>JAEHOD010000002.1:1092500-2292500 GCA_016834595.1 Chlamydomonas schloesseri
GTCATCCAGCACGTCCACTCCGCCGCCGTCCGGCACGTCCGCGGGCAGCAGCAGCGGCGGCCCGCCCGGCACCCAGCCCGCGCCGCCGGGCGGCTTCTGCGGCGGACCCACGCCGCTGCCTGCCGCTGCCATGGCGCCCACGGCGCCGCCCACGGAGCCGGGCAGGCGGTCGCGCGTGTTGCGGCGGCTGTCGGGCGGCGACAGGGTGCTGGGCAGGCGCCGGTCCACCGGCAGGCTGTTCTCCAGCGCCCGCATCACGCCCACCTGGAGGGTTCAGCGGAGATGGTGATGGGTGGGTGATCCAAGGCTGTTTGATTGTGTGGATGACCATGAGGGCGAGAGGGTGCGCGAGCAGGGCGTGCAAGGAGGTGCGCAAGGCGGGTGTGCTTTTCTGGGAGCGATGGGAGGCAGGAAGCGCGCCCCACGTCCCAAACAAGTTCCTGCTGCTCCCCACGGTCCACCTCCACTTCCACTTCCTCCAAAGCCGCCGCCCACGCACGATGAAGGGCCAGTCGAACTTGGGTGGCGTGTCGCGCAGGTGGCGGTACAGCTGCCCACCGGCAGCGTAGGGGTTGCCGTAGGGCTGGTTGGGGCCGGGCAGGGTGGGGTTGGAGGCGGGGAAGGCGCCCGCCGCGGGGCTGCCTGGCGCCTCCGCCGCTGCCAGCTTGGTGGCCAGGTACACAACGGCCGCGCCCAAGTCGTCGGGCGGCGCGCGGTGGCCGGTCAGGTGTGACAGGAACCTGCGGGCAGCGGCGGCAGCGTGGTGTATGTGCAAGAACAAAGTGCAGTGTGGCGTTCAGAACTGTGTGATTGCCCCTCCAATCCAAGTATTTGAAGGGTCGTAGAAAGCATGGTCCCTACTGCAAGATCACATCGACAGCCTTTTCCCTGCTTGCTTCCCCCGGCCGCGGCCCCCCTGCCCGGGCCCCACTCCATCCGCCCCACCTGGCCAGCTGTGTCATGCTCAGCTCCACTCGCTCATAGGAGCCGCTGGCGCTCACGGGCGGCTGGGCGCCGCCGCCGGCATTACCGCCGCTGGTGGCGCCGAGCAGGCCGCCGCCCGCCTGGCGCTGGTACCTGCGCACACGAGGCCACGGGCGCGTTTACGTCATGCAAGCAGGCTGCCACTTGGCCGTGAGCCAGCCACTGATCGCTGTCCCATGAGAACAATCTTTGGCGTAGGCGTCTCCTTTATCCTGTCAGCCGAGGCAGGTACGAAAGGGTGCCGGTGCGCAGGACAGAGGCCCTGCCTGCCCATCGCCTGCCTGCCCACCTGGCAAAGGCGCGGTAGCTCTCGGCGTAGTCGCCCAGCACCACGCCCGCCACCCGCGCCAGCAGCTTGTAGGCGGTGGCGTGCAGCTGCGGGTGGCGGGGGGAAGCGGGGGTGGCGGGGGCCGCGGGGGTGGCGGGAGCAGGTACAGGAGGAAGAGAAAAACGAGAAGGAGGAGGTAGGATGCACACGAAGCAGGTGTCATTAGGTAGACGGGTGAGTTGCGATGGAGGGCAGAAGAACACGGTCGTACGAGAACGTTGATGTGGCTGCTAGCTGTTGCATTGGGGACCTTGGGTAGGGCGCATCTCAGCGAGCGGGGTGTGTGCATAGGAGGTTACCATACGGGCTGCCTGCGTGCCAACCCCCGGTGCGCAATCGCCCCGGGGCCCCCCGCCCGCGCCCACCTTGTTGGCTGGCGTGTCGATGGTGGTGCCGATCTCCTCAAAGCCCATCACCACGTCGTCCGGCCCCACCAGCCCGTCGCCGTCCAGGTCGAACAGCGCGGTCAGGTAGCGCAGCTGGCGGCGGCAGGTGGCGGCAGGTGGTGGCGGCAGGTGTCGGGAAAGAGGCGTTGGAAAAAAGTGTTGTCAAAGGAAGTGGTGGGCGACGGGAGGGTCACAGCAGCTTAGGTCTCAAGGCCGCAAGGTCACAACAAGGGCAGCAGGTGCGAGAGCGACCCAACAGCACCCAGGCGGCCCACGCATGCTTTAACAGAGGAGGAAGACGCACGCCGCACCTGGTGCGGCGTGAGGCTGGGCAGCAGCGGCCGCAGGAAACGAGCCAGCCCGGACGGGTCGGTGGGCGGCGGCGCGGGCGGCGGCGGCGCGCCGGGCAGCTGCACACCAGGCGGGGGAGGGGGTAGGGCATTGAGCATGTTCGCGCCTTGATCGCCGGTACGGTATACCGTACACGCAACGGCAGCGCACCCCCAACTGAAGACAGCCGGGCCAGCTTTTATGACGCCGCAACCAGCTAGCATTCAAGCCACCAACCAGAACAGCAGCTGGACGCACACGCACACACAACCCCCTGCGCCACCGCCAGGCGCCCGCCAGCCCGCCTACCTGTCTGGGGTGCCGCACGCCCATGACCGCCGCCGCCCACACCTCCTCCAGCCGCGCCTGGCCCGCGCGCAGGTGCCAGTCCAGCGCCGCGAACAGCTGCGCCGCCAGCGGCGTCTCCACGCGCTCCAGCGTGCCGTTGGGAAGCAGCCTGTTTGGGAGTTTATTTTGTTTGTTGGGGGGGTTAAGGGATTGATGGAGGCGAGGCAGAGGAATGTGCAGCATGGGCGTCGAAGAAAAGGGCTAAGAAGAAAGCGGGAGGGTGACGGAGGGTGGGAGCTGGTGTGGGATTTATGAAACTGGGATGCGACCGGGACCTGACAGCTAACTCGCTGCCAGCCAGGCAATGGTTGCAGTTGTAGGCTCATCCTCCGCTTCAGCGCCACTCACCTGCCAAACAGGTGCAGCTGCTCATCGGGCACGCGCTTGGCGCCCGCCGGCCCGCTGCTGCTGCCGGGCGCGCCGGCGGTGCGCGGCCGGCCCAGCGCGCCACTGCCGCTGCCGCCGGCACCCAGGCGGGCGGGGGTGGTGGCGGGGTCAGGGGGTAGCGGCAGAAAGGCCAGGTTTGACACGCGGTCCACCATCAGTGTGTGGCCCAGGTACTCCACCGACTGTGCAGGTTGCGCAGGTTAAGGGTTGGTTCGAGCTGGGGGGTTAGCGAGGAGCGAAAGGCAAGCGCGTTGGCAAAACGGTGGTCACACTGCCCGCATCACCGCCGCAGCTCCCGGCCCCTCAGGCTGCAATCTATGTACCGTAGTGTCACGCCAGCCACACATTACTCCCGCACCCTGGTAACCTGGAATGGACTCTCCCCACCCCCACTCCCTCCAGAATGCACCGCCCAGTCTACGCACGTGCATTGTGACCTCCGGGTCCAGCGGCTCCACATCAGCCAGCGGCACCTCGGGCAGCAGCCCCCGCGGCACGCCGCCGCCCGGCGACCCCATCGCACCCGGCACCAACACCGCATTGGGCGAGCCCCCGCCCCCGCCCCAGCCCGCCGCAGCCGCTGCGGCCGCGCTCTTGACCGCCGGGCTGGGGAAGACCGACAGCGCGGACGGCGGCAGCGCCGACGCGGCGGGGTGCTGCGCGGCGAAGGCGAGCGTGAAGGGGTCCCGCGCGTCGGCGGGGCGGGCGGGGGCGTAGGGCGTGGCGTCGTAGTCCTCCGGTGCGGTGCCGGGCGGCGCCATGCCCGGGTACTGCCCCATGCCCACAGGCACCGCCGTCACATGGATGGTGCGGTGCCCCACTAGGCTACTGGAGGCGCCGCCGCCGCCGCCGCCGCCAGCACCTGTGGATCCCGCCACGGACATGCCGGGCGGCAGCGGCGCCCAGAACGGCAGGTCATTGGGGTCGGGACCGCCGTCGGGGCCGCCGTCGGGGCCGGCCGAGGGGGGCGCGGGCCGGCGTAGTGTGGCGGGCAGGGCTGGCTCCGCCGGCCCCAGCAGGGACGCGGTGGTGGCGGCTGCCGCGGCCGCGGCTGCGGCGGCGTCGCCCGCGGCTGCGGCCTGGCGCACGCGGTCTCGCGCCAGGGCATCTTGCTTGGCCAGCAGTGCCATGCGCAGGTCCTGTGTGAGGCCGTGGATTCCAGGTATGACCAGTTAGGAGACGAAGATGCGGAGGGGGCGGGTAACAGCGGCGTGTGTGGGGACCCAACAGCCAGGTGTGGACGGGAGGTTGCTTGGGGCAGGCCGGGTGCCGCGCGCGCACAGCTGCCATCCCGCCGCCCTTATCTCACAGCCGCATTCCGCCAACCGCAGCCACCCCAGCTGCAGCTGACCCAACCAACCCGACCATGCTTCAGCGCCTCGCAGAGGGCTCTCACATTGTACGACAGTAGCCCGTCCCGGTCCACGTCGGCCTCGGCCCGAAAGCGCGCCAGCGTCATCTCCGCCCGCCGCGCCCGCCGCTGCCGCTTCTGCGCCCCAGGCGAGCCTCCCCCTCCTGCACTGCCGCCGCCGCCGCCGCCTGCGCCCGCCTCCAGCTCCAACACTTCCACGCCGCCCGCTCCAAAGCCAGCTCCACCGCTGCCGCTGCTGTCGGCCGCCGCGGAGCCCAGGCGGCCCGCGGCCACGTAGCGCACAAGGCGGGCGGCCTCGTGCTCGCTCAGCCCGCCGTCGCCGTCGCGGTCGAACTGGGCCATCAGCGTGGCCAGAGTCACCTGTACGGGTAGGGGTGGGGGCATGCATGCATGCATGCATGCATGCATTAGCTGTACATAGTTCATTCGGCTGCGGGAATGAATGCTTAGCGGTGAGCGGTCGTGCTTGCTGTCCATGTCCAGCAGAGCTGCGTCGGGGGGTTGCATGCATGGACAAGCGCGTGGGCCGCATTCGCAGCGGCTAGGCGTGCGGCTGCACCACCAACACTACACCAGACCCAAAATACACAGCGCCAGGTCGCACCTTGCGCCGCGCCATGTACTCGGTGATCCACGTCAGCACGTCCGCCGGCTCCGCCGTCGCCTGTTGCTGCTGCTGCTGGCGCAGAAAGAGCGACTCGGCGCCGCCGCCAACCGTCATAACCGCATTGCCGTTGGCGGCCGCAGCCGCAGCCGCAGCAGCAGCACCGCCGCCTCCGCCGTACAAGTAGAGGTGCGCCAGGGGGCTGGTGGGCGCGGCGCCGGTGGCCAGCGCCTCCGCGTCCTGGCGGCCCGCCGCCACCTCAGCGTCGTGCTGCTGGACCGCCCTGTGCGGCGTGAGACCAGGGGAGGGGATGGGGTCCAAGAAATCCAGATGAAGAGTAGGCAGAGGACTGCTGGTTCCACAGGCCACGCGGCTGCCACTGTGCACACCAGGCACGCGCATGCACCTGGCCACCCACTGCACGCACCGGGCCAGGTCCTGCAGCGTCAGCATCGCCGCGGCGGGCGAGCTCATGGCGGCCTGCACGTGTAAGTGCGGGCGCGAGTGCGAGTGACTGCAAACAGCACATCACATCACCTCACAGTGAGCGGTGAGTCAACACGGCGCCACACACCCGGCGGGAAACTGGCCGTGGCCCCACACCCCGTAGTCGCCGTCTGCCACACCCAAGCAGTGTCGCAGGCTAACAGCAGGCCTGCACGAGCGCATTCTCGCCCTTGCACGCACCACGATGTGCGCGCTGGTGCTACACGCGTTCGGCCGCTGCACCCAGGAGCCAACGGCTAGCAGCCTAACAGTCCCACAGTCCAGCAGTCTAGTAGCAGGCTGGTAGCAGGCTGGCAGCAGGTCAGCACGCTGCTCACCCGTATGTACACGATCTGAGCGCTGGAGGCGCCCGGCAGCACCTCCCCCACCAGCCGCCGCGTGTCCAGCGGGTCCAGCCCGCCGTCGCCGTCGCTGTCGAACTGCGCCAGCAGCTCGCGCAGCCCCAGGCGGCTGGCGCGCAGGTAGTAGCCTGCATGAGGCAGGCGGAGAGGAGGACACGTCAGCACCTTGGAGGCAGGCAGGGCATGCAACAAGCAGCGCCTCACAACACAGCTAACCATACGGTACTTGTTCATCCGAGGCGAACCGCAGGCCCGGCTTGGATGCCGTACTGTGTCCACATGCGCGCCTCTCACCCAGGCGGTAGAAGAAGCGCGGCACCGAGTCACGCGGGCTGCCGCCGCGCCGCCGCAGCCGGCTGGGCCCCAGCGGCGGCGGCCGCTGGTTCAGCCCGGGGCCGCTGCCCGGCCGCCGCCGGCTGTTGCCGGGGCCCTGCAGCTTCGCAGCGCCCTCCATCCCCGAGTCCGGCACGTTGGGCAGACGGCTCGCGTCCGCTGCAGCGGCAGACGCTGCCGCCGCATGCGCTGCGGCCGCTGCGGCCTCCCCCGCCGCGGCAGCGGCAGCCGGGTCCGCGCCCGCCGCCGTGGCCTTCTCCTGTGCCTCTGCCGCCGCCTTCTCGGCCTCTGCCGCAGCCGCAGCCGCCAGCGACTCGGCGTGGCGCTGCTCCACCATGCGTCGCGCCTGCGCGGCCTGCTGCTTGTCGGCGCTGTAGGCGGTGTCGGCCAGGTGCAGCGTGTGCAGCACCTGGGCTAGGCTGCGGCGGCTGTCACCCGGGCCCTGCGTTTTACGAGGACGAGAACAGTAACGCGGATGGGGCAGTGAGCGTGCAGATTGGACCGTCAGCCGGCTAAGTATCGTTGGCCGCGGACGGAGCCAGGCATGTGCGGCCACGGACCACGCGGCTAAACTTGCCTCCCCGCCCTCCACGGCTACTCAGGCCAGCCAGCCCATGTGGCAGGAAGCAGTCCTGCCGCCCACCGCCCCGCCCCGCCTCGTCTAGCACCCGTGCATCCACCCCCCGCCTGCCCTTCCCCAGAATGAACTAATACCACCACCACCCCCAACCGCATCACTCCCCCCGCAACCACACCCGCAACCCACCACCCCCAACCGCATCACTCCCCCCGCAACCACACCCGCAACCCACCACCCACCACCCACCACCTAACCGCACCTGCAGCAGGTGGTCCATCACGTAGCGCGCCTCGCCCGGCCCCAGCTCTGGCCGCATGATGCGCAGGAAGCGCAACAGCTGGGCCGGCTCCAGCAGCACCGGCTGCTGGTGCTGCCGCTGAGGGTGTGGGTGCTGGCCCCGCCCCGCGCCGCCGCCGCCCTGCACGCAACCGCAGCATGCCACAGCTCAGCACATCCCGCATGTGCTGCAACGATATCACCCTCCGCGCATCATCCTGACGGCTGGCCGAATCACTTGACCCAGCAGGCCCGCACCTGCGTGGTCCAGGCCCCGCCGCCGCTGCCGCCGCTGCCGCCCAGCCCCAGCACGTCGTCCTCGGGCCACGCCCCCGCCCAGGCACCGCCCGGCTCCGGCGGCTGCTGCCAGGCGGTGCCGGCCGCCGCCGCCACCTCCGCCGCCAGCGTGTGGAACACCACCTGCGCGTGGCGCCGCTGCGTGTGCAGCACGTACGACGTGTCCTGCGGCGGGCCGGGTGGTGGTGGTGGTGGTGGTGGTGGTGGTGGTGGTGGTGGTCGTGGTGGTGGTGGCGAGGAAAAGCCAAATACGGGGGAGGACAGGAAAGGGGAGCAGCAAGCGGCAATCGGGGCGATTGAACGGTACTGCGCAGCACCTCACAAGCCAAGGACTGGATGCAGGGGCACTGTAGTAAGAACTGAAAATGCGTGTGTGCGCATGCGCTTCTCCGCGTCCCAGGCTCTGCGCCCTCACCCCAGCCACCCGTAGCCGGCATCCTATGCGCTGCGCATGCACCAACAACGCGATACACACACACGTCCTCTGTCTGCTGTTCTCTCCCTTGCGATCTCTAAAACACACACACACACACATACACACACGCATTGTCCTCTGTCTGCTGTTCTCTCCCTTGTGATCTCAAACACACGCGCGCGCGCGCGCATTGTCCTCTGTGTGCTGTTCTCTCCCTTGTGATCCCAAACACACACGCGCGCGCGCGCATTGTCCTCTGTGTGCTGTTCTCTCCCTTGTGATCTCAAACACACACAGACACATACACACACATATACACACACATACACACGCACACAGCTCCCCGCCCTGGCCTACCTGCAGCACGCGCACCCAGTCGCTGGCCGCGCCCTCCGCCCGCTCGTCCGCCACCAGCTCCGCCCACTCGTCGGCGTCCAGCAGCTCACCCAGGCTCACGTAGCCGTCGTCGTCCCAGTCCACCAGCGCCTGTGCGGGAAAAGCGGGCCCAGAGGGGAAGCGCCCGCAAGGGGGGGCGGCGGGCAGGTGGTGGCGGTCCGCGGTGGTGGAGGTGAGGGTCAGGTGCGTGAAAGGCTGGGCGTGTGACACCACCGCACGCCGGCCTTTCCGCCTCGTGCCTCTCCGGCCTGTTGACCTGCAAGCTCCTGCCCCTCCCCTGTCGGCTTATCTCTTTGCGCCTGTCCTTCTGCCGGTACGGAACGACCCCCTGCCCCCAAGCCCCCAGCCCCTCCCCAGGCCCGCCAGCCCCCCACCCACCCACCCCCACCCACCGTGATGTATGCGACCTCGCTGGGCGCCGCGCCCGGCACCACGTGCGCCGCCAGCGCCCGCAGCTCGCTGCCCGCCGCCAGCGCGCCGTCCAGGTCGGCGTCCAGCGCCGCGAACAGGTCGGCCAGGCCCAGCTTGCGGCGGGCCAGGAAGGCGCGCAGCGTGGCGAAGAACTGCTGCTCGCTCAGCGGCGGCACGAACACCAGCGTGCCCTGTGCGCGCATGTAAAGAAGGAGGACGGAGGTGGTAAAAGGGTGGTGGGGCAGTGCAACCTAGTCCAAGCTCACATCAAAGTGGATGCAAAAAAAGGGGGCTCAATCCATCCAAACCCACGCGCTCGCTCGCTCGCACGCTCGCTCGCTCACCTGCACCCACTTGCCCACGCGCTCCAGCACGCCCGCCTGCGCCGCGCTGTCCCGGTACACCAGGTTGCTCGAGGTGTCCACCACATACACGCGGCCCTCATGCACCACCTCGCGCAGCAGCGGCGAGGCGCTGGGCGCCAGCAGCGACGCAGACGCGTCGGCAGGCGGCGGCGGAGGAGGAGGGATGGCGGGCGCGCCGAAGGCCTCAGCCGCCGCGGCTTCGGCCGTGGCCGCGGCAGCGATGGCGGAGAGGTCGGCTGCGAGGAGGGGCTCGGGCGGCTCCAAGGGCTGTAGCGGCTGTAGCGGCTGCAGGGGTCGCAGATGTTGCAGGGGCTGCATCGGTTGCAGGGGCTGGAGAGGGGCAGGTGGCGGCCCGTCGCCCGTGTAGGCCGCCATCACCACGCCCTGCGGGTAGGACTGCTGCTGGTACGGCGGACGCTGCTGGGGCCCCCCCAGCCCTGCTGCCGCGCCCGGGAGCCGTGTGGGCGGGGAGGTGTAGCCCGCACCGTTCGCCAGCTGCGCCTGTAGCGCTGCGTACTGGGCCTGAGGGTCCGCCGGCCCGCCAGAACCGGGTGCATACGGCTGCTGCTGTTGCTGTTGATGGGCATAGTCGAATTGGCCCGGCGCGTGCGGGTAGTACACGCCGGGCGGACTGGAGGTGCTGGCCTCCGGCTGCATGCGCGTGGGGCTCCAGTTGGTCGGGGTGACGACGCCGGGCGCGAGCTGCGGGGCGCCCGGCGTCGTTGCCGCAGTGGCATAGTATGTGCCCGGCAGCATGGGCCAAAGCTAAATACAAGTCAACTCAGTGTCAATAAGTCATTATGGCCCCGCTGTGGAGCTTTCTGTCAAGCGTTCTGCACCGAGCTGTCGCGCATGCGAAACCGCGCAACGCAGCTACGCACAGCCCGCTCGCTTGTCGCGTCACTGCTTCCTGGTCAAGTATGAAGCCTTATATTAGCAGAGGACTACATGAAAACGCTACCTCAAGAGCCCCAGAGAGAGCTTGTCGAGTCAACAATTGTGATGGGTCAAAGAGGTGGCAGCCTTTTACTTTAAGTTTGTGTGATTTTGTGTACTTATGATAAAACCCGTATATTGTTTAACTGTCTTTCGGTGGTCGCTACAATCAAGACGCAAAAAGCAAGACACTCGCCCAGCTCGATTCTTGCTTTCCCCCGCTTTTTGCTATACTTGGTGTTCTAACTTTTTTAGAGTGGGGAAATGGATGAAGTGGCATCCACCAGCTACCCAGACTTGGATACAGTCGGCGCGCCGGACCGCCTACTTCGGAAAGCTGAGGCCGTTTTGGCCCGGCGCAGCGAGCGCATCCTGCTTGTTTTAGAGCGCTGCACAGACAACCAAAACTACCTAGCATGCCTGCGGACGGCTGAAATCTTGGGTGAGCACCGCACTGACCGTGGTGGCGGCTGACACGCCCCCTGGCTCCTCCACGCTTCCACCGACCTGTGTGGGTGGCAGTCGCTCCGCCCAGCCCCCCCTTTCGAACCTCATCCTCACCTGGTATTGCTGCCAACGCGAATGCAGGCGTGCAGAATGTGTGGCTGGTGCTATCGCCGCGCGGCATGAAGAATGACTATGGGCCGGACTCGTTTGATGACAAGGGCGAGGTCAGCAAGAAGCGCGGCCGCATCGCGCGTTGCAGCAGCCAGGTGCGTGGCGGAGCTTGGGATAATAATACTTTTCATGCATGGGGTAATTTGAAACATGGGTGTGGAGAGTAGTAGGGAACGTGCGTCGTGCATGTGTGTGTGTGTGGGGGGGGTAAGGCCTGAGCGTTAAGAGCAGACTCAGGCGTGCTAAGCTGTGACTGTGCGGCGGGAGGTGAGGGGCCGCATCCGTTTAAGGATACGGGTGGTTCATTCGTGGAACCGAATGGAGCACATCCGTTTAAGTGGAAGGGTGGCAAGGCGCACGCGCCTGGCTGCGTCATGCGCATGTCTCACGTGGGTTACTGCGCGAGTGTCTCCCACGCTCCGTCCCTCCCGCAACAGTGGCTGGACATCAAGACCTTTGCCACCACCGCCGAGTGCGTGGCGGCGCTGCGGGCGGACGGGCGGGAGATCTGGGCCACCGACCTGGCGCAGGTGTGTATGTGTGTGTGGGTAGGGGACACGGGCAATCGAGCCCACAAGCAACGCGGTTGAGGGCTGTCGTTTGTTGGGCAGCCGCCCCACAAACGCTGGGTAGGGATTAGGGAACGCCATGCCACAACGCACGCAACCGTAAGGTGCGGCAGCCACCAGGGCTGGGCGGTGCCAGTCATCGCTTCTCTTTGCCGACTACGACGCATCGCCATGCGCTGCTGTGATCTTCCCATCCGAACCCTGCATCTTTCGGCCGCCGCCGTGCCGTCCTCGCACCTGACGCCCTCCCACACAGTCGGCTATCCTTCTAGAGGGCACGGCCATCCAGCTGCCGCCGCGGCTGGCCATCGTGATGGGGCGCGAGGCGGACGGCGTGAGCGCTGAGATGCTGGAGGCCGCGCATAGGTAGGCTTGCTGTTGGGTGGGTGCTGGGCAGCCAATGCGGGAGAGGCCGTTATCACCAGGCCAAGCCAGGGGTAGACCATTGCAAATTAGCGGAGCCTCCATGTGGGATTCTTCGACACCCCAATGGCCCAATCCATCCCCTACTTACAACCCTTCCCACTCCTGTCCAACCATCTTCACCCCTCCCCCTGATTACCGTGCACCTGGACCCCCCCAATTGTCGCTTTGGTTTCTGGAATGAACTACCACACACGCACACACACACACACAGGCGCGTGTGCCTGCCCATGTACGGTTACAACGACTCGTTCAACCTGTCCGTGGCCACCGCCATGGTGTTGCACCACCTCTTCCTGTGCTGCCCCGAGGCGCGCGGCGACCTCACGCCCGAGCGCAAGCGCGCGCTGCGGCTGGAGTGGTGCGTGCATGCGGGGAGGGAGGGGGTTGGGTGAGCGATTACGGGAGGCGGACCGCTGTTGGGACAAGTGGATGCGTTCGGCGGGTGACGAGGCACAGGCTGGTCGGAGACGGGAGGAGCCGGGTGGGTGCGGGGCTGTCAAGAGTGCCGGGCGCTGTTGCACCTGCTCCTATGATGATTGGTCAGGCCTTGAGCAGGCGCTGCACCGCGCGGACTGCAACCCACTGCGCTGCACTCAGCCGCACCGCACTGGCTTGCGCCGCGGGATGCCGTACATGCCCGTCAGCACCGGCCTCTCCGTCCTCACGCACGCCCCCTTCGCCCCCCGCGGCCTGCCTGCACAGGTACGGGCGGCTGGCGCGGACGGACGCGCAGCGGGCCGAGTTCCTGGCGCGTGTGGACGACCCGCCGCTGCCATTCGGAGACGTGCGGCGGCCGGACGAGCACCGCACCGCCTGGGTGCCGCCCAAGATTGCGCGCAAGGAGCAGGAGCAGGTGAGAAAAGCGCTGGGCGGCGGGGGTAGAGGCGGGAGCGGTGCGGGCAGCCGGTGTTTGCAGCGCGGACCCCCGGGCGCGCGCTGGTAGCCGGTGCAGGAAGGAAACGACGGCGGGTGTGGCTCACGCACTCTGCCTGGCTACTCGTTGGCTTGGGGAAGGGCTCCTGTGGGAGGCGCCCCACAGGTGCGCACCCAGTGCATAGCGTGATGGCAGCCACGGTGTCCCTTACACTGGCGTCTCAGGTTGCAGGCCTCATTGCCGGGCGCCGCACCACACCGCACCACGCCCTGCTGCTGGCGGCTAAGCTGCATGCGCGCGGTATCCACATGTGCACGCGATGTATACCCGCCGCCTGCCTGACATCACCGCCTCTGCATTTGCCGCTTTTGATGCGCTGCGCTGCGCTGCGCTGTGTAGGCGGCCTCGCTAGTGGAGGAGCGCCAGGCGCTTCGAGGAGACGGCGGGAACGGGGAGGAGGCCGGAGCAGGCTCGGCGGGTAGGGCGGGGGGCGGAGGCGCGGTGTAGGCGCGTGCGGTGTAGGCGCATGTGGTGTAGGCACGTGGTTCAAGCGCTGGCGTCCAGACGGCAGGAGAGCGCATCGGCTCAAGACTACCATGTCTTGGGGCCATTTTGTGTTCAAATGCATGCGCGTGTGTTTGATTGCATGCGCGTGACTGGTATGCGTGGCAGGGCAGGGCAGCGGCACTGGAGCAGGACGCTTAAACACCTACCGCTACGCAGTACCACGGCTTGCCCCTATTGGGTTTGATTGTGTTTGGGCCTTTGGGGCGCGCGAGCCTCCCCACAGGACTGGATAATGGGAGCGCAGGGTGAATGGAGAATGGAGTGGCAGGCTTCGCTTGGCATGTTACAGCTGTTATCGCTTTCGTTTTCACAATTAGCGCATGTCCGTAATACAGCATGGTGGCCGTGTCCGCGGTGGGGCGGGTCAGCCCGGATGGGTCGTGGGTCTAGGCGTGCAAGGGCCGGCCTGGCACGCCGGCGAGCACGCCGGGAAGGGCCCAAACGCCTGAGTCCAGAGCGCGCTTCACCAAAGCTCAAGAACGCGAAGTCAACCTTCTGACATGCATGTGTGTACACTTGTAGTACTTGTTTTGGCAAACCCCGTGGGCAGAGGCCGGCCGCAGGCGGTCGCGACTATCAGTATCTCAGCAAACATGGCAAACACAAATTTACTGTGACCAGTATTTATAGTCTGCAAAAGTTAATGCAATTTACGGCGTGACAAACGGTGCAGAAATGAGGAAGCGAGGACCCCTGCGCCGACCATCGCGCGGATTGGTCTCCGGTCATTACAACAGTTCCGCACATCGCGCGCTCTGTCATATTGCCAACAAACGCTATCGAAGCTCAGTCTTACGCGGGCGCAAACCTGAAATCGGAATTCCCTAAATGCGATTTGTCCACGACCAGGGGTCAACAGTACATTCATCCAGTAAATAACGCCGTAAAATATCCACTGAAAATATTTTCCTTTCATAAGCATGCGGCCAGAGTGAAAGCGGGTGTAACGTTATGAAACGT
The DNA here is from genome assembly GCA_016834595.1 of Chlamydomonas schloesseri. Classification (NCBI taxonomy): domain Eukaryota; kingdom Viridiplantae; phylum Chlorophyta; class Chlorophyceae; order Chlamydomonadales; family Chlamydomonadaceae; genus Chlamydomonas; species Chlamydomonas schloesseri. Next base: position 1,106,111 of record JAEHOD010000002.1, read on the forward strand.
TTTGTAAAAAACTGCAAAAACCGAGGGGGCCCCCCTGCCGAGGGGGCCCCCCTGCACCGATCGAGGTGACCGCAAGGGCTTCCGCCCCTCCCCCTTCGGGGGAAGGGGCAAGCCAACATACCGTCGTGCAGTCAAATCATTTGTATTTGTCTAGGACCACAGGGGAAGGCCGCTGAAAGGGCGTATGCATGGGACACGACGGCCTCGACGGCGGACTTGCCGGTCCGCAGCGCCACGACAGTACCCTGACACACACGAGCGGACTGTCATGTCACCTTCTTCAACCGCTGTCTACGCGCGCACCGTGCATTGATATAGCCCGTTTAGCAGCAACCGGCGCCGTAGACGTGTTTTACTTGCGGCTGACGGCACCTGGCGTGATGGTGACCAGGGTGGTCGATCGGAAGGAGGGGCGCAGGGGTGGGACTCATAGCTTACCCGACTTTGCATTTCAACGGTCAACGGTCAGCGGTCAACGCAGGCTCGCGCGAAGGCCCTCAGCTAGGATTACCGCCACCCGCTCACTTCCGCCCAGCCACCAGTCACCTGCAGACTTGCTGGCTCAATGGCCCCAACTCATGAGTCTTCAATGCGCTCAGTTGTGTGCTCACATTGTATTCATTCACCCATACCAGCTGTCAACCAGGCAAACGGCACTGAGTTTTCCTCCTCTCGATTGTGTCACACTATCACTGTCAGGCCCACTTCTCATCCTCGTGCCCGACTCATCTTCCCTGCCCCACTAGTCCACTACTGCCGCAACTCCACCTGCAGAGTCGACAGCCAATGCCACCGTCTACAGTGGAAAACTAGGTGGAAAACTTCGTCTATGGGGCCGCCAACCTCATCCACGCCCTCACCCGTATGGGCTACCGGCAGCACCGCGTCCTGCGAGACATGCCACCGCATGCTCCAGTGCACGCCAGAGGCCTACTACATTCAGCGATGGCAGCCTGAGTATGCGGACATGGTTGGCCTCACCCGCCGGTACTTGGCGGGGAGCCGCGCCTTCAATAGCACTACTCCGCCCATGGAACTTACGCATTCGCACTATTGGTGTTTTTCTTATGCAGCGCATGTGACCGCTTATGGTTGCGGAATTACAGAGGGGACAACCCGAGTGCGTAACCACACCGCTTATGCAGCATTCAGCGTCCAGCCCTGACAGCTTCAGCGTGCCGTGTTTCGTGGTCTGGTTTTTTACATTGCGCGGCCGCCCCCGCGTCGGCCACCTGTGTATGTCTACTCGCCGCCGCCCCCGCGGCGGCCACCTGTGTCCACGCGCCGCAGTGCCGACCTCGCCGCCGCACGTAGCAGCTGGCGGGACTTCTTCCCCACGCCCTTCATGCTGGCGTGCGGGCCCAGCGCCTCGCGCGCGTCAGCCCGCAGCGCCGGCACTGCGCTGGAGCCCCCCTTTCCGATTATTCCGATTCCCCTTCCGACTCCGGTTAGTTGCTGCTGCCTTGCCCATTAGCACCAGGGCGGCCTCCAGGTCAAGGTGCAGGTCGTCTCGTAGAGGTGATACACACGCTGTGAAGGCCCGGACGGTCTCTTTGGACAGCCGCGGCCGGCAGGTGCTGACTGCCACGGAGGCAGCTCTCGTCCAGCTCTTCACAATGGACGGAACCCTTTCGTGCACGTTTGCCTGACTCCTGCAGTATCCCGAAGGGAGCGGGAGAGACCCCAGACCCATCAAAATGTATGTAAACCTGCTGGACCGTGGACCGCCGGCCGCTTAGGGCTCCCTTGGCCCCCGATTGGGCAAGCCATCCACAAGGGTTCGTAGACAGAGCCCCTGCACGCCGGCAGCCCGTGCGGACGATGCATGTGCAAACGATACCCCTTGCACAGGTGTCCAGTGCTGAATAGTGCAGGCCGAGACAGGAAACCCGCCCGGCCGAGATATACATCAGCGGACGTGATGACCGATGGTGCCGATGAGTTTTGCAGCTGGGAGAGCGCGTTCTGTGAGTGAATGTTTGTGATAATTGATTGACAAATTCACGGGTTGCTCAGATGTTACGCCGCTTACAACATAAAGACTGAGTTCAAGCTTCGGCTCTATTTATGAGCAACAGCCGCGTTTGTTGAGAACGAATGTAAAATAGATGGTTTTAGCTTAGCGTGCAGATTCTCAGTATGCCGGCACGGATTATTGTCTTCGCGCTCCTGGTCGGCCTGGCAAGCCTGCAGGCTATGAGCGCGCAGCCGGGCCCCCATGAGGATGCGGACCCTCTGTCTCTTCCAACGGAGTATTTGCAGCCTATCACATACGCCGTCGTGGGACAACAGAAGGTAAGAGGGCAAGGTTAGGAGCTATAATGTGCGCCCCCGGACGCGCCTGCGCATGTACTTTAACCTACCAATCGCTACAAGCAAGCCGTTATAATTGGCGGGCGTGGCCAGTCAGGGGTGTCCCCGTCGCACTGGCGTCGAAGTGGCATTCCGCCCGACAATATCACACACGTCGCGTCTTCTGAGCAGTACTGGACGAGAAGTCTTGGTGGCGCGATGATCTGCAGCCTGCCTGCCGGGGCATACGTGTGGCGGAGGGATGCGTTTTGCAACGTTGGCAGGGGCCGTGAGCGGTAACATGCCGCCGGCAGCGCAGCCACAACCGCGAACGAGCACCTCGCGCCTCGGCAACAGGGGCCACCATCACTGCGTTACCACCCTCTGAGGCGAAGGCGGAGCGAGCCGCACCAGCCGCGTTTCGTAGGGGAGAATTCCTGGGGGAGGCGGGGACACGTGTGCCCGGCTGGCCGAGGTGCGGGCTCACCCCTAGCCTAGGACAGCTGGCAGCGCCTGTGCTGAACTGCATCTCAGGTTACTCAGGTGGCCGTCGTGAACGAGTTGCATGTAGCATGTGGAAGGGACAGACGTTGCAGTCTACGAACCTTGACCCACAGCCGGAAACTGCCCAAGCGTGTCGGAACAACTGTAACCAGGCTGCCAGGGGCGGGGTTACAGAAACCGGTGGAAGCCCGAGTCCGCAGCTGGCCGTGTCATCTGCTCCTCGTAATCCCCTGCCTCCCCCTCATGACCAGCCCCTCGCCTTGCCAGCTCAACGCCCTCCCACTGCGTGGACGGCTGATCGATGTGCCCGCTGCGCCATTCCTAAGCTAAACCCACTGCAACCGCATTCCTCCAAACAGAGCGGCACGTCGACGCTGTGGAACAACATCGTGTTCCACCCGCACATCAAATGGGTCAGCCCTAGCAAGGTAAGCCATCGAAAGTTCATGCGTGTTTGTCCGCAACGTTTGAGATGTCCTTGTGCCGGGGCCGCGCGGAGGCCGCTCTGGGGTAGTGGGTGCCGGCACCATTGCGGACGCGGGCATTTTTACTAAAAGCCGCGCCTAAATGACACGACTGCCACCGCGGCGTTGCTCTGCGCTGCCGCAGGAAATCTTCTACTTCAGTAATGACGTTCCGTCGGTGAGTGAACAGAGCCTCTGTGTGTGTGTGCGGGCAAGCACTTGGGGATATGTTGCTTTGCAAGTTCGCCCCCAAGTTCGCGTGCGGGTTGCGGTCAAAGAGCGTGAAGGGCGGCCGTGCGGGCGGTGCCCATAAGCGACTGGAGCCAACCCAGCGCCTCTCCCCTCGCAACCCATATCCCCCCCGCCAAGTCAGCTGCCGCACTCGCCCACCGCTTGCCCACCGGCCACCCCCTCCCCACCCCCCACCCCTGCAGACGACCCTGTGCGACGCCGACCTCATCGGCTACCAGCGGCAGATGGCGGTGCAGCGGCTGAAGAACAACCGCACGGACATGCACGTGGGGGACTGGAGCACCACCTACTTTAGGTGGGGGCTGCGCCGGGCGGCGCTGTGGGCGGCTGGGCTTGGGTGGGCCTCGGCGCGGTGGGGGCGCCCGGGGCGCGGGAGGGGCGGGGCGATTGGCGGGCTGGGGATCCGCACGTGGGCACACGCACGCGCACGTGTGCTGGTGTGGATGCGGTCCAGCTGCCGCCACGGCCCTGCACGCACATGCGCACATGCACACACGCACACGCAGCTTACAGCACCCCGGCCCTGTGACCGCTGCTCCTGCCGCTGCAGCTGTGTGTGCTGCCCGGTGGTCCTGAGGACCATGAACCCGAGCATGAAGGTGCGCGTGTGCGCCCTACCTACCTACCTACCTACCTACCTACCTACCTACCTACCTACCTACCTACCTACCTACCTACCGGGCGGCCTGTCTACCGGGCGTGGCTCTCAGGAGGGGCAGCGAGAAGTGCACGTGCCGCCGGAGGAGCCATGGCTGCGACGGGTGTTGTGAATGCTGTTTATGGGGGGTGGTCTGCTGCGGCTACTTCCCGTCCGCCATGCACACGTCCCTAAACCCCATGCGCTTGTGTGCGCGTGTGTGGCTGCTGCACGCGTGTTCCTCGCAGATCATAGTCGTTTTGCGGGACCCGATCCAGCGGACCCTTAGTCGCTTCCTGGAACAGAAGCGAAACCCCGGCTTCACCTTCCACGATCAGGTGCGTGCACGGCGTGTGGTCGCGGAGAGGCAGAGGCGCGCCTGTCTTGCCTGTCCGGAAGCATCTTGACCCAATCCTGCACGCCTGCACTCACTGCCCATGGGTCTGTTTATAACGTGCTGCAACGCACCCACCTGGCGCAGGTGGCAAACCACACGTTTGCCTCCTTTGTGGAGGAGGAGGTGGGCAAGGTAGAGAAGTGCGTGCAGCACGCCGGGCGCGTCAAGACGCGGGGGCGCGACAACAGCCCGGACCGGCCGCCGCGCGGCTGGGGGGCGGGCATGGACATGGGCGATTGGCTGGAGGCGCAATGCTACGCCCGCAGCAGTGAGTGATGGGGCCTGTCTGACTGGTGCGGCCGGATTGAGGGGAGGGGGCTGCAATGGGTTGGGGCGGGGTGGGTGGGTGGGTGCTGGATGCATGTTGCGTGTTTTGCGCCGTGCTGGGCTCTGTGCCAGGCTCGCCGCGGTTGACGCGACTGAAGTGGAGGTGCAGTTGCTGCTCACCGGATGGGCGCCTGAGCCTGCTGCCGGTTGTTTTACTGCTAGCCGGCTGGGCTCGCGCCGCCGCGTGCCGTTGGCGCCTGCCATACCGCAGCTGCCCTTCGCACCACCACCCCGACTACCCGGCGCTGTCCCCCTCCACGCATGTGCCTCCATCTCCGCCTGTTGCCACCTACCACCAAGTACCGCTGCTGCTTGTATGGTCCACACACATAAACGCCCACTTACACCTTATCCGCGGTCTGTGCTTTGTTTTTCCCCTTGCGCTCTCGTACACACGCCCACACCAACAGACCTGCTGGGCTGGTCGGTGTACGACATATTCCTGGAGAATTACATGGCGCACTTCCCCACGAAGCAGGTGGGGCCGTACGTGGCGGGAGCGGGGCGAGTGGCTGAGTCCAGCGACGAGCCGCACCAGCACCAGCACCAGCGGCATGGGTTGGGAGGGGGACACACAGCTGCCGCGACACCAATGGAATATCCGCCACATGAATGGGAATGAACTTCCCCACAGCCGCACACAACCGAGCACACGCAGTCCCATCAACGCCACACCTTTCCTGCTCTTTCGCCTTGTCACGTTTAGCACTTAGCTTGTCACCGCGCCTTCGCCCCTCCCTCTCAGATCCTCGTCCTCTACACCAACGAACTCGCTACCGCCACGCTGGCCACCATGCGCAAGGTGGAGAAGTTCCTGGGCGTGGAGCCGTACTCGTACGACGAGGAGAAGGCGGTGCTCATATTCAACAGCCGCGAGTGCTACGTGAGTACGGCGGAGCCCCTGCTGCGCGTACTGTCGATGATGGTGGCGCCGGGCGTGGTGCGGCGAGGGGCGGGTTGAGGCGGCCATTGTTACCGAAGCGTAAAGAGGAGGGAGCCAGAATGGGCTATTAGTCTTGTGGTGGCTGGACAGCAGGGGCGGGGTGGGGCGTGGCTGGGCGTCGCCGGGCGTAACATCACGTGCATGCTGGGTGTAGGCGTGGGCACGATACCTGCGACGCGCACTGGGCCATACGTGCATACATGCCAGATCTGGAGTGCCTCTCTTACCGGGCTGACATACCTACGCCCCGAGCCTCCCGCCCCACATGCGCCCCTCCATGCGGACCCACGTGCGCGCCTGACACGCCCCCACCTGCCTCGCGCCGCCTCCGCCACCACCTGCCGCCACAGCACTGGCACTGCGCCAAGAGCCGCAACGAGATCCGGGAGGCCCGCTCCAAGGAGCGCGACCCCATGCTGGACGCCACGCCCTTCGGCCAGGCCTCGGCGCGCCTGGTCAAGTTCTTCCGGCCACACATGCGGGTGGGTGACTGGCTGCGCGGCTGCCTTTGCGCGTGCTTGCGTGCGTGGGATAGGATAGCGTGGCGCAGCGGGGCGGCTTGAAGGTGCCAGGTGGCGGCGATGGCATGGGCAGTGCAGCCGTGTGTTAGCGGCCCAGCTTGCGGCTGGATGGTTGCAGGGGCAGGGGTGCGCTTCACTTGCGCCCGGCTTCCCAGTGGTTTGCTGCTGGCGTCTGCTGCTTGGCCGCTGCCCACCCACACACCCTCCCTTTTCGTCCCCTCTCCTGGCGGCCCTGTGTGTGTGCGCGCGCTTGTGTACCCGCAGCGGCTGATCAAGTGGGCGGATGAGGGCAAGATCTCGCCCGTGCCCCAGTCATGGAAGTCCACCTACGCGTGAGGCGGAGGCGCGACAGCCCACAGAAGCGAGGGCCATGGGCAAGAGCCGAAGGAGTAGAAGCCCTTCGCCGTGCCCATACGCAGGCACCGTATGTGTGGGTATTTGCGCGGCCGCAGGGGGGCCTGCGAGCCGTGCATGAGCCCACGCGTACGGTGCGGCAGCAGGGCCACAGCGCCGCCGGCTGCAGGGGCTGCAGGAAGATCGGACGACGCAACCAATTACATCACTGACCGCCGTGTGTGTGCTGTTAATAATGAAGGTCTCGATGGGCCCTGCCAATCAGCAACCTCTTATAATACTATAATAGTGGGGCGTACCAGGTATGAGGGGGTGGGGGACTGGCACAGCTGGCATGTGCCGGTACGCGTAGGCACCACGGCGCAGGGACACCTGCACCAATCGCACCAGGGCCCGCGTCGCGCACATGTGATTGCGAGGCCAGCTAATAGCGGAGCCAGCTACGCTGCGAGCCGTTTGCACAAGACATGCGCCTCCAGGTGTGGTACATGACTACATGGGCATTAATGAAAGCGAGGGGTCCTCTCTTGGGGCTGCCAATTAAAGGGAGTGCTGATGTCGTGCACTCGAGTACCTGTGAGTGAATGAAGGCGTGTGATGGCTGTCCGTACTCATGAACGCGCGTACTGGTGACCCCAGTTTGCAAACAGAGTAGTCAGGCGTTCATGCATTGGCAGGGTTGGCATTATGATGCATACAACTGCAGTGTGTGTGTAGTGTGTGTGCGTTAGAGATCACAAGGGAGAGAACTATGAAGACTTGTGCGTGCGAAGGGACAGGAACGCCAAGCATGGAACCCGACTCAACGCGTGCGTGTGTGTGTGTGTGTGTGTGTGTGTGTGTGTGTGTGCGCGTGTCTGTCTGTGTGTGTGTGTTAGTAAACGGAAACGGAGAGAATGTGTATGTGTGTGTGAAGGCATGAGCGTAAAAGCCCGTGTGCGAGCCGCGCAAGCGGTGGCGAGTATGCCGCTCCCGGCACGCACCCCAGACGTGACTGGCCGACGTGTTGCGGGGTGTGCTCGTATGCTTAGGGGGACTGCAAACTCGGCCCCCGCCCTGGACCCAGCAGCGTTGCTGCGGATGCGCCGATAGATGGCTGCCGTGCCGATTTATGGGCTTGTGAAGGTGGCGTTTTTCATTCGGATCAACGGACACATCTCACTTGCGGTTGCAATGCTCGGGTGTCGTGTGGAGCCCGCGGGCAGGCAAGCAACCGGGTGTGCTTTTGTTACGGCGTGGAGGGCGCCGGGGACGGCGTGAGGTGCATCTTGGGAGTGGCCCGCATGACGGATTCACGTCTTGCGCGCCCTCGCCGAGCTGCATCAAGGGCTGGCAGGACGCCCCGTCCTGCACAGGGGGCACCAGTGCGGTACAGACTGCGGCGGGGTCGGGCTGGTGCTCCCTTTTCGGTGGCCACCAGGGCGGGGACGTGTGTGCATTTCGATCGAAAGGATAGGGTAAATGATGTGCACGGGTTGGGCTTAGATCTCAGCTCCTGTGGGCTCTTGTAGGATAAATGTTGTGTCTATCCATGCTGTTGCGGGCCGTACGCTGTGGCGGAGCTGGGTCCTTAACACGGCAGGCGGTGGTGCTTCACGCGCCGGGGTGCAGGTTGTGAGCAAGGAAGGCGAATGGCGTGTTGCGTTGGTGGTGGATTTGGAGCGCGCGGTACAGGTGCCCGTCATAACTGACGGCGGGCGCAGCACCGAATGTTTTCCTCGGACGCAGGTGTGGACGGAGCGGATGATGGTTGGACAGGCGCCAGGGAAACAAAATGCTGCACAGCGCGTGGCTGGACGCAAGATTGCGGTCAGGATTGCGGGAGGAATGGCGGAGCGGGGCGCAGAGCTATACGGTAGTCCTGGGATTGAGCATTGAGCACTGGAATCTTGGGCAGGGCGGATAGCACTGGCTGCTGTTTAAAGACTGGCAAATGTGGGCAGGGACGCAGGGACGCAGCGGCAGCGGCATGCAGGAGCGCGTGGATGCATGGCGTGGAGTGATGGAGTCCGGCCGCCGCCCGCAGGGTGACGGATGAGGGGGTGCGCCCCCTGACGTGGCCAGAGAGTGCCGGACACAGGTGGCTGATGTGGGCACATGCTCTGATGGCGATTGCACATTGGAAGCATGAGGCGTGCCCGACAGCGGGTGTAAAGGAAAAGGCATCCATCAGTCGTGACTGTTGGTACGCGCTGCTCCATGACCGCGGGGGTCGGCAAGGGGCTCACGCATAGCACAGGGAATCTGAGGCTGGCTGACTGAGTGCTGTTTGGTTGTTTAGCGAGTGCTGTGAAGCGGGGCCGGGGAAAGCCCAACCACGCTCCGCGCGAGGGTGGCCGCTGCGCCCATTGCGGCTGGCGCCAGGTCTCGTGCGGGGACCTGTGCAAGTCGTGCTACCGACATGCGCATGACGGGACTACCGCCGCAAGAAGTGGGTCTAAGTTGAGACGCACAAGGCATCGGGCAGAGGGGATAGGGGCAGAGGGTATGTTTAGTTGTGTGGCGAGTGCTGTGAACGGGGGCTAGGGAAAGCCAAAGCAACCACGGCGGAGGCCAGGGGGCGGGAGGGCCGCAGACTTGAGCATGTGCGGCGCACCGGGGGCACATGCGGCGTCTTCCCGGGGCTACTCGTAATAGCATTTCCGCAAGCTGGCGGTCTATTTGATATAAGTCTTCGCACCCACACAATATCCTGAAAGCTGCTGGCGCTGCACTTACACCCACGCGACTGCGCCGCGTTGAGGAACCATGCACGATTGAGCTGTCGTCGCCACTTTGTTCGCCACTACAGCGCAAAAAGAACAGCGCAGAATCCAACCATGAATATAACAAATGCCGACGCGCTGGACGTGATGGTGGCGATGGGGCGCAAGTCGCTGGAGCAAGGAAAGGTGCGCGTGGCGGCTTCGCTCTGGCCAGCGAGGGCTTACGGTGACGGTCCAAACAAAATGCTAATCACCTGCTTTGCTAGTGGAATCGCCGTCTCAACAGCTTGCGCGAGTCTTCCAGCGGCTAACCACGCGGTGCGTGTCCCTTGCCTCGCCGATTCCCCGCACCTTCCCCCTCATCGCCCGCAGCTTGACACGGCTCTGACCATCCTGTCGGGTGTGGTCAGCAAGGCGCCCAGCCACGCACTCGCCTGGTTCAGCCTGGGGCGGGCGCACCTGCTGCGGGTGCGTGTCACTGCGCCCGTGTCGGTGTCGGTGTGTGTGCGCGTTCATACATCTCGGTTGCCCTGTTTGCGATGGATTCCGCCGGGGGGCGGTGCGACCATGCTCCCAAGGGCATAGGAACCAGAGCCTAGGGTCTTTCTCCGCCTGGAATGATACACGCGCCGCGCGCTGTGCCTGCTTGGCTTGGGCTGGTCTTCTCACCCCCCACACCCCACACCCACCCACCCATCCCTTATATAGGACGCACACGACAGCGCTGCCATGTGCTACCACCGCGCCGCCACCCTGGCGGCCGGCCAGCGAGGAACTGTGGGTGACTGGGTGTGGGTGTGGGTGACTGGGTGTGGGTGTGGGTGGGTGGGTGGGTGGGTGGGTGGGCCAGTGTGGGGCCGGTGGGGGCCGAGGCTGCTGGGGCGTATGGATAGAGGGGGGGGGCACGGACGGATGTACCTTGCGGCCGTAGGGTGCCCAGCAGGGGCTGCACCCGGTGGTGGTTGGCTGGGCTGGGCTGGGCTGGGCTGGGCTGGGCTGGGCTGGGCTGGGCTGGGCTGGGCTGGGCTGGGCTGGGCTGGGCTGGGCTGGGCTGGGCTGGGCTGGGCCGGGCCGGGCCGGGCCGGGCCGGGCGCCGGGCGCCGGGCAGGCGGTGCAAATGAGTCGTCCCCTGTGCACCCCAATGCCAGCAGCGCCAGCAGCACTAGCACACACCGGACTCACGGTTCCCCGCAGCGCCTGCCGGCCGTGCATCCGGTAGTGCAGTGCAGCTGGTGGTGACAGCACGGCCACACTCGCTGCTCCCGCGGACGCGTATGCTGCTACTGCCGCCGCGGCCGCTGAACCCACTGCCGCTGAACCCACTGCTGCTTACCACTACTATTGTTGTTGCTGCTACTGCTGCTGCTGCTGCTGCAGCCTAGCAACCTGCTACAGCTGGCGCGGGACAACATGGTGCTGTGCGGGGAGAAGGTGCTGCCGCGGGACTGGCTGCCGGCGCTGCAGGTGGGTGCGAGCCTCATACCGTAATGCCTGTTGGAATTGCTCGCCACCCAATTCCCCGCCACCGCCAGTGCAGGACGCCCACATTGCAGCCAAGTGGGCGCAGGCGCTGCAGCACCACGCTGCCTCGGCAGCAGCAGCCACAGCTACAGCCACTGCCACAGCCTCGTCTGACAGCCCCGACGCCAAGCTCCGGGCCGTGGTGGTGGGCGGCCTGGGCCTACAGGCGCTGCTGCTGCACGCGCTGCTATCCTGCTATAGCCGCCGTGAGGGCCAGGGCAGCGGCGCCGGCGCCGGCAATAGTGCTACAGCCGCGGCGTCCGCCGGCGTGGAGGTGACGTGGCTGCAGCCCGACGAGCTGAGCCGTACACTGGCCGCAATGATGGCGGTTGCGGCGTCGGTGCCGGCGGCGGAGCTAATCGCCGCCACCGACTGGCCGGCCGCGGCGGCGGGCGGTGACGCCGACACGCCCCAGCAGGTGCAGCAGGAGCCGCAGCCCGGAGCCGAGAGCGGGGGCGGGGCCGGGGGCGGTGTGCGGCTGGTGGTGGCGCCGGGGCTGTGCACGGCGCGCCTGGCGCTGCGGGAGTGGGCGGCGGCGCTGGCGGCGGCGCGGCCGCGCCTGGCGGCACCCGGTGGCGGCGGTGGCGGCGGCGGCGCGGCGCTGTGTCCGTCCGCGGCCCGGCTGGTGGGCGTCCTGGCGAGCAGTGAGGACCTGGTGGGAATGAACCAGGTGGGTGCGTGGGAGGGAGCAGAGGTGATGCAACTTCGTGGGGCTTGGTCCACCAAAACGGTGGCAATGCATGACCAAGGAAGTGCAGTGCCGTGTTGCGGAAATGGTGGTCTGTAATCTGCTGGCTAGTCCTTTTACTCGCTCCAACAACCGCCACGCTTGCGCCTACGCTGCCGACCCCCACTCCCCCCCTCCCGTCCACGCCTCGCCCGCTGTGTCGCGTCCGTCTGCGAGCCGCGTGTCTGTGTGCGTGTGCGCGTGCGTGGCGGTGTGTGTGCGCGTGTCCGGTTGCTCCCATGCCGTCCGCTGTCTTGGTCGCGTGCATGTTTGTGTCTTTTATTTCTAGGTGCACACGCATGCGACCTCTCTCTGTTTGCCTTGCCGCTCTCGTCTTAACGGTCCCTCCCTATTTATATCTGCAACCCTCACACATGGCGCGTCTTCGGGTTTGCCTGCGGCGTGGCACTGTCACGCCGCTCCGCAGGTACGTATGGGTGCAAGGCGGTCAGCAAACTATAGCGCGCGTCTCGCACAGCACGTCTCGCCGTCTCGCCGCCTTTCTTTGCTTTTCCAGCCGCCCGCTTAGGGGTGCGCTGCCTTTCACTCGACATACCGTACATACCAATTAACCGACTAGCCAGCAAACGGGAACGCAGCCTCGGCGAACACGGCGTTGGAGCCACCGTTAATGTACCCGCTGTTCCTCGGGGCATCGGCACTTCGCAAATATTTGATACACACCATCCTATGGATGGCTAAGTCGCCCGCGTTTCTGGAATGGACTACCTCAACCCCAACCCCCCGGTGATGTCAAGGTTTCTGTACCCATGGTCTACACCTTCTTTGTCTCCTAAACAATCATATCTGGAACCTCTCTCCTCCAAAACAAAGGTGGACCTGGACGGGATGGCCGTGGACAGCGGCTGCGGCCTGAGGTATGGCCCCGCCAACGAGCTGCTGTGGCGGCCGGCGCGCTCCATGCAGGTACGTGTGCGTGTGTGCGTGTCTGGTCGCGTAAGGCTGTGTGTGTGGAGGCGTGGGGAGGTGGGCGCTGCCGTATAACTTGTGCTTCAAGCTTCGAGCGGCCGCTGTGTTGAGCCGCCCTGCGTCGAATTGTGGCATGCTGCGGCTGTGATGGGTGGATAGTGATGCCACGTGACGCCGCTGTGCACTGGAAAGGCCGGCTGCGGGCTCGGGGCACACCCATGCGTCCCAATCGTGGAATGCCAAACACCCCAAAACCAACAGCCGGGCCACCCGGCGGCGCCACGCCACCAACCACCTACCGCAGGTGTCGGGCTTCCGCTACCGCCTGCTGTCCGAGCCCTTCCTGCTACTGCCGGAGATCAGCGCGCAGCAGCTCATGCTACAGCCGCATCAGGTGCTGGGCGGCGGCAGTGGCGGCTGGGCCGCGGCGGCGGACGCGGTGCGCCGCCACGAGCTGGCGGTTGAGCCAACCGCCGCGGGACGAGCGGACTGTGTCATCACGTGGATGGAGTACGAGCTGGCGCCGGGCACGTGGCTGTCGTACGCGCCGCATGAGCTGCAGGTGTGAGACTGTGTACTGCTTTTCTTGGGAGGGGAGGAGCGGAAGGGGGGGGGCGGGAAGCAGCTAGGGGATGGGGGAATGATCATTGAGGCGAGGTGTGGGAAGCCCGGGCAGGGGGAGGGGGTAGTAACCTTTCATGGGATGGTGTGGGTCAACTTGAACAAGAATCCAGAGGCGACGACCAGAGGTGCAGCGGGGGGGGGGGGCTGCAAGGATATGAAGCGAAGGGTAGCAGGTAGGCAGTAGGCGCAGGATAGTACGCACCAATGACCGACGGCGTTGCCAGAGTGGTCCCGGGCGTCCAGTGTTCCGCGTTCGTAGACTGAAGGCTAGTTTTTAACATTTTCTCTACGCTATAAGCGTGATAAAAACGCGCGTGTGCGCTGGGGAAGCCGTATCGTTATGTTGGTACGGGTTTGGGGGGGGGGTGAGGCGGTGGAGGCCCGCGCGACATTCCTCATTCCTGCTGGCTTGTGACTGCCCCTGACTTCCCTGTCCGGCTCTGCACGCACGCATATTTCATTTCCCCGTTATTTCCTTCTCCAGCCACCTGCTGCTGCTGCTGCGTCGCTCCCTGCTGCCTCGCTTACTCCTGCTGCTGCTGCTGCCCCGCTTACTCCTGCTGCTGCTGCTGCTGCTGCTGCTGCTGCTGCTGCTGCTGCTGCTGCTGCTGCTGCTGCTGCTGCTGCTGCTGCTGCTGCTGCTGCTGCTGCTGCTGCTGCTACTGCCGCGGCCGCCCTCCCAGGGCCGCACCGACCCGCCCGCCCTCAGCCCGCACGTGTGGCAGCGCGTGCAATACCTGTCCGCAGCCCCCGCCGTGCGGCCGGGCGTGCCCGTGGGACTGCAGGTCACGCTCTCCGGCGGCGGCAACGACGTACGGGTCGAGTACGACGAGGATGTACTGCCGCCGGCTGCGGCGACTGGCGCCGGCGAGGATGGCGGGGCTGGTGCGGCCGGCGGCCTGCCGGCTGGGGAGCCCCTGGTAGACAGCAGCTCGAGCGGCGATGACGACGAAGCGACGGAGCAGAGTGGTGCGACAGCAGCGGCAGCTGCTGGTGCTGCTGCTGCTGCTGCTGCTGCTGCCGCTGCTACAGCCGCCAAGGCTCAGAGCGGCATGCTACTGCCGTACCACATGTCCATGCTTAACGACCGCCTACGCACGCGCAGCTACGCGGCCGGCATCCGGGCGGCGGTGGCGGAGGCGCAGGTGTGTGCGTGTGTGTGGTGGGTGGGGTGGGGTGGGGTAGCAGTTGATTCCAGAAGCCAAAGAAAAACGACCAAGAGAACCCGAACCATCCGACCCGGGGTGGTGGTGGTGTAAATGCCAGCCCATTCTAAACCAAAACCCAAACTAGCGAGTGGGGCACAGGCAAAAGCGACAAATTTATGGCATAGATGCAGAGGGGGTGCATGCTGTTTGCGTGCTTGCGTGTGTGTATACGGGTACGGTGTGCGTGCCTGCGCGGTGTGCGGCCCGCCGGCCGGCCGACAGGGGCGGGGTGCTGGGCGGCCAATGCCGCGGCCAAGTTCGGTCTGCCGCTCCCACTGCACAGCCCCCTCGCCGCCACTGTCGTCCCCTCAAGGCATGCGCACCCTGCGACGCCACGCCACGCCACGCCTCGCCACGTCCATCGCTCGTGACACTGACACTGCACCGACCGCTGCCGCTGCCGCACAGGCCAAGGCCGCCGCCGCCGCCGCTACTGACGCCACTGACGCACCTGGCGAGCAGCAGCAACCGGCGCCGCCGCCGACGCCGCCGACGCCGCTGGTGGTGTTGGACGTGGGCGCCGGCACCGGGCTGCTGTCCATGATGGCGGCAGCTGCAGGCGCGGAGCTGGTCGTGGGTGAGTGGGGCCGTGCAGCAGCAGCAGCAGCAGCAGCAGCCGTCGTCTGCTGGGGGTGTCCCGAGGGGGGGGCGGCGGGCGGGGATGGGCTTGCTGGGGTGGGTGGGTGCACGGAGGCGGCTTTGTGGGAGGGCAGCGCCTGTGACTGAGGGGCAGTGGGGAGCTGGTCGTGCGGTCGCGAGGGCGCCGGCCACCAAGTGAGGACAGCCTCCACATATGCCTCCCTAGCGTCATACACACATTTCTTTCTTCTGACGGCCAGATTCAGAACGTTCCGAGCTGCGAACATGGAAGCCACAAAGAGTCACTTCTGTTCGATTTTTGCGGCCGTAACGGTTTTGTACGGCTCACATTTGCACAACAAACTACGTATGACTGTGCTGCGGCTCGTTCAATCGCTTCTGCCGTTAAGCATTCTGGAGATTGTATTATGCTCAGAATCAGGGGTGCTCAGAATGAACATTTAGTTCCTTGCATGTCGAAAGCGCTTGCTCGAGGCGTCTCTGTGTGCCTGGTCGAGGCAAACAGTGACGGAGGCGCCAGGCTGCGGCCGACGGCCGGTGTGCCCCGCTCGCCGCTGAGCCCCGTTTCGCGCTTGACAGGTACCGTATTAAGCGCGCCCCACCCATCGGTATGCCAGCGTGTGTTGCGACGTCTGTTCTACGTCTACCTCTTCTCTAATTAAACATGCATGGCACCCCCACCGTCTCTCCGGTCGAGCGCCGCCACGAGGCAGTTAGTCGCCCTGGGTCCACGGGCCGCATGCAGCCATGCGGGCAGCCTACCCATGCTGCATGCACCCGGGCTGCCGCGGCAACCCCGTTAGCTCATTGCCCCGCCGCCCCAATCCACTAAGCCCGCAACACCTGCACGGCGGAGGTGGCGCACTGCGGCGTCACGTGTTTTCCCGCTACATTCGTTATACCTCCTACCCCGTACCTTTTGCCCTCACATCCCCCGACTCTTGGATGGCAATGAGGCACCCATCGCGGCATCCAGATGCACCCAGCACGCACACGCTGACACCCAACACCTCTGCATAACACAGGCCTTCTGTCACCCCACGTGACTACTGCCTACCTGCTACCCTTCGTTGCGTATCTATCCTTGCAACCCCCACCCACCCCCCGACTCTCACTCTCACAACCAGTCCTGTTCGCGCCGCCCCCACCCCTCAACCAACATGCCACACAAATTACGAAACATTTCACAGGCTGTGAGCGGGAGCTGGCACTAGCGGTGGCCGCGGGCGCGCTGGTGGCAGAGAACGGTCTGGGCGAGCGCGTGCGCATCGTCCAAGCCCACAGCAAGAGCCTGAGCGTGGCGGCGCCGCAGACGCAGACGCAGACACCAGCGCCTGCGGCAGGCAGAGACAACGCTCCGACCCCAGCGGCCCCAAGGCCCCCCTCCCCAGCCCCAGCAGCAGCAGCAGCAGAGCCGGCGGCGGTGGCAGCAGCAGTTACCACGGCTGCTGGTGGTGCGGCTGCGACTGCTGCTGCGGCGGCGGCAGCTTCCCGGCAGCTGCCGCGGCGCGCGGGCTTGGTGGTGCATGAGATCTTTGGCACCGACCCGCTCAGCGAGCACATCCTGCCCAGCATGGCGCAGGTGCAGGTGCGTCCGCTGCAATTCCCACTGTGCTGCGCTGTGCAGTGCTGTGCTGTGCTGTGCTGTGCTGCGCTGTGCTAAACCCACGTCTCCCATGCGCGGCGCTCATCAGGCCCCTGTACGGATGCACGCAGGAGTCGCTGGCGGCGCCGGACGCGCTGTTCGTGCCCTCCGCCTTCCGCATCGTGGCGGCGCTGGCGCACAGCCCCGGCCTGCAGGCGCACCTGCGGCAGGTGGCGCCGCCAACCGGGCTGCAGCGGCAGCTGCCGCGGTGTCAGCAGCAGCAGCACCAGCACCAGCAGCAGCAGCAGCAGCACCAGCAGCCACCGGCCGTCGCGCCCACAGCGGATGCACCGGCGGCGGCGGCGGCGGTGGCGGCTGCGGCCCAGCCGGGCGCCCTGAGCGCGGAGCAGGCTGCGGAGCTGGAGCGGGTGCTTCCGGCGGCGGCTGGTGCGGCGTTGCAGTCCTGGGTGCCCTGGAAGGTGGGCGGCGGCGCGCGCATCTGTCTGCGAGCACAAGGCACGCAAGGGCGTGTGTGCTCCGCCCCGGCCGCCCTGCCCCCCTGCCTCCCCCGCTGCCCCTATCGCCGCTCCTTCACTCAAGCGCACACAACGCCAACTCAACCCGCTTCGTGAATGTTAGCTTGGTCAGCTGTGTCCAGTCAGATGCGAGAATTGGTGTTTACATTCCCCACCTCCGCGCTCACCCCTCCTTCCGCCCAACCACCCCACCCCTCATCCCCCTTCCCATTCCCCCGCCACCGCAGGCCGAGGTGGACCTCATGCGGGCGCCCGACCTGCGGCTGCTCACCCGCCCCGTGACGGTGGCGGCGCTGTCGCTGCAGGGAGCGCGTCCTCTGCCCAAGGCCTTCCGTGCCGCCGCCAACGCCGATCCGCTGCCCGCGCCCACGCCCCTGGCAGAGCTTGGCTACGCCCGCTGCGACCCAGACGGCCAGCCCCTGCCGGCTACTGCCACCGCTGCTACCGCCGCTGCTACTGCCGCTGCTGCTGCTGCTGCTGCTGCTACAGGTGCGCCTGATTCTGGCGCGGCAGATCCGGCGGCGGAAAAGGAGCAGCCGCCAGTGACCGGCAACTGCATCGTGTTCTGGTTCGAGGCCGATTGCGGCGCCGGCGGCTGGATCAGTACGGCGCCTGGATCCGGCAGCACGTACCACGGGCACTGGATCCAGAACGTACAGTTCCTGCCCGAGCCGTTGCCTGTTGTGGCGCCGGGCCTGGTGGCGGCGGGCGGGCTGCGCGTGCGCCTGAGCGCCGAGTGTGTGCTGGACCGGGTGCGGCTTAGCGCGGAGTGGGTGCAGCTGGGGGACGAGAGCAGCAGCAGCAGCGAAGGGGAGGAGGAGTGAACAGGATGGGGGGGGTCCGGGGTGGCAGGGAGAGCGTGGCTTGTGGAGAGGTTGCGACATGCGACATGCGGCTGGGCGGCTGGGCGGCTGTTGAATGCGGCCTGAAGGAGAAGGGTACTGCGGAGAGGGGGTGGTGGTCTCCTGGGGCGGGTAGGTGGCGGGCGCACGTGGCACATGCAAAACGGGAGGTGTTGGCGCTCCCCGTTCTTCGTCCGCGCGCCCCTCTTCCTGTACGATCATCGCCTCGTCTCGTCTCATCGCGCAGCGACCAGCTCAGCAGCCTGCAGCCATGAGAGCATGAGACCGTGCACCGGCCGCCGCGCACGGGCCTTTTCAGTAAAGCGGGGCAGGCGCCCCCCCCCCCCCGCAGACTGTGTCGCACTATATGGCGTCAGCTTAAAGCCGCCGACTACTAGGTGGTTGTGGCCGTAGAGCAAACGGATATGCAGCGCAGACAAAAAATTTCTAAAATGTCTCCCCAGCCCGGATCGAACGGGCGACCTAAGGATCGCACCACAACGTTTACAGTCCTTCGCTCTTCCAGCTGAGCTATGGAGAGGAATTCGACATGTCCACTGGCAAATATATGTATATCATATACGTATACAGTAAGGAGTAGTGGTAATGTTGGCGGCCCACATCTTATCACCGATAACAGCTACCGGTAGCTGACATCGCCAAGTGTGACGGTCAGGGAAGTGACCCACGAACCCGAGGAGGGACCGCCTGTAATACTCACTTCACTTCACTGGGCATGTGCATAGCCGCACAGCCACCTCAGGAGAGGGGATCGATGACCTGGAGCGCCAGGGCCTATACACCCTGCCTATACATATCCAAGCAGGCGGAGAGCGATGCCAGCGCCCTGCCGCTGGTGATGCGCGCTGTTCTGAACTATTCGAGCAGGGCCACGCACGCATGACAGCCGCGCACTAGCAGGGCATGGGCATGGCTAGCGCATGCAAGCTTGCCATGCGCAGTGTGCTGGCTCCCGCCCTCATGCCTCCTCATGCCTCCCGAGTGCTCTGCGTGGTGTGCTGCACGCACCCGCACCCGCAGCACGGCGGGATCACGGCACACTGCAAGTGACTGGGAAAGCAATAATTAGATGCATCCCGTATTCACCGGATCACCACGCGCCTATGCTTTCTGCCTTGCGCCCTCGGCACGCAGCAACAATGCTGGTGAGAGCAAGCATGGATATTGTTGAATTGTCGATCAGTTCACATCGAGGAGTCATTGCCTCCGCACCATTTACTGGCTCCACGTTGCCATGACCACCACTTTGGCTTTGACCCACGGCACGGCCCACACAGCCCGTGCTTTAAGGCCCCCTGAACAGTGCAGTGCAGTGCAATGCTATCCCATCACCGTCACAGGTAGGCGGAAGTGTTGCCGATGCACCCCTGCCCTCCCCCCGCTAAGCAGCCCCGCGTTGCAGCCCCCAGCCCCCCACCTGTCGCCTGTGCATCCTGTAACAGTACAACTGCCAATTGTCAACAGCACAGACTCCCAGAGCCCCAACACGTAGGAGAATCATTCATACTTCATCACATCGTTCCCCTCTATTCGCCATGCACGCCGTTGGCGGGACTTGCTGATGAGGAGGTGCGGCACAGCCCCCAGCCCCCAGCCCCCAGCCCCCAGCCCCCAGCCCCCAGCCCCCAGCCCCCAGCCTGCAGCCTGCAGCCTGCAGCCCCCAGCCCCCAGCCTGCAGCCACACACGCACACGGCCACGGCCACACACGCACACGGCCACGTGCCGCCGCTGCCTGGCACCGCAACACGCCACTGCAGTGCCGCCGCCGCCGCCTCCTCCGTGTAGCCGGCCCACACAGCCCTTGCACGCATCACCTTCACGAACACCACCACCACCACCACTACCGCCACCACCACCACCACCGCTTGCATGCGTGCGCCTGCTCTCATCACCACCAGCACCAGCGGCGCACCCGGCCAGCAATGACCCCGCGGCCGGGCCGGGACCCGGGTGCGTGGGGCTGGGGTGCGCCTTCCAGCTTCCGGGCGCCGCCGCTGGCGCCGCTGCCGCCGACGCCTGCACAAAGCGGCCCCCGTCTGTGCCGCCTCTGCTGCTGGTGCTGGTGCTGGTGCTGCGGCTGCTGAGGGGCGCCGCTGCTGTTGCTCACCTCTCCTCCTCCGTGACTGCTGCTGACCCCCCGGCGCCGGCCTCAAGTGCGGCCGCCTCGGGCAGCGGCGGCAGCTGGTCCAGCACCCACAGGAAGCGGCGCGGGATGCGCTCCAGCGCCACCCGGCCGGAGGGGTCGGGCTTGGGCACCCGCGGGGCCACCTGCAATGGGGAGGCATGGGCACACAAGCGAGACCGTGAGGAGGTCGAGTTGGCCACACGGGACAGATGGCTGATTGCATACGGTACATCTACGTCACTGGCCGAACCGAACCGGCTTCATTCGCCCCACTCGCGCTCAGCAGGCTTCCACCTGCAGCCCTCCCCACACTTGCGGCACACGTGGACACAACCACCTACACCAACGTAACAACAACCACACTCAGTCGCTGCCTCCCTCCCTCCCTGCCTCCCTGCCTCCCTGCCTGCCTCCCTTCCTCCCTCCCTCCCTCCCTCCCTCCCTCCCTCCCTCCCTCCCTCCCTCCCTCCCTCCCTCCCTCCCTCCCTCCCTCCCTCCCTCCCTCCCTCCCTGCCTCCCTGCCTCCCTGCCTCCCTGCCTCCCTGCCTCCCTGCCTCCCTCCCTCCCTCCCTCCCTCCCTCCCTCCCTCCCTCCCTCCCTCCCTCCCTCCCTCCCTCCCTCCCTCCCTCCCTCCCTCCCTCCCTCCCTCCCTCCCTCCCTCCCTCCCTCCCTCCCTCCCCTCCCCCACCTGTGCGCGCAGGTGCAGCCAGTGCACGCACTCGCTCCGGGCGGTGGCCACTCGCTGCATGGGCGGCCCCGTGAAGCCCGTCACGCCGCGCGGCGCCACCTCCGCCGCCGCCTGCGCCAGCGCACGGTACGTGTGTTAGAGACCACAAGGGAGAGAACCATGAAAGACTGGTGCGTGCGAAGGGACAGTTAAGTCCTTGTGCTATCTAACACACCCCCACCTGCTCGGGCGTCTGGGTGTCGGTGGGCAGCAGCAGGTTGAGCGGGAAGGGCGTGTGCGGGTTGGTGTAGGCGGTGCGGTGCGGCAGCGCGATGGACTTGGGCAGGCTGATGCCCACCGCCTCCTGCAGGTCCACCACATCGCCGCCGTACAGCACCAGAGGGTGGCTCAACCGCAGCCCGCCGCCGCCGCCGCCGCCGATGCTGCTGCTGCTGCTATTGCTGGAGCTGCTGCCGCCGCTGCCACTGGAGCTACTGCCAGTGGTGCCAGTAGAGCCAGCCCCGGCGCTACTGCCAACCCCGTCAACGTCTGCGGCGAGCAGCGGGGCCCCCGGGGCGGTGGCGGCCCGGAAAGCGCTGACCAGGATGGCGGAGGCGTTGCTACTGCCACCGCTACTGCCACCGCTACTGCCGACTCCGGCGGCCCACATCGGCTTCTCCACTGCCGCGTGCGCCGCCAGCAGGTCGTCCGCCCGCAGCAGCAGCATGCGGCTACCGCTGCTGCTGCTGCTGCTGCTGCTGCTACTGCTGCTGCTGGAGCTATTATTAAAAGCACTGCCGCTGCTGCTGCCGCTGCTGCCGTTAAGGCCTGCGCCGCCGCTGATACTGCAGCTGCTATTCCTACCGCTGCTACTGCTGCTGCTGCTGCTGCCGCCACCGTTTACGCCGGACTCGCAGGCACAGCAGCCCGTGCAGAAGGCCGCTCGCCGCTTGATGTACAGGATGGCAGTGGGCGGCGCCTGCTGCTGCTGCTGGGTGTCCTCCTCACCCTCCGCCTGGCCGTCCCCACTCCTCCCGCCCGCTGCCCCCGCGCCCTCCTTGCCTCCAGCCCGCCGCTTTCCTCTCCCTCTACGGCCCTTCTGCTCGTGTTCCTCCGCGGCATCTGGTGCGCCGCACTCAGTCATCACCTGCGTCCGGGGGCGGGGGCGGGGGCGGGGGGTCCATGCAGTGCATGGGCGGCGGGGGTGGGGTTCCATGCATGTTTGATTAATGACGAGGTAGACGTAGACCAGACGGGGGTGGGTGAGAATTAATGACGAGGGGGACGTGGGGGGGGGGGCGTGTTAGCCCTAGCGAAAGGCGTAAGGGTAAGGGTAATCGGTAAGCGGTAACCGTCAGGACTCTTTCCTGTTGTTGCATGGCTTGTCCGTCTGTCGCGCTGCACTGTGCTTACCACTCGCGGCAGCCTGCCTGATCAACCACATGGCCCACACCATGCTGTTGTTGCGCCGCTACCACCTCCACGCACACATCACCACGCCCAGCCCACGCCCAGGGCTGCCCCCTCTCCAACACGCACACGCACCTGCACCCGCACACAAGCCCCCCTCCCACCCCCGCACCTGCGCCAGGGTGGCCCCCGGCCGCGGTGTGACCAGGTACTCGTCCACGTCCGCGATGGCCGCCACCGCCAGCTCGTGCCACAGCGCCAGGAGGCCGTGGTTGTAGATCAGGATCTGACAGTCGGGTGGGGTGGGGTGGGGTGGGTTGTGGTTACCAGCCCAAATTAAACCAAATCCAATGCATAAGAGCGAGGGGTGGGGTGGGGTGGGGTGGGGTGGGGTTCCATGCATTTAAATTAATGACGAGGTAGACGTAGAACAGACGTTGCGACGCACGGGTGGGGTGGGGTGGGGTGGGGTGGGGTGGGGTGGGGTGGGGTGGGGTGGGGTGGGGTGGGGTGGGGTGGGGTGGGGTGGGGTGGGGTGGGGTGGGGTGGGGTGGGGTGGGGTGGGGTGGGGTGGGGTGGGGTGGATTACACTAGCCCCCCCCCAAAGCTGCACGCTACCACCACCACAGCCCCACCACGGCCCCACCCATGCCAACCCGCCCCAAGCCACCCAGTTACCCAAGTAAGGCCACCCACTCCCACTCCCGCCCAGCCCCCCATACCTGCGAGGCGTATGGGTGGCGGTGCTTGGTGTTGCCGTCCAGGAAGGTGGGCAGCTCCTGCCAGTACACCAGCCGAAGCCGCCCTGCAGCCATCAGGGCCTGAAGTGAGGAGGGGGGGAAGGGAGGCGGGAGGCGTGTTCAGTGGGTCTGGGGGCGGGGGCGGGAGTCCCGATCACTCAAAACACATACACACACACACACACACATGCCCGCATATGCCCCCCCAGCCCCCCCCAGCCCCCCCCCCCCCCAGCCCCCAAGCGCGCACCTCACCTGCACCCGGCTGTCCGCCGCCAGCGCGCTGGCCCCCGCCTCCACATACACCAGGTAGCGCCGCACGCCCAGCACGTCGTGGTAGCGCATGTGGTGCAGCAGCAGGCTGGCGTACTCGGAGGCGGGCAGGCCGAAGAAGGGAGACACCACCATGTAGGACCGCAGCCGGTCCTCCGCCTCCGCCCCCACCAGGTCGGTCACCTCCCGCCCCCCCTCGTCCAGCCACCCGCACTTCTGCAGCCCGACGCCGGCGGGGGCGCCGTGACTGCCGCCGCTGACCGCCGCGCCGCCGCCTCCGCCTCCGCCCGCAATCAGTTGCTCAAAGGGCGCGGGCTGCAGCGGCGGCCAGGCGGGCGCGCGCGCGGTGCTTGCCAGGAAGGTGCAGGAGGTGTGGAAGTCGGGGCGCGCCAGCACGTGGAACTCCAGCAGCGCCGCGTCCACCGGGTCCAGGTCGGTCAGCACCGCCGACAGCCGGCCGGGGTACCTGGGAAGCAGGGAAGGAAGGGCGGGGCAGGGCGGGGCAGGGCCGGAAGGAGGATGGAGGGAAAGTTGAGAGCTGCAGCACGGCGGCCGCCGCCACGGCGCCGGGGACACCACACACACACACACACACACACACACACACACACACGGGCGCGGTCACGGTCTTGAAGCGCAGGCACGAGGAGGAGGAGGAGGAGGAGGAAACGGCGTGAGGTTGGTGTGTATGGGGAGTACCCATCCATAGGATGGTGTGTATGGAGGGGGTAGTTCATTCCAGAAACCAAAGAGAAACGATAGGATGGTGTGTATGGGGGGGGGCAGTTCATTCCAGAAACCAAAGCGACCATTGCAACCCAAAACCCCAATGGGGGGTAGTGGGAGTCGGGGCGCGCGGGAGGGAGGCCGCTGAGAATGAGGTCCCTCAGCCGTGCCAAACCTCGCCTCAGGGCGGCCCAGCAGGGAGTCCAATGGGGCCGCCGTGCGCAGCCACCACCACCACCACCACACCACCACCACCACCACCACACCACTCGGAGACCGGGCCTCGAAGCGCATCATACACGCATGGCGGCCTGCCGCCGGTTGCGCAACGTGGGCGACCTGGTGCGCAGCCTGGCCGCAGCGGCGACGTGGCGCGCAACACGGCCTGCCGGCAGTAACGGGGGTGCAGCTTGGGAAGATTGGGTGCGACAGCACCTAGACCCAGAACTGCAATTGCGGGAGCAACCGGCGCTGGAGGGGCTTGACAGCCTGGCGGCCGATGTCCCCGAACCCTGGCTCGCTGCGGCACGTGCAGTGCATGCGAGACTCCTTGCGGGGCTGGACACTGCACCGCCGTCAGAGTCGGCGGTGATCCAGCTTCTTACACCTTGTCTGGGGTGGCAGATCCCGGGGATACAGCAGCCGCTGACGCTGGACAAGCTGTCAGTGCGAGCTGCTACAGCCCTGCAGCTAACCGAGGTGGCGGTGGCGCGCGGCCACCTGCACGCGGCCTATGCGGCAGAGGCGCGTGAGACCCCACCGGAAACGCCCCAGCCACGTTGGGCCCCTCCGTTCGACCGGCTCTGGCGGATACGCTGGGAGAACGTGAACAAAGAAACTGCTTGGCGGGTGTCAATCGACGGGATTGGCATCGCGGGAAACACGCATCTCACACACGCGCCCGGCCCGGTGCCGTGTGGGTGCGGGGTAACGCCAAGCCACAGCCCCCGGCTACATGCGTTCTGGCAATGCGCAGTAGCTCAGGCGGTTGTGCAGCAGCTCGCAGCACAGCTTGAGGCCCCGCCCACCAGGGAGCAGGTGTGGTTGTTTGAGGCCCCAGCTGGAGTGCAGCAAGCAGTGTGGGATGTGGTAGCCATGGCAGCGCTAGCGGCCATGGAGAGGGGCCGGTGTGTGCTGTACGCCGCACAGCGTCGCAACCTAGCCGCTGCCACGGCGCCACCGCCACAACAGCATGCAGGGGCCTTGCCGCAGCTGCTTCAGCAGCCGCAGCAGCAGCCGCAGCAACAGGCACAGGCTCAGGCAGATACCCAACAAGCGATGAATACGGCAGTGATTGACTTGTGGAGCCGTATCAAGGCGTTTGCGGCATTGGGAGTGCCGCGAAAGGGTTGGGACCAAGTTGGCGCGCAGCATCCGTTCCTGAGAGTGGTTAACGGTCAGCTGCGCTGTCACATAGATACTAGTGCGGGTCAGCCCGCTCAGACTATCACGAATGAAGACGATGACTAAGCACGTGCAGACAGGTGCAGGGCACGGTGCGAATGAGGGTTGAGGTATTCGTTTTGTGGGTTTTGGTGTGCTTGTGGGTCGGGGGGTTTCGCCAGGACCAGCGATGCAGGGTGTGTTTTCCGCCAGAGAGCGGCCCCTGCTGGTCCTGAATAGAGGGACTAGGTTAGCCTGCTTTGTGCGTCCTAGGCGCCTTGTCTTGTCTTTGGGTCCAGTAGGGGTAGTGCTGTGGCGGTGTGCGGCTCTGTTGCGGGTGGTTTGGTCTGGTGTTTCTCTTTGTGTAGACGTGTGTGTGTGCGTGTGCTCGCCCTCGTGAGGTGCTGGCTGCCCTGTGGTCTGTGGTGGAGGCGTACGTCTCGTGTTTGGTTCGTGGTAGTGGGCTAGCCCGTGTGTCTCTCGTGTCTTGACCAGGACTGGGGCCTTCTCCCCTGCTGTGTCGAGCGTGCCTAGAGGGGGAACGCGCAAAGCGCGCTTGCCCTACGTTAGGGCTTGGTAGCCCTAGCCACCAGTGGCATCGCCACTAACGTGTGTAACTGTTATGTGACCACCACCACCACCACCACCACCACCACCACCACCACCACGCCAAGCCACAGCCCCCGGCTACATGCGTTCTGGCAATGCGCAGTAGCTCAGGCGGTTGTGCAGCAGCTCGCAGCACAGCTTGAGGCCCCGCCCACCAGGGAGCAGGTGTGGTTGTTTGAGGCCCCAGCTGGAGTGCAGCAAGCAGTGTGGGATGTGGTAGCCATGGCAGCGCTAGCGGCCATGGAGAGGGGCCGGTGTGTGCTGTACGCCGCACAGCGTCGCAACCTAGCCGCTGCCACGGCGCCACCGCCACAACAGCATGCAGGGGCCTTGCCGCAGCTGCTTCAGCAGCCGCAGCAGCAGCCGCAGCAACAGGCACAGGCTCAGGCAGATACCCAACAAGCGATGAATACGGCAGTGATTGACTTGTGGAGCCGTATCAAGGCGTTTGCGGCATTGGGAGTGCCGCGAAAGGGTTGGGACCAAGTTGGCGCGCAGCATCCGTTCCTGAGAGTGGTTAACGGTCAACTGCGCTGTCACATAGATACTAGTGCGGGTCAGCCCGCTCAGACTATCACGAATGAAGACGATGACTAAGCACGTGCAGACAGGTGCAGGGCACGGTGCGAATGAGGGTTGAGGTATTCGTTTTGTGGGTTTTGGTGTGCTTGTGGGTCGGGGGGTTTCGCCAGGACCAGCGATGCAGGGTGTGTTTTCCGCCAGAGAGCGGCCCCTGCTGGTCCTGAATAGAGGGACTAGGTTAGCCTGCTTTATGCGTCCTAGGCGCCTTGTCTTGTCTTTGGGTCCAGTAGGGGTAGGGCTGTGGCGGTGTGCGGCTCTGTTGCGGGTGGTTTGGTCTGGTGTTTCTCTTTGTGTAGACGTGTGTGTGTGCGTGTGCTCGCCCTCGTGAGGTGCTGGCTGCCCTGTGGTCTGTGGTGGAGGCGTACGTCTCGTGTTTGGTTCGTGGTAGTGGGCTAGCCCGTGCGTCTCTCGTGTCTTGACCAGGACTGGGGCCTTCTCCCCTGCTGTGTCGAGCGTGCCTAGAGGGGGAACGCGCAAAGCGCGCTTGCCCTACGTTAGGGCTTGGTAGCCCTAGCCACCAGTGGCATCGCCACTAACGTGTGTAACTGTTATGTGACCACCACCACCACCACCACCACCACCACCACCACCGCCACTCAGTGCCACGTGCTGCCACGACTGCACCGCCGCCGCCACCCGGCTGCCCGCCCGCCCGCCGCCCGGCCCACCTCCGCCGGTACACGTTGCTCCAGGGCTGGCACAGCTGCAGCCGCAGTGGCCAGCCGCGGCCCGTGTGTGGAGACCTGTGGACGATGTGATTCGGGTGTAGCTTGGTGTGTGGGTGTGGTGGGAGGAGGAAGAGCAGGAGGGCGCGCCGCAGTGGCGGCAAGCAGGCACGCGATTATTGGGTCACGAGTGCAAAGACTTCCCCCTCCCCCCCACCATTGGGTTCGCAATGGTGGTATTCGGGATTGGCATAAACTAGTGGACTACACACCACACACACACAGAAACACGAACGGACACACGCACACACCAGCCAATAATGCAGTGGCCGTCTCCCTTCACCCACGCCCCACCCCCGAACACACAGAACCTCCCATCGCCCCTCCTGCGCCCCCTTTGGTTGCTGGAGTAAAATACCCCTTTCCCCTTGGTTCCCGGATTAAACTACCCCTCCCCACCGCCACCACCCACCCACACACGTAGCACACAAAACCACCACCAGCCCTTTGCCTCACTTGAGCCGCAGCGCCCCCGGCTTGCTCGCCCACGCCTTAGTGCTGGCCAACATGCTGATCTGGGTCGTCTTAACATGCTCCGTGGGATTGTGCAGGAAGAAATGCCCCGAGATGTAGAGCGTCAGCGAGCTGTTTCCGGAGCTGGAGCTGCCGGCACGCGGCGGGGAGGCCCTGCTGCCACCCGTGGTGTTGCGGCCCCATACCGTGCCCCCTGTCGTCGGCGGGCCGCTGCATGCTGTGATGAATATATGCAGCAGCGCTGGCGCGCCCTCCACCTCGCCGTGGAGAGAACACGTCTGTATCCCTAAATCGCTGCTCCGCAGGAAGGCCGACTGGACAGCGACCTATATATGTACACAAGGAATCATGTATTGGAGCACTCTACATCGCACAGTGCTGCTCAGAAACCTAGCCGGACAGCGAAACTAGTCAGCCGCGCGCCCCGTTTCACGAACCTGTTGCAGCAGCACGGTCTCCGCGAGCAGCCCAAGCCAGAAAAGGACGCTCTTACGGACGTAAAGCTGGTGAAAAATCATTTCCGCATGCCTCGAGCAAGTACAAAGAGGCGAGTGAAGGTGCTTGGCCGAACTCGGCGCATTTTGCCTTTCCTCGTCAAGTTACGATGTCTTTTCACCTATCAATCCGCAGTATTATGCATAGCTTACAGATTGGAGACTGTACATGATGATCTGGGTTCGTCTGACATCGGGCCAAATTCGACAATTGCCCGACCCCGCAGGCATGCAAAGTCCGGTCGTCGTCATGCAACCCCGGCTCTGATATATACATGCGGAATCCCTGGCACAGGCCCTCATGACCGCTAATCTGCGGCGCGGTGCACGCATGTAGAGGACACCTGCGCGCCCGCATTACCCCAGTTACGGTACTCATCAGCCCTCGCCCGCTGATGGAACAGGCACGGGGCAAGCGCTAGCACTCGGCGCTAAATAGTCGACGGGCACCAATGATCTGGCCTATTGAGTGTGCTGCTTCTCGGTCTGGGATGGGAGGGAAGAGGTCGGCGCGAGGGGGAGGGTGGGCGTGGGCGGGATGTTGGGATGTCTAGGTCAACTCTCAGTAACCGCTCTAAAAGTTTATTTTTTCAAAACCCCCCCTCCTCCACCGCCACCCCCCCCTACCCCCTCCTCCTCCTCCGCTCTACCCCGCCCCTTCCATCCCCCCCCCCGCGCACCCACGGCCCGCGCCCTTGTCCTCGCAGGCCCACCTCATACATTCCGTTCGGCCCTTGCCCGGCACCGCTACCTCCGTCATTCCTTCCAGCCTGCTTCCACACCTCCACCGTGTTCCTCCCGACCTGCCCGCTTCTCTGGGCCCCTTCTGGCCACCGCCTCCGTCATCCTTCTGTCCTCGCCCTCACGGTCCCCCCCCGACCGTTTGGTTTGGGCTCTCTTGGTCGTTTCGCTTTTAATTTCTGGAATGAACTACCCCCCTTACTCGCCCTTCCTGTCCTGGCCCTTGTGTGGCCCCATCCCCATGCCTCCTTATATCTCCTGTTGCAGGCTGACGGTTCTTTCTCTTTTGCCACCCAGGCTCGTATACCTAGGATGTCGTTGTGCTTTTTTCGTTCCCACGCTTTTTCGCTTACGGAGTTTGCCCTTTCCCTTTCGCATGCCGCCGTCCCGCCCTGGCGCTGGTCCCCTGCCTGGCGCCCGGGCTCCACTCCTGGTTATTAGGTGGGTATCAAATTCGCGCGTCTAGCCTGCACTGCTCGTTAGCACGTGACGTTTGTTGGTGTGCGAGCCTGGGTGGCACTTGCGAAGGCGGCTGCCGTCAACCTTGCCCGAGACTGAAGTGGTAATCGCCTACTCAGTCAAAGGTTAAGTTTGGGTGGCTCGATGGGCAGCGACTGGGAATTTTGGGTTCGGACCGGGACTTATCGGGTTGTGGGAATGTTTGCGAGTTTTTTCTCCTCCTCCTTCTCCCATATTAGGCCACGCTCACCTCCTCGCTCTTATTCATTGGGTTTGGTTTAGTTTGGGCTGGTAACCACAACCCCCCCCGAAAGTAGACACACGGCCCCCCGGCTGAGTCACTCTCACTAGGAGAGACAAGTTAGGTCGTCAGAGCTCCAGCAATGGGGCCGGGTATTAGGGCGCCGGGCTTGGGAAGCGTCCGTGGGTTTGGGCTGGGACCGCGAGCTCCGGTTGCTTTTCGGGATTCGCCGAGGGCGAGGATGGGATATATCCTCCACATTGACGGCGTTGATCGCTCTGCGCGCATGCGGGAGCTATCAACATAGGGCCGTTACGCTGTACTCCGGGCTTGGATGGGAGCGCGCTGGAGGAAGCGCACGCGTGGGGTGGTGGGTAGTGGACGCACGGAGGCTGGTCGGGCTTTGCCAAGGCAATTTACTGGGGGGGCTCCTGGGCGGGCGGCATGTGATGGTGGTGATGGTGGTGGTGGCAGTGGTGGGGGTGGTGGCGGTGGGGGTGGCAGTGGTGGGGGTGGTGGCGGTGGGGGTGGGTGGGTGGGTGGCAGTGGTGGGGGTGGGGTGGTGGGGGTGGGGGTGGGGGTGGGGGTGGTGGGGGTGGTGGGGGTGGTCTGGTGGGGCGGGCGCCGGGGCGCGCACAGCCGACCTTCCGCACCTGCCGCCCAGGCTCGGGTTATGCGTGTTGGGGTTGGCTTGGGATCCTCTCTCTATGCGTGTGCCCATGTTACCCCGTCCCTCCCTCCTCTCCTGAGCGCCTACAGGCCCCGGACGCCCGCTTCTGCGTGAGGGCGCCCGGATTGGCAGGGTTGTGGGGAGCCGTACGCGGCCCGCACCCTGCCCCTCCTCTAACGGCTTCCCTCGCCCTTCCTGTCCTGGCCCTTGTGTGGCCCCATCCCCATGCCTCCTTATATCTCCTGTTGCAGGCTGACGGTTCTTTCTCTTTTGCCACCCAGGCTCGTATACCTAGGATGTCGTTGTGCTTTTTTCGTTCCCACGCTTTTTCGCTTACGGAGTTTGCCCTTTCCCTTTCGCATGCCGCCGTCCCGCCCTGGCGCTGGTCCCCTGCCTGGCGCCCGGGCTCCACTCCTGGTTATTAGGTGGGTATCAAATTCGCGCGTCTAGCCTGCACTGCTCGTTAGCACGTGACGTTTGTTGGTGTGCGAGCCTGGGTGGCACTTGCGAAGGCGGCTGCCGTCAACCTTGCCCGAGACTGAAGTGGTAATCGCCTACTCAGTCAAAGGTTAAGTTTGGGTGGCTCGATGGGCAGCGACTGGGAATTTTGGGTTCGGACCGGGACTTATCGGGTTGTGGGAATGTTTGCGAGTTTTTTCTCCTCCTCCTTCTCCCATATTAGGCCACGCTCACCTCCTCGCTCTTATTCATTGGGTTTGGTTTAGTTTGGGCTGGTAACCACAACCCCCCCCGAAAGTAGACACACGGCCCCCCGGCTGAGTCACTCTCACTAGGAGAGACAAGTTAGGTCGTCAGAGCTCCAGCAATGGGGCCGGGTATTAGGGCGCCGGGCTTGGGAAGCGTCCGTGGGTTTGGGCTGGGACCGCGAGCTCCGGTTGCTTTTCGGGATTCGCCGAGGGCGAGGATGGGATATATCCTCCACATTGACGGCGTTGATCGCTCTGCGCGCATGCGGGAGCTATCAACATAGGGCCGTTACGCTGTACTCCGGGCTTGGATGGGAGCGCGCTGGAGGAAGCGCACGCGTGGGGTGGTGGGTAGTGGACGCACGGAGGCTGGTCGGGCTTTGCCAAGGCAATTTACTGGGGGGGCTCCTGGGCGGGCGGCATGTGATGGTGGTGATGGTGGTGGTGGCAGTGGTGGGGGTGGTGGCGGTGGGGGTGGCAGTGGTGGGGGTGGTGGCGGTGGGGGTGGGTGGGTGGGTGGCAGTGGTGGGGGTGGGGTGGTGGGGGTGGGGGTGGGGGGTGGGGGTGGTGGGGGTGGTGGGGGTGGTCTGGTGGGGCGGGCGCCGGGGCGCGCACAGCCGACCTTCCGCACCTGCCGCCCAGGCTCGGGTTATGCGTGTTGGGGTTGGCTTGGGATCCTCTCTCTATGCGTGTGCCCATGTTACCCCGTCCCTCCCTCCTCTCCTGAGCGCCTACAGGCCCCGGACGCCCGCTTCTGCGTGAGGGCGCCCGGATTGGCAGGGTTGTGGGGAGCCGTACGCGGCCCGCACCCTGCCCCTCCTCTAACGGCTTCCCTCGCCCTTCCTGTCCTGGCCCTTGTGTGGCCCCATCCCCATGCCTCCTTATATCTCCTGTTGCAGGCTGACGGTTCTTTCTCTTTTGCCACCCAGGCTCGTATACCTAGGATGTCGTTGTGCTTTTTTCGTTCCCACGCTTTTTCGCTTACGGAGTTTGCCCTTTCCCTTTCGCATGCCGCCGTCCCGCCCTGGCGCTGGTCCCCTGCCTGGCGCCCGGGCTCCACTCCTGGTTATTAGGTGGGTATCAAATTCGCGCGTCTAGCCTGCACTGCTCGTTAGCACGTGACGTTTGTTGGTGTGCGAGCCTGGGTGGCACTTGCGAAGGCGGCTGCCGTCAACCTTGCCCGAGACTGAAGTGGTAATCGCCTACTCAGTCAAAGGTTAAGTTTGGGTGGCTCGATGGGCAGCGACTGGGAATTTTGGGTTCGGACCGGGACTTATCGGGTTGTGGGAATGTTTGCGAGTTTTTTCTCCTCCTCCTTCTCCCATATTAGGCCACGCTCACCTCCTCGCTCTTATTCATTGGGTTTGGTTTAGTTTGGGCTGGTAACCACAACCCCCCCCCCCCCGCCCTCCCTCCCTCCCTCCCTCCGCCTCCCCCCTCTTCGCCATCTGGCCCGCACCTCACTGCCGTACCCCCTCCTCCTCCACCACCTCCTCCCCGTCGCCGCCGCTCCCGGACCAGGCCCTCCATCCTCTCTCTCCATCCTCCGCCAACCCCACAGGGCCACTCTCCTCGTGCTGAGCTGTGGCTGGTGCGGCCGCCTGCGGGCCTGCGCCAGCCGGTGTGGGACGCTGTGTGTCTTGCCGCTATGTCGGCCATGGATCTTGGGCGGCAGCGGGTGGTGATGGCTGGTTTGGCGGCACAACAGACTCTGTCATCCGCCTTGGTTATTAGCATTGGTTTGGATGTTATGCGGACTTTTGGGGACGTTTGCAAACACTTGTGAGCCTGGGTATTCGGCCGAAGCGTTGGGACACGGTTTCGCCTGGCCACCCATTCATCGCTCGTGCACATGATGATAGTATGCTTCTGGTGCTGCCATATGACTTTGAATCCCCACCTCCGTCCCCTTCAACGGGCGTGGGGTCGGGAGGTGGGGTGCCGTTTGGTATCTCGCACGGGTGCCTAGACGCTTGCGCCTTGGCTGTGTGTGTACTTTGCGTCATCTGTTGCTGTGTGGGGTTCACCCCTGTCGTTGTCTGGACTGTGGCCACGATGCAAACGGTGGGGATCTGGCGGGCCATGGCTTGGCTGGGACTCATTGTGCGCGAAGTCACGCGGACTCCGACTGCGCGAGGGTTTGCTGCAGCTTCAGATGACCCTTGTGTGCTTGCACGCTCGGGCTGTCCCCTCTGTGACACTGCAATCACAGCCTTGCCGGACTAAGGACCTGAGAGAGGGCAGAAAAACCTGGCGGTGGTGTCCGGTCACAGGGTGGATCCCTCTGGCTTATGTCAGCCCAGGGCCCGTGTATGCCCCTTGTCCGCTTACGTGCTCGGCGTGTCCTCTCTTGTAACCACGCAATCACAACCACCCTAGCGCGTTCCACAGCTTGGGGCTGCAACTCACGGCGTCCCCCTGCATTGCGTGCTAGGACTTCGACGTCACGGAGCCACCCGGTGTAATCCTATGTCAACGGGGGCACACTGCGCCGGCGGCGGCTTTCAACGACCGCTTGTGTGGCCTGACTTTACGCACGTACCCCCCTCCATTTGTGCTCCCGCTATAGATTGGTCTTGACAAGCAAGCGTAATGATGGGTGTAGGCGATTACAGTGCATACCTTTCCGGAACCGGGAAGTCCGGAACCGCAAGGCTTGCGGTTGTGGCGGGCGGGCTTGCAGCTAGCTCTGTCGCCTCGCTCACAGACATGCTTAGACATGAGAATGCGTAGTGCCCGGTCTCTATCTGAACCGGAAGACACAAATCCGCCTCCCAAAGCATCTATCGCCATACACACGCGCGCAGCCACAAGGCACGTGCATTCCACTTATTGCTCGCTCACTCCCTCGCAACGCGCGGCGCCCGCGCTGCTGCGCTCTCTCACTCATGTCCCAGCACACGCACACATGCGTGCAGATTCGCTTGAAGAGCCACACCACACAAAGGGCGTGCGCACAGCTCACAGAAAATCACGTCACGCAACGGCTTGTCTCTATGTACACCACCTCATAGCGCTTTGATTCCTTTGCGCCGACCCCGCCCGTGTCAACGGGGTTTGCGCAGTTCAGACGTATCCAAAACCCATGCACTGCCTTTGCAAGGAGCGTCTGCCGCATTAAAACTGACGTCCGTGTAATACCGTACGCCACCAAGTACACACATACACACACTGCACGGCCAGGCCTTCCGCCCTGCGCTTGCTCAACGCACCACACGCAAGTCCACAAGTCACAAACAAATCATGTCACTAAGTTCAAACCGTCACACACTCACAGACACCCACCCACCCCACATCCCAACCTATCCGAAGCCCCGCCACCCCTCCTGCCGCACGCGGGGCAGCTGTCACCAGACAGCGATGGCTGCCTCCCGCAGGATTCCGGTGCTTTGGAACCCGGCTCCCGCTTATTCCAGCGCCCCCGCTGTGCCGACTGCGCGCAGGGCCGCCCCCCCCCTGTAGCGACCCGCCGTGCGGCCACTCTCTGTCCTGCACTTCACATACATCACCTGATCACCACACAGCACTGAACGTAGCCTGCTTATGCTTCACGCCCCCGCCCACCCAAAAATACTTACGCGGGTCACCATCATCCTCACACTGAGCATGCAGCCACCATCACACCACACCGCATCACACACACCCCTACGCGGCGGTGACGGTGAACTGCGACATCATGCCGGCCAGGTAGTGGTCGTGCACGTCGCAGTACAGCAGCCACGTGCCGGGGTCGGCGGCGGTCATGTCGGCCACGCGCGCGATGGAGGGCATGAGCGAGGCCAGCGTGGAGTAGCCGCTCTTGTCGGCCTGCGTGTGAGCGCGCGTGGAGATGGGGCGTGTGGGGATAGGGCGTGTGGGGATGCGGCGCGGAACTGAGTGTGTATGTGCGGGAGGAAAGGTGTGTAATGCTGCACGTGTAGCGGGCATGGGGTAGTGGTAGCGGTGACAAGAGCAGCAGCTACTGCTACTGCGACCAGCGTTCACTGCCCTGGAAGTAATACGCCCCCCGCCCCGCACACGACATCCAGCGACTAGCAGCACATGCGCCAGTGCTCTCGAGGAAAAGCCTCCTCAGCCCCTCCTCAGCCCTCAGCCTCCACCCACCCACCATCACGCTCTGCCCGGTGAACTGGGGGCTGTGGAAGTCGCCCTCCGTGCCGTACGCCACCAGCACCCAGCGCAGCGTCTTGCCCTTGGCGATGGACACCTTGGGCTGGTTGCAGTACACGAAGCCGTTGATGGAGTGCATGCGGTTGCCCTCCTGCAGCAGCAGCAGCAGAAGCAGGGTTCGTTAAAGGCAGGGACGGCAGTTGGGTGGACGTACAAGTTGGTTGGGTTGGGTTGGTTTCTTGGTCGGTCGGCGCTTTACAGGTCGGGGTTGTGGGTGCGTGCGCGTGCGCGTGTTCGTGTTCCGTGTCGGGGCTTCCTGCTGCGTCGTGGCAGGGAGCCCCGAGCAGCGCGGCGCGCACGAGCAGCCGTGTGGTGTTGCGGCAGCCGGGCAGCGACGGGGGCAGCTCGCCGGGTCAAGGGGCCGCGAGGGCGCGGGGCGCGGAGCGCCCCCAGGCCCCTTCGCGCCCCCCCGAAGCGCGAGGTGGTTTCTGGAATGAACTACCCCCCGGATCCAGGTCGGCACGGCACGGCGCGGCGCGGCCCTGTCCACCACCACTGTCCACTCACGTCGAAGTCGGCGCTGAGCACGGCGTCGTCCTCAAACTTGGTCATGTTGAGGCCGGCCTCCTTCACGTTTAGGTCCAGGAAGGGGCTGGAGTTCTCGTCCACCACCTGTGGCAGGGTAAGAGGAGGGAAGACAGGGGTAGGGAGGGGATTACAAAGAGGGGAGGGGCATGGGCAATTCCTAATTGCAATGACGGAGGAGCAACTCAGGTCACCGGCCAGATAGTCACATACATACATACATACATGCATTAGGAAGCTGCTGGCACTAGCCGCACCGTTCCTTCCGCAGCCACAGCAGCAACACATCGCACCCCTGCCCCATCGCCGCCACCACGCAGCCCCCCACAGCCCCCCCCCCGGCCTCGCCCCCCCGGGTTTCTGGAGTGAACTAACCCCCCACCCCGCCCCACCCACCCACCTGCCAGTACAGCGGCACCATCATGTCCACGCCCTTGGGCAGCAGGCTGCCGCCCGCACCCGCCACCAGCTGGCCGCGACCCGCCACCACCAGCGCGCCCGCCAGGCCGGCGCTGGGCGACGTGGCCACGTCCACGCTGCTGGTGTAGCCGTACACGGCGGTGTTGAAGTCGGCTGGGGGTGGGGTGGGGGTGAGCGCACGGCGGAGAAGAACGCGACTGAGTTGTAATCCATGAAGAAGGTTGTTCCAAGCTACCGACCACTCAGGTGCACGCAAACGCGCGCACAGTACCGAAGCGCAAAAGAGACAGCGCCCGTACCCGGGCCCCACCACCGCCACGCCCTCGCGGCCTGCCTCCCTCCCTCCCTCCCTCCCTCCCTCCCTCCCTCCCTCCCTCCCTCCCTCCCTCCCTCCCTAGCCCTTTTGAGCGGGCGGGCGGGCGGGCGACACCGTGCGGCAACGACGACCACTCACTGGTTCCGGGGCCGGCGCTGTCGGGCACTATCCACCGGTACACGCAGCTCTCGCCCGCCGCCACCTCGGCGCAGTTCTCGTCCGCGTCGCCGTCCGCCACCAGGCCGCCGCCGGGGCTGATGTTGAGCGGGTAGTCGTCCAGGTCCGTCACCGCGTTCTTGAAGTGCACCACGATGCGGTCGCCCACCTGCGTCGCGGGCCGCGTCGTGTCGCAAACACAAACACACACGGGTCAGCAGGTGCTGGTGCTGGTGCGCGCAGTGGCGGCAGGCAGCCGCAGACACGCACTGCGTAGAGGTGCGTTGGTTAGCCCTCGTGCTGCAAAGGACACGCCATCCCCGCCTTGCAAACGGCATCAGTGCCAGCACCGCCCTCCCCCCCAATTACACACACACACATATACACACAAACACATACACAAACACACACACACAAACACACACACACACATATACACACACACACACACACTCACACATATACACACAAACACATACACAAACACACACACACACACACACACACATACACACACATATACACACACACACACACACACATATACACACAAACACATACACAAACACACACACACACACACACACACATACACACACATATACACACACGCGCGCGCACCTCGGCGATGATCATGGGGCCCATGGTGCCGTAGTAGGCGGGCGTGGGCACGCGGGTGGTGAAGGTGGCGTCGGTGTAGGCGCGGTACACGGCCTTGCGGTACTGGGAGCCGATGGTGTAGGAGGTGCGGCGCAGGTAGACGCTGGACTGGTAGGAGAAGTCCGTGTCGGTGCACCTGCGGCAGCGTGCGGGCGTGTGCGGGTGGGTGGGTGGGAGGGCGTGGGAGGGTGGGTGGTCGGAAGGTGAGGGACGGGGGAGGAGGTGGAGGTGGTGGTGGAGGGGGCGGAAATGAGAGAAACCAGAGTTTCCAACCTACGCCCACAGCCGCATCCTATCTTCCGGCCCCGCTTCTTGCTGCCCCCCTCCCCCTCCCCCTCCTGCTGGGTCCCTCTCCTCTCACTCACTTCTGGTAGCCGGACGGGGCGTAGTCCCAGGCCACCGACTCGGCCTGGATGTAGTAGGTGCGCGTGACGTTGGACGGGACGACCACCATGCGCGCGGCGTTGGGCGTGACGGTGTACTTGGCGCGCATGCCCGCCATCACGTGGTCCGCCACACGGCACTGCAGCTCGTAGTCGCCTGGGGGGGAGGGGAGAGGGGGTAGTTCATTCCAAAAACCACAAGCGAAACGACCAAGAGAACCAGAACCCGAAGGGGGAGGAACCGGGTGGGCAGGTGAGGTGGTGGTGGTGGTGAGGGGGGAGGGCATGGCGTGTGGTGGTAGTGGTGATGGTGGTGGTGATGATGGTGGGGAAATGAGGAGCGCGGTGCGGGCGTGCTGGTGCGCACTGCACTGCGCCCTTGCTAGCAGCGGCTCGGCCGAGAGCTAACACGCAGTGGCAGTCTGTTACCTCCCAGTGAGTCGGGCCCCAGCACCGCCCGCACCCGCCCACCCACCCACCCACCCACCCGCCAGCACCCACCCACCCACTCACCGGGCGAGGTCATCTGCACGTCGGCGCTGACCATGCCGCCGGGGCTGATCTGGATCGAGTCGGTGTGCACGCCGTTGTAGTCGAAGCGCGGGCCGCCCATGTTGGGCGTGTGCATGTCCTCAAGCGTGCCCAGCACCATCACGTGCAGCCGCACCTGTGTGGCGGGCGGGCGGGCAGGCGTGTTTTGAGTGTTAGAGATCACAGTGTGTGTGTGTGTGTGTGTTGGTAAACGGAAACGGAGAGAATTCCCCGCAATCGTGTGTGCGTGTGTGTGTGTGTGTGTGTGTGTGTGTGTGTGTGTGTGTGTGTGTGTGTGTGCGCGCGCGTGCATGTGATGTAGGGAGAGGACCACGAGGCAGGGTGTCGTGGTGGTGAGCGACGGGCGAGTGACGGAACTGTTGGCAGCGCGAGGCACAAAACCCACCCCCGCAGCGGCTTTGTAAGCCCCGCCCTGCAAGCCCCGCCCCGCCCCGCCCACCTTGTCTCCCTGCTCAAAGGTGAGCTGGGGCATGTGGCAGTACATGTGGCCGTTGATGCCGTGCTTGAGCATGTGCTCCATGAAGGCGGGGTCCGTCACCAGCGCCTGCATCTCCGTGGCGTTGGCCGCCAGCTGGGCCGCCAGCGCGCCGCCGTCGCCCAGCTGCTTGACCAGGTTCTCCTGCGGGAGGGTGGGGGGTGGGGTGGGGTGGGAGGGTGCAGGAATGGGTGGTGGTGTGGGGGAGCTTGGCCGGTGGTCCTTGGAGGGACGAGGTGCTGCCGGGCCAGGGCGCCTGCGCCTGCCCATCCCTTCCCATCCAGGCCGCTAGCCGGCAGGCGCTACCGGGCCCACAGCACGCCCGTGATATGGGAGCCTGCCTGCCGTGGTCATGCGGGCAGGCAGACCTGAAACGAACTGATGCCACCATCATCGCACCCACCCGTAAACCCGCAAACCCGTACACGCACCATGAAGTTGGAGGACTTGATCTCGTCCACCACGGTGAAGAAGATGACAATCTCGCGGTCCACGTCCTTGGGCGTCAGGTCGGCGGCGCTGCGGGCCATGTCTGTTGGGGCGGGTGGGAGCGCGTCGAGGGGGGGGGGCGTATGGTGTGCGTGTGAGCCGGGTGCATGGGTGCGGGAGCTACCCAGGCAGGCTCCCCACGTGGGAACCGGCCGCAGCGCTCACGCCGCAGGCCACGTTTCTTCCGCAGGTCACGCACACATACACACACACACACACATACACACACATCCCACTGCACTGCACTGTACACATGCGTCAAGCGCACATGCACACGCACACACACGTGCTGAGCGCGCGTCACGTTCCGCGCTCACCCACCCTTGCCGGTGACGATGATACCGCCCGCCAGGCCGGCGTACGTCTCGGCCGTCTCGTCGATGTGGGAGTGGTACATCCACAGCATGGAGCTGGGGTCGCGCGGGCCGGGGCCGGCGCGTTCGGGCACCTGCAGCGGCAGCAGAAGCGGCAGCGGCAGCAGCAGAAGCGGCGGCGGCAGCGGTGCCAGCCGGTGAGGCGAGGCGAGGCGGGGTGAACAAGCAAAGGCGCGGGCGGGTGGGATGCGGCCGGTTCGGCCAAGGCAGGCAGGGCGCCTCCACAGCCCCGCGCTCTGGGTTGGGCTGGTTGGTTCGGGTTCTCTTGGGTCGTTTTGCTTCTGGTTTCTGGAATGAACTACCCCCGCGACCGCCCCAAACTTTTGAGGATATCCCGAGCCCGGTTGCTGTTTTGACAGCAATTCTCTCACGTTCCAGACGTAGGTGTAGGTGGTTCCGGGCGCCACCTCGTCGTCGGCCTTGTCGGATCCGCTGGTGCCGTCCTCGTACAGCGTGCCCTCGTTGGCCTTGGTGTAGCGCACACCGTGCGGGTGCAGGCTGACGTTGAACTTGGCGTCGTTCTTCAGCACCACCTGTGTGTTTGGTTGTTTGTGTGTGGGGGGTGGGTTAGGGGTAGTTCATTCCAGAAACCAAAAGCGAAACGACCAGGGGGTGGAGGCTATGGTGTGGATGCGCAGGAGTTGCGAAGCACAAGAACACGCCCCCAAGCAAAACCACGAAGGAAGGGGGGTCGATGCGTGGTGTGGCCCATAATCATTGTTTGGTTGCGTTGTTTTGAGGGTGCGGGATGTGGTTGGCTGATGGTGAGTTTGGGGGTGGTCGTTGGCGTGTGACGTGGTTGGGTATCCCAGGAATGGAGCACCCAGCGCAATCCAGCCCCCCGGCCCCCGCGCCCAAAAACGCACCTTGATGGTGTCGCCAATAGTGGCGCGCATCACGGGGCCCAGCAGGCCCAGGTACTGCTCGTCGGCGGGGCGCGGCTTGACGGTGCTGAAGGTGGCGTCGGTGTACTCGATCAGCAGCGTCTGTGGAGGGCCCAGAGGAGGGATGGGGGCGGGGGGCAGCGGCAGGGCGACCACATCAGTATCAGGTGGTAGAGTTCGCCACAGAGACAGGACACACCCCGCCCACCCGCCCGCAACATCGTCATCCACCGCGCCCCCGTCGAACTGGGACTGGGAGTGGATTGCGCCCCTCCCCCCCCCCTCTTGACACCGGCACTTCATTACTGGTTAAACACCATCCATGGATGGCTACCCCCACCCTGCCCGGTCGACGCGCCCGGCCACGCCCGGCCACGGACTGCCGCCCGCACCTTGATGTACTTGTGGCCCAGGCGCACGGGGTCGGTGGAGGGGCCCTCCAGGAACACGTTGCCGTTCACCTCCTCGCTGCCGGGCTCGCTGACGAACTGCAGCTCGGGCGTGCTGCGGGTAGGGGGCGGGATGGGTGGGTGGGGAAGGGGAAGGGAAGGGGAAGGCCGTGTGTATGGGAGTAGGCAAGGGGTGTGCGAGGGAGGACAGGCGGAGGGGCACCCCAAGGGGACACCGGGGTCCTGCATGAACGGACACAAACGACGGCTTGGCCGCCCAGCGGAACGCTAGGCTGGGGCACGGGTGCAACACACGCCCACACATACACACACGCGCAAGCCGGGCATACCTCCACCCGCCCCGCGCATGCACCCCACGCTCCCCCAGCCACACCTCCCCCCCATACACACAAACATCCCCTTGCACACTCACGCGCAGGCCTGGGTGTTGTTGGTGCCGCTGTAGCTCCACTCCACCTCCTCCGCGCGCACGTAGTAGACGCGCTCGGTGCCGCCGGACGGCAGCGGCGCGCGGTCGCCGGTGACGGTGTAGGTGGCGGCCATGCCGCCGTCCATGTGGAAGTTCACGTGGCCTGTGGCAGTGGGTGGGTGCGGGTGGGTGGGTGCGGGTGCGGGTTGAGGGAGGGTGAGGGTGAGGGGGGTAGATCATTTCAGAGCCCAAAGCAAACCAGGGGTTTCGGGGGGCAGCCGGCAGTCGGCAGCGGTGTGGCGGGTGAGGGCGATCGGCGGGCCACGGCGGGTTGGAATAACCGATGGCGTATGCAGCCCGGCTTGGTGCCGCCGACGCAAGATAAAACATGGTGTAATCCAGCAGAAGCACCACGCGGGGGTGTAGGCGCTGCCGGGACGCACGCAGCAGCAGCAGCAGGTGCGCACAGGCCGCCCCTCCCGCCCTAGCCTGGCCCTGGTGCGGCACCACTGGTGCGGTGCTACTCACAGTGGAACATCCAGGTGCCGGGCTCGTCGGGCACCATGTTGACGCTGTAGGAGGCGGTGGGGATGGCCGTGAACTGGTCCACGTGGTGCCCGTTCAGCTGGAGGTGGTAGGCAGGGAGGGAGGGAGGGGGTTAGGGAATGGGGGGTGGGGGGTAAAGGAGGGGGCGGGCGGGCAGGGTGCCGAGTGGGCAAGAGCAAGGAGGTGTCAAGTAGTGAGGGAAGGAGAGGGAGGGGAACAACATCGCTGTCAGGCAGGTGTAAAGGCACGCGTCAAATGGCGCCCCCACACACCCCCAACCCCATTCCCACCCTGTGCATCCAAACCAACTGCTACCACACACCCCCGACGCCCCCTGCCACCCCCCCTCTCAACCCCTCTCAAACCCGCCCCCCCCCCCCCCCCCCGCACACCCACCTCCACGACGTGTCCGTGCCAGTGGAAGTTGTGCAGCGACTCGGAGGAGCCGATGGACGCCACGTGCCAGCGCACCCGCTGCCCGGTCTTGATGCTGCGGGCGTGCCGAGGAGGAGGAGGAGGAGGAGGAGGAGGAGGAGCGGGGGAGAAGGAGGGAGGGGGAGGGAGGGAGCAGTTGTGAGGGGGCGCGGGAGGGTGGCGGGCGGTGCAGGCACCGGCGCAGGTGCAGGTGCACACAGGTGTGGGTAAAGGGGCAGGTACGTGGCGTCAGCGGCTTGGTCGTGTGGGAGAGGCGTCCAAGTCTACTACCGTATACTTCACCGTATGCACTCCTCTGCATTCAGCCTCCCGCATACCACCCACCCACCCACCCCTTGCCCCTCGCTGCTGGCATGCACACTGCCTTCCTTCCCCACCCCACCCCACCCCTCCCCCGCCGCAGCCCGCTCACGTGATCGCTCCGTCGGGCATGTTGCACCAGGTGTAGCCGTTGATGGCCATCTTGGTGTAGGAGGCGCCCTCGGTGAGGCTGGTGTTCTCCTGGAACAGCAGCGGGCTGGCGCGCTCTTGCACCAGCTGCGGGGGCGAGGTAGGGCGGAGGGAGAGGGCAACAACAAAAGGAGGAACAGCAACAGCGTGAGCAAACAAGCAAAGAGATTAGAGGCGATTGGCGCAATGGCGCGGCCGCTCCTGAGAGGCTGCCTGAGCTAACCCCCCATCCGCCGCGCTGTCGTGCGGACTAGGCCACTACTTGGCTGCTGACGTGGCCTTGCGGAGGACACACACCACACCACCTCGGCCCCAGCGCCCCAACTCCAGTGATCCTACCAGGCCCCCTGTCACCACCGCTCTCACACCCACCCGCCCACCACCCAGACACACACCTAGGCACCCCACCCCATCCCACCTACCTGGAAGATGGCCACCACGTCGCGGTCCACGTCCTTGGCGCGGCCGTTGGAGTCAGCGTTGGCGGCGGAGGTGACGATGATGGGGCCGACCTGATGTGATGGGGGGGGGGGGGTAGTTCATTCCAGAAACCAAAAGCGAAACGACCAAGAGAACCCAAACCAGCCAGCCCAGGGGGGGGGGCGCCATGCATGTTTGATTTATGACGGGGGGGGGGCGAGGGGGTTAATGCAGGGGTAATGCTGGGTTTGTGTGGGCGGCGTGTAGGTTTGTTTGGGAGGGGGACAGTTGGCTCAGGGGACAACAAACATACGCATGCCCACCGTCATTCCCTCCAGTCCACCTCTGCCCCCTGCCCGGGTCCTCCGCCACGTAGTCCCCCACCCCACCCCCAACCCGCCAACCCCCAAACCCACCAGTCCGGCGTTGTCGTGCTTCTGCGGGTCCACGCTGCTGCGGTACATCCACATGCGGCTTGACACGGTGGCGCCGGCGGCGGGGCCGGCGTCCTCGGGGATCTGGCGAAGGGGGTTCCATGCATTTAAATTAATGCGTGGCGAAGGGGGGAGGGGCGGGGGTGGTGAACGCCGGTGAGGGGGCGGAGAGCCGTGCGGTGAGG
The DNA here is from genome assembly GCA_016834595.1 of Chlamydomonas schloesseri. NCBI lineage: Eukaryota > Viridiplantae > Chlorophyta > Chlorophyceae > Chlamydomonadales > Chlamydomonadaceae > Chlamydomonas > Chlamydomonas schloesseri. The sequence continues at coordinate 1,149,821 of JAEHOD010000002.1, forward strand.
TGGCGCGTAGGGAGGCAAAGGCGGGCCGTTGGCAGGTGCCCACTTCCTGACTGCTCACCCACCCACCCACCCACCCATCAGCCAGCCCAAGCCAGCCAGCCAGCCAGGCCCCCCCCACACACAAACAAATACACCCACCCACCCACCTGCCACAGGTAGGTGACGGTCTGGCCGGGCTGCACGGGGTCGATGCGCGCCGAGCGGCGGCCGTTGCCGTCCCAGGCGATCAGGCCGCCACTGGGCGCCATGTTGACAGCGAAGTCCTGTGTGCGTGGGGGAGGGGGTAGTTCGTTCCAGAGACCAGAAGCGAAACGAAAGGGGGGAGGGGGGTTGTGGTTACCAGCCCAAACTAAACCAATCTAAAGGAAGCGGAGTTGAGTAATGCAAGGGGGAGGGGGCAGCAAGGAGGGAAGGGAGGAAGTAGAGGGGTAACGTGTCAGGCACTAGGACAGGGCTGCTACGGCCCAGCCAACCAACCAGCACCAGCACCAGCACCCACCAGGTTGTTCTTGAACACCACGCGGATGACCTGCCCCACGGCGCCGTACATGACGGGGCCCACGTTGCCCAGGTGCACCCACTCGTCGGGTGTGGCGGCGCGGGACTGGCGGGGGAGGACGAGGGGGTTGGGGAGGCCACGGGGGAGGAGGGTTGTCAGGCAGGGTTGAGGAAGTGATACATGTCGGGCGGTGAGAGACAGCGGAGGGCACACACACCACTTCCGCGCCTCCTGCGGCATGCCGGCCCCTTGCCACGCGCCTGCTCCCTCCAACAGAGTGGGCCCCCCCAAACCCGCACACCCGTCCGTCCCGCGCACCATCACTGTAACCGCCCTCCCGCCCGCCCAACCGCCCACACGAACCCTCACGACACCCTCACGACACCCGCCCACCTTGAAGCTGCTGTCGGTGTATGCGCGGTAGATGGCCTTGGCGAACGTGCCGCCCACACGCGTGATGCCGGGCTGTTGGTGTTGGGGGTGGCGGCGGCGGCGTTAGCGTGTGCTTAGGGGTCAGGCAGTGGGACGGACGTGCAGGAGTGACCAGTAGTCGACGGTGGCTTGGCGGTTACAACGCGGCGCAGGGGCAGTCGCAGGACCAGATGTGAGGCGGCAGTGGGGGCAGCCTACCCAAACACGGACCACCATCACCAAGCACCCCACACACACGCCCATCACCACCACCACCACCACGCCCACCACCACCACCACCACCACGCCCACCACCACGCCCCCACCCACCCACCTGCATGGCCATGTACTTGGCTGCCAGGTTGGGCGGGAAGCACTTGTTGCGGCCGCTGGGCGCGTAGTTCCATTGCGTCTGTGTGTGTATGTGGTGGGAGGGAGGTGTCAGGGCAAGCGTGAGCAGGAGGACGGGGGACGAGGGAGGGGCAGGTGAAGTGCTCAGCACGAGCAAATCGCCACACACAGAGCCAGCTCTTAAAGAAGCCAACCCCGGCGCCGCCATCCTCGGCTAGCCCCCATTGCGCCCCGTTCCCTTCCCATTATACACCCACACACACATGCACACGTGCGCGCGCGCGCACCTTCTCCGCCGCAATGAAGTAGGTGTTGCCGCCGCTGGCGCCGCTGCCCAGGTCGATGGTGGTGTAGGCGGCGGGCGAGCTGTCGTCCTTCTTCAGCCCCACGCCCAGCCCCACGCCCAGGCCCACGCCCACCGCCACCACAAGAAACACCGCCACCGATATGGCGATGATCTTGCCCTTGCTGCTGCCGCCCGCCGCAGCACCGCCGGCGGCGGCGCCGCCCTTCCCGCCCTTGCCGGCGGCGGCGGCGGCGGCATCGGCCTGCGCCTGGGCCTTCTGGGCCTCCACGTCATTGGCCCCCACGTTCACGTGCACAGAGGCCGGATCTGCCGGCGCCCCATTGCTCCCAGACATGATGCTCCCCGCGCTTGCTGCTACTGCTAATGCTACTGCTGATGATGATAATGATGAGACCAGGCTGGGCTGCTAGTGAGCGGTCTGGCTGATCACGAGGAGCTGTGACGAGGTGGATGGGATGCAGGGTAGAATAGAAGGCTGCCCCGGGAGTTGTCAATGACCTGCGGGGTCCGCAGGGAGAGAGAGGGTTCACGTGCTGCCACGTCACCGCTGCTGTGGTGGGTGTGAGGCAGGGACCCTAATCGCTTCCAGAGTTCAAGGTGACGGAATACTGATGTCAAGTATTGTAGCAGCATGCTGCGCGCTGCACCCATAATTGACCACGAGACCCTGATCTGCCCTCGGGACCCCCCGAATCCAGGACCACGCGCCAGCGTGTGGGCGCGAGTTCCGTCCGTCGGGCAGACGCAGCCCGGCTGGAACTTTAGCCGCCGCCTCAGACACGTCTGGTGGAAAGACTCCCTCTACATAGGGCACTTGGCGTGCCCGTGCGCATGGCCACACTAGAGGTATGGACAAACGATGCGTGCCAACGGATGGCCCATTTGTCGCGCCCGTGTTGAGCAATTGCTAGATTCTTTGGGTTTCAAGAATTATCATGAATGCAAGGATGCTATAAAAATGAGAGCAATTCTGAAATCCAAGAGCAGTCTGGGGGCGTTCGGGACTTTGCGCGTGCAGCCCGTTCGTTCTGCCCCTATGCCGTCCTAATTTACCAAATACACAAATTTGCTCACCTGTATTCCTTGGTGCTCTCCGCGGTGAAGCCCAGCGGTCGTAGAGCAGAAAGGGTCCGTCACGGAAGAATCGGCGCCTTCGGCCAAGCACGACGCCAACAATACGGGCAATTGCACCTACTAGTGCCCTATGTCTAAATTTAAACAGCATGCTGTGCAACACGGCGCATAGGATGCCGGCTGGCGATGCGCCCCCATGCGGCAAAGGCCACACGCCCTCCCGCGCCCGGCGTGTGCCAATCCGGCGATCGACGACCCCGGGTTACAAAATAGTACTGCAACGAGTTACATTCTCTATACTTTTTTTCATAACTGCCAGCCACACGCGCCCGGCCAGCAGCTCGTGCTGCATGTCATGCATGTCGCGCCGGCTTCTTGAAGCGGCTTCTGTATCGCACCGCACGGCCGCTGCCAACGCATGTACACCTGCAGAATGTTGCCTGGCTACTTGACAGCTCAAAGCTGCATCGGACGCGGGGGTAGCCTGGTTTGTGACCGGGTTGCACGCGCGTGCCAACCAATCCCGGCGGGCTCGCGGGCATAGCGGGTACAAGCGGCGCACTCCATACCGGTGTAGGTGTGTGTGTGTGGGGGGGGGAAGCCGGGGGCATCGTAGCAGGCCGCTTTGCTGGGGCAGTATGTGAGCCGTTCAAGGGTGCGGCGCCCGTTGTGTATTCCTTGTGTATTCGCATTTCGCATTCGCAATTTAGCGCATGTCCGTAGACCCTGGGCATGAACGCTTGAGCAGGGCAGCTGCTGGGGTAGGGAGTGGGTGCTGTGGGCTGCTGTAGGTGCAGCCTTATACACGCGTTAGCTCAGTGTCCGTATCCTCCTCCTACGCGTTACATATTTGCGCCCCAAACGGCCGAAAACGTAGAAGCAGTGTGGGGCTTCTGTGGCACCATTCTACGGCGCGTTACGGACATGCGCTAAATTGTGAATGCGAAAGGCGAAAGGTGTAGGCGCAAATGCGGGTCATTTGGGGGGGGTTGCCCCCCAAGAACAGGACGTAAAAGGGCAGTGTCCAGTCATCTACGCGGGTGTAGACACCGGGGGCCCGAGGGCATCTTCGATACGGGCACTGCGTTAGCTCCTCTTCGGAGGGCCCCCCCAGCTTGTGTAGCCATACACATTGATGCATGCTTGTCGGTCACGAACGACACCTCGCTTTCGTTTCGCAATTTAGCGCATGTCTTTAATGCCCAGGATTTACGTGCCCAGATGCAGCCGCCTGAATATAGTTTCTTCGCATTTGCATTTTAGCGCATGTCCGTAATAGTGAGTGAGGTGGGACGCAGAGGCATGCAGGGTCGCAGTGTGCTGGGCGGGGTGCCGGGCGGCAGCGCTGGCATGTCCAGCTCATCAATATCCAGCTCGCTGCGGGTCGCCCGGCCGGAGGGATGACACGGGGCCCGATTTGCGCCCAAGGTGTCGTGGCACGAAGCGGTTTGAAACGATGAGGCAACTTGCCGATTACGTCTGCCCAACCGGCCGTTTCACCAACCCGAACCTGCAAGTTGACCAATCATACCGGTAGTTACGTCATCCCCACCGGTCAACTCGTCAATCCAGTTTTGATCGAATGAAACCGTGAAACCGGGAAACCGTGCCACGACCATGTGGGCAACCGATGGCCCGTGTCATCCCTCTGGCCCGGCCAGGCCACACCGCTCAGGCCACACGCTGGTGCTGGCGCACGGACAGAGATGATCTTGTGGGCGGAGCCCACCGGTGACCCAGTGGCGTGTCGAAGACACCCGCGGCCCCGGATTGGTCTTATCTCGTTGTACGGTTTGCGATTGTGGTCTCAAAACGCTCTACGCTTTGTGTTCCGGCCAGCTTGCTAACACGAGACCTAGCACGAGCCGGATGACACTCCTGCTACAGATCTCTCCCCCTTGAGGCGCTTCGCTTGGGGGGCTCAGCCCAAAAAGGGGAGCACGCGCTTCCACGCAGCCTAGACACACACACACACACCTGCCCTACTCCGAAGTGCCTGCGGCATGTCAGGCTTTACACGCGGAGCGGCTGCAGTGCTGCACCAGTGAATGGTCCCCCGCGTAGGAGGTGGAGTGGCGGTTGCAGGCACGTGTTGCAGGCGGCGGATTCCCGTGACCAGCCTGGACCAGTCTAGTACCAGTCTAGCACCGGCGTGCTTACGTTTTCGTTTCGCAATTTAGAGCATGTCCGTAACACCAGGGCTGCGGCTTGTTGGGCTCTTGCACCGCGCGTGCTAGCTCGCAGGGCAGCCGCCCAGCCGCGGCTGTGGAGCAGCTCGTGGGGCGCATGTTTGGGGGGGACTGGTACTTCATTCCCAGAACCGAATTGAGCATTTGGGGGTGGTAGTTCATTCCAGGATCCAGAAGGGGGGGTGTTGTTTCCAGCTCAATAAAGCATGGGGGGGCGGTTCGGCCTCCAAGTGCTCTTGGGGGCAGGTTTGAGGTTGGCGAGCACAGGGACTGGTGGGCTGGATGACGTGTTGGGGTAGGAAGGGTGTGCGGGGAGAGGGGCTGGCGCGGGGGTTCCCAGAGCTTTTTGCGCCTGGCGGCCGCTGCGCTGCGGCTTGGGGAGTACAACCCGCAGCTCCCCACTCTGCTATCAACTCAGATGAACACATCATCAGGAAAGTGGTTTGCCACTTGCGTGGGATGCGGGTCCTACGAACGCCTATCTGCAGACGGGGTTCTCCATCCCAGGGTGCAGAGGCACCGGTGCAGAGGCGCGTGCAAAAAAGGCGTTGGCGTGGCACGTCGTGGCATGGCATGGGGTTGGCACTAGTGGCATACCCAGGCATACCCGAACCCTGTCACCTTCACCCACCCTCAAGGCCCCGTCCCAATTCCTTGTGTTACGTACTTTTTTCTCCATACACATACACCAAGCGAGGAATAAAGTGGAACAGCGAAAAAGCCCAAAGCCAGGGCCCGTGGGTCCCGAAAGACGCCATTTTGCACGCCCAGACACCACCTGCAACTTCAACTGTACTAGCTACAATTCAGTCGGACATGATAGTAGTGCTGGAAGGTGGGTTGGAAGCTTCTTTGCCCGGAGAAAGGAAACACAATTATTTGCTCATGCCACGATTGTTCGGGAAGTGCGCTGAACCGACACTGGGCTGAGTGATGTGCGTCACTTCCTGCCCTTGCACACGTAGATCTGTAGAGCTCATAGGAGCATCAAGCAGTCCGAGCGAGACTTTGCCCGATCTTCTAATCGAGTCATCACAGTTTGCTCGGCGTTTAACGATGCTGCAGCGCTCGGGAGGTCGCGTGGTGGCGGGGCTACTGCAGGTGCGTTTAACAAACTGATCTGGGCGTGCTCCGTGGTGGAACTTGGGGACCGAAACCTCCGCGCACGTCCATCGTGTGGGCGTCGGCGCCTCACGTCTTCGCGACTCGCGTGCGTCAGCTCACTCCGCGCGTCAATTCGATATGAGCTGCAGGTGGCTCGTGGATCCGCTGCCAGCGATGTGGGCGCGCTTCGTGGAATCAGGTAGAGCGCAGCGTGTTAATTCCTTCAAGATGACGACCGCGAGTACGGTCATGGGCACCGTGGAATGAGCTGTCACGTTGGCGGGCTCCGCGAGCAATCTCTTGATATTCATATGCCAATGGTTGGCGTGACTACTTGTGTGCAGTGCCTCGGCGGGTACCCTTTCGGACGCCGTCATCGGCATCGATCTCGGAACCACCAACTCTTGCGTGGCCGTGATGGAGGGCAAGGTGAGCGGGGGGCGTGTTAAGAAGTAGGGGCGGCTTAGCTGTGCCCGCAGGCGGCGCGGGGGCGCAGTTGCGACGCATGTAGCCACCCTAGCACGATGGCAGGGGTGCCGGGGCGTCGGCGTGGGTTTGGCACGGAAGCAGGTCGTCACCCGGGCGGCGCCAGGCGACAAACGCAGCAGGTCTGCGGGGGCAACGCGGATGCATGCTTGGGGCGCGCTGCGTAGAGCGTGTGGTAGATGAGACAACGGATATTGCACGACACAGGCGTCGCACACCGCGCGACGCGCAGGGCGGCACAGCCCGCCCGCTGGGCGCCAGCCTTCCCAGCCCTGTCCCTCGACTCTCTTTTCCGGCACCCCATCACGGCGCACATGCTTGCTTGCTGCACCCCGCAGACCGCGCGTGTGATTGAGAACGCGGAGGGCGCCCGCACCACGCCCTCGGTCATCGCCTTCACCGACAAGGGCGAGCGGCTGGTGGGCCTGCCCGCCAAGCGCCAGGTGCGGGCGCGTGCGTGTGGTGTTGCTGAGAGGGGGGAGGGGGGAATGGTGTGTGTGTGTGTGTGTGTGTGTGTGTGTGTGTGTGCTGTACCTGGTGCTGTACCGGGGGGGTGCCGGCTGCGACTGCGACTGCGACTGCGGCTGCTGAGGCGGCAGCGTAGCGGGTACATCGCTGGCGGATCGTGCTCCTCACCCTGCACTCACACACACACACACACACACGCGACATACACACACACACACGACATACGCACGCTTGTGTCTCCTTGTGCTTTTCTAACACGACATACACACGCTCACACGCTTATAACACACACACACATACACCGACACGCACACGCACACGCACATGCCCCCCTGCAGGCCGTGACCAACCCCACCAACACCGTGTACGCCACCAAGCGCCTCATCGGCCGCGGGTTCGACGACCCGCAGACTCAGAAGGAGGCCAAGGTAGGAAGGGGCGGGGCGGAGCGGGGCAGAGGGCAGGGCGGGGCGGGGCGGGGCGGAGAGGAGCGGCGCCGGAGGGTGGCGGCAGTGGCAGGGGGGGGGGGCACCCTGGTGGATGGCCGCGCCGCGAGTACCGGCGGGTAAGGGTTGGTCGGGTGCTGGCATATGGTTAGGACGCGGTGGTGGTGGGGCGGTGTCCTGGGGGGGCCTGTCCATATTTGCGGTTCGAGTGAAGGTAGGCCAAGAAGCTTGGAAGGGTTGTGGGCGGAGCAAACGCATGTGTATGTGCGCGCCGGTGGACGGCCGCGCTCACGACCTAACGCGGCTTGCGAGCGAGGGGCAGTGGAGGGCAACGGAGGGCAACGGAGGGCAGCAGCGGAGAGGGCAGTGGAGGGAAGTGGGGCCGCGGGAGGGCCGTCGCTGCAGCCCACGGCCCACACTGGCCCGCGGGCGGTCCTGTGCAGCGCCCGCAGCTCACCAGCCCAGCAGGCGCAGGCGCAGGCGCAGGCGCAGGCGCAGGCGCAGGCGCACAGACCATGGACCCAGTGGGCAGCGGCGGCAGTGGGCGGCGCGTGTAACCCACGGCGCACACCTGGCTCGGCAGCCGGGTGTGCGGCACTTGCGGCGGACGGAGCTGTGCAGAGGGCGAGGGCGGCGCAGGGCGGCGTTGCCCAGCTGCACGGGAGGGGGAGGGAGGGAGGGAGGGAGGGAGCCGCCGGCTGCCGCCCCCCCCCAGCGGGCCCCTCCCCTCGTGGCCTCGCTGCGGCCCAACGTGCTCAGCCCGACACGGGTGGTGGGGCCGTCAGCTGCGTGCCACCCAGTCTGCGGCGGCTTGGCGGGATGTCACGCGGTGTGCGGCGGCGGCCTGCAGCGACGGCCGCAGGCGGGTGGGTGCGGCGGCCGCACAGGAGCTGGGCGGAGCTGGCAGTGGCAGGGACCGGGCCGCGGTAGCCAGCAGCAGCAGCAGCAGCAGCAGCAGCAGCAGCAGCAGCAGGAGCAGCGGAATCTCTGTGAGCGCTGCCCCCCTCCCTGCCAATGGGATGAGGACGAGCGAGGATGTGGCGCCGCCAGACAGCCGCCGCGGCCGGGCGTCTGGTCGGTGCAGGCTCTGTCCTGCGCTGAGTCGGGCACCCCGTGCGGCGGCGGTGGTGGTGGTGTGGTTAGGCGGACGTGATAGGCCTCTGCCGCTGGTCTCGGAGCAGTGCGGGGCCCCGGAAGCGGCATGCGGCCCCGGGGGCGCCATGGGTGCCATACAGAGGCAGCCAGGCGGCTGGCTGGCTGGCGGCGGGGCGGATGGCGCCCGTCACAGCAGCAGCCAGTGGTCTGCAGGGGAGGGGGTGAGGACTCGGGAGGGCCTGCGGCTGCTCCCACGGCGGCCGTGCCCAGTACCCCATCACTGGACGGATTCCGACAGCCGCCGCGCAGAACTCAGCAACAGGCCCACACATGCGTTGAAACCACACAGTGCTCGCGCCCGCGCGCGTGGGGAGCACCACCAGCACCTCGCACACCTCCATATCTTATCAGCGCCCGCTTGTCACCCTCTCGCCCCTTGGCACGTCACCAGACGGCGTCAGCATGTTACCCGTCGCGTTGCCTCGCCATACACACACGCGCGCGCTGCCACCCTATACACACAGATGGTGCCGTACAAGATCGTCAAGGCCTCCAACGGCGACGCCTGGGTGGAGGTGGGTGGTGGTTTGGACGGGTGGTTGGTGCGGCGGTTATGGTTGGATGGCAGGCCGGCGGAAGGGCCAGGAATGCGTTGGCGGCCGGCAGGGGCGGGGGGCAGGGGCGGGGGGCAGGGGCGGGGGGCAGGCTGCAGCAGGCCACAGCAGGAAGGCTGGGCGCCGAGTTGTCGTGCCTCGTAACCTCGCCGCGTCCATTGCCGGGAAACTTTTAGGACGCACCACCTCTCTCTCACCCTCACCCACCCTCACCCACCCTCGCCTGGCCCCACCCAACCACCCACCCACCCACCCGTACCCCCCCTTAACCCACCAGGCCGGCGGCCAGCAGTACAGCCCCAGCCAGATGGGCGCCTTCGTGCTGGTCAAGATGAAGGAGACGGCGGAGGCCTACCTGGGGCACCCCGTGTCCAAGGCCGTCATCACCGTGCCCGGTGGGTGGCGGCTAGCGGTGCTGGTGCGGGGGGGTGGGGGGGTGGGGTGGGGGGTGGGGTGGGTTGGAGGAGTGTATACTGATAGGATGGTGGGTTTGCGGGCGTGGTGCGTATCGTATCCGAAGGCAGCAGCCAGGGTCAAGACCGGGAGGCCAGCGGCGTGCACATCGTTGAGCAGTCTGGGGAGGGCAATGTCAGGTGGCGGTCGGGTCTTGGCTGCAGCCGGCGTGGGACGAAGGCACAGGCGGGGCCAGCCTGGTGGTGCGCTTGGGCTCACACTGCATCCCCCACCCTGTCTAACCCTCTCCACCCTGTCCCTCCCTCCCTCCCTCCCTCCTTGCCAACAGCCTACTTCAACGACTCGCAGCGCCAGGCCACCAAGGACGCCGGCCGCATTGCGGGCCTGGAGGTGAGGCAGTGGAGGGGGCGGTGCGGGAGGGGGCGGTGCGGGAGGGGGCGGGGCGGAGCTAGGTGGGAGAGTGGTGTCGGGTGGGAGGTTGGGCTGTCAGGAAGGGTGAGGAAGGGCGGGATGTGCTGGTGCTGGTGGGGCACCCGTGGGCAGGGGCGGGTGTTGTGGCGGGTAAGCTCCGCGGCACGGACACGGCGACCCACTGCCCGAGGGACTCACTGTGGCTGGGGAAGAACAGAGGGACAGAGGGCGCCGGCACGGCACGACCCAGCCAGCCGCCAGCCGCCAGCCGCCAGCCGCCAGCCGCCAGGCGCCGGAGCCGGAGCCGGGAGGGGTGTGAGCCGCCCGCAGTCGGCGCCGGCCCAGAGGCAGCAGTGAGAGGCGCCCAGGCACAGGCACAGGCCGGGGCCAGTCAGGCAGCGGCAGCGGCGGCACACAGGGAGGAGGCGCCTACAGCCGCACTGCAGCTGGCGCGCCAGTGCGGCCGGCGGCGGGCTGGCGGTGGGCTGGCGGCGTGCCACGGCACCGGGGGGCGACGCTGGCGCTCTTGGCAGCAGCCCAGCCCAGCCCAGGGGGGTCTTGACCCAACTACCAGCCGCAGCAGCTGCAGCCGCAGCGGAGGGGAGGGGCCAGCCTGCTTCGCAACTGGGAGGGCGGGCTAGTCACCGGCAGCCGCAACCCGGGGAGCAATAGGAACCTATGGCATGCAGGCGCACGCCTCTTCCCCACCCCTTCCACTACCTCCCACACCTGCCCCCGCCTTCCCCTCGTAAGGCGTGTAATGGCCCCCCCCACGCACACCTTCTCCTTCTAACTCTAATGCGTGTACCCCCGTGTATGCCTTCTGTGTTGCAACGTCTGTCTACATCTCCCTCGTCATTAATTAAGCATGCATGGCACCCCACACACACACGGCCCCCCCTTCCCCTCCCCAGGTGCTGCGCATCATCAACGAGCCCACCGCCGCCGCGCTGGCGTACGGCACCGACAAGAAGGAGGGCCTGATCGCCGTGTACGACCTGGGCGGCGGCACCTTCGATATTTCCATTCTGGAGATCATGGGCGGCGTGTTCGAGGTCAAGGCCACCAACGGAGACACCTTCCTGGGAGGTGGGTGGGTTGGGTGGGTGGGTGGGTGGGTGGGTGGGTGGGTGGGTGGGTGGGTGGGCACGGTGGGTGGGTGGGTGGGCACGGTGGGTGGGTGGGTGGAAGGGCTGGGTTACAGGTTGAAGGGGGCTGGGTGGGAGCGCGTTGGATGGCAGGGCTGGAGGGGCGGAGGGGTGGGAGAGAGGGTGGCGCGGAGGCGTGAGGTAGCACCGAGTACCGGGAGCGGATGAGCGCGCTGTAGGGGGTGAGGGGCGCCTTGCAGGTGCAGGCGCTGCTTTGCCCTCTCCACCACTTGGGGAGCTGTCGCTACGCCTCATCGCGCGCGGCTCTCCCGACTTTGTGCGTCTGCCTCGCTCCTTGCTGCCCGCGGTCCTTCCTCCCCTTAACCCTAGGCGAGGACTTTGACAACACCATCCTGAACTTCCTGGTGGGCGAGTTCAAGAAGGAGAGCGGCATCGACCTGAGTAAGGACCGCCTGGCGGTGCAGCGCCTGCGCGAGGCGTCGGAGAAGGCCAAGTGCGAGCTGTCGTCCACCACCTCCACCGACATCAACCTGCCCTTCATCACCGGTGGGTGAGGGCGTGTGTGTGTGTGTGTGAGAGAGAGGGAGGGGGGGTGGCCAGGGGCGCGGGTTGGGGCGTGGGTGGGCTGCACTGGCGTGCCGCGGCAGCAGCTGCGGATGCAGCAGCAAGGAACCGGATGCAACCGTATCGGCACGCTCGGTCTCCTTCCTGACACGCTCTCCCTATTGCCCTTCACCACCTGCCCTCCACCACGTCCGCCGTGCAACCCCTCCTCCCTCCCCTCCCCTCCCCTCCCCTCGTGCCGCCCCACCCGCCCCCGCCGCTCCAGCCGACGCCTCCGGCCCCAAGCACCTCAACATGCAGCTGACGCGCGCCAAGCTGGAGCTGCTGGTCAAGGACCTGCTGGAGCGCACCAAGCAGCCCTGCCACCAGGTGGGTGGGTGGGTGGGTGGGGGTCAGCGGGGCGGGGGCGGGGCCGGGGGCGGTAGGGCAGCAGGCGGAGGCGGGCAGGATGTCGCACATCCTACGGACAAACCTCACGCACCCCACACCGCCGCCCCACATCTGCCCAAACAAATTACCTCGCAAAGCGCACGCGCGTCCCCCCGCTGGTCCTCTGTTCTTCCACCTTGCTGACCATACGGTATCCTTTCAGCCCCACGCACGGTAACCGCACACGCCCCCCCCCCGTCTGTCTACATCTCCCCCGTCATTAGTTTAACATGCATGGGACCCCCACACACACAACACACAGGCCATGAAGGACGCGGGCGTGCAGCCCAAGGACATCCAGGAGGTGCTGCTGGTGGGAGGCATGACGCGCATGCCCAAGGTGCGCTAGGGGGGGAGTAGAGGCTGGGGCAGCAGTTGGAGGGGGGCAGTGCGGCCAGTGGGGGGGGGGGGGGGGGGGTTGTGGTTACCAGCCCAAACCAAACCCAAATGCATAAGAGCGAGGAGGTGAGCGTGGCCTAATATGGGAGAAGGAGGAGGAGAAAACTCGCAAACATTCCCACAACCCGATAAGTCCCGGTCCCGAACCCGAAATTCCCAGTCGTTGCCCATCGAGCCACCCAAACTTAACCTTTGACTGAGTAGGCGATTACCACTTCAGTCTCGGGCAAGGTTGACGGCAGCCGCCTTCGCAAGTGCCACCCAGGCTCGCACACCAACAAACGTCACGTGCTAACGAGCAGTGCAGGCTAGACGCGCGAATTTGATACCCACCTAATAATCAGGAACGGGGGGGTGGCGGCAGGGTTGGGTGTGTGTGTCGCAGGGGTGTGAGGTGGGGTGTGATGGTAGGGGACCGTGTGTTGGGCCGGGGGGTGGGCCAGGTTTGGGAGGGCGGCAGACGGAAAGCCGTGGAGGAGAGCGGTGGTGCGGGAGTAAGGAGTCGTGACCAAGGAGCAGCTGGTAGCCAGTGGGGAACTCCGGAAACCGAGGTGGACGGGAAGCGGGAAGCGGGCTGGTAGCGGCGGGCTGGTAGCGGCGGGCTGCATGCGACTGCACGGCGAATCGGGGGCGGATGAGGTGGTCGCTGTCAGAGGGCGGCGGGCGCGGACGACAGCTGGCTGGCTGGCTGGGCCTTGGCTGTAGAGCTAGCTGCGTCTCTCCTCACATACTCCACCCTATACACCATCACCACCCCACTGCCGCCCTGCCCAACACGCACCACACACGCACCACATGCCACTCACCACCGCCTGCCGTGCCCTGCACTGCCCTGCCCCGCCCTGCCCTGCCCTGCCCGCAGGTGAACGAGATCGTGAAGGAGGTGTTCCAGCGCGACCCCTCCAAGGGCGTCAACCCCGACGAGGTGGTGGCCATGGGCGCGGCCATCCAGGGCGGCGTGCTGCGCGGCGACGTGAAGGTGTGTGTGGGGGGGGAGGGGGGATGTGTGTGGGGGATGTGGGGGATGTGGGGGGGGGGCTGGGTGTGTGCGGGATGTGGGGGACGGGGGGAGGACGTTGCAAGGATATGTGGCGGAAGTGGTAGGGGGCCCTGGCTGTTGGCTGCTTGGCTGGCTCTTGAACGGGTGGGCTTGGTGGCGGCTGGCAGACAGGACAGGACGGGGCAGGACAGGGGGCATGCCGATGAGCTGCCCGCTGGCCTGATGTCCTGTTGCCTATTCTGGCCTACTGATAACTGCCGTAATTGCTGCCCGCTGCCCGTTGCTGACTACCTTGTGCCAAGACACACCCTCGCACCCACACTCCTTTTGCCCCGCCCTGTCGCCCTGCCGCCCCCCACAACACCACAACACCACACAGGACATCCTGCTGCTGGACGTGACCCCCCTGTCGCTGGGCATTGAGACCCTGGGCGGCGTGTTCACGCGCATGATCAACCGCAACACCACCATCCCCACCAAGAAGTCCCAGGTGTTCTCCACCGCCGCCGACAACCAGACGCAGGTGGGTCTGCTGCGGTGTGGTGGTGGTGGTGGTGGTGGTGGTGGTGGTGGTGGTGGTGGTGGTGGTGGTGGTGTGTGTGTGTGTGTGTGTATGTGTGTGGATGGTGGTGATGGTGGTGGTGGTGGTGGGGCGGGCCCGGGCGGGCAGGGTGGGGGTCGCGGGGGAGTGCCCTTGCTGCCAGGGGGGGAGGGGGTAGCGGTGCTGCGGCGCAAGCGGGACGGAGGGCGCATAGGGACATTGAACGAGCGGGAGGTTTGCCGCCGTAGCGCCGCAACGCAACGCCCTCACACAAGTTACCTCGTCCGCCAGCACCAACAGCAACCTCAACGCCCGCACCCCTCGCACCCGCCTCCAGCTGCACCCAACTAACCACCCAACTAACCACCCAACTAACCACCCAACCACAGGTGGGCATCAAGGTGTTCCAGGGCGAGCGCGAGATGGCCGCCGACAACAAGCTGCTGGGGCAGTTCGACCTGGTGGGCATCCCGCCCGCGCCGCGTGGCGTGCCGCAGATCGAGGTGGGTAGGTGGGTGGGTGGGTGGGTGGGTGGGTGGGTGTAGTGATGGATGTAGTGGATGGATGGGTGGGTGGGTGGGTGGGTGGGTGGGTGGGTGGGTGGGCGGGCGACGCAGGGGGCCGGGGGGCAGAGCCGGCTCGCCGGCTGCCAATGCACGTTGTCTGGGGTGCCGAGGGCCACACCCTGAAGCCGGCGATTCCACATAGCGCCCGTGGCCCGGAGCTGCACTGGACGACCACACCCCGCCACACCCTCGCGCACACGCGCACATGTATGTGCCCCCGCTGCCGCCTGCCGCCGCTGCAGGTGACGTTCGACATTGACGCCAACGGCATCGTGCACGTGAGCGCCAAGGACAAGGCCACTGGCAAGGAGCAGTCGGTGCGCATCCAGTCCAGCGGCGGCCTCAGTGACGAGCAGGTGAGGGGGTGGGGTGGGGAGGTGGGGTGGGGAGGTGGGGTGGGGAGGTGGGGTGGGGCGGCTAGGGTGGGAAGATGGGGAGATGGGCGCTGGGACATAGGGGCTGAGGGCGGGGGAGGCGGAGGTGGAGGGAAGAGCTTCGTTCCAGTCCCTGTAGTCCATCAGGCCGGCCGGGGGAGGGGGTCAAAGGTCTTGTCCTGAAAACAACCCTCGCGCTGCGAGGGGGGACGAGCTGGATGGGGGATAGTGCGGGGAGGTTGGGAGGTGGCGGACTAGGCTCGGGCTGCTGTCGGCGCTCCCACGCGTGTAGGTTGCCTGGGTGTGCAGCTGGGGTGCAGCGGCAGCGGCAGCTGGCCACTCGGTTCTTCCAACTCACCCGGGCCTAACACCTCCGCCCGTCCGCTACCCGGCCCCCCCTCCTGCCGCGCCACATACAGATCAACCAGATGGTGCGCGACGCGGAGACGTACGCGGAGAAGGACAAGACGCGCAAGGAGCTGATCGAGGTGAGCGAGCGAGCAGGGGGCGAAGGAGGGGCCCGGGGGGGGGCGAGAGGGGGCTGGAGGGCACGGGAGTGACAGGCGAGGGGCGAGCTTGACGTTTGGGGGGGGCGCAGGCAGGCGGGCGGGCAAGGGGAGACGGGCAGGGGTTTGGCCTGTTTGGCACGCTGGATGGCGGCAGTGCACAGCCCTTAGCTCTAGTACCCCTTGTGTTGGTTCCCTCGGCAGCCCCTCCCACCACTGCACACCATAACATAACCCACCACTGCCACCCGCCCGCCCGCTCACCACCCTTCTTCACCCACCACCCCCATCCATCCTCTCCCACCATTCTTGAACCCGCGAACCCACGAACCCACCGCCCTGTGCCCCCACACCACCACCTGCCCTCCACCACCTACCTCCGCCACCTCCCCTCCCCTCCACCCCGCCACCAGGCCAAGAACGAGGCCGACACCGCCATCTACACCACGGAGAAGTCGCTGGCCGAGTACAAGTCCAAGCTGCCCCAGGCGGTGGTGGACGAGATCCAGAAGGCCATCACCGAGTGCCGCGCCGCGTCGCAGGTGCGTAGCGGGCGGGCGCGCACCGTGTGTGTGTGTGTGGGGGGGGTTGTGGTTACCAGCCCAAACTTGTGTGTGTGGGGGGATTCATTCCGAACTCTATTCGACCACTTGCGACCCAGAACCCAGAACCCGGGGAGGGGGGGTACAGGCTACAGGCTACAGGCTCCGGGGGGGGGGGGGGAGACTCAGCGGAAGCGGCTGCGGGTGCGGGTGGCGACCCAACCTCCGCCCTAGGCACGAGTTGCAGACAGCAACGACAGCAGCAGCTCTTGCACAACGCCTGCCGTGATGAGGTGTGCCCTGCAATCCTGTTGTCGTCCTCTTGTGAGATGCAATGGCCCCCTGGTTTGCTGCCCCCTGACAAAAAAACAACGCGCCTACAACAGGCCGAGGACCTGCCCGACCTGAAGGCCAAGATCCAGGCACTGTCCACTGCGAGCATGAAGATCGGCGAGACCCTGGCGCAGCAGTCGGGCGGCGGCAGCAGCTCCAGCTCCTCCTCCTCCGGGTCGTCCGACTCCAAGACCGAGGAGAAGAAGTAAATAAGCACACCGGGGGCAGCCAGGGACTATCTTTGTTTCGGAGGAGGGAGGCGAATGCAGGATGGCGCATTAGAGTGCCGGGTCGGGTTTAGGGATTTCAAAACATGGGATTTAGAGCAGCGGCGCAGGCGCAGGCGCGGGCGCGGGAGCGGAGCGGCAGCGGCGGGCAGAGTGCATTGCGGCTGCGGCCCTCAAGAGGGGCAGGCGGCAATAGAGGCGGCGCCGGGTGCCGTGCGTCGACTTTGGCCGCGTCGTGCTGGACGGCCTGGTGCGCGGCGTTTGTATGTGCGCGTGTGTGTGTGCGCCAAGCGCCCGAGCAAACGGCTGGCGCCGTCAATGCCCTGGGCGTGCGCGCGGGGGGTGCGCGCGGGGACGTGGGCACGTGGGCCGTCCGGCGAGGTGTGCCTGCGGGCAGCGTGGTCCTGACACGTTGAGGATATGCATGACTGACCGCGTTCCTTTTTTTGGTGACCAGTGCCCGTATGTTGCCGAGAAGGCTTCCAGTTCCAGGTTGGTCGACATGTTGAATGGGGGCTGCCAGGAGGAGGCGGGGCGTGGATGATGTCGTGTAGGCGTTGTGCTGTTGCGGTACCACACGCACGGCACAGCGAGAGCGCTGCTGCGGGGGCTCACTCATTTTGAGTAGGGGTGCCGTCTGTGTTGCGGCAAGGCCGGATAAGGCAGGGAATACAGCTGGGCCTGGGGGTGCAAGTGGAGTGACAGGCAGACTGACGCAGTGCACACTGCACACACGCGCGCGCCACGATGCCGGTGGAGTGTGTGGAGGTGTGAAGCAGCGGCGCCTTTTCGGTCGCTGAAGCCGCTGAAGGTTTGTAACGCGCGCCAAGCACTGTGTGCGAACGCAAGCATGTGTGTGTCGTGCGTGTGCCTGATGGACGTGGTCGCTGGCCCGCCCGCCAAACCATTATGCACCATCAACCACAAAAACACTAGACTGTACTTATAGGGAGGTATGGAACGATTACCAGCAGTTTTGCCCTCGCTGGGGGGACTATGGCGCGCAGCGCAGGCTGCCCGCTCGTGCGGCAGGCTGGCATTCACACCATGTAATATCCTTCCGTCACCAGTTTGTCATCAAACTTTAAATCCAGCATTCGGGTGCAGCGTTCTCTTCTCGCGGGGTCTAAACGTCCAGGCCCGCCAGGCCATTGCAGGCGATTCTTCGGCCGGCGACAGCTTTGCAGGGCCTACGAGTAGCCTAGGCGCGTCAATCGTTTCACAAAATGCTAGTGTGGCAGGGTTCGCGTCTTCCAGTTCCGCGACAAGTCACCCTGCAACACCCTCCCCTCCCGCGGCTGCAACACCCTCGTCTCCCTCCCCAAGCGGCCCGCCCCAAGGCGCCACACCTGCAGGCCCCAAGTCGTCATGGGACAAAGCCAAGTGAGTTGCAAGTTCCTTTGCGGAGGATGACGTCTTCGTGTCGTGTCACATACCGTAACACGGTCAGGTGCAGGGCCGTGCGCATCCGTTGAACGCGGCTCGCAACGCCTGTATGTCTTCACGGCAATGCGGTCACACGGCAACCGCAAACCTCCGCACGCGCAGGGCCGCGGTCGTGAAGAACTTCCTGCCTCTGGCGTTCGCCACGGCGCTGGTGTGGGCGCTGGTGTGGCCTGACCCGGGCGCCTACCTGGTGGGGCTCAAGGTGGCGGGCAATGTGCGCATCGCGCAGGTGAGAGGAAGAGGGGGGAGGGGAGGGTAGTTCCATGCCAGAAACCAGAAGCGAAACGACCAAGAGAGGGGACGGGAATGGGGCGACGGACAAGGGGGCGGGAGGCTGAGGCGGTAGGGGGGCTTGGCCGGGGCGGGGCTCCCACAAGCAACCATGAGGACGTGTGTGTTGCGCAAGGGGGTTGGTGGGTGGGGGGTGGGGGGTGGGGGTGGGGGGAGCAGGCTGCCGTGTGGCGGTGGCCCAGCCAAGCGTTGGGTGTGGTTTTGCCGAGGCAGCCAGGGGTGTGTGGCTGGGCTCCGTGTGGCACGCATGCCAGTCAGACCGCATCCCCTGCACTTTGCGTCGCTGAGAGGGACCGCATTCGCCCATGCCACATCAACGTGCATGGCACACATACACACAGCGGTACACGCGCACGCCATGCATGCCAACATGCATGCCAATGCCCCACGCCGCGCCCATGTCCCCGCCCCCGCATCATCACCACCAGGTGCTGCCGGTGGTGCTGGTGTTCCTGATCTCGGGCCTGCAGCTGGACACCCGGGACATGCGCGCCGCGCTGTCGGCACGCAACCTGCCGACGCTGGCCTACGGCCTGGCGGCCATCCTGCTGGTGACGCCGCTGCTGGGGCTGGCACTGCGCGAGCTGCCGCTGGAGCCAAAGGAGTTCGCCACGGGTGGGTGGGGGTGGGTGGGTGGGTGGGTGGTTTGATGGGGTGGGTGGGGTTGCGGTGGCGGGTGGGGTGGGGTGGTACTTTATTCCAGAAACCAAAGCGACCATTGCAGCCCAAAACAGGGTGGGGTGGGATGGGATGGGGTGGGGGTGGGGTGGGTGGCAGGGGCAGAGGGGCGCTTGGGGCTTAGGGGTGGGGGCGCTGGAGCGGTTAGAATGTGAGATGGGGTGTGAGTTGTGGTCTGTGGGGCGTGGCGGGGTGGGATGGCGGGCTGACGCGCCAGGTGCGGGGGACTGCGAGTGCCAGGGGCAGGGCCAGTGCAATCCCTAATGCCAGCGGCACAGCAAGTGGCGCAGCAAGCGAGCACGGCTGCAGGCGGCTGCGCCTGTCGCACCTTCACAAACACACACACACACTGACACACGCATGCCCCCTGCCCTACCCTGTTCCCGGCCCCGCCAAGTATCCGCCCGCCCGCCCGCCCGTCCGCCCACCTGCAGGCCTCACGGTGTTCAGTGTGGCTCCCACCACGCTGGGTGTGGGCGTGGCGCTGACGGCCGCGTGCGGCGGCAATGAGGCTCTGGCGCTGCTGCTCACGGTGGGTGGGTGTAGCGGGCGGTGTGGGGACAGGGGGATGGGGGCATGACGCCGCGCGGCTCGGTGGCATGTCTTCTGTTCAGCAACCCTGCTGCTTCGCACGTCCGCTGAATGGATTTCACATTCTCATGCACGTACACGCGTTCTCTGTGATAACACACGCGCACATATCATTGTACGTTTATGCGTGTTGTTCAAGTCTTTTTGTTCTTGCCACCAACGCGCCCAACAGGTCGCCACCAACGCGCTCGCGGTGTTCACCATGCCCCCCGAGCTGCAGCTGCTGCTGCCGCCCGCCGCTGAGGGGGCGGCGGGCGCGGGTGCCCTCAACGTCAACGTGAGTGCGGTGCCGGGGTGTGGTGTGGTGTGAGGCAGTCTGCCTGGTGAGAGGCTGTCGCCCCAAGCATGCGACGCTTTGCGCCTGCATCTGCCGCGGCGTCCCCTCCAGTGCACACCAGCACTACGGCCACTGCTGCAGCTCCTTTCACCGCTACTGCCACACCAACCTGTTGCTGCTACTGCCGCCTCCACCCAGGTGTGGGACCTGCTGACCAAGCTCGCGGCCACAGTGCTGGTGCCCTTCGTGCTAGGCAAGGTGCGGGCCTGGGGTCGGGCGGGGATGTGGTGGTGGTGGGGGGGGGTTCCATGCATGTTAAATTAATGACGAAGGAGATGGGGGGGGCGCTTCAGCAGTCAAATGTAAGAGCCCCGCTGGGCGTGCCCACACGTAGCACCTTACCCCGACTCCGCATGCCACACACTGCCTCCTACCCGAGCTGCACGCCCTGCCCCTCTCTCGTGCTTTTGAACACACACACACACACACATATGCACACACACGTACACACGTTGCGTCGCGTTCTCTGTTTGGCGCTCCTGTCGCTTCGCACGCACAAGTCTTCCATTTGTTCTGCCCCTCGTAAACTCTAACACATACACACACACACGCCCACACAGGCCGCCCGCGAGTACCTGCCAGGCGCCGCCGCCTTCGCCAAGGCGCACCGCACCCGCTTGTCGCTCTTCTCCACCTCCTGTCTCGCCTTCGTGGTGTGGCAGACGCTCAGCAGCGCGCGCGACCTGCTCCTGGCGCAGCAGCCCGGCCCGCTGGCGGCCATGGTGGTGGCGGCGCTGGGCATGCACCTCTTTTACCTGGCAGCCAACTTCGCGGTGGTCTGGTGGGTTGTCGTGGGTTGGTGGCGCGGCTGGCTGTCTGGCGGTTTTGGCAGGGCGTGCCTTTTTGACTGTAGTGGGGTCGAGCGTGGTCTGATGGGGAGCGGTGGGGTGTGGGGCCGTTTGGCGGGCGGCATGGTTGGGGGCTCTATCCTGTCATGAGTTAAGTTCTGGTGTGAGACGGTACGGTGTGGTAGTTTGATGGGTGACTGGCGTCGGCGCCGCCACACCGGCCCCCTGGCCCCCCTGTGATACACCCACCCACAACCTGCGCACGCCTCCTGCCTGCCCGCCCCCTGCGCCCCCTGCGCCACATGCGCCACATGCATGCATGCATGCATGCAGGCACCTGCTGCGGCCGCCGCTGCGGGAGGCCATCGCCGTGGGCATCATGGCGTCACAAAAGAGCGCGCCCGTGGCGGTCACGGTGGGTGGGTGGGTGCGGCCGCTCTAGAGCTGGTGTCCGTTGTCTGTTGTCTGTGTTGGTCAGCCCTCAGTTGCGGTAAAGCGGGGTCGGCGCCAATCAACCGCTTGCATACACGTGCACACCTTCGCCTGCTGCACACCCCCGTGATCCCCTCCATGTGCCACGTGGCTCCCCCGGTCCCCACCCCCACACGCTCGCCCGTGGCGCTCAGGTGATCTCCTACCTGTCCAGCAACCCGGCGCAGCAGGGTCTGATGGCGCTGCCGGCGGTGGTGGGGCAGATGGGCCAGATCTTCATCGGGGCGGCCCTGGCGCGACAGCTGTCGGCCCTGGTGCGTGTGCGCGGCCCTGACTGTGTTGCACATCTGCGCCGCGCCTGCTGCAGTGCTGCTCGCCCCGTTCCCCGGCCCCTGGGCCCCCCCTTGACTGGCTGACCCTCACCGTCCGCATGGACGCCCGCCCCCCCCCCAAATATAACCCTTGCCAGGTCGCCCGGCAGAAGGAGGCGGAGGCGTTGGCAGCGAAGCAGCAGCAACAGCAGCAGCAGGCAGGCGGGTCTCCCGCTGTGCCGCACGCGTCGTCCGTAGAGGCAGCACCCTGGGCAAAAAAGCCAGGCGACACATGAGGTGCCGGGTGCGGGTCTGGGCGAGTATTGAATACGGTGAAGCGTTGGTGTGTTCCGAGAGGCGACAGGCGACCAGTTACGAGCAATTGTGTGAGAGCAGGGGTGCGAGAGTGTGAGCTTAAGTAGACGCGGCGTGCTTGAAGGGTAGGCTCATAGGCTGGAGGGGCGCGCAAGCTGCGACGGGCGCGAACCGAGTGCACGCGCCGGTTGCTGCGTTGGCAGCAAGATACAACAGCACTTGCTGACACCTGGAGGTTCAAGGACGGATCGGAACCCATGCCACATTGATCATACGGTATGCACAACTTGGTCCGCGCCATGTTTGTATGCGTGACCCGGTAGCCGCCAGCCTTGCCTCATTGCCTGCCTACCCACCTCTCACTCCCGTTCCTTTCCTTACGCCATCTGCTTTGCTACAGCGCTCACCGTAGGCCCCGGGGCTCTTCCCAGCGCGCATCTGCCCTGCCCCTGCCCCTACTTTTACTGCCCGACACGCCAGCACGACCTGCTGCCCCCCCCCCCCCCCCAGCTCTGGCAGCCACACGCAGCAGACCTTAAACCTTCATCCTACGCAGTCATCACCTTGATATCACCCAAGCTGCCCTCCCCCACTGCATCCTCCTCCTCGTCCTCCTCCTCCTCCATCAGCGCACTGCCTCACAGCTCACTGCCGTACAGCTCGTCCAGCACCCACAGCGAGGCACGCTTCACCTCCCGCACGTCCGTGGGCCGGCCCCCCGACAGCCGCAGAGCCACCTGGGCAGGCAGGCAGGCAGGCAGGCAGGCAGGCAGGCAGGCAGGCAGGCACATGGCAACACTCAGCGGCACACATGGCACATTGCGGCAGGGACCCCGCGGGGGAGGCAGAAGCGAGGGAGGCACACCAGCAGCCGCAACATAACCCACAAGCTGACAGACGGCCGCACCGCTCGAACGCCCTCCTCCCGGCGGCTTCGGTTGCTTGTCAGCTGCTTCTGTTGCTTCTGTTGCTTCTGTTGCTGTGCCTGCTGCATGCCGCCCGCCCGCCACACGCATCATCACATCAGTGCGCGCCCACCCCCCACCTGCGACCGCAGGTGCAGCCAGTAGGCGCAGTAGGTGGACGCGCCTGAGCCGCGCTGCCCCGGCAGTGGGTAGGTGATGTGCGGGTTGGAGAAGGCCGCCTGGGGGAAGCGGGTGAGGAGGAGGAGATGGACGAGGAGGAGCCCAGGAGGGGTGGGGTGAGGTGAGGTTGGGTGGGCGCTCGCAGAGAGCGGTACACCGCGCCGCCGCGGCAGCGCCAGCGCCAACAGGACCAACAGCGCAGGAACACGATGCTACTGCCTTGCAACCCGCGGCATGCGGCGATGCCTGCCCCTGTGCACCACACCTGTGTCAAGAAGACTGTCCTGTGGCTCAGCCCCTCCCAGGTCTGTATAGCCACCCACCCTGCACGACCCCACTACCCACGCACCCACGCACCCTGTGCACCAGCAACACCGACTTGGGCTCCGCATCCCCCGTGCTGACGCCGTACAGCGCCAGCGGGTGCACCAGCCCCGCCCCGCCTCCTCCTCCGCCTCCGTCCCCGTGCCCGCGAGGTGGGAAGCCCGCCGCGGCCGCCGCCGCCAGCACGCCGTCGTACGCCTCCTGCCGCGCCAGGGCGCTGCCGTTGAGCCACAGCGCGCGCTCCAGCGGGTGGGCGGCGGACAGCGCGCCCTTGTCCAGCCGGTCGGCGGGACTGCGCTTCCCCCGGGACCCCCCAGCGCCGCCGCCGCCGCCGCCACCGGAGATGGCATCCACACACCTGGGTGGCGGAGCAGCATTGAGGCCGAAGGGGCTGAGAGTGGCGGCGGCTATGAGGGCGGGCGGGCGGCGGTTGCTGTGCGGCGGTGGGGGGAAGCCGCGCGACTGGCGGGCTGCCGCAGACGCCGCCCGGCCCCGCGCGCGCGCATGCCAGCATGCAGGAGTTGTGTGCACCGTGGAAGGACACACGAGCACGCGACGCACCCCGTGCAGTAGCCCACACGCCGGGTGACCTGCAGCGACGCCGCGGGCGGCGTGCCGGCCTCGGCGCAGCCCTCCAGCACCTGAGGGGCCGCCCCGTGCCGCGGGTGTGTTTGCGTCACGTGACGGAGGGCTAGGGGAAATCCTACTCAAGCAGTCGTTTTTTCCGGGCAGTCAGGCTATGGCGCTAGACGCGAGCCCGGGCGGACGCGGCGGGCAACAAGCACTGAAGGACCAACGAAAGAGCGGCGGGGTGGGCAATGTATGCAGATCCCCAGGGGCAGAGCAGCGGAGGCGTACGGTGCCGGTTGAGCCGTCGCTGGCACGACGTAAGCCCGCACACGCGCCCCACCCCCGCACCTGCGCCAGGGTGGTGCGCTCCGGCGTGACCAGGTACTCGTCCACGTCCGCAATGGCCGCCACCGCCAGCTCGTGCCACAGCGCCAGGAGGCCGTGGTTGTACACCAGCGACTGAGGGGGGGAGGAGGAGGTGGTGGTGGTGGTGATGGTGATGGTGGTGGAGATGGAGGTGTAAGAGCGCGCGTGTAACCCGCGCGTGTCAGCAACCTGCTTCTATACCTGCTCGCATATGCGATCACGGCCCCTTACCCCTGCCAGCTGGCCCCTGCTGCCCCCCTCCAACCAGCCCCCGCCCTGGCCCGACCCCCGCCCTCCAACCTCCACCCTGTGAGCACCTGCGAGGCGTAGGGGTGCCTCCGCCCCGTGTCCTGCTCCAGGAAGTGCGGCACCTCCTCCCACAGCACCAGCCGCAGCCGCCCGCCCGCCACCGCCGCCTGCGCACCACAATTAAGGGGCGCGCGGACCAGGATGCGGTGGTGGTGGTGGTGGCGGTGGTGGTGGTGGTGGTGGTGCAGCACGGGTCCAGGGGGAAACACGACTCAGTCATAATTGAGAGGCGCAGGGGAGCAGGGGAGCAGGGCTAGGCCAGCAAGAGGGCCAGGCCAGCAAGAGGCGATGTTGGTTGGGGTCGCGGCAGTCGCCACGGAAGCAACAAGACCCGGCTGCTGGCGGCGTGCAGAGCTGCCTGCCTGCCATAGCCCGGCCATAAACCCGCCACATACTTACCCATCGCCCTCGCCCACAGCGCTCCGTTTGCCCCTCCTTGCCCTTCCGACCTCATCAACACACACCCCACACCTTATCCATTATTCATCCACACCGTCCGCATGGATGGCTATCCCCACCCCGCCCGATCACACACATACAGACACACACAGTCTTTCATAGTACTCTCCCTTGTGATCTCTAACACACACACACACACACACACACACACACACACACACACACACAGCCCCCCCCCAGCCCTCAAGCGCGCACCTCACCTGCACCTCAAGCGCGCACCTCACCTGCACCCGGCTGTCCGCCGCCAGCGCGCTGGCCCCCGCCTCCACATACACCAGGTAGCGCCGCACGCCCAGCACGTCGTGGTAGCGCATGTGGTGCAGCAGCAGGCTGGCGTACTCGGAGGCGGGCAGGCCGAAGAAGGGAGACACCACCATGTAGGACGGGCGGGTTCGCGCCGCCGTCAGCTCGTCTTCTATCTCTGCGCCAGTCTCATCGAGCCACCCACAATGCTGCGGGCCTTGCCGGATGTCTAAGCTGTGTCCTATCCTCCTCCCTACCAAATCTCCACCGCTCTGTACCCTGCCCTCCTCCGACTGATCCGCATCGCCTGCGCCGTCGCTGCTGTCTCCACTCTGCAAGCCCAGCACAGACCGCTCCCACAGCTGCCGCCGCGCTCTCCGCCTCCGTCTCCGCCGCGCATCCCTCTCCTCGGCGCCCGTATGCGCCTCCCCTCCGTCATCGTCACCATCACGCGCACGCATGACTGGCGGCGGCCAGGCGGGCGCGCGCGCGGTGCTTGCCAGGAAGGTGCAGGAGGTGTGGAAGTCGGGGCGCGCCAGCACGTGGAACTCCAGCAGCGCCGCGTCCACCGGGTCCAGGTCGGTCAGCACCGCCGACAGCCGGCCGGGGTAGCGGTGGCGGTGCGGGTTGGACCAGGGGCCCGCCAGCTGCAGCGTCAGCGGCCATTCGCGACCCGTGTGAGGCGACCTGCGCGCGGATGATGTCGGATGCATGGTCGAGTGGGTTGGGTGGGCTAAAGGGGTGGGTGCGTCAAGGGCGGCGGTGTGGGAGGAGCCGAGCCGCCTACGGATGCCCATACTGCGAGGTTCAACAGGTAGCCCCCAACCCCCCTGTGTCACACGCCGGGCCGGGGCAGGCACCCGCTGGCGGCATGGGCCCGCCTCATCGCGCCGGCAGGTCAGCCAGTGTGAGCGAGGCAGCGGGGGGCGCCTGCCGCCTGCCGCTTGTCGGCTCTGCCGCGGGACCTCCAGGCCCGCCCGAACCAGCGCTGATCCACGTAGCTCACAAAATGCTCCTCGTTTTCCACACCCTTGCTTCACCCCCTCCACTACTACTCCTCTCTATCCCCACCCCGTCACGCACTTGAGCAGCAGCGCGCCCTCCTGGACCGCCCAGTCCTTGGCCTCATCCACTGCCTGAGGGTGCAGGGGGGAGCGGCGCGCGTACGTGGCTGTGCGGCGCGGACACACGCAGCGCACACAAGCAAGCCACCTTGACAGGGGCAAGGGGCGGCTCAAACTTAGCCACTGACAAGCGGTATGCAGGCCGGGGTGCTCACGCGCGCTCTGGTCTGGGCTAGGGTAGCCCCGGGCCCCGACCTGCCTGCAGCTGCGTGGTGCGGATGGGGCGGGCGGGGTCGTGGAGGAAGAAGTGGCCCGCCACATGCAGCGTGCCGCCGCCGGCCTGCTGCTTTGATCCGGATCCAGGTTCAGATCCAGGCACAATGCTGCTGCCTCGCCATGTCCCGGCGCTGTGGGTGGTGTCCAAGCATGTGGTGCGTGATGTCGGGAGTCAAGCGGCGGGATGGCAACATGTGCACGGACCCTCCCGCACGATTCGCGCTCCCGCCACGTGCCAAACCGCAAACAGCCTCACCTGCAGGCAGTAATGAATACGTACAACAGTACTGGCTTGTCCTCTACCCGGCCCTGCGTGTGGCAGAGCGACAGCGGGCGGGCAGGTCGTCCGATTGTGCGCACTGTGCCACCTAGCGTGCCACAACGTGTCCCCCGGGCTCGCTGCCGCGTTTCCTTTGGTCAAAGGAACAACAATATTTCATGCCGCCCTTAACTGTGTTTGCACCTCATTCGCACGGCCACGACTCGCCTGCAGCTCGCATTTTGTGATACCAAGCTCCGACGACCGCAGCAGCTGAGCCTGCAGTGATATCCACAGGTAGAGTCCGTGAACCGAATAGCGCTGGTAGTGCTAAACTGGTTTACCTGCGCGCAGCTGACAGCTGCGAGCACAAAAAGCAGTGGCAAAGTCATGGCTACATCGCTCAAAGATTTGTTATAGTTGACGCGATGCTATATCAGTGTCGTGTCTTGTATTTTAGGGCCACCGGGGCTACCACGTTAAGGTGCGCGCCGGTCTGCAGCGTCCGACACAGCGCCTGATCAGGGCCACCATTAGCCGATCCGTCTCCTCCCCTGGTCTCATCTTTGGTTAGGAACGCCCCCGCCCCCGCCGGGGTACTGCTAGCCTTGCGCTTGTCCCCGAAGAGCTCGGCGCACAAGCCACCAACTGGCGCTCGGCTCAGCCAACGCCTTGCCAGACTCCTGGCCCTTGCGCCATCAATCGTCTGAGGCTATACGCAGGGCTATACGCCTATACGGATTTGTGACTACGCCCTTACGTCAATTCCCCTTCCCCGTCAGTAGACATCGTGAAGGGGCGCCCAAGCCTACCACTTTTCTTTGAATGGAATGGGACTTGCCCCGGCATCCATGAAGTGGTAGTGCGGTCATTCAGCGCATGCATCTTTGGAGGCGGGTGCGTCCCGGTGTAGCGTAGTTGGCAAGTAATGGACGGGCAGGACGGCCATGCGGGGCCGCGCCAAGCCCCTGGTCAAGCGTCTCTTGCCCGTACCTACTGACAACCCGCCTTGACGTCCTGGACACCGGGCTTGTGGCACCGTGGAGAGCTCTCGCGCTGACAGTTACCAGGGATACCGCCATACCGGTACATGCCTTGCGAGATTCACAGCTTACAAGGTGGATTCCTTGGAAACGCCTACCCATGCTGCCCCACGGAGCGGACTACAGCCCAAGCAGCTGCACAGCTATTCGCTGCCGCACCGGCACCCCGCGCGCCCTCGTCTGTTTCTTGCTGTCGACCGGCGTCGTTGCGTCTATCCCCAAGTCAAGTCCGTGTCACACGTCATTCATCAGTACTTATGCAAAGGCCCCGCACGCGCAGGTACACCTTTAACACTGTGCGGTATGCGTCTAGTTTGTGGCATCACGAACATTGTCAGAGCCGTCAATCTACTGTAAACGCAAGAGCGGCGCACCATCGTCGTATGCGTACTGCCTACCCATCACCCCGTTCCGCACACTGCAGCTAGCATGACATCTTCCCCCAATGCATCTAATCTCTGAAGTGAACCCACCCCAACGTGAATGTTTGCTTGGACTCCATGAAAGCGCCATTTTCCCTCGCATCGTGCGCGTGAAGCCATGTACGTGTGAGAGTGCGGCGCGGCCCCTGGGCGCTGACCCAGAGCGCAGCCTCGTCAGCACATGCAGGAGAATAGGCGGAGGTTGAGCGAAGAAAGAATGCGAAAGACGCGCAAAAGCCAGATAAAGCTCACGCCCAGACGCAAAACCAACAAATCTGTACTTGTGATACACCTCACCAAAACCACACACGCGCGCATTGACTCGAGCCCCAGCCCCTCTGGGCCCAGCCGCATCCATTCATTCAGGGCCCCCCAGGCCACGGCCGCTTCCGCTGTCGCGGCGTCCACCACCGCCACAGCTGCGGCACTCGCCGGTATATCTGAATGCCGCTGAAGCAGCCCAGGCCGGCCGGAGCATGTAGCCCTGACGGGCAGGCGCCGGACGCCGGAACCCACACCGTCCAAAGGACCCGGCCAGCCCCCTCAGCGGACGAGACTTGCACCGCCTCCGCCGCCCGCTACAACGCTTCCGCCACCAGCGACAGCTTCATGCTGGTCATGAGCTGCCCGTTCTTCTCCACCTTCTCAAACTCCGGTTCTACCCGGATGTCGTAGTTGTCCTGCTCAAGGAAGAGGCGCGCGTTGCCCACCGCCAGCACCGCGTTGGTCACGGCGTCCACGCCGATGGCCAGCAGCGAGATTTTGAGGTTCTGGCGGATCTTGCCCGCGATGGCGCCGGCGACGGGCACGATCTTTGACCCCGACGCCACCGTGAGCGTCACGTCATCGCCCTGCGTGACCTGCTGCCGCGGCGCGCGCTCCTTGGCCACATAGAAGGCGATGAGGGGCTTCGTGCGGTCCGTGTGGCGGAAAGCGGGCTGGAAGCTGAGCTGCAGGCCCTCCTTGCACAGGTCCGCCCGCGCAATGGCGATGGCCTTGACGGCCTGGTTGATGGACTGCCCGCCGATAGTCAGCAGCGCCGGCGGGTCCCCCACGCGGCACGACTCGCATATGCGGTGCGCAATGTCCTTGGCGTCCTGGTTCCCGCCCACTTTGATGGCGTTCTGGGGCGTGGCAGTGTCATCTAGCGTCTCGCTGATTCGCATGCCGCCCTGAGGGGGCCCGCGAGGTGCACTCCGCGGCGCGCCCCCACCGCCAGCCCCGCCGCGCCCGCCGTATGGGTGCACTCGTTGCCCGGATGTGCTGACGGGCCCTCCAGTACGTGGCGCCTTTCCATAGCCCTGAGACTCAATTAGCTCCTCCAGCGTCGCGTCTAGGCGGCCGTCTGCAACAGGCGAACCAAGATGGTTGCAAGGGCATGCTTCAGCGCGGAAGGCCGGAATCAAAACTGGGCCATGCGATCGGCGTAATAGCTGCATCTATTGTTTCTCTATATGTCTCAATTGCACGCGCGCCGGGTCGCCCACCAGACGCGTGCGACTCGGACCCCAAGCGACCGCAGCGCAACAGCGCCCTTGGGCCACCTTCACCCACCCACCCACTTCTCACCACTCATGCTTCCTAATGCTTTAAATAGTAGATCTAGCTGCTCGCCACGCGTCGGAAGGCCTGGGTCCCGCACCCCGAGTGTTGCGTTCGGCGACTGAAAACCTGCCCCGCAAGTAGTCCCGTCAAACTATGGAGCTCTCAAGCAGTGATAGACAAGTTTGTATACCTGGGTGCGGGAACTGGCAGCGACGAAGAGCCAAAGATGAAAGACTAGTAATTCTTGTCCCCGCACAACGGCCCCCATGCAGGTCAGCAAGGTGCCTTTGCAGCTACGACTGCTCAACATTGTAGTTCAATACTACCTGTACGTTGCTAGTAAAGGAGAAAGGAGAAAGAGAACCCAAGTCGTCAGAATCGCCAAGATGCCCGGGTCTGTGCTGCAAGGACGGGCTCTAGGTCATCGCTCTGCATCTGTAGGTAGCGCTTCACGCCATGTATGCAGAGGGGCAACTATCAGGGGCAGGCGCGCGATGATGGTGCGCGCGGGACCGCTGGAGACGCTCGTAAAGCCGCTGACAACGCTTGGCAAGGTAATTTGACTTATGATGCTGTGCTCCTAGAGGTCTGCCGCGGCTCCATTCGCGTAGCTGGGGTCGGGCGGGTGTTGCAGCTGGCACTTGGGTTTGGGGCGTGTGGTGTGCGATGTGGCTTTATGGCCACGCAACGCAGCACCGGATCGGCGTTGCGTCGCCATCTTGCGTACAGTCGTAGAATGAAAGGGTTAGCTATGCTGGTCACTCGCTGCGGACGTGAGAAGCGACGCGGCGTGGCTGGGGACTGGTGCACACGCTGTGGGGCCCTCGTAACGCCTACGGCTGGCGGAGCACCAAGCTTGTTCAGCGGGACGCAGGGCTGGCCGCCCGCCATGGGCTGCGCATGCATACAGGAGAACCGTGCATATTGGAGACTGGTGGAGGAACTTGGGCTGGCGGTTGAGGCACTGCCCGCACGTACCGCACTTTGATGCACACGCTCTGCGGCGTCCGACCCATTCTGCATGCTATTACGTCCATCCGCCCGTTTGACCGCCGATGCCCATACGCCGGTGCGCCACGTGACACCTCGACTGGCAGGTCAGCGACCTCAAATCCGGCATCGCCAACTTTTACGATGAGTCCTCGGAGCTGTGGGAGAACATGTGGGGCGAGCACATGCACCACGGTATGGCATGCGTGCGTGCGTGCGTGTGTGTGTGTGTGTGTGTTAGAAAAGACGAGGAAGGGGACATATGCAGACCGTGTATGCAAATGCTTTAGCGGTCGCGCGCGCGCTTGGGCGTTACCTGCTATACTTAGCCTGTGCCGACCTGCGGAGCCGACTTTCCTCCTTACCCGAGGAACCTGTAGCCCCCTTACCCACCGTCAACCCAACCTCGGGTGGGGGAGGGGGCCCATGCAAGTTAAAAATAGTTGTGGGGGGGGGGCGACGCCTGGGGATGATCATACCCCTTCTCAAGTTGACCGCTGCGAACATTTGCAGTCAGGGACCCAGCTTCAGCAACAGACGGGGGGGGGGGGGGGGAAACAGCAGGGGCACGGGCGCACGGTTGTCGGGATTGCCTGCGGCCGGACAGACACAACAGAGGGCAGCGACAATTGCGACGCGCGATGCTCAGCTGACACAATACTTTGCGGCCGTAGTGTGAATCTGTGCACTTCATGCGTGCTTGCAGGTTACTACCCCAAGGGCGCCCCCGTCAAGAGCAACCAGCAGGCTCAGATTGACATGATTGAAGAGACCCTCAAGGTGCATGCGTGCGTGCGTGGGGGTTGCGGGTTGAGCGGGCATGGGGGGAGGGCACTGGCGGTGACAGGGGCAGGGAGGGGTTGGGTGCGATGTCTTGGCGCCCACGGTGCGAGGTCTGATTTGGAGAGTTGGTGAAGTCGCGCGCACCGCACCGCACCGCACCACGGAAGGAGAGCAGCCGGGCGAGTGGGGGTACGGGCGTCGTCCTGGTGCTGACGCCTGACGCTGACGCCTGACTCCTGCATGCATGCATGCATGTACGGCTGCCATTGCTGATATACCCCAGGTGGCAGGTGTGACCCAAGCCAAGAAGGTGCGTGCATGCAGCCCCAGTGCTGGGGCTTGAGGGGCATGGTGGGTGTGGGGCATGCCGTCACGGCGACGCCGGAGGTTGCGTTGATGCCTGGTGGCCGTGTGGACCCCTCACGTCGGACTGCCCTGTGCTGCCCGTCCTGACTACAACGCGCCTCCACTGTACCTCCAGCTAATTGACCTGTCTGCTGCCTGGCACGAATGTCACTGACTAAACGTCGGAAAGCATCGCCGAGCCGTTTTGCCCCAAGTCAATTGGGTGCCAATTGTCAGTCCGGGTGACTGCGCGGGCTCAGGGGCTCCCGATCCATTTTGCGGGGTTGTCTTATTTGAGCAGGGTATACGCGCTTTATGAAGCCATAGTCGCCCTCTTTTAGTGTATATGCATTTTGGGCTCGCGCACGAGGCACCGGCGCTCGGGTCGCCCCAGCCTTCTTAGTGTACTCGAGGAAGCAGACCTTTCTATGGTTGCTGTTCCCTTCGTATGCGAATGAGGCGTGGTCAGTCGCGAAGGATGGACGCGGCGTAGCGGCATGGCTGTGGCATTGCGGCGCGGTGGGCAACCTGCGGCGCGACCGGTGCTGCGGCATTCGCTGTATGCCAACATATTTTAGGGCAAACACTTGACACAGGGAGAACTAGCGGGATCTGTGCAGCCACGCGAAAAACTGTGCAGACGCGTCGTCGGTGTTGCAGCGAGTCGTCGGTGCCGCAGCCCCAGTCCCAGTCCTTACATAGTAGTCAAGTAGCTTATATACAGTCCGGGCTAGCATTAGGGGCGGGGCGGGGGAGGGGCGGGGCGGGGCGGGGGAATGACAATTGACAAATGACAGTGTCAATTGGCAGAGGGGGCGATGGGGCCCACTAAACCACCAGACAACTGTTACTAAACGTCGGAAAGCATCGCCGAGCACACTGACACTAACACTGACACTGACACTGACTGGTTGCACCGGTCACACGCGCTCGCCCGCCTCAGATGGTGGACGTGGGCTGCGGCATCGGCGGCAGCTCGCGCTATATCAGCCGCAAGTTCGGGTGCACAGCCAACGGCATTACGCTCAGCCCCAAGCAGGTGTGTGTGTGTGTGTGTGTGTGTGTGTGTGTGTGTGTGTGTGTGTGTGTGTGTGTGTGTGTGTGTGTGTGTGGCAACGGGTTTACAGCTGTCTTCTGGATCACGTAATCGTGTATCTGAGAAGCCGGTTCGATGCTGGCGGCAGAGGCCCACCAGCACCGCAAAGAATCACGCATTGGTCTGGTAGTCCATGCCTCTTAAGCCGCAACGTGCGAAAGAGGACGGAAAGATCCTCTGGATTGGCCCTAGGAGCCGCACCCCGTCTTGACAACAGTACTACTAGCCGGCACGTGGCCACTATGCATTGTTTGTTCGCCTGGCAAAAGGACATGCGCTAACCAAGTCAGGCACGTGGCCGAAGCAATTGCAAAGTGAAATACACCGGAGCTGAGCTCACTTCTCTCCTAACACAGGGCAAAATACGCCTACGGGCAGCCACAAAGTAATCAGAGGTCCGAAAGCCAAGCCGTCAGTGTCCTAGCCCTGCAACTACAGTCAGTTCGCGCCTTCGCAGCCAGCCCAAGTCTCAACCAAGCTAGCAAACCTACACAGCGCGTGCCCCTAGCAGTTGTCCGCCGTATGCATTACTGCATGGTGTGTACGCAGCGCCGGTCCCCCTCCTCCGTCACGATATCCGTGCCCCGCCAGTACGGCTGCAGCCCTTGCTCAACTAGGCTGTTGAACTGGGCTTGTCTCGCGCGCCTGGCAGCCCGCCCCTCCGGCGTCAGGTAGGGGGCCACCGTCATGCCTGCGGTGTGTTTTATCTGCGCCGCAGCCCGGATGAAGGCTGCCCGCTGATCCCTTGTCACCACTACCTCCACATTCCAAACACGACCTGTGCTGTTGGCCCGCCAGCGACGTTCATACATGCCCAGCGGGCCCTCTCCCAGGCCCAGAGCAGAGAAGTCGCCACGCGCCATAGCCTCCGCCTGCGCGCAGCTTGCGCCGCGCAGCAGGATCTTGTTGGCCGCCACCGCCGGCGGCGGCCATTGTGTGCACGCGGGCGGCTGCGGCGGGTGCGGGTGCGAGTGTGCAGCCGCGTCCGCCGCAGGCGCCGCGTGAGGGGCAGCGGCGGCGCTGGGCGCGCCCGGCGTCGCCGCCAAGGGGCCCGCAGCCGCCGCCGCAGGTGAGGGGCCGCTGGGGGCCACCCGGGGGCACTGCTCCCGCAGCGCCGTCGTGCCGCCGCCAGCCTCCGCCTCCAGAACGGCCACTGTTGCGGCCGCGAATGAGTTGAGCTGCTGCTGTAGCTGCCGGACGGTGCCCTGCAGCTTGTCCAGTAGCGAGCTGTGTGTTTGCGCCGCGCGGACGCGGGCGTTGTGTTCGTGGCGCAGGCCGCGCACCCGCCGCTGCAGGTCATACACATCCGTGTCCATAGACTCGATGTGAACGTGCGAGCTTGCCCACAGGCCACGCAATAGCTTCTCCATCCCCAACATCCACAGTTGGATGTAGCCCAGCCCAGAAGGCCCTCCTGAACGGAGGCGGAGATTCTCTACCCGATCAAACAGAGCCATCCATTCCGCGTCTGCGCCGATGAGCTCGGGCGCGAACGGGAAGGCGTTCCGATAATCATCTAGCGAGCACTCGTTCTCGAGCTGGAGTCGCCATGCTTTGTAGGTACACGACGCGGTGGTGCTAGGATTCTCCGAGGCAGGAGAAGCGAACATAGGCTGCTCGCCGGGCGCGCGCAAGGGAGACTCGCTCATTCGCGCGGGCTCGACCTGCTCCCCCTGTGTTGTCGCTACCTACTGGCATTCACTGATCAGTAAAACTAGGTCAGTGAGGCCAAAGTGAGTCGCGCAAATGACACCGCCAGTCTAGCGAACCTGGCCTCTTCAGCTCGCTGTGTCACAGCGCCTAGCGTGAGTATTGTGAGTTTTGTGAGTGTGTGTGTGTGTGTGTGTGTGTGTGTGTGTAATAGAGATAACAAGGGAGAGTACTATGTGTGTGTATGTTAGAGATCACAAGGGAGAGAACAGCATGTGCGTGTGTGTGTACTATGTGTGTGTGTATGTGTGTGTGTGTGTGTGTGTATGTGTGCGGGGGTAGTTCATTCCAGGAACCAAAGGGGGGGAACAATCCATTCCGATAACCAAATCGACCATTGCCTACCTACCTGGTGAGAGGCAGGGTCAGGGTGTAACCGCGGGGCTGCGGCATGGGGGTCGGATGGGGAGGGAGCAGTGGGTTAGGACATGCCTGGGTACTCCTCGCGTACGGCATGTCCATCTCCAGACTGGCGGGCTGGTGTGGGTGGGGTCGCGCGGAGGGCAGCAGCGCGAGCACCAGCGGCAGGCGCAGGTGCAGGTGCAGGCGCCAGGTCTCGGGGGCTCCGTCAGGGCCATGGGCTCAGGGCCACGGGCGATGGGCATCGGCACCTCACAAATATTTGATACACACCATCCACACCATGGATGGCTACCCCCCGCCCCTGGCGGCCGGCTGCTACGCGCAGGCTGCTCGCGCCAACGCTCTGAGCAAGGAGCAGGGCTTCGGTGACAGGCTGCAGTTCCAGGTGCGCCATGTCACCGTGGCTGGTGGTGGGGCTGCTGGGTCGGTGGGTTGGAAGGCAGAGTCACGGCCGGCTCGAGCTAAGCCACACGGGCGGCGGGGAGCACACGTCGGGAGTAACCCCAGGCTCTATTTGTCGTTGTTGGTGGGCTGACACTCGGCATCTAACCGCCCGTGCTGCCCACAATTCTCACGCTGCCTGCCTGCCTGCCTGCCGCCTGTTACTGCTTCCCGCGGCCTGACTGACACACGTGACTTGCTGCCTGACACCGACCCACTGACCGACCGACCGACCGGCCAGGTGGGCGACGCGCTGGCCCAGCCCTTTGAGAATGGCTCGTTCGACCTGGTGTGGTCCATGGAGAGCGGCGAGCACATGCCCGACAAGAAGTGAGTGGAGTCATCAGGCATTTTTTGTAACCTCAGTCAGCTCTGCACCCGCACCCGCACCCGCACCCAGACCCGCAGCCAGCCGTTTCCAACTTCGCACACCAGCAAGCACACACCCAATAACAACACCGCGCCTGTCACGCCTGCCACGCCTCTCCAACCAACCCCAGGAAGTTCGTGTCGGAGCTGGCCCGCGTGTGTGCCCCCGGCGGCACTGTGATCGTGGTGACCTGGTGCCACCGCGTGCTGGGCGCGGGAGAGGCGGGGCTGCGCGAGGACGAGAAGGCGCTGCTGGACCGCATCAATGAGGCCTACTACCTGCCCGACTGGTGCTCCGTGGCGGACTACCAGCGCCTGTTCGGTGAGGCAGGAGGGGGGAGGCAGGAGGGGGAGGGGGGAGGGGGAGGGGGGAGGGGGGAGGGGGGAGGGGGGAGGGGGGAGGGGGAGGGGGGCAGGGGGCAGGGGGGAGGGGGGAGGGGGGAGGCGGGCAGGGGTGTATGGACCAGCCCAAAGTGTCTGGCGAAGCGCGGGGCGGGGGGGGGTACAAGGGGCGGAGGAGGAAGGAGGTGCCGGGGTCGGGTTTACGTTACGTGCGTGGCGGGGCTCCGGTGATGTGCTAGCAGTGCCGCCGCTCGTCCGGACCGGAGCCGCCCCCGTGGGACGGTGGGCACCAGAGGCAGGGGGCACCTGTGTCGGTAGCTCCAGGTGGGCGGCTGTCTAAGGTGGGTGCCTCTAACTCGGCGCGCCTTCCTCCTTGTGTGTGTATCTTGTATCTGCGGCGGCCTGCGTGCAGAGGCGCAGGGCCTGACAGACATCCAGACACGGGACTGGAGCGAGGAGGTGTCGCCGTTCTGGTGGGTGGATAGCAGGTGTAGCGGGGGGGGGGGCGTAGGTAGGGTAGGGGGGCCAGATGAGGGAGGACGGGTGAAGGTGAGGGGCAGGGCGCGCGCGGATGCAGTCTCAGTTGTGTGCGCGGTCTCCACAGTCACGCGACACGGCAGGAGCTTTGCCTGTGCTGATCCTTGCGGCGGCCACTTCAGTCCCCCAACGCGCCCCCACAACCACCCCCACCCCTGCACTGCTGCGGCTGCTGCTGCCCCCATCACCGCCTGTGCCTCTGCCTCACCTCCTCGCACTGGGACAGGGGCGCGGTGATCGCCACGGCGCTGACCAGTGAGGGGCTGGCGGGCCTGGCCAAGGCGGGCTGGACCACCATCAAGGGCGCGCTGGTGATGCCGCTCATGGCCGAGGGGTTCCGCCGCGGCCTCATCAAGTTCAACCTCATCAGCGGCCGCAAGCCGCAGTAGCAGTAGCAGTAGCGGTAGTGGTAGCGGTAGCGGTAGCAGTGGTAGTGGTAGTGCGGGGCTGGGGGTCGGGGTTGGGGTTTGACTGGTAGACTGTGACAACTCATACCCATTATCCAATTCTTTCCTATTCCGCGAGCAACCGTGTCCGAACACCGGAAGGATGAGCTATCCTCCCGGGCAAAGCCTGCCTTAGTCTACCTCCTGGCTAGAGCAGCACTACTGCAGCAGCAGCACTGAGCAACTGGTCCGCCCAGCTGTTCTTGGTCGTCCCCACTAGTGCCGGTGCCGGCCAACACCGGTGCAGTGGGACTCAGGGAATCAGTGGCCATACGGGGAATCAACTACGCCGGTGTCGGAAGATTCCCACGACCCCACAGGCACATGTTAACGGCCAACATGTGTTCAGCGCCCCGGATCACACAGCGGCGCACGGTGCTGGCGCATGAGTGCATGACCAGACAGGTGCATGCATGCGGTGATGGCGATGATGCGGTGCGGACGACTAGGCACACCCCACAATGCCGTCCACTCATGTTACACCTATGGTTTACCATTGGGGGCGGGGCGCCGGGGAAGGCGAGGGGCTGGAACAAACGGTGCATATAATTACAGGCAAGAAAACCCATAAGGCACTGCCGCTGTGCCGCACGAGGTCAACCTCCCCGCATATATAGAGACATCAGGTCAGAGTGTCGCAGCGGGGACGTCCCGGGTTTCCCCGTGTTAACACACCAGGTCAGGTCAGCGTTGGCCAAAGAGTGACCGCATAAACCCATCATCATCCATGCGCGACATGTTCACTACGCGCACATCTGCACCAGGGGTGATCTGCACTACTTGTCTAGCCTAGCCTGGACGCGCGGTGCGATATGTGCATGCACCACACCCCTCTATCTCTACGGCCGGACCAGACCTGACCACATTCAGGCCTGCCTGCCTCGACCTGGAACAGGGCGGGTGCCTGATGAAAGGGGTGCAGTTCGGTGCGGCGCCAAGCCACCCTGCTGGTTTCTCTGCTATCATATTGGGGCACCGATTGGGCACGCCACGGACGGATGGGCGACGGAACGAGCGCATACCTTTCTGCATTCCTGCCTGAATCATTCCTTCATTGATGAGTCAAAATGGCGCGCTTCACCGATTCATATGTATTCTTAGGGCAACTTGATCTAGGCGAGACTGGCGGTGCGGTTGAGACTGGCGCGACTGCCAGCGGCCAGCTTGATAACGGCCTGCTGGCCTGGATTGCCACAGCCGACGGCAGAGCCGCGGAGTACAAGGCGCGCGCCACCATCTGCGCAAATCCAACGAGACTGGTGCAGCACGCCGGCCTCAGCGCGACGCAGTCCCTCCTGCAGCAGCGGTGTGCGGCACCACACACATCACACACACGTGTGCGCGCCTCAGCATGCTCCAATGCGGTCAAAGCAGCTGGGGCGCGGCGGCGGCGGCCAGTGCCAATGGCGCGGGATGCGGTAACCGAAGCCAGTCACACTGAACAGCAGCAGCGGCCAAGGCGTCGTCCTTGAATGCGATGCCATCCATGTCGAGTCATCGTGGTCACGGTTTGTGACCTCCCCAGCGTGCTGCAGCTACCAGGTAGGATCCAAACCCAGACAAAGCCTAATGCCCCTGCGCTGGCCCCTGCTGGCCGCAGCCGGCCTAATCGCAGCCAGCCATGTCAGACAGAGCCCAATTGTCGGCGATAAGCCTTGGCGTACCGTACCTACCGTGGCGTACCATGACAACTTGGTAGGTTGGCTTGCCCCTTCCCCCAAAGGGGGAGGGGCGGAAGCCCTTGCGGTCACATCGATCGGTGCAGGGGGGCCCTCTCGGTTATTATAGTAACCGGGGGAGTAACCGGGCGGTTACGCGCACGTGGGGCGATATGTTGGAGCGCAATGACTTGTCGATATCATGATGGAAAGCGACAGCATCCATGTTATGTATGTGTTGCTCCGTGGAGCGGAAGTGCAGAATGTGATACGCATGGAGTCAGGCGGGTACCACTCCGGGGTTCGTGCCTGTGTCGTCCATGTCCAAGCCCTAAAATGATCTGGCCTATTGAGTGTGCTGCTTCTCGGTCTGGAAAGGGTGTGAAGAGGCTGGGGACGAGGTCCATGCGGAGGGAGGGTATGGACCGGAGGGAGTTGGAGTGGGCCGGGATTCGTGGCATGCACTGGATGTTGGGAAGTCGCGGTCAACTCTCAGTAATCGCTCTGTGAAAATGTTAAAGAAAGGGTGGGAAGAGGTCGTGGACCTCGTGGGGAGTGGGCCGGGGTTCCTGGCATGCGCATGCTCGCTCGGGATGTTGGCTGGGAAGTCGCGATCAACTCTCAGTAATCGCTCTTTGAAAGTGTTAAAGAAAGGGTGGGAAGAGGTCGTGGACCTCGTGGGGAGTGGGCCGGGGTTCCTGCTGGCATGCGCATGCTCGCTCGGGATGTTGGCTGTGAAGTCGCGGTCAATTTGCAGTAACCGCTCTGTGAAAATTTTATTGTCCTTGAAAACCCACAATGCTATTTGATAGCGCTTGCATATTAAAGTTGATAGCAAAACCCAGGTCGGCCGAAAGGCCGCTCCACGCAAAATTGCTCGCGATTGTAATCCCAGCAGCATATGAATTTGTCACAGACTCGATTATGTGCGACACCAGCGCGACTTTTGGCGCTTGTGCAACGCGGCCTTTCGATTGCACTTGCTCGGCGCTCGCGAAACGCATTATTTAGAATTCGTGCGCAAGAATGACCCAGGGTCGGTCAAGTTGTCCATCATGTCTATACATTGGGGTCCGGTTTGGCGACTGGAGCACTCCCGTGCCGCCTGTGGCTTTTGATGGGGTTTTGAGTGTGCTTGGTAACGTAGCGCGCATGCCCGTGTCCGTGTTTGGGCGTGCGGCCGCGGTGTCGGCGTATGCCTTGGGCAAAGTGTTGTATCATCTGGAGTTTGCGGGGTTTCCTAAGCCTAAACGCTTGGTTGAGGATTTGCTGAAGCGGGTGGCGGCGGTGGTGGACCGGCGCATGTCGCCTGCGCAGTATGACGCCCGGGCCACCAAGCGCCTGCCCGGTATGTCCTTGGAGGTTATGCAGCTGCCGCCGGCGTGTGGGGGTGCGGGGCTCCTGCCCCTGGCGGTTCATGTGCAGGCGCGGCACGCGGGCTTGGCAGTTCGGTGTGTGTTGGGGGCGTGTGAGCTGCTTCCGTTTGTGCCGCCGTGGACCGCTGTCGTGGCGGCGTGGCTGCGCCAGCGGCACGCGGGTGCTACTGTGCTTTGTTTGCTCTGTGGGGGTGACGGTACGCGTGTGCTTGATACTCCGGTGACTCCCGCCTCCCCGCCATTCAAGCGTGTGCTGAAGGCAATCTCCAAGTTGCCTGCTGTTGCCTTGGTGGCGCCCCCGGCACCGGGGCCCTGGGTGTACAATGTACCTCTGTGGGGTAACCCGGCGCTGCGTGATGGGGCTAGGACTCTTGATGCGGCATTCCCTGATTTGCTGGCACTCCCCAACTTGCGGTGCGTTGGGGAGCTGGTGGCCATTGATGGCGCGTTGCAAGAAGTGCGAGATGCTTATGAGCGTGGTGCTTACGGCACCCGTATACATGCAGAATGCGAGAAACTTTACTTGACAGGTGTGTGGCGCAAGGTGCTCCAGTGGGGGCCCCGCCGGCCGCTACCGGTCCCGCTTAAGGGGCCGCCGTCGGCCCAGGCCGCGGCCGCACGTGTCGCCGCCGCCATGGCCCTCCTGCCGGAGGGCTGGGCGGCAGCGGCGCGGGCGGCGCGGGCGCTCCGCAGCGGTCGGGTTACAGCGCCGGACCAAGCTGCGTCCGTGCGGGAGCTGGCCAGGGGGTTGGGGTGGGCCCAGGCCGGCGGCCCGCCTCTCCTGGTGCTGGAGTATACGGTGAAAGCTGGTACACTCATGCAACTCGCGGCGCCCCTGGCGCAGCTGCGTGCCAAACATCGTACGTATGTGGCTGCTGCTTTCGACCCCGATGTGACTGAGTCTGACTGTGTGCTGGCTGCGGGTGCGTTTGCTGCTGTGCTGTTACGGTTGTGGAACCTTAAGTGGGAGAATCGGCACAAAGAGGCCTTGTGGCGTGTCGCTGCCGATGCGTGTTGGGCGTTCCCCATGCGTGCCCGCGAACATGCCGGCGGTGTCATCCACGTGTGCCAGGCATGTGGTGCGGATATGACGTTTGGGGATCGGCGGCATTATTACTGGGACTGTGTGGTCGCCCGTGGCCTGCGTGAGTCCATGGGTATGGCGATGGGGGCGCTTCCCGAAGACTCGCTCGGCGTGTTTACTCGGGCTGCCTTGTGGCTGGTGCGGCCGCCGCCGGGTCTGGCGCCGCCGGTCTGGGATGTGGTGTGTCTGGCTGCGTTGTCTGCTATGGACATGGGGCGGCAGCGGGTTGTGATGGCCGGCCAAGGGTTGCCTGCTGAGGCCCCGCTCCCTTCTCGCCGTGTTTTAGCTATTGGACTGGAGGTGGTGGCTGATTTCTGGGGACGGTTGCAGGCGTTTGCTAGCTTGGGCGTGCACCCTAGTGGCTGGGATGCTGTCCCCTCCGGGCACGTGTTCCTGTCGCGGGGGGCTGGCGACCGCATTGACGTGGTGCTGCCGTATGACGCTGCTTCTCCGCCCCCTTCTCCTTGAGGGGCGTGCGGCGTGCAGCTGGCCTCGGGCCTACTGTGCTGGCTTGACGGTGTGCTGCCTTGACGTTTACGACTTGGTCTTCGCGTAGCGGTGCCATATGAGCCGCGTGTCTTGTGATGCTGTGTCTGGTGTGGCTCTGGCGGGCGTTTAGCTTAGCTTCGACACGCCTACGCAGCTGTGAGTCGGGTGGGCAGCCAAGCAGGGTGGC
Source organism: Chlamydomonas schloesseri (assembly GCA_016834595.1). Lineage (NCBI taxonomy): Eukaryota > Viridiplantae > Chlorophyta > Chlorophyceae > Chlamydomonadales > Chlamydomonadaceae > Chlamydomonas > Chlamydomonas schloesseri. The sequence continues at coordinate 1,191,650 of JAEHOD010000002.1, forward strand.
GGTTGGCCACCTGTGCCCGAGGCAGTGTTCACACTGTCCCCTTCTTGTAACCAGCACTCATAACAACACCCTGACGTCATACATACATTATTCTATATAGAATAACCATGTACAGTTAGCCGCGAGCTTGTCCCCGACCCTGAACCCGTTGACCAACACAATTGTCGCGATGTGCGAGCTCGGGGCGTATTTCAACGACGGCACATCGCGTAACTACTGCTTAAGATGTAAGGCAGTCATTCGCGCTGGTGCAAAGGGAATAAGACTCGTGAATTTGGATACCTACAAAGAATGCGGCATCAGCGAGGCGGTGCTCGCTGTTCGCCAGAAGCAGGGCCATAGGGCTCCCCTAGCAGCTGTCCACAACGCGTGTTTCTTTGCGTGCCTGGAGCCGCGCCGGAAGGAGCTTTTGGAGTTGGCGAAAGCGGTGCCCCGGACCCGTGCCGCTGCCGCGCGGCTCCCCCAGATGACGCAGCGAGTCACCCACGGGCATGTGGGTCAGGCGCAGAAGCTTGAGGAGCTGCAAGCTGTGTCGGCAAGGGTCACTGGCGTCCTGGCAGCGTCTCGGCACCGCACAGGTACGCGCGGGCACGGTGTGTGGGGGCCATGTTACGCGTGCGCGCACTCCACACGATGTGGTGCTTACTGCCACCCCCCTCGCCCGGTCACGCCCGGTCACAGCCGCACGCGCGCAGGCCACCAGCAACATGCTAACGCAGGCCGTTGCACAAGCACCTGCTGGAGCCATGGAGCCGTCCTCGCCAGGTGAGCCTGGCAACGGGCGTGGCAGCGGTGCGTGGCCGGTGGGGCGAGCCCAGCAGGAGGGATGTGTGCATGACCTGCTGCAGCTGTGCATTGTGGGTTGGGCTCATGTTTATGCCGTTTTGCCACAGGCCGTGGTGCGACGCCCGTGGAGGCCAGCCCAGAGCAGTCACCTGCGCGTGGCGGTGAGGATGCCGGTGTTGCGGCTGCTGCTGCGGCTGTGGCTGCTCCTGCTGCTCTTGCCCTCTTGCCAGGTGGGTGGTGGACTTGGAGAACGCCAAACACGGAATGCGCCCATTATATGGCAGAAACGGAGTGATGGGTCGGGGTTCACGGGAGACACGCACGAGTAGATATGGCATCATGCGTGGATTGGACTACGCTAACCAGCCTGCTTTTACTGCTTTATACTGTTCACGTGCGTGTATCCCTGCAGGCAACGGCGGCGCAACTCCCATGGACGCCAGCCCGCAGCACTTGCCAACACCATTGGCGGGCTACACGGGCGTATCCTGGGACCAGAGCGTGTGCGCATTCAGGGCACGCAGCAGCAACCAGCTCGGCGGCGACGGTAAAGCGCGCTACCTGGGCGTCTACCCAACCAGCCGCGAGGCAGCAGCAGCCGTCAATCTGTTTCACGTCATGCTTGCCAATCGTGTTGGCACGCGGGGGGTAGACGTGCCCCCGCCGCCGAACCCTGGCGTGACCGCGGGCGCTGGCCTCGGTGACAGAGAACAGGGAGTTGTGCGCGATGCAGCCGACAAAGCAGCGTTCGCGTTCTGGGGCGCAGATCGCGCGGCCGCAGTGCAGCGAGAAACGGCGCAGTGCAACAGCAGTGCCGACTATAGCAATGCCTGCAGTCTGGTGCCGGGGCTGTCGGCCGCAGTGGCCGCCATAGCCAATGGTGGCGTTGAGCCCACTGACCTTGTGGTTGAGTACCTCGTCGCCGCCAGCCCCAACGCGGCCTTACTGCGTGAGGGCGGGTCTGCTGCCAACGGAGTGAGGTGGCCGGGCCGGCTCAAAGTGCTCACAGCCGCTATGGCAGCGCAGCGCAGTGGTGAGGCCGCACTCAACGTGGCACGCGCTGACGTAAAGGATCCCGGCTTGCCGTTTCCCAGCACTAGCACCAACCGGCGGACCATGGGCGGTGAGGAGCTACACCCAGAAGATGCAGTGGGCGTGCCGCGGACCGGCATCCAGGCGTACGTGACCCGTTGTCACGCGGCCGGCCTTCCTAACACCGATGCGCACATGGCTTCGGATGGTGTTGACATCCCGGTGAGTTAGTTGGGCTGGCAACCACTGGCAGCTGATAGTCACCGCTACACCTGTCAAGAATAGTTGCGCTTTGCTGGCGACGCGTGCCTTGGGCGACAGCATTAGTGTCGCGGCGCTAACCCGACAGGAGCGTGAATACAACGGCCTGTTGCAGCAGCTCGACGCCGCTGCGCAGGCCAGCACTACCGCTGCCGGCGCTGCGGCATCTTTCACGAGCGTGCAGCGTGTGGCAGCGTGGGTTCAGCGGGAAGTGCTGCCCCTAGCCCAAAAGCGCCTCACACAGGCGCAGGTAGCATCCGAAGCGCAGGACGAACGCTTTAAGAGGGCAAACGGCGGCACCGCTGGAGCTGGAGAGCAGCAGCAACTGAAGCAGCAGCAAGTTGTTCACAAGACCGCCAGCCTGCAGCGTGTTGAGCGCGCGCAGGCCATGGTGTCGCTGGCGGAGCGTGTTGTTCGCGGGGCGCAGCAGCTGCGCGACGCACGGCTTGTCTCAGTGGCCATGCGTGTGTGCTCACCTGAGGGCCATGTTGCCATCTCCATGACTCCTGCCGGTGGCGATGCGGAAGCAGCAGCGGCAGTAGCAGTCACACTGCTCGCGCGTGACATGCGTGCAGCACTTTCACAGCTGTACGACGTGCTGCGGAGACCAGCCACAGCAATGCTGGTCGCCTTCCTAACCTCTCCAGGTCAACGCGTGTCTGAGCTGGTGGCACGGCAGTACATCAGCGGGAAAGCAACCGAGCAGATGATGCGGCGGCTGGTCAGTGACGTTGGTATGGCACTGGAAGCTGAGGCCAAGGCACACCAGAACGCGCAGTGGCAGCAGCTGGCGCTGACGCGGCAGCAGCAGCAGCAGCAGCAGCACGGGCTGAGGCAGCAGCAGGCGGCGGGGCTGGAATTGCCGCAGGCCCAAGAGGAGGTGCTGCTGCGCCAGCCTGACCCCCAACCACCGGCGGGCAGGCTGCGAACAGTCGTGGTAGATGGAGAGCACTACTCGCTGACCAACGCGGCGGGGGGCGGGTGCCAGTCTTCCAACCTGGCCCAAGTCAACCGCGAAAGCCAGAAACAGTGTAATGCAGCCGCACACGAACGCAAACGTGCGGCGGCATGCGGGCAGGGTACGGCACAGGAGCTGCTCTGGATCGACTTCGTGCGGCACGTGCCCATGTACCCGCCACGCCAGGTCTTGCCGCGTGGCGCTGCGACCTCTGCAGCACCGCTAGGCAGCGTCGACAAGCTGTTGTACACGCCTGCTTTGCTGGAAGTGGCGGCGGCGATGGCGCAGCACAAAGTTACTGTCGCCGCGGTGGCAACAGGCCCGCTGCAGCCCAACGCTGCACAGTAGCCGACCATGCAGCCACAGCGCTTGCCAGCGCCTCACCCAGCACCGCCACCGCCGCCACAGCAGCAGCAGCAGCAGCAGCAGCAGCAGCCCGTCTCAACGCGGCCCAGGCGTGCGGCGGCAGCTCCTGCGCGCTACAGACAGGATGAGACAGCGTCGCCGCCCTCCAAGCAGGCGAGGACCACCCTGGCCGCCCTAGCAGCGCCGCGGCGGCGCCGTGCTGCTGCCCTTGGTGACCCTGACCAGTTCTGCGTGGCGTGCGGCGGCCGGGACTGGAGTGACAGCAACGGCATGCTGCTGTGTGATGGGCAGCGCTGCAGCAACCGGAGCACGTACGCAGGCTGGCACCAGAATTGCCTGAGACCAGTCCTGGCCGAGGTGCCCGAGGGGGACTGGTTCTGCCCAGACTGTGCAGAGGCCGAAACACAGCAGGCTGATGATTCAGGGGTGGTCATGCAGCGGGTGGCAGCTCCAAACCTTATACCAAGGCCGGGGCCCAGGCAAGAGCAGGCTGGCGCACCGCCGCCACCCGTGACTCGGCCCCCTGGCTGCTTGATGCCCGGCCTTCAGCCATTGGTGTCGGACCTTTACTCGCCGGCAGGGCGTCTATTGGGGGCCCTGGAGCGGTGCAGTGCCATCCACGCCATCTCTCCGCAGCAGGTGCAGCAGCACAATGACAAGGTGAAAGAGATCGAGGCACATGTGCCGTTGCGGCAGGTAGAGCGCCCGGCTCAGCAGCTTGTACGAGAGCTAGCCGCTCATCCCGAGGCTGCGTTGCGACCCCGCAGCATGCGGGCGGTCTCAGATGAGGCTGCCCGGGCCTGCACTGCCTACATGGAGGCGCCGCACACGCCCCAGCTTCAACAGCCAGCCATTGGTGCGACAGCAGCGCGAATGGATCCAGCTACACGTTTCCGGTCGCCTGGACTCTCCAAGCACTGCACTGGAGGCGTCGATGCAGCAGCTGAGCGCAAGGATGCGCATGCAGCCCGTGCGGCTGCCAGGGCTGCTGCAGTTGCAGCCTCCATGGCAGCGCTTACCGCCGAGGCGCAGAGCGTGCAGCAGCTTGTCCGCGAGCTGCCCGTGCAGGAGGGCACAATGGTGGTGTCACGCCTGGTGTGGCGGAGTCAGTATCTGGCGCGTCGGGCAGCGCTGCCGGGAGACCGCTCACGCACATGCGCGCTTGGTCAATCGTTCCCGCTTGCCAGTGGCACTGCGGAGGCCGAGGCGTACTGGGTCTACCGCCTAACGCATGGCATGCCGCCGGCAGGCCTGGCGTCAGCTACCGGCGAGCTTATCGTGCAGCAAGCAGTGGACCAGGCGCGGCTTGACAGCGCATTGCTCGTGTGTAAGGAGAACGGCCGCGACTTCGCGCGCCAGTTCTCCTTCACGCCAGAGTCGGACGCCTGCGTGTTCATTGATGAGCCGCACAAGCTGAAGACGGCAAAGCCTCAGGAGAACCCATGCTGCTTGCTGGCGAAGCTCGACGGCGTGACCGCCATGCAGCGTGCCTTATCAGCAGTGCGCCGCCGTAGCCCCTCTGCGGCCACAGCGCCCGCAGCTGCAGCAACCATGCCGCTGGCTGCTGCCGCCGCTGCTGCTGATCCTGGCGGTGGCGGGGCGGGTATGAGAGCCTGGATGCCGGCAGAGCCCCTCAGCCCAGCAGAGGCAGAGGTTGTGAAGGCAGCGGCTGCCTGCAAGTACGGAGCGGCATGCCTGGATAAGCGTCTGCTGCTGGCGGTGGCAGAAGAGCTCCAGTGTGAGTACCAGGCAGCCGCGCCCGCCACACGCGCAGCCAAGTACCCCGGCCTAGAGCCCCGCCGACTCCTAGCCATTCTCCGCGGTGAGACGGACGCCCAGTCTGTGAACTGCGCCCAGTACTGGCTGGGCTGTGTGCCGCTACAGGAGGCTCTGCGTGAACGCGGGTTTGTGCGCGAGGCAATCGTGATGCGCACGCTCACGGAGGCGTTTGAAGCCTTTGACGAGTGCGGTCTGGAGCCAGTGGAGCGGGCGCTGCGCATCGCGCGGCGCACCATCATGCTGCAGCGCATGCTGGGCAACACGCTCTTCACTGCGCGTGTCTGCCGTGGAAGCATGCAGCCCTCGCTGCCTCAGTACGTTTGCGGCTTCACGCTGCCTAACGTATGCAGCTGGCTGATAAATGGCGACTCGCGCTTGGAGGTGCTGGAGCGACTGCCGGCGGAGCGGCGGGGGGAGCTGTGCGAGCGCTCGCTCAGCTCAGACTGCTGCGAGCTGTTCTTCTCCCTGCTCACCACGCTGTGCGGCGGCCGGCCGTCACTGCGTGTCATTAAGGGCGCTATGTCTCGCATCACCTTCCTGCACGGGCTGAGGCAGCAGACGCGCGCGGCGCACGGCTTCAGCATGCGCAGGCGCCGCACGCACGGTGCCTACAAGGAGCACGCACTCATGGTGGAGGCAGGGCTGGCGGACCCGGCGACTGCCCTTGCTGGGCGGGTGTGCACCAGCAAGTGGAACAGCGCGCTCAAGGTCGTGAACACGGCGCTCAAGCACAAGCGTGACACAGCGATCCGCAAGACGGTTGCAGCCCGTACACGCGGCCATGAGGTGCACCTGCGCGCGGCGCTCTTCAACAAGCCGAAGCTGGCCAGCTCTGGGGGTGTGTAAGAGGTAGAGGGGATTAGGGGCTTTGGATTGGAGGTACGCATTTGAGGGGAAACTCTGTTGGATGAAGCGCGCGTGAGCATCGCATGTTGGTCGTGTGGGGGACGGGCAATCCAAGGGCGGGGAGAACCCAGGGTGACACCAACACGTTTTTGGACACAACTTTCTACCCAAATCGAATTTTGTTATGCGGTTTGAATATTGTGGATATGTTAGATAAGATCAATCCATCACACTGTAAAGAAAGTGTTTCTGTGACAAAAAATATTTTGACCTCCCATGCAAAACCGTGGAAAACCCCCGGTACGGCAGCGGCATAACACAAGTTGTGAGTCGGGTGGGCAGCCAAGCAGGGTGGCGGTTGGCCACCTGTGCCCGAGGCAGTGTTCACACTGTCCCCTTCTTGTAACCAGCACTCATAACACAACAAAAGGAATCAGTCATATTGCATGTGACTCACACCACTGATAGATATATACCTGGACTACCTGCAGACGCGGTGGCGATCAATATGGCTGATTCCAAATGGGTTTTCCTGGGTCTGGACGCACGGTCTGGACGGCAGGCATGTTTCTGGACTAGGTTTTTCCCGAAGTGGTACCCGCCTGCATGGAGTCTGTGTTCGGCGGAAGCATCGCGATGTGCATGTTTATACGTTCGCGGCATGCCTTTGTGGGGCACTACTAGTATCACATATACAAAATGGACGTGTACATCGTCCGCCCAAGACTACACAAGCCGACCAGAGGATCGGCGAAGCCAGCATGCCTGAAACACCGTTCATTTATGGCTGTTCTGAGAACAAACTTCCGGTGGCGGGGGTTTGCGGGCAATCGCGATGAAATGAACTTGTTCTATAACAAGTTGATCCGATCAACAGCAATCGTGCACCCCCGTAGCTCCCGCTACCATCAATGCCCAGAAAGTTGTTAGGGCTACTAGTAGGGCTTTGCGGGAAGGAAAACGGGGGTCAAACCGCGAAGCGCGAAGTCTTCGGTACTGCGTAGCGGCAGGTGTTTTCTTCTCAGCCTACAGGGGTGCGCCGTCGCCGGGGCCTTTCCCGACCTGCACCCGGTCCCAGCTATGTCCCCTATTGATATTATAGCCAAGGCAAGCGCTCGCGGCTACATGCGGGTGGTTTAGGCCGGGATGCACGTCGCGAGCATGCCCGAACTCGCGAGCCCCAGAGCTCGGGCCGCGCAGCAAGTCAAACCACATCTACTATGCCTAAAATGAAAGATTACCGCTTCAGGGGCGCGCGGAGCTTGGTCGCAAGGGGGTTTTGGGGCGGTTAGTGACCGTTGCCCGCCCCCGCCGACCGAGTTGGCCACTAGCGGCCGCCCTGGCGGTCATGGGGCGTGCCCCAATTTTAGTGGCTAAGGCTGACGAAGTCAGTCCGTGATGCACGTCGCAGACTGAAACAGAGGCGTACGGCTCAGGGACTGTGAGGAGCCGATGACGTGATGTGAGCGCGGGCTGTAACACATTACACTGCAGAGGAGCAACACTCTGAGCTGGCACAAGGCCACGCCGGGCGAGCCAACAACACAAGAGCGCACCAAAGGAAGGACTCAGAGCCACAGCACACGGCAGCCTGACGCTGCACGCAAGGACACAACCCAAACACCGACACCGCATGGCTCTGACCTGGTGCCCCAACAGCAAGAGAAGCGGCAAGGGTGCCAGGCCAAACACGGCACCGGTATCCTAGCACAAGCGAGGAACCCAGCGACCGCCTGGCACCACAACTACAAGCACAGCTCAGCTCCATCCCCATAGCAAAGCGCTGCACGACTTGTCACACCCCTAACACTGACACGAAGCGGCTTGGAGAGGCAGCGCAAGCAAGCCTAGCGCCGCAAGCCACGCGCCGCACGACAGGACACACCCCCAACACCAACACCCTGTGGCTCTGACCGGGGTTTGGAGCACCAGGGAGTAACACAGCCGCCGCCTGGCACCACCAGCACAACGACACGCCAACTCCAGCCCGATCCGTAAAGAACGGCAGGGAGCATTCGCCCGTGAACCGCCCGGAGGGCAACCGGACCCCCATCCTCTCTCATCCCATCACTTCGCAGCGCCATCCGCCAGAGCCGGGCTGGGGCTGCTGGGGCTGCTGGGGCTGGGGCTGGGGCTGGGGCTGGGGCTGGGGCTGGGGCTGGGGCTGGGGCAAGGACGGGGGCGGGGGCGGGGGCGGGGGCGGGGGCGGGGGCGGGGGCTGGGCCTGGGGCTGGGGCTTGGGCTGGGGCTTGGGCTGGGGCTGGGGCTGGGGCTGGGGCCACGGCTGGGGCTGGGGCTGGGGCTGGCGCTGGGGCGGGAGCAAGGGCGGGGGCTGGGGCTGAGGGCTGAGGAGCATGATAGGCTTATAGTGATTGTGCAAGCGGACAACCTGGATCACTGGCTTGTCACCACCCATGCGCCACCGCTCCACAATTGCAGCACTGTCTCCCGCCCATACATCGATGTTGAGGTCAAAAGCAGCAGCTACACACTGCATGGCAATAGAGTCACCCCAAACCTTGTCCTTGCGCATTTCAGCGGCGCTCAGGGTTTACGCCGACGTTGCGTCCTCGCTACCACTCCCCTGCAAAACTCGATGCCTGCAGATACCCCTCGATGTGACTAGGGCACGCGTCAACGCTACAGGCCCGCTTCCCCCACCGCTGTGTTCACCAGGTGTGCCCGAAAGCGCAGCACAGCGACAGCTTGGGTTACGCACGAGGTGAATGCCAGAACCCACAGCGCCAAAAGCCTGGGTGCGCCACGTCGCAGCAATGGTGGGGCCTCTCGGCGCAAAAGCACTCGAAAGCGATGGCGCCCCGACGCGGCCAGCTAACAACGTGTACACTAGGGGCATGGCTATCCTGTATTGGTGACGGCAGTCATGAACACAAGCGTGTGTGGAAATGGCAGGGGGCGCGCGCAAGCCAATTTTTACACCGCCCATGCGCCCATGCAGCGCGCCGTACAGTCTTTCCCCCAGCAGCGCGAGGTTACACCGCAAATTAGTACCACATATATCGTATGAGCCCTAGGGGCCAGCGAATGGCGGCAGCAGTAAGCTGCAGATAAAGTCAAGCGCGACGGGTCACACCCCAGAACCGAGCACAGCTTTTCCACAGTTTCTAATACAGCGCAGAAAACTATACAGACGGACTGTAAGCTACACTGTTTGAACTGCTGGGCTGACGGCGCGCTGGGCTGGCGCAGCCTGGCTCGAGGTGTGACCAACCTGAAAATCGCCAGCGCCACCGGTGTCCAGCACGACATGCGAGGGAGGAGAAGAGACCCCTGTCAGCCTACGAAGCCTCCGTAGTAGTAGTAAGCCCTATGAATTACAATCGGCACAGCAAGGCCATGGGCATCTGGCTTGAATAGCCAGCTCATGCGTCTTGCAGCTCAGCGCGCGCCTCCCACAGGTCCGACGACCCGCTCCCGCTGCTTCCGCTGCTGCCGTTGCTTCGCCACCGCCGCCAGAACCAGGTGGCGGTTTTGTTTCGCAATTTAGCGCATGTCTTTAACCGCCCGCCGCCGTGCTGCTCCTGCTGCTGTGCAGCAGCCACAGCCGCTGCAGCGGCAGATGCGGACGCCGCCTCCACCTGCTCGGCTTCCCGCAGGCCTGTTGCGCGTTCTGCGCCGCCGCCACCTGCCCCAGGCGCGCCTTGCTGGCCTCGAATGTGGCGGGAAAACCTTCACAACTCCACGATAACTCCGCAAGCTGTCTCTGGCTAGTAATTAAGTCGTTTTACCGGCAATACCTGCTACATCGAAGCACGTGAAGAACAGCGCCGAGCACAGCGCGGTCTGCAGCAGCCGTGGCCCCAGCCCTGCAAACAGCGCCGCCGGGCTGCCGCCGCCGGCGCGCAGCACCTGGCCAGAGCAGCCACCGCGCCGGCGGCGCCGCCCACCGCCAGGTGCTCCGCCATGGCCGCGGCGGCGCCGCCGCCACCGCCGCCGCCGCCACCGCCACCACCTGCCGCCTGCTGCTGCTTGCCTTGCTGCTGTTCTGTCTCCTTTGCGTCCTTGCCTGCATCGCTGCTCCTGTTGGCGTTGTGATGGTGTTGGCGTTGTGATGGTGTTGGTCCATGGCGTGCTGGTGGCGATGCTGGTTCAGCAGGGCCTTGATGTGGGTGTAGGCGGTGAACTGGATGACCAGCTCGGGCGCGTCCCGCAGCAGCGTGGCGCCAAAGCCCGCGTACAGGCCCGCCAGGCCGCGGCGGGACACGATGTCGTGCGCGGCGGCGGCCACGCTTGGGTACACGTACACCTGCACGCGGTGCTTCAGCACGTCCGCAGGCATGCGGATCAGTGCCGACGCCGCGGCGGCCGCGGCAGACGCCAGCAGCCGCGCCGGCGCCGCGTCCGCCTCACAGCGCATCAGCCCCGCCAGCGTGGGCCGCGCCGCGGCCTCCGCCACGAAGAACAGCGCCGCGGAGGGCAGCGTGCCGCCCACAGCGCCCGACAGGCCCAGGAACAGGTCGCGCGCGCCGGCGGGCCCCGCCCAGGCCAGAAGCGCGGCGCGGCGCGTGGCGGCGCAGGAGGCGGCGGAGGACATGACGGCGCGCCACACCTGCAGCTGCTCATGGAATAGGCATGGGGCAGGAGGGCGAGGTCCCGGTAATGTCCGAAGCAGTGCCAGTATCTTCCTTCTACCGGTAGAAACTTGCCCCTTTTCGGCCGAAAACGTAGAAGCTTTCAGGGGTTGGTGGGGCGCACGTCTACGGGAGGTAGACGTTTTGGCACGTTTTTGTGCGGAAAAGAGGGGGGAGGGTAGAAATTTTGGGGGGTTTGGGGGGCTTGCCCCCCAAGAAAGTGATTTCGGGTAGATAAATCAGAAGGGGGCATCTACACGGTAGTAGACACCGAGGGCCCAGGGGCATCTACAAGATAGGGGCACTGGTCCGAAGCCCCCCACATATCCGCAAATACAAGCAAGCAAGGCATCGGGCTCATAAGCAGGAGGAACGCGCTGTGACTATACCGACGTCAGTAGCTGGCTGGAGGTTGCTGGAGCGTTTTGCTGGCGCGCATTCCCCACTCACCGAGCGCGCCATTGCGGGGCCGGGACGGACACCTGCGGGCGGGTGATACCGTATGGTGGCAAGGGCAGGGACAGTGCTCAGCGTGGCCGCGGACACAGGGAAGAAGCGTCCCACGCCAAGGCGCTCAAGGCAAGCGAGGAGGAATGACCGGTCCAAAGATTATGGGGCGAGGGCCGGCCAGGGCCGGCAGGGCGCCGAGTGCAGGCGGTGCGGGAGCATGCCAGAACGCTCTCAGACACTTTGATACCAGTATATTGTTTCGCTGATTATGAAGTTTTGGCCAAGTCGTGATGTCGCGATTTTTGGGCCAAATAGGGTCATCGTGAGGCACGATTCGGGCAGGCCTCCTGCCGGATATGTCCGCCTCACTGGCCCCGACAACCCTTACAGCTACTTGTTCCATCACCAGGACGCACTTCATACTCTCCCTGCTAGTTGCGGAGCGCTTGTTTTCGTTCCGCGGAACAGCACTAGGACCTTGGAGGTGGCGCTGCGCCAGCATGCTCAGTTCGCTTATCCGGTCAGCGCCGCCCGTGCTGTGCTCGCTGCAAGAAATATGTCTCGGGAGTTTCGGGAGTCTCTTGCCCGTCGGCGGTGTGAATGAAGGTTGCCCTATGGGCCTGCAGCTCATTTACAAGCAGCCAATGTCCACGGTGAGTTTGTTGTGAATCATTCAGCTAGCTGAAGTTGCAAAGTCCAAGCGGTGGGTGCGGTGAAGAGTCGCGACCGCCCGCGCAGTGCTAAGCGCCCATGCATTGCATTTTTGAGCTTTTTTTAAGTTGATAGCCATATGAAAGTGCCAGGCGGGGGTCTGCACGGGGTTCGTCGGCTTTTCGCTTGAGAGCAATCCGCACCGTTGCACACAGGCGCCAAGCTCGGAGGACACCAGACGCTCTAATGCGAGCGGTCTGCAGGTGATTTGCGTCCCTCTTGCGGGCCAGGTCCTCAACCCAAGTAACGGGACGATGCTGCGAGCTTTCAGCTGGGAGCGCTATCTCTACTTCCTTGAATTCTCCCTGGCACTGGACACAGCCAACTCATACGCAACGGCAACCAGCGCAGACTGACCACCTTGACGAACCAACAGAACGGCAGGGTGCAGGCAGGCTATTATGGGTATGGGGTTACACCCACACGGCCGGTCGGGAGGGGGCCTGAAATCCGCACCAGGTAGAACTTCCTCACCACCGCACGAGCACTCAATCTAAATAGACCATCCTTGTTTTCAGTCCATAAATAGACGAGGGTTTACTGATATTTTACTTTGCTCGTTGGTGCAAAATGTCCCGACTTGAATGACACGGCAACACCGTAAATCATATCCAATACCCTTGTCGTCAATCATATACATATTAGGGATGCAATTACGACAGTCTGCAGCCACCGAGCACGGCGCTAGCGACTGAAGCGAGCGCTAAATGCTCTGGGGCCCCTAGTCACCTTGCTGTCGGCGCCTGCGCCAGCCCCGTTACGCGGGTCATTAAAGACCCTCAAAATGGCCGTTTCCCCATCCCTTTCCCCCTGCCCAGCAATGTTATTGTGTATTAAGGGTAATATAAATGTGTTGGTAACATCGAATGAGGGGTACGGTACGGCCTGCATGCGTAGAACCCGCCCTTCCTACCTGCCCAACATGTGTTCACTGAAGGCCCTAGGCGCACCCTAGCCCGCACGGTGTTACCACCTCTGAACCTATCTACTTAGTTTGTGGTAACACCGTGCAGAGCAAAAGTTATAAGCCTTTGAAGTTGGGGGGGTTCGATGGGGGGGTCTGACCCCCGTGTGGGTTACACCCCGGAGGGTCTGCCAGCCGTGGGTATGGGGTTACCCGGAGGGTCTGCCAGCCGTGCGCACACTGTTTGCATATCTCCACGCACCCACGCACTAGTGCGTTGCCGCACAGGGCTAACTTGTATTATATATATATAAGTACGCATGGCTTGGCCTACCTGCACAACCCCTCGTGCGCCCTTACAGTGCGACGTCCTTAGAACACTGGTGAAGAACAACGCCGACGACGACGCCATTTCCACGTACCTGGGCGCCCTGAGCTCGCTGCAAACCGCGAGCTACCGTGAGCAGATCGATCGCTACCGTGACGAGATCGCTCGCACCCGTGAGGAGAGGCTTCAGGAGATCGATCGCTACCGTGACGAGATCGCTCGCTACCGTGAGCAGAAGCTTCAGCTCCAGCTTCAGCTTCAGCAGGAGATCGGTCACTACCGTGAGGAGATTCTGCGCCTGCAGGTGGGGGTACGAGCATTGGTCCGGGGACGTCGGGGACTGGCGGCCTGCGGAGACCTTGACCGTTGTTTGTTTGCTCTTAGTGTCGATGCGAACATAATACTGGCACGCGTGCACGCCGCAGGGAGACCTGAAGACCACAAACGCGCAGTACAGCGGAGAAGTCAAGTTCCTGACCGAGCGCCTGCAGACCACCATGGCCCAGTACCTCCGCCTGCAGGGCCTGCTGAGCATGCGCGGCATCATGGGTGAGAGGGAGTTTGGGTGCGGCCGAAGGCTGGCTAATAATTAGTGGTGGTCATGCGATAGAGACGACGATGTGTAGCCCTGATTCTGCTTTGGGAACACAGCGGCCCATTGTTTTGAGTTGCTCTCCGACTGCCCCGGTGGTCTGTTGCGACCCCACAGAGTACATTCAAAACACCATGTTCGAGCGCACGGACGTCAAGTGGGACCGCTTCCAGGCCATGAGCTGCTGGCAGGACTACGTCAACCAGCGGCCGTCACTGCAAAAGTGCCTGATGAAGCGCGGGTGCGTTTTGAAGGAACAGGGTCTGGTCATCTGGTGCTCATGATCTCGGCGTGCGGCGTTGTCACCACTTGCTGACTCGTGTCAGTTAAATTTTCTAACATGCCGCACGCCTGCTGTAGGCTGGTGGTGGACACCGCTGGCGGGGACCTGGTGGCCGTGTACAAGACTCTGTCGAACAACATCCACGACTCCATGACCCCGGACGAGTACCAGAAGTAAGTTTGACCTGCATCCGATCGTCGCAAGTGCAGAGACTCGCGCTTGTTGGGTTGGTAGGCTAGTTAACCCGCCGCTGTCCACCGCCGGCGGTCAGCTGCCGACTAGCTCCTGCAGGGTCTGTTCCGTGTACATGATTTTTGTTTTTGGGCTGAGCCCCCCCCCCCCCCAGCGAAGCGTCCCGGAGGAGGGGCTGAATTTTTCCTGCCGCCTATTTACATGCAATAGACAATAACAAATACTAATACGTGGCAGTCGTGGTTTGTGCCAGTATGATACTTTTTGCCGACGCAGCCACGAACGCACGCACGCACGCCCGCACGGACAGGGGTGTTCGGGGGGGCTTCGCCCCCCCCTGGAACGTCGCCAGCGGGGGGGGGGGGGTCGAGGCGCCTGGGAAGTAGGGGCGGGTCGAGGCCCCTGGGGGGGCTCCAGAGTTTTTCACATCGGGTACTAGTACCCACCCGGGTACTATAAAAATAATTAACCCTTACAAAGCACGGGTATTAGAAAATAATTATCACACGCTCGAGTACCCACACGGGTACCTAAATTTTAATTCTCGGCCCCCCTGCAAGTACCCGTGCTCGCTGCAATTTTTTGCGCAATAAGAGATACGCATACGACGCATGGACGCTCAAAATGCCGCCACGGGAGCCACCTAAGCCTTTGGGCAAAATTAGACCTTTGACCGCGCTGTTTCCGGGCAAAGACGGTGTAGTCGCTGCTGATCAGGAGCCTGTGGATATCGTTCCAGCTAAGAATGGTGTCGGCAGGCCGCGGAAGAGGCCCAGGGTTGAGGACACCGCTGATGTCGCTGCGGTTCAGCCTGCTCCCCAGCCTGCAGCGGCAGCACCGACAGACCGCGGTGAGGAGGCCCAGCAGGGTGCTGCACCGCAGCCTGAGCTTGAGCTAGAGCCGTGGCAGGGCCGGACGCTGCTGCACCCCCTACTGGGGGCGGTGCCGGCGTGCCTGCTGCCGGTGGCCTCCTCGCGCCTGCGCCCGCCACAGCGCCCAGCATCGACACCAGCCCGCTGCCGCCGCTGTTGGACATTGCCAAGCTGCGCAGCCAGAAGGTCCTGTTCGCTCCTGAGGCGCACGAGCAGGCCGTGTGCGTGCTGGAGGCGCAGGAGACCGGCCTTAAGCTGCCAAAGGGGTCGTTTGTGGCCTTCTGGCAGTCGATGACCCGGTCAGCATACCAGCTGGACACCTACGGCGAGTTCGCGCGCCTGGCCAAGTTGGCCGCAACTATTGTGCCGGGGTCTGTCGAGGCGGAGCGCGTGTTCAGCACCATGAGCTACATCAAGAACAAGCAGCGCAACCGGCTGGAGCAGCGGCACCTGAGCCTGGCTGTGCGGATGAAGGTGCAGCGGTGGTTCACCGTGGCGGACTTCCCGTACAGCAAGGCGCTGGCGGCCTGGCGGGACAACGCTGCATTCCGCTGGGAGTAGAAGCTGGGAGCGGCTGGGCTCGGACTGGAGTGCTGTAGCAGTGGACGGCTGCGCTAGAGGGCTGTGTTAGCGCCGATGTGTTTTTTATTTGTGTGAGCGGCTGTTACTTGCAACGTGTTGACAGCATATTCTCGCAACGCTCTAAGTACGGACCAATGCAGATGTACATAGAAAAATGCTATTTTCAATGCGTAATCCTAAAAAATTTTCCGGGGGGGCGGCCCCCCCGGACCCCCTCATTGGGGGACAGGGGCCTTCGGCCCCGGGTACTGGGGCGCTAAAATATTGCGGCGGTGAGTACCCGTAGGGGTACTAGAAGCGTAATCCTGAAAGTGAGATGTGAAAAACCCTGGGGGGCTCAGCCCAAAAATATCATACTGGCACAAACTGCGACTGCCACGTATTAGTATTTGTTATTGTCTATTCCATGTAAATCGGCGGCAGAGAAATTCGGGCGGAGCGAAAAGTGCCTTTGCGCGTCCGTGGACAATTGACTTTCGCGGGGTCGCGAGGATAGTCACCTACGCCCGCGTTTATAGGGTCTATCAAGCAATCTATGTTGGCGGCAAGCAACTCGGGGAACTAAAGCGCGAGTTCGTGGCAACTTGCGGAGCCATGTCTGTCGCCCCTCCTAAAATGCCGAGGAGCCCCGAGGTCGCTCCCACCCCGAGCCCAGCCCGAGGAGTGTCCGGCATCAAGGAGGTCTGGAGCGCGGTAGAGGGCTACAAAATGCTTGGACTTGGGGCCCTTGACTCGCGTGGTTGTGGGCGTGTGGGATTCACACACGCGTGCCTTGTGCTGACCGAGTCCTAAGCCCTGAGCTGGATCATCGTCAGCACGGGTCTAAATCTCATCCTCTTGAAACAGCCACCCAGCCTATGACCATATTGGGGCTCAGCCCATTTTCCAGCTGTACAAAGCTGACACCCCTTGTCCAGCTGTACACCCCTCGTCGTCCGAGCCATGCTTTCTGAGCTGTGGTTTGGGAGCTGTGGTTGCTTACCCGCCTGCGCATGTTGTTGTTGCCGTCGTATGCAGGTCCGACAGCGTGCTGTACATCGGCGCCCCGCTGTTGCAGAAGCAGCGCGAGGTCATTGCGTGCCTGTGCGAGGACGTGCAGGTGGCGTACAAGGTGATGCCCGTCGCGCCGGTCACGAGCCCGAACGAGGCCTGAGTTGGCACGGTGCTGCGTCTGCTGCGGCAGTCCTGACGTCGCGAGTGTCAGGTTATGGCTCCATGGGAAGTGTCAGCTTTTGGCAGTGCATGCGCGGGGCTTGCAAACCCGGCAACCACGGCAAAGAGCATACCGAGACCGTGTGCAACAGGACGAGGGCGCGATGGAGCAGTAGTGCGCCAGCAAGGGGAGGCGTGCATCAAGGGCAGGAGACGCGTGTAGCAGGATGAGCGGCAATGCAGGCCGGCTTCGGCCATGCACATTGCACATGGCCGTGCAACAACACACGCCTCAAGATTGCGTAGTATTGAACCTGGACGTCAATTGAAGGCAGGCGCGATGCATGCCGGGTGACACAGTGCATATAGACCGTCACACGACTTTTTTCACATGATGCGAATTTTGAAATGATTTCATTGCCGTATATCTGTCTCCTCTCGCAGTGCTCGTTGTGTGCGTGGTGTGTGTTGTTTGTAGCGAAACAGAAACGGATCGAAACCCTGTAAGTGAAGAGCTGTGTGTCTGAGGACAGGTGTGTGTCTTCAGTACTGAATGCGCATGCGTAGCCGTGTGCATACTGTATGTGTGGCGTCCCTCAGCTCAGTGAGGCGCAGTTCAGGACAAGCAAGGGTGTGGCATTGGAGTGGAGCAAGGGTGGAGCATTGTGGAGACACCTTTTTTATACAAAAAAAATTTCTTACGCTGGGCGGCTTCACACAATTTCGTATGATTTCGGTTAAGCAGTAGTGAGGGCTGCATGAGCTTCAACAGCCATGGCGCAGTTGTTGTTGTTGTTACAGGCTGGAAGTGTGCATTCCTGAATCCTGTAACGAGACTCAACATGACTAAACGAGCCGTAAAGGCTCCTCGTCTCTGATAACATCGGTGGCAGCAGTATGGGGCACACCGTGCGACACAAGTTCAGCATATCTCTCACAACGCCTAGTCCAGATATCTTGTAAACACCTAGCTAGCTTCACCTGGTCCCACTCTCTCATAACGGTTCTCGTACCCACACTTGGTGCAAGTCCGTAGCTCAACCTTATCTCTGCGTAAGCCTCGCAGCCTAATAGTATGTGCCTCTCATCCTCTACTGCCATATTGCACAGACGACAAATCCTTTGCTCTCTGGGAATGTGATGATTCCAGTTAGCCTTGAGGGGCCAGCAGCACAGCCTAAACCGCATGAGGGCACGCTGCATCTCGTAAGGCATGTGTAAGAACCATAGGTCCAAAAGTGCATACTCGTTACAGCATGGGTGTCGTGATGTGTGTATGGTGCATTGGTGGTGCGTGGCCTTCGAAACCGTGACGATCTGTCCCTTTCAGCAGGAGCACCACTTCTCCTGTAACACTCAACTCAAAAAAAAAACCGGGTACAGGCCATCACCGCCGTCAACTCCCTCCTGTCAGATGTCCATCCCACGTGGGCGGCGGCAGCACGCCAGCCCCTGCACGCTAGCAGAGACACGCCACAGGGCACAGGCCGTCCCCACCCCCTCTGCAGCCCACCATCCCCCCGGCGGTATCCCAGCCCCAGCTGCCCCCGCAGCGGACCCTCCAGCGGCCCCCCCAGCAGCCCCAGCAGCTCCAGCAGCCCCAGCCGCCCCAGCCGCCCCAGCAGCTCCAGCCTTGGCCACGGAGGTGCCCACGGAGGACCAGGTGGTGGCCATGATAGTAAGCCGCGTGGGATGGCACGTCCAGGGGCACCAGCGCCCCGTTCCCCTAGCTACATTGACTGTACGGGATGGTACCGCCATGTACTTATCCGGCGTCAACGAGGAGCGAACGCGATTGCACAACGCATATGTGGCTGAAGCACTCGGCGTCACGTTGCCCCCCGCCCCTGGACGCCAGCGCTTGGTGCTGTTCCGGCGGCACATGACGTCGGTATGGTCAGTGCCAGTATCTTCCTTCTACCGGTAGAAACTTGCCCCTTTTCGGCCGAAAACATAGAAGCTTTCAGGGGTTGGTGGGGCGCACGTCTACGGGAGGTAGACGTTTTGGCACGTTTTGGTGCGGAAAAGAGGGGGGAGGGTAGAAATTTTGGGGGGTTTGGGGGGCTTGCCCCCCAAGAAAGTGATTTCGGGTAGATAAATCAGAAGGGGGCATCTACACGGTAGTAGACACCGGGGGCCAAGGGGCATCTACAAGATAAAGGCACTGGGTATGGTATGTACGGTGGGAGCTGAAGCACAAGAAGGTTCTGTGGCGGCTGGCCGTAGACGGCGTCGGCATGCTTGGCAACACGCACATCCATGGCAGCGCACCCGAAACATGTGTGTGCAGCACATATCCCCCTCAGCCCTTGTCTGCGGTGGCAGCACCGGCACCGTCGCCCTCACCTCGCCTGCATCATTTCTGGGAGTGCCCCATCGCACAAAGTGTGGTGGAGCTGCTGCAAGACACTATCAACGCTGAGCGCACCGACATGGGCTGCCCTGTGCGGCGGCATCACGTGTGGCTGCTGGAGAGCCCGGATCCGGCGCAGATACAGCAATGCGTTTGGGAGGTGGTGGCGCTGGCTGCTCTGAACGCGATGGCGTGTGCACGGCGGTACATGCGGGCGCGGCGACCATTCGGAGTGAGGGCTTTAGAACGGGCAAAGGCGGTGGCCCTGGCTAGCTTCAGAGGCCTGCTAACCGACTTCGCTTCCCTTGGGATACCCCGGCGCCGGCGGGATAAGGCGTGGCAGAAGGTGACCGACACACACCCTTTTTTGCGTGTACGCGGAGACAGGTTGGAAGTGGCCATTCCGGATGTGCATGCGCCTGAAGACGTATGAGTGTGCTATCATACCTACTGATTTACAATACTGCACTGCTGCTCAGCGTGACAGGCCAAATGAACTGAAAAAACATGAGTCGCGAGTGTCATAGCCATGTGCGTGTGTTTTGAGATGGGAAGGGGTTGCAGGTCCGGTGGGGATTCAGGGATGTTGGGACACTGGTTTCGACGGGTTCCCTTGTATTTACCTGCGTTTCTGCCTGTTGAACAGCATGGGGTGCCACTATCCTGATTTAGTGACGCACTCGCTAGTCCTAACACTGCTGAGTCGACACTGGACTTGACTGAGGCAAACATCTCATGACACGAACACGGCTAGCTCTTATCGCCAGGTGTGATGGTCAGGGGAGTGACCCGCGAGCCCGAGAAGGGACCACCTGTAACACCCAACTCAACTCAAAAACAGAGACCCATCCAGTGCTTGTACTTCGCCGTATGTAGGCCAGGTTGCATGCCATCTGTTGGAAAAGAATGAGGTGTGTCGTCAAGCCGTTCATGCGCCCATCCTGCCATCAGGCGCTCCCTGAGCGCTCCAACCAACGTAGCCTCGGGCAGGGGCCTGGAGAGCAGCCATGCAACTCGGTCCCTAGCTCTCCGGCGGCGCAACCCAACAGGCATATCTTGCCACACGTCTGCTAATAGATCAACAAAGTGCAGGAAGGAGCGTCCCCATCCAGTGACCGTGCGTGCATCACGGCCACCAGGGCGCGAGCTCACGTCAACCGCCTCAACCAACTCTTCCATCATCGCTTTGAAACAATACGAGTGCGGTTGCATTTGTGTGCGATTAAAGAAGCCTACCAATTGTTTAAAGACAAAATAGTGCAAGGGTAGCTGCCCAAGCTCGGCAAAAAGTAAGCACTGTCAACCCGGGCTCACCCGTGGCTGGGGCGGTGTCCAAACATGGGGCACCTTTGAAGCCACAGGAAATGGTGGCGCACACCTCGGACTTAACTTTTAACCGCACCTATATGTGCGATGAACACGGCTGTCGTGTCAGAAATCAAGTCCGAGAAGTGCGCTGCTGTCGTACGGCTGTTTTCGTGCGGGGGGGGGGGCTCAACCAGCTCATTTGGGAAGTGTCGCGCCCATATGCCGGCATGGCATTCCGCCGTCACAGGGCGTGTACGGCAGTGCCTGGAGTCGGGAGGGGGAGGCCCGTGGATGTACGGATGTGTGGGGAAGTCACGGGGAGGCGCCGTGGCATGGGGTGGAGCGTGTGCGTGTGTGTGCGCGCGTGTGGACGAGCCGACTCCTGGCTCGCGTGCCGAGTATCTGCAGGATCCGCCGTACGCGGCGGGCTTTCACTAGGCGGCAGTGCCGCCCTGAGAGCGGCACTGTCCGCTGTTACTCCAGATTGGCACTACAAAGACTAATGTGTGGTTGATGTAACGTGAGCACTGCAGCCTGATCCACTGCGACTCACGGACAGTCAAGTCTAGCGCTGGCCAGCTAGCAATCACAGGAGGAACGTTCAGTGGTCTCTTCGGGGATACCACGCACAAGGGGGCTGCGACGGCAGCCCACTTTTGTCCCAACAACCAGCCTCTGCGTAGTCTCAGCTTTACCGCGCGTCCTCGTCCTGCCAGCTAGATCGCACCCATGCCTAGCTTGGGTTAATTCGGGCGAGCTGCTAGCGCAATCCAGTAACAGCGGACAATCTACGCGAGGCGGGGGATTCAAGACATGGGACAGGCTCATGACGCGGGCCAGCATATCGCGTACATCAAGTGTTTATGAAGGCTTGGATATTGAGGACTCTTCGGCCGCTTCCTCACTGAATTGCGCAGTGAATTGCGGTCCGCCCGGCTGCCCGGATCGCTGGCGAGCTCATAACTTTTGCGAAGAACTCTCTTTCTCGGCAGAAGGACTGGCGAGCCAGCGGGACCGTCGGCATGCTGGTGGCCGCGGCGGCGACGAACGCGCTGCACATGTCGAGTGCACATGTCGTGCAAGACCTGACGGTCCCCACGGAGCTACTCGCTTGACTGCGGTGCGCAGTTGAATCAGAACCGGTGCTAGCCAGCCACGCCGGCTACCGGGGCACGGCTCCAGCGACTCCAGCACTCTGGCGCCCCCAGCAATTGCGCCAGGACACGCGGCGTTACGGTGGCGCGGGTATTACGTCCAGCTTCAGTGCTCGCTGCCGGCGCCTTTCAACGACGTCACCCTCATAAAGGATGATTGTGCCAGGCACCTCCAGCTTCCGACGGAGCTGGTGTACGACGCCATCAGTGGCTCGGCGCCCCTCCAGCGCATACGAGGTGGGTGCACATCCAGCTGTCGGGCCGCAATGGACAGCGGTGCAGCTGGGACGTGGCGGAGTGCTGGGTGGTGACGGGCCCGCAGTCTTTCGACATGCTGCTGGGCAGGGGACTGCTCGAGCAGCACCACTACATGGTGGACACCGGTCCGCAGCTGCTCCTCTTGCGCCGGCCCGGGCAGCCAGATTCGCCTCCGTTCTTAGAGGTGCCGATAGTGTCCCAGCCCAACACCGTCACAGCACGTCTCACGGCAGCCTTCGCCGCAGCAGGCTCCGCCGCAGCAGGCTCCGCCGCAGCAGGCTCCGCCGCAGCAGGCTCCGCCGCAGCAGGCTCCGCCGCAGCAGGCTCCGCCGCAGCAGGCTCCGCCGCAGCAGGCTCCGCCGCAGCAGGCTCCGCCGCAGCAGGCTCCGCCGCAGCAGGCTCCGCCGCAGCAGGCTCCGCCGCAGCAGGCTCCGCCGCAGCAGGCTCCGCCGCAGCAGGCTCCGCCGCAGCAGGCTCCGCCGCAGCAGGCTCCGCCGCAGCAGGCTCTGCCGCTGCCGGCTCTGTCGCTGCCGGCTCTGCCGCTGCCGGCTCTGTCGCTGCCGGCTCTGCCACTGCCGGCTCCGCCGCTGCAGGCTCTGCCGCTGCAGGCTCTGCCGCTGCCAGCTTCGCCGCGGCCGGCTCTGCCGCTGCAGGCTCTACCGCTGCCGGCTCTCCTGGGTCGGCAGGCAGCATATGCAGCAGGCGCACCATGCGGCGTAGGCAGCAGAGGAAAGCCCGACGGGCACACGAGCACCAGTCGACACCGCTACCAGAGGCAGCCGTCTCATCATTCTCGACGTTGCCGGAGGGGCCGGCACTCCAAGCAGCCGGCGAACGTAGCAGCAGCAAACCTACCTCAGCACCACCAACGCCAGTGAGTTCAGGCAGCCGTGTCGTGACGGGCTTGGCGGCCACGGCGGTGCACTTCTATGAGGAAATCTATGAGGAAATGGTTGGGCGCTTCATACTGAGCAGGCTTCTGGGGGGAGCCGGCGGCCGCAACCAGGGTTAACACCATGGGCAGCAGCGGATACCACGCAGCACGCATACGGCAGACGCGTGCAAAGAGTCAGCTGGCAGCACCGGCGTGGGCGTAGCAGCCGCTCGGCCCGGACCTTCTGCGCCCGACCAGGGCGCTGCAGTGGCCAGTTGTGCAACGACAGCACGGGCATCCATGCCCGGTGGCATGGCAAAGCGCAAGTGGGATTGCAAGTGGGATTGCCCAAAGGTGGGCATGTTCAGCGGGACAAGGAGCGGGTCAGTGGAGTCGTTCAGAAGACAGACGGGCTTGGTCGGCGGAGGACCATGAAGCATGCACGCCGTGATATTAGCGGGGCGATGCACTGCAGGTTTTGGAGACGGCCGTGAGGAGGGCCGCATGTCGTAAGGGCTGAGGGCTGCAGGGACCGGTGTGCGTATGTGGATGAAAGACCTACGCGTGTGGTCCTTGCAGGCAGTGATCGCCACCAAGTGGTGACAACCATGTCGCGGGCTGCCCCCGCAGCATGGTTGTGGGGGGATGAATGGTGGCGTAAGCGTGCTGGACACATGGATGGTGACGTAAGAATGTTTGGTCACGTGTTGCACGACGCCGTGTCCCTTGCATTCCTGGCGTCTGTTATTGCGTGATCAGCCGGGGCAAGTGGTGCGCATGTGGAACTGGCAATGTTTGGCACGGCATGGAAGGCAAGAGCGGTGCTTGGTCATGTGTTGCTTGACGCTGCAGGACCCTTGCGGCCGTCATAGCGTGTTCGGCCTAGCGGTTCTGGCAGGTGGCAGTGGGTTTGGTGCTTATTGGTGATGAGGGCGGCCGTCTTCGTTTGGAGTTCCGAGCCGGGGGTTTCAGCTGGGGGGACAAGCCGCCGGCAGGACGACTTTCTGCCGAAGGGTGATGGCACAGGCGAGCGTGTGAGTTTCCAGAATTTCAGCTGGGGGGACGGCGGTTGCAACTTGTACCGGTCACACATCCTGAGGTCCAACCTCGGCACTGCAAGTTTTCGTCCCTTCAGTTGTGGGGGGAAGTGGTGTGACCGGTGGCGGAGACATGCAAATCCGGCAGGATGACACGACAGCTGTCGTGCCCATATGCCGGCATGGCATTCCGCCGTCACAGGGCGTGTACGGCAGTGCCTGGAGTCGGGAGGGGGAGGCCCGTGGATGTACGGATGTGTGGGGAAGTCACGGGGAGGCGCCGTGGCATGGGGTGGAGCGTGTGCGTGTGTGTGTGCGCGTGTGGACGAGCCGACTCCTGGCTCGCGTGCCGAGTATCTGCAGGATCCGCCGTACACGGCGGGCTTTCACTAGGCGGCAGTGCCGCCCTGAGAGCGGCACTGTCCGCTGTTACTCCAGATTGGCACTACAAAGACTAATGTGTGGTTGATGTAATGTGAGCACTGCAGCCTGATCCACTGCGACTCACGGATGCCAAGGCGTGTTCGGCGACAGTCAAGTCTAGCGCTGGCCAGCTAGCAATCACAGGAGGAACGTTCAGTGGTCTCTTCGGGGATACCACGCACAAGGGGGCTGCGACGGCAGCCCACTTTTGTCCCAACAACCAGCCTCTGCGTAGTCTCAGCTTTACCGCGCGTCCTCGTCCTGCCAGCTAGATCGCATCCATGCCTAGCTTGGGTTAATTCGGGCGAGCTGCTAGCGCAATCCAGGTGGCGGAGACATGCAAATCCGGCAGGATGACACGACAGAAGCTCCAACAAGCCAAAGCCCCCTTGATGGCCACACCCGGGCCTGCAAATCGCATAAACATGTAATTTGACCACAAGTACTTAAGTGGGCCACAACCAGGGGTCACTGCCCCTTCATACAGCCATTATCGCACACACGTGAGGCACACGGTTTCGTCAGACAGTCTCAACTGACAAGTGTTCCCCTGTGTCAGGGAAAAGGGGCTGAGCCCCTCTATAGTATGAGGCCGAACTACCTCATCGCCCGGACATAGCCGGGGTCGGTTTGGACAGGCACCGAGCCAAACCTAGGTGCCCAACAGTCACGGCACCACAGCAGGAGCTCGCCCCACTGCGGACCGCTATCTAGACACCAGTCAGCTCCTCAGCCCGCGCGCTTGCGCCGCTTTTTGGGCGGCGCCGCGCTCTCCTCTTCCACGTGGCCTTTCCCGCCCCCTCCGCTACCAACATGTGCACCGTCACCACCGCTGCTGCTGGCCCTCGTGTCGCCGCTGCTGCTGGGCCCCGTGCCGCCGCTGCTGCTGCTGGCCCTCGTGTCGCCGCTGCTGCTGGGCCCTGTGCCGCCGCTGCTGCTGCTGGGCCCCGTGCCGCCGCCAGGCAGCAGCGATGCAGGCCGCTTGTGTCCCAGCAGCATCGCCACCAGCGCGTGCCGGATATTGGTTTCGGAGTTGACGTCACGTCCCTGCATCGTTGGGAGGGAAGAGTTGTTGGCCACATACCATTCTATCCATCTCTCAGCCCGACCCCGTGTAGTAGCGCTCCTCGATGTGTAGTGCGCGCTCCAGGGGGTGAAGCTGTGCCTCATCCCAAGCGCGGAAGGCACGAATGAGCGTCTCCATGCACATGGCCGCCGCGCACTTGAAGCCCCGCCGCTCGAGCGCCTCGGTCAGCGCTGGGCTGCCCAGGAGCGCCTGCATGCACACGACTGACTGCGTGTCTGTGCGCCCCGGCCAATAGCCAGCAGCACTTTGGGATCCTCGCCGTTGAAGTGCTCGCACCGCTCTGTCACTGACAGGCCGCCCCACTCCGCCATGAGCGCCCGTACAACTGCAACGAGCACTCGAGAGTCCATGCTCAGCTCGCCACCACGAGGCGGCAAGGCTGCTGCCGCGGAGGGTGGGGGCGGTAGCGGCTCTGGCAGCAGCGGCCTACCGCTAAGGCCACAGCAGCAGCGAGCGGCGATGGCCTCCATGTCCTCCAGCGAAGCGCCTGGTGCAAACACACTGCCGTGATCCTGCTCCTTCGCGGCTGTCTTGAGCTTATGGGGCTCGTCCACCACGGTTGCCTCCTGCCCCTCGTCGAAATGCGTGTGGGCTAGGGAGAAGTCCCGGCCACCGGCCTTCAGCTCCGCCAGGCTGGCCTGGTGCTGCTCCTGGGCAACTGCGCTGATCATGATGGACCGCACAGCAGCCGGTTGCAAGCGGCTAGGCTGCTGGCCATGCGTGAGGCGGAAGGCCCAGTAAAGCCGCTGCAGCTGTGACAACAACATAACAACAACATTGTTACATGGATTCGGGCCCATGTAGGCCCCACTACCTCATCAGGAGTCCGGAGGCGCGACAGACACGTGCAGCTATTGCGACCCGACAGCAACTGACCAATAGGCATTTCACCCGATCGAAATCGGGGGGTTGTAAGGGATTCGAAGCTGTGACCTCGAGTGAACACGTCCCCTGATGCTATCCAAACGAAGCGGAGCCTCCCAACCCAGCGCTCAAGCATCATCAAGATCCACTCAGTGCTTCAGTTGTGCCTTGCTAAGACTTGTATGCCACAAGACCTGGTCGTAGCCTTACCTTTGTTTTGTCGTTGACTTAACCTTAGTTTTAGTACGACTCAGCTTCAGCTGTCAGTAGTGATGCGCTGGGGAGAGCGCCGTGAGCCAGAGGAGGGTCCTACTGTAACACACTCAACACTCAACACATGCACACTCAACACATCCCCCTCATCAGCCCTTGTCTACGGTGGCAGCACCGGCACCGTCGCCCTCACCCCGCCTGCATCACTTCTGGGAGTGCCCCATCACGCAAAGTGTGGTGGAGCTGCTGCAAGACACGATCAACGCTGAGCGCACCGACATGGGCTGCCCTGTGCGGCGGCATCATGTGTGGCTGCTGGAGAGCCCGGATCCGGCGCAGATACAGCAATGCGTTTGGGAGGTGGTGGCGCTGGCTGCTCTGAACGCGATGGAGCGTGCGCGGCGGTACATGCAGGTGCGGCGACCATTCGGAGTGAGGGCTTTAGAAAGGGCAAAGGCGGTGGCCCTGGCTAGCTTCAGAGGCCTGTTAACCGACTTTGCTTCCCTTGGGATACCCCGGCGCCGGCGGGATAAGGCGTGGCAGAAGGTGACCGACACACACCCTTTTTTGCTTGTACACGGAGACAGGTTGGAAGTGGCCATTCGGGATGTGCATGCACCTGAAGACGTATGAGTGTGCTGTCATACCTACTGATCTCCAATACTGCACTGCTGCTCAGCATGACAGGCCAAATGAACTGAAAAAACATGAGTCACGAGTGTCACAGCCATGTGCGTGTGTTTTGAGATGGGAAGGGGTTGCAGGTCCGGTGGGGATTCAGGGATGTTGGGACACTGGTTTCGACGGGTTTCCTTGTATTTACCTGCGTTTCTGCCTGTTGAACAGCATGGGGTGCCACTCTCCTGATTGAGTGACGCACTCGCTAGTCCTAACACTGCTGAGTCGACGCTGGACTTGATTGAGGCAAACATCTCATGACACGAACACGGCTAGCTCTTATCGCCAGGTGTGATGGTCAGGGGAGTGACCCGTGAGCCCGAGAAGGGACCACCTGTAACAACTTGAAAAATGCAGTACGCCTTCACCACCCGGCGGCGCAACCCCTGGCGCTCTTGACGGCACGCAAGCACCCCACGACAGGGAAGCCGACGGTTATGGGGAAAATAATTGATACGGACTGTGCATTAATTGAGAGAGTATGCTTGGCTATTACACACCTACCGGAACCAACAATTATTGATGCCAGCAGGCTTACAGCAGAACCGTGGGTGTCAGAGGCACCACTATGGGGCAACCCCATTCTAAAATGCAGGCAGCGGAATGGCAATGAGGTGACACTGGAGAACGGGTTCTCGGATGTAGTTCAATTAGGCTCAATTAATACAGTTGGCGACGCAGTGAGGGCCTTGGACTCTTTTGCACGGATGAAGGAGAAACTAGGGGGCCTGAGAACCACAGACAGAGCTCCGCCTCGGATACGGAGCGAATGTACACGAATATATAAGGAAGATGTGATCGACACGGGCCTTTTCGGAGGACAGGGAATAGAAATGATGCCTAGGGCTTTGAGGAACGGGATAGACGCGTTGAGACGCCTGGAAAGCCTCATTGGCCACCTACCGGAGGGATGGGAAGAGGCAGCAAGGCAGGCAGGAAATGCAAATGCCGTAGAAAGGTATGCAGTTATGATTGACCACATCGTTGGGTGCCTGGGGTGGAAGTTGAGCAACATACCAATACCGCTGGCGACAGTAACAGTGAAGCAAGCTACGTACCTACAGATGAATGAAGCGTTTGATAAATTAAAAGTGAAACACGAAGAGTTTATTCGAGAGGCGAAGGACATGGGCAATACAGAGGTGGTGGCAACGGAAGACAGAAATTACATCTCGAGCACATACAAGCGGCTATGGAAAATTAAGTGGGAAGCCGACCAGAAAGAAGCATATTGGAGACTAGCGGTCGGCGGCTTCTCGGGCTTCTCCATGCACCGAGGACAAGGCCATAATTGCCCGTGTGGAAGGGCAGATGCGTGCTCCGACCGCGTACACCACTTCAGTACGTGCACAATTGCGAAGGCGTTGAGGACACATATACAAGATTCTGCGGACATTGGTGATGAGGATAGCCTGTTTGAAATAATTGTGGAACGTAGAAACCTGTGGCTACTGGCACCGCCTCACCAAACAATTCAACAGGCAATTTGGGATGTCGTATGCTTGGCGGCGATTTCGGCCATGGACTACGGAAGGAGACTGCTTTTTGCGTCTAGGAATGAGCAAGGATACGTAGGGAACGGGGCGACACTGGCTAGAGTTAAAACACAAGTGATAGCAGACTTTTGGGCAAGACTGCAATCGTACGTGAGCCTGGGCATCAAGCCAAGGGGGTGGGATAAAACCCCACCAGGTCACCCTTGGATTGAAAGAAGGGAGGATGGCAGCATGAGACTGAACAAACCAGCGTATATTACATTTGAGGAGGATTTGGATGAGTGAAGTGGTGGAGCTCCCATGGGAGCAAGGCCTACTAGCCCAAGGCCCAGAGTAGGCTGTCGGCGTTGCAGGTGGCACGCCCCTGAGGTCTAGAGCAGGGTGTTCGTACTAGTTCCAGTACGCTTTCGCTGGCTCGCGAACTGCGTCAGCAGGTCCCTCCTGTAACCAATGCAATCTGTAACACTCAACTCAACTCGACAGCTGTCCGCCACAGGCAGGAGGCTCACAAGTGCGGCAGCTTCAGCTTCACAGTCCGCATCTGTGGTTGCAGCTGTACCATGGCCTCCGCTGCCGTTGTCGGCGCCAGCTCCACCATCACCGCTGCTGAGGAAGGCCTGATACCGCTGGTACAGCGCGCAATCCATGACCGACTTCGGTCGCTCCGCCGCTGCAGGACTGGCCTGTACCTCCCTGGTCAGCTCCTCCATGGGGGCCACCACATGCTGCTCTGGGAATGCGCTGGTGATGGCCGCCATAGCATGCGTTCTGCGTGCTCTTTCAGCCGCGCATGCCTGTCAAGCTGCAGAGAAAATGGGCCGCCACCTCGCAGGTCACGGTGCAGTGGTACGCTTGGAAAGGATGCGGCTGCCACCGCGACCGGCTCCTCTCTGCCCACCGCCGCCGGCGCCGCCGCGCCCGTGGCCTCGCCGGCGCCTGCCGTCCCGCCCGCCGCTGCCGGGGGCGCGCCCGTGCAATGGGGGCACAGCCACACAGCCTCGTCCGGTACGGCGGTTAGCTTGATGCCGAGCCAGATGTGCAGGCAGCCAATGTGGTACCCTTCTGAACAGCCACAGGTGCCATGTGCGTCACCGCATAGCAGCATTGTCGTGTCGAGCTGATCCATATAAGCCACCGTGCTGTAGCAGAGCCGGCACTGCTCTCCATCGTCCTCGTCCCCTGCTGTTGGGCCACCTGGCTGCTGCTGCTGCTGGGGCTGCTCCTCCTCTTCCTCTGCCTCCTCCTCCGAGTCCACCGCAGCCTCGGCAAGCCTGGCAGGGGCACGTACATTGTGCCTGGGCCTCTTAGCAGCAGGCTCGTCTGCTGCTGCTGCTGGCTGTTCCTTGTGCGGTGGCTTGGCTTTGGCGGGGCCACGGCGGAGCGCGCGCTGCTTACGCGGCTCAGGAGGCTTAGGCGGCTTAGGTGCGGCTGGTGGGCAGAGAAGCGGCTTGGAGCTCTTGCGCAAAGTTCGCAGCTCCATGCCACGCAGCTGCGGCAGGATGGGCGCTCCAAGCTGCAGCACGCTGGCCCCGACTGGCACAGGCACGAACGCTGTTGCGAACGAACTCCACAGGCCCGCATACATGGCCTCCAGCTCCTGCACTGTTTCGCCCTTCTTGCGCTTAGTGCTGGCCTGCAGGTCCACTGCCGCTGCCTCTGATCGCCGGAGCGCCTGCAGCCGATTGCTGGGCAGCGGCCCGCTACTGTCGCAGAGGAAGAAATGCTCGCCGTCAACGGATCGGCAGGCCAGCACTCCCTCAGCACCTGGTGCAGCCTCCTCCAGGGCCTGCTTGACTGCGGCAAAGGCAGCATGGATGACCGGCTGGCCAGCCTTGCCGTGCACGAACAACATGCAGACCAGCCGCCGATGGTGCTGTCATAGGAGGTGTTCATGATGGTGAGGATGTTGTCCGCCGGTAGCCGCTGTGCGTTGATCACAGCAAACAGCATGTCGTGCGCCACCGTGGTCAGCCTGGCTAGCCGGGCGCAGTAGGCAGACATCTCTGCGGCCGTCTCCGGCGCCTGCTGCGGCAGCGCCAAGATGCTGCAGGTGAGCTGCTCTGCTGAGCGCATGACCGTGTGCAGATTCTCCACCTTGGCCTGCTTTGCTGTTGGCAAGGTGTCTACGTGCCGCCCCACTGCGGTGCCTGCTGGTGCCGCCTCCACCTACCCCAGCTCCTCCGGCTTCACCCACCTCCCCCGCCGCCACCACTGCCGGGGCCCCGGCCTCGTCAGATTGCATTGGTTACAGGAGGGACCTGCTGACGCAGTTCGCGAGCCAGCGAAAGCGTACTGGAACTAGTACGAACACCCTGCTCTAGACCTCAGGGGCGTGCCACCTGCAACGCCGACAGCCTACTCTGGGCCTTGGGCTAGTAGGCCTTGCTCCCATGGGAGCTCCACCACTTCACTCATCCAAATCCTCCTCAAATGTAATATACGCTGGTTTGTTCAGTCTCATGCTGCCATCCTCCCTTCTTTCAATCCAAGGGTGACCTGGTGGGGTTTTATCCCACCCCCTTGGCTTGATGCCCAGGCTCACGTACGATTGCAGTCTTGCCCAAAAGTCTGCTATCACTTGTGTTTTAACTCTAGCCAGTGTCGCCCCGTTCCCTACGTATCCTTGCTCATTCCTAGACGCAAAAAGCAGTCTCCTTCCGTAGTCCATGGCCGAAATCGCCGCCAAGCATACGACATCCCAAATTGCCTGTTGAATTGTTTGGTGAGGCGGTGCCAGTAGCCACAGGTTTCTACGTTCCACAATTATTTCAAACAGGCTATCCTCATCACCAATGTCCGCAGAATCTTGTATATGTGTCCTCAACGCCTTCGCAATTGTGCACGTACTGAAGTGGTGTACGCGGTCGGAGCACGCATCTGCCCTTCCACACGGGCAATTATGGCCTTGTCCTCGGTGCATGGAGAAGCCCGAGAAGCCGCCGACCGCTAGTCTCCAATACGCTTCTTTCTGGTCGGCTTCCCACTTAATTTTCCATAGCCGCTTGTATGTGCTCGAGATGTAATTTCTGTCTTCCGTTGCCACCACCTCTGTATTGCCCATGTCCTTCGCCTCTCGAATAAACTCTTCGTGTTTCACTTTTAATTTATCAAACGCTTCATTCAT
Organism: Chlamydomonas schloesseri; assembly: GCA_016834595.1. Lineage (NCBI taxonomy): Eukaryota > Viridiplantae > Chlorophyta > Chlorophyceae > Chlamydomonadales > Chlamydomonadaceae > Chlamydomonas > Chlamydomonas schloesseri. The sequence goes on from JAEHOD010000002.1 coordinate 1,223,205, forward strand.
CTGTAGGTACGTAGCTTGCTTCACTGTTACTGTCGCCAGCGGTATTGGTATGTTGCTCAACTTCCACCCCAGGCACCCAACGATGTGGTCAATCATAACTGCATACCTTTCTACGGCATTTGCATTTCCTGCCTGCCTTGCTGCCTCTTCCCATCCCTCCGGTAGGTGGCCAATGAGGCTTTCCAGGCGTCTCAACGCGTCTATCCCGTTCCTCAAAGCCCTAGGCATCATTTCTATTCCCTGTCCTCCGAAAAGGCCCGTGTCGATCACATCTTCCTTATATATTCGTGTACATTCGCTCCGTATCCGAGGCGGAGCTCTGTCTGTGGTTCTCAGGCCCCCTAGTTTCTCCTTCATCCGTGCAAAAGAGTCCAAGGCCCTCACTGCGTCGCCAACTGTATTAATTGAGCCTAATTGAACTACATCCGAGAACCCGTTCTCCAGTGTCACCTCATTGCCATTCCGCTGCCTGCATTTTAGAATGGGGTTGCCCCATAGTGGTGCCTCTGACACCCACGGTTCTGCTGTAAGCCTGCTGGCATCAATAATTGTTGGTTCCGGTAGGTGTGTAATAGCCAAGCATACTCTCTCAATTAATGCACAGTCCGTATCAATTATTTTCCCCATAACCGTCGGCTTCCCTGTCGTGGGGTGCTTGCGTGCCGTCAAGAGCGCCAGGGGTTGCGCCGCCGGGTGGTGAAGGCGTACTGCATTTTTCAAGTTGAGCGCCCAAGGTGGGTTAAATTTTAGGAGGGTGCAACCACCTCCCGCTACGCCTCGAATCCCTAGCACTGCATGGCGAGCCCGCACGTGTTGCAGCATTGGCAACATGCCGAAACCGCCACATTTGATTGGTAGACTTAGAATCGCGTTGCTGACTCCCGGTAGCCGGGCGTGTGGGTTATTGCTGTATGCGGCTGGTGAGATTCCTTGGTCTACCAGGGCTGTGGCGTTACTAATAATTTTTTCCAGTGATCCATCCGATGGTATGCCTTCGAACTCCAATTTATATAGCGCTTTACTTAAGGCGTAACCAGAAACCGCTGCCGCCCTGCCAAACGTCGAGAGCGACATTCCTGCAATGCGATTCATACATGCATTAGCCTTATCCAGCGAGGGTGCCAAGCTCTGCACTGGCGTGGGGCCCTTGTTGTTGTTGAAGTGCACGCCCAGTGTTTTTGCCGATTCAACCATTCGTAGAGATGACTGAGGCTGTTCTGCCCCTGCTGTGGTGTCCGTAGCACCAATAATAATAGTTTCTGATTTAGTTACGTTAAGGCGTTGGCCTGAAGCCTTTCCAAACTGCTCCATAGCATTGATAAAGGCCGGTATCTCCGCCAGGTTACGTCGTCAGCCGCCAGCAACTGCTTCCTCTTGGCGGCCTGCTTCACTGCAAGGGCCTGCTCCGCAGCGGCGGCAGCTTCTAGCTCCGCCAGCCTCGGAGTCGTCCGAGCCAGAAAGGCCCAGACAAATAGCGCCCGAAGCTGCTCAAAAAGCTGGATTGGGCGGCGGTACAGCTGTCCGCCGGGCAGCCCTCCACAGCGCCGTACAGCACCAGCAGGTTGTCCTGCTCCTGGTTGTTAAGCTAAGAGAATAGAGATGTAAGCTAACACCTTTCAAATGCCTCGCAGCCTCAAGACCGCGCAACGAGTTGACATGGTTGACGAACAGCGAAAGAGGGAGCGGAAGCGTGCAGCTAACCCTGCACTGTTGTTGCTAACCCTCTGCATGCTGATTGCAGTCTGCCACTGGACTCGAGTCCTGGGCGCGTTGTCAGATGGCTTGTTTGACCAGACCCTCGGGCAGGCTGCACCTACTGCTGCCAACAGCACAGCTGTTGGCAACGAGGTCACCTCTGGTCAGCAGTCACCAACGCAAGGCCCGACTCGCAGTGCCTGGCACCACACAAACGTCACTCGCTTGCCGCGATGCAACACTCCATGGCTCGACGACAACCCAACACCACTTGGTTGTCGCCTGGAGGGCACACATATCAGTTCCCAGCCATCTGCGCCTCACCCGGCATATGCAGACATTGGCAGCGCCTTCAGCGCACTGGGAATGCCAGGAATCCCGCATCCAAACGCACCCGCACAGCGGACACCAACACCAACATGCATACCAACTGACAAACCATCAGCTAACCCGCGCCAGCACAATGCGCTCGCGTCAGCACGAGGACAAGGTCCCACATGCCACCTTGGAACGCCGCCACAGATATGCAGCCACTGCATGCACCAGCCATTGGCTCCACTGCTATTAAGAAAAAGAATGGCAGAAGGCACTTTGAGACAGCGGAACAGGCGACAAGCCGAACCCATAAAAACAAGCATGGGCCCGCACCTTAGCCATCTTGGCTACCTGTTGATCCAGACCAGTCCATACAAAAACTTGGAGCCAATCAAAACCAGCTTGGGCTCCGGGCCACCACTTGGCAACACATCGACTCTGCCAATCGCAGCTATCGCACCGCTGCAATCGCAGCACGCCGTTTATGGACTATCCGACATGTTCATGTACTCTCACTACCCCACTGGGGACTATGGGTCGCTCGCGGCTAAACTGGAATGCCCCAGGCCTGGCCCCGGCGTATGTGGCGCTTTAATCACGCTAGCGTCTCTCTTTTTAGTTCAGCTAATTACAACCTCGCTCTACAGCTCGACAACTGCAGCCTGCGCAACACGGCAGCAGATGCCACGCCATCATCTCGCAATACGGCCGCGGCACGCCCCGCTCCTAGCACGCATGCACATGGTAGGACGCGGCCCACAAACCCGCACCGCACCCAACACACAGCCCCACGGCCAGCACACCAGCATGCCCTACCACGAACGCCAGGAAGCCAACTTCTGCCACATACATGCACTCAACATGCTGCTCGGATACCGAGCTGTTGACCCGCACGCGGTCGTGCGATACTGGCAGCAATACCAAAACCCTAACCCGGAAGGCACGGCATACTGGCAGCTACTTTACGACCCCACCCGGGGAATGAACACTATGCTAGTGAACCACTACCTCCGAACCAACCCCATTACCGCCTCCCCCATCCTCATACGCTCCACTCACGCAGGCCGCAGCTGCCACATCCACAACCATAGCCAGCGTGCCATTGAACAAATGCTTGAATACAACGCACCGCACGCCCGGCACACAGGCTTCCTCCTACTCAGTGACACACACGCCACGGCCGTACGTTACCACAACGGACAATGGTGGTGGCTCGACTCCATGCGGCCCGGACCCACCCCTCTGCGCACCGACGCAGAATGGCGAAGCCTCACCGGGAACGCACTGGCCATATACCCAGCTGACATTACCCGCACCCGCGGACACATGCACAGCTCACTCCTGCCACACCTGCAGACACTCGTCCAAACCGCACCCGTACCCGCACCCGCACCCGTACCTGCACCCGCACCCGCACCCGCACCCGCACCCGCACCCGCACCCGCACCCGCACCCGCACCCGCACCCGCACCCGCACCCGCACCCGCACCCGCACCCGCACCCGCACCTGCACCTGCACCTGCACCTGCACCCGCACCCGCACCCGCACCCGCACCCGCACCCGCACCCGCACCCGCACCCGCACCCGCACCCGCACCGCACCCGCACCCGCACCCGCACCCGCACCCGCACCCGCACCCGCACCCGCACCCGCACCGCACCCGCACCCGCACCCGCACCCGCACCCGCACCTGCACCCGCACCCGCACCCGCACCTGCACCTGCACCTGCACCTGCACCTGCACCCGCACCCGCACCCGCACCCGCACCCGCACCCGCACCCGCACCCGCACCCGCACCCGCACCCGCACCCGCACCCGCACCCGCACCCGCACCCGCACCCGCACCCGCACCCGCACCCGCACCTGCACCTGCACCCGCACCCGCACCTGCACCTGCACCTGCACCTGCACCTGCACCTGCACCCGCACCCGCACCCGCACCCGCACCCGCACCCGCACCCGCACCCGCACCCGCACCCGCACCCGCACCCGCACCCGCACCCGCACCCGCACCCGCACCCGCACCCGCACCCGCACCCGCACCCGCACCCGCACCTGCACCTGCACCCGCACCCGCACAAGCCCCCATGCCAGAGCGTGCACACGCCCCAGCCGCACGCAACGGCACCAACGCCCCCCGCACCGGACGCACCGGCAAACGCCCCCGCAAGCCTAACCCACAACCCCCTCAGGGCAAGAAACTCAAGCAGACCACCCTCACCACCCACCCCACTGCCCCGACTGCACCAGCCGCCCCCGCACCCGCCCCTGCCGCAGCAGCCGCAACCCTACGCCCCGACGGTCACCTGACCGTCCTGACCCTCAACACCCGCAGCCTCGACAGCCATCTCGAAATCGCCAACATCACCATTACGGACGCCCACACACCCGACATCATTGTGCTTACCGAAACCAAAATCCCATACGCCAAAAGACACGTGGTCGGGCGTATCAAAGCCATGTTCAGCGACCGGTACCAAACATACATGAGCAACCACAGCAGCTCACGCGGCAGCCAGGCGGGGGTGCTGATTGGTGTCACACACCGCTTCAGCAAGCCCACCGGCACCGAAGCCATCGCACCACCACGAGGACTCGAGGGATACCTACTGCATGTCAAGATAGCACCGCTTCACAGCCCGCCGCTGCACGTCCTCGGCATCTACGCGCCCGAGGACCCAAACACACGTGCGCACCTGTACACACACTGTCAAACCGTCCTCAATGACGCGGCACGTACAGACCCCGCACAGCATGTCATCCTGGCGGGAGACTGGAACGCCGTGCTACGCCCCTCCGACCGTAGTAGCCAACAACTGGACAGCGCCGACCGCAAACACCAAGAATTCGCACGCAGCACCGGCCTCCACCCCATCCGCCCACCCACATGCGAAGCCCCGCGCACACACACCTACACGCAAACCCACAACAACCTCGCCACCCACACCAGCCGCATAGACGACATCCTGCTGAGTCACCCGACACACGCAGCCTCCACAGCTGAAGGCGGCGCCACCGAGCGCACACACGAATGTGGGGGCCCTCTGGACCACCACGCGCTTGTCGCCTCCATCCCTCTAGCCGCACTGCGACTCCTCCCCAACCCGCCCGCCGCCGCACCCAACACGCCTCCCACGGACACCTGGACGCACTTCCACAAACCCACCCTTGCACAAAAGCAACGGGCGACGGTCGACATGGAATCCAACTACGGCGCCGCCATCTCCACCCTCTTAACCAAACTGCGCGACTCTCACGCCGCCATCACCCAAGCCCTCGCCAGCTCAGAGCGCGCAACCACTGACGACGAAGCTTCCACCACACGCCAAGCACTACGCACATCCCCAGCCATCGCACACACCGATGTACAAGCCCTGAGCCTCGAGCTTGACCAACTCCTACAGAACTGTCTCTCCTGCCTCACACGACAATGCGACCGCAAACCACCGCGCGCGACCCGCCCATACGCCAAACGGGCCGACAGCCGACGCATCCGGTCGCTCCTGCAACAGACCAAACGGCTGCGGCGCGCACTGAACCAACCCACGCCACCGGCCGCTGCGCCGTCCCCAAACCCCACACACATCCCAACTCAACCACCCGCCCCCCAAACCCACCCTGCCCCGCCCCCCGCCCCAGTCGCTACCCCACCACCCGCGCCCACGCACGTAGAGCCCGCCACCCCCGCATCCACACGCGAACACCTCAGCTCCCTACTGGAGAAAACGAAAACTGACCTACGCACCGCCACCGCCGCCCTACGCAAACGCCATGCACAGAAGGCGATTAAGAAAATCCGCACCCTCCTTGCCACAAACCCCAAGCAAGGACACCAACGCATCCTCAACAGCTCCGAGGCACCGCGTGGCACCCCCGCCATACGGGACCCCGACCTACCCAACACCGTCCACACCACGCCGACAGGCATACTGGACGCCCTGCACCGCCATTTCTCAAACCTCGCACGCCCTATAGGAGGCCGCCGCCTTAATCACTTCAACCCACACACGACGAGAAACTACCCCTTTACCGCACCAGGCGCCCCAGACCCCATGCCCACACTCGCCAAGGCCAACGGCACGCCCACTACTCTCCTACCGGGCATGGCCGACCCCACAAACTTCCGATGTTGCCTCAACCACCTCAGCCGCAACAAAGCACCAGGCCCCGATGGTATCCCTAATGAACTACTCCAATGCCTACCGTCCTCCCTTCAAGACGCCATCCACCAATTCATGTTGCTCATGTGGGTGAAAGCCGAAACGCCCAAACAATGGACACTATCCGACACCGTACTCATCCCAAAGCCAGTGGGCGACCCCCTCCTCATTAAAAACAAACGCCCCATCGCCCTCGCCAGCACACTCTATAAGCTATACACCTCCCTCATTACCCTCAACACCGTTCTATTCAGCGAGCAAGCAGGTATTTTTACGGAAGCCCAAGAAGGGTACCTCCGGCAACGAAACACGGAACGGCAGATCCAAAACCTTTTACACACGATTGAAGACGCCGCCATAACAGGCCGCAACCTCTTCCTCCTTTACGTGGATTTCTCCTCTGCCTTCAACACCATCGATCAAGATAAACTACTGCTCATCATGCATGATCTGGGCTACCCACGTGACCTCATCGACGCGGTGCAGAGCCTGTACAGCACAGCCCGTACACGCGTCCGCACCGAACACGGCTCCACCGCCGACATTCTTATTGAACGCGGCACCGTCCAGGGCGACGTACTCAGTCCCATTCTCTTTATCATCTTCATGGAGCCACTGCTACGGTGGCTACACAGCGGCGGACGCGGCTACCGCTTTGGATGCCTCACACACGAAGAGAATGACAAGCATAACTTCAGCTCCGGAGCCTTTGCCGATGACCTCGCAGCCGCCACATCCTGTGTCTCCGACATGCGGACCCAAGTCGAAAAGATTGAACGCTACGCCGCATGGGGTGGCCTCAAACTCAACGTCGACAAATGTCAGCTCCAAGGCGTGTTGTACGGGCAAGCGCGCACGGACCCCACGCTCGGGGGTCCGCGCACAGCCTCGCACCAGCGAGCCCTGGATCGCGTGCTCCTGAACAAGATCCGTGTCAGTGGCACCGCCATACCGTACAAGCCACCCACAGCCCCCTACAAATATCTGGGCCTCCAAATCACACCCACACTTGATTGGGGACCCCAGGTGCAACACATGCTAGACAAAATTGAGGAACGAGGCAGCAGCATTACCTCCTCCCTCGCATCACCCGACCAGAAAATCCGCATGCTCCAGCACACTGTCCACCCAGCCGTGGCATACAGCCTCCCCTTCATGCCCTACACCAAACATGACATCGCGCGCATTGATGCAATGATTGCGCGCTACGCCAAACGCTCTTATGGCCTCAAAACCAGCTTTCCCACCCGTGCGATACTACAACCCGTGGAGCAATTTGGCCTCGGGCTTGGCAGCGTACGTGTCCTATATGTGCGACGCGCCGCCAAGGCCCTGGTCCAGGCCCTGAACGACGAAGGCCGCCTCGGCACAGTGACGCGAGCCATGCTACACCTGCAAAGCGGTATGGTAGGTAGAGCGGCTGGTCAGACCCTCACACGCGAGTTCCGCTACTACACGAACCTGCGACAGCTGGCACTAGTGAAAGAAGCTGGCCTGGAGCTCACAAACAAGGGGCAGCCGTTCACTGCCGCCACCACGAACCTTACCTCACTGTGGGACCGGCTCCAGCCCCTATCCACCGACGCGGAGCAGGCCCTGCCCTTTCGTCTCATTCAGCCGCTCCTCGAACTTGGGCACCACCTGCCCGCATTGGCGCCCAACGGCACACACTTGATCAGCACTACGGATCTTAAAGTGATGGGCAAGCGGCATGTGAGGCGCCGGCACCTGCTTGCCCTTAACCGCCTCACCAAGGCACTAAACCCCACTACTCGAGACACAGCCAAACACTGGAGCTGCACGGCACCGCTGCCCCTTAGCGAGCGTCAGCTCCCTAACGAACACGCCATCACTGGTCTGCTCGGGCCCCACGCCGCCCCCGCCCCCGCCCGCTTCCACGACATCCGGCGCCTGCTGGCACAACGAGCCCCGGAAGAACATGATGCTGACGACGCTGAGCCAGCTGAGCCCGCCCCCGCCGCCGCACCCGCCGCCGCACAGCCAGCTACGCCTCCACACAAGAAAACCCGCCACCAACACCACCCCTGGGCACCGCGCGGTGAGCCCCTCAACGACGAGCAACACAACCTCGACTGGAATGCGGAAATTGACGAGTTCACCCTAGCACACTGCCGCAACCTCCTGACGACACACAACTCACTGGCGAAGGGGAGAGGAATCCACGCACGCAGCTCCTTCCTCCACGCCCTGCTACTGAAGCCGGACGCCACCGAAGACGACTGGAAACACGGCACCAAACGGGCGTGTCTCGATCTCGCCAGTGTCCTGTTTGGACCACAGGAAGAGGTGCAGCGGATTGTGGCACGCGTTACTAAACAGGGAAAGACATACTTCCGTGTAGAATGGAAACCCACCATTCTTCTACCGGGAGCACTACCCCTCTACACCCGCAACAACTACATGCCCCGCGCCATCACTCCTATTGCACTCCCCAACAACCCCCAAACCCGCATCCGGGTGGACTGGGAGCCCACGGACGAACCCGCCTACGTCATTAACCACCAAGAAAACCGCCAAGCCCTCCTAGACGACCTGGCCGAGCGCCTCGCCCAACCCCCAACAGGCCCGGACCCACCACCAGCCACAGACAGCCATCTTACCACTGCCCAACGACAGGGCTGCTGGCAGGAGGAGTGCTCACTGAGCACCCGCGGCCAGCGCATCCTACGCAGCCAGGTACACATCGACGTCACCCCCTGCAACCCCGACCGAGACATTGCCCCCACAGGCCGGTATCTCATCCAAATCGGTCTTTTCGACCCAGCGGGCGCACCGCCTACGCCCTGGGCACCAGGGGCACACCCCTCTGGCGTCCAGGGGCCCCACACCGCATACGTCTACGACCCCCAAGGCCGCTGCGTAGGCTCGCTTCACGCAGGTCTCCTCGCGTCCCTCTCCCATCGCTATGAGCACGCAACACGCACCTTGCCTGCCGCCCAGCAGCTCGCCTCCCCAGGCGGCTTCCCAGAGGACGTTGCCCGCCTGCTTCTGCGGTATCGGCCAGGGAGCGGAAACAAAGAACACCAGATCACCGAAGCTGGCGAGCGTGCATACCCAGCCCGCCTGACAAAAGAGCTCCACAGAGCAATCGGCAGCACAACCGAGCTCTTCGCATCCCCCCTTAATGCGGCCGACCACACCACCACCTACTTCTCCCCCCACCCCCAGGACGTCCTATTCGGTGCCAACCACGACGCATACACACACCCATGGACCGGGATCGCGATCGCACACCCCGAACCCGACGAAGCACAGCAGCTGCGCGCCCTGCGATGGGCCACAGCCTGGGCCGCTGCCCGCCAGGACCACCGTGAACCCACAGCCACCCTGCTGCTTTTCCCCCGTGACCCACTAGCCCCCTACGCCCAATATCTGACCCATCCCAACGTCACTCACCTCGGCACCCTAAGCCGCTCCCACCTCCCAGTGGGCCTCGGCGGTAACTCCCACTCCGCCACCTACGCCCTCGGCACTGACGTGCTACTGGTGGGAAACGCAGCAGCAGCCCGTCGCGCGCCCGCCTGGGCAGCCCGCATGACCTCTATAGAGCCACCACGCACAGCCGCCGGCCCTGTGCAAGATGCACCTGACCACACGCAATGGGTCCGGAAGCGCGTGCGCAGCATGGCGAAGCAACACGAGCAGGGCACGGCCACGCCCGCGCATGCCTCCTCCGCTCCCAAGCCCCTAGGCGCCCAGGGGCCCACCCCACACCCGACCACAGACGCGGTCTACCGCACCTACTGCGCGACACACCCGCTACGATACAACCCCCAGGAAGGCATGTACACCGACGGCTCAGTACGCAAGGACAAAGCCGGCCGCTCCTGCGCCTGGGGAGCCGGCGTGTTCGACGCGCGTGCCAACCAGGGTTACCACATCGATGTCAACCCAGGCACCGCCGGGTGCAACACTATCACACGCTGCGAACTATCTGCTATTCACCAAGCCCTCCACCTCGCGGCCGAAGAAACCCCAACGCGACCGGACTTGGCCATTTACACCGACTCGGCCGCTTCCCTCTTCCTGATTCGGAAAATTATCAACCAGCCACATATGCTCACCTACAGCAAACACAAAGCGCTCCTCGAAGCCATCAAGCTGAAGCTCAAGCTTCGCGCGGTGAATGGGCTCACCACCCGACTGCTCAAGGTCAAGGCTCACGTAGGTGTCACACATAACGAAACAGTCGATAAAATAGCCGGGCAAGCGGCCGATAAGAAGGCGCCGACAGACGCCATGTGGCTCCAGGAAACTGCTGACAATGACCCGCGAGCACAGTATTTCTGGCTCCGGAAACCCCTTAAACTACCGCTCGATGGTCCCCAAGACCCCGACGCGGGCCACTACGTGAACGACCTCAACCGTGGAATCCAAACCCGCATGGCACCGGCTGTCAACTTAGGGTACAGCAACCCAACCCTCTACACCGAATTTGTCGCCCAGGCTATCCCTGACCTGGACATCAAATCCAGCACTCGCACCCTTAGGAGCGCAACTGGGCGCCACCACAAGGCGAAGCGCTGCCTAGACTACCTGTACGGCAACCTATGGAATGCCAAGCTGGCCGCCCGGTATGGGCGCACACTCACCGGACGTAGACGAGCACCCGCTACAGGGGACGCAACCATGGCCCCATGCCCCCTTTGCACGTGCCCCGACTCCGGGGGCCATATTCTCGGCGGCTGCCGGCACGTCCACATGCGTAAACTTTACATCAGCAGACACAACAAGGCGGTGCGAATCCTGATGCACCACATCGCACGTGGGACCAACGGAGGCTGCTTCAAAATCATGGACGCAACAGCCGAGGCTGACCTCCCTGAATACGTCTCTGGCACCCGACTTCCTAAGTGGCTCCTACCCAACTGCCCTGACCACATCCGTCGGAAGATGCGACCGGACATACTACTCATCCCTAGCCTTCCACTTGAACCGACGCACACACCCCTCCCTGACCGCAACCGTACCGTGTACATCATTGAAGTGGGGTACTGCGCGGACACCAACCACGCAGCCAAAGCGCACGAGAAGGCCAAACAACACACCAAGCTTGCCAAGTACCTACGGAGGGCCGGCTGGAAAGTCAAGTACACAACACAACATGCAATTAGCCTGGGCTTCGCAGGCACCATACGCGCCTCCCTACCCAAGCTACTCCGCAAGCTTGGGGTGTCCACGGCCGCGGCCGCCCGATGCTGCAACACGCTCCACGACCACGCAGTAGTCACCCTGAATGACATCGTGCGCACTCGAAGGCGCGCCGAAAGAGGGCTCCCCCTCACACCCATGGAAGTCGGATAGCCGGCCTCCATACGGGCGCCATGCGCCCGTCACCCCTGATTTCGGCACGGTAGCAGACGCTTGTACAGGGGGGCTTACCCTCCTCACCGCGTCGGCTCCCTTAATCCACGCCATGACTTACGGAAAGGCGTATACATTTATTTATTTATTTTATTGTCCTGCTCCTGCTGCAGCTCTGCAGCCCGGCTGGGCCCACCCAAGCCACCCAGGTCCTCGTCGCCCACCAGCCGGTAGCCTGAGCACGCCTTCACACGCTGCAGCTGTGACTGCGTTGGAAGAAAGAGATTGCGATGTGAGCAGAAGGTAAAGGGCAGGTAAAGCCGGCTGCCCATATGGCTCTATCTCCCGCCCCCAAGTCCTCAGACCCAAACTATCGTGAACCCACGTTCTCTCGCTGCTGACACGCCTACCTGTGAGTCGGTGCTGTCGCATGTCGCCGACGCGTGCAAGGCGATGCCAGCACCGCGCATGCTGTCCACAAAGTCTGACACGCGCTTGCTGCTGACGCCGGTGAAGGGTGCATCCTCTGGGGTCTGGCCCTGCACAGCCCGCTTCGATGTGTGGCGGGATGGCGGCTCAGCTCCGTCTTGCCCGCGCTCAGCTCACCGCGCAGCCTGCGTGCAGTGGCGCCAGCGAGCAGGAGGTGGCGAAGGAGTCGCGCCGGCTGCAGCGGGCAGCGGCAGCCTTGGGCCAGAGGAAGAAGTGCGATGTATGTGGCGGCAACCGCCCCAACTGCCCGGTGTGTGCTTCCCGCAAGAAGGATCGCGAGAAGAAGCTGGAGCAGAGGCGGAGGCAGGAGGCAGCCATAGCTGCGGCTGGTGCGGCAGGGATTGAGGATGCTCGCACAATCCAGCAGCTGAAGGCCGCGCTCAGGGAGCTGGGAGAGCAGGTCAGCGGCAGCAAGGCGGTGCTGGCCCACCACCTGTCAGTGGCGGTGGCGCGCAAGGCGCAGGTGCTATCATAGGCGGAGACTGCTGCTTCTAAAGCAACGAGGCTGTTCGCTTCGGTCCCGGAAAGTGTAGTGCCGTGTTGCGGTAATGGTGATCTGTCATCTGCTAGCTAGTCCTTTTACTGTATGGATAACGCAGCACAACAGAAAGTGACAAGTAGCTACTGGGTCAGGTATTCGGTCCTGCCTGTGCGTGATTGCTTCAGCTGTATGTTACAGGGTTAGCCTGGCGCCATGGCGCCGCATTGATTAGGCCAACTCCAACATTTAGCGTCAAGGCCTCTTAATTGTTGGTGGGGGCGTGGTGCGAGGCTGACTGGCCAACTAGCAGTGAGCTGACAGGTGCACGCACGAGTGTGCGTGCGTAACAAGCTGGTGGTGACAGGGCCGTGTTAGGCATTATGTCGAGTGTGCGAGGCTCGAAGCACACTGGTGTGAACGCGTGGCGAGAGCAGTGAACCAGTATGTAGAGGATGAATTTAGGCAAGCAAAGTTGTAAGCACTCGACTGGGCATGTGCGTGCGCGATTTCTTATCTGCACCAGGAGCACGGGATGTTGGGGTTGGATTCGGTGTCGTTGATGTTGTCCAGGGCACGCTCTGGCGAGTTCTGCGCAGCCGCCAGCCCGAACAGCTCGGGCAGCTGCCCTGGCCACCGGGAGCCCTTGGCGTTGCCCTGCCGCCGGCGCACATAGTTGATTGCTTGGCGACGCAAGGGCAAACTCCACCACCATGGCGTCCGCCGGCAGCTGCCCGGTGCCCAGGTACTTGAGCACCAGCAGAAGCCGGGACGAGAGGCGCCTCCGGTGGGCCCGCAGGTTGCTGGGGGCTGCTGAGAGACTTGCGGTGCCGGGCGCCTCCGTCCGCGCCTGAGCAGCAGCCGTGGCGCGAGCCGCGCGCATCCACCCCAGCCGCGCCAGCGCCGCTGACACCTGCTCCTCAACCTTCAGGCACTGCTTGCTGGTCAGGTGGACGCCCTTCGGAACTGGGTTCAGGCGGGCGGCGCCGAGGCCACACTCTGGATCCAGCTGGCCGATGGAGCAGCCGCATGCGGAAGTGATTCACCGCGAGCCCTGCTATTGCTGCACTAGAGCTGGCGAGCAGGTTGTACGCCTTGTATGCCACCTTAACGCGCGCTTTGTAATAGTGGCGCCAGGCGCTGACCCCGTAGAGCACGCTGCCACTGGGTGCTGACAACGCCGGCGGCAGTTCAGCTGGCGGTGCCGGTGGGGATCCTGGCGACGCCACTGTGCCACTGTCGTCGTTGGGCGAGCCAGCCTGCATGCAAAGTTGAAGGCTTGACTCAAAACCGGCTCTACCCAAATGAAAGGACATGATCCTGATGACAGAGCTGCAGTTCCCAGCACTCCCCAACCCCGTTCTTACCAGAGCAGGCTAGACCAGCGTCCGTCATGTCTAGCTCGCCAGGCAGTCGGGATTCCGCTAGCGGGGGCTGCCAGGGCGGGCTGGGAACGACGGTGTTCGTGATGTCACCAAGCACCACGCGCTGGCGGGGAGCTCCGCCCTTGGCCGCTGTTGGGTGGGAAAGCGCAGAACCGGTTCATGCTGTCAAGCGTCAAAATGTGCACCCCAGCAGGCAGCGCGGCCCTAGCCCCGCATACTTGCATACGCGGCCTCCGCAGCTAGCCTGGCCGCCTTGTCCTCAGCTCCAGGCATGGCGCGATGCTGAGCGCTGGGCACATCCGCGGCTGCAAGTAGCTGCGCCCGGGTGCACGCTGACTGCTTGGCGTCCCGCTGGTCCTGCAGCCTGGCTGCAAGCTTTTTCTCGCAGCTAGCATGTGTTTCCACGATCGTGGCTATCTCTCCGCTTTGCTCCTTAACTACTTCTAATACACGCGGGTCAAACGCGCCTTGGATTGTGGCGAATCGGTCGATTCGGCAATGCCTTCGGGAATCAGAAGCCCGAAAAGGCTTGGCACAATTACCGCAGTAGGTTATCTGGGATCGCTTGTCACCACTAAAACGAAAAGCGGGCAAAACAGCCAACATTTTCGGTTCATTTCCATTTTACGCGACGAGGTCTAAATGAGACGCAGAGAACCTAATTTGTGTCTATATATGTCACGTATGAAGTCAATAGGTATAAACTAGCGTCTGCGGGTGGGACACCGCCGGGTGTATGGGCACGCCACGGGTGAGCCCGGGTTGGCCCACGGGGTTGGCCGGAACCGGACCAAACCACCAAAACACCACGAAGCCTCTCCACGGGCACACCGCCCGCCACCCGCACCACCAGCGAACGAGACCGACCCTCCAAACAGGCCCTGCGCGCGCCCGGAGGCGAACTGGCCCACCGGCAGCCCGGGCGCCCGGGCAACAGCCACCCGGGCACACACCAACCCACACCCGGGACGACCCGCGGCCGGCAATAACCAGTCGCCTACCGGTCCCAGAACCGGCATGCTACGAATGACACCAGGTAACCTCACTATCTGCAGAGCCAGCAAAGCCGCCGGCAGAGACGACTGCGGACCAGGCCCTACGAGGAGAGGCGCCGAGGAGCACATCGAAACTGGCACCACAACTTGCGCAGGGCCACGAGCGGCCACCAGGGCCATCCGCAACCTGCACACACGTCACACACAGAGGCAGCAACAAGGAAGAACCCGCCCAGCCAGCCGCGGAGGCCGCGGGCCGGCCGCCATGGAACTTCGAGGCAAAAGTCTTGGCGCAAGCGCCCATCTGAACCAAAGCGTAACCAGATTCGGAAACAGAGGGGCTGCAACGGGCTAACGGGCTGCAACAAGTCAGCAATGAAAGCCAAAGTCGACAACTTAAATGTTGTGCGCTCCCCCACGAGGCGAAGCTCGTGAGGCTAGGGGTTGAGCCCTAGAGGCTTAATTGCGCTGCCAAGGTTATGGATGATCTCATATGCAGTGTGCTTTTGGCAGGTGTTCGGTGTTAGCTGTGCTTGTTGGTATGCGTGCGCGTTGGCTCCCTTGCATGGGCACGCCGCGTTGGCCTCCTGTCGGGGTAAAGCCCCACCGGCTCGCCGGTCTCGCCGGTTGAGTTGACAAGAGCGCAAGCTAACAGACTGGGGCAAGGGAGGGGCGCTGTCAAGTGGGAGGGTGTCGGCGGGGCTGAGCCTCGGTGGAGGAGGGACAGGGGAGGGCAGGCCTTGCAGTGAGCTGAAGTGTACCAGTTGGGGATGGGGGGTGGGGGTAGTGTATTCCAGAAACCAGGGGCTGGTGCGCGGCGGCGGCGGCGGAGTTGCAGTGGCGAGCTGGACTGTGGGCAGCTGCAGCATTCATTGTGCGTGTGTGGCTGGGGGCGCGAGCCCTGCGTGAGCATGCATGCATGCATGTGACAAGGCGGCGGCGGGGCGAGGTGTTTGCCGCCCCGCCGCCATGTGTGCGTGTACTGTGTGCGCACCGGGCCGTGAGTACGTTGGGTCGGTTGGTCAGACTGTCAGTCAGGGCTGAGCTGATGCCTGTTGCAAGTTGGCGAGTACGGTAGTCCATCCGCATGTGACGTTGGTCGGTGGATGGCTCTGCCTTGCCGGGCCCACGCCTGGAGCTTGAGAGCTTGTGCCGCGTGTAATGATGCGTGTGCGCACTGGCTCCTGCCCGCATCACTGCAGCATATGGTTGGGCGCCTCAACACCGCGACTGCGCTGGGTGGGTCTGGTGACTGGCGGCGTCACGCTGATGTGCCGATGGGGGTTGGGGTGGGGTGGGGGCGCCCCCGTACCACCACTCCACCAGTCGTGCAAAGGTATGCCAACGGGGGACGAAGAGCTGCAGGTGGCACCCCGAGGGAGGGAGGGACGGCACAGGCGCCGCGGATATGGACTTACAGGTACATACGCCAACGCTGGCCCGCTTGATCATGCGGGCAATTCTGCTCACGCACTATGTACACTAGTCTAAAGCGTAAAAATCAATGTGACTGGCCTCTGCAGCCCATGCGCCCACCGGCTAAACTACCATTGCTAGACAGCCCCAAACAGCCTCCCGTCGATCGCAAAGTTTCCAGACATCTATATAAAAGCAAGAAGAGGAGGGTGAACACAATCACTCACCACGCAGACACCGCCTCGTCATCAAGGTTCACCAAACACTGTGCGCGCGTGTCCAAGTGTCAATGTGGAACATCACATACCGTAGTATGGAGGGGGCCGCACCCATACCCGTGCGGCACCGACCCAGGAATGCTGCCCGCGTCACATGTAAGCGCAGGGCGGCGCGGGGCCTCGTCGTCAGCACCGCTAGGCGTATGTAGCGCCCTGCCTTTAGACACACAACCCCTCTGACATAATCCCCGCAACAGCCACACAAAATCAGACGCGGTATGCTACATTACGAGCCCCATATGCTTATTACGTTACTATAGTGCGAATCTAAATTCTGTGTGCAGCGGTATGCCGCCGCATCACGCGCCATGCAGGCTGCTGCCTGCCTGCCTGCCTCCTCCTCAGGGCGGGCAGCCGGCCGGTGCCACGTAGGCCCCACCCAGGCCGGCGCCGGCAATGGCGGTGTTGTAGGCCTCCTGCGGGAACAGCACGTTGCTGATGACGTAGATCATGCCCTGCAGCTTGGTCAGGAAGTTGGGCTGCAGGCAGGGGGTAAGCGGCGATGGGGGGCGGGGGGGCAGGGGCAGAAAGACGAAGGAGGAGGACAAGCAGAGGAAGTTAAGTAGAGGGAGTGGGCTGGGGAGGGGGTGCCATGCATGTTAAATTAAAGGGGGGGCTCAGGGTATCATGCGGGCAGGCTGACCAGGAGGCGGGTAAGCACGCAGCCAGTCGCTAGTTACCCCACGGCCCCCCACGACGCTGCCGCGGCCTCACCGCGCCGGCGGGGATGGGACCCTTGAGGGTCGCGGCGATGCCCACGCAGGGCGGTGCGGTGTTGGTCTGGAAGGCCAGCGTGGAGGCGTTCACGGGGCTGGCGCCGGTGGTGTCGAGCGTGTAGAAGAGCTTGGAGGCGGAGGTGCCGGCGCCCGTGTTGTTGGCGATCTGGATGTACTTGGAGGCACCGTCGGGGACCACGGGCGGGTTGAGCGTGTAGTTGGCGGTGGTGAAGGAGGGCAGGAAGGACACGCCGGGCAGGATGGCGAACTGCACCAGGCCGGCGCACACCGCGGCCTTGGCGGCCACCACCTGCGCGCTGCTGCCGCTGGGCGCGATGCAGTCGGCGTAGCTCATGGGCTGTGTGTCGAAGGTCACGCGGCTGAGGAAGTCGTTAACGGCGTTGACCGAGGGCACCAGCACCGTGGCCACCTGTGAAAGGGTGAGCGCGTGGTGCGTCGCGGCCGATGAGTGGCGGGGAGTCGCGCGCGGGGCGTTGTCGCCACGGAGGGTTGGTCCAGGGGCTGCTGCCCTCATGGCGCGCACCGGACACAAGGCCCTTCTCGCGTCACAGATGAGCGACGAGCAGTCCATGCGCGGCACCGCACACAACTCAAACTGCATACATAGATCGCGGCCTTCTCCCAGGCACACCCACCACCACCCACACGCACACACGCGCGCGTGCTCACCGTCTCCGGCGTGTTCAGGTAGGCGGCGGCGGGCACGACGGCGCCGTTGACTGTGATGTTGGTCCGGTCCACCAGGTTGACGAACAGGGCAGCCTCGGGCTCGCTGCGCAGGCCGCCGTACAGCGTGATGGTGGCGAAGCCGCCGGGTCCGTTGCCGGGCGGCGGCGGTGGCGGCGGCGGCGGCGGGAAGGGCACGGGCACGGCCAGCACGGCGGTGATCATGTGCGCGACGGCGGCGGTGCCGTTGATGGCGTTGTCGTACTTGCCGGGCACAAAGGTCTGGCTGGTGATGGGCATCTGCTGCCGCACGGTGAAGACGCCGCCCAGGCTGAGCAGCTGCAGCTTGTAGTTGGTGCCGCCGGTCTGGAAGGCGTAGGTGTACGTGTTGCTGGCGGTGCCGTTGTTGGCGGTGATGGTGGAGGAGGAGACGACGCCGAGCAGGAAGTGCGTGTTGAGCAGCGCCGCCGTGAGGTTTCCCTGGCCGTTGGTGAAGTTGCACAGCGCCGCCTGCCAGTTGGCGCCGATGCCTTTGGCGGTGAAGTAGGCGTTGAAGGCGGTGTCGGTGGGCGCCAGCAGCGTGTACTGCGAGCCGCCGTTGATGGAGGCCTGGATGGCGGCGGTGCGGTTGGTGCAGGCCAAAAGGGCGTTGAGGATGGACAGCTCGGGGTTGGCGGACAGGTACGCCTGCAGGCCGTCGGGGAAGGCGGTGGGCGGCGGGGGCGAGGGCGGCGAGGGCGGCGGCGAGGGGGGCGCGGGCGAGGGCGGCGGCGACTGCGCGACCATGTAGGGCGTGAACATGAAGGACGTCATCTGGACGAAGCCGCCCAGGGCGTTGGGGCTGCTGAGCACGGGGATGTCGGCGACCAGGATGTTGGAGTACATGCGGGGGAAGCCGCCGGGGAAGTTGGGGTTGGCGCCGGGGTACTTTTGAGAAATCGTGATGGCGGCGGGCGTCTTGGTGAAGGTGAGGATGTTGGTGCCCATGCTGTTGTCGCCAAACAGGCCCTGGTCCGTCACGGCGGTGGTGAGGTTGGTGATGTCGCCGGCGCGGAGATAGGCGTTGACGACAAACATGTTCTTCACCAGCGACAGCGCGTATCCGTTGGCGATGGCGGTGGCCACGTTCTGCGCGATGCTGCCGCTGTAGGTGGTGGAGTTGAAGGTCTGCAGCCCCAGCTGGCAGCCGTCGTCGGTGGGAATGAACAGCGTCCAGGCCGAGCTGTCGAATTGCTGCACGTACGAGTAGTAGCCGGTGGCGGCAAACATCTTGGCGGCGCAGTCGTTGAAGTCGGGGTTGCCCTCCAGCAGCGGCCGCAGCCCGGTGAAGGGCGGCGGCGGGGAGGGCGCGGGCGGCGGGCTGGGAGGCGTGGGCGAGGGCGGCGGCGGCGGCAGGCGCGGCGACAGGACCAGGCGGTCAAGCAGCTGGATGTAGCCCTTGGGGGCGTCGTAGGTGCCGATCACGATGTCGTGCGGCACCCAGTATGCCACCGGGCTGCGCGCGCGGCTGTAGCCGTTGCCGGTGATGACCAAGCTGCTGCCGTTGGCGGGGTTGGGGTCGAAGCCCGAGGCGCCGCCGGTGGCCAGCCAGTACACGGTGAAGGCGCAGCCGGCGTAGAGGCCGGTGGCCGGGTCGTACTGGGCGCACTGGGTGCAGTAGCCCAGGCTGTCCAGGTCCACGTTGGGCAGGTTGGTGAGCGCGCCGGCGGTGGACACGCCGCTGACCGTCACGTTGTTGCCGCAGGGTCCCGTGTACCTGCAAGCGGTTGGGTTGGGGGGGAGCGGGGAGGGGGAGCGGGGGGCGGCGTTTGGGTGGGTGGGGCGCGACTAGGGTAGTTGGCGGGTGCGGTCATGCACGTACGTAGGCACCAGGCAGCATGGCGTTGCCGGTGCAGCGGAATGCGTAATCGCTGTGCGCGCCCTGAACTCCCGTTCGGCTCCTGCCTGTTTGAAGTTTAAAGCCATCCCTAACCAGGTAAGACGTCCGCACAACCGTGCCTCGCCGCGCCCCCCTTTGCGCTCATCGGTAACGTGCCCCCCACGCGTGCCCCCCACGTGACTGGGCCATATACCTCCCACTCCATCCGGCCCCCTGTGTGCTCCCCCACACCCCAGCCCAGGCCACCCTACCCCTACCCCTGCCCCAACCAAACCCGGAACCCACCCCCTGACGACCGCGCCACCGCGGACACCCCGGCCCTTGCGCGCGCGCGCACACACACACACACACACATACACACACACACACACACGCACACACACACACATACACACATACACACACACGACCCTTCCTTTCCTTGTGCTTGTCTAACACACACACACACACACACACTCACGGCGTCTTCTGCACCACGATGCCGGTGGAGAAGCCCCAGCCCAGCGCCGTCTCCCACGCGAAGTCGTCCGTGTCCGCCAGCTTGCGCACCGCGTTGGCGCCGGCGTTCAGCGACCCAGGGGCGCTGGGTGGGTTGTAGCAGCTCTGCAGGATGACGTTGCGCATGATGGCGCGGTTGTACGAGTCGGCCGGCTCCAGCGTGACGTTCCAGGCCAAGGTGTCCGCGAAGCGGGTGCCGTTGAAGGGGTTGGCGCCCATGGCCAGCGAGCGGCGCGCCTGGCTGCTGCCCATGCTGCCGCCCCGGAGGTCGGCGGTGGCACAGAAGCCCAGTGTGCAGAAGCGCAGCGCGGTCACGTCGTCGTCGGCATCGCCATCATTGGCGGAAGAGGAGGAGGAGGCGCCCAGCAGGCTGCGGCGGCGGTGGCTGGACAGTGGCGTGAAGGTGCCGTTGGCGGCCACGGCGAGGAAGGCGCCCTGGTCGTTGCCGTTGGCGGCGAACAGCGCCCAGGCCTGGTTGGAGGGGAAGTAGCAGGTGGTGTCGGTGATGGCGTTGACGCGCTGCGTGAGGTTGTACAGCGCGATGACCTGGCGCGTGATGGACAGGGCGTTGGCGCCGATGAGCGCGGTGGAGATGGTGGAGAAGGCCTGCGGCGGCGGCGAGGGGCGCGGCGGCGCGGGCGAGGGCGGCGGCGGCGGCGGCGGCGCGGCGGCGTAGTTGCCCAGGAAGGAGCTGATGACCTGGACGATCGAGTTGGCGACGATGTTGTCGCGCTTGCGGATGGCCATCAGGCCGCTGACCGGGGCCAGCACGTTGGGCAGCAGCACGCCGGCCTCGGGCACGGGCGTGGGGTCGTACACGGTGGTGACCCAGAAGGTGGTGGCGGCGGCGGCGGCGGAGCCGTTGCGCCATGTGACGAGGCCGCTGTAGGGCGCCACCGCGGTGAGGTTGGTGGCGTTGCCCCAGTTGGAGGTGGTTGTCAGCGGCAGCTGCGGGCTGCAGCTCTGGAAGTACACGTTCTGCATCACGCCCACGTACTCGCGCGTGGCGTTGGGACACCTGTGGAGGCCGGTGGAAGGCGGGGGGTTGGGGCCGGGGTGGGGCAGGGGTTCCAGGTATGACTTATGATGGCATCGGGACGTAGGCAGGGCGGTGAGGTACAGACGAGATGGAGTTGGCGGCGGGTCCATTATTATGCATGTCATGTCGTCATGTGTCGTCAAGTCGGCCAACGAAGCGTAGGCGTGGAGGTGCAGGCAGTGGTGGGTGGGGGGAGGGTTTGCCCAGCAAGCCAGGCGAGTGGACCCACACCGGGCCGCGGCCGGCGCCAGGAGGCGGTCACGGGTGGATAGGTGGCAGGCATGCCGTGTCGAAAGCGGGACGCGTTTAGTGGGTTAGTTGGTCGGGTTGGTGTATGAATGCCGGCCAGGGCTTAAGGGATGTTGGTCTGGGCAGTGTGGGGCAGCCGCAGGCGGCCGAGAGAGCCCCGGCAGTGTGGTGTTGCGGGTGTGCCTGTTGCGCAGCTTTGGTTCCAAAGCAAATGCCGCCCGGGCTGCCTGCAGCGTCCCCCTGTCCCTACACCAGCCCCCCCCCTCGCCCCCCCATGCGTTTCAACTCCCCACTCCAAGCCCACGAGCTGCCCCCACCCCAAGCCCGGCATCCCACGCCGCCGCTGTGTGACCGGCACGCACTTGGGGTTAGTGAGTGAACCGGCCTTGACGCTGTCCCAGCACTGGTTGACGTACTGCGTCTGCTGCAGGATGGTCCGGCCCTCGCCGTACACGCCCTGCCATGGCAGGTCCCAGTCCGCGGCCTGTTCAGGACACACCACACGTGTGTTGCATGGCACAAGGACTTAACGACCAAAACGTGTGTGTTCCCCCTGTGTTCCCCTCCCCTCCCCTCCCCTCCCCTCCCCTCCCCACGACAAACTCCACCGACACACCGGCGGCACACGCACGCACGCAGGAAACACACCACCGGCCCGCCCGCCCGCCCACTCACGTTGTCGTCGGGCAGGAAGCAGGTGAGGGCGAGGGCGGGGTCGGACAGCTGCAGGAACAGGTCGGCAGCGTCCACACTGGCCTTGACGCGCGACAGGTCCGCCACGCGCTGGCTCAGGAAGTCGTAGATAGAGGTGAAGCCGGCGTAGGGGGAGGGGGGCGGGGCTGGGCTGGGGGGCTTTGGCGAGGGCGCGGGCGAGGGAGGGGGAGGGGGGGAAGCGACGCCGGGAGGCGGTGGGCTGGGGGGAGGCGGATTCGGGGGAGGTGGCGACGGCGGCGGGGGCGAGGGGGGCGGGGGCGAGGGAGGGGGAGGCGAAGGGGGAGGAGGGGAGGGGGGCGGGGGCGGCGAAGGCGAGGCCGGGGGAGGCGACGCCGTGGGCGTGGGGCTGGGCTTTGGCGCGGGGGAGGGCGACGGCTTGGGGGCCGGCGAGGGCGAGGGCGACTTGGGCAGGGGCACGAAGCGAGTCGGCACCAGCAGCGCGTTGATGGTGTGCAGCATCTGTCAGCAACATGGTGAGCAGGAGGGCCACAGGGACAGGCAGCGAGTGTGCGGGCAGTCGGGGCAGAAAATGACACTCGACACACTCGATGTCCATGCCTAGACCGCCGCCAGACTTGGCCGTACTGGCTGCCCTCACCCAATAGGGGTCCAACGACCACCTCCCCGTCACCTACATGCGACTGCGCCCACCCCCTCCCGCATGCGCCCCCACCTCCCCCACGTCTGTAGTTGGCTGCTCAGCAGTGCGCTCACCCGGCCCTTGACGGACTTGTCGTAGTCGTTGGTGCCGTTGGGGAACTTGACGTAGTCGGCGTAGTTGTCGTCCACGCCGCCAATCAGGTAGGTCTTATCAGAGCCCACCACCTCGTCGTTCTCAGCAACGGTAATCACGTCCAGCAGGTTCTTGCCGCCAGACTGGGTGTTGTAGGGGCAGCCGGGCAGGCCATCGAGGCCCCGAGGGCAGTTGCCCGGCAGCTGGGCGCGGGTGCGAGCACCCAGTTTGGTGGCCAGGATCTGGTACTTGAACACCGCGTTACGCGTGTTGTTCATCTTCTTGGTGACCACGGAGCAGAACTTGTCGGGGTCAGTGCCCAGAGTGCTACGGATGTTGAGGCCGGTGAAGGTGGCGCGGAAGCCCTGTGGGAGGGAACGGGCGGCGGCGGGAATCAAGCCAGGCAAGGGCACGCGCTGACACGAGGCCGACAGAGCTGGTTGCGGTGTGATTCCGGTGGTGCTGCGAGTGTGCGTGTCGTGCCGTGTGGTGCGAACCGGCGCGCGGCTCCCGATTCCGAAGTGCGATGCCTAAACGGCGCCTCGCTTGTGTGACCGGCGGCAGGGTTCGTGCTGGCAGTTGGCAACCCCGGCTGGACCCCCATCAAGCCCGGCCCCACAGGCCTGCCCCCTCCCATCGATTGCGACAAAATGACAATTGGCGCCTCTGGTGGCCCCGTCCATGGCGCGCCAAGCCCCGCGGCTGCTCACCTCGTCGGTGACCAGGAACATGGTTAGAGACTTGCTCTGTGTCGAGGTCCACAGCTGCTTGTTCTTAGGCAGCAGGTTGCCAATGCACTTCTTCATCAACGTCATGTCCGAGCGAGAAGCGATGTATTCATATGGAGACGACTGCGACAGCGCACCTGCATCAGCGGCACGCAGCCGCGCTCTGTAAGTAACTCACAGATGACCGGGTGTATCGCGAGCTATGCGCAACATCTAAGCCAGCACAGCAACAAAAGCGGCAATCGGCAGTTGCTGACTGCCTTGGTCGCCGCGCCAATATTGGGCAGAGAAGCGGTCGGTATTTCTACAACCTGGCCCGATCGCCAGTGTTCCTTCACCGTTATCATGTGTATCCCATGTTCTTGAATAAAGCAGCCCGCCGAGACTACTTTGGGGGCGGAACGCAGCATGTTGCACAAACCTGGCGCCACCGCGAGAAGCGCCAGCGCCAGCACCACCAGGGCTCTCAATCGCCCCATGTTAGATAACAAGTGATAAGTCAACGATTAAGGACCGCCAGGTTGAAGGACGTTTTTGAAAGAACAAATGTTTGGGCTCAGTGTGAGGTGTTATTTCAGCAGAACTAACGAAGCTGTCCTCAACAATATGCGGCTGCACTTCAAGCGTCACCGTGTGCGTGGCAAATGCAGCAAGACAATCGCAGAAAAGCTCTGGAACAAGCTACTTGTGTTTTTTACTGTCTGCACCCCTAAAACTGCTTGTCCTCTACTTTGAGGCTCGCAAAGGCGATGCCCGGGACTTATGGGAAATCAGCGGCGTTTCCGATATGACAGATGTAACGGTGGGCGCCAGAGCGTTGGTCAGTGGCGCTGTTTCTGCACAGAGCGCATCTCTCACACTCCTGTGCACTAACCTCCTTCCATATCAGTATTATGAAAGGCCATCGCAGACTGGCTATGCTACCTCCGTTGTGCGGACACGAGGGCGCAACTTTTTGACATCCTCGTTCGTTCTACAAGCTGTCCCCAGCGCTCACATTACATCTGCCAAACTAAAAGATGAGCCCACACTGCTGCGACTACACAGTCTGCAGAAAACCGCGCTTGTTCGTTCCCGAGGAAAATTGAGGGTGGGGTTACCGCCATTTGCGCCGAGTTTGTGCCTGCGTGGTTTACTACGGCATCTAACGAGAAATAAGAAAGACTGGCTTTACACAGCTTCGAACGCACTGGCTGAGCACCGCGCGTCCCACACCGCCTATCAACTCCGCGGGGGACCCTTGCTCACACACGCACACATGAGCACCCGACCTGCTCCAGGCGCTGTCCTGGCCTTCGCCACCCTCGCACACCGGACCCGACCCGACGTGGTCCAGCAATGCGGCATGCGTCTGTCTCCTGACCCTATTCCATGCGACAGACTGTGCGGCGACACCGCCCGCTGTGGCAATCGCCCCGGCTCGACATGCCTCCCCTTCCCCACAGCCCCCGACCTGTCAGTAGCGCGACCGCCGGTCACCCCCTCGCCCCTCGTACTCCACACGGTGGTGGTAGTCGCCCCGCTGGTCCCGCTCCCGCTCTCTGTCCCGCTCCCTGTCCCGGTCTCGGTCCCGGTCTCGGTCCCGGTCTCGGTCCCGGTCTCGGTCCCGGTCCCGCTCCCTGTCCCGATCCCGGTCCCGCTCCCGGTCTCGGTCCCGCTCCTCCCCTCTCCCGTAGCCGCCCCCACCTCCACCGCCACCACCTCCACCGCCACGGCCGCCATCCGCGCCGGCCGCCCCCCAGCCACCTGCTCCTCCTGCCGCTCCTGCGCCCGCGCCGCCTCCCCCAAAGCCTCCCGCCACGGGCGGTTGCAGGAAGTCCAGCACCGAGCGCGCCGCAGGCGCCCCCGCCGCCCCCGGTGGCTGCGCCAGTGGCGCCAGCGGCGGCGGCGGCGCCACCGGCGAGGGCGACAGCAGCTCCTCCACGTAGGCCCGCCAGCCCCGCTCCCGCGCCTCGGGCGGCACGCGCGCCCAGCGGCTGTCGTCCTCCAGCAGGCTGTCGGCGGCGGCCCAGTCCAGCAGCGCCGGGTGCAGGGTGTCGGGGTCGGGCAGCAGCCCGCTGCCGTCGCGCGGCAGCAGCGGCCTGCGGCAGAGGCGAGACGGTGGCAGTGGTGGGGTTGAGGGTAGAGGGTTGTGTGTGTGTGTGTGTGTGTGTGTGTGTGTGTGTGTGTGTGTGTGTGTGTGTGTGTGTAGGGGAGGTGAGATTGTGGCGGTTGTTAGAAGGTGAGGCGAGGAGGACAGGTAGGCGACCCGGATAGTGGTGCGGTGCAGGTGCGTCTGGGGCGAATGGGACAGGTCAGAACGCCCCCATATCCCGCACCTGATCTTCTCTGCCAGGCAGTCCTCGAAGCCGCGCTTGAGCGCCGTGAGCAGCGCCGCGCAATGCCGCGCCCACAGCTCCTCCATCTCCCGGGCGTCCAGGTGCTCGCTGCGCCCGCGCCGCTGGGGGTGCAGGGGCGGGTGTGAGGCAGGGGCAGGGGCGGGTGTGGGTGCGTGGATGCGTGTTGGTGATAGGGAGAGGGCATAAGTGGGACACGGGGCTGAGTCCGGGAACAGACACCGTGAGCGGTCACCAACACCTGCCCAACCACACGCCCACACACGCCATGCCCGCCCTCAGTCGCCGCCCCCTCCTCCAACGCTGACCCCACAGCCACACCTCCACCGCGCTCTGGGCGGGGACAGCTGGTTTTGGGGTTCCGTCGGTTGCTTTGCGTGGGTTCTGCAATGAACTACCCTTCCTCCTGCCCTGCCCCCTCCAATCCCCCCTTGCCCCTCCCACCGCCTCCCCACCCAACCACCCCAACCCCCCACACGGGGGTCAGACCCCCCCATCGAGACCCCCCAACTTCAAAGTGTCATAACTTTTAAAATGACCTGCGTTAACACAAACTAACTACTGGATCCCACCAGGTTCAGAGGTGGTAACGCAGGTCATCCTGGGTGGGGCTAGGCTGGCTGTGAAGCATGTGTTTGGGGGGCGCGTGAAGAGGGCCACGGCAGGCAGGACGTACCATACCGTGCATGCTACGATAACAATACAATTATTACACAATATTGTTGGTGGTCAGGGGGAAAGGAATGGGGAAATGGCCATTCGGAGGGTCTTTCATGGCCCGTGTCAAGGGGCCGGCAAGGGGCCGACAGCAAGCGAGGCTAGGGGCTCCAGAGCCTGTCCCAACGGCATGCCGAGTAACCATTCCAGGCAATTGTTTTCATATCAAAAACAACTCCTGAGTGGGCCCTGGGCTCAAATCAGCGAAGAATACCAGGCCGATATTCCGAGCATTTCGCCCGAGCTTCGGTCGCTAGAGCCACGCTAGGCGTATGCAGACTGTCGTAAATGCATCATTATCATGCTTATGTTTGACGGCAAGGGTACTGGATATGATTTACGGTGGTGTCGTGGTGGTCAAGTCGAGACATTTTGCGCCACCGAGCAAAGTTAAATTAAATCAAACCCTCGTCTATTTATGGAGAGAAAATAAGGATGCTCTAATTTTAGCGAGCGCTCGTGCGCTGGCGAGGAAGTTCTACCTGGTCCGGGTTTCGGGCCCCCTCCCGAACCGGCTGTGGCCCCCGTGTGCCAACCCCCCTACCTGCGGGTCCTTCTCCAGCCTCGGCCGCCAGTAGTCGCGCCACTCGCCGAACGGCTCCCGCACCACCTCCCCCAGCAGCGCGGTGAACGCCGTCACCGCGTCGTCGTGCGCCGCGCGGCTGGCGGGGGTAGGCGGCAGGCGGCAGGCGGCGGGTCGGAAGGTCGGATTGAGGATGGCGGATGCGCGGGGGCAGTGAATGGGATGCCGAGAGAGAGACAGAGAGGGAGAGTGAGTTATGTCGCCCTGACTCCACACCCTTCCCCCCTCCCTCACCGGCGGCGCTCCTCCGCCTCCTGCGTCTGCTCCGCCAAGCGCCGCTCCGCCTCGGCCCGGTTGCGTGCCTCGTCCTCGCCCTGCGGCAGCGGTGGCGGCAACGGCAGTAGCACTTGTGGCAGGGGCAGCGGAGGCTGGATGCAGCAGTAGCAGCACGTGATTGATGGGGCCTACGGTCTTATAGCACGCCCCTGACTGGGCACGGTAAGCAGGGCTGGATACAGCAGCAGCCTAGCCCCAGGGGCAGCCGGCTCAGTCCCCCCTACAAAGGACGGCCGTGAAGGGCACGCTTCACCCTACCAAGGCAACCCTCCCCACCCTCGTACCGCTGCCCCCTGCCACCCGGTCAGCACCCCCACCCACCAGCTTCTGCCGCTGCTCCTCCTCCCGCACAAACGCGTCAAACGCCGCCTCCGCCGCCGCGTCCCGCGCCGCCTGCCGCGACAGGCCGCTGCCGCCGCCGCCGCCTGCCGCCGGCCCGGACCGCACGCGGGCCAGCGCTGCGCTGAGGGGCTTGTAGCGCGGGTCTGCCGCCAGCTCCTCACGCACACGGCTCCACCTGTGTGTTCATGTGGGAGGTTCGTAAGGGGAGATGCGTGCGTTGCGAGATGGTCGGTGGCAGGTGGACCACCACATCCTTAAAGGATGGCAACCCTTAATAAGGATTTAAGGTGGCAGTGGTGGTGGCCTGCGCGCCCCAGCGCTCCGCAACCCATATGGCAGCGGCGCACAGCGGTGGCGCGGTGGCAGCAGCGATTAGAGCAGCAGGAGGCGGCTTCCGCACACACACGCGCGCGCGCATGCCGGCGCGCAACTGCATCCGGCCGCGCCAGCCGTTCAACAGAAGACAGCGCCAACCAGCCAACGCGCCAACCACGCTACACAGCCAGCGCACCCCACCTGCTGCCCGGCCCCACTCGCAGGTCCCGCAGCAGCGCCGCGAAGCCCTCGCCCGCCTCCGCCGCCGCCGCCGCGCGCGCCCGCGCCGCCGCCGCCGCCACGGCGCCGAAGCGCTCCGAGAACAGCTGCTGCCGGCGCTCGTCCGTTAGCGCCGTCCAGCGGTCGTCCGTGGCCCAGTACCTGCAGCAGCGGGGGTGCGCGGGTGGGGGTTAATAGTGGTTGGGGATGGTTGGTGGGTATGTGGGTGGGGGGAGATGGGCGTTGGCAGAGAGTTGCTGCAAGGTGTGTAAGGCAGTGACCATGGGCCAGTGGGCAGCAAGCGGGTGTTGCAACCTCCATGCGTGCCAGTGCGGCGCGACCGCAGCGGCGCGGTCGTCCGTGTGAACTGATAGGACGCGCACTCGCACGCACACGCACACGCACACGCACACGCACACGCACACGCACACGCACACGCACACGCACACGCACACGCACACGCACACGCACACGCACACGCACACGCACACGCAACAACACCAACAACTGTGGATGTTGTTTCGCTGGTGCAGCGCCCCCACGCAACACATGAAAGCGGCCGCCGGCATTCGTGCGTGGACTTCAATCACGTGCACGTTCACGTTAACGACCTCGCTCACGCCCACGTGCACGCGCATGCCCCCACCAGCCCCCACTGCAGCCCGGTTTAGTTTGGGCTGGTAACCACAACCCCCACTACAGCCCGCCGTCACAGCTTATCACTATTACCGTACTACGTACTGCGGTACGAGCAATGGCCCCGACTCACTTGGCCACGTACTCCAACGTCAGGTCGGCAGCGATGACGTCGTCCGACAGCTCCTCATCCTCATCCTCATCGCCGCCAGCACCACCTGCAGCATCAATGCCCTTGCCGCCGTCAGCCCCGCCTGCGACCAACCAAGCAAGCAAGAAACCAAGCAACACACAGAGACGCGGCAAACGTGAGGAGCAGAGAAGCTTCACGCGGCGTGTTGCGGGGCCTTGCGTGGCACAAGAGACACAAGCACAACAAATAAGCCAGTTGCTGCTGCATGCCTAGACGCCAAACACAGCCAAGCTGAGAGGTAAAACTGGACCCCACCTTGCCCGCTCGACGTCCTGGCCTTCTTCCGCCGCCGCGCCTCCGCCGCCTCGTCATCGTCATCGTCGTCCTCCTCCCGCTCACCCTCCTCCCGCGCAGCCGCCGCCGCCGCGCGCTCCTCCTCGCGCGTCTGTGTACACCACGGCCAAACAGGCAGAGGGCACACGGCTCGTGTCAGTCCCGCCTCCCTATCGCTACAGCCTGTACCTGCACCTTGGCACGCTCATGATGCATGATGGATACAGCACATGACAAACTTTATGGGCGGTTTATTAGCACTCCAGCCCCCTCGGCTGGTTTGCTGTGGGTTCTGGAATGAACCAACCCCACCCGGCCACCCCACTCGACCAGAGCCCGCCCCACAAACGGCCCCACGCAAAGCCCAACGGCTTCGCGGAAGGCTTAGCTGCACGCACCCCAGCACACCACCCCAGTGCCCCATCGCCACCGGCCACCCCAGCACTCCCCAGCATACCCCCAGCGCCCCCTTCCTTTAGATTGGTTTAGTTTGGGATTGTAACCACAACCCCACACCACACACACACACACACACACACACACACACGCGCGTTCTCGGCCAAGACCGGCCTGGTAGTCTGACGCGTTTGTGGCTGCCCTTTGGCATAGTCTGCCCTGGCGTCGAGTGCTGGTTAGGTTGTTGTCGAGGCTGTGAAAGGCTGCGGGGTCGCTGGACTCAGCCCCGTAGCCACCTGTCGCTGTGCTGTTGCGTGCGGTGTGTCGTCTGTCCGGTGCTCGTGTTGCTGCGGTGCTGGCCCTCCAGCCTAGAGGTTTGTGAGCCCGCTGGGCCCTGCGTTGTAGTACCAGCAGTAACCCTTCTGAGGCTACTGGCGTGGTCCAGGTTGGTTGGAGCGTCCCCCCGGTGGACTCCAGAGCTTGGCTGCGCTCTGGGCAGGGGAGACGCGTGATAGCGGCAGCGTGTGGCCTAAATGCCTCGCTGTCGCTGGCTGTCCCGAGTACTCGATCACGAGACTCGTTAGGCCGCCTGTAAACCCGTTGTTACACACACACACACACCACACACACACACACACACACACACGCGCCCACCTGCTGGCGCACGTGCCTCTCCAGCACCAGCACGTCGTCCAACAGCTGCCGGAAGGCGGCGGCGGCGGCGGCGGCGCGCTGCTCCTTGAGCTTCTTCTGCTCGGCTGCGGGTGCGGGTGTGTGTTTGGCAGAACAGAATAAGTCAGCGGTACATGTGAAACAAAAGTGGACGTGCTATGTTCACTAGCTAAATACAAACACTTTCGCCCCCCTCCCAAGCCCGGGCGGCGATCTTAGTCGACGGCGCCGCTAGCCCACACCCTCCACGACGTTCGGCCCCTATCCATAAGTATCCATGTATTGCATTTGCCGCCTTTGCCTGTAATTCGCTCGCTGGCTTGCTGTCTTGGTTTAGGATGGACTGGTATTTACAACGCACCCACCCAACCCACCCGCGGTGCTCCTGCAGAACTCGTCGAATGCCTGCCGCTTCTCCTTGAGGCTCAGGCGCGCCAGGCCCGCCCAGCGCCCGTCCGCCTCCAGCTTGGGCAGCTCGCGCTCCCAGCGGGAGAAGGGCGTCACCTGGGCCACACAGGGGGCAGGGGCAGGGGCAGGGGCAGGGGCAGGGGCAGGGGCAGGGGCAGGGGGCAGGGGCAGGGGCAGGGGCAGGGGCAGGGGCAGGGGCAGGGGCAGGGGGCAGGGGCAGGGGGCAGGGGGCAGGGGCAGGGGGCAGGGGCAGGGGCAGGGCGCGCATGCGAGTGTGGGTAGCGGGTCGGCTGGTATGGGGGGCAGTGCAGTCCCGGTTTCCAACGTCCCCCTGCTGCCCCTGCCCAGCCCCCGCCCCCGCCCAGCCCGCCCAGCCCTCCCCAGCCCAGCCCCCGCCCACCCCAGTAGCTGCCCGCCAGCTGCCCGCTGCCTTACCCCCTTGTCCAGCAGCAGCTCCTTGAAGCGGGCCGCCAGCTCCTCCTTGGAAGCCTGCTGCTGCTGCGGCAGGTGCGGCCGCCCGCCCGCGCCCACCATGGGGCCCATGCGGCCGGACACTGCGTGGCGCCGTCGGGAGGGGGAGGTGGGAAGGGCAGGGCAAGGTGAGAACGAGAGCGGGTCAGCGGGGGGTCCCATGCATGTTACGTTATGACGAGACGTATGTGTGAAAAGACGTGTGTGTATAAAGACCAGCCAAGTGAGCCCACTCCAAGCCAATGAACCAAACGAGCGGGGGAGGGGCAAAGCGACGGGGATCCCGCAGCGCGCGCACGGCAACAGGTTGTGCGCGCACAGCAGCGGAGGACAGGGCCCAGCGGCATGCATGCATGCATCCACCATCCAGGCCGCCTCCTGTCCCAAGCCAAAGCTCCGGTGCGAAACACCCGCTCCCTGCTTGACGCCAGCTGCCACTGCCACCGGCACCACCACCCCAAGCGCCGCCCCGCAGACTCACTGATCAGTCGTTGCTTGCCAACGTCCGCCTCCATCTGCGCCCGCTGCGCCCGCCGCCGCTCCTCCTCCACCCGCCGCCGCGCCTCCTCCACCTCGCGCTGCGCCCGCCGGAACGCAGCCACCGGCTCCGGCACGGCCCACGACGTCTCCTGCGGCGGCGGCGGCGCAAGCAGCAACATACACGTTTTGTTGCTGGATGCACAGGCGCCACAGCAGCTGCCGGGCCTGCAGGCCGAGGCGCAGAGGCGCACAAGCCGTATTCGCACTGCCGTACCAAGCCCCCAGCACACACGCGCCCGCCCGCCCCGGCCGCCCCGGCCGCCGCCGCACCTCTGTGTCGGGGTTGTAGAAGTAGACGCGGCCGTCGGTGCAGCGCACCTCCTGCCAGTCCGTATCGCCGATCTGAGGGAAGGAGGGAGGGAGGGAGGGAGGGACGTGGCGCAGGGGTTGGGGCAGGCGCGGTCCAGGCATGCCCAGTCAAGGGAGTGAAGTTGTGCCGGCATACACACAGGATGGAAGGCGGCTGTGTGATGCCGCTGCCTGTGCCACCCTGTCAGCCCATGCCCAGTTACCATGACCACTCTTGGTACCGACTGGGCGTGCCGGAGCAGCTGTGCAACCCCCCCCCCTAGTGCCCCTTCGTCCCACTCCATTCCAGCCGCTTTCCATGCCAAGTCCGCACGCGCACAAACCCACACGCAGGGCACACCCTCCGCACCCCACTCCACCCGACGCCCCCCCCCCCGACTAAGCAATAACTTGAAAATTATTATGAGTGTAGCCCCCACCCCATCCCCAGCCCCAGCCCCGCCGACCAGGTGAACAAGACTGAAGGTTTCGCCAAGAACAAGAGCATCTCCTCCGCGCGCTGTGGTTCGGGGTTTCAATGCTAAAAATGGGACTTGCAATGCACTCCTGGGTTTTGGGTTGCAATGATCGCTTTGGGTTTTGGAATAAACTACTCCCAGCCCCCCAACC
Organism: Chlamydomonas schloesseri; assembly: GCA_016834595.1. Classification (NCBI taxonomy): domain Eukaryota; kingdom Viridiplantae; phylum Chlorophyta; class Chlorophyceae; order Chlamydomonadales; family Chlamydomonadaceae; genus Chlamydomonas; species Chlamydomonas schloesseri. The sequence goes on from JAEHOD010000002.1 coordinate 1,256,281, forward strand.
CCACCCCCGCCAGCCCAGTGCCTCCCTACCTGGACCGCCTCCTTGGGCACGGGCGCCTCAGCCACCTCCTCGGGCTCCCCCCGGAACCCCGGCGGCTTGTCCCAGCTCGACTCCTGCGGTGTGTGTGTGTGTGTGTGTGTGTGTGTGTGTGTTAGTAAACGGATGTGTGTGTGGGGGGGGGGGGGGGTGTTGAGGAGAAAGAGGAAAGGGGGCAAAGGGGGTCAAGGGGCATGGCTGCAAACAGACCGGCGCGCAAACGCCCGCGCCTTGCCTTCCTCCTACTGCCGAACCCGGTCGGCTAAGCACCCGATTGCCGCAGGCACAGCGCCCTCCTGCCACCACCACCAGTATCACCACCACCACCACCACTACTATAGCATGACCGGAGTGCCGACAACGGTAGACCGGGAACGCCAATGCTGCCCGGGTTTCCAGTGTGCCCCCCCCCTCCCGCCCGCAACTGCCTGCCACCGCCACCGCCACTGCCAGCGCCCCCACCCCACCTCCGTCATGGTGTTGTAGTAGTACACGCTGCCGCCCTCGGCCTTGTGCACCGTCCACGCCGCCAGCACCTGCCGCATGCGCTCCTCCTTGGCCTTGCGCTCCGCCTCATGCGCCGCCCGCTTGCGCTCCGCCTCCGCCTCCTCCGCTCCCCGCCGCGCAGCCTCCGCCGCCGCCGCGGCCGCGGGGTGCATCCCCGGCGGCGGTAGCATGCCGCCGGGGTGAGGGGGCATGCCGTACGGTGGCGGCGGCGGCGGCATGCCATACACGTGCGGTGGCGGCATGCCGTAGGGCGGCGGCGGCCCACCAGGGTATGGCGGCGGCGGGTATGGGTGGTGGCCAAAGGGCGGCGGCGGCGCGCCTGGCGGGGCGCCCGGCGGCGGCGCCCCCGGCGCTGGCGGCGGCGCCGCTGCCCCTGGCTGGCCGGCGGCGGCGCCCGGCTGGTGCCAGGGAGCACTGGCGGCCGCTTGTGGCAGCGGCGCGCCTGGCGGGGCGCCGGCGGGCGGCCGCGGCGGCGGCACCCCGCCGGGAGGCGGAGCGGGCGCCCCCGGCGGCGGCCGTGCAGGCGGCGGGTAGGGGTAGGGGTAGGGGTAGGGCGGCGGTGCGTGGCCTGCTGGTCCAGGGGGCGGTGGGAAGCCTGGTGGCGGCGCAAAGCCTGCAGGAGCGGGGCGCGAGCTGTTGCATGCCCTTGCACACGATCGATACGTGCCCACGTCAGGTGTGAGAGTACCCTTGCACTGAAGGTGACACCCCGAATCAGTGAGCCACCCGAAGCCCAGGGTGGGCGTCGCATCCACAGCCCCAGGGCCAGCGATTAGCGGCGGACCTGCAAGCACGCAGCCAGCCTTCAAAATCCCCACCTGGCGGGAAGCCAGGCGGCGGCGGCCCAACCGGCGGCGGCGCGCCCGGGTATGGCGGAGGCGGAGCCCCTGGGTACGGCGGCGGCGGCGGCATGGCGCCAGGGTACGGCGGCCGGGGCGCCCCCGGATGGGACGGCGGGGGCGCCGGGCCGGGGTAGGGGTAGGGGTAGGGGTAGGGCGCATGCACCATGGGCCGGGGCGGGGCGCCGGGACCGCCTGCAGAAGGCGGCGGTGGCCCCGCTGCTGCTGGCGGTGCGCCTGGAGGCGGCGCTGCACCGGCAGCAGGGGGCGGGGCGGAGCCGGGCGCGGGCGGCCTGTCGCGCGCGGGGCCGGGAGAGAGCGGGAGCGCGGCGTGAGTCGGATCGAGGCGGGGTGACGGGGTGACGGGGTGCACTTGCCACCCGCCACGCCTGTCAAGAGATGAATTTGCACGCAAGCGTCGGCTGTTTGCGTCCAAGCATCTATTTGGCCCGTCGCAAGCCGGCTCACCAGCCAAAGCCTAGGCCGTGCTTGTGTGTTGCTGCGCCTCGCCCTCGCGACTGCAGATCGTCATGGTACCTCTGCGCAGCGTTCTCTTCCATATGTAATCAACGCTCATGCAGCCCCGTCGTCATGAAACGGGAAGACTTGTTCCGAGCTGCTGCACGGTTGTCCTGCTTTTATTCAACCTCTTTCCTTAGTGTCAACATACATGTGCATACTTTATACAAATTGTCGGCAAGGTCCCTGTCGGTCAATGCTCAAGTGCGTGTGTTTAGATGCATGATGCTGGCTGTTTCTGCGGCCCGAAACTCATCGCGCAACCTCAACTGCGTGTGCAACTACTGCACATACATGTAGTCACGCGAGCATCTCATTACTCGAGACTAGAGATTACCAACTTGCAACACAAGAATCGCGCCCTAGCCAAGCTGTCGGCCTCGAAACCCATACCACTACTGTGCTATCAACTGCAAGGCGTGTGATTATGGCGCCCAAGAAGCGGAAGGCAGCGGCTGAGACAGTCGACCTGGACTCAGACCCAGACTATGGGCAGACGCCCCCTGCCAAGCAGCCAAAGCGCCGGCGGGCAGGTGCCAGCGGCGCCGCAGCTGCGGAGGAGGCACCCAAGAAGCGGGGGCGCAAAAAAGCGAGTGCTACTGCAGCGGAGGGTGAGGAGGCCGGCGTCGCAGCCGCAGCGGCTGCAGCCGTGGTCGCCGCGGCAGGCGGTGGTGGTGGTGGTGGTGGCGCCAGGGCCTCGGGGTCCCAGCCCGCGGCCGCAGCACCGGACTGGCGCAAGGTGGCCAAGGATAAACACCAGGTGCGTGTATGTACGTGTGCGTGTATGTGCGCGTGTGTGTGCGTGTGCGCGCCTGAGGCAGCTGCAGGAGATGGCTGGCATGGGTTGGGATGGGTTGGGTGGGTGAGCCGTGCACGGGAGCGGCTGGGCTCAAGGGCGCCGTCAAGTACGCGGGGGCATCTTGCGGCACGCGGCCTCGCTCACGGCCGTCCTTTCGGGCTACGGTGCCCACCCGCTGCCCTATCCACGCGCATCACCCCACCCAACGTCCACTACACGCATCCATGCCCTCATGCCTGCACGCGCACACGCGGCGCCCTCCCCCCCCCCCCGCGCGCGCTCGCACGCGCCGTACCCACACCGCACGGCACGCAGGCCGCCCGGGACGCGGCGGAGGCGGCGCGGCTGGACGCCCGGGTGGACGGCGGCGGGCGCAAGGTCAGCTACCGGCCCACCGCCAGCCAGGACGTCAAGGACCGCATCGCCAGGGCCATGCCGGGCTCGGCCCACCGCATGTTCCTGGTCGAGTCCAGGTGGGTGATACGGTGGTGTGGTGTTGGTGGTTGGCAGTGAGTGCTCATGCTGTATACTTGCGCCCTGCGCCGGTTTGTGGGTTGGACGATTCGCAGGCAGGTTGAGGCCCCGGAATGTCTGCATGGTGTTGCAGGATATAAGTAATTCCTGGTGAAACGCAAACTGCGATGGTCCAGCTGCGGTCTGACCTCGCAGTATCATGGCTGCGAGTACCGCCTCGCACTGAAACCGCCACATGCCACATGCGCTGCCGCACCACACCGCACCGCACCGCACCACAGGCAGGTGGCGGCGGCGGACGCGCCGCAAGGGCCGCAGCAGGAGTTCCACGTGCTGGGGGCCACCGGCAATGGTGCGCGGTGTGCTTGTGCGCTCGAGTGCGTTTCGTTTGCGCGTGCGCGCGTTTGGGCGAGTGCGTTTGGGCGTGGGCAAACACATGCATGCATGCATGCATGTCTGCACCTGAGGGCAGGAGGATGGAGACGGGATGCCAACAGGGGTTAAAGCAGCTGCTTCCAAGGGCCCTCCACACCCCGGCACCTCACCTCTCACCCTGCACGGGCATGACCCACTGCCCGCCACGCGCACCCTTCTGCCCCCCCTCCTTGCATGCTTGTGCGCCCATCTCCTGTCCCCGGGCCCCCCTCTTTCCTGCACCACCTTCCCCATCCGCCTCCGCAGTGTACGTGGTCCAGATCGGCACCCAGCCCGCCTGCACCTGCCCCGACTTCGCCAAGCGCGCGGGGCTGTGCAAGCACATCCTGTTCGTCATGCTGCGGGTGCTGCGCCGCGACCGGCACGACCCCGTCATATGGCAGGTGTGTGTGGGGGGGGGGCGTCGGGGGGGGGGGGGTTGGTGGGGGCCATCAGGGGTGGGTGGCGGGGGTAGGGGCAAGTAGTCCAATTTTTCGGGTGCAGGCGGGTGTGTGTGTTGGTAAACGGAAACGGAGAGGAATCCCCGCAATCGCTCGCAGGTACTGACGGATACGCACCGAATACTTCTTGGACGGTACCGCGTAGCCCCGGTAGTCATACTTACCCGCAGAAATAGCCTGGAACCCGTCGGGCGTTCGCGAAGCAAACCGACCCCGACATGCACCCATATGCTTGTGACATGCGCCTAAAAACGTTTACCCAGCACGCCTAATTCTCTGATTCCCGCCCGCTGTCCGTAGTCTCACCTACAGGCGGCAGAGGAAGCATAGGCGGGTGTGTGTGTGTGTGTGTGCCTGGGTGCGGCATGGGGAAGGGGCCGGCCTGCTTCTTCAGAGCCGCTGCCTGGAAGCCGGAGGACACGTGCCTGGGGGCACAGCTGTTGCATGTCACCGCCGTCGCCGCTCCTGATGTAGCGCTCTTCCGACGCCACCGCGTGCACCGTCACCGTCACTGCCATTGCCATTGCAGCGCGCACTGACCATCCGCGAGGCGCGGGACGTGCTGTCGGTGTTCAACGGCGGCGGCGGCGGCGCGGCGGGGGCGGTGGTGGCGGTGGACCAGAGCGTGCTGGCCAATGAGCGGCTGCGGAAGCGGTATGCGGACATCGTGCACGGAGGTGCAGCCAGCGGCGGCGGCGAGCCCGGCGGCGCGAGCGGCAATAAGGGTGAGGATGAGATGCCCCGGGCTGGCAGGGTATGTTACAGGGGGGAGGGGCTGAAGCAGGCAAATTGTGTCTGGAGGCTGCGGCGGCGGCGGGCAAATTGGACGTCCCTGTCGGCCCCCATGCAGACCGCGTGCAAGCCGCTTGTCTCCAGCCACGCGCCGATGCATTCCAAGCTGCATGCACATGTCCTTTTTTACATTGTTTTCTTGGTTTGGTACGGCTTCACGCTTGTTGTCTCTCCTGCCACCAAACCCGCGCACGCACGCACGCACGCACGCACGCAGGCGGCCAGCGGCCAGTGGAGGGCGACTGCCCCATCTGCTGCGAGGAGATGCACGCGGGCGGACCGGCGGCAGAGGCCGTCACCTTCTGCGGCCTGTGCGGCAACAACATGCACAAGGATTGCTTCGGGTGCGTGCGTGCGTGCGTGCGTGCAAAACGAACGCCAACCTTATTGATGGGTATGGAGGTGTATGAGTGGTGGCGAGGAAGGGCTGCGTGGGATCGCATGTGTTGGAAGTGTCCTGCCCATCGCCTGTCCCTGCCTTGCCTCGCCCGATGCCCTCGCAACCGCAGACGCTGGGCCGCCAGCAAGCGCAGCAACCGGCAGCCCGTCACGTGCGTGTACTGCCGCGCCGACTGGCAGGAGGGCGGCGGCGGCGGCGGCGGCGGCGCTGCGCCAGGTCAGTGGTCCGCACTGCGCCGCACCCCTCCCTTGCACGTGCAGCAGCCATCTGCGTGGTGTGCTACGGCAGTTGTGCTCCCACACAAGCCCCTAAGCACACTGCTCAATCGGGCTTACGCCAGGCTTTGCGGCACTGTGCCGCCTGCCAGCCGGCCGGCCGCACGGTGCGCTGTGTGCAATTGCGACCACTCACCGCGCGACCTCAGTAATGCACTCCGGCGGCACCCCGCCACCACCGCCGCCGCAACCACACACAGGCTCGGACGGCAAGTACGTCAATCTGTCGCAGTTCAGCGAGGACCATCGCCGGGTAAGTGGGCGCCGCCACTATTGGAGGGGAAAGGAGGTGGCGCAGGGGGAGAAGAGGGCGGCCGCGCAGCACAGTTTTGGCAGTCTTGTCTGTGGCCTGTGGCTGTGTGGCCCAACCTTACCAGCTTGATCTGGGTCTTGCGGGACGGGACAAGACCCAGTCATTACGTTACGATGCTAGTATGAGGCGACGTTGCTGCCGCCACTGCCAACAGCGCACCTCCACCACCCTCCCCCACGTAACACCGCCTCCACTCCATAATACACACGCTCCCCATCTGGTCCCAACCCCACCCGCTGCTGCCAGGGCGCCTCCCTGACCGACCTGTACGGCTCGGGCGCGTACTTCATGATGGCCAATGCCGGCCAGATGGGCCGGCGGGAGGCGGCGCGCATGTACGCGGCGGACCGGGGCTGGGACTGAACAGACGATAGCAGGCAGAGGGCAGGAGGAGGGGGAGACCGTAGAGTAAGAGGGGCAGCTTGGAGGGGCAGGTGGCGTCTGGGGCTGGATGAGAAGCCTTGTTCGGGCGTGGCGTTGATGAGATTATGGCAGGGGTGCCCGGCTTTGTAATGGAGCCTAGCTTGACAAGACGCGTTGTATGCAAATTCGACTGTTGCAGGATGATGATAAGTGGTTGTGCTCTTTCAGCAGCGACCGGCGCCGGCAAAGGATAGGTGATGCTGCCGCCTGCCGGTCGGGATGGTGCGCAAGACGTGGGCGTCGGGGCGTGCCCGAAATGAGCCTCGACAATCATCCGATCTAATTCCATAATACTGGTACTTGTCCTAGCATTTATCACACCTCAAACCGCTTAGCAAGCAGGGAGCAGGAACAGCTTTGCAAAAGACGCGCGAAAGACACAGACAGCTCGCTCGAAATGGCCGACGTGCTGGGCTCGCTAGGCTACACCCAAGATCTACCTGATGATTTATCTGAACTTGACGACTTCCAATTGCTGTCCAATGTGAGAGGGAGCTGCCAACACAGAATGTTCAGGTTCTCTTGCGACTCCTCGCGCTTACTTGAGTTGCGACCGAATTGCAGGCATTACGAAATGAGCGCAATACGCAAGACATTTTAGAGTACAAGCATGACCTGGTGGAGCGCGTGCAGCGAAGACTGCAGGAGCAGGTTCGGACGGGGTGGGCGGGCTGGGTCTTGGACTGTGTGCAGCATCCGCTGATGGCATAATGGTGTGCAGGCGGACCGCGTTGATACCTGGAAGGAGGCGGGAAAGAACCAGTATGACGAGGTGGACATGTCCCTGCCCATCCTCTGCTCCACACTCAACGTGAACCGCTTCCGGTGAGGACAGAAGGACTCGCCCGGGAGGGTGTGGGGTATGCAAGCCAAGGTGCTCCTTCTCTTGCGGCTTCTAGGTCGCCACGATAAGGATAGGAGCTTGTACGGGGCGAACCTGACACCCACCGCACTGCACCGCACCGGCGACAACGTATGGCTCCCGCCACGAATTGCTCCCGCAACTCTGTACTTTGGATACACTCATAATGTCGCCTCGCCGCTGCCGCCATGAATTGGCAGATTCCTGCTAAAAGCCTACTGGCGCGCACGGCTCCAGAAGATCGAGCGCTTCGCCACCCTCATCCTGGACAAGCAGGAGCTGCAGCGCAAGTAGGCGCACACTCGTAGCGCCGCACATGCAGGGCAGGGGCAGGGGCAGGATGGAAAGGATGGAAACAGCAGATCATGGTGCACCTCCTGCAGTCCCTCGGACCCACGAATGAGCACGTGACTCCCCAACCACGCAGTGCGTACCACCGCATCCCCTGGACCTGACTTTGCGTACCACAACATCCCCTGCACCTCTCCTGGTTGTGTTTGTGATGGATTGCAGTCGAATTCCTCTTACCTCCTGCCTCATCTGCCCTGCCTCCCCCAAACCCCAACCCTAACCCCCAGCTGCTCGCCTCAGGAGCTGGCCCACTGCCTGCAGTACTTTGTGGCGGTGGGCAAGTGCATGAAGGAGGTGGTGCTGGCGCGCCTGCCGGAGGAGTTCCAGACGCTGGTGAGGGAGGGAGGGAGGGAGGGAGGAAGGGCGGGAGGAAGGAGAGGGGGGTTGTGGTTACCAGCCCAAACTAAACCAAACAAAATGCATAAGAGCGAGGAGGTGAGCGTGGTCTAATATGGGAGAAGGAGGAGGAGAAAACTCGCAAACATTCCCACAACCCGGTAAGTCCCGGTCCCGAACCCAAAATTCCCAGTCGCTGCCCATCGAGCCACCCAAACTTCACCTATGACTGAGTAGGTTATTACCATTTCAGTCTCGGGCAAGGTTGACGGGGGGTAGCTCATTCCAACCCAAGCAAAATAGGGGGGCTGGAAACATTACCTCCCTTTTCAGGGGCACAGGCAAAACCAGGGGCCAGGTGGGGAGCAGGCGGGGAGGGATGTACGGGCCAAGGGGAAGACTTGGAACGTGAGAAGGAAAGGGGGATGGGGCGGGATGAACACAGGGCGAAAGCGCTGATGGTCGCAGCGTCGGGAGGGCAATGATATACACTGGAAGAGGGGCCAGGCACAGGGGATCGGCGGCAGGAAGGCAGCGTCCACAGCCGCTCAGGGGATGGCCGCCGCCCCACACACATTTCTGCGCTTCACACGTGAGGGTCACAGACTCACAGTACGGTATGTCGCTGAGGCCTCCAATAACAGCACTTTGCCAGTCCCAAACGCACTGGTGGTAGCGCAAACGCCTTTCCCTTCGCACAACGCACCGCCCCGCATCTCGGCCTCACTCTGTCCTCGCCGCCCTGCCGCGCGCCCTCAGGTCCAGGAGTCCCAGCTGACGGAGACGCGCGATATGATCCCGGCGCCGCGCCTGGACCGCTGCGTGTTCATCAAGCTGCTCAAGGACGCGGGGCACGTGGCCGTGGACGCAGAGTAAGCAGGAGCAGGAGGCGGCGTGTTGGGAGTGGGGGAATTTGGAGGGCGCGTGGCGCATGGGCTGGGGTGGAGGCGCGCACACCGGGTGCGCCACCCTTCAAGCGTTAATCAGGGCGCGAGTCTGCTTTAATACTAGTGGAAGTTGAAACGATACGTGCCGCCTAGCCTGCCCGTCCGCCTGTCGACCGCCAACGTTTGCGACTGCCATGTGCGCTTAACCCCCCGCCACCACACCACATACACACACACACGCTTGCGCCTGCACGTGCGACTGGTCCCTCCTCGGGTGCCAACGTTTGACTGTCGCTGCTTCGCTGCTGCCTGCCTGCCTGCCCCTCACCACGCGACCTGCTGACGCCTCTGACGCCGCCTCGCCTGACAGGGGCACGCAGCTGGTGGACATGAAGGCGGGTGACGTCTACATCATCCAGTACGCGCTGGTGCAGCGCCTGGTGCAGCAGGACATTGCGGTGCTCATATAGAGGCGGGGCAGGGGCAGGGCCAGGAGGAGCAGGAGGAGGAGGAGGAGGCGTGGGGGAGGAGCAGGAGCAGGAGGACGGCAGCAGCGGGGCTGCAGGCGAGAGCAGCTTCAGTGGGGTGGCAAGCGTTCGGCGGTGCAAGCAAGGAGTGCGGGAGCTGGGTGGCGAACTTGGAACGCACTCAGTGGAAGGACCAGGGTGAAGGTGTGGCTGATGCAGCTACTGGCCTCGCGTGTTTGGTAGGGATCAAGCTGGCACAACGCCCAACACTGAGACTGGGGTAGGAGTCAGAACTACATGGGCGGAGATATTCACGGTGCACACGTGGCGCACAAATGGCGCCTGATCTGCACTGGCAGGGTTGGACGCTGATGGCGGTAGCATTGGAGGTGGCAACCGAGCAGCGGACGGCGCTTGATGTCCTGATGGGGCCGTTCCCGAGGAAGCCCGCCTCCCCGGTAACACCTTTGGCAGGACGCCACAGGTATACCACCGCATGGCGGAGGGGGGGCCAGGTATGAATGATGCGGCTGGGTGCTTCGGGCATTTAGTCCGCCAGCAGACCCACATGCCGACAGGCGACGGCAGAGAAGTGACGCACGCGCCCGTGTGTCATGCCAACGGCGGATGCTACATTGCCAACGGGGCTGGACAAGGGGTGTCAGCTTTGTACAGCTGGAAAATGGGCTGAGCCCCAATACAGTCACAGGGTGGGCGGCCACGGTGGGCGGCTGCTTCAAGGGAATGAGCTTAAGGCCCATGCCGATGATGCGCAAGCTTGGGTCTAAGGACTCGGCCGGCACAAGGCACTCGTGTGTGAACCCCACACGCCATCCACACCAGTCATGGGTCAACAAGCCCTCTACCGCTGATGGCAGGGGCAGGGGCCATGTTGCGATGCCGAGGCATGGTTGCGGGAGCGAGAAGATGATCCACGCCGGTTGGTTGGGGTCGCCTATGTGCTTCGAAAACGAAATGTTCATACCTGCTAACGCTTTACCTTATATTATGTGCTTTTAAGATTATCAGCAGCTTGGTAACCTCGGCCTGTCAGCCTGTCCTGGAGGGATGGAATGCCAGTCACTTTGGTGTTAAATGGAGGGGCCTAGGGCCCTCAACCACAAGGTTTTGTCGGTAGGGGGTAGGTAGGTAGGTCCCCGGGGGGCAGGGGTGCCGGGGGGATTTCTTAGCATGGGGTCTGGCACTTTCTTACCCCCCCCTGCCTTTACAATCAACTGGTGGTTAACTGCTTCCGTCAGCTTGACCACCCATGTTCCAGTGGCCGCGATGTGAGCATTGTAAGATTGTTTATTCTGTCACACCATGCGACTACCTTGCACTACGTATTCGCATTTCAGAGCATGTACGTGACGCGCCTGCCTGCCCGCGCTTGGATACTGCCAACCCGCACGCTTCCGTCACCAACACACCTTCGCGGACGCGCCGCGTGCACCCGCCGCTTAACACACGTATAACTTTCATCAGCAATGCTACGTTAGTTTGTAGGGAATCGCCGTCGCTAACGGTGGTGCGCCCGCCTCGTCCTCCTGCACCGTCGGGCCAGCCGCCAGTCTCCGTTGCGCGGAGTCTAGGTGAAGCGCAAGCACATGGGCGGGTCCTCGCGCCGGTGTTGCTAATCAGAACACTTTCTGGTGCACAGGCACAACGGTTGCGCCACATCCACCTGCGCAACAAAACACCACCAGACGTACACCCACGTTTACATCAACGCACAGAGCAAACTGAATAGTCAAGTACCAATGTACCATTCTCGTAACATCTTCCGCATACTCGTCCTCGTGTCAGCCGGGGCATGGGCCGGGCCCTCCCTTCGCCCCACCTGAAGCCCCACCGCCCCATGGTTGCGTTCGCACGGTGTTTTGTTTGCTCACCTCTGGCTTCCGCGCCCCTGTGCGCCGCACCGTTCATCCTCCATTTCGCCCGCTGCAGCGCACACACCTGCCAGCCTGCTGCCTCCAAACCAGCCTTCCATTTCCGTGCGCATCCCATGGCATAGAGCAATGCCCTACCCTGAACAATGCCACATTCTTCCGTTGTGCTAACGTATGAGCGCGCGAGTGCACGGCTCTGGCGGCCGTCATCTCAAACATCATGCTATCAATCAAGTCGTGACGAATCCAACTTCATACTCCGGCAGCGATGAGTAAGACTGCGTGGGCGAAAGCTTTTCCTGCGCCAACTGACACCTCCCGAGCCTTCGGTACTTCGGGCCTTGCTTTGCTTCTCTGGACCCCAGACTGCCAGCCAAACGAGCAGTCAGCACCCTCGCGGGTATGCTTCTGACTGTCCAGTCCACCGGCCCCTGCCGCACGTGCATTCAACAGCTTATTTTGCAACAAGGGACAAAACTAACGCCCATGCGGCTTCATGCGCGAACCAGTGACTCCACGCTCTTTTCTTCCCGTCTGGCCGATTGCAATGGTGCTCCACGGCCGAATCATGCGCGGCTGCCTGCCTAAGTGCTTCCCTTGCACGTCGCTCAGGCAGCACACGCATCGGTCAACAGGACTGCCCAGCCAGCAGGGCTAGGCGTGCATCAAACCTGGCTGTGCATAAAGGAGAGCGTTTCCTTCCCCAGTCGGCCGCGCGCTCCTCGCCGCTCGCGACGGCCGCGCCAACCCAGCCGCAGTATCATGCTAATAATAAAGCTAACAACAATGTAACCCACGCCTGTCGCTTGCCTTCATGCACCCACACATGAAGGCAAGCAACCTGTTGCAACCCCAAGGACACCCCCTCCCCCCTCCACACACACACACACACACACACAGGTTGCACCGAAGGAAGAGCCATACAGGGTTTGCACACGGACATGAATCAGCGCTGCTTCTTTGGTGAGTGCCCCACCCCCACCCCCACAACCCAGTGCAAATCATTCCAGCACCGTGAGCTCCTCTGCCTAGCTCTTCGGCCGCTCTTTTGACGGCGGGCCGCTTGCCTCCTGCCTGCCATTGCAGTGTGTCTCCGAAAGTCATTATGTTTTCCAAGCCATGCCGCTGCTGCTGCTCCCTTGCTTCTTGTGCTGCGCGCTTCAGCCTTCCTTCCTTCCTTCCCAGCTGCCTACTCCAGGAAGCCGGCGGTCTTGTACTCGTCCAGCATCTCCTCCACCTGCTTGACCACCTCGGCGAAGGCGGGGCGGTCCTCGGGCTTGGGAGCGGTGCAGGCGCGCATGAGCGCCTCGTAGGTCTTGGGTGTGCCGGGCGGGAACACCAGGCGCGCCTCGCCCTTGCTGATCATCATGATGATCTGGCTGTGCGTCAAGCCCGACCAGGGGCGCGAGCCGGTGTACATCTGCCACAGCAGCACGCCGAACGAGTACACGTCCACCGCGCGGCTGACGGTGCCGTTGAGCACCAGCTCCGGCGGCATGTGCGACAGCGTGCCGTAGTTGGCGGTCTGCATCTTGCTGCGCAGCTCCAGCGTGCGGCTCAGCCCGAAGTCCGCCACCTTGGCCACGAAGCCGCGGCCGCCCTCCGCCGCCGCCGCGCCCGCCGACGCCAGCATCACGTTCCAGCCCGACAGGTCGCCGTGCACCACGTTGTTGGAGTGCAGGTAGGACATGGCCGCCGCCACCTCGCGCGCGGTGGCCAGCACCGCCGCCAGGTTGGGGCCGCCGGTCAGCGCAGAGCGCTCCGTGCGCAGCCAGCCGCGGTCGATGGCCTCCTGCAGTGCCAGGGCGGCCCCGCAGGAGTCGGCCGGTCGGTCAGTTGGAAGGGACGTGGTTGGCGCAAGCAGGCACACACACACGTAGATGGCCGCCGCCGCCCCGCACGCAAGAGCAGTCAGCCCTTTTGCTGCTCACCCCCCAGGAACAACGCCCAAAGCCTCCCGCCCACCTGCAGGCAGCCCTTGTCGCAGAACTCCATGATGATCCACGTCTGCACCATGTTGGAGGCGCAGCTGCCGCTGTCGGTGTCGCCGGGGCCGCCGGGCGTCACCAGCGCGCTGCCGGCGGTGTGCTCGGTGTTGCCGCGGCCGCCGTGCTTCTCGTCCATGCTGGCGCGCAGCGGCGGCCAGTCGGCGGAGACGTTGACGCCCGACGACTTGGTGGCGTGCGCAGCGCCGGTGTTGTTGGCGGTGCTGCCGGCGGCGTTGGGGCCGGCGGTGCGGATCTCCTCCAGCGCGTGGATCTGGCTGTCCGCAAAGTTGATGACGGGCCAGGGGCTCTCGCCAGCGGCGGCGGGCGCGCCGCCGTCCTCCGCCGCGATGCCGGCGGGCGCGGGCGTGACGGCGGCGGCGGCCGCCTTCGCCTTGGCCTTCTCAAGGGACTCGCCGCCGTCGGTGCCGGTGACGTCCATGGACGACATGAGCGAGTTGGCGGCGTTGGGGCGGTCCAGCCGGCGCGCCGCCCACTTGAGCGTGGCCACCACGTTGGGGTGGCGCAGCTGCTGGCCCAGGATGGCCTCCATGGCGGCGGCACCCACCGAGCCCGCGCCGCGCAGCGCCTTGCGCACGTCCGTGTCCATCACCTTGACCGCCACCGACGTGCCCATCCAGGTGCCGAAGTACACCGAGCCGAAGCTGCCCTTGCCCAGCAGATGGCCCAGCTCCAGCCCCTCCACCACCTCGGAGCCGGTGGACCAGGAGGACGTGGCGGCGGACAGCACCGAGCTGCGACGGCAGGCGGGGGAAAGGCGGGGGAGAGGCGGGGGCGGCACAGTGCGATGAGGTGAGGTTGGCACGCGTGGATGAGGAATGCAGGTGGACGGCCACCAGCCACCAGATGGCGCGGAAGAAAGGCTAGGAGCTGATTGCCCCTCGCCCCCGTGCGCTTGCTGGTGTAAAGAATCTCCGCAAACAATCCCAGTGCCAGACCCCTGCGAATCCCCCTTGACCGCACCTGGCCTTGGACGACATGGCGCGGCCCGCCAGGTCCACGCTCATGAAATAGAAGCGGCGCGCCGAGGAGCCCAGCGGCTCCGAGTTGCCCAGGGCGTCCACCGCGTTGCTCGACGCCGGGCCGCCGGCCGAGGTGGACGAGGCGTGCTCGCCGCTGCTGTTCGCCTGGGTGGCGCTGCTGGCGCCGCTGGTGCGCAGGAATGCGGGCACGCCAATGGGCACCACGTGCTCGTCCAGGCCCTCGCGCGAGGCGGGGCGGAAGGTGAGCACGAAGCCGCCCTTGGGGGCGGCCAGCGCGCTGGGCAGCTTCAGCTTGGCGCCCGTCACCTGCAGTTGCCGCCGCCGTCGCCAGTGCGCGGGAGGAAGTGGCACCGTCAAGATGCGGGTGTCAGGGCATGCGCTCATCCGAGCGACGCTTGCGGGCGCCCATTATGGCCCGTGCGTAGCGCTGCCGAGCTCCAACCCCACCAGGGTAAGGCGCATGCATCCGTCCGCCTATTGCCCCAACCCACGTTTGACGATGCCACACCCGCACCCACCCACCCACCTGGAAGTCGTAGCACTTGTGCGCGGCCTTCTCCAGCTCGGGGTTGGGCAGGCCCATGCCGTCCGCGCCCTCAAAGATCTCGGCCACCGGGCGCGACAGCACGTCCACGCGCTCCACGCCCGTCAGCTTGCCCCAGGCGGCGTTGGTGTGCAGCACCTTCCAGCCCGGCACGCTCACGTCCACCAGCACCACGCAGTGGTCGAAGCAGTCCAGCGTGCGCTGCAGCTGACCGTACGTGGCCTGTGCGTGTGTGGACGTGCGTGTGCGGCGCACGGCAGGTGGGCGGCAGCTGAAGGAATGGCAGCAGCCGAGGGGGGCCCCCGACCGAGGCATGATGTAGGTGCCGCAGGTGAGCCCCCCGCCCCCCCCCCTTCCATACCACCCCTAGCTACTGTCAGCGCCTGCCCATGCCCACGCGTCACCACTGTAGTAACTGCCCGTCCTCTCTGCGTGGCCCCCACCACCCACCCCGGCCCCCCCCCACACCTTTAGCGCCTCGTTGTCGCGGCTCTTGAGCTTGAGCGCCAGGTCCTTCTCCAGGTGGCGCACCACCAGCTCCGACAGGTTGTTCATCACGCTGCAGCTGGCGGCGTCAAAGCCCGGCCGGGCCGCCACGTCCGCGAAGCAGATGGTGCCCAGGCGGTGGCCGTTGGAGGCAATGAGCGGCGCGCCGCAGTAGAAGCGCACGCCCGGGTAGCCAGTCACCTACAAGTTCCCACGGGCCGGGGTGGGCGCAGAGTGCGGGCGGCCGTAAGTGTCTGTGCCCCCTCGTCACAACTGGACAGCCAGCCGGAACAGACCCACTGCGTGCAGGTTCGCGGGCGTACACGCGCACCACCCCATAATCACTCGCACCCATCCACCCACCCAGCCACCTACCTTGGCGTTCTCCCTAAAGCGCGCGTCCTGCAGCGTGTCGGGGATGACCAGGCACTGCGCGTTGTTGTAGGCCAGAGACCAGGCGCACAGCGTCCAGCGCCAAGGGAAGTCGCCGCAGGGGATCACATTGCCTGCGCGGCCCGATCGGCAACATGGTTCAAGCACGTGTTGGCTTGTCAGGTTAGCGCACGATAAAGTATAAAAAATTAAACACAGGATTATATGCATGGGCCCCATGGCCTCCCGCTGCTCCGTGCTTCCCCCGTGTGTAGCCCCTGCCGCTCACTCACCCTCGCTGCCGCTGATGTACACTCGCTTCGAGTCGAACAGGGCCACCAGCGCCACCGGCGCCTGCGGGCGGCGAACAGCACAATAGCTAGTCAGGGGCATTGTGGCGTTGATTTTGTATGCAGAGGATAGGGTCTTGAGGCGGTCAGGAAGCCGGGCCGGAACAAGCGCAAGCGGCCGCCACCTGACGGGCGGCGCCTTCACAGCCTGCAGTCCTCTAACGACCCGGAGAACAATCAGGCCAGATATCAGCTGCCCGTCAAGGCGGACCCCCCCAAACCCGATCGCGCATGCGGCACGCGGTGCACACTGCCGCACTGCCGCGCGCACCCACCTGGAACATGGAGGTGCACAGGCGCAGGATGGAGGCAATCTCCGGGTCCTCCTGTGGGCGACAGCCGAGCAGGGGCGCAGTGGTTAAATATTGTGGCTGGCTCGTCAGATACTCCGCGCCGTCCACCGCACGTTGGACAGCCAGTACACCGCCCAGGCAGCACGTACCCCAAACCCCGTGTCCGGTTTGTGTTACTAACGGCGCGCGGACGTGGCTCCGTCCTATTTCGCCAACGGCTTCCCTTCTCGAGACCCCCTGGCTATTATACATATGTCAGCCCCAGCTCCAGTGCCGCGCACCTCGGGCACCGGCTTGCTCATTTTGTCCAGGGCGCGGATAGTCGCCAGGCGCTGGTCCTCGCAGGGCGGCACGGGCGGGCCCAGGAGGTGGACCTGCGTTGAGACCGGTATTCCAACAAGCTGTCAGCCATGAATGCAGCCTTGTGAGAAGTGTGCGAATAGGTTGTCCCAGTTTTGGAGCCAGGCCGGCGCGGGGGAGGCGAGCGGCCGGTGTGGCACGACGTGCGGCGCTGTGCCCCCCAGTCGCGGGGCTGCGAGCGTCAGCCCCCCCCCTCCCCCCGGGCGCCTGGCCGCGATACCGCGCCCCCGCATTCGTTTCGCGCTCACCTGATATGGCAGGCCCTTCGCTGGGCCGTTCTCATGGTCCAGCACGTTCTGAATTAGCTCGGACTCCACAGCAGCGCTGTCAATGCAGGGCTTGTCGCCCTTGACATGCACCTTGCCGCCCACAACATCCAGAGGCTGCGCATTTAGCATAAGGAGGGGCCGCCGGTGTGTCACAATGCGCAAAGGATAACATCGTTGTCGTCACGTCATATCTGACCCCTGCCGCCCTCGGCGAGCCTGCCACCTGACAGAAATAGAGCAATGCACCCGGAAATTAATTGCGCCCTTCCACGCGCGTAAGAGGTTCGCGAAAATCCTGGGCTGACTGCGAAACTCCTGGGGGGCCGTTTCCGCCTCAGGCAGCCCTCGGACGCACCTTGGGCTCTGCGGCTACATCCTTGCCACCCACGGGAGCCTTATAGGGCTCCGCTCGCCCGGCGCAGGCTGAGACGCAATTTCCCATGCGCCTCTCAACTATAAAAGCGCCGACACAGCGGGCTAGGCTGCTAGAGGGCGCAGCTCTTGATTGCACACGGTGGGAAACGATGAGCCGCTCAGTGTCAAGAGGTTAAGGCGAGCTCGGAAATTGTCAGGCTGTGATAAGCTTCGTCCTGACGACAAGGCACAGGCGTTCAAGTTATTTGGTCCTGTATGGTACCTATTGGAGTGCTGGACGTTTTGTGTGACGCGGCAACGTTTCGATAACCCAACGATGTGGAACGTGGGGTGAGGGTCGTGGCATTTCGCGCCCCCCACCCCACCCGGCCGCCGCCCCCCACCCCCCCGCGCGCTTCCCGTCCCAGCCCGACCCCCTAAGCATCCACACAACGTACAACAACCACAAATGACACAACTTGGCGGCCTCCCGTTCTCCAAGAGTGAAGATGAGCAATGGCTGCAGGTGGGCATGCCCTCCCTGGTCAGCGCGCATGATCGTTCCCAGCTTTCCGTAAGAAGCCAGGGGACGAACAGGGGAGCACGGCGTGGTGCTTCACCTTAGGTGGGCTCTGAATCTGGTATCTCCTCAGTGCACCGCTTAGACGGCTCGGTGAAGCTGCACGCGTCAAGTTTGAGACAAGCTTTCACCATGCACACGTGCACAATAGTCAAGCACGTGCAAACACGGTGGGGGCAACCCGCTAGCAAGGTCACCTGCGATCAGACTAGCAGCTAATACACCTCGACGCAAAGAACCAGCCGAAGAATCCAGTGACGCTAGCGCATGGAAGCGGTCATGTAAACGTACGGAATGCCACCCCCTGCAACTACCGTATGCGACGTGCAGTACAAATGCGCACTGTACGCCCCCATCCGGCTGGACAAGCACAACAGAGTGTACTACCACACACGAGCCCCAATGCACAGGGCTCAACGCACGTCAACCACCGGGGCATGCACATGGATGTGGAAACATGAGTACGACAGGTGATCACCAAATGATAATCGCCACACAATCAAACAACATCAGGCATCCGCGCTACTCTCGATTTTCATCTCCTGCATCGCTCACATCTGCCTAATGCGCCTGCATTACGCCTGCGACTCCGCGCCCTAATTACTGGCAGTCGCTGTCCTCTTGGTCATCCGTGGCGCCGTCGCAGTCGTTGTCCAGCCCGTCCCCGCAGCTGGTCTCCCTCGTCTCCGTCATGCGGCAGATGTTCACAACCGCCTCCGTGTCGGTAGCGGACACCACCACCACCCGCACCGCGCCACCCAGCCCGTTGTCGTGCAGCGGCACGAAGGGCGAGGTCCAGGTGGCGCTCCTGGAGCTGGCGAAGGTCGGGCCCGAGTCCACCAGGTCGGGCCTGAAGCCGAACACGCGCTCCGACTGGATGCCACCATACCTGTGCACCAGCACCTTGCGGTGGAAGGTGCTGGACACGCCCGAGTCGTAGCCGCCGGCGGTGGCGTTGCGCACGCGGTAGGAGAAGTAGTACTTGTTCACGCCGGTGATGCGCGCCGCATCCAGTTCCGGCCCGGCCGCGCCCACGTTGACCACCACCATGTTGTCATCGCGCGTGCCCTGGGCGGGGATGACCAGGCCGCGGATCCAGTTGCTGGTCGTGAAGTTGGCGACGGTAAGGTTGCCAAAGGCGCCAACAGCGCCGTTGGCGTCGGGCGTGAAGGGCGGCGTGCCGGGCGGGTTAATGGGCTTGGCCCAGCCGATGCGGTACATGTTGGGGGCGTTGGGGCACAGCAGGCCGGAGCTGGCTTTGCTGTAGTCGCCCATGACGTCGGTCTGGTCGCCGTACTCGAGCACGCCGCTGTGCGCGAGAATTGGGGAGGGGGCGGGGTCAGATGGGGACGGCCGGGGATGGGTGGGGCTTAGGGTTGGAGGCATCCATGCGGACGCGGGTGGATGGCTAGAGGAAGGGTTCGCAGTTGGATGCCAAAATGTCTTCCGCAGAGAAAGGGCGGGACAAGATGGGGTTCCATGCATGCTAGGTTACAAAGAGAAATTGTAGACAGAGGGGTGCACAGATGTGGCGCGCCTGACGTGGCGTGCGTGCGCATGAAGCCCATTGTGTGCGGCAAATGGGTTCTGGCACGTCAAGGCGCCACGGATACGCCTCACTACCGGCTTTGCCCTGCAGGTCCCCAAAGCTCCTAGCTATCGCAAGTTGGGCAGTCTGCTTGCTACTACATGGCACTTCACTCCACCCACCGCCCGGCATGCTCAAGACCGTAGTTGTGCATCACCTGCGAGCATCAGTGCAGGCGGATTTCATCAGGGCGGTCAAGGTAGACCCAGGTTGAGGGCGCATTAGCCGGCGGGCACGACCGATGGGCGTGCCTTTTTGCTCTCAGCATCGGCGCGCCCGTGCCAGCTCCGCCCGCCTGCGGCGCGGGTGCCGCAGGACTCAAGCCTACTAGACCACCCACGCCACCTATGCCACCCACAATGCCGTATGTAATGGCCCTCGCGTGTCGCTCACGTGATACCCGACACACACGTGCCCCTGCCTGCTACCTCGTGCATCACCAGGTGCGGCGTGGTGGCGCTGCCGTAGCCGCGGACGTAGGCACTGCACCACAGCGGCGGCACACGGCATGGGGCTCAGCGGCATGGGGTGCAGGTGAGAAGCGCAAGCGAGGAGCGGCATGCCGGGTGCGTGGGTAGGCACACGTGCGCCGTCGGCGTCAGCCTGAGGATTCCACTGTCCTCATAAGAACGGCACAGCCTCCATTACACCATGCATTTAGAAAGACTGGCTGGCTGGCTGGCTGGCTGGCTGGCTGGCTGGCTGGCTGGCCGGCTGCCTCAAGACTCGTGCACGCACACCTGCAGGTGGCGGAGGTGCAGGTGACGTCGGCGTATCCCGCCCAGCTGCAGCGCACGTTGGAGGGCAGGATGTAGATGCTGCGCCGCCGCGTGCGCCACTGCAGCAGGCGGGCCAGCTTCTGCATCTCGGGGTCATCCGGGTTCTTGGCAACCTCCTGTCAAGAGCGGCGGCCGAAAGGAAGAAAACGGTCGCGTACATGGTTCGGCATTGAAGGGCTCAACACGCAAATAGGGCTCCGCCATGCTGAGCAGTCACTAATCGCGAGCCCACCCCAGTCCATTCCCATTCTAGCCTAGTCTCACATCCGTCGGATGACTCACCGCCTGCGCAAAGGCCTCCGCGGCGCGCTCCCAGGCCTGCTGCTCAGACGCGGAGCAGAAGCGAGAGAGGTCCCACCAGTCCTCGTACGTTGCGTTGCGGCGGGACAGCGGCGGCGGCGCGGGCCGGGTGGAGTTAGTACGCGGCGGCGGGCGCGGCGGCGGCGCGGGGCGGGGCGGACGCGGGATGGCAGGCGTGCCGCCGAGACACTTCATTGGCACAGGTCCGACCACAATAGTGTTGTCTGGGTTGAAGATGGTTTTGCCGTAAGAGCAGGTGCTGTAGTAGTTTGCCAGGTTATTGGTTGGGGAAGTCGACGTCCGAAGAATGTCGCGAGTCACACGCTGCGAGGACGCAAGAAGTCGGGGCGAGGGCAGAAAGGATATACGGTAGTTGGGGCCTCGGGTATCAAGGAGCAATGCTACTGCAGCGCTATACATGTGAGATGTCAGCCCCGCTGCGTGTGTCGTGCACTTGCTGGCGGCTTCATGGCATCATCTGCTCACTTCCTTGGTGACGGCCGGCGATTGCGGCATCCGGCAGTCGCTGAAGTCCATGATGAACACAATGGTGCGCAGGTCGATGGGCGTGCCGGTGTAGATCTGCAATTCGTGGAAGCCATGGGCCGGGCAAGGTATGAATTGGCAGATGTACCGTACATGCTTCAGGCTTGGCCGCCACAGCTGCCCTGCAAGCCGCCCTACCACACCGTCGCACTACCACAGCGCCGCACGCACGCCTCACCTCCTTCTGCTCGCTCTGCCGCACCGCGCGCAGGCTTCTGAGCCGGAAGCTCTTACTTGGCGGCAGAACTGGCGCCATGGTGCTGGTGCTGGTCGTGTCCAGCAGCTGCCGCCCACCCGAGGCTGCGGCCGCCAGGTCAGCACGCGACTGCGCCAGCTGGCGGCGGCGGCTGCCGGGCTCGGCCTCGTCCACCTCCTCCAGCGTCACGTTGACCAGGTCGCCGCTCAGCAGCCGGAACTCGGACTGACAGCCAGAAGCCGGGGCAGGTGGGGGCAGGTGGGGGTCGGGTGGGTGGGCGAGCGTACAAGCTTCGGCGTCATGTCTGTGCTGTGTATCGCTCCCCGATCTTCAGGGAGTCTCATCTCGAGCCTCCACTACACTACAGTAAATGTTACCACTCCTAGCAGCTAGTTACATGGACGCGGTGCTCGAACCCCAACGCTTGCTCACCCGCACAGCCTCCGCCTCATCGCCCACAGCCACAGCCCCGCGCGGCACGGCGCAGCGGGGGTCGTCTCGGGTGTAGTTGGAAGACGAATCGACTTCTTGGGGGCACAGGATCTGTAACTCATTGTACTGCGGGGGTTGACAGTCCATGTCCAGGTTGGAGACATCGTCAAAACGGAGTTTGACTGCCGGCTCACTCTTGTCCAATGATGCGTGCAATCTTTGCGAGCCCGTAGCAGGCCAATGCGTATGAGCCTGCAGGCGGCTTTACCCTCACCTCGATCGCGTGTGTGAAGGGCTCGGGCGAGGCCGATGGCGGTGGGTACTTGCGGAAGGGTGGCGGGCGGTGGCTTGGCGGCGGCCGCACGAAGCGAAAAGCGGACTTGAGCTTTACCATGCCCACGCCTTGAACTGCACGAGGGGCAAAGTGGCGGCGCAGGGGCCAAGCGCAGGCAATTCGTGTGGGTTTCCGGTGTGAAGCGGGAGGCCAGGCAGCTACGTGGGCGAGTCCGACAGCCCGAAAGCGTCACAGCATTCCATGTGTCACAATCCGCCGACATATTTGTGATACAATGCCGTGTTGTGGAACGCGCAGAAGCGGGTAGTGGCCGAGGTAGAGGTAGTAAGGGTATCAACCGCCCAACAGGCGAGTCAACCCGAATAAGACGCACATTCTTGCTGAGCCCTTGTTGGCGAAGGCGTTACATAGATAGCAGCCAGCGCCATCAGGAGAGCTGCGCACACACGCAGATTCGACATCGTGGCCCTCAAATATCCCGATGAGTCTCTTCACGTTGAGTGGAGCGTCGGTCTTAAATGTGCAGGCGCGCGTATGTAGACGTATAGTCGGGACTAGAGGAAGAGGTTGAAGAGCTACCAAGAACCTGTGTCCGCCGGAAACAAGTTGTAAGTTCACCTTGACACTTTACATCGGTTATGAAAGGCACTGTGAATATGTGCTCTACCTAATTACACTCCAATATTAACAGCGCGAGAGGCCTCATTCCGAGTACGGTTGAGCTGGTCAGTCATGCGGCTTTTTCTTTTAGCGTGGACGCGTGTAATTTAGGCAATTGGAGCACAAAAGCGAAAGAAATTAAACAATCCATTTAAGTTGGACTTGCAGTATCTTTCAATGCGCCCTATTATACAACATTTATTGGGTTGCCGCCCGGTCAGACTGCGGTTGGCGGGCGAGCCGCGCCAAGAAGGCCAAGTCATCAGTAAACCCAGCACCCACCTCTCCGTACCGCCGCACATAAGCACGACAGCAAGCTGTGGCATTCGATGCAGTCGAGACTCAGGGGCGCTTGGGCCACTCACGCGTCAGGTCCTGGCAGGGAGTCCACCCCATGGCACATGCCATCAACCCATCAGCACCACCCCCCTCCTCCTCCGCTCCCCAAGGAAACGCCACTCCAGCCGCCGCCGCTAGTCGCTGCCACCGCGGCTGCCGCAGAGGCCTTCCGCTCCGCCAGAATACTGCGCGCCACACGCAGCCGCCGCTGCCGCGCGTGCGGCCCCAGAGCCGCGGCCTCGGAGCCGGGCGGCGGCCGCAGCACCTGTGCCTGGCGTGTGGCCACTTCTGCCTCCAGCTCCTAGCGGGGTGCACGGAGGGCAAGTGTGGAGCAGGTGGCGGTCACGCACTCCGACTTGGAACAAAAGATTTAGAAGCAACTGTAGCAACATAGGACTAGCCACGGGGATCAAACCAAACTGCTTGTATTCGCATGGCATCATGTAGTGTGGAAGGAGGCCTGGCTGCTAAGCACGCCAGCGTGCGGGCCTATTTCTAGCACGTCCAGGCGTCAGCCGCGGCCATGAAACCCCCCACCCACCCAGCCGCATTGTACACCCTTTCTCCCCACCCCCAAGCAGCCCCCTCACCGGCAGGCTCATGGCCCACAGCGCTGGCTCCTCATCTACCGGCCCGGGGCAGGTGGTGGGCGGCGCCGGGGACTGCGCGGCTCGCCCGTCACTCCACGCTGCCCACCACACATCCACGTCTTCCCCTCCGCCCCCGTCATCAAAGCCACCACCTCCACCATCGTCCTCGCCCCGGCTCCAGCCGCTCGCGTCCTCCTCCGCGTCGCCCTCGCGCCCCGTTGCGCATCCGGCGCCGGCGCCGCGCTGCCAACTGCCCTCGCCGCGGCGGCGCTTGCCCCCGCCGCCACCCCCGCCCGCGCCAGCTGGTGCGTAGGCCGCCTCGCCCTGCCGCCGCAGCTGGGTCACCAGGGCCTCGCAGCCGCGCTGCAGCCAGCGGAAGGCGCCCGTGACCAGCTCAACCGCCTGCGCCTGTGCCGGCGCCTGTGCCGGCAGGCCTGGTGCATCTGATGCAGCGGCCATACCCGCCCCGGCTGCTCCGCTGGGTGCGGCTGCTGCCGATGCGCTGCAGCTGGCGCCCAAGCAGGTAGCAGCTTCCGCCCCTGGGTCACTACAAGAAGTGGCGGCAGCCGCAGGGGCCGACGCAGCCCGCGCCAGTGCCGCCACTACGCCGGCGCACTTGTCCGGATGCGTTAGAGCCGCCAGCCGCCGGTACCAGCGCCGCACTTGGGCTACAGGCAGGCTCGCGGGCGGCCCCGCCGAGGGTGACGCCGCTGGCGGTGGTGCTGCAGGGGTGGCCGCGGCGCCATTGGGCCGTGACTGGAGAGCCGCTGAGGCCCAGGAGAGCAGCCGCGCAGCCGAGGCGCCGGGCCCTGACCGCGTGTGCGCCCGCGACGCCAATGCGGCGACCTCGTCCTCTTCCTCCGCCTGGCGTATTCGTGAGAGGAGCAGCATCTGGAGCAGCACCTGTGATGCGTACACACACATGCACATGTGTCGCGCACGCGTGTGCTGACCCCCCGTGTTCGGCAAGCTCAATGTGAAGCCGCCCTACCTTGTCTCCGCGGCCATTCTGAGACTGCGACTGGCCCGCCCCCTGCGGCAGTTCTGCAGCTGCAGCGCCCACGAGATCCGAGCCCTGGGCCTCCCCACGCAGGCCGCTGCTTGCTCCCCTGCCGCTTCCACCACCACCTATGCAGCCGCTGCCACCGCCTCTCGCTGACGTGCCGCCAGCCGCCAGCACCACACCCTCCAACAGTCGGCTGCAATCGGCCCAGCGCCCAGCCAGAAGCAGGCCCGCTGCTGCGGCGGCGACGTGGCTTGAGTCAGAGGCTGTAGCCGTGGTAGTATCAGTCACAACAACGCAGCCACTGTCGCTGGCGGCAGCTGCAAGGCAAGCCTCTTCCCGCTGCGCTGGCGCCGAGAGCGGCTCTGCTACTGCTTCCTGAAGCTCCGTCATGGGGGCGTGTCGCTCACTTGCACCGCTGCGTCGCCTCAGCCTCAGGAACGGCAGCGCTGTGAGCGGCCCCAGGCCTGCCCCTGATCCCCGATGAACCGATAGTGCGCTGCCTGCCCAGTCCCTTCCCTGCAGAGCGCTGCAGCCAGCCTTGCTGTTTTGCTCTCTTGCTGGCGCCGCGACTGTCAATTTCGCCTTGAAGCCTCCTGCGCCTCCTTCTGCTGCTGCGCCTGACGCGCCTCCGCCTCCTCCGCAGCCAACACCGCTTCCAGGCGCCCCGCCGCGGAAAGCAGTCGTCCCACCGGCCGCGCAGCAGCCTGCGGGGAGAGCGGCAGTGATGTTTTCAATAGAAGATACTTTGTACACCTCTGGAGGACCTGGCGTCCTTTGCCGGTTTGGCGGACCTGCGGCGCCAGCGGGGCCCGTGGTTTCGCCCCACCCCCTCCCCCTCAGCCCACCTCCAGGGAGGATGCGTAGTCGGACGAAGCACGCGGCAGTTGCTGCTGCGCTGCGTCACAGGCGGAGCGGATGAGCGGCTCCTTGCTAACTAGGCCCGACGCGAGCTCCGTTAACTGCAGGGCAGGCCCAGGGAGGTGGTGATGTGCGAGTTTGTGTGCGGGCGTGCATGGTGGTGGTGGGGGAGGGGCCGGGGAGGCAGGTGCTGTGTACTTTTGGCGGGAGGATCGGGCAAAGCAGCCAAAGCCCTGACTCAAGCTGTATCAAGAAGGTTGACCTAGTAGAGTTCATTCAAAGACAGGTCTCGTGCTCCCTTGTGGAGGTGGGAAACGCAGCAGCACTTCGCTTGCCTGCGCGCCTTGCTCCCGGGAAAGCAGCTCCGGCAGTTTCAGCGCAGACTTGATGACGCTAGACAGAGCTTCAGTTACAGCAGCTTTGCTTTCCGCTAAGCGGTCCACGTCGCCGCTCATTCGGGATTTTTTGTTTTGTGTTCAGAGCGTATCATAACAATATGTCAAGCACGGAATGCCATAACTACATGACTACACATAAAGTATGCTGCTTTGCGCGTAAGACAACAAGCGACCATAAATAGTGGACTGCACCCGAGCAATACGAGCTGCCTTTCGCGATGAATGCCGGAATTTTGTACCCTCTAAGCGCCAACCATACGCCTCAAACAAGGCCGGTGGCGTCGGTGGGGGGCCTGCCGTTGACGCCGCCGAGACGCCGCCCGTCGCGGAACGCCTGGTTGGCCCCGGCCCGCCGCGGCTGGGCGCCCGTGGCAGCGGCGGCTACAGGAGCTGACGCTGGGAATGATGGGGGCCTGTCGGCGAACCCGGCGCAAAAGCGGGCGGAAATCGCGGCTAACGTGGACCGCGCGGCGCAGATGATCGGCGAAATCGTGGACGAGGTCACGCGTGAAATGTTTGTTTCCGAGGCGGTCGCCTACCTCGTGCGTGACCAGGCTGACCAGACGGAGCTGGCCGCCATTCGCACGGCGGTCGCGCGGCGCGTGGAGTTCCTGGACGCAAACTTCTTGACCGCGTTGACCGGCTTCATCCGGGCGTGCGACGCGCGCGGAGACCGCCAGCTGGCCAGCCTGCTGATGAACGTGCGGGAGGAGGTGCTGCGGCAGGTGGCGGCACGCATGCCGTCAGCAGCGCAGGTGAGGGCCGTGCCGGAGGCGCAGCGGCCGCGCCCAGTACTCAGGGGCACGGGCTCATGCGGATGGCGCACAACCACGTGTCCTGGATATCCGACATCTTCGCGGTTCTTGTGCCGTCCTATCTGCCCACTCCTAGGTCTTGGACCTAGCTCTGCGCCACGCCGACAAGGACGCGCGCCTGGACCTGCTGCGCACGGCCCTGAGCGGCGGCGGCAGCGGCCAGGCCGCACAGGCCGCGGGGGCCAGCGGCGAGCCGGTGCCGGCGGCGGACCTGGACACGCTGTCCGCCACCGCCTCCAAGTTCATTGACGAGATGGAGGAGCAGGCGGAGGTGAGGAGCGGCACGGGCTGCAAGCTGCTGAGAGTCGAGGGCCCGCGAGGCGCCGTAACGGGCTGGATGGTGAAGCCTGGGAGCTGGGAGGATATTACGGTATGGGTGTGGCCACTATGCGCGTATCCGCCCCAAGGTCACGGCGTACCCGCAGCTGCAACCGCAAACCTAGGCGCTGGTTTTCACATGGTACGCGCGCCGCCCTCCCCCGCCGCCGCCCAGGTGCTGGACCGGCGGCTGCTGGCGCGACTGGTGCTGGTGCGAGAGGAGCTGCGCATGCTGCGCGAGGAGGGCCGCTTCACGGATGACGGCGCCAGCCCCGAGGAGCCGGTGCGCAGCAACGTGCCGCAAAGGTGGGTGGGGTCCGGGAGCCAGGGGCGGGGGTGGGGGCCGGGGTTGGCAGTCCCGCCAGCAACTGTGTTTTGTGCGGATGGCTTCCTGTCTGCCCGGGCGTCAGAGGGATCGGCGCGGGCGGCTGGGTGGAGAGCGGGAAGCGCTGGCAGATGGCTGGGTAGGCGCCGGCATCGGCGGCTGTGGCGTTTGCGGTTCAGGAGCTGGCATTGAAGGGAAGGTGGGGTTGTGCGTCCCGAGAATCTCCAGGCGAGGGGGCAAGTGCCACTGGGGATCTCCAACGGGAGGCAGTGCCATGCAGAGGGGGTCATCGGTACTTGGGCTGGTCCTTACAACTCACTCCATGCACCTGCACCTGCGCTCCCAACGCCCTTGACGCCCAGGTGCGCCGCCTTCCTGAAGGAGGTGGTGGCTGTGGGCGACCCAGTGCGCCGCGTGGGGCTGCTGTCGCGCGCGTTCCAGGAGGACTGGGACGGCGCGGCGCCGCGGCAGAAGCCGCAGACCGCCTTCCACGCGGGTCAGCCGGACTTCGTGCGGCCGGGGCGCTTCATGGCCACGCTGCAGGTGTGTGTCCTGTGTGTTCGCGTGTGTATGTGTGTGTGGGGGGTGGGGGGCCGGGATACCAGAGGCTAGGGGGTTGCAAGGATCGACGGCCCGTTCGGACTAGCGTTGGGGTGTTGCAAGGATACATGGTGAAGTGGCAGAACAGGGGGTGGGGCTGGCTGTGCAGGGATACCGGTGTGGGGATGCCGCCCACGAGGATGTGGAATGGGAAAGGAGATGCGGTGGATTTCACAACACCAAATCCAAGGAGTTGGGGAGGATTGGTGGCGCGCGGGGGGAGCGAGCAACTGCAGTGGCCTCTGCCCTTCGGCGAATGCACATGCGGATCGTAAAATGCTGCCCAGCTGGATCAAGAGGGCTGGGACTAAAGCTGCGAACATTTGGATCCCTGGTCCTCTGTCCAGATCCTGTTCTCCCGATTCTCTCCCGCCGCCCGCTGACACACTGCACACCTACTGCCGCTGCCATACAGAGCACGGTGCGGCAGCTGCGCGACGACCCCAACGCCGCCGACACGCCGGGCGGAGGCGCGGCCAAGCACGCCGCCGTGCTGTCCCGCCTGGAGCTCATCCGCGGCGAGGCCATGGCGGTGCTGGACCGGATGCATGGGGGAGATCGGGCGGCTGCGGAGGCGGCAGGGGCAGACGCGGTGACGGTAGGGGCGGAGCCGACGCGTGTGTACGGCGCACCTGATGGGCTGCCAAACCCGACGGAGCCGGCGGCAGCGGGGCAGGAGGGCAGCGGGCTGGATGTGGTGGAGGGTGTGCCGGTGGAGGACGCGGGGTCGCAGGGGTTCACTGGATGAGCAGCGTGGGTGGTGATGGTCTGCTGTAAGAGCGTGGATACAGACAGAGCTAAGGAGTGTCTGCAAGTGTAAGTGCTGTCAATATAAGCTTCTACCTCAACGTAGTGCGTAAGGTAGAAGCACTTGACAGTGTATGTGATAGAGCAAACCTTTATATGTGCAGCAATCAAACAAAACTAAGCAGAAAACCGTGAGCGAATTTGCGTTGTTGCACTGATGCAAGTAAACTCGCAAAGGGGGGGGAAACTGGAAAGCAAGTCTCGGAAAAAATTTTGCTCAAAGTCGCTTCTGTGTCAGGGTAGCTCGTTCCAAGCCTGTGTAAATTATATCATATATATATAAGATTTTGTGTGTTTGATTTTTCCTAAAAAAACAGTATCGCAAAGTATGTCGATCATGTCTGTTTTAAAAACATCACACGGTCAGACTTTCTCAGAGGTGCGATTTCCTTTTTTCAATGAGCAATTACGATTATTTATAATTATGATAAGGTATGGGACTGTCGTTTGAAACCAAGGTCACATAGTTGCATGGTTTTTGAGACGGCCTGTTGGTCCCCTGGCAATGCTGAATTATTGGCCCGTGCCTCCACTCTTTGGATTGGCCTCCCTTTGTACTCTCTAGACACTGAACGCCAAGGCCTACCGCGGCTGCTAAGCCTCGTCGCACCTGACGGCCCGTCCACGCATTGGCGCTCGCAGACATTGGGATCCAAGACCTCTAAACGTCTTCCTTTGAGGTCCCCGGAATATCATTACATTGCCACGCATCATATTAATTACAGGTAAGTCACTTCCGCGTCAAGAGCATCGTTTCCGCGAAGTCGCTCGCAGAATCCCCCCGCGTGTCCCCAGCTGAGCTCTCGCACCCCCAGAACCTCCCGTACCCGACCCCTTGCAACAAATCATGCGAACTTGCCGCCCGCCGCCTCTAAACCAAACATGGATACATTTAGGGTCGTCGCAGTGACATCACTGCGTCAATGTATGCGTCAATGATACAATCAACAAATCATCTGGCACCAGCAATCGCGCACATACAACAACGAAGTGCGTCACTTATATCAGAGCTCGTCTGCACACACCTGCCAAATAAGCACGCGCATAATGTGTAGCAACATCAATATAATTCATCAGCAGATGCTTCGCCCACCACTCCTGCAAGACCACAATCACAGTAAAGGCAGTACCCATTGAAAGAAAGGATGAAAGGGTAATGTCCCCGGCATTGCTGGCAGTTAGACCAACCGACACACGCATCATGTAACGCCATTATTGCGGTGCGCACCTGCCAGACCACCTGCGTTCGACACCTCACTCGCAACCTCTGCGGCCGCAGGTATGAGCAAGCACTTGCTGGAAGCGAAGGCCATCCAGACAAAGACATCTTTGCATGTTATGCGCTCAGAATGAAGGCCCAACCCACTGAACGCCTGACTGCTACCTAGCTAACCAAACACTGAATGTGAGCAAGTCTTGGCCAGACTCTTGATAGCGATTCGCTGGGTACTCTCATGGGACTCAATCAGGATTGCCACCAGCACCTCCACAACCTGCGTGCAATTGAAATACCGCATGTGATGACGAATGGACACAGACGTCAGCTTGCATCAGTCTAATCTATCTGGTCCTGCCACGGTACCGCAACGTGCCCTGGGCATCACTGAACAACCCACCTGGCTAAAGGAGGGCCGCGCGCCCGGGTCCATGGATAGGCAGCCCGCTAGCAGCTGCGCCAGGCGTGGCGGGCTGCCGGGCGGGGGATGCGTCCAGCTCGCCGCCGCCGCCGCCGCCACCTCCACGCCGGAGACAGCCTTTACAGAAGTTGCTGCTGCGGTGCGAGCGCGGATGCGACTGATGCGCTCCCCGTGCGTGAGCTCGAGCAGGATGCAGCCGAAGGACCACACGTCCGAGGCGGCCGACAGGCGGCCACGGGAGAGAACCTCGGGCGCGGTGTAGGCTGGGGTGCCCTGCAGTGCGCATAGACAGCCAAGCGCGCGCATGCAGGCGAGGTCGGACCTAGGTAATGCAGCTTACGCGGGCGTGCTTGCCAATGCGCACTGGGCAAGGCGTTTTGGCATGCGTCCCGTGCGTGCAGTGCGCTCACCTGGTATCGGTTGGAGGCGTGCGTCTGGTGCTCGCCCATGTGCACGGACAGCCCGAAGTCCGCCACCTTGGCCACCAGGGGCGGCATCCACAGCTCAGCTAGCGGCGAGCGCACATCCGCGTCAGCGGGGTCGCCGCCGTGGCAGCGGGCGGTGGCGCTGGAGAGCAAGATGTTCTGCGCCAGAAACATTAGTAAGGGTGCAAGGTATGTAAGGGCATCCATGTGGAACGCACTGAACAGTTGCCTGTTTGCCAAGGACAAACGTCAATCAGCAGGTACGGCAGCAGTCTGCGGCTGGGGCCCTGGCGCCCTGCAATGACTCACCCCTGCTGACAGGTCGCCGTGAATGATGTTGCGTGAGTGGATGTGCCTCATGCCGCACGCCACGTCCAGCGCAAGGGTCAGAGCGCACAGACCAGCAGCGCCTCCTGCCGCCACAGAGCCCGCGGCGCCAACCTGTGCAAGTTGCAGTCGCCGCAGCGGCATAGGCAAGGCCGTGGGCAGGCATATGCACACACACACACACACACACACACATACACATGCTCCCTTGTGATCTCTAACACACACATGCTCAACAGACAGCGCAGGGCTGAATGGCACAGCAGGTCACCAAAAGCCAGAAGCACAAGTTCTCACCGAGAGCGCGTGCGAGCGATCCCGCATCGCAGTACTCCATGACCAGTAGCAGCTTGTAGGTGTCCGTTGTCGCATCCAGCACACCGGGTGCCGCATTGTCGCCTGGAGACACCGAGGTCGCACCGGCGGCCGCGGCGCTGCTGCCCTCGCCTGCAGCTGACGCGCCCAGTAGGCCTGGGCCGCCTGCCTCGGGCTGCAGCGCCGCCCGCTGCTGCTGCTGCTGCTGCTGCCTTGCGGCGGCAGGCACGGACAGCGGGATGACCTTTGTCTCGTAGGTGGTGACCACATTCAGGTGGTTCAGGGACTTGGAGATGGCGGCCTCCAAGATGGCGCGGTGGCGCCGCCGCACCTGTGGACAGGAAAGGGAGAGGCGCTTACGCCTGCCAACATCCAGGTAAGCCAACCGACTGAATGAATACGAGTTTGCTGCGTTGGAGTTCGCTGCCGACCAGCTCCCGCGCCCCCAGCACCCACCTCCGCTCCCATCAGCGAATCATGCACCACCAGCGTCTTCACTGCCACCCGCAGGCCGCGCCAGGTGCCATGAAACACCACACCAAAGCTGCCGCTACCCAGCAAGGTCGTCAGCACAAGGTCAGGCCTGCGTTCTCGCTCGCCTTGTGCTGCCGGCTGCCGCGTCGCCAGCTCCGCCTGGCAAACCAAGAAATCGAGGTGGAATCATAAGGCAAATCAGTCCAAGAGCGGTTAAGTCGCGCACAGGCACACAAGCCGGGGCAGACCAGGCCTGCAGTCTCCCACAACATGCGTATCATGCGTAGGCATGTGCTATTGTGCTGAGCAAGTCGGTCTGCAGTGCAGGCACGTGCTGTCAAGGACACCAGCAGTAGCCTACAAGCAACCCATCTACCTACCTGTGCCGTGTGGAGCGACTCCTCAAGCTGGTGGCGCAGCCCCACACCCGCCGTGTCGCCGGCACCCGTGGCCGGGGCTGCCGCGGCGGCATGCGACTCCGCATCCACGGCCGGTACGTGGTCCACGAGGGAGCTAGACGAGATAAGGCATGAGCTGTGGACAGGAATCAGTGTTGCGCACCGGGCGCAAGGTTGGTAAGAACGGGCATGACATGACCCCGGGTGGACGAGGCAGTAGTGGTAACGCGGCCCACCTCACGCGCCCACGTCACGCCCCGCCCAGCCCAACAATGGCCTCAATTGCATCCGCAGCCAGGACCGAAGTCCCCAGCCTTCTCAGCCCCCACAACCCACCTGATGTAGGCGCACAGCCGGCCGTGGAAGTCCTCTTCCTGCATCTGAGGCGGCTGTTGCTGCACGTGCACTGTGGGGGCCACCGCTGCCACGTTCGCGCTATGCGGCCCCGCCACTGTACCACCGCCACCACCACCGCCACCAGCAGCAGCAGCAGCAGCAGCCGCCCCCACTGCGGAACTTGCGCAAGACAAGGACTGCGTGGACGTATCGAATGTGGTGGGCAGCTGCTCCAGGCGGTCAGCCTGCGGCAGTTTGTCCCAGCGGATGGACAGCGGCAGGTGCTCCCAGCGGGAGGCTGACGGCACACCTGCGCCGGGAGTAACGAAGTGCGGGAAGCAAGCGTGAAGGTATTCACATAGACTATGGCGGTGGACCAAAGTCAGCAGGAATTAATGGAGCCAGCATGGCGCAACTAAGGCCGGGGCACGTTGCAACGATCACGTCGGAGATGCCGACACGTCCCTCACCGCCTGTCAATGTAGTTTCCGTCGTGGTGATGTTGATCGTGGGGGACACCGCCCATGACGCTGTCCCCGCTCGCTGCAGCTGGTTGCTATCCACGAAGCGATACATGGAGGACACGGTCCTGCTCCGTGAGCTGCCAGGGCCGCTGTGGCATGATGATGCATCCCGTCCGCTCGCCGCCTGCACCTGGTGGTGGGCATGGCACTGCAGCCGCTGCGACAGCGGCTGTGACTGTTGCGGCTGGGGGCCGCTATGCGCAGGTGCAGCAGCAGCAGGCCGCAATGGCGCGTGACGGGTGACGGCGGGCGCTGTCGCCATGGCGTCAAAGCAACGGCTGCTGGCACTCGCGTGCACGCCTGCTGCCGCCCGCACCACTCCCGCCCCCCGCCCAGCACTGCTTGGCGCTTGATTGCCTTCTTGCTGGCTCTCCACCGAAGGCAGGATTGCCGTTTCCTGCAGCGCGGCAGCCGCCGGGTAGCGTAGCACACGGACCGGCGCCCTGCTAGACGACACACTAGTGCCGCCAGTCTCTCCCAGCCCAGCTGTGCCAGCTGCGTGCGGGCCGCCGTCCGCATCCACCATGAGCGTGACGGAAGCCACACCCGAGCCGCCGCCACAACCCCCCGTGAGAGGCTCGGCCCGAGGCGCTGAAGGCACCGCCACCATGGTGCAGTCGCCGGCATGCGGTGAGCTGCACATCACCTTGCTGCCGCCAGCGGCGGGCGCCCTGCTGCCGCTCCCACGGCTTTTGCTATAGCTACCGCACTCCGCCGCGGCTCGCCCGCCAGAAGACGAAGTCGACGTAGTACCTCGGTCGTTCGAGTCATCACCATGCCCATCGTATTTTTCCGCTGGCACTTGCTTCTCCAGCACCTGCTGCTGGTATCTGCGCTGCCGGCGCTGCCTCATGAACAGCGCCGTCCCTGCCGCCGCCGCAAGCATAAGTGCAGCGGCTGCCGCCACTGCGCCGCCGATGACTGCCGGGCTGACAGAACCTCCGTCGCCCCCGCCACCACCAACAGAGCTGTTGCTGGCTGGACCCGCAACCACGTCTAATCTAGGGACGCTCGACGGCTGGTCACCCGGAGCCGCCGACTGCGGACCCTCCTGGGAAGGGCCTGCCGTATGCGTGTCGGCTGCGCCGCCGGAGCCGCTGCCCACAGCCACAGCACTGCTAAGCGCCCCGCCACGGCCCTCGCTGCCGGCTGTGCTGGCGGCACCATTGCCGTTACCGCTGCCTCCCGTGCCATTTGCAGCGGCTGTGCCTGGTGACGGCACTAACAGGGGCTGACCCCACAGCAGCCGCATCGACTCGATGAAATGCCCAAACGTCACCTGTTGGCATGAGAAGGGGATTGGGCGGGCACAACGGCAAACGCTGATCAGCAAGACATAGCGCCTTCTGATGTGTAGCATCTAATATGTAGCCAATGCAGCCATACGAGATCCTCTCAGGACCCTAGATCGGGGTGGTCTTTTTAATACCCACCACCCACCTGAAAGCCGACCAGGTACGCGCCGGCTGGGGCCGTCTCCGCAAACGACGAAGTGCAGGCAGCAGAGCCGCCCGCCGCGCCCTCAGGACCCGCCGTCAGCGGCGGCGCGAGCACCCGCCCTAAGCTGGTGTGCAGAAGAAGAAGCTCCAAGTGCCCACCCGCGCAGCCGCTCGCAGCCACCACCACCTCCTCAGGCAGCAGCTCTAGCCGATGCCAGCCCCGCGTGCTGGGGTTGCCGGCAGTCAGCACCGTCGCTGCCGCGGGGTCAGTGCCTGCTGCTGCTGCTGCTGCTGCTCCGCTATCGGCAGGGCCTACTCCGGCTAGCTCCATACCCAGTCCCGATACCGCGCTGACCGAGTTGCCAGCCTCTGACACCTGCAGGGCCGTGCTGATGAGGAACGCCCGCGGCGGCGCCGTCAGGACCACGGTTGGCCTTCCTGCAAGCGCGGGCAGCTGTGCGGCGCTGCCCGCGTTGCCAATGCTGACGTTTGGCAGGTTGCTGGTTGCGGCTTCTAGCAGCGTTGCGCTGCATGTGAAGTTGCCAAAGTTGCCGGAGGCTACACGTCGTGACTGTGTCAGCCTGTGCTGACCTGCGCTCCACGCACGGCTGGTGTGCCGGCTCGCCGGCGGCACGAGGAGGCTGCTGCTGGTGCTGGTGCTGCCCGCGGCCCCAACACTGCCCCCTGCTGCCGGTGGCTCCCGAGGCGCTGTCAGCGTGCACACGACTGCCCCCACGCCATCACATGGCGCCGAACTGTCGTACGTGATTGTGTCGTACTCGGCCCCGCTGCTGGCCGTGTTGCTGCCGTACCTGGCTACCGTGCAGCTGCCGTCCGCACCACCACTGATACTGCTGCTGGTGAAGTTATCGACCACAGCACTGTCCAGCCAAAAGTAACCTGTGTAGAGCAGACGACAGCATGCAGTTCGCTCGGACCTGCCACAGGTCTCGATGGCGCAGAAGGCCTGCGGTTTGTGATACTTACCCAGCCCAACAGCATGCACGAATCGTGTTGAGGCATGGCATCACTGGCTGATCTAACATGCACTTACCCAGTTGCGTCAATGCGGTGTAAGCAGGGTTTCGCAGATCCAGCACGGTGGTCCAGCTCAGGACATCCTGCCCCACGTATGCATGGCGTACAATGCAGGTCAGCCGCAGCGCGGCAGGACGTGCCCATACAGACCTGCAGGACGTGCCCATACGGCTGCTGCAAGCGCCAAACCAACCCCTATGTTTGCGTAAGACCACGTTCCATTTAAAGCTCAACAGCAGCCGGTCCCAGCGAACCCTCATTGCACTGTTAGCACACGTGGCAGCGCGACTCACCCTGGCCGCCACCAGCCTCCAGGCCAGGCCCAGGTGGGTGATACCGCGGCACATGTCAGCCGCCGCCTCGTACGACACGTGCGTGTCTGGGTACATGATGTACAAACGCGGCTGCTGCTGCTGCTGCTGCTGCTGCAGTACCGCATTGCCTGGTGCTAACAATGCTGCTGCGCTGGTGACGGCGGTGTCCGCCGCAGCTTGCGCTGCTGATGGTGATGACGTGACTGCGAACTGCAGCGCGGGCCGGTCCGGGACCACGGCGCACAGCCCCGCCTGCACCTGGCAGCTCCGCTGCGGGCGAAGGAAGGGCATACAGAAGATAGAACACACACTCACACGTCCTGCGCAAGCACGGGTATAACATTTCGGTCAAGCCGCCACTACGAACCCTGCTGCCGGCATGCACATTAACAACATCCCGTCGCGTACGGTGGAAGCGGCAGCAGGCACTCACAACGCACGCGGCTTCGTCAGCGGAGCATGTCGGGAAGTGGTAGTTGTACGGAATGTAATGGACCTGGCCGGGTACGTAGAGAGGGCTTCGGCAGCACTGTGGGCAGGCAGACCGTACGGAAATGGATGAAGGCTGATGATAAGGGATGATGCCCAGGGGTGATGCCCAGTCGCTGCAGCTGATGCCCTGTCGCTGCAGCTGATGCCGAGGCATCTGAGCATGCGGTGAGGCCTGGAGTAGCAGCAGCTCACCGTGTTTGATGGGCAGCCCACGCCAACAATAGAGTGGTAGATGTACGAAATGCCTGGCTGCTCCCGCCATGGCCAAGTGCAGTAAGGCAGAATCTCTTCATTACTGTAATGTAGCAGCACACGCAGCAGCGATTGCAGCAGTAAGGGACCAGCAGCATGTATGTGTAAGGCATCGGGATGTGACCGATCCCGTTCACTCGCGCCATCAAAGGTGGCCTTCACGGTTACCGGGCTGCTGGTCCTGTGAAGTTGGATAACCATACCAATACGGTAACTCACAGGCTGGCGAGCGGATACGCGCCCGGGCAGGCAGAGGACGGCGGTGCAAACTGCGCGGCCGAATACCGCAGCAGCGCCGGCAGCCGCTGCGTGTAGACAGGCGGCGGCGACCCCGCAGGCGCGGCCCACAGCAGCTCCAACTGCATTGCATCAGTGAGGAACGGGTTGCATCGCTATCAGCAGCGGCCGACTCCAACCCACAGACACACCACCATGTGCGTGATGTGTGCGCCTGGCCGCGTCCCCACCTGCATAAGCCACGGTAGGTTGGGCACCTGGCCTTCAAAGAAAGGTAGCGGCGGCTGACTGCTCCAATGGGCTACGTCTATGTGCAGCCCAGCAAAGCCGGCCAGAAAGCCGCCGGGCGGTGCGTCTTCCCTGCGTGTGGAGGGGCCGCAGGCATTAACAGCAGCGGATGAGGGCTGTTGCTGCACATACACACGAGTGTAAGGGATTGCGCGCAGTCATGTTAATGTCCCAAGCTACGCCAAACCCCACCCAATACACATGGCGCAGGTGCTGCCCTGGTACCAAGCAGGTGCGGGGTGGGACAACGCGCGCGCGAGCCTGGGTGCCCCCGATGGCTACCGACAACACCGACAGCAAGACTCAAGACTCAACATTCAAGACTCAAGCGAGCCCAAGACCAACCCCACACACACCTGAACCACACGGAGCAGCTGCCGCGGCCCAGCCGGTAGCGACGCCCGCTGCGGGTGACCAGCAGAAGCACCTCCACGGCCAGCGTACGGAAGCAGCCCTGCACAGACACCACGTAATCCTGGTACGGACCCACATGATGCGTCTCGTACGGCGCACTGCTCAGACCATCCAGGTCGGGCCGGCTGGCGCCAAACACGCCATCCGACAACAGGCCGCTGCCGTACCCCGCCCCAGTGCTGCGGTTCCCGACTGCCGTCACGTCACGGGACGCTACAGCTGCCTCCTTTTCCCGCACGGGCCGGAGCGCAAGCAGCCTCCCATTGTGCGACCTGCAGGGCATTAACCAGTGTGAAACGGTGGGCCTGTAGCCACATGCAAGGCAGGGCTTTCTTGCCCTTGGTAACTCACAGTCCGCCCATGCACCCGACACACCTGAAAAAAGCGGTCACGATGGGACCACGGGACCAGAACAGCTCCGAGTCATCAAATGCGGATGTCCGCAACTGGCTATAGAGGGACTTGGAGTTGTTCATCAGACCCGGGCCCCACTCCTCCGCTCGGAGGCCCAGAGGCACACGTGTGCCGCCCAAGGCGAAACCCGAGCGCAGCAGCACCAGCCCACTGCGCTCAGGACCCAGCAGGTGGGGGCTGCTGCTGCCGATCACCAGAGGTGTAGCAGCACCTGTTACTGCTGCTGTCGATGCGGCTGTAGCGCCCGCGTCCCGTACAGCCGTGGACGCATTCCGGACATGCGTGCGGAACCATTCCAAGGAAGAGGACTGCACACAGAAGGTGCGTGGGGGCAGCAAACACGCATTGGCGGCAGTGTGGCATGCACCGTAACTCGGTATGGCACAAAGCTGTCAATATCACCACACACCACGGGCCAGGCGCTGCCGCTGCAGGCGCCCCGCCACCCACACGCACCGTGAGACCCGCAGCCTGCACTTGAGCGTCAGGAACGCACACGTACGGCAGCCGCGCAGCACACGGCCGCCCCTCAAAGCGCACGAGCCCGGGAGGCTCTGCTGGGCTGCTGCCAACCGCTCTGCCAGGCTGTTGAGTCAGCAGCGCCGCGCGGCACAGTCGGGACCTGAGGGGGCGTTGGGATACGGCGATACGCACAAGCGGGGAATCGTGAGTTGCACGCTTGCAACTAGTGCTGGTAAGAAGTGCGGACCAAGCGGCCAGACTCAGCAGCTACTCACTCGTCCCACGTCCAGAGCCCGCCAACGGACGGCACCGCCTCTTGCAGGGACGGATCTGTGCCCAAGAGGCCGGACCAGAACGCCTGCGCGCGTAATGACCGGGGGAACAGTCTCAGTGCGTGCGGTGAGTGAGGGCGGGTGGACTCGACCCAAAACCACCGTGCGGCGGGGCTGCCCGACCAGGCGAAACCTCCAAGGCGCGCGCAAGGCACGCATTGCGGCCGGCCAGGAAAGCTCCCGACAATCCTATCTCACTAGTTCCCTTGTTATCTCGCCCAGAAGCGCAAATGCGGGGCAGCAGAATTTGCCGGCGGGGGAAGCGCAGCGAAAGGGAGCAGGGGCAGGGGCGCACTGCCTTCTTACTGTGTATGCCGCATCAAGTACCAGCACCGCGTCCGCAAGGTTCTCCCCGCGAGAAGCGCAACCGGCAACGGCGTTGATAAAACTGTCCGGCGTATGCCATTCATGCAAGGACGCAGCCTCCAGGCCCGCACCTAACAGGGCACAGCATTAAATCAGCTATTTGGTCGTCAGGCAAAGTCCTTCCGTTCGGCAATTGATACATACCATATGTAAACCTTGCGCTGAAAGTGAGCAGAAGGAACACCAGCGTTTGGCTGCGACGCGAGCCTGGGGTTCGGTTCAACCCACTTCCCGCGCCCAGCACGCTAAACCACATGACCTGGGCTCTTATTAAACAGCTACATGCCTGATATTATTTGACACCGCAGCCTTGACGCCATTTATTTGTTCGTTTACAGTACAGGAGCCTGGCGAAGTGGTCTTACGGCTTGAATAAATCATCAGCTGTTTATCATAAGAAAGAACTGCGCCCATCATATTACGATTCGTGACTTATCATAGTCGGATACCGGTAGCTCATCTGAGCCATGCATCTCGCGGACATAAATGGTTACACCAGCCAGCAATCAAATCGAACAGGGCCTCCCAGTGATTTACTGCCCCTCTTATTCAAGATAACTGCGAAACTGGGGACTGTGAGCTACGCCGCAAGGGCCAGTTCACACGGCGGGTGGAAAGTTCAGGCCTCTCGACAGCCCCGCCCTATATGGGCACACTCCCACGCATGAACAAGGGAGGTGGTCCCCGTGAAGCACGGGAAAAGCGGGCTGATCCCGCACCACATCCACCGTCTGAGGCCGAAGGTGTTCGATAGTACCTCACCTCCCGGACATAGCCGGGGTCGGTTTGCGCAGGCACTGCCAGCCGGGTGCGCAGTCGCTAATCCAGACGGTCAAGCCACAGCGCGATTAAGCAGCCACACTACTCATGCTGCCTACATCACGTACTCTCACTCGCCCGTGGACCGCCAACTAAGACACCGGCCAGCAATATTAGCCCGCGCGTCGGCGCCGCTTTTTGGGCGGCTCCGCGCTCTCCTCCTCCATGTGGCCTTGCCCGCCCCCTCCGCTCCGCACATGCACACACTTGCCGCCAGGCCCCGGGCCGCCGCCGCCAGGCCCTGGGCCGCTGCCACTGGGGCCGCGGGCGCCGCCGCCAGGCCCTGGGCTTCACACGGCGGGTGGAAAGTTCAGGCCTCTCGAAGGGCCTTCAGCTATATCGCGTGTTTGTGCCGTCACCTTGGCGTGGGGTGGATGGTTCAACCGCGAGTGAATAGCGTCATGGGACGAGTTTGCTCGAGGTCGTGGGTTCGATTCCCATACACTCCCCCGATTTCGGTCGGGATGAAATGCCTAGGGATAAGTGGTCGGCCGGACGAGTTTAGGACTTAGTCGATGAGCCCGGATTCGGTCCACTAGGGCGGCCGCGAGCTCCTATAAAGTAAGAAGTATCGATCGATCGGGTGAACGGTTAGGCGGCAGAAGTCACGGTGGAGACGTCGGCGTGCAGGTGGCACGCCCCTGAAGTCCAGAGCAGTTCGCTCGCGACCCGGGTCACCAGGTCCTTCTTGTAACCATGCATTCTTGGCGTGCATACAGAGCCATGGCTTAGCTTACTTCAAGCCGGCCCAGAACCCACAACTCAAGGACGCATGGTCTGACAGCGGGAAACCTCTCCGCTCCGCAGCGCAAAGGCTCGCTGGGGGCGGACTGTGGAATGCAGAAGACGGGATGGGGGTTACGAAGCGAGGCGCCACTGGTCCCACGTCTGTCTGTCTCAGTGTGCTTTTGGGGCCCTTCCGCCAGCTCCCGCCCGGCCCGCAAGGGCCGCAGTGGGGTTGCTGGTGCCCACACCGTCTACGGTAGCTCGCAAAGACCAGCTGCCAGCAGCAGCGGACCGCAACCCCGCGCCACGCATGGCGTGGGATGGCTGCTCGGCTTTAGGTCATATCAGCTGGTGCGTGCTACTATGCGAAGGCAGAAACTGACGGTCACTATTATCACAAACATACAACAAATAGCATTGCGTTTTAGTGTTGCAGGCGCGCAATTCGCTGCTGCCGCTGACCTGCGCTGACCACGCACGGCGCCGGAGGGGTGGTATGGGGTACCTATCCCTAGGATAGGCCGATGTGCTATCCTAAGTGGCTGACAGCCAATCCCAATCCTGTAAGTGGGGTCCCAATCCCTGCACCTCCAATCCCAATCCAACTTTGTGGCGCACCAATCCTGGAACCTCCTGGAATCTGCTATCCCAATCCCCAAAGTTGGGTACCAATTCGTGGTACCAATCCCGACACCCTCTATCCCAATCCTTCCCTCACCTGCTCACCACCACCAATCCTCAGACCTCGTAAATCAATCCTTGGCCCCCCCCAACACCAATCCTGGACAGCCCACTCGCTTGCCCGCTGACCCTGTGCGCGCCTGTCCACGCCCAGACCCCCCGCCCAACCTCTTCAGGCCGTGTGACCTACCAGCTGACCCTTGGAAATGAACGGCCTCGTGGTTACGACTTGAGCACCTAACAGCCTTGGCGCACGCGGGCTGGATCACTGTAAACTCACAACCGGTGCTTTTAAGCACCTCGGTAGCTGGTGCAGTTCTGCATCCACCGTACTGTGGCTACGCTGATACGCTCCCAGTATCCAACTCAACGCGAGCATGCAGCGAAGTACAGACCAGACAGGCCAGACAGGGCGGACGCGGCGGACGGAAGAGACAGACCGGACAGAAGTCGGGGCTGGGCAGACATATGGGTGGACAGGGTGGACAACAGACCGGACAAGGTGGGGTCGGGTGGACAGGGTGGACAGGGTGGACAACAGACCGGACAAGGTGGGGCCGGGTGGACAGGGTGGACAGGGTGGACAACAGACCGGACAAGGTGGGGCCGGGTGGACAGGGTGGAGACACCGGACAAGAAGGTGGGGCTGGGCTGACCGACCGGACAGGGTGGACAGAAGATGGGGTTGGGTGGACAGGGCGGACAGAAGATGGGGGCTGGGTGGACAGACCGGACCAGGCGTCCGGATGGAGGGTGCAGTATGCGGCTCCGTGCGGGGGTGGGCGTGGTGCCTAGGCTGAGGGGCCTAGGCTGAGGGGGGACTGACGCTGCGCTGCTGCTCAAGTAGTGGTGTGGCCGATGGCCCAGTTACAAGCCGTGCCAGGACACCGCAGGACTGGAGCAGCCAAATAAAACTGTCACAAAGGTCAACCGGAGCCAAACACTGAATCAACAGCGATCAGATGATCAACTCTAACACGTCGTAGGCTTTGGTAGCGAACCGTGCTCTCCCCCGTGAGCTCACAGACGCGGGCAGTGGAGCCGCTGCAGGCGCCAGCAAGCAGGGGTGCCAGAAGTGCTAGAGCTCAGCTTCCTTCGCCGCCTTGCCTGCCGCCACCTTGCCCGCCGCCGCCTTGCTGCCCCCCGCCTTGCCCGCCGCCACCTTCGCGCCCAGCTTGCTACGGGCTGGCGCAGCGCAGTCCAGCTCGTAGTCCTTTTCCGCTGCTGCAGCTTCTGTGAAATCCACAGCGCGCATGTGCCATGTGTTTAGTGTGGCCCCACTCCGTCCGGCAGTGATCTCGTCCGGCATGCTGACCCCTGGATACACCCCTGTCGTACCCCGCCCAGCCTCAAACGCTCACCTGCTCGTCCGGGCCGGGAGGGTGAAGCAGGCGCTGCTGCTGCTGCTGCTGCTGAAATCAGGCTGTGGGTACCTGTGGTTTCCTGCAGTGCTGCAGTGGCCGGTGTGCTTTTCACATGAACGGTTGGCGTTTATGCAGCCCGAGGTGAAGGGCCAAGAAGCTAACGGCATGCGTTGGGGGGCCAGGGTGCAGAACCCGCACGGCAGCGTGATGGTTTACATGGGGCCTTCCGTTGCCACGTTTGCACATGTCTTCTCTCGTGTTGGCAGTGTGCCGGGCGCAAATGCTTGGGCGCTGCCGCGAGGCCAAGGTCAAGTTGTATCTGGACATGTACGGCCGCGGGCGAGGCGGCCGGGCCTAAGGCGCTGCGGAGCTTGTCGCCGGGCG
This sequence comes from Chlamydomonas schloesseri, assembly GCA_016834595.1. Taxonomy (NCBI): domain Eukaryota; kingdom Viridiplantae; phylum Chlorophyta; class Chlorophyceae; order Chlamydomonadales; family Chlamydomonadaceae; genus Chlamydomonas; species Chlamydomonas schloesseri. The sequence goes on from JAEHOD010000002.1 coordinate 1,299,235, forward strand.
CCGCCGGGCGCGCTTGGTGGCGCAGCAGCAGCCCGTTAGGGCTGCTGCGGCGGCAGGCTCCGATGTGGCGGCAGCCTTGGGACGGAACGGTGAGAGATCTGGGAGGCGTCGGGGCAGATGGGACACGGGGCAGCGGGGGTCGGAGGCGGCGCGGGGGCCAGGGCGCTGGCCGCCGACTGGGTCGACTTGGCGGGCTGCGACGTGGCGGACAGCTCAGCGGGCGTCTACGGCGCGGGGCTGCGGTGGTACGTGGCCTTCTGCAGTTCACAACGAGACATGGGTGAGGACGAAGCCTTGCCGCGGGGCTGGCGAGGCGACTTGAACCCGCGCACATCATGTGCCTGTTCCTGTTGCACTGCGTCCGGCGGCGGGGCTTGTCATCCAAGACGGTGGAGGGCAACGTCAGCGCACTGGCCAATTAGCAGCGGTCGAAAGGCCTGAAGCGCGAGGACCTCATTAGCCGCCACCCCCTAACTGAGCGGGCGCTGTGCATCCTGAAGCGAGGAAGCGGCGGCGCGCGGCGGCGGTCGCCGCTCCGCATGACGGTGCTACGCCAACTGGTGAGCTGGCTAGCGGACGCGTCCACGAAGGACCTGCAGCGGGCTGAGTCGTGCAGTCGGGACGCGTGCTGGCTGACGCTGGGGTTCTTTGACATGCTTCGGCGCAGCGAGATGGCGGTGCTACAGGTGGGGGACGTGCAGCAGCGGAAGCCTGAAGGCTCGGTGGCGCTGGCGATACGGCGCAGCAAAACAGGTCAGCAAGCAGCGGGGAAGACAGTGTACCTGCCGGCGCTCACGGACAGCCGCATGCCAATCGGCAAGATCGTTACGGACATGCGCTAAATTGCGAAAACGGAAGCGAAAGCACGCCACCCGCCATCGTGTATCGCTACGTGCAGTGGCGGCGCGCGGCAGGAGCGGCGGAGGAGGACCCGTTCCTTACAGCGGTGGGGCGGCCACACAAGGCACTGGGGAGGACTGGTGCACGCAGCGGCTGCGGTGCCTGCTCCAGGCAATGTGGGACGGAGGGGAAGTCAGGCACGCCGGGCGCGGCCAGCTTCTCGGCGCACAGCCTGCGGCGGGGAGGCGCCACGGCCGCCGCGCTGGCCGGGGCTTACATGCATAGGAGGTATCAAACTGCATGGCAGGTGGCGCTCCGACGCCGTACACGTGTACATTCGGAGTCGGAGGAGGAGCGGCTGAAGCTGGGACAACGCATGTGAATTGTCGGCAGACGTGGGAGGTCAATGGAACGGTGTGGGAGGGTAGTCCTGCCCGGCGCGTGATAGGCGTGACGGGGCAGCCCTAGATGTTAGTTGGCGGAGGGTGAGTGATTCCCGCCAGGTCAGGCCTCGGGAAGAGGGCGGGGGCCCTAACACACGAGGCCGGGCCACGCAGCCCCCTGTTCTTATTGCTACTCCCTGGACAGTAATTAAACATGGAATGCGGGCGAGAGATTTGGCGACAGACGGAGAGATTGCAGGAATCGTGCCTTGTGAAGTGTGATTGCGTATGTAAACTCGAGGGGTGCATACGTCGTTAAGGCCCGAATTGCCACAGCCAACAGCTCAAAACCGTCAAAAACGTGTAAATAGAGGGGTTGTAGCCCTCCATTTGATGCCAAACTGGTGTCAATCGACTCCCCTCATCGAGCTTTCAATGCCACTCTTGAGCGGGCGCCGTGACCTCGACCCGGCCGGGATTTCATCCAGTGGAATTCCCGGGCCCGCCCCACGACGTGGCCCCACCATCACATTCCACGCTCATTCATGCTAATACTGGTGCTGAGCACACAGGCGGCCCTCTGTCGCTGTACCGCCGTTGGATATTGCTTGGCATGCTTGTGTGAGCTGCATGGCACTGCGTTTGGGCACTGGAGCCGCCTGTGGGGCCCCTCCCGAAATCCGCCAGGTCAGGCTCCCAAACCCCGGGTGACAGCACGGACCGACGACCGACCCCCCCCCCCATTTTGGCACCCCCCGAAGAAATTCAAAGCACGTGCATGATTATTCCGTTGAGCTCTATAATATTCGGGCATGGTGCAAGATATTGACATTCTTATCCCTCCTCGCTCTTATGCATTGGGTTTGGTTTAGTTTGGGCTGGTAACCACAACCCCCCCTTCCTGGGCCCCCCATTTCTACGTTTGGGGGGGGGGTAGCCCCACATGGGGGGCGCCCCCTACATGGGAATGGCAATCTTGGGATCTTAACAACTTTTGCCAGAACCCTCGCGCATTCACCAAATCTTGAATATAGCTTCCTAGCTTCCATGTCCGCATCCATGCGCAAGGGTTCCAGTGTCATACTTTTGGGGTTGTACGGCAGGGGGTCAAAACCCCCCAAACATGGACCCAGCACCCGTGAAACACGCGCCCAACCCGCCTCTGACAGCTTAAATATATTATAAGCATGTATATGCATATATCAACTGCTCTCGCTGCATCATACCTTGATGCTAGCACGCGTGCCGTGCAAAACACGTCTGTCAATACCCCCCATGCAGCCTGACACGCCCCACGGCTTCCCGGCTGTCAAATACACCTCCCACAGCTTCGAAGGCTTGTTATAAACGTATATAAGCATGTGGTATACTTTCCCCAACAATTATCGCTGTATGGGGATGGTCCTGATGCCGGACGGCGCCGAGCTGGTGAGGCATAGGATGGGGGAAGGCACCGGCACGGGGGAAGGCACCGGCGCAAACCCAATACTCGCTCTACGACTGCCCAATTGAGTGTACATATACTTGTATACCATTATATTGCTAATGCCATACCCAAACATGTCAGAGAAGCAAAAAATCGCGTCGACATTGCTCCCGTTCCGACCCTCGTAAAATGACTTGCTATTAGCCCCTATGGCTTCATTTGTGTCTAATGTACTTGGTGGTGCTAGCTTCGGGCTTGGAAGGGCGTATCTTGGCCTCTCCCGGCCTAAATTGAGAATGCCGATGAGTTGGATTGAGCTCAGGGCGCCGTTTTGGAGCTCCCGGACACGCGCTATCGCTACATAGTGTGTGAAGGGTCCCACGGCACTCCAGAACGCGACCGCAGTGAACTTGTTGAGGGCTCGCATGCTCAATGCATCTCGCGACCTCGCGCCCAGCCGTTGCGGTGGCATATCTGTGGGTCTGTATCCATAAAAACACATTTAAAGTTGATTGACAGCGCTGAAAGGGGCTACCTAGCGACTTGAACATCGGCGGCACTCCGTGTAAGGCGCTCCCCCCATGTGGCGTAGCCCCCTAAACAGGTTTTAGCGTAGACGTGTTCAGGCCAATCTTGGGGTCAATCTACGCTGCCCGTCCCGGCCCCCCTTCTAAGATACGACCTCTGCGGATGATGAGGACAGCAACTGCCAGTAGAAAATGATTTTTTCGGGCATACTTAAGGTTATTGCCTGAGTGCGTGTGGCAGCACCGAACTGTCCCCTCTGGCGTGTGCTGACGAACGCCCCAACTGCGGCACGCACCGCACAACAGCCATGATCTAACGAAGTTTGGCATTGTGCGGGGACTGGTAACACGCCATGCATGGTACCTCTGTAAGGCGTGACACCTTGCCACCGGCTAAAGGCATTTTAAGATCGAGATGGGAAGGTGCACAGGCAGGCAGGCGCAGGGCCGCGGGGGGTGGTACCAATTGCAACGTTGGTCCCCTGGCCATGTTAATTATTGGCCCGTGCCTCCACTCTTTGGATTGGCCTCCCTTTATACTCTCTAGACACTGAACGCCAAGGCCTACCGCGGTTGCTAAGCCTCGTCGCAGTGACATCACTGCGTCAATGTATGCGTCAATGATACAATCAACAAATCATCCGGCACCAGCAATCGCGCACATACAACAACGAAGTGCGTCACTTATATCAGAGCTCGTCTGCACACACCTGCTAAGTAAGCACGCGCATCATGTGTAGCAACATCAATATAATCCATCAGCAGATGCTTCGCCCACCACCCCTGCAAGACCACAATCACAGTAAAGGCAGTAACCATTGACAGGAAGGATGAAAGGGTAATGTCCCCGGCATTGCTGGCAGTTAGACCAACCGACACACGCATCATGTAACGCCATTGCGGTGCGCACCTGCCAGACCACCTGCGTTCAACACCTCACTTGCAACCTCTGCGGCCGCAGGTATGAGCAAGCACTTGCTGGATGCGAAGGCCATCCAAACAAAGACATCTTTGCATGTTATGCGCTAAGAATGGAGGCCCAACCCACTGAACACCTGACTGCTACCTAGCTAACCAAATGCTGAATGTGAGCAAGTCTTGGCCAGACTCTTGATAGCAATTCGCTGGGTACTCTCATGGGACTCAATCAGGATTGCCACCAGCACCTCCACAACCTGCGCGCAATTGAAATACCGCATGTGATGACGAATGGACACAGACGCCAGCTGCATCAGTATAATCTATCTGGTCCTGCCACGGTACCGCAACGTGCCCTGGGCATCCTGCATGACTGAACAACCCACCTGGCTAAAGGAGGGCCGCGCGCCCGGGTCCATGGATAGGCAGCCCGCTAGCAGCTGCGCCAGGCGTGGCGGGCTGCCGGGCGGGGGATGCGTCCAGCTCGCCGCCGCCGCCGCCGCCACCTCCACGCCGGAGACAGCCTTTACAGAAGTTGCTGCTGCGGTGCGAGCGCGGATGCGACTGATGCGCTCCCCGTGCGTGAGCTCGAGCAGGATGCAGCCGAAGGACCACACGTCCGAGGCGGCCGACAGGCGGCCACGGGAGAGAACCTCGGGCGCGGTGTAGGCTGGGGTGCCCTGCAGTGCGCATAGACAGCCAAGCGCGCGCATGCAGGCGAGGTCGGACCTAGGTAATGCAGCTTACGCGGGCGTGCTTGCCAATGCGCACTGGGCAAGGCGTTTTGGCATGCGTCCCGTGCGTGCAGTGCGCTCACCTGGTATCGGTTGGAGGCGTGCGTCTGGTGCTCGCCCATGTGCACGGACAGCCCGAAGTCCGCCACCTTGGCCACCAGGGGCGGCATCCACAGCTCAGCTAGCGGCGAGCGCACATCCGCGTCAGCGGGGTCGCCGCCGTGGCAGCGGGCGGTGGCGCTGGAGAGCAAGATGTTCTGCGCCAGAAACATTAGTAAGGGTGCAAGGTATGTAAGGGCATCCATGTGGAACGCACTGAACAGTTGCCTGTTTGCCAAGGACAAACGTCAATCAGCAGGTACGGCAGCAGTCTGTGGCTGGGGCCCTGGCGCCCTGCAGCGACTCACCCCTGCTGACAGGTCGCCGTGAATGATGTTGCGTGAGTGGATGTGCCTCATGCCGCACGCCACGTCCAGCGCAAGGGTCAGAGCGCACAGACCAGCAGCGCCTCCTGCCACCACAGAGCCCGCGGCGCCAACCTCTGCAAGTTGCAGTCGCCGCAGCGGCATAGGCAAGGCCGTGGGCAGGCATACACACACACATACACATGCTCAACAGACAGCGCAGGGCTGGGTGGCACAGCAGGTCACCAAAAGCCAGAAGCACAAGTTCTCACCGAGAGCGCGCGCGAGCGATCCCGCATCGCAGTACTCCATGACCAGTAGCAGCTTGTAGGTGTCTGTTGTCGCATCCAGCACACCGGGTGCCGCATTGTCGCCTGGAGACACCGAGGTCGCACCGGCGGCCGCGGCGCTGCTGCCCTCGCCTGCAGCTGACGCGCCCAGTAGGCCTGGGCCGCCTGCCTCGGGCTGCAGCGCCGCCCGCTGCTGCTGCTGCTGCTGCTGCCTTGCGGCGGCAGGCACGGACAGCGGGATGACCTTTGTCTCGTAGGTGGTGACCACATTCAGGTGGTTCAGGGACTTGGAGATGGCGGCCTCCAGGATGGCGCGGTGGCGCCGCCGCACCTGTGGACAGGAAAGGGAGAGGCGCTTACGCCTGCTAACATCCAGGTAAGCCAACCGACTGAATGAATGCGATAACAAGTTGGAGCTTGCTGCCGACCAGCTCCCGCGCCCCCAGCACCCACCTCCGCTCCCATCAGCGAATCATGCACCACCAGCGTCTTCACTGCCACCCGCAGGCCGCGCCAGGTGCCATGAAACACCACACCAAAGCTGCCGCTACCCAGCACGGTCGTCAGCACAAGGTCAGGCCTGCGTTCTCGCTCGCCTTGTGCTGCCGGCTGCCGCGTCGCCAGTTCCGCCTGGCAAACCAAGACATAGAGGTGGAATCATAAGGCAAATCAGTCCAAGGGCGGTTAAGTCGCGCACAGGCACACAAGCCGGGGCAGACCAGGCCTGCAGTCTCCCACAACATGCGTATCATGCGTAGGCATGTGCTATTGTGCTGAGCAAGTCGGTCTGCAGTGCAGGCACGTGCTGTCAAGGACACTAGCAGTAGCCTACAAGCAACCCATCTACCTACCTGTGCCGTGTGGAGCGACTCCTCAAGCTGGTGGCGCAGCCCCACACCCGCCGTGTCGCCGGCACCCGTGGCCGAGGCTGCCGCGGCGGCATGCGACTCCGCATCCACGGCCGGTACGTGGTCCACGAGGGAGCTAGACGAGATAAGGCATGAACTGTGGACAGGAATCAGTGTTGCGCACCGGGCGCAAGGTTGGTAAGAACGGGCATGACATGACCCCGGGTGGACGAGGCAGTAGTTTGTAACGCCGCCCATCTCACGCCCCCACGTCACGCCCCGCCCAGCCCAACAATGGCCTCAATTGCATCCGCAACCAGGACCGAAGTCCCCAGCCTTCTCAGCCCCCAAAGCCCCCACAACCCACCTGATGTAGGCGCACAGCCGGCCGTGGAAGTCCTCTTCCTGCATCTGAGGCGGCTGTTGCTGCACGTGCACTGTGGGGGCCACCGCTGCCACGTTCGCGCTATGCGGCCCCGCCACTATACCACCGCCACCACCACCGCCACCGCCACCACCACCGCCACCAGCAGCAGCAGCAGCAGCAGCAGCAGCAGCAGCAGCCCCCACTGCGGAACTTGCGCAAGACAAGGACTGCGTGGACGTATCGAATGTGGTGGGCAGCTGCTCCAGGCGGTCAGCCTGCGGCAGTTTGTCCCAGCGGATGGACAGCGGCAGTTGCTCCCAGCGGGAGGCTGACGGCACACCTGCGCCGGGAGTAACGAAGTGCGGGAAGCAAGCGTGAAGGTATTCACATAGACTATGGCGGTGGACCAAAGTCAGCAGGAATTAATGGAGCCAGCATGGCGCAACTAAGGCCGGGGCACGTTGCAACGATCACGTCGGAGATGCCGACACGTCCCTCACCGCCTGTCAATGTAGTTTCCGTCGTGGTGATGTTGATCGTGGGGGACACCGCCCATGACGCTGTCCCCGCTCGCTGCAGCTGGTTGCTATCCACGAAGCGATACATGGAGGACACGGTCCTGCTCCGTGAGCTGCCAGGGCCGCTGTGGCATGATGATGCATCCCGTCCGCTCGCCGCCTGCACCTGGTGGTGGGCATGGCACTGCAGCCGCTGCGACAGCGGCTGTGACTGTTGCGGCTGGGGGCCGCTATGCGCAGGTGCAGCAGCAGCAGGCCGCAATGGCACGTGACGGGTGACGGCGGGCGCTGTCGCCATGGCGTCAAAGCAACGGCTGCTGGCACTCGCGTGCACGCCTGCTGCCGCCCGCACCACTCCCGCCCCCCGCCCAGCACTGCTTGGCGCTTGATTGCCGTCTTGCTGGCTCTCCACCGAAGGCAGGACTGCCGTTTCCTGCAGCGCGGCAGCCGCCGGGTAGCGTAGCACACGGACCGGCGCCCTGCTAGACGACACACTAGTGCCGCCAGTCTCTCCCAGCCCAGCTGTGCCAGCTGCGTGCGGGCCGCCGTCCGCATCCACCATGAGCGTGACGGAAGCCACACCCGAGCCGCCGCCACAACCCCCCGTGAGAGGCTCGTTCCGAGGCGCTGAAGGCACCGCCACCATGGTGCAGTCGCCGGCATGCGGTGAGCTGCACATCACCTTGCCGCCGCCAGCGGCGGGCGCCCTGCTGCCGCTCCCACGGCTTTTGCCATAGCTACCGCACTCCGCCGCGGCTTGCCCGCCAGAAGACGAAGTCGACGTTGTATCTCGGCTGTTCGAGCCATCACCATGCCCATCGTATTTTTCCGCTAGAACTTGCTTCTCCAGCGCCTGCTGCTGGCGTCTGCGCGTGGTCAGTCCACCTTCACTACTGCTTTCTGTGGTGGCGGTGTTGTCAGCTGCATGTGATGTGGCTGAGGATGCACTCGCTGGCTTAAGCTGTTGGCTGCTGCCAGGGGCGCGGCAGAACGACGACTCCAACGTTGTGTGCCTGGATGCCCCAGGGCCTCTTGGGCCACCCCTGCCTGGCACTGAGCACTGGTGCGTGCGCGATGTGCCTGTGGCGGCTGCCATGCGCCGCTGGTGCAATGGCGGGTCACTGCTCGCGGAAGCCAGCAGGGCCAACGCAGCAAGTCCGTTTGGTGCACACGAAAAAGTGGCCCGGTCCCTTGCATCTGCTGGCCGTGTGCCTATCCCGTGCGCGACTGGCCCTGTGCTCGCCCGGGCGTCGCCAGCGGCTGTCGCCTGATTCGGTCCAGTGGCAGCAACCGGCGCTCCAGGAGCTTCCGCTGTGGAGTGTGGTGGTGTCGACGCGTACTGCCGCCGGGCCGGGCCGCCGCTACCGCCGCCTTCTGCTGCCACCAGCGCTGTACCCTCTGCTGCCTCCGTAACCAGCAGGAGCGCGACGGTGGGGGCGCCCTCGCAGGCGTCACAGCTGGCGGCGGGCGGCTGCTGGGCTGCTGCGGTAACAGCCACACCCCCAAATGGGCGGCGCGGGGAAAGAGGCGACTCGTGCGCCTGTGGCTCGTTCACACAACTTACCCCCACTGCGTTATCAACTGCGCCTGCGAGGCTACTATCGATGACGGCACGCTCGGCGTGCCTGCCGCCCGAAGACGAAGAAAATGTGCCGCCTGGGCTGGTACTGCCGCCGCCGCCGCTGGGTGCTAACACACCGGCCAGCAGCTTGCCAGCAGCAGCCGGCACCAGCTGAGGCACCAGCTGCTGCTGTTGATGTTGCTGTTGCCGCTGCTGCTGCTGCTGGCGTCTGCGCAGCCGGCGCTGCCTCATGAACAGCACCGTCCCTACCGCCGCCGCAAGCACAAGTGCAGCGACTGCCGCCACTGCGCCGCCGATGACTGCCGGGCTGACAGAACTTCTGTCGCCCCCGCCACCACCAACAGAGCTGTTGCTGGCTGGACCCGCAACCACGTCTAATCTAGGGACGCTCGATGGCTGGTCACCCGGAGCCGCCGACTGCGGACCCTCCTGGGAAGGGCCTGCCGTATGCGTGTCGGCTGCGCCGCCGGAGCCGCTGCCCACAGCCACGGCACTGCTAAGCGCCCCGCCACGGCCCTCGCTGCCGGCCGTGCTGGCGGCACCATTGCCGTTACCGCTGCCTCCCGTGCCATCTGCAGCGGCTGTGCCTGGTGACGGCACTAACAGGGGCTGACCCCACAGCAGCCGCATCGACTCGATGAAATGCCCAAACGTCACCTGTTGGCATGAGAAAGGGGATTGGGCGGGAACAACGGCAAACGCTGGTCAGCAAGACATGGAGCCTTCTGATGTGTAGCATGATATATGTAGCCAATGCAGCCATACGAGACCCTCTCAGGACCCTAGATCAGGGTGGTATTTACAATACCCACCACCCACCTGAAAGCCGACCAGGTACGCGCCGGCTGGGGCCGTCTCCGCAAACGACGAAGTGCAGGCAGCAGAGCCGCCCGCCGCGCCCTCAGGACCCGCCGTCAGCGGCGGCGCGAGCACCCGCCCTAAGCTGGTGTGCAGAAGAAGAAGCTCCAAGTGCCCACCCGCGCAGCCGCTCGCAGCCACCACCACCTCCTCAGGCAGCAGCTCTAGCCGATGCCAGCCCCGCGTGCTGGGGTTGCCGGCAGTCAGCACCGTCGCTGCCGCGGGGTCAGTGCCTGCTGCTGCTGCTGCTGCTCCGCTATCGGCAGGGGCTACTCCGGCTAGCTCCATACCCAGTCCCGATACCGCGCTGACCGAGTTGCCAGCCTCTGACACCTGCAGGGCCGTGCTGATGAGGAACGCCCGCGGCGGCGCCGTCAGGACCACGGTTGGCCTTCCTGCAAGCGCGGGCAGCTGTGCGGCGCTGCCCGCGTTGCCAATGCTGACGTTTGGCAGGTTGCTGGTTGCGGCTTCTAGCAGCGTTGCGCTGCATGTGAAGTTGCCAAAGTTGCCGGAGGCTACACGTCGTGACTGTGTCAGCCTGTGCTGACCTGCGCTCCAGGCACGGCTGGTGTGCCGGCTCGCCGGCGGCACGAGGAGGCTGCTGCTGGTGCTGGTGCTGCCCGCGGCCCCACCACTGCCCCCTGCTGCCGGTGGCTCCCGAGGCGCTGTCAGCGTGCACACGACTGCCCCCACGCCATCACATGGCGCCGAGCTGTCGTACGTGATTGTGTCGTACTCGGCCCCGCTGCTGGCCGTGTTGCTGCCGTACCTGGCTACCGTACAGCTGCCGTCCGCACCACCACTGATACTGCTGCTGGTGAAGTTATCGACCACAGCACTGTCCAGCCAAAAGTAACCTGTGTAGAGCAGACGACAGCATGCAGTTCGCTCGGACCTGCCACAGGTCTCGATGGCGCAGAAGGCCTGCGGTTTGTGATACGTACGCACCCCAACAACATGCACGAATCGTGTTGAGGCATGGCATCACTGGCTGATCTAACATGCACTTACCCAGTTGCGTCAATGCAGTGTAAGCAGGGTTTCGCAGATCCAGCACGGTGGTCCAGCTCAGGACATCCTGCCCCACGTATGCATGGCGTACAATGCAGGTCAGCCGCAGCGCGGCAGGACGTGCCCATAACGACATTGGTGCTGCTGCAAGCGCCAAACCAACCCCTATGTTTGCCTAAGACCACGTTCCATTCAAAGCTCAACAGCAGCCGGTCCCAGCGAACCCTCATTGCACTGTTAGCACACGTGGCAGCGCGACTCACCCTGGCCGCCACCAGCCTCCAGGCCAGGCCCAGGTGGGTGATACCGCGGCACATGTCAGCCGCCGCCTCGTACGACACGTGCGTGTCTGGGTACATGATGTACAAACGCGGCTGCTGCTGCTGCTGCTGCTGCTGCTGCTGCTGCTGCAGTACCGCATTGCCTGGTGCTAACAATGCTGCTGCGCTGGTGACGGCGGTGTCCGCCGCAGCTTGCGCTGCTGATGGTGATGACGTGACTGCGAACTGCAGCGCGGGCCGGTCCGGAACCACGGCGCACAGCCCCGCCTGCACCTTGCAGTTCCGCTGCGGGCGAAGGAAGGGGATACAGAAGAACACACACTCACACGTCCTGCGCAAGCACGGGTATAACATTTCGGTCAAGCCGCCACTACGAACCCTGCTGCCGGCATGCACATTAACAACATCCCGTCGCGTACGGTGGAAGCGGCAGCAGGCACTCACAACGCACGCGGCTTCGTCAGCGGAGCATGTCGGGAAGTGGTAGTTGTACGGAACGTAGTAGCGCTCGTAGTTTAAGTAGATAGGGCTCCGGCAGCACTGTGGGCAGGCAGCAGGTGAAGACAGTACGGAAATGAATGAAGACTAATGATAAGGGATGATGCCCAGGGGTGATGCCCAGTCGCTGCAGCTGATGCCCTGTCGCTGCAGCTGATGCCGAGGCATCTGAGCATGCGGTGAGGCCTGGAGTAGCAGCAGCTCACCGTGTTTGATGGGCAGCCCACGCCAACAACAGAGTGGAAAACGTTTGAAATCTCGGGGTCCTCCCGCCATGGCCAAGTGCAGTAGGGCAGAATCTCTTCATTACTGCAATGTAGCAGCACACGCAGCAGCGATTGCAGCAGTAAGGGACCAGCAGCATGTATGTGTTAGGCATCGGGATGTGACCGATCCCGTTCACTCGCGCCATCAAAGGTGGCCTTCACGGTTACCGGGCTGCTGGTCCTGTGAAGTTGGATAACCATACCAATACGGTAACTCACAGGCTGGCGAGCGGATACGCGCTCGGGCAGGCAGAGGACGGCGGTGCAAACTGCGCAGCCGAATACCGCAGCAGCGCCGGCAGCCGCTGCGTGTAGACAGGCGGCGGCGACCCCGCAGGCGCGGCCCACAGCAGCTCCAACTGCATTGCATCAGTGAGGAACGGGTTGCATCGCTATCAGCAGCGGCCGACTCCAACCCACAGACACACCACCATGTGCGTGATGTGTGCGCCTGGCCGCGTCCCCACCTGCATGAGCCACGGTAGGTTGGGCACCTGGCCTTCAAAGAAAGGTAGCGGCGGCTGACTGCTCCAATGGGCTACGTCTATGTGCAGCCCAGCAAAGCCGGCCAGAAAGCCGCCGGGCGGTGCGTCTTCCCTGCGTGTGGAGGGGCCGCAGGCATTAACAGCAGCGGATGAGGGCTGTTGCTGCACATACACACGAGTGCAAGGGATTGCGCGCAGTCATGTTAATGTCCCAAGCTACGCCAAACCCCATGTAAGACGCTAACATCTACTAGATGTTCTGAGGGCAGTTTCATAGGTTTACACCCTCCCCCACGCACATGGCGCACATGACCCTTTCCCTTGTGCTTTTCTAACACATGGCGCAGGTGCTGCCCTGGTACCAAGCAGGTGAGGGATGGGACAACGCGCGCGCGAGCCTGGGTGCCCCCGATGGGTATGACAACACCGACAGCAAGACTCAAGACTCAACATTCAAGACTCAAGCGAGCCCAAGACCAACCCCACACACACCTGAACCACACGGAGCAGCTGCCGCGGCCCAGCCGGTAGCGACGCCCGCTGCGGGTGACCAGCAGAAGCACCTCCACGGCCAGCGTGCGAAAGCAGCCCTGCACAGATACCACGTAATCCTGGTACGGACCCACATGATGCGTCTCGTACGGCGCACTGCTCAGACCATCCAGGTCGGGCCGGCTGGCGCCAAACACGCCATCCGACAACAGGCCGCTGCCGTACCCCGCCCCAGTGCTGCGGTTCCCGACTGCCGTCACGTCACGGGACGCTACAGCTGCCTCCTTTTCCCGCACGGGCCGGAGCGCAAGCAGCCTCCCATTGTGCGACCTGCATGGCATGAACCAGTGTGGAACGGTAGGCCCGTAGCCACATGCAAGGGAGGGCTTTCTTGCCCCTTGGTAACTCACAGTCCGCCCATGCACCCGACACACCTGAAAAAAGCGGTCACGATGGGACCACGGGACCAGAACAGCTCCGAGTCATCAAACGCGGATGTCCGCAACTGGCTATAGAGGGACTTGGAGTTGTTCATCAGACCCGGGCCCCACTCCTCCGCTCGGAGGCCCAGAGGCACACGTGTGCCGCCCAAGGCGAAACCCGAGCGCAGCAGCACCAGCCCACTGCGCTCAGGACCCAGCAGGTGGGGGCTGCTGCTGCCGATCACCAGGGCTGTAGCAGCGCCTGCTGCTGCTACTGCTGCTGCCGTCGATGCGGCTGTAGCGCCCGCGTCCCGTACAGCCGTGGACGCATTCCGGACATGCGTGCGGAACCAGTCCAAGGAAGAGGACTGCACACAGAAGGTGCGTGAGGGCAGCAAACACGCATTGGCGGCAGTGCGGCATGCACCGTAACTCGGTATGGCACAAAGCTGTTGATATCACCACACACCACGGGCCAGGCGCTGCCGCTGCAGGCGCCCCGCCACCCACACGCACCGTGAGACCCGCAGCCTGCACTTGAGCGTCAGGAACGCACACGTATGGCAGCCGCGCAGCACACGGCCGCCCCTCAAAGCGCACGAGCCCAGGAGGCTCTGCTGGGCTGCTGCCAACCGCTCTGCCAGGCTGTTGAGTCAGCAGCGCCGCGCGGCACAGTCGGGACCTGAGGGGGCGTTGGGATACGGCGATACGCACAAGTGGGGAATCGTGAGTTGCACGCTTGCAACTAGTGCTGGTAAGAAGTGCGGACCAAGCGGCCAGACTCAGCAGCTACTCACTCGTCCCACGTCCAGAGCCCGCCAACGGACGGCACCGCCTCTTGCAGGGACGGATCTGTGCCCAAGAGGCCGGACCAGAACGCCTGCGCGCGTAATGACCGGGGGAACAGTCTCAGTGCGTGCGGTGAGTGAGGGCGGGTGGTCTTGACCCAAAACCACCGTGCGGCGGGGCATCCGACCAGGCGAAACCTCCAAGGCGCGCGCAAGGCACGCATTGCGCCCGGCCAGGAAAGCTCCCGACAATCCTATCTCACTAGTTCCCTTGTTATCTCGCCGCGAAGCGCAAATGCGGGACAGCAGAATTTGCCGGCGGGGGAAGCGCAGCGAAAGGGAGCAGGGGCAGGCGCGCACTGCCTTCTTACTGTGTATGCCGCAGCAAGTACCAGCACCGCGTCCGCAAGGTTCTCCCCGCGAGAAGCGCAACCGGCAACGGCGTTGATAAAACTGTCCGGCGTATGCCAGTCATGCAAGGACGCAGCCTCCAGGCCCGCACCTAATCGGCACAGCATTAACTCAGTTATTTGCTCGTCCGGCAAAGTCCTTCCGTTCGGCAATTGATACATACCATATGTAAACCTTGCGCTGAAAGTGAGCAGAAGAAATACCAGCGTTTGGCTGCGACGCGAGCCTGGGGTTCGGTTCAACCCACTTCCCGCGCCCAGCACGCTAAACCACATGACCTGGGCTCTTATTAAACAGCTACATGCCTGATATTATTTGACACCGCAGCCTTGACGCCATTTATATGTTTACAGTACAGGAGCCTGGCTAAGTGGTATTATGGCTATCACTGTATCAGCTGTTTATCATAGAAAAGAACTGCACCCATTATACAAGAGAGGCTGGCGCGTGTGCGACTTTTAGAACGGGGCCAGCATTCTTGGGCGGAGCGGCCGAAGAATCCGCGACAGCAGGCAAAAGCCGCAGGCCCAAAACAGAGGTCCACCAGCGTGGAATCGCTCGGTCTGGGCTGGAGAGTAGCGACATTGCGATTACTTGATGAGCACAACGTCTCGCGTTCCTCGCCGCGCTCGTGTCGTGTCGTGCCGCTGCCCGTGTCGCTGCCCGTGTCGCTGCCCGTGTCGCTGTCGCTCTCCTCCCAAACACCTACCGCTACGCAGTACCACGGCTTGCCCCTTTGGGGACCATGGGATGAGGGGGCGAGGGGGCCAGGGGGCGAGGGAAGGAGGTCGCGAAGAAGTATGCGACCCGACGTCGATGGCCTCGTTGTCATAGGCTATACGCGATTGTATTTAACTACCTTTCGTGCAATCCATACATACATCGATCATGCGAGTTCGCTGACGATTATGTCGATCGCTTCCTCGGCTCCTTAGAGCTAGATCAGGTTCTTTCCTGATATTTCTAACAAGATTATTATATAGCGAGGTGATGTTGATTGAAATAACTCAGCGAGCTTTCCATTTTGGGCCTGGAAAGTCCCATAATTACAGACTGATAATGTGATTCGTCCACGACCTGGGGTCAGAAGTCCATCCAACCAATGAATAACACGTTTTACTATCAGTTCATCGCCGTTGGATGCCATAAACATGCGTCCAGAGCGAAATCGGATGTGAAACGTTTTCACGTTACATTTGAAACTGTAATGTCCGAGACTGCCCCCCCTGGCACCGATCGATGTGACCGCAAGGGCTTCCGCCCCTCCCCCTTCGGGGGAAGGGGCAAGCCAACCCTTCACACCCGCCCCCAGCAGGAAAGAACGGAAATGCCCACCCGCCGCGTGGCCTGTGTCCAAAACAGTGGGTCCACAACCGTCAAATCGCTCGGTCTGGCCTTGAGAGTAGCAACATTGCAATTACTTGATGGGCACGACTCCCGCAGCCAAGGTCGCGTGACTAGCGTGACTCCGCGCACAGCAAGTCCCAGCCAAGCCTAAACCCGCCAGATCCTCGCCATTTGCATCGATGCCACAAAGCCAAGAGCGGGAGCACCGCAAAGTCTGAAGGCCAGCAACACGCACCACCGGCAGCGCCTAACCTAACTAGGGCGCAAGCCATATGCTGCTGGGGGGCGGGTGCGGCAGGGTTGGGGGGCCGCCCATACTAAGATTACTGCAGTACCTGTCATTGATGCTTATGTATATTAAAATAAATAATTGTAAAACATGAGGTGGTCGCGGAGAAAGATTCATAATCTTCGCCAATACGCCTGTGTATTCTTAAATAGCAGCTCGTGTGACACCATTTACCGTATTCTAATATGATGTAATTGTTGCCAGCAGAAAAGGAGGTGCGATTGCAACGTTCTGTTGACAAATGGTGTCGATCCGCAACGAAGACACGACACCACACCGTAAGACACGAAATCCAAAATAGGAAGTGCTGGAGTGCGCAGACGTGGGCGGTCACTTAGACTGTTATGCACAGGACCCGTCCCCTGGTTCGAGGCTTCGCAAATAGTTCAGGCGCTGTCGATCGCGGGATGAGGGAACGCTGGGTTAGCGCGGGAGGGGCCGGGAGGAGGGCTAGGCAGAGCTGGGCCAGCACGGCGAGGGCTGCAAGCGGGGCGGGGCTAGGAGGGGCGGAACTGGGAGGTCCAGGGCTTATGGGAGCTGGACTGGGCGGAACGCGGGCGATGGAGCCCTGGGAGCCCCAGGTGGGGGCCCCAGGGGGCGGCTCCGGGAGGGGAAGGAGTTCCGGAATCCGGATTGGGAGCGGCTCACAGGACCCCAAACATCAGCATGCCCTTCCTCTCGACGGGCCTCGCCCTTTTCGCGCTTTGTGAAGCGCACCAACCCCTTGTCCGAGAGGGCGACACAAGACCCGCGAGATCTTGCCAAAAAATGGTGAGGATGAGAAATGGCCCGCCGATATGAAATATGCTTTAGACATTCTACCACGTTGCTTTTATTGCGTGCTCTGCGTTGTGCCATACCTCCTACGCGTTTTTGATCGCGTCATCGCTTCAGAATTGCGCATGCACCAAAATGTACATGAATGCCTGGCATTATAATCGTGCTATGTGTGGCATGGCAACGGTCTGCGGCGCCCTGCACGTGCACATGCATGCTCGGCAGCTCGGCTCGCCACGCTCTACGGACAAAAACGGACATGCTCTAAATTGCGAAACGAAAAGGTAAGGGCGAGCAGGGGTGAGGGCGAGGGCTCTGGGGCCCTCGCCCCGGCGGCAATCCCCATGAGCCAGCCCTCATCCCACTCATGGGCCAGGCCAAGCCGAGAAGCAGCACATTCAGATAGCAAGATCATTGCCGGGGCTATCCCAATCCTAAAAGTTTGGTTCCAGTCCTGACCGCACCTATCCCAATCCTCAAAGCGCCGGTCCAATCCTGACCTAAGTGCTATCCCAATCCAGCCAGGGGTGACCGGCCACGACCTCAATTCTACCCCCCATACCACCCCTCTGACGGTGGCCACCGCAATTGTGCCACAAAACGACGCAATGACCTCGCTGCACTGTATTTCACCGTATACGTGGCTCAGAATTTCAATCGAAATCGAGAGACGTATGGCGGGCGGTGCCTATACCAACCGTCCCCAGCTTTGCCTGGGAGATGAGGCGTTTCAGAACCTTTGGCCTCAGGCCCTCAGCCTGGTGCGCGTTTGGTGAGAGCGAGCGAGCTGCCATCCTTTTACGTCTGACCTACGGAGGCAGGCGCCCTGTGATCGCGGCAGTCAAGCGTGGAGTGCGCTTCGATCGCCGTAGGCTTGGTTAGTGTGCGCCGTTCAGGTTGTCGGCGCTCTCGCCAGTCCAAAGAGGCTGGTAGGCTGCAGCGGCCGTGTTTTGGGCCCGGGTCAGAAGCCTCCCCACAGCTGTAACCGTGGTGTGGGCACAGTCACCCTTTTTTACCTGACTTGTTGAGAGAAAAACCCTTGTGTATGAGCCGAGGCGTAAGGACATGCGCCATCAGGCTACCCATGCAGACAGGGTGCAACCCCTGCATGCAGATGTAATTGTGCATTGGGTACAAGAGGGACCGACGCAATTCACGAGCCAGCACAGCGCTTTGTGGGTGTGTTCCTGCTCTAAACCTCAGGGGCGTGCCACCCGCAGCGCCTACAGCCCACTCTCCTAGATGCAAGCGAGGGCCCAGCTAGGGGCGGGCCCAATATAGCGCGGGCTTCGCTGAACCCTTCGCTAAACCCTTCCGCCGCTGCATTCCACGTCTGTGGGCGCACCATGAGTCACAGCCAAGCACGAAAGCGCTGGACCCCCGCCCTGCATACGGACCCCCGCCCACCCTATGGACACCGCCCTATGGATCTGCACATTCCCGCGCATGAAAAAACATCGGCGGCCGGACGCACAGACGCGCCACACACAGGCGCACCGTGCGCCTTTCAGATACCTTGTTCTCCCACAAGAGAGCCCACAGCCGCGCCAAACGTGCCGGCAAACGCATCAGTGGCCTACACATCATCGGCGTCCAGTCCCCCACTGCTCCGGCATCGCGTACACAGCACAAACAACTAGTGCTTGGCTTCCAAAGACGACAAGCACGGAGCCGGGTCATTGCTGTTGTCGCTGGGTAACGGGGCTGATAGTTTCGGCCATATGGCTTCCGCGCCCAGCGCCGCTGGGATGTGGCTCTGGGTGGCTCTGAATGTACCTCTGGGTGCCATAAAAGCCCCCAACATTTGGATTGTTCGTGCCTCTAAGTAGCTTACAGCCCAACGCCCCGACACCACTCGAGGCTGGAGTGCGCAAGCCACAGACGGAACGTCTAGCCCTGGGCTGGTCCTATGGTCAAAGAGATTGAAACGTGTTCGACACGGTATCTCGAGCCATAGATTCATCTCACAGCAGATCAATTGTCCTGCAGGAGAGAGTGGCCATGCCTCAAAGCAGCAACGGCAAGCATGCGCACCGCAATTGCTTTCATGCATCTACTGCCACGTAGGATAAGAGGCTTGCAGTTGTGCTCATGTGAAGTGGTGCGCAGACAGGTCCCAGTGTCCTCACATCACCATCGTCAAAACTTTACTTGTCGTGCTCAATACACATGCAAGCACCTCAACTGAAATGGCATCGATACTTACACTTAACGTGAAGCGACTGGCTAAGCGTTATAAAATATCAGCGCATGGAGCGGATGGTTATGCAGTACATCCATGTGCGCCTAAAGAACCCTTCAATAAAACCACCGGATCTGCTCACGCCTCACGTGACAGCATGTAATTGTGTTGATTTCGGCATGATGCACGGAATTCTTCTGCGGGCCACGGACGGGCCCTTCCATCCACGCATGCATTGAGAGAGTACAGGACCCCGGCGCGGACGTCAATGACGGCATGCTCTTCAAACACACGGCCCGAGCTTGCGATGCATCTCGGCAAGCATTACGCCGTCAAGATTTCTGCCAGCGCCTCCGCCACCTGCCAGAACCACCGCGAGCAAGAAAACGTGAAGACGTATGTGGGCCAACGCAACGTTCTCGGGTGCTTGTCAGCAGGAAGCGCGCAGGCAAGCAATGGAGCCATGTCAGTCGGGCAATGTGTGTGCGGGGAGGGGGGCCGGGGTAGTTCATTCCAGAAACCAAAGCGACCCAAAAACCCGGGGGAGGGAGCGGCGCATGCCGCAGGGCACCCTCCCAGAACGCACACAGCTGAGCGGTAGTGATAAACATGCACCGTCCCTGAACCAAGCAGGCGCTGGCCTCGCCCGCCCAGCCCACCTCCCAACACCACACACGCTTACACAATTTGACACCCACCTGGCTAAAGGAGGGCCGCGCGCCCGGGTCCATGGATAGGCAGCCCGCTAGCAGCTGTGCCAGGCGTGGCGGGATGAGAGGCGGCAGCGCAGCCCACAGCCCAACCGCGGCCCTTCCGGCTGCTGCAGCACCGGTGGCGGCGCCCATAGCTCGCTCCCGAATCACATGTATACGCTCCCCGTGCGTGAGCTCGAGCAGGATGCAGCCGAAGGACCACACGTCCGAGGCGGCCGACAGGCGGCCACGGGAGAGAACCTCGGGCGCGGTGTAGGCTGGGGTGCCCTGCAGTGCGCATAGACAGCCAAGCGCGCGCATGCAGGCGAGGTCGGACCTAGGTAATGCAGCTTACGCGGGCGTGCTTGCGAATACGCACTGGGCAAGGCGTTTTGGCATGCGTCCCGTGCGTGCAGTGCGCTCACCTGGTATCGGTTGGAGGCGTGCGTCTGGTGCTCGCCCATGTGCACGGACAGCCCGAAGTCCGCCACCTTGGCCACCAGGGGCGGCATCCACAGCTCAGCTAGCGGCGAGCGCACATCCGCGTCAGCGGGGTCGCCGCCGTGGCAGCGGGCGGTGGCGCTGGAGAGCAAGATGTTCTGCGCCAGGGAAATCAGTAAGGGTGCAAGGTATGTAAGAGTATCCATGTGGAGCGCACTGAACAGTTGCCTGTTTGCCAAGGACAAACGTCAATCAGCAGGTACGGCAGCAGTCTGCGGCTGGGGCCCTGGCGCCCTGCAGTGACTCACCCCTGCTGACAGGTCACCGTGAATGATGTTGCGTGAGTGGATGTGCCTCATGCCGCACGCCACGTCCAGCGCAAGGGTCAGAGCGCATAGCGCCGCCAAGCCGCCCGCGGCCACGGACCCCACCACATGGTCATCTACACACCACACAGCAAGAGGGGACACACGGACATGAGCCGAGCACCGACACTACCGAGTGCACACCACACCACCACCTACGCGGCCACACATGTGCGCTTTGATGGCGTGTGAGACCCCGTTCGGCCGCCGCCTTACCTAGCGCGCAGGCTAGCGATCCCGCATCGCAGTACTCCATGACCAGTAGCAACTTGTAGGTGTCCGTTGTCGCATCCAGCACACCGGGTGCCGCATTGTCGCCTGGAGACACCGAGGTCGCACCGGCGGCCGCGGCGCTGCTGCCCTCGCCTGCAGCTGACGCGCCCAGTAGGCCTGGGCCGCCTGCCTCGGGCTGCAGCGCCGCCCGCTGCTGCTGCTGCTGCTGCTGCCTTGCGGCGGCAGGCACGGACAGCGGGATGACCTTTGTCTCGTAGGTGGTGACCACATTCAGGTGGTTCAGGGACTTGGAGATGGCGGCCTCCAGGATGGCGCGGTGGCGCTGTGAAAGGAAGCAAGGAGGACCGAGCAAGCGGGGCGCATGCATCACCGGTGTGCACCACCACATGCCAAGGCTACATACATACGTGCCCCTGCACACCCAAGCAAGTCAATAGTCATAGCGTTCAGGCCCTTGCTTTGCCTTGGTTGCCCAGCCCCCGCGCCCCCAGCGCCCACCTCTGCTCCCATCAGCGAATCATGCACCACCAGCGTCTTCACTGCCACCCGCAGGCCGCGCCAGGTGCCATGAAACACCACACCAAAGCTGCCGCTACCCAGCACGGACGTCAGCACCAGGTCAGGCCGACGCGCGTGCCGCTGGTTGCCGTCCGCGACCGGCTGCCGTGCCGCCAGCTCAGCCTGTCGAAGTATTTCAAGGAACAGTCATCAAGAAATCGCAGCAAACAAGCAGTTGAAATGTACGAGCGGCATGCACGCTCTGTGCAGGCAGCGCGTGGACCACCAACACGACAGCAGTGTGCGTCAGTGCAGCATGTGCGCTGTGGTATCAGACGGTGTTCTTCGCATGCCTTTTCACGTGCCCATGCCGCTGTGCCCCATCTTTTCAGGTTGCTTGCGCACCAAGGTTACAGTGTCTTGCTACGCCTGCCTGTTTGACCTGCGGCCTGATCGAGCACCGATCGTACCCACCTGGGCCATGTCGAGCGCCTCTTCAATAACTTGCCGCATGCTGCCGGCGGCTCCAGGAGTAGCAGCCGCCGCAGCACCGGCAGCAGCGGTAGTGGCAGCAGTGGCAGCTGTGCTGCCAACAGGTTCCGCGCCTTTGTGCGCCGCCCCTGGTTTGAGCTGCCGCCGGCCGTTGTGGTCCGGCTGCTCCTGCTGGCGGCTGGCGCCCCCCGCCCCCGCCGCAGTCGGCACGTCCACGTCGGCATCAGAGACTGAAAACCAGTCGCCACCAGTGCTGGACCCACCACGGCAAGAGCTGCACCGCACCCAGTGTAACATCGGAGGCATCAAGGCAGGCAGCCCCATTGACGCAGCCGCTGCACATGTAGCCCATGAGAACCCTAGCTACTTATCGCATTCGAAGCCCAGCCAAGTGCACACCAAAGATACATACACCCCACACAGGCAACTCAGTCGAAATCCAGCACAGCCCACACAACCCACCTGATGCACAGGCGGTCGCGGAAGTCATCTTGGTTTGATGGTGCTGGCCGCTCTGGGCCGTGAGATGATGATGCTGCAGGCTCTGTTGGCGGTTCGCGCACCACAGCCGCCGCATGGCGGATTGCTGCTGTGGGGCTGTGGGCGTCCGGGCATGTGGCGGACTGGGTCCACCGCCGGCGGGGTGACATGCTGCCTGTGGTTTTCGTGTGATGCAACAGCAGGTGGAATGGCATGCATAGGAGGGGAGTATGCATGCATGCATGGGTGGCCCGCCCGCCCCCACAAACAGACGGAGTCACTGTCGGCATGGGCGCCGTGGTCAGCCCACCTTCACTACTGCTTTCTTTGGTGGCGGTGTTGTCAGCTGCATGTGATGTGGCTGAGGATGCACTCGCTGGCTTAAGCTGTTGGCTGCTGCCAGGGGCGCGGCAGAACGACGACTCCAACGTTGTGTGCCTGGATGCCCCAGGGCCTCTTGGACCACCCCTGCCTGGCACTGAGCACTGGTGCGTGCGCGATGTGCCTGTGGCGGCTGCCATGCGCCGCTGGTGCAATGGCGGGTCACTGCTCGCGGAAGCCAGCAGGGCCAACGCAGCAAGTCCGTTTGGTGCACACGAAAAAGTGGCCCGGTCCCTTGCACCTGCTGGCCGTGTGCCTACCCCGTGCGCGACTGGCAATGTGCTCGCCCGGGCGTCGCCAGCGGCTGTCGCCTGATTCGGTCCAGTGGCAGCAACCGGCGCTCCAGGAGCTTCCGCTGTGGAGTGTGGTGGTGTCGACGCGTACTGCCGCCGGGCCGGGCCGCCGCTACCGCCGCCTTCTGCTGCCACCAGCGCTGTACCCTCTGCTGCCTCCGTAACCAGCAGGAGCGCGACGGTGGGGGCGCCCTCGCAGGCGTCACAGCTGGCGGCGGGCGGCTGCTGGGCTGCTGCGGTAACAGCCACACCCCCAAATGGGCGGCGCGGGGAAAGAGGCGACTCGTGCGCCTGTGGCTCGTTCACGCAACTTACCCCCACTGCGTTATCAACTGCGCCTGCGAGGCTACTATCGATGACGGCACGCTCGGCGTGCCTGCCGCCCGAAGACGAAGAAAACGTGCCGCCTGGGCTGGTACTGCCGCCGCCGCCGCTGGGTGCTAACACGCCGGCCAGCAGCTTGCCAGCAGCAGCCGGCACCAGCTGAGGCACCAGCTGCTGCTGTTGATGTTGCTGTTGCCGCTGCTGCTGCTGCTGCTGCTGCTGGCGTCTGCGCTGCCGGCGCTGCCTCATGAACAGCGCCGTCCCTGCCGCCGCCGCAAGCACAAGTGCAGCGGCTGCCGCCACTGCGCCGCCGATGACTGCCGGGCTGACAGAACTTCTGTCGCCCCCGCCACCACCAACAGAGCTGTTGCTGGCTGGACCCGCAACCACGTCTAATCTAGGGACGCTCGATGGCTGGTCACCCGGAGCCGCCGACTGCGGACCCTCCTGGGAAGGGCCTGCCGTATGCGTGTCGGCTGCGCCGCCGGAGCCACTGCCCACAACCACAGCACTACTTAGCGCCCCGCCACGGCCCTCGCTGCCGGCCGTGCTGGCGGCACCATTGCCGTAATCGCTGCCCCCCGTGCCATCTGCAGCGGCTGTGCCTGGTGACGGCACTAACAGGGGCTGACCCCACAGCAGCCGCATCGACTCGATGAAATGCCCAAACGTCACCTGTTGGCATGAGAAAGGGGATTGGGCGGGAACAACGGCAAACGCTGGTCAGCAAGACATGGAGCCTTCTGATGTGTAGCATGATATATGTAGCCAATGCAGCCATACGAGATCCTCTCAGGACCCTAGATCGGGGTGGTCTTTTTAATACCCACCACCCACCTGAAAGCCGACCAGGTACGCGCCGGCTGGGGCTGTCTCCGCAAACGACGAAGTGCAGGCAGCAGAGCCGCCCGCCGCGCCCTCAGGACCCGCCGTCAGCGGCGGCGCGAGCACCCGCCCTAAGCTGGTGTGCAGAAGAAGAAGCTCCAAGTGCCCGCCCGCGCAGCCGCTCGCAGCCACCACCACCTCCTCAGGCAGCAGCTCTAGCCGATGCCAGCCCCGCGTGCTGGGGTTGCCGGCAGTCAGCTCCGTCGCTGCCGCGGGGTCAGTGCCTGCTGCTGCTGCTGCTCCGCTATCGGCAGGGGCTACTCCGGCTAGCTCCATACCCAGTCCCGATACCGCGCTGACCGAGTTGCCAGCCTCTGACACCTGCAGGGCCGTGCTGATGAGGAACGCCCGCGGCGGCGCCGTCAGGACCACGGTTGGCCTTCCTGCAAGCGCGGGCAGCTGTGCGGCGCTGCCCGCGTTGCCACTGCTGACGTTTGGCAGGTTGCTGGTTGCGGCTTCTAGCAGCGTTGCGCTGCATGTGAAGTTGCCAAAGTTGCCGGAGGCTACACGTCGTGACTGTGTCAGCCTGTGCCGACCTGCGCTCCAGGCACGGCTGGTGTGCCGGCTCGCCGGCGGCACGAGGAGGCTGCTGCTGGTGCTGGTGCTGCCCGCGGCCCCACCACTGCCCCCTGCTGCCGGTGGCTCCCGAGGCGCTGTCAGCGTGCACACGACTGCCCCCACGCCATCACATGGCGCCGAGCTGTCGTACGTGATTGTGTCGTACTCGGCCCCGCTGCCGGCGCCTGTGGCAACGCCCGGTTGCCCAAACAAAGCTGCCGGACACATGGACATGCCGCTGCGGGTGGCGGTGGTGATGTTGTTGTTGTTGCTGTTGCTGCTGCCACCTCCCGCACCTCTGGAGTCGTCGAGCCAGAAGTAGCCTGCACCCGTGTCGGATACCACATGCGGGACACAATGACGAGCACAACTCAAAGTAGGGCGCGTGAAGCCGCCTGTTATGAATCTTCGCCATACTTTGTGTTGTAGCGCATATGCCTATGCTGGGATTGACATACACGTTACGGTGTCCCGACTTGAGGCTGTTCTCGCGACCGACTGGAACTTGGTTCGTGTAGTTCGTGACTCGCAATGGGCGACTGCATGGAGTGCAGTACACCCAGAGCCACTTGAAATGGTCCTAACTGGTCGGCTGCCAATACTTTTGGTGACTGTGTGCTAGCCCCGCACTAGTCTTGCTTCAGTAGCCGGGTCGGCACCGGCTAAGGACGTTCGGCTATTCGCCGCTAAGCTGGAGCCGCCACTACAACACGTTGCCACCGCAAGCACTACGGCGGGACCCAAGCGCCACCTGCGTGCGTGCATGCAGCCCCACGCACTTGCCTGCGTCCATCAACGCGCCGTACGCGAGGTTACGGATATCCACAGCAGCGGTCCAAGTGAGGACCTCCTGCGGGGGGAACGAGACAGGGCCAGTTTCCAAACGCCGCCATTGGTTTTAAGCAGTGCGTGCACCATGCACACGCAGCCATAGCCACAGCAGTGCATGGAGCTGTCAGCCCTGCAGCCCGCGCATCTCACCCTGGCCGCCACCAGCCTCCAGGCCAGGCCCAGGTGGGTGATGCC
This sequence comes from Chlamydomonas schloesseri, assembly GCA_016834595.1. Classification (NCBI taxonomy): domain Eukaryota; kingdom Viridiplantae; phylum Chlorophyta; class Chlorophyceae; order Chlamydomonadales; family Chlamydomonadaceae; genus Chlamydomonas; species Chlamydomonas schloesseri. The sequence goes on from JAEHOD010000002.1 coordinate 1,324,848, forward strand.
GCGGCACATGTCAGCCGCCGCCTCATACGACACGTGCGTGTCTGGGTACATGATGTACAAACGCGGCTGCTGCTGCTGCTGCAGTACCGCACTGCCTGGTGCTAACATTGCTGCTGCGCTGGTGGCGGCGGTGTCCGCCGCAGTTGGTGCTGCTGATGGTGATGATGACGTGACTGCGAACTGCAGCGCGGGCCGGTCCGGGACCACGGCGCACAGCCCCGCCTGCACCTGGCAGCTCCGCTGCGGGTAATGGGTAGGAAAGGGAAAGGGTCGCATGTGGTCACACACACGGGTGAAGGTCGTTCTGAGCATTCCACGTACTGTGTATTGCCGCCTAGCTGCACCCATGAACCAGCACGCCGTGACCTTGCTGCATCCCAATCAACACATGTCCCCACACGCAGGGTAGTCATCACTTACAGTGCAGGCGGTCATGTAAGTGGCACAGAATGGCTGTGAATAGTTGTAGGGGACATAGATAGCCTGGTCTGGCAGGAACAGGGGTTTGTTGCAGCACATGTTCGAGGGGCAGCCCGCGGCCGCACTGGGTGTAAAGTAGTAGTTGGGCCATATCTCTATCCATGGCCAGGAACAAGAGTGCATAAGCTCGTGGTTCCTGTGTTGCGCACACGGAAGCACAGCAGAGCAACGGGGCACCTGACAAAGGGATCGGACATGGGGGGAAGACACAGGGTTTGACCAGCTGAACATAGCCCGCCCGGTAGAAGTGGAGTCAGCGCGCCTGCCCACACCATTACTCCATTATCACTCACAGGCTGGCTAGCGCGTACGCGCCCGGGCAGGCAGAGGACGGCGGCGCGATCAAGGTTGCCGTATGACGCAGCAGCGCCGGCAGCCGCTGCGTGTAGACAGGCGGCGGCGACCCCGCAGGCGCGGCCCACAGCAGCTCCAACTACATTGCATCAGTGAGGAACGGGTTGCATCGCTATCAGCAGCGGCCGACTCCAACCCACAGGTACACCACCATGTGCGTGATGTGTGCGCCTGGCCGCGTCCCCACCTGCATGAGCCACGGTAGGTTGGGCACCTGGCCTTCAAAGAAAGGTAGCGGCGGCTGACTGCTCCAATGGGCTACGTCTATGTGCAGCCCAGCAAAGCCGGCCAGAAAGCCGCCGGGCGGTGCGTCTTCCCTGCGTGTGGAGGGGCCGCAGGCATTAACAGCAGCGGATGAGGGCTGTTGCTGCACATACACACGAGTGTAAGGGATTGCGCGCAGTCATGTTATTGTCCCAAGCTACGCCAAACCCCATGTAAGACGCTAAAAGCTACTAGCTGTTCTGAGGGCAGTTTCATAGGTTTACACCCTCCCACACACACATGGCGCACATGACCCTTTCCCTTGTGCTTTTCTAACACATGGCGCAGGTGCTGCCCTGGTACCAAGCAGGTGAGGGATGGGATAACACGCGCGCGAGCCTGGGTGCCCCCGATGGGTATGACAACACCGACAGCAAGACTCAAGACTCAACATTCAAGACTCAAGCGAGCCCAAGACCAACCCCACACACACCTGAACCACACGGAGCAGCTGCCGCGGCCCAGCCGGTAGCGACGCCCGCTGCGGGTGACCAGCAGAAGCACCTCCACAGCCAGCGTGCGAAAGCAGCCCTGCACAGATACCACGTAATCCTGGTACGGACCCACATGATGCGTCTCGTACGGCGCACTGCTCAGACCATCCAGGTCGGGCCGGCTGGCGCCAAACACGCCATCCGACAACAGGCCGCTGCCGTACCCCGCCCCAGTGCTGCGGTTCCCGACTGCCGCCACGTCACGGGACGCTACAGCTGCCTCCTTTTCCCGCACGGGCCGGAGCGCAAGCAGCCTCCCATTGTGCGACCTGCAGGGCATTAACCAGTGTGAAACGGTGGGCCTGTAGCCACATGCAAGGCAGGGCTTTCTTGCCCTTGGTAACTCACAGTCCGCCCATGCACCCGACACACCTGAAAAAAGCGGTCACGATGGGACCACGGGACCAGAACAGCTCCGAGTCATCAAATGCGGATGTCCGCAACTGGCTGTAGAGGGGCTTGGAGTTGTTCATCAGACCCGGGCCCCACTCCTCCGCTCGGAGGCCCAGAGGCACACGCGTGCCGCCCAAGGCGAAACCCGAGCGCAGCAGCACCAGCCCACTGCGCTCGGGACCCAGCAGGTGGGGGCTGCTGCTGCCGACCACCAGGGCTGTAGCAGCGCCTGTTACTGCTGCTGCCGTCGATGCGGCTGTAGCGCCCGCGTCCCGTACAGCCGTGGACGCATTCCGGACATGCGTGCGGAACCAGTCCAAGGAAGAGGACTGCACACAGAAGGTGCGTGGGGGCAGCAAACACGCATTGGCGGCAGTGTGGCATGCACCGTAACTCGGTATGGCACAAAGCTGTTGATATCACCACACACCACGGGCCAGGCGCTGCCACTGCAGGCGCCCCGCCACCCACACGCACCGTGAGACCCGCAGCCTGCACTTGAGCGTCAGGAACGCATACGTACGGCAGCCGCGCAGCACACGGCCGCCCCTCAAAGCGCACGAGCCCGGGAGGCTCCGCTGGGCTGCTGCCAACCGCTCTGCCAGGCTGTTGAGTCAGCAGCGCCGCGCGGCACAGTCGGGACCTGAGGGGGCGTTGGGATACGGCGATACGCACAAGTGGGGAATCGTGAGTTGCACGCTTGCAACTAGTGCTGGTAAGAAGTGCGGACCAAGCGGCCAGACTCAGCAGCTACTCACTCGTCCCACGTCCAGAGCCCGCCAACGGACGGCACCGCCTCTTGCAGGGACGGATCTGTGCCCAAGAGGCCGGACCAGAACGCCTGCGCGCGTAATGACCGGGGGAAACCAAACGCGGCACTTCGTATGCGTGCAGCCAATATAGGAGTGCCAAGCTTAGTGATTCGTATGCGTTTGCTTGGACGACACGGCCCCACCCACCCGTGGTGCATACGGCAATCCCTGCCTCCCCCCTTGCCGTCAGCTTCGTAGGCAAGTAAGCCGACGCTATGCGTGGGGCAAGAATGAAAGCAGCACGACCCGCCCCTACTGCCTATAGCCCGAACCTGCAGCACCGCGTTATCCGCGAGGAACAGCTCGGCGTTTGCCAAGGAAGCCCTTCGGCTGGCGCAATCTATAACGGCATTGATGAAGGTCTCCGAGCTGCCTATCACTGCTGCCGGCGGAACTTGCGACCCTGCGCCCAATGCGTCGTCACAATGAGTTCGTGGTGGTGGTGGTGTAGCGTTGTCGTAGCTCATTATTACGACAACAGCTTCAAGCGCATCATTACCGTTTGTAACGCTGGTGTGTGTCAAAAGTGCTGCCACCAGGGCTACTGTAAACGGCAGGGACCTTCGTGCGCCGAGGAATCGGGCAGCCCTCAGGCGAGGCGAGTCGCCCTCTGCATTTCGTCTAAAGCCTCCATCGACCATAATTTGCTCTGACCGGTCAGGGCATTATCCTATCGACGGCTGTCAGAAATTTGAGGTTTCTGTCCTGGCTGCTTTCTAGCTGTTTAGCTACATGGAGCACACCGTTGACAAGAAAGGAAACGAGTCGCTGGAGCTATCTCAAAGTCGATCATGTACCATCGTGGTGCACCAGTACACCGCGGTACATTTGCCGCGGGCAAAGCGACAGAGTCCGCACCGGGGGAAGAGATGCAGCCTTGATTAGTTGTGCCTCAGCTGACATGATAGCATGACATGTATATGGCGGGCCATGCCAAGTGAAAGCCAACCAACACCACGAGTGCGCCCTGCCCGCGCGGGCCAGAGTTCACGCGGGTTCACGCCAAGGCCAAACAACCCCGCAATTCGGCCGTGCTGCTCCACAGCGTAAGGTGTGGGCTCGAAGCTCAGAATCGCTCTCTGGCTAAGGTGAAGCACGGAGCATAAGTGTGATCGGTCTGCTGTAACACGGCTGGCGGAACATCCGTAGGAGTTTGGCTGGCTGTGGCTGTCTGGTCTGTACTCGTGACTCAGGACTGCATCAGGGGGGTGTGTGATTACCAGCCCAAACTAAACCAAACCCAATGCATAAGAGCGAGGAGGTGAGCGTGGCCTAATACGGGAGAAGGAGGAGGAGAAAAAACACCGACCGCTACGCAGTACCACGGCTTGCCCCTTTGGGGACCATGGGATGAGGGGGGGAGGGGGCCAGGGGGGCCAGGGGGCGAGGGAGCGAGGGAAGGAGGTCGCGAAGAAGTATGCGACCCGACGTCGATGGCCTCGTGATCATAGGCTATACGCGATTGTATTTAACTACTTTTCGCACGTGCAATCCACACACATATTGATCATGCAAGTTCGCTGACGATTATGTCGATCGCTTCCTCGGCTCCATAGAGCGAGATCAGGTTCTTTCCTGATATTTCTAACAAGATTATTATATAGCGAGGTGATGTTGATTGAAATAACTCAGCGAGCTTTCCATTTTGGGCCTGGAAAGTCGCATAATCACTGACAATGTGATTCGTCCACGACCTGGGGTCAGAAGTCCATCCAACCAATAGATAACACGTTTTACTATCAGTTCATCGCCGTTGCATGCCATAAACATGCGTCCAGAGCGAAATCGGGTGTGAAACGTTTTAACGTTACATTTGAAACTGTAATTTCCGAGACTGCCCCCCTGCACCGATCGATGTGACCGCAAAGGCTTCCGCCCCTCCCCCTTCGGGGGAAGGGGCAAGCCAACTCGCAAACATTCCCACAACCCGATAAGTCCCGGTCCCGAACCCAAAATTCCCAGTCGCTGCCCATCGAGCCACCCAAACTTATCCTTTGACTGAGTAGGCGATTTCCACTTCAGTCTCGGGCAAGGTTGACGGCAGCCGCCTTCGCAAGTGCCACCCAGGCTCGCACACCAACAAACGTCACGTGCTAACGAGCAGTGCAGGCTAGACGCGCGAATTTGATACCCACCTAATAATCAGGAATGGAGCCCGGGCGCCAGGCAGGGGACCAGCGCCAGGGCGGGACGGCGGCATGCGAAAGGGAAAGGGCAGACTTTGGGGGTTTAGCCATCCATAGGATGGTGTTTACATGTGTTTATCAAATGGTTGTGATGCCGGGGGGGGTATGACCTTCTAAAACATACCCCATGGTCCAAAATTAAACAAGGGGTGTCAGCTTTGTACAGCTGGAAAATGGGCTGAGCCCTAATACATTCACGGGGTGGGTGGCTGCTTCAATGGAACGATGCGAAGGCTTGGGTCTATGGACTCGGCCAGCACAAGGCACGCGTGTGTAAGTCCCACACCCTGTCCACGCGAGTTAAGGGTCCCCTTGCTGCCAATCCTAAACACTTGTAGCCCTCTACCGCGCTTCAGACCTCCTCGATGCCGGGTGCGACCGATGCGACGGGTTCAGACCTCCTCGGGCTGGGTGCGGGGTGGGAGCGACCTCGGGGCTCCTCGGCATTTTAGGAGGGGCGACAGACATGGCTCCGCAAGTTGCCACAAACTCGCGCTTTAGTTCCTCGACTTGCTTGCCGCCAACATAGATTGCTTCATAAACCCTATAAGCGCGGGCGTAGGTGACTATCCTCGCGACCTCGCGAAAGTCAATTGTCCATGGACGCGCAAAGGCACTTCTCGCTCCGCCCGGATTTTCCCTGCCGCCTACTTACATGCAATAGACAATAGCAAATACTAATACGTGGCAGTCGTGGTTTGTGCCAGTATGATACTTTTTGCCGACGCAGCCAGCCAGCCACGAACGCACGCACACACGCACGGACAGGGGTGTTTTGGGGGGGCTTCGCCCCCCCCTCCGGGACGCTTCGCTGGGGGGGGGGCTGAGCCCAAAAATCTTAACGAGAGCGTTCAGAATCCGCTTTCAAACCTGAGAATGGTTTTCTCGGAGCAAAGATGTGGGGCCTCAAAGTTGGGGGACGGACCGTGGGGACGGACCCACCCCCCAGGGGTCCCCACGGTTTTGCGGGCGGATTTGCTAGATTGTGTCTTTGGGCCTCAAGCGCTACCAAATGCACACAGAAGCTATCCACAAGTAATGAGAAAGTATATTAGGCCCGGGGCACGTGTCTGCGTCGCCAGGCATGGGTTTACGTGCGTCTTCAGCTGTGGGTCGTGACATGTCTCCGGCATGCCACACCCAGCACCCTCCAGAACAGCGCAAAACGCATCCAAGGACACCGCAACCCCAGTTTGTAGTTGTATGAGGTTGCACATGCATTTTGGTGGCCAGTTCTGGGTGCGCCCGGTCACCCCTGGTCAGACGCATTGAAGCAATAGAATCACGGCCTGACCCAAACACGAGGCGGTGTCGCGGTAAACTACACAGCGCAATAGAGCTCATTGAAAGGAGTGCATTGACACCAACCCGACCAAAATGGATGAGTTTTAAGGGCTGTACGACAGGGGGGGACGGACTAACCCCCCCGAGGGGGCCCCCGGAGATTTTGCGGCATGGGATCTGGAGGTTTTGTTTGTCCACCCCCCCCCCCCCCCCAACTGCATAGTTCGACTGCGCGGACCCTTCACGGCATTTATCTCATCATCTGTCGCGTTACACGTGCAGCCGTGAAGGGCGCGCACGTCCAATGTACCCCCAAGTGAATAGTACGTGGTGTTGGCGGCGAACAGTTGCGAGGGGCCAGTTGTCAGCGTGGCCTGCGCGACATCGTGTCTCAGCGCCAGTGCCTCTTGCGCTCTGGGATGCCCGCAGCCTAAAGAGCCGCGGCGGTTGTGTCCCTCCGAATAGTTAACATGCTGCAGTACTTCCACGTAGATATGATTTACAAGTAGGAAACAACGTGTACACCATCGCTGATGCTGGAGCGCAATGTGCAGAGCCGGAGGGCACAATGTGCAGAGCCTCCTGTCCCGAACGCCAACGCCTATCACTGCCAGCCTTGCATGCAGAAGCACCACGTTACGGACATGGGACACCACTGCAAGGGCGAGGCAAAAAAGGTTTTTCCCCTCCCCCAACCCAACACCAAAATGACTGGCCACCGTGACAACACCTGTGCTGGACGCTTCATTGCTGTTCATGTGTGAATGTGTGATGCACAGGCCCGGTGCTGCCTCCTCCAGCCGTAGTCCTGACTACCGTGCAGGGCCCCTTAATCCACGTGTGCATCAGCCTGTGATATCCCAACCCCACACGCCACCGCTCACTTTCATTCACCCACCCACCCAATATGCACTCATTCGCTCACTGGGCCGCCCGGCGTGAAATTGCGGTGCCTACACCGCACGACATGCCGACAACCACGCTCACCGACACACGAATAAAGCTAAGCCGCATCCTCCCTACACTATGCTCTCCTTTTGACGTCCTTGCTGCACGCACGCACGCAGTGTGCGGACACAAAAACGTGCATTGCTCACGAAGAGCCAGCGGCGCCAGTGCCGCTGCCGCTGCCGCCCGCGGGCGCCGCCGCCACAGGCACCACGCGGCCATTGTCGCCGTGCGCTAGCCCCTGCGGCAGGTCCATGCCGCCCTTGGCGTACGCGGTCGAGACAGCCTGTGGTAGGGAGGACGGGGGCAAGCGGGGATCAGGTGGGAGGAGGGGTGCAGGACAGGCAGCAGGTCGCGTGCACAGCGGAGGTAAGTCGGGGAGCCAAGAGGACAGGGACGCGCGTTGTGTGGCGTGCACCCCCCCCCACCCGCCACTGTGTCCCGCTGGAGAGGTGGGTGCTCACAGAGCTCTGGGCTTTGGAGGGCCTGGAAACGACAGCCACGGACGGCAACACGGAACACACGAGGTGACACAGACTTTGGCACTGCCTCCCTTGCGCATGCTGGAGGTACCTTGTAAAAATGTTGGCCTCTCGCTCTTCATTCTTCACGCTACGGCAAATCATGCGTCCCGAGCCGCCGCCGCGCCGCCGCTGCTGCTGCCTGCGCCGCTAGCGTCATCGGCCATGGACCGCACCGCCACGGCCTCCCGCGGGCGCTGTCGCGCCGGCTGGGCCCGCCGAGCCGCGGGAGGTCCCTGCAGCGTCGGCATCGCGCCGTTGCCGCTGCCACTGCTGCTGCCGGTGCTGCTGCCGCCAATGGTGGTGCTGCCGCTGCCGCGCCGCCCGCCCCGTGATGCCCGCCCGTTATGCGCCACCTGCCCCGGCCTGTCCCGTTCCTGCGTGAGTGCGCATGTGCGTGCGTGCGTCTGCAGCAGCAACATGCGGACACCCCGGGCCCTCATGAACGCACCCATAGCCGGCCCCTTCAAGTGACATTCACCACGTCACGGTTTTGAGCTTCCCACACATTGCGCTTGGCGGCTGTGCCCCTTGGTGCTGCTGCCCCATCCCATCCCATCCGTGTGCACCTCCAGAATCTGAATTCGCACCGCGGCACACACACTCGTGTATTCGTGCCTGGCCGCCTCGCGTCCGGGACCACCCCGCCCCCATTCTTGTCGGCACCATCCGGGTGTCCGCAGGTGGCGGTGGCGGGCAGCGCAACCGCCGCCAGCCACTGCCTGCAGGCTCACCTGCGTGGGCTCGCCGCTGTGGTCCCAGAAGCAGAAGTCGCCGTTGAGCTCGCCCTCAGCCGCCGCCGGCGCTGCCGCCGCCGCCACGCCGTTCGGCCTCAGCAGGGGCGGCTGCTCCGCGCCGTCCAGCGAGCTGCCCAGCGACTCCTCCTCGGGCAGCATGTGCGCCATGCGGTCGCGCTTGGCCTCCAGGTAGCCCTGTGCGTGTGTGCATGTGTGTGTTTGAGATCACAAGGGAGAGAACTATGAAAGGGAGTGTGTGTGTGTGCGTGTGTGTGTTTGTGTGTGCACAGAAGGGTAAAGGCGCGGCAGTAGCGGCGGGGGCGAGGTCAGGCAGGACGTGCAGAGGGGTCGTGGTGGGGTCAGGTGGGGTTGGAGGCGTGTAAACAGGCGGGGTGCAGTGGGAGTGGTGGTAGTGGTGGGAGTGGTGGTGGTGGTGCACCAGGTGCAGCTCCTGCAGCAGGCAGCCGGATGCATGGCGCCGCCGGAGCTCGGTGGCTGATTGCTGTTGTCAAATAGTCAACCAGTCAACGCCGCAGGATGCCGCCCGTATCACCATTGCTACACTGCCGCAGGTTCCTTGACTCACAACGCCAGCAGCACGCATAGCTGCACAGCTGGCCCCTGTGGAACAGACAACGCACTCACAGCCGTCCCGAGCCCGGCTGTCTCCATCACCAACCGCCCATCCGCACGACGACTCCTGACACTCTTGCGCACACACGCCCCAGCTTCGGTCCACGGCCCGCACGGCGCTCTTGTCCGCATGCACGTTCTCGCCCGACCGCCCTCTCGCCCTCTCGCCCGGCCGCCCGACCGCACCTGGTTGTAGGCGCCCGCCGCCACCAGGCAGGGGATGCGGCCGTTGACCTGGATGCCCAGCTTGGTGAGCGTGTTAATCTTGCGGGGGTTGTTGGTCTGCAGTGCGGCGCAGCCAGTAGGGGTTAAGCGCGTTGTCAAGAATTCAAGCGACGTTGCAAATGGGGAGCGCCGCGCGGGGTGCTAGCAGCAGCGCTGTCCTAGGCAGCGGTTGGGATTCACATAACATGGTCCTAGCGGCCAGTCGTCGCTGGCCTGGCGGCCTCCAATGCCCTCAGCCTTTTGTCTAATGCTCTGACCGTCCCTCATCCTCAGGGACCCCCTCCCCCGGGGGCCGGGTCGGGCCGGACCTCCACCCTCCATAGCTGGTGGTGCCCCTTCGCGACGCCCCTTCGCAACTGCAGGCTGTTACCAGCCAATAACGGGCTCTTCCTGTCGGTCCATCCCCCTATCCCGCCCGGGTAGCCTTGGTGCAACAACCTCTGCCGCCACTGCAACTATTGACCTAAAACCATGCATAACATTACCCACTCCTGCCCTCGCTGCTTGGCCATCATCACCCCAGCCCCACCCCCTGCGCCTCGGCACCGACGCCGAGCAGACCGCCCGCCCGCCTTTCTCGCTGCATTGACCTTCCTGCCAAAGCCCTGACTTCCCCAGCGCTGACCTGCCCAGCCCAGCCCTGACCTGCCCAGCCCTGCGCCGCTGTCCGTGCACGTTCCGGCCCCGCACCCCCCCCCTACTACTGACTACTGAACCTAACAACCCCCCTCCCCGCTATCCCCCGCGCACTCACGATGAGCCGTATGCTCTTCACGCCCATGTCCTGCAGCATGTTGCGCACCGACGTGTACTCGCGGCAGTCGTCGGGCAGCCCCAGAGCCCGGTTGGCGTCCACCGTATCAAGGCCTTGCTCCTGTGTGTGCGTGGGGGTTGGGGGAGTTGTAAATACTAGCCCAAGCTAAACGGGAGTGTTATAACCAGCCCAAGAAACCATATCCAATGCATGGGCCCGGGGGGGGGGGAACCGGACGGCAGGTGAGTCCTGGCATGGGGTTACAATGGGGTTGGTTCAAGAGACGCGTTTCTGACGGGGTTCCGTCCAGCTGTTTGATGTGTGCATGCGGAACGCACGCGTCACTGGCATGCAACTGCCGTTGTCGGTCTAAGCTGTCTAGGCCCAGGCCCCAACAAACGAACGACGCAGAGCACCGTGCGGCGGCTCCGCACACCGCACCCGCAGCATGCAACACAACCGGCCACCACAATGAAAACAAAGTGCACACAGGCGCCCAAGTCCGCCTGGCCTTCCGTAGCTCGCTCGCAAGCCGTCCTTGCTGCCCCCTGCCAGCCCCTGCCCGCGCCTCGGCCGCTGCCACCCACGCGCCGCGCACCCACCTGCAACGAGTAGGCGGCGATCTTGTTGGCCAGGCCAATGCCGCGGCCCTCCTGCTGCAGGTAGATGACGATGCCGGGCGGCGCGCCCTGGATCATCTGCAGGGCCAGCTCCAGCTGCTCCGCGCAGTCGCACTTGAGAGAGCCCAGCACCTCTGTGCGTGTGTGTGGAAGAGCAGGGTTGAAAAACAGCGGAGGCGCAGCAAAACGGTGGCATAGAGGCGGGGGATGGGGCGACGGCACAATGAGCACTGGGGCTGTCGCGCGATCGCTCGTTTACAGGCTTGTAGGCTAAGCAACAAACGCGGGAGACCAGAGCAGGTTCGTATACTGGCGTGTGCCCAGGCTGGTAGGGCACCGCGCGGGGGCGTGACCGGAGCTTCACGGCCGCGCGGTCCTGCACGTTGTGGCCGCTCACCTGAAGTAAAGCAGGCGTCGTGCACACGCACCGCCACCTGTGTGACAGCACGGAAACATGTTGGCATCAGTACTTGACGCCAGCGTGTGCTGGCGTTGCGACCGAGCGACGACGAACAGGGCTCAACGTAAACAATCGCTCGTCACCACGTCAGCCCAATTTGTTGACGGGGTGAACTTACGTCCTCCTGGCCCTCGACCTTGCCGGACACTATCGCGGTTGGCTCGGTGAAGGTCGCCCCACCATCCGTCTGCGAAGCACGCACGACCGATCAATCGGCTGGCCTCCAAACCCTCGACAGCTTGTAACAAGACCGGTTAATTGGGTATATACAACCGTTGTTACCTACCGAATGCTTGTAGCCGCGCAGCCGAAATTTCCCGTGTCGCGTGGGCAAGAGCGTCTCGGCAATGAACGAAGTCACCACCTTGTCCTCATCAATCGACGGGTGCGCGGTAGGAACATAGGGTGTATCCGAAGGAATGGGTGCTCCTTGCTGAGGGGCATCGGCAGCGGCTGCAGAGACTAGCACGCTGTTGGCGCGGGAGGGCCGGGCCACGCGCCAGTCAGCCCGCGAGACGTGCACTACGCTCTGCCAGCGTCCAACGCGAACTGGGCTAATGACGTGAGAGCAGGAGGCAGCCCGGTGGCTCGCCACGCGCTCCAGGCTCGCCATTTCTAGAAAGTCGCAGAGGTCGGGGTCCCTAACAAAACAAACTGGCCGGTACGGACTGATCACGTATGCGTGTCAAGTAGGGTAAGTTGAAAGGGTTCAACTGGGTAGGGCGCAAGGCAGGGGTGGTAGACTCAGACGCCCGGCCAATGCCGCCCCCTATACGGCAAGCAAAGCGGGGCCAGTCGTGGGGCGGACGTGGCTTGAGCTCAGTTTCTGCCCGCGCGCTGCCCGGGCTTGCCGTGTAGAAGGCAACTTTGAGTTATTGATATCTGTGTTGGCGCTCGTGCATTTCACCGAGCCGCGAAAGCTGGCCTGGCGCACTCGAACGTCGGCATGCACGGAGGCATGCCGCTCGCTCCTTCGAGCCCGGACGTCGTGGCGCACTCTTGCTGCACTAGCCTGCAAACATAGCGCTCCAATAGCCGGCTTAAAGGCGCTAGCAAGGTCTAACCCTGCGCCCCAGTGGAGGTGCTACACGTTGGGTAAGATTGCGGTGTTACAGAGGGGACAACCCGAGCGTGCAAGCACACAAGGGCCGTCTGAAGCTGCAGCAAACCCTCCCGCAGTCGGAGTCCGCGTGACTTCGCGCACAGCGAGTCCCAGCCAAGCCATGGCCCGCCAGATCCCCACCGTTTGCATCGTGGCCACAGTCCAGATACGACAGGGGTGAACCCCAAACAGCAACAGACCTAGTAGGGTGGCGCAAAGTACACACACCAGCCAAGGCGCAAGCGTCTAGGCACCCGTGCGAAATACCAAACAGCACCCCACCGCCCAACCCCACGCCCTGTTAAGGGGACGGAGGCGGGGATTCAAAGTCGTAAGGCAACACCAGGAGCATACCATCATCATGGCCACGAGCGAGAAAAGGGTGGCCAGGCGAAACCGTGTCCCAGCCCTTCGGCCGAATACCCAGGCTCACACGTATTGGGTAAGGCGTGGCGAACCCCTGGACGGCGTGGTTGGCCCGCCTGGCCTGGGCGGGTATCCTGAGTTGAGGTGAGTGACGGATGCCGCGCCGGCCATGTTCCTCCAGTGTGACGGTCCCCTTGGCAAGCCCCAATCCGCCACGAACGACCAAGAGGACAGCGACTGCTAATAACAAGTGGAATGCACGCGGGAGGAGGCAGGAGGGACTAGCCGGCAGGGACGGTCGGCGGGAATGCGTAGGCGAGAGCCATCCTCGTTTACAACCCAATGATGACCAGCTGCATAATCTGGTGGCTCCCCTGTACCATGACGGTATGTTCACTGTCCCGCATGCATAGTATGACCCCGGGGCGCACCTCGGGTGGGGTAGTAGCGCTAGGTAGCGTGTCGCCTTGAGAATGTGGTGCTTGCAAGCTGCATCTTACCGCCATGATTGGTACGTGCACATGGCTGGGCATGCATTGAGAATTGCCATCGGGGCCCGCTGTCCCCACAATTCCACCCCACGCAATAGCAGCAGGCACGTGTCCCACTTCACCAAGTGGGCACCCGGACTTGCAGGACCGCGTTTTTGGTAACGGAGAGAATTCCCCGCAATCGCTGTGGTCACTGTGTGTGGACGAGTATGTATGCAGTATGCGCGGGCTGGCTGCAGTTGAGCACACCACCCGCTTTCCTCGGGCCGCTTTGCGCTGGCTGGAGTGCCTGCGGACCGTGCGGCCCCTGCACACACGGCAGAGTCCACAGCAAATGCGCTGCAGACGTGCAGTGACCGCATGCGGCCCTTCGCACCTTGGCATGCATCTGTAACAAACAGTCGGTAAAAGGGTAATCCCGGCCCGGGTATTCGCATTTTAGGAGGCAGGAAAGCACAAATACAAAGTACACACCATGACACCACCTTGCTACGGGCACTTGTACCTGAGGACTACGACGACCCTGTTCCGCCAGCGGGTGTTACGGGGTCTTTCTCGGAATGTGCCAAGGGGCCCGACCTGTTGGAGGAATGTGAGCGAGCCCCGTCGCGGTGTCCGCCATTCACCCCCATACCGGTATCGCAGAATACGGTACCCGCCCAGGCCAGGCGGGTACATGTCAAGCCCGTGCCGCGCGTGGGCGGAAAATGAACTCAAGCCACGTCAGCCCCACGACTGGCTCTGCTTTGCCTGCCGTGTAGGGGGCGGCATTGGCCGGGCGGCAAGGGCGTCTGAGTCTGCCGGGCTTTGGACGGTGCCGCGGGTATGGGCACGCCCCGGGTGAGGCCGGATTGGGGTGGGCAGGGCAGGGCAGGGGGGCGTGGCGAGCCACAGGGGCCGCCCATCTAGCTCATCCAACGGACCCGGTGGCCGGCACCGGAGCCATGGCACTTTCCGTGTTTTTCGTCCTGCTTGGATAGAGCATATCCCATAGTGCGCTAGGCCGCGCAAGCACACAACTGAGGCGCACTGCCACTCAAGCCAACCACACCAACACTTGAAGCGCGAGCTTGAATCGGTCTGCCTTACATCGCTATTGAGTCCGCCTCAATACCACTATATATTGCGCTTGAGTAGAACAAGATGCGCGGCGTCGTCGCGCTTGAGTCTGCTGCTGCGCCCTCGACCCGGTCGTCGATTGTGGCCCCCGCTCGTCGGTCTCACTGCCTTCCACCTCAACAATGTAAAATCAGCTACGGCGGCGCTCTCGGGCAAGCGGCGGGGAGAAACGGCGCATGCATCAGGGCGACGAATTCCTCAGGCCCCAGCAACAACCAGCAGAAGCCGAAGCAGGATCCAGTGATGAACTCGGACGACGAGGACGCGCCATCGACATCGGGCAGCAACAGCACGGAGCCCAAACAGCCGTGGCTTGTCGAGTTCCTGGTCAAGTGAGTGGCCGCCGGACGCCTGCTCACGCCGGCTCGGCGGCTTGCAGCGCTGGGGTTAGCCTGCGAGCGACAAGTGTGTGCTGCTGGGGGGGAGCGGGGAACAGGCGGCACAAGGGAGCCAGCCGTGCGTAGGCAAACGGGGGGCGGGCGTCCCAGGGCAGAGCATGGGGCCACGGACAGGGGGACACAGCGCCATGTACGCTCCTGGCCCCTCGCCTGTCAGCCACACCTACACGTGCCTCGCTGCTGGCAAGTTGCTGTTTAAGCGTTAGTCGCCCCGGTGCGGTGCGCTGCAGGAACAACGCCCCTAAATGGCTGGTCAACTTTGTGAGCGTGTACGTGGTCCCGCCGCCCAACTCCCGCACGGCGCCGCTCGCGCGCGCGCTGTGGATCACGGTGGGGTTTGTGGCGGTGGCCCTGGGCCGCCAACTGCTGTTCCCCACGCCCCGCATCACCCCCCGCGAGGTAGGGAGGGCGGCTGCGAAGGGGTCGGGGCAGCAGGGCGGGGCAGGCGCGGAACGCGAAGGGATGGGGCGGCTCGTCAGGGCTGTGGGGCCACCGCGTGCGGACACCAGGTGCTCGGCCTGCCCGTTAACTCGTATGCCCAGAGGTGAGCCACCTACCCGCTAGCCAAGCGTCCTCCTCTTCCGCCGCTCCCCCCTCCCTCCCGCAATCCCCTCCCGTCCTCCTGCCTCCCAGGTGCTGTACTCGGACTTCGTGACCATGCTGGACGGAGGCCGCGTCCGGGCCGCCCGCCTGGAGGCAGGCACCAGCCGCCTCTACTTTGACGTGAAGCCGCTGCAGCCGCCGCCAGGAGCTGCTACTGCCGCGGCGGCAGCGGCGGCTACTGCCGCCGCCGCCACTACGGCCGCCGTCGTTGGCTCCACGGAGGCAGCGGTGGCCGCGGCGTCAGCGGGCGGCGCGGAGGCGGGCGCTGCTGCCACTGCTGCAGCTGCTGGCGCCTCCTCGGGGGCTGCCACAGCCGCCGGCTCTTCTGCTGCTGCAGCAACTGCTGCTGCCGCTCCCCGCGCGCGCTTCCAAAAGCAGTACTACATCAAGCTGGCGGACAAGCATGACCCAGTGCTCATGGGCCGCCTGCTGCAGGTGGGGAGGGGGGGAGGTAGCCATCCATAGGGTGGTGTATATCAAATGGTTGTGAAGTGCCGATGTCCAGCGGAACAGCGGGTACATTACCGTTGGCTGGGGGGAGAGAGGGTAGTTCATCCCAGACCCTGAAGCAAGCCGGCGGCGGTGGAATTTAGGGGGCCGGGCGTGTGTTTGCAGGTGGTGATGGGCGGAGTGAGGAGGCGTGCGCATTGGGGCGTTGTGTGTGGCGGGCATGGCGGGCGTGACGGGCGTTTAAGTTGTGGGACTTGAGAGAGACAGAATGCTCGCAGCAGGCCGCCCGTTGCCACACGATGCGCATGCGCGGCGCCCGCCCCACTCCAGGCGTCCCGCCGCCGCGCTTCACTCACATGCTCCCCACGCGCCCTGCCCCCTCCCTTCCCTCCCTCCCCCTCGTCCCGCGGCCCTCCCCGCTGCTCCTTCGCCGCCGCACCCTGCCCTGCACTGCACTGCCCTGGCCTGCCCTGGCCTGGCCTTCCCTGCTCCGCCCTGCACTGCCCTGCCCCGCACTCCCCCCGGGCCAGGCGGGTGTGGAGTACGCGGTGCTTCGTGCCTCGTTCCAGGCCGCCGCCGCCAACGCTTTCCTGACGGCTCTGGCGCTGTGGCTGCCGCTGCTGCCGCTGGTGTTCCTGCTGCGGCGCATCATCGACCAGCGCCAGGGCACGGGGTGAGCGCCCGGGGAGGGGAGGGGAGGGGAGGGGAGAGCGCTGGGGTGAGAAGGACTGGGTGGGATAGCAATTGCATGCCTGTGGGATGGCGCCTGTTACCACTGGTCCCCACCGTCCCCGCCTGACGCGGCAACTGGCACCTGCCTGCTGCCGCTGGTCTGGCACGTTCTGCAAGCTGCCTCCCTCCCGCCCTCCAAACCCTCCACCCCACCCCATCCCTCAACCCACACCCCAGGCGCGCCAAGAAGAGCTCCAACCGGCCCGACACGCCCTCCACCACCTTCGCCGACGTGGCGGGCGTGGACGCGGCCAAGCAGGAGCTGCTCGAGGTGTGCGGGGGTGGGGAGGGGAGAGGGAGCGTGTGGGTGGGCGGCTGCGGGCTTCATGCAAGCGTACCCCGTGTCGACCGCGGCTTGCTGGGGCCTTCGGAGTCGCGGGCAGAGCGCTTGGCGTGCGTGTTTCCTTTCTTGGGATGGGCCAAGGGGCTCTGCGGTTGCCCTGCATCTGTCGCCAGCCTGCTTTGGACAGCCGCCACGCAAGGGGGCCGCCGCGACCCCTGACAGCAGCATCGGGCCCCCGCCCCGCCCCGCCCATGCCGCGCACCCACCTACACAGGTTGTGACTGTGATGCGTCAGTCGAAGGCCGTGTACTCCAAACTCAAGGTGCGCGGGGGCCTGTAGGGCCTGTGGGGCCTGTGGGGCCTGTGGGGCCTGTGGGGCCTCCCCACGCGGGGGTGGGTAGGAGGCGACATTTATTTGTGAGGTTGGTATAGGTGAAACTTGGGGAGTGCCGATGCCCAAAGGAACCGGGGGAAAACGTTGCAAACACCAGCCCCAGCTAGTACCGGGGGAATGGGGGCGATAAGAGGTCAGGTGCGCGGCCAGCTCGCGAGGAGGTGGGGACCCGAGGAACGGGCGCGGGCGGCGCATGGGGGAGACGTGTGGGGGAGGCGGCCGCGGCACCGGACAGGGTCGGGCCAGAGAGCTGCTCACAGCCGCAATGGGCACTGGGGCGCGCATAGCGGGTGTCGCCCGCTGCGCCCCTCGCGCACACGGCCCTGCGCATACCCATCCCCTTCTTCGCCTCCCACTTACAGACATGGCCCCCCCCCGGTCTACGTCTTCATGCCATGACTAATCATTCTCGGAATCCTCCACCCGCCCGGACCCCCCCCCCCCGTCATTAAATTAAATGCATGGAACCCCCCCCCCACACACACACAGGTCAAGATGCCCAGCGGCGTGCTGCTGTGCGGCCCGCCCGGCACCGGCAAGACGCTGCTGGCCAAGGCGGTGGCGGGCGAGGCGGGCGTGCCCTTCTTTGCGGTGTCGGCCTCCGAGTTCGTGGAGCTATTCGTGGGCCGCGGCGCGGCGCGCATCCGGGAGCTGTTCGCGGAGGCACGCAAGAGCGCGCCCTGCGTGGTGGGTGGCGGTGATGGTGGGGGTGCTGGACTGCTGCTGGTGGGGGTGGGGGTGGGGTTAGCGGTGGGGGTGGGCGTGGTGGCGGTGGTGGTGGTCGAGTGCTTCCACAATGGCGGCTCGCGGTTGCGGCGGTGGAAGCGGGCGCGGGGGCGGGCGCCGGGGCGGGAGTGTCTGGCGGTGGCGTGGCGTGGTGGGTTGCGCCGCCGCTTCTCCGCGGAGGCTGTCCTGTCCTGTCCTTGGGGATCTGGTGTGGACTGCCCGGCTCATGCCGCTGCCGCCGCCCTCTGTCCCAACACCGGGCGAATCCATCGCGCGGCCGCCGCTCATCACGGTCCCCACCCCTCACTGCCCTCCCTCCCGCCCTCCACCTCCCCGCTGCCCCCCTGGCTCGCCCTCCCTCCCACCCACCCACCCACCCTGCCCCCAGGTGTTCATCGACGAGCTGGACGGCGTGGGCAGCAAGCGTGGCATGGGCTACAACGACGAGCGCGACCAGACCCTCAACCAGCTGCTCACGGAGCTCGACGGCTTCGACGGCCGGCCGGGTAGGTGACGTGACCGGGTGTGTGTGTGTGGGAGGCGGGGGGGTAGCCGGGTACATTACCGGTGGCTCTGGCGCCGTGTGTGTGTGGGGGGGGTTCAGTTCATTCCGATTCCGGGGGCGGCGGCGGGCTCGAGGGAGGAGGTAGCGGCTCCTCAAGGGTCGGCGGCGCGGCGTGAGGAGCGGGCGCGGGCAGGGTGGGTTAAGGGACAGGGATGGACCATCGCCTGTGTGTGCATAACCTAACATGCATGAACCGCCACCGCCACCACCCCCCCCCCACACACACACGGCCCCCCGCACACAGGCGTGTTGTTCCTGGCCGCCACCAACCGCATCGACGTGCTGGACCCCGCGCTGCTGCGGCCGGGGCGCATCAGCCGCAAGGTGGGGCGGGGTGGGGTGGGGTGGGCCCATGTGGTGGGGTGGGGGGTTGAGGCGCTGGTGGCGGCAGGCGGGTCAACGGCGTGCTTGCTGATGCCCCCACACACCCTCACAAGCAAGGCAGCTGACAGCATGGGGGCGCACACGCACGGTTGCGATCCGCCCATCCTGTGTGACGCCCCGCGCCGCGCGACGCCCCGCTGCTGTCTCTGCCGCTGCTTGTGCCATCACCAGGTGGTGGTGCCGCTGCCGGACGCTCCGGGGCGGGCTCAGATCCTGGCGGTGCACCTGCGGGCCACGCCGCTGGAGGAGGGGCTGGAGCCGGAACAGGCGTGCCTGGTAAGCCGTGGCGAGTGGCGGGGGAGGGGTGGGGGAGGGCCGGGGGAGTGGCGGGAGGGCGAATGTGTTCCAGGGTACCGTATTCCTGTCCGAGGGCCGGCTGAGGGGATGCGCAGCGCAGCGGCCGTGCGCCGTGCCGCTACTGGCTTGGCGGGCGGTTTTTTTTGGGGGGGGGGTATTAAATTTCAGAAACCAAAGCGGCCATTGCAACCCAAAAACCCATAAGGGGGCGAGGCAGTTTACAAAGGTTCCAACTTGACGATTGAAGCAGTAGTAGGTGGGGTGGGGGGGTCGAGTCCGCTGCTCTACCATGAGTTAGTACTCCAGCCCGCCTTGTCTGCCCCCCACATCTCAATTTGACTGAGGGTTCACGGTCCTGGGCTCGATTCCCGGATTGACCCTCGGGATTCCGGGCATAAAGGTTTCACTGCGGTCCATGCGGAGTTTGTAGTTTGGTTGACTAAGTCGGATTCGTCGCGGCAGGGTCGAGTGCCCATGCTGACGTGTGGTTCGGGTGACTTGATGAGGGTTCGGGCTAGCGGTAGACCCAACTGGCGATGGTCGACCTTCCGACCTGTGTCTGCCCGGGTTGCATGGATACCAGCTACGCTGGACTCTAACAAATGCATATTCACGTCCGCTCCCCACATCCACCTTTCTACGTCTGCCCCTGCGTCCAGCCATCCTCACCCAATCCCCGTAACCTACCCGCTCCCACCCGCTTCCCCCATGTCCCTTCCCCTGCCCTGTATACAACGTCATTTAACCAATCATAACGGGAACCCTCCGAGCGTCCCCAACCCCCACGTCTTCATGCCGTAGCTATTCATTCCCGGACCACTCGCCCGCTGCCCCAGGCCGTCGCCTCCGCCACCGAGGGCTTCTCCGGCGCTGAGCTCGCCAACGTGGTGAACGAGGCCACACTGCTGGCGGCGCGCGACAGCCGCGACTCGGTGAGAGGGACGGGCGGGGCGGAGTGGGTAGCGGCGGGGAGGGGAGGGGAGGGGAGGGGAGGGGAGGGGAGGGGAGGGGAGGGGAGGGGGCGCGTGCAGGAGGCTGGGGTGTCAAGAAGGGGCATGCGGGACGGGTCAGGAGGGGGCAGGGCTGGAGGGGTAATCCATTCCAACGTCCAATTCCAAGGGGAGGGCACGGGTTGTGGCAGGAGGCGGACGGCAGGCTGGTGGGGGTGAAGGACAATTCCTGACAGTCGCCTGTGTGTGCGTGTCGTGTGTGCCCCGTTCGCGCTTGTAACAGGTGAGCCTGCGGGACCTGCTGCAGGGCGCACAGCGCACCCGCTTCGGCGTCAACGGCCGCAGCGGTGAGTGCGCGGGCGGAGGGGGGGGCGGGCGGGCCGAGAGCCGCGTACGGGGGTTGGGGATGGGGAGGTGGGGGCTGGGGCGCGGTGAAAGGCCAGGACCACAACGGGCTTAGCGGTCAGCCTGTGGCGGTGTAGTGTTTATCCTTCTGAGCGCACACCCGCGTGATGTGACCACTCGTCCTCCCCGGCTACACGGGTCACACACACGTCAAGCACACGTTTCTTTTCGTTAACACGTCAAGCACACATTTGTTTTCGTGAACACGTCAAGCACACACTCGCTCACACGCGCATCACACGGGCCTGCTGCACACGCAACAGGCGCCAACGCGTTCGGCGGCGCGCTGAGCCAGCGGCTGTCCAACTGGCTGCTGGACGTGGCGGCGGCGGACAGGCGGCCGGTCAAGGTGGGCACCGGCGGCGGCCAGTGAGCAGTGCGCTGGGTCTGCGACAGCGAGCGGTGGAGAGCGCGCGGAGCGGGACAGGGTTAGTAAGAATGTTTTAATCGATGAGAGCCCGAGGGGCGAAGGCAAGGACCAGGAGGAGATCAAGCGTTAGGGATGGCAGTGTGAGATGAAAGCGCTTCCATGGACCGGGGGCGTGGGCGTAAGGTGGCGATGTTTGGTGTGGAGGGCGGCGCGAGTGGGAGAGATGGGACGTGCAGCTTTGGCAGGTGTGCAAGGGGAACGAGGAGGCTAGCAGGGCAGGTGTGCGGGCTGGAGGAGGGAAGACGCCCCCCAAGCAGCGCGAGGAGCTGCTCGGGGTCCAGGAGGGCCCCCTCCGCCGCAGGAGGCCGCTGGGAGTGTGAGAGGTGTGAAGAGGCGCGAGAGAAAGTGCGAGAGAGCGACATGTTGGCTGCAGCTGGGAGCAGCGTGTGTCAAGAGCCGCTCACGCAGTGCTTCCACAAAATGGTTTGCTGTGCTCGGCGCACACGTCACCGGCAGGCCGATCCATTTTGATGCCGGGCCTCAGTGTGAAGAAATGCAGTGCTGACTGTTGAGAACCAGCACACATGAGGGTGTTGCAGTTCAAGCATGTTTATTTTGTGGGGGGGGGGGTTGTGGTTACCAGCCCAAACTAAACCATGGGGGATAACGCTGATCGAGCTGAACAGGCGGCTAGCATGCTGAGATCGTGAAGCTTCTTGGCACGTGTGCGAAAGGTGCGAGTGACCTGTTGTATCAGTATGCCCATACCGGGCCAAGGGCCAAACTGCTTGGCCTGGCGTGACCTTGGGCCGTTGGGCGCGACGCACGCGTAACAATGGTAAAAGTGCCTACCTCGTACTGTACGTGCTCGTAAGTATGGATTGCACCAACCGCGAGCCGCGTGGTCGTGGCTCTGCAGCCTCACAGATGAATGTGACAACACATTACAGGCGGTATGCTCACACCCAGTACCCATTGGTGTACCATAGAAGTTTCTCCATGCAGGATGCAGGATCCTGCACGAGTCTCGTCACACAGCTACGATGCAACAACCAGCCCTGACTCCGCACTGCTGCTATGCGGTACAAGCGTGCCAGGAGCGTGGTTCACACCTCGATAGCCGGCCCGACCTCAACCCACCCACCCCACCACACGAACCTGCCAGCCTCACTCCACCAGCCCCATGCGCTGAGCCACGCCCGCATACACACAAAACCCCGCCCAGCTCATGCCCGGGTCAGTCAGGTTGGCCGCCCACAGCAGCCGCAGCAGCGCGCCGCCGCTCGCCGCCCGCCGCGCCGCCACTTCGGCCGCCGCTGCCTCATCCCGCGCCCGCCGCGCGCCCTCCGGGCTGATGGCGGCCGCGGGCGTCAGGTGCTGTGCCGGTATCACCAGGTCCATCCGCATGCGCCGCGCCACCGCCTGTAGCACCTCGGGTCGCGTGTAGGCGCCAGCGCGCGCCATCACCTCTGCCGGCGCGGCCGCGGCTGATGGCGCCCCGTGCTCCTGCTGTTGCTGCTCGGCGCGGCGCGCCTGCAGCTCGGCGTGCGAGTAGCGTGCCGCATGCGAGTCCAGCACCATGCGCCCCAGCGCCTCCGCGCCGTCCGGATCGCCCCCGCCGCCCGCCGCCGCCCCGCTGCCGCCCGCCGCCACGGCGCCCTCCACCATGCGCCCCAGCGCCTCCGCGTCCAGGCCAACCAGACCGAACGCCGCTGCCGCGTGCCGCGCCGCCTCGGCGGGTGTGGCGGGTATGGCGGAGGCGTAGTAGCCCACCAGGCGGCCCACCTCCGCCGCCTGTGTGTCGCTGCACATTGGCGCGTGCAGCGGGCGCCGCGCTGCAGGGCTGTATTGAGCTTTGACTGCCGCGGCGGCGGCGGCGGCAGCGGCGGCGGTGGGGGCCGGCACGGCGGCGGCGGCAGAGCCTGGGCCTGGGCGGCCGGCGCGACGCAGCCCAGGCATGAATGCAGGCTTGCTGCCGGAAGTTGGTGACTCTGATGGCGGTGCGTTGTCGGCGTCGGCTTCGGCGTCAGAGCTGGATGCTGCGTCCCGGTCCTCACCCCCAGCGGCGGAGGCCTTTGCGGCCTTCGCGCGCTCCTTTGCGACCTCTGCCGGACGCCGCAGCAGCACCATGACGAGGGAGGTGATGATCAAGGATACACCGACCAGCGTGCCGATGATCATCGCGCACAAAAAGCACCACACCGCGAATGGCGAGAGCCGCAGCGCGCGGGCCAACTTCTCCACCGGTCGCTCGAGTCCAGAGATGACTTGATATATCTCGGTAGGTAAGGTAGAAGGGCTGGACGACCGCAACTTCACGAGAAGTCGTGTCAACTTGCGCAAAAGGACAACGCCCTGCTTCCGCCCCATTTGTCTTCATGTATTCTGAGCTAATCAAGGAATATATTGAATAGTGTGCAATTGAGTGAGTAGTTTCGGGCTCTGCTGACGCCTGCAGAACGACATTGCCGTATCCACGCGCATCCGGACCGCATCGGGTGTGAGGCGGCCTGCACTCTCAGGGATGCAGTGTGCGGGTCCGTGCGGGGGCGGGCGTGGTATCTGGCTTAGTTGGAACTGCTGCTGCTGCTGCTGCTGCTCATGTGGTGGTGACGTGGTGTGGCCAATGGCCCAGTTACAACCCGTGCCAATATGATTGCGGTGTTACAGAGGGGACAACCCGAGCGTGCAAGCACACAAGGGCCGTCTGAAGCTGCAGCAAACCCTCCCGCAGTCGGAGTCCGCGTGACTTCGCGCACAGCGAGTCCCAGCCAATATGCTGCGGGATCAGAGCAGAACGACATGGGCGGCGGGGAGCTGGCGGCCGGCTTATGGGCTCACCCCTGCCGATGGAACAGGGCAAGGAGCTACAATGTGCCGCCCCATTAATGAAAGAGACACTCCCAGAACCACAGAGATACGCAAGCAAACAATGACACGGCGCGCAGAAGCAAGCCGGCGCGCGCCTGTACCCAAGTCGGTAGCTGGCTGGAGGGATGCTGGAGTGTTCGTGCTGGCATGCGCTCCTCACGCTCCGGGCGCCCGGCTAAGGTGATACCACCACACAGACCATGTGAGACTCCGTGCAGCATGAGGGGGAGTCGCGGCGCACCTGCAGGCAGGCGTCCAACGCCCATGGATGAGCGCCGCGGTCGGGGACAAGCAAGGCAAGCGGAGGCAGGGCTGTGACTGTGGCTGTGGATGGCGTGCCATCACGCGCAGAGCACTGGTGTTTCCTGTGGTGGCACTGAGGTGGTAATGCTGGGGGCTGGATGGACTCGGGCTCCCGAAGAGCTCCCCGTTTGCGCCAGTATTATACTTTTTGCCGACGGACGAGAGTCGATAAGCAGGCAGGCGGACCTACACCACGCGCGCAACGCACACCGACGCCCGGCCCCAGGGCACTACAGCTCACCACCCCACACGAAACCGCACGCAGCTCCCCCCGGTGTTCGGTCCGCCAACCAACAGGCGGAACACCGACAGCCGCCTTACCCAGCGGAACCAAGTACCCAGCAGGGGCAGGGGCAGGGGCAGAGGCAGGGGCAGGGGCAGGGGCAGGGGCAGGGGCAGGGGCAGGGGCAGGGGCAGGGGCAGGGGCAGGGGCAGGGGCAGGGGCAGGGGCAGGGGCAGGGGCAGGGGCAGGGGCAGGGGCAGGGGGAAAGAGGTGGGTGGACGGGCCTGCCGGCGGTGGCGGCGGAAGAAAGTCGGGGGGCAGCAGGAAGCGCTGGAGCACTCTGGAGGACATGGCGCACGGCAGCAGGCGGCGGTGTCAGTCAAACAAGAGCTTCAAGGCTTCCTCCTTACGGTACGCAAGGAGGGCCGGCGGCGAGTAGCGCAGGTGGATCCGGCGCAGCGCAACGCGGCCGGAGGCTAAGATGGAGGCCGGGACGGTGCTGAGGCGAGCCAGAGCCGACAGATGCAACAATCAGCACTCAGCTGCAAGCCGTTTACAGATATGTTGCTCGTAATTGTTGAGGTTCCTGTATATCTGTCCTTACAGCATTTGCCGTGCTATCAATGCTGATGTGCTCCGTCGCACATCCAGGGCGAAGCGCAATAGCACCCATAGCTGCCAGTGCCTGGAACCAGCAGGCCACGGCCATGCCGGGGTGTCCCCCTTTGTGGACACGCGGGTTGTCTACTCTGGCAGTTCTTGCCCCTCATCATCCCTTCCGCAACGCATGCAACACGCACACACGCAGCACTCAAGCGCATGTCCGTAACTCAGCATGTTGACACTGACTGATGTCCTGAAGCTGTCCTCCAGTATGCCCGGCCCTGCACCCCGGGCTACGCCCACATGTCTGCCTGCCTGCCTGCCTGCCTGCCTGCCTAGGTATTGACGCACAACCTGCATGCATTACTCACACCCACACCTACACCTGCGACGACGACAGGTACGGCCCCCCAGACGCCTGGTGGGCCATGAGCGGCAGTAGCGCCTGGTTGCTGCTACTGCCGCCGCCCAGCCCGCCTAGCCCGCCGCCGCCGCGGCTGCCCGCGCCGCCGCCTATCCCGCCGCCTAACCCGCCGCCGTGCGACAGTATGTGCGACATGGAGCCGCCGCTGGACCCGGGCGGCAGGCCCATGCCCATGCCCAGCAGTGCCGGCCCGCCCAGCGCCTTGCCCAGGCAGCTGTCCAGCAGCAGCCGCTTCTCCTCCTTGGTGTGGTAGGGCAGCAGCCAGCGCCACTTGCTGCGGGCGGGAAGGGGGAGGGGAAGGGGAGGCAGCGGGGCCAGGGAGGTTTGCGGGGAGGGCCTACATGGACGCACGCAGACTTGCACGCACAAGGGACACACGTCGCGACAGCAGCCTGGGAGCGGCAGGCCCCTCCCCGACTCGCGGCAGGTCATAGCAGTGGTCGGACACACGGGCCCTCGGGCCCAGCCCCAGCCCCAGCCCCAGCCCAAGGCCCGCCGCATCACGCGATGCGGCAATGCTCACGCACTTGCGGCCAAAAATCTCCTCGAAGTTCCGCCGGAAGCCCTTGTTGTAGGGCCAGGGGTGCAGGCGGTCCTTCTCGTACATCTCAATGGTGGTGCAGTTGGCGGCCACCAGCTGGCCGTGCATGGCCAGGAAGCCCGCCAGGCTGAGGCTGAAGGCGAAGGACGTCAGCGACACCACGAACACCAGCGGCGCCCTGTGTGTGTATGTTTGTGTTGTGTGCGTGTGTTTGGAAACACGAGGAAGGGTGTTGTGTGCGTGTGTGTATGTGTGTGTGTGTGTTGTGTGGGTGCGTGTGTGCATACGGGCGGGCATATTGACAAAGGGAGGGGGCGCGAGGAATAAGGTGTGTTAGAGATCACAAGGTGTGCGTGTTGGTTAACGGAGATCACAAGGTGTGTGTGTGTGTGTGTGCGAGGGGGTTCATTCATTGCAAGTCTCATTTCAACCACTGAACCGGGGGACGGGGGGGGGGGGTTAGTCCAGAACCCCAAAGCAGGGGGAGAAGGGGCCATCAAGCGAAGAGCAAAGGGAAAGTGAAGGCGCGGCGCGGCGTGGGGACACGTGCAGAGGCGGGCGCCAGCTGCCAGCTGGTCCGCCGTAAAGCGCCCGCCGGCCACTGCCCTCCTCCTCCTCCTCCTCCTCCTCCTGGCCGCCCTGGGGGTGCTGCTGCCAGTGGTACCATTGCTACCACTGCTGCCGCCGACAACGCGCAGAGCCGGTGACCCACTTACGTAGGCCCCTTGAGCTTGTTGTTGAAGAAGGCGATGATGGAGCCCAGCAGCAGCAGCACCGCCAGCCCGCAGCCCAATGCCGCGTAGAAGATGAACAGCAGAAAGAACTGTGTGCGGTGTGTTAGAGGTCACAAGGGAGAGAACTATGAAAGACGTGTGCGGTGTGTGTGCGTGTGTGTTAGAAACCGTAACGAATCGCCCGGTGCGTGTGCGTGTGCGTGTGCGTGTGAGTGGGTGGTTGAGCTGTGGACAAGTGGGTGATGGTGGTGGTGGTAGTGGTAGTGATAACTTGCGAGTGGGGGTTGCATGCGGAGAGGCGTCGTTGTTGCAGCAGAGACTGGGCAGGTCCAACACCGCGGCGCCCAGCATTCGGGCCCCTCGTGACTCTGGCGTCCAGGCTCCCACCACACGGCCATCCCTCCCTAGGCCCTGCTTCTGCCGCTGCCCCCTGCTGCCTCGCCCCCCGTTACACACACACACACAGCCTTTTGATCTCTAACACACACACACACACACACCTTGTAGTTCATGAGACCCACGCAGTTGACCACCCAGATGCACCAGTGGTCCTGCAAGTGGTGGCGGCGGCAGTAGCGGGAGCCGAGTCAACACGCCAACCAATGCGTATGAAAGCAATTGGGGGAACGCCGGGTCCCAGGCCCAGTCCTCGCCCCCCAAGCCCGCAGCTCGCCTGCTTCTGGCACAGCCCCAGCCCGCCCTCCCTCATGCCCCCGCCTCCAGCCCCCCAGCTCCCCCCCCGGCCCCGCCCCACCATCTTGAGCACGCAGCGGCCCGTGACGGAGCAGTGGTGCGCGCGCTCCGGTTTCCAGGCCTGGCAGCGCTTGCAGAAGCGCGGCCGCCGCGGGTCGCGCCGGTCAAAGTAGTAGTTGGAGTAGGACATGCGCTCCAGCTCGGCGCGGGCTTGCTGCAGTAGGAGCAGGGGGAGGGGGCGGAGCAGGAGGAGGAGGCTGAAAGGTGCGGATGGGGAAGCGGGTGGTCAGGGGTGGCGCGAGGAGCTTAAGGAAGCTGGGAGGGCCGTCTTACGGGCGAGGGCGGGGGGAGGTGGTCCTGCAGCGCATGCGCGCTCTGACAGAGGCGCGGGCGTGTACCAGTGGGGGTGTGGACCTGTGGCTGTGCCAGGCCTTGCCTCCACCCCGCTCCGGGCCCTGCCGCACGCCCTCCCTCCACGCCCTTCAACCCCCACCCCCTATCTCACCTGCTCGTCCGCGAAGGGGTGCCAGCCCTGCGGCACGCGGCCCGGGTCGGAGGTGACCGCCGCCAGGTAGGACCACACGCACATGACGCACTGCGAGCGCAGGAGGAGGAGCCGGGGTGCAGGGGTGAAAGGGGAAGGGTTGAGAGCTTGATAGGGCGTAGTGTTAGGAGTACGGCCGCGGTCAGGTCACTCGTACTACCGCGCATGTGGTGGTCGTGATGGTGGTAGTGGGGGCACTCCGACTATCGGGCCCCTCGAGTGTGTAGATGGTGCACCAAGGTGGACTGCCATACTGACCCTCAAAAGCATGCAGTAATCTCGGCAGACACTGCCAAACGTTCACAGAATTTGTGCGTATGCCTTGATGTGGGCGCCCCAGCTCCCATTCAACCCCGTCCGGCAGGTCATCCCAACACTGAGGCCCCCTCGCGGATCTGCCACCGCCACCCGCTCCCAGCCCCTACCTCTTAACGCTGCTGCTGCTACTACCACCTGCCTACGGCCTCAACAGCCCCCTCCCCCGGCTCCCTGCCCCCCTCCGGCTCCCCTTACCACGCCGCTGAACAGCACGATGACCAGCGCGCTGCCCAGCACCACCAGCGCCTTGCCGGACAGCAGCTTGGGGCCGTAGGTGAAGGGCACCACCGCCGTGTAGGTCAGCCCGATCAGCGCAAGGACCAGCAGTACCCTGGCGGCAGTGCAGTGCGGTGCAGTGCAGGTGGGAATGAGTTGAGTGCAGTGGAGTGGAGTGGGCGGACAGGCAACGGACATGCGGCTCTTGGTGAAGAGTAGGTGAGCGGCGAGGGCGCCACACACGGTGTCGCCTCCCCCCCGCCTCTACTCGTTGCGTTTGTTGCCAATCGGCGCACGTACGTACAGTGCCGGACAACGCCGCGTCCACTGTTGTGTTTGTCCCCTTACGAGCACAAAACCACAGGACAACACCAAGTCGTGTGGGCGTGACCACCCTCTGTCTCCCTGCAGAGCCGTCTGGCCCCGCCTTGACGCCCCGCCGCCCAGCCCAGGCTCACATGACATGGCCAAGGATCCTAAGGAAGCGACAGTACTGGAAGATGTTCAGAAACTTGCTCGTGCTTGGCGACGGGGGCAGCTGCCCCCAGGACTGTGACATGGCCCCGAACGATGTCGAGACCGCTCCTCAGCTGCACCAGCTCACACTCCTGAAAGGTTTAAAGCACCACCGCGCGTGTACACCGGGCAGCTGCTGGCACCCGCTGAAGCCAGACACTCGGCAAAGGATGGAACCCTGGCGCGGGTATCTTGGGCTTTTCCCTCGTATGTTCTATGGCACTGTGTAAGTAGCGTCGTATTACAGTAGCATAAAATATATCGGTGCCGGCATGAAAGAGCGAAGCGTCGCGCAAACGAATTTAGTCCCGCAGCGGGTTGTGCTAGGATCACTACAAAACAATTTGAGTTGTGAAAACTATTTGGAAGTAAACAAGCAGGCCTTGTTGCCCTGGGCAAAATTACAGGCCTTTCGGGAAGTTGATTGATTTCCGCGAATTTGCGCTTGGTCGCGCAAGTGTACAGGGGCTGTTGCGTCACCAAACTTGCCTTAGCACAGCTGCGACTGGTCAGTCATTTCATAGGAGAGCCTTGCGGCGAACCCCAACACAACCAAAAGAGCTTTGGGAAAAGCCCTTACTTGCCACGCTGCCCTGCGTCTTGTTGTGCAGTTGACGAAGTCCACGGGGGCTCGGCCCCCTCTTGCAAAAAATGGTGAGCCGCGAGCACTTCCAGCGCACACAGCTGCTCGCGGAGACCTTGACCTGGCATTCCTTGCGCAGATTCATTTCTTTATTCTCATGAGCCGCCAGGGCAAGGTGCGGTTAGCAAAATGGTATTCCACATACAATATGAAGGAGCGTGCTCGCGTGGTCAAGGAGATCACCCCTATGATTCTCGCGCGGCCGCTTAAGCTATGCAATTTCCTGGACTGGAAGAACATTAAGCTCATCTACAAGCGTTACGCGAGTCTCTACTTCGTGTGTGGCGTGGACGTGTCGGACAACGAGCTCATAACCCTGGAAATTATCCACGAGTGAGTCCACCGCTGTGGCTGGCCGCAGCGCCGGTAGCCACAGCCGCTTGGGGGTGGCGGGCGTCGTGGGACGAGTGACGCACGGGTGGGGCGAAGGGGCGGGGGCCGGGCTCCGAACGAGCACGGCAAGCCACGCACGCGGGATACACAGGTGGACAGCTGGGGGTGGTGGCGAGTGGCGAACGCTCGGACACTGCCCTTCCCTGCCAGGGGCGTGGGGCGCAGAGGAGCCCATGGCAGGGCTTTTGGGAGGCGCTGAAGTGACTCTTAGGGTAGACAAGGCGAGCGACAATGCGCCAGGCGCAGGCGTGGTGGAGGACTGGGCAGGGCGTCAGCTTGGTCCCAGCTGCAGCCACAAATCCTTAGCTCAACGGGCAATCGGGCTGGGTGTGTGGGTCGACTCATGCCTATGGGGCGGCGTCACCAGCCGCAGCGCCCGGTCTGCCAGGCCTGGTCACGACGTGCATCTGCAGCGCCGGCAGGCCAGGGCAGGACCCGCGGGCTGCTGCGCACAGCCACGCCACCCGAGATGCAGGCACGCCTCAACGTCCCCGCCCACCTTACCTGCGCCCCGCGCTTCCCTGCCCCCCTCCCCGCGCAGGTTCGTGGAGGTTCTGGACCGCTACTTCCAGAATGTGTGCGAGCTGGACCTCATCTTCAACTTCCACAAGGCCTACTACATCCTGGACGAGCTGCTGGTGGCGGGTGAGCCAGGACAGCCAGGACAGCCAGGAAGGAGGGAGGGGCAGGGCGCACGGGGGCAAGTGCATGCAGCTTGGGCGCGGGAGGGTGGCACGGGGCGGCAGTGGAGCTGCCAAGGCGGGACGCCGCACATACCAGCAGCCGCAGTCACCGAGCTCACGTGGTGCTGCACGCGGCTTGCGCCGTCATGTCCCTGCCTGTGAACTGCAGGTGAGCTGCAGGAGCCCAGCAAGAAGGCCATTCATAAACACATCGCCGACCAGGTGCGAGGCGGCACAGCGGTATAACAGTAGCGTGCAGGGCGGTGGGCATGGTCGGTAGAGGTGTCTAGGCAGCACCGGGAAAGGATTTGGGCTGAGCTGACCGCGTCACGCCCCCGGCGGCCAGGCCCCCGTTGCACCACCCCACTAGTAGCCCTTTCATAGCGGTCGTGCCTCATCCGGAGCGTGTGAGACTGCTATCTACCGTAGTCATTCGAACCCCCAGATCGCCACCAGCTCACTCGCCCACCCACCCGGGCGCCCACAGGACCAGATGGTGGAGGACGCCAAGAATGGCGCGCCCGTGGACGGAGCGCCCCAGCGGGCATAGCGGCGGGGCAACAGCGGTCGCTGCCTGTCTTTGCCTGCACACGACGGAGGCGGGCGGAGGCCTGCGATGAAGCGGGCGAGGGAGCATGGCCAGTGCAACTTGCATGTCGCCGCGGGTCTGATGGACGAACAGTATTGCGTGAGGAGCGCGGCGCGCCGGAAGAGGGCTTGCGCCGCTGCGCACGGGCGGCGCAAGCGAGCCTGCGCTGTGGGCTCTGCCGTCAGCAGTATATTGTCGGCACAGTCTGCTCACGGCCATGTGACTAGGGCGGCAGTCGGCCGGTCATGCTGATGTGGCGGCGAGACGCCTTCGTGTTTCTGGCCCTCTATATGCTGGCCGCATGAGGCGGCCGCGGGCTCGCAGGCACCCCCAGAAGCTGATACAGTGCTACGGCCTGTGTAGCGGGACCACCAACATTTGAATGCGAGGAGAGAGCAGGCCGGTGGCCAGACGGCAGATCGGGCCGCGCTCTGATGCGTGGGCGATGCAGCAGCATTCTAGAGGAGTAGAAGGAAGGACCAAGTGCGTATGGGTGCGCAGGAGGAAGACGTGCGGGGACTAATGCGAGGGGCGTAAAGCCTTGGGCACCTGGCCAGCAACAGGCGGCAGGAGCACTATGTGATGGCTGCGTAGACTGGACTGGTGTTTGCGATGCCCAGGTGGTCGCCTGTTCTAGGGCCCAAATCAATGTTTGCGAGTGGAGCAAGGTGCATCTGAGCCGGAGCCGCCAGCCGGGGCAAAAGTTATGGCGGGCGAAGCCAGGAAAGGAGCGTGGCGAGTGTCTCTGAGTGCCAAGTGATGTATCATATGAGAATGAGCCCACCCCACTCAGCTTGGCTGGGGTCCATACAACACGTTGGACACCTCGCGCAGCTGTCGTAGCCCGATCATGTTGCGCGGCGTAGAAGGGTGGGGGGCCAGCAACTGCCAACACGGCAGCAGACCGCTCCAGTGTCGGTGCAGTTACAGCGCGCACTTACCAGCCTCTGCCCCTCTTGTATATGTTTGCTGATTATGCGTGGGGCCGGGAGAGCTGACCTGCTTACGGGACAATCGCGGAAACCTGTTCCCTTGCATCATCAAAGGGTGGGGGGTCAGGGTGAGAGAAGGGGCAGGGAGCTGGCACGATGGGGTTCCGGGCACACAATGCGGATGCCCACCATGCATTGACACGGGCACTCGGGCATAAGATTAAAACATGCGCGAGTAATACGCAAGCGCTGAAGGCAGCAAGTGCTGAAAGCAGCAAATGCTGCCCTTGCATGGAACGTTCTGTTTTGAAACACAAACGCGCTACCTTGCGATCTCAGCAGCATTGTGCTAGGTATGTGCTTTAAATGCAAATCAAAAAGCTAAAGGAACCCAGCTTACACAGGAGGCCTAAAACGACATGGCTGCAACTCGCGGGCTTTGGACGCGCAGAGCTTTGTAATAGCTATCTGAAGCATCCATGAGGCGGTGAGTCGTGTTGCGGCTTGGGCGGGTGCACGTGCGAGTTTGCGGGGGGCTTAGGTTTGGTGGGGCGGCTGCGCGCGGAGCCTCCCTCGCATGCACCCGACCAAACCTTTTCTGCGCACTGGCCCTGGTGTCGGCCTCCCCAGGCTCTCAGCATGCAGCGCGACGAACACGGGTCACGGAGTGACATGGCCCCGCCTGCCGCCCATCGCCCCGCGGAGTTGTCAGCTACCGCCACGATGCCGCCGTGCGGCGCTGTGTGCCGCACGCCGTCCTGACGGCAGCGCTGGTGTCGATGCAAGCGGCGGTGCAGGGGGTGGCGCTAATGAGGCAGATCCAGCCGCCAGTGGCAATCGGGGACGCGCATCAAACCATTCGGCAAGTCCTGCAGGGCCATCGACGTCGCCATCGCGTGCGAGTGGCAGAAGTGGTACGGACAGCGACACAGCTGGCAGCACGCAACAGTCCGGGCCTCGGCGGCGTGGCAGGCCTCCCGGTGCAAGGCAGACGTTCGCCGCGGAGTCGATGAACCCGGCTGGCTCGGTGCCGCCGCCCATTGCCGCTGGCTCGGCAGCCGCGCAGGAGAGCGCCGGGGGGGCGGCGGACAGCCAAGGCAGTGGCAGTGACGCGGAGGGCACTGGGCCGGGCACACGGCGCAGGGGACGGCCGCGAAGGACCACCACTGCTGAAGTGAGCAGCGGCGGCGGCGGACGCGGCGGACGACGCGCTACCGCGTCATGGCCGCGTGCGGAGGCAACGGCCGCAGGCTCAGGCGACGAGCAGGATTTGTTACCAGCTCCTGGGCTTGGAGCAGGAGTGCCGCCCCAGCAGGAGCCCACGCCCCAGCCGACCCGGCAGACCCGGCAGACCCTGCAGCCTGAGGAATTGCAGGCCGCTGCGGGTGCTGGCACCAGCGGCCGCGATGAAGATAGCGCACAACGCAGTGGCAGGCCAAGCACTGCCGGTGCCAGTGGCGGGGGCGGGGGCGGGAGCGGCGGCGGGCCGCTGTCCCGGCTCCTGCGAAGTCAAAGGTCGCGAGCCAAGGCCAGCGGCAGCAGCAGCGATGGTGGAGCCGGAGGCGGCAACGCGGCTGCAAACGTGGCTGCGCCGGCCACCGCGCTTTCCAGTGGTGAGGGGCTGCAGTTCGTCTCGCCCAGCTCCTCCTTTGAGCCGGCACCTGGGCGGGACAGCGACAGTGACGCAGAGGGTGGGGGGTACCGCAGAGGGCTGTCAGCAGGTGCGCGGCTGGGTGTGCCGGCAGTTGGGCGGCCGGAAGTTCCGCCGCCACCGCCGCCACAACCTCTGCAACCGCCGCAGCTGCAGCAGACACTGCTGCTGCAGCCGCTGCAGTCGCCGCAGCCGTCGCAATCCTCGGAGCAACAGCAGCCACCTCAGGGCCGTCAACCACCGCGTGCCTCTGGCCGTGATTTGGATCCCTCCATGGATTGGGTGCTTGGATCCATGTTGGACGACGGCGACGGCTCCGATTCAGGGGTGGGCTTGGGACCTCCTGGTGATATCAGCTCTGGATCCGATCAAGATTTCATCATCACGGCTGACCTGGACGTTGTGGGATCCACGGTACAGCCTCTGAACTTGGATTTGTCAGACCTGGAATGGGGTGATGACGCCGGCGGGGGTGGCGGCTGGGGCGCCTGGGGCGACGGGGGCCCCAGCAGCGTGGCACCCACACCGGCGGTGTCAGCAACATCCACCCCAACAACAACAGCTGCCATGGACAGCCGCTGGCCCGATATGCTCCAGGGCGACGAGGAGGAGGAGGGCGACGACCAGGAGCGACAGGAGCTACTTGTGCAGCAGCAGCAGCAGCAGCAGCAGCAGCAGCAGCGCTGGCCTCCGACGCCCGCTGCACCACCCAGCGGCGACGGCGCCGCCGCCGCCATCGCCGGCCCCTCAGGGGGCACAGCCACAGGCGGCCGCTCAATGCCCTCGCAAGAGCAGTCGCCCGGACTCATGGCAGGCCGTGTGGATCAACACCGAGCCGAGCGCGCAGCTGAGGCTGCTGCGGCCGCCGCCGCGGCGGCGGCGCCTCCGCAGCACCAGCAAGCTGCAGACGCGCGCTCGTCCAGCCGGTCCACCTCTGGACCGCTGGATCTGGAACTTGTATCCAGCCATGACCCGGAGATGTCGTACCAGGAGGCGGCGGACTGGCTGCTGCCGCCGCCGCAGGGCTCGGCTGGCGCCAGTGACGGCGACTGGACGGAGGGCGTGTTCGACTCCATGGGGGACGGCGGCTTCCCAGACTTGGCGTACGACAGCGGCAGTAGCAGCAGTAGCAGCAGTAAAGCAGGCCAGCAGCAGCAGCAACAGGAACAGCGGGAGGACGGGGTGCAAGAGAAGCAGCTGGAGGCGGGGCTGCGGCAGTCTGACGCCATCACGCCACCTCCCCCCACCGCCGCCGCTGCCGCAACTCCGGCCTCAGCTGCACCGCCTGGCGCCACCGCCACCGCTGCAGCCGCCGGGGGCGGTGGCGCGCAAGTGCAAGGCACCGAACTCAGCACCAGCAACGGGAGCTCTGGCCGCCGTGAGGCCCACCGCACGGCTGCTGCCTTTGCGGAGCTGCTGGCAGGCGGCAGTAGCAGTGCCTCGCCTAGCGGCAGTGGCAGTAGCAGGCAGGTCGTAACACGCCAGCGCCAGCCGCAGCCGCAGCCGCAGGACCCGCTGGTGCAGCGCCTGGCCCATGTGGTGAGTGGTGGTGGCGGGGATGGCGCTGGGAGTGACGGCGGCGGCGGCGGCAACGGCGCACGTGGGGATCGGGGGGGGGGGCGTGCACACGTGCCTGGCGGCAGAGCTATTGTCATGATGGGCTCACGGCGTGCGCGTGCGGTTGAGTGGGTCAACCTGACGTCTTGCCGGGCACGAAGGCACTGCTCCGCACGGTCGCGCAGCCGTACAGACGGGTGGTGGCTGTGACGCACCCGCCACCCTGCCACCGCAATGGCCCCTTATCGCGCCCCGGGGCGCTAACACTTGCATCTACCTGCCTGCCTGCCCGGACCCACCTACCTACCCGGACCTGCCTGGACCTGCCTGCCTGCCTGCCTGCCTGCCTGGACCTGCCTGCCTGCCCGGACCCACCTACCTACCCGGACCTGCCTGGACCTGTCTGCCTGCCTGCCTGCCTGCGGACCCGCAGCTCAGCTACGTGGAGGCCGAGCTGCTGGGCGGCCCGGAGCAGGCCGCGGCGACGGCGGCAGAGGCGGCGGCGGCGGTACCGGGCGTGTCGTTGCCGCCGCTGCAGTCGCCCGGCGTGCCGGCGGCGGCGCAGCCCCTGGAGCTGTTTGCGGAGCCGCCGGCGACGGCGCGGCTGCTGGCGGCGGCGGAGGCGGCGGAGACCGGCGGTCTGGCGGCGCCGCCACGGCAGGTGTGTGGTTGAGAAAGCACAAGCGAAAGCCAAAACAAAGACCGTGTATGCGATGCGAACATGGTACTATAAGCGAGTATGTGTGGATCCGGACCTCTCGGGAGGCCGCCATGCAGGCCGCGGCAGCAACTGGGAATGGATTGGCATCACTGACGTACGCTCTTTGAGTTGCCAGGGCCAGGGTGCAGCCCAGGGTGCAGGCTGCACCATCGGTGTGTGTTTGCTGCCTTGCGTTGTCGTCACATGCTGCCCGGCCGCACACACGCCCACAGGTGGAGGCTCCGCCTTCGGAGTCGGAGTGGGCGCTGCTTGGGGGCGCCTCGCCCGCCGCCGCTTCAGCCGCCGGCGCCGCGGCGAGCCGCGGTAGCGGCGGCGGCGTTTGGTGCGACGCCGCTGGAAACACCGGGCGCCGCGCCGCCACTAGTGCAGATATCGAGGCAGCAGCCGCCGCGGCGGCGGCGGCGGCGGGGGCAGCTGATGCGGCTGTGGCGTTTGAGCGGCGGCTGGCGGCGCGAGATGCCTACCTGGGCTACCTACGCGCGGTGGTGCTGGGGCCAGCGGCGGGTGGGCGGCTGCAGCAGTCGGAGGCAGTCGGAGTGCAGGCGGCGCTGCTGGAGCAGGTGCGCGAGTGCCTGGCGCGGCGGCGGCGGCGGCGGCGGCTTCTCCAAGGAGGCGTGTTGGTGTCGCCCAGGGGGATTTGGGGCCGGTCAAGTGCGCGGGTTGGCAGCAAGATCGGGACCTGTCCCGCAGTCAACCAGCGGCGGTGGGGCATCAACATGGAGGTGGTACTGCCCCGGCCGTGCCTCGACCTAACTGGCCTTTCCTGCCCTGCAGGTGGTGGCGGCGAGCGACTGGCTGCAGCTGGCCTGGCTGCTGGAGGCGGCGCAGGAGGCGGGCGTGCGCCTGGGGCCGAGGGCGACGGCGGCGGCGTTCAAGCAGGCGGCGGGTGAGCGGCAGCGCGCGTCAACCACCGCGTGCACGAAGCTGATCGGCAGCTGTGTGCTCGTGCAGCACAACTACTCGATCTAACATGACCCGCCGTCGAGTCCGAACGCAGGACACAGGACCCGACCCCTGTACTACGGCGAGGCTCAGGACCAAAGGCCCCTGCACCGACACGGCACGCCGCGCCTAACCCCCGGGTGCACTGACTGACTGGCAGGGCCCGTGTGTGTCACACACCCACCTGCCCGCAGGCCTAGTCGCGCCGCAGGGGGAGCTGCCGAGCGCCCTCGCAGCCGCAGCCGCAGCCGCCAGGGTACCTGCAGGCGGCGGGCGTGGCGGCGTGGGTGGTGCCGGGCTGGAGGCGGCGGCGTACGTGGAGCTGTGTGACCGACTGGCGGCGGCAGGCGTGGCGGCGCTGAGGGCTTCGCCGCCTGCCTTTGCCGTTGCTGAAGAAGGTGATGCCCACGCGCCTGCACCCGCAAAAGCAGCCGTCGGACGTGGCGCGGCACGGCGCGGCGCTCGCAGCAGCACTGGCAGTGTCGGAGGAGGCGACGTTGCCAGTGGCGCGGATGTGGCCCAGGTGAAGAATTCAGGCGCCTTGCCTAGCCTGGGCCTGGGGGAGTGATGAGTGTGACGCCTGCGCACATGTGTCTGGGCCGCATGCCTGTGCGCGGGATGGGGGCGGGAAGGGGCTCACAGCTCAGGCCAAGCGGCACACCAGGCCACCTGCTCCTCACCCAGACGGCCCTCTGCTCCGCTCCCGCGGCCCGTGTGTCGCCGCCAGATCGCCTACGGCATGGGCACGCTGCAGGTCACGTGCCCGCTCCTGTACGGCGCCGTGCTGCGGCTGTCGGGCAGCCAGCTGGCGGCGCTGACGGCGAGCCGCCGCGCCGCCGCCGGCCTGGCGGCCGCGGCCGCGGAGGCCCTCCGCCGCAGCTCAGCGACGCTGGTTCCTGCTGGTGGTGGTGCAGGCGGCGGCGGGGGTGACGGCGTGCGGCGCGCGTCAGACGGGGAAGTCATGATGGCGGCAGGTGCGAGCCAGGCGGTAGGAGCGTGGGGACAGGGGGTACAGCGGGTGGTTCTCGGCTCCTGTCCACATGGGCGCAATGAGTGAGAGGTAGGCTGGTGGCATGTCGTAAAACCCTGCTGTGGCCGCCTGTGCTGCCGCCTGCAGCCACTGCCAGTAGTACGGGCGTGAACCAGCCGGCCCCAGCCTCCAACGCGGCCCCGCAACAGCAGCAACAGGCCATGGCAGCGAACAGCGCCGTCCGCAGCGGCGCCTCGGCGTCGTCGTCCATGGGGGCGCCGGCGGCGGCGGCGGCGGCCGGGGGGCGCTGGACGGCATCGGAACTCGCCTCACTGGCCTGGGGCGTGGCCAACGCGTACGCCGGCAGCGCCGCGGCTGCCACCGCTGCCACCGCTGCCACAGCAGCCACAGCAGCCACAGCAGCTCCCAATTCCTCGAGAGCTGGCCCAGGGTCAGGTCCTCGGCTGCAGCAGCAACAAAAGAGGAGACGGCAGCAACAAGAGCAGCAACAAGAGCAGCAGCAGCAGCAGCAGCAGCAGCTGCCGGCGCCGGATGCCGACTGGCTTCGGTCGCTGGCAGACGCCAGCTATGAAGTGATGGTGACTAAAGGCGGCAGAGGCGACGGCAGCGGCGACGGCAGCAGAGCTGGAGGCGACCGGGGTGCTGTGGGCCCGAGGCAGTTGTGGGGCCTCGCCTGGTCCTTTGCGCGCCTGGGGTACGCCCCCTCGCAGGTGAGGACTGGGGGCATGCATCTTGGTTACACATCCATGGACGGATGTGTGCATCTGATTGTGTGCATTTCGCTCTCCAACCCGCGACCTCGTCACCCCGGCACTGGGGCACAGGAGTGGATGCGCGCGCTGTTGTCCCGGGCGGAGGAGTCACTGACCCGCTTCGACACCGAGGTGCGTGCGGCCTCGAGGGGCTTCGCAAACGGCCATGCCGCGCTTCCTGACATGCAGTATAATAAAGCATAATCTCTTCCACGGGCAACATGTGTGGCACCAAGCCGTGTAAAGCTTCTTTCTTCTCCGCTAACGCCCTCTGGCGCCCTTTACACTGTTTTTTATACGCGTTGTGCGCCCACGCACTGCCGCACAGGGTCTGTCCCGGCTGCTGTGGGCGTTGGCCGCCATGGATGCGGAGCCAGAGCGGCTGTGGCTGCGGGCAGTGGCCGGGCAGGTGCGGCCGCCTGGCGCCGGGCCCCGTGCGTTGTGCACCCAGCACCGCAAGCATGCACTGCTTTCATATATGCGTGGTAGCGAACAAGAACCGCCTCCGCCCCCTCCGCCCCCTCTGCCCCCTCTGCCCCCGCAGCTCCAGGCGCGCGCCCGGGACTTCAGCCCGCAGCAGCTGGTCACACTGCACTGCGCCCTGGCGCGCCTGGGGTGAGGCCGCCAGGCGCGCGGCTCTTTGAGCTTAAACCGGCTGATACTGGTCGAGCGGCGCAATAGGCACGGACCCAAAGCACGATTGCCATTTGGTATGCCAGCCTTCAGTCACTTAACAAGTCTGTGAAACCCTGAACACCAACAAGGCGCATGATGCGGTCTTGGTATTTGGCTTGGGTTGGAATGAACTACGCCCCACCCCCCGCTCTTATGCATTGGGTTTGGTTTAGTTTGGGCTGGTAACCACAACCCCACCCCCACCCCCAGATACGCGCCCCGCCCCGAGGTGTGCGTGGCGCTGCACGCCGCCGCCGCGCGCCTCATGCCGCTCATGAGCGGCCCGCAGCTGGCGGCGCTGGCGCACGCGGCGGCCTCCTTCGCGAGGTGCGTACTGCACTGCACTGCACTGCACTGCACTGCACTGCACTGCACTGCACTGCACTGCACTGCACTGCACTGCACGCGGCAGGTACGCGCGAGCCCATGCTTGGCGCCGGCCGGCAGTCCAAACGGCCTCGAGTACGGTCTTTCGCGCCGCTCGGTCTTTGCTTGTCTCTACGCCCACCAGTCAGCACATGCATGGAGCCCCAGCGTCCGCGTGGATGGCTAACCCAGCGCCCGCCCCACCCCACCCCAGGTGGCGGCCCGGGCCTGGCTTCCTGGCTGCACTGGCCGCCGCGGTGCGCCCGCACGCGCCCCGCCTGGCCGCCCGGGACGCGGCGCGGCTGCTGTGGGGCTGGGCCAGGTCGGCAGGTGCTGGCGGCCGCTGGGCGCCAGCACCCTTCGCGGCCGCCGCAGCCGCTTCCCCTTCACCTGCCCTGGCACCACCATCCTCCGGAGGCGCTGGCGCCGGCTTGGTGATGCCGGCCGACCTGATGAGCGCGCTGGCGGCGCGGGTGAGGGCGAAGCGGGTGTGCGTTGCGCTGGTGCGGGGGCCTCAGGGTTGTGAGTCCACCGTGTGGTGGATGGCACTGATATGCTCAATGTTGGCTGCTGCTGAGCCTGTTGGTTGCTGGTGGTGATGCGCAGGTGCTCACCGGCATGCGGCGCGAGGCCGCAGCAGCGGCCGCCGCGGCACCGCCCGCAGGTGCCTCCGGCGCGTCAGCTTCGCAGCCGCCGTCGCTTGCGGTTGACGGCACAGACCTGAGCATGTCCCTGTGGGCCCTGGCGCTGCTGAGGCGGCAGCACCAGCAGCAGCAGGTGCTGCAACCAACGCCGGAGTGGCTGGAGGCGTGGTGGGCAGTGGTGGCGGAGCCAGCTGTGGCCGCCACCTTTGACGCCACCTGCATCTCCAAATCGCTGTGGGCGCTGGCGGAGCTGCGGGAGCTGCCCCCCGCTGGCCGCCTCCCGCCCGTGGCACACACCGCGCTGCACGACGGCGGCGCGTCAGGCCTACTGCACGCGAGTAGGAGCAGCAGCAGCAGCCCACCGGCGCCGGCAGCGGAGCAGGCAGCGACAGTCTGGCCGCAGCGGCAGGAGGCGGCAGCTGGTGCGGCGGCGGGCGCAGTTGCGGCACTGCTGGCGGCGCTGGTGCCGCAGCTGGGGCGGGCGGCCACGTGCGACCTGTCCACGTGCATTGGGGCGCTGGCGGACCTGCAGTACAGGTGGGTGGGTGAGGCACCGGACCAGACTAGGGGGCGGCGGGTGGGGGTTGGGGATTTGGCAGGTGGAGACAGGCGTCTGGGGCTACTGGACGGGCGGCCGGCTGTGCGGCTGGCGCATGTGTGTGTATGTGACATTACAGTACCAGTACACGCGCGGTTGGCCTTCATTCGCCGCAGCCTTGCGGCAGGGGCCTCTCGCCCGGAGCATCTCGCCCCCTTCATCTTTCTCCTTGCCCCAACACTGCGGCGACTCAGGCCGTCGGACCAATGGATGGCGCTGTTCGCGGAGGAAGCCCGCCGCCGCCTGGGCGCCCTGCCCCTGCCCACCGCCGGCAGTGCAGCTGCTGTCAACGAGGACCACGGCCTGATCGCCTACGGGCTGGCGGTGCTGGGCTGGCCGCTGAGCGAGGCGTGGGTGCAGGTGTGTGCCTCCCTTGGCGGGCCCTGCACATTGTGACGCTGCCACTGCTCCGCTTCTGCATTGACCGCCGTTCCTCCCCCGCTTCTCCATCCCCGGGCTCATTGCCCCCCCCCCCGCCCGCCCATACACCCATCCCTCGTGCAGGAGCTGGCCGCGGGCGGCTACCGCGCGCTGCCTGGCGCCAGCGGCGAGGGCCTGGCGCTGCTGCTGTGGGGCCTGGCCGCGCGCGGCTGGAGCACCGGCAGCGCCCGGTTCTGGGACACCGTGTTCAGGTGCGGCGTGTGAGGGCCTTGTCGGTCGTGCTGCGACGAGGGGGGCATGTCGTGTTCGGGTTTAGATGGTTGCTCAGTTAGCGAAGGTGGGTGAGCTGGCTTGATCCGTGTCGACCTGGGTTGTGGTGCCAGTTCCTTTCTATAATCAAATTCGTGCGCATGTGTTGCCCCTGTTGTGGCCGCTGGCCGCGGCGCAGGGAGAGCGGCGCCAAGTGGGACAGCTGCGGCCCCCGCGGCGCCGTGCTGCTGTACTGTGCGGTGGCGGACATGATGCCGCCGGGCCAGGTGCGGGTGCGCCGCTGCACGGGCTGTGTTTAGAACAACACGAGGAAGGGGAAAACGCAGACCGTGTACGGCATGCGTGTGTGTGCATGACGTGTGTGTTAACGAAGTCGAATATACGCCGTTTTTGTGTGTTCGAAGAGTTCGCAAGGGTGATAACAAATGAAAGACTTGTGCGTGCAAAGCGACAGGAACGCCAAGCAGGGAACGCGACGCAACGCATACGGTTGTTACCTGCAATTACCTTGCATGCCTGCAGCGCCGCCGGCTTACCATGTATATATATGTATACATATTCTATATGTAAATATGTGTGTGTGTGTGTCTGTGTGTGTGTGTATGTGTGTGTGTGTATGTGTGACAGAGAGAGAGAGAGAGAGAGAGAGAGAGAGAGAATGCACGTGCGTGTGCGTTGCTCTTGCGGCCGTGCATATGCGTGACCCTAGGCGCAGACACCCGTCACCGTGCAACCACGAGCGGGCATCTTAACGCCCTAATCATGTGTTGCGCCTTTCTGCCCTATTCGCAGGAGCCGCCCATTCCCTGGCAGCGCCAGCTTGTGAAGGCGCTACGGCTGCGGGTGCGTCCGCGGCCACGCACCGCCCTGCTGCTGCCCGCCGCCCTGCGCGCAGCCGCCGGCGGCTGCTTGGGACCCCTTACCGACGCCGAGCGACAGCAGCTGGGGCCTTTTGCAGTCCCCGCTGGCGGTGATGCGGTGCGTGCAGGAGCGGCGCAGGGGCACGGCAGGAGAAGCGGAGGCAATGGCGACGGCAGAGGGGCAAAAGGCGAGAGCGGTGGCGGAAGCGGTGGTGGTCTGGTGCTGGGGGCTGAGGCCTACACGGCAGCGCCTGGCAGCGGGCTGGCGGGCGCGGTGTGGTGGAGCGCTCTGCCGCGGGCGCGGCCGCCGCCGCTGTCCCTTCCTGGTGTTGGCGAGGACGCGTTAGGTGGTGCGGCGACACGGGGCAGGGAAGAGGAGCGCTGGGTAGATGAGGACGCGGGCGTGGTGGCGGGCCGTGTGCCGCTGCCGTGTGAGCTGTGTGAGGCGGAGGAGCACCCGGCGCTGGCGGCCGCCGTGGCGGCGGGTCGCAGCTGGTGGGCGCATGACGTGACTGCGGAGCTGGCGCGGCGGTGGGGCCTGGTGCACTGGACTGGCAGCACTGAATGACGTGCAGGGAGCAAGGCGGTGGTTGCGTTGTGGTCTGTGGAGGGTTTGGGTGAGGGTGTCCGCCAGGGGGGGGGGGCCTTGCAGATCGGCGGTGTGTGTGCTCCGTCTGCTCCCTGCGTAACTGGGGCTTGTCCACTCCCGTTGTCCCACATGCATCCAACAGCCCGAAGCCTTCTAGCTTCTCGCGTGAAGCTGCAACGTACTACGGTACCGCTAGGTCACCATGCCCACAGGCCACACAGCTTCCTAGAGCATTTCAGTGACAGCTGTATATGTGTGCGCCCCAAGCTGGGTAATGGGTGGTGATGATTATCACTGAAGGGGTGGCTAGCACTGGGGGCTGCGGTAGCTCAGACGTATCCATCTCCAAGTATTCTGCCCGGTCAGGGGCCCTCAGGCGCTCCCGGCCAAGAGTCGGCGAATATGGGTACCGTATCACCCTAGCTAGCAGGGGTGACAGGAAGGGGTGACAGGAACGTCCTTGCCCTGTCCGGTAACTGCCCTATGTCATTCCCGCCAGCTGTCCGTTGGGGGGTCGACAGGGGGTGCCGCCTCCCTCCCTAATACTAATAGGTGGGGGGGGGGCGCGGAGGGGAGGGGGCAAGCCCAGTGGGGGCCGCACGTGGGATGTGGCGTTTGCGGATCTGTACGCTCTCCCAGGCCTGTTGCGTGTGGGCCAACTGGTTGATGCGCATGACGGCTTGGATGAGTATCGTGCGGCCAGTCAGCACCCTGGCCGCTGGGGGACAAGGATTGCTGAGGCTTTTGATGAGATGTACTTTAATAATGTGTGGAGGCGGGTGTTCAGGTATCGGCGGCGGACTCTACCGTCGCCCCTACGCGGCCCGGCCTCAGTCCAAGATGCGGCGGACAGGTTTGCGGAGGCGGTCGCCCTCCTGCCGCCTGGCTGGGCGGCACCCGCGCGCGCCGCGTGGCTGGCGCGGGGTCGTGCCGCTGCCCTGCCGCTGGAGGATGAAGCGTTAGCGCAGGCTACTGCGGAGTCTGTGCGGCAGGTGGTGCAAGGGCTCGGATGGATGCAAAAGGCCGGCCCGCCGCTGCTGCTTACGGAGTATACGGTCAAGGCGGGGACGGTGCTGCAGATGGCGCCGCACTTAGCGGCCCTGCACGCTAAGCACCGGGCGTACATTCTGCATGCTGGTGTGTTAGATGCGGAC
This sequence comes from Chlamydomonas schloesseri, assembly GCA_016834595.1. Lineage (NCBI taxonomy): Eukaryota > Viridiplantae > Chlorophyta > Chlorophyceae > Chlamydomonadales > Chlamydomonadaceae > Chlamydomonas > Chlamydomonas schloesseri. Next base: position 1,369,025 of record JAEHOD010000002.1, read on the forward strand.
GTGCCGTTAGCGGCCGGGGCCTTTTCGGGAACTCTGGCGCGGTTGTGGGGCCTTAAATGGGAAAACCAGCATAAAGAGGCGTGGAGAGTGGCTGCGAATGCGTTCTGGGCTTTCCCCCTCCATGCGCGGGAACTGGCTGCTGGTAACGAAGCTCCGTGCCATGCCTGCGGTGTGCGTATGCAGGATGGGGACCGGCGCCATTGGTTTTGGGAGTGTCGGGTCGCCCATGCATTACGGGAGAGTATGGGCATGACTATGGGATGGCCTCCGGAGGAGGCTTCTCGCGTGCGGAGCTGTGGCTGGTGCGGCCGCCTGCGGGCCTGCGCCAGCCGGTGTGGGACGATGTCTGCTATGGATCTTGGGCGGCAACGGGTGGTGATGGCTGGTTTGGCAGCGCGACAGACTCTGTCGTCCGTCCTGGTTCTTAGCATTGGCTTGGCTGTCGTTGCGGACTTTTGGGGCCGTTTGCAAACATTTGTGAGTCTGGGTATTCGGCAGCAGGGCTGGGACACGGTTTCGCCCAACCCGGGCTCACCCGTGGCCGGGGCGGTGTCCAAAAATGCGGCATCTTCAGAGGTAAAGTTTACAATGGTAGACATCTCGAACAGTGAATCTAACCTTATTTACCCCCCACAACACGGCTGGCGTGTTAAAATCATTGTCCGAGATGTCTACCGCTGCCGTACGGCCGCTCCCGTGCGGGGGGTCTAAATGGTGCCTAGGTAGCACCCCGACACAGAAATGGGCCCCAAACGTTGCCCCCGCTACGCATTTGCACCCATACACCTTGAATCTTGATAATTACCAAGTTGGGGCTTGGCATGACCTCGTTAGCGTGCGGAACTCGTGGCTTTCGTGGTGCGTGCCAGCCAGTCAGAAGGGTACGTGTCGGCACGGTCAAGCCAAATCGCACAATTGCCCACATGGACTAGTTTGGTATACTATATATGCATCTAATATGACATCGCGCATGGTCTGGAGCTCCCCAGCGAGGTTCTGTAGAGTAGTAATTTCGCGAGCTCGGACCCTCAGGAAGCGCTTGTTAGGGCCGCTGACCGATGCCATGTCATTCTAAAGTCAAAATAAGCAGGTATCAATGCCGCGCACTGGCTAAATATGCTCTTCCTGCTGCAAGGTCGGCGCGGCATTTGGCAGTCGCGACGAGCCGAACTACCGGACAAGGGGTGTCAGCTTTGTACAGCTGAAAGATGGGCTGAGCCCCAATACAGTCATGGGGTGGGCGGCTGCTTCAAGGGAATGAGCGTTGGGCCCATGCTGACGATGCGCTAGCTCGGGGCTTAGGACTCGGTCAGCAAGGCACGCGTGCCTGAATCCCACACGCCCACATCCACGCGAGTCAAGGGCCCCCTTGCCACCAAGTCCAAGCATTTTATAGCCCTCTACCGCACTGCAGACGTCCCCGATGCCCGACATTCCTCGGGCTAGGCGCGGGGTGGGAGCGACCTCGGGGCTCCTCGGCAAGCATTTCAAGAGGGGCGACAGACATGGCTCCGCAAGTTGCCACAAACTGGCGCGTTAGTTCCCCGCGTTGCTTGCCGTCAATATAGTTTGCTTCATAGACCCTATACACGCGGGCGTAGGTGACTATCCTCGCGACCTTGCTAAAGTCAATTGTCCGTGGACGCGCGAAGGCACTTCTCGCTCCGCCCGAATTTTTCCTGCCGCCTATTTACATGCAATAGGCAATAACAAATACTAATACGTAGCAGTCGCGGTTTGCGCCAGTATGACATGTTTTGCCGACGCAGCCAGCCACGCACGCACGCACGCACGCACGCACGCACGCACGCACGCACGGACCTTGATGTTACAGCTGTGGGGAGACTTCTGACCCGGGCCCGAAACACGGCCGCTGCAGCCTACCAGCCTCTTTGGACTGGTGAGAGCGCCGACAACCTGAACGGCGCACACAAACCAAGCCTACGGCGGTCGAAACGCGCACGACGCTTGACCTCCGTGAAACGCAGTGCGTCTGCCTCCATTCGTCAGACGTAAGAAAAGGAAGGCAGCTCGCTCGCATCACCCGCACATAAGACAGCACTCACACACAGCAAGAAAGAGAAAACCTTGATCAACCCCCAGGAGCCACCGCCTGTCCACCCACCACCGTTCAGCTAAAACCTATTTCCAAAGCCGGCGAAAACGCAAAAAGCCACCGCACACGGGACAGGACAAGCTGAATACTTCTCAAAACAACAAACAAGCCAGGCCCCTAGAAGCAAAGAAAGGCATACATCCCCTCGCTCTCTGCCCGAACAGAACTCATTGCTAGCATCGTACTAACTGCACACACACAAAAACACCCCGCTTGTTCCAGCGGTTGCGAGCTGCGTCAATCCGTCCGAGCGCATAAGTAGCGGCTGCACACCTTGTCTCGAGTTCCGCCCTGCTATTCTCCAGGCTGGCGTACCCTGATGCGGCCAGCCTGCACCGCTAGCAAAGGATGCCCGACGCCCACTTCCCGCCATCCCTTCCGCGGTAGCCCTCCTGCTGCTTGCGAGACACGACTTCAACATCTGGTGGCGTGCTTACGTTTTCGTTTCGCAATTTAGAGCATGTCCGTCTGCATCGCCAGGCATGGGTTTACGTGCGTCTTCAGCTGTGGGTCGTGACATGTCTCCGGCATGCCACACCCAGCACCCTCCAAAACAGCGCAAAACAAATCTGGGCTGTGGGTGGGTGCGGCACCCATGTCAGTTTGACACCTTGGCCCCTCCCACCGTGCACCCGACGGAACCGCCCAGCCATACTGCATGCCCATCCCTATCACATACGGACACGGCCATAGCGAAGAGCCCTTGACCTTTGCATGCGTAGATAAGGCTGGGGTGTGGTCTGGGTGGTCGCTTTCTGCCAGGCCTGACCCCGTAGCAAGCTAGCGCGCCTGGATGCCTTCACGGCAAATCGAAACCAGGCGCACACAATCACAAAGCTGCTAGCAGAAGGCTACTCCGGATGCTGTCAAGCGATTCGTGCCCACGGGCGTGCGTATGTACTCGTGCTTTTCCTAGTGCTTGCGTATGCAGCGGAGCCTCCCCGTCGAGCACTGTTTCGCCATGTTAATAGTGGATGCATCGTTCTTTACCGCTTTGTGTTGGATTCTTTGCTGTATTTCACATGGTGTATAAATTGTAGAGTGCGGGTCAGCCGCGCTCAACGGTCATTTCAAGCTAGATGCTCGACATCACGCCATATTAGACCTGATATTAGACATCATACGCAGCTCGAAACAAACGATAGCAAAATCATGAGGCGGTGGTGAGCTCGAGACCTGGAAAGAGGCCAATGTGTGCTCGCAAGATTGTGTTGTCGCTGCGGCATGTGCAGGTGCATTTTGCATGCGCATTTGTGACACTTGACTGAGTGAATGAGAGGCCTTTGAAAGTGTGAGGGGGGTTGCAGAAGGGGCCAACGCGCCAGGGTGTGAGATGAGAGTGAGATGGTGGGCGCAAGAGGGGCCAACGCGCTGAATCCCAAGGTAACGTTGGCCCCTCTTGCTGAGGCCCCAACACAAGACCGCAATCGTTGGCCCCTCACCGCAGCAAGCCAGGTCGCCAAGCTCCTGCGCCCCAATCGCAGCTGCACAGGGACAGAGTCACTTATGCTCCCTTGTTAGACTGAGGAACTGAGTCGCCACGCAGCTGTGGCTTGACTTTTCCTTTAGGGAGGTACTAGTTCTCCGCACTCGCTACCTTTCGCAGTTATTCTGTCGATCCTAGTAGCCCCAGTGCGGGCGCACCTTACTTGAAAACTTATCTGATACAAGGGTCCTGAGCGGCCCCTTACTACCAGCTTAATTTTTCTTGGGCGCTAGCCGTCGGCTTTGGCGGCGAGCAGCCACGATGGGGCGTCTTACAGTCGCCCTCGCCGTGGCGGTGGCGCTCCTGGCTGTCCTGCCAGGAGGTGAGCAGCAGCTTTGCAGCATCTTTTCAATCAGAAACGAATTGCAGTCAGCAAAAATGGGTTAGACCGGGTGCCTGCGCGGGGCGCTACTGGGTTTACTGGCGCAGTGATCGTGATGGGCACAGCAACGCAAGGAACTCGCAGCGCAGTAGCGGCGCGAATGGTTTGCAGCGAGTACGGTATTACAATCTCGACTGTGTTCTAACAGTGCGCTCCGGGCTGCCTGCACTTGATTGCAGGCGTTCTGTCGCAGTCGTCTCCTTATGAGTACATCGCTTCTCGTAAGGACATGACTTTCATGAAGAAGTGCATTGATAACCTGCTACCGAAGAACAAGCAGCCCTGGACCTCGACTAAGGAGCAATCTCTGACGATGTTCCTGGTTACGGACGAGGTGGGTTAGTGAGTATTTAGCTGGCAGATCACGCATGGACCTGAACTGGTGGCGCATTCTTGGGGCGTTGGTATCTTCACCGGAACCAGGTCGCTTTGCCTCGTCTCCCTGTGTTCTCTTGCCGCCTCACCTCGACCCTTCCGACCCACAGGGCTTCCGCGCCACCTTCGCCGGCCTCAACATCCGGAGCACTCTGGGCACTGACCCCGACAAGTTCTGCTCCGTGGTCACCAAGAAGATGAACAACACGCGTAACGCGGTGTTCAAGTACCAGATCCTGGCCACCAAACTGGGTGCTCGCACCCGCGCCCAGCTGCCTGGCAACTGCCCTCCGGGCATCGATGGCCTGCCCGGCTGCCCCTACAACACCCAGTCTGGCGGCAAGAACCTGCTGGACGTGATTACCGTTGCTGAGAACGATGAGGTGGTGGGCTCTGATAAGACCTACCTGATTGGCGGCGTGGACGACAACTACGCCGACTATGTGAAGTTCCCCAACGGCACCAACGACTATAACAAGGCCGTCAAGGGCCGGGTGAGCGCACTGCTGAGCAGCCGGCTACAGGCGTGGGGGCGGTGGGGGCGCATGCAGGAGGGGGTGGGCGCAGTCGCATGCAGGTGACGGGAGGTGGTCGTTGGACCCCGATTGGGTGAGGCCAGCCAGTACGGGCATAGTCTGGCGGCGGTCTAGGCATGGTCCCCGAGTGTGTTGAGTGTCATTTTCTGCCCCGACTGCCCACACACTCGCTGCGTGGCCCTCCTCACCATGTTGCCGACAGATGCTGCACACCATCAACGCGCTGCTGGTGCCGACTCGCTTCGTGCCCCTGCCCAAGTCGCCCTCGCCCTCGCCGGCCCCCAAGCCGTCGCCCTCCACCTCCCCCGCGCCCAAGCCCAGCCCCACGCCCACGGCGTCGCCTCCCCCGGCCTCGCCTTCGCCGCCCCCTCCTCCCTCCCCTCCTCCCCCGTCTCCTCCCCCTCCCTCCCCTCCTCCCCCGGCGCCTCCGCCACCCTCGCCTCCTCCGCCCAACCCTCCGCCCCCCAGCCCCCCTCCTCCCCCGGGTGTTGCCTCGCCCTCTCCCCCTCCCTCGCCCGCGCCTTCGCCGAACCCCCCCAGCCCCGCCCCTCCCCCTTCCCCCTACGCTGGCTTCTACTCCCTCTATGACTTCCTGACCCAGCGCGTGGCTGACCTGTCCCGCACCAAGATGACTGTGGACAACGTCAAGCTGGTTTCTACCTTCAACGACCCTTCCCTTGCCTGGACCTGCTTTTTCCCCGATGACACGGTGAGTGGCCACCTGGATATGACATGCACCTGCGCTCGTCCCGATCTATTTGGCATGCTGACATGGTCTCTCGTTCCCGTTGCTTTGCAGTCGTCGTCTTGGGCCGAGACCTGGCTGGGCGTCCCCACCAACCCCACTTTGGCCAACTACACGTTGTTCATTTCTGGCTGCATCGCCAACATGTCGCTCCCTAACTGCTCGCCCGCTCTTGTCACCGAGTACACCGGCGTCATGTCGAACGTGCTTCTTCAGCAGTGCACCGCCGCATCTCTGATCACCACCCCGACCTGGACCAATGGCACTACCAACTTTACCACTATTGCTCCCTTCGGTGGCGTGACTCCCATCCGCCCCAACGCCACGGCCTACGCGGTTGCCGCGAAGGGTGACACTGCCTATCAGTTCCCCGGTTTCCTGCTCAGCAACGTGCTGAGCCCTCAGGGCGTGATGGTTATCCGCAAGCGCGACAACTTCGTCGCCAACTCCGTGGTGCAGGTTGTCAGCAAGTTCACTGGCTTCTTCGCTGCGGCTCCTCCGCCTCCCCCGCCTCCCTCGCCCATCCCCCCCTCGCCTGCTCCCCCGCCGATTGCCTACGGCTCCATCACCGCTGCGATCAACGGTGTCAGCGGCCTGCAGATCACTCGCCAGCTGATCTCCATCTACAACCTCACCGCTAAGGTGAACGCCCTGACCGGCACGACCTGCTACTTCCCCAGCAACCAGGCTTGGGCTCTGTTCGGCAACAACGTCAACGACCTGGGCAATTTTGTGAACGTGACTGCCAATGGCACCTTCGTGCCGCTGTCAAGCCGCCGCCTGCTGAGCGCCATGGAGGAGGGCGAGACTCTTCAGTTCTGCGTTTCTTCCCACGGTTTCTGTGCCTCGGCCAGCACTGTGCCCCTGCGCCGCATGCTGGTTGACATTCCCAACCGCTACAATGCCACCCAGTTCCTGGACCTGCTTGCCTGGAACGTGACCCTGGAGCCCTCTGGCCTGGCGTCTATGCCCGTCTACAAGGCTCAGATCCTCGGCAACACCATCCTGTCGAGCTGCTACAACCCGCCCAGCGCTCCTGGCTCCCAGAACGTCGGCAACGCAGTGCGCAAGCTGGCTGACACGGACAATTTCGCCTGGGAGACTGCTCTGGGCTGGTCCGCGGACGTCGGCATTGTCGTGCAGAAGACACCCTACACCGGTACCTGCGGCAACAACGTGACTGTGATCGGCACCGCGACCAGCGGCGCCCAGATTACCCTCCCGAACGTGGACCTGGAGAACCTGGGCTACTGCACCCAGTGCACCACCTACAACAATGACACGAAGCTTTACTCGGGCTGCTCGTTCACCGTGTACTCCATCTCCACCGGCGGTGCCTCGGGCTTCGACACCATGGGCAGCATTGTCCAGATCACGAACAACGGCTACAGCCGCGGCCGCAGCCCGGTCGCTTACTGGGTGCCCCACGACATCGTTGTCGGCACCTACGACAACCCCACTGGCTATGTGCAGCTGATTGACCGCATCATCCAGTCCCCCCGCCTGCCCCCTCCTCCTCCGTCTCCTCAGCCGCCCAGCCCGCCCCCGGCTCCCTTCCCACCGCCACCTTTCACCGGCCTCCGGCCGTTGCTGGAGGGCAATTCCGACTTTAACGACTGCGCCGCCAAGATGTTTGCCGCCTTCAACTACTACACTTACGTGCAGCAGTTCGACACCTCCGGCTGGACGCTCTTCATCCCCACCGACGACGGCTGCCAGGCAGGGCTGCAGGCCTTCGACCCCACCACCTACAGCGGCACGCTCGCGCAGAACGTGGCCACCGCCATCGCCAACGGCTACGCGCTGTCCCTGGTGAAGAACATGTTCGTCGCCAACGCCTACCTGTCGGTTGGCTCGATCAACAACCTGACCACCGCCGTGACTGACCAGGGCCTGTTTGGTAACACCTCCATCGGAACCAACATCCTCACCTTCCAGAAGACTGGTGTGGTCACCGTCATGCAGCAGTACCCCGGCTCCGCCAAGATGTCGGCGAACATCACCATCGCCGACATCCCTGTGCAGCGCAACCCCAACGCTCTGGGCGGCGTGGGCCTGGCGGGCTATGTCCAGATGACCACGCACATGCTGACTCCTTCTGCGTCCTTCCTGGCTCTGTCGCCTCCCCCCTCGCCCGCACCCCCGTCGCCCGCCCCCTCGCCTCCGATGCCCCCTCCGCCCGTTGCTTTCACCGGCGGCGTTCAGGAGTACCTGTCGGCCAACCCCGAGCTGTCCATCCTCAACGCCCTCATGGCCTGCACCAACAGCACTGTCGACCTCCAGGCCGCCATCAACGGCGGCTCGCAGTACACGCTGCTGGCGCCCACTGACACTGCCTTCCAGAACTTCTTCGCGGCGAATGGCATCGGTGCCAACTGGCAGGCTGTGCTGTGCAACATCACCAACGGTGCGAACAACCGCACGGGTGCCCTGCTGGACGCGCACATCCTGTCTACCGTGATCAACGCGGTGACCATCACGGCGAACAACAACACCAACAACAACCTCTACAACTACGCCTTTTACAGCGGCTACAAGATCCAAATGCTGAACTTGGGCGGCACCTTGACCGTGCGCCAGCAGATGCCCATCACCACTCAGTCCTTCGTCGTGGGCAAGTACGACAATGCTATCAACGGCACGGCTGGCGCCGCGCCCGTAATTGCGCACATGATCACCGGCGTGCTGGCCTTGCCCGTGCCTTTCCCGCCCCCGCCTCCCCCGCCCCCTCCCCCGGGCAACACCCCTGGCACCAACGCCTCTGCTGTGTCGCTCTACGTCGGTCTGCTCAACGAGCCTGAGGCTGCGCTGTTCGTCAATCTGGTGAACAAGTACAACCTGACGCTGCCTAGCGGCGTGTCTGTGCCCGCTCTGGCCTACCTGAACACCCCCGACACTGTGGCCACCATCCTGGTGCCCTCGGTCAACGCCATGAACACCTTCTTCCAGCGTTGGTCCTTCCCCGGCACGGGTGTCATGAGCTACGCTGACTGCGTTGCTCCCACTGGCAGCGCCGCGGTCATTGCAGCCAAGAACACGATCTGCGCGGCCATCGTGCAGTTCGCCACTCTGCCCGGCATTCAGTTCCTTCCCTCGTTCGACACCGCCACCTACACCATTCCGAGCACCACTCTGGGCGTTAACAATGACACTGCTCTGTACGCCAAGGTCGCTAACGCCACGGGCTACGGTGCCACCACGGACACCAACATTTATTACAAGCTGAACACCGCGGCACCTGTGAACGCCTCTACCCTGGCTTTCCAGACCAACGTTCAGCCTGGTCCGGCTCCCTGCATCGGCATCGCAAACAACCTGAGGGGCCCCGTGCCTGCCGGCGTGGTAAGCGTGAGGAACGTCTGCAACATTTTAGGGATTACCTCTTGCGTCACTGATTGATTGAAACAGATCACTGCTGAGACTGTGCGTTTGCCTTGCCTTCCCGCAGCCCAACTTCCTGTCCAAGCTCCAGGGCACGATCTACATTATCAGCAACGTGCTCTTCCCCAAGGAGGCGTTTGCGGTCGCGACTACAGGTGGTGCCGGTGCCGGTGGTGTCTACTCCGGAGCCGGTTGCTAATGGACAGACCTAGAGATTCTATATGAGAGTTAGGGAAGTATCATGGGGATGCTATTCCGTGCGCCCTGCTATTGGACAGGGCTTGCGCTGGAACAGTGACAGGGATGACAGGGGTACACTGTTTAATGGGTAGTCCCGTATGGGAAGACACGAGGGCTAGCAGGCTGGAGAAGCCCCTTCGGTGTGGACGAGTGAGTGGGTTGGCTTAATCGTGCGAAGGAAGTAGATCAGGCCGGCTTGCAATGATTGCATGCAATGCTCGAGCCTTGATGCAGCTGCGGCATTGGCAATTGGGCTTTGCGCGCGGTGTTGGTATGGTCTGTTGGCGGGTTGTGACGGAGTCAGGTGGCGGCCTAGGATGGAGCATCAGGCGTGCGCGCGGTGACACCATTCTGATTAGACGACGATTAATTTCTACCCGCTGTTACCATGCGCGCTGCGACCGATTGCAACTGATTCTTTCCCTGATTCGCGCAAGCACCTCTTGATCTCTCTTAGTGAACCAAAATGCCGGACCGAGGCGAACGCTGCGATACCGTGGGCTGTGCCTCCGGCTGTAACCATGTGATTACGGCCTTCATCCAATCTCACATGGGCATGGTCTCGGGTAATGTTACAGCCGTGGGCCTGCCTCCGACCCGAGTCGACACACGGCTCTGCAGCCTACCCGACTGGACTGGCGAGAGCGCTCACAAAAGCAGCGCTAGAAACCCAAGCCCAGCCTCTCCTGAGCCCACAGGACCAGGCGTTGGTCAACCAACGGCTCTGCTTCGGGGACCACCCGCAGCTGCACGCACACAGGCACATGAGGGTATCACATCGGGCGGCGGCAGGGCCTGCTTGGCATACACGTTAGGGGATTAATGTGAATAACGTCAGGGCGATTCGATGTGTGTGTGGTTTTGTGTGGGTACATAATGTCCGGGCGATTAATGTGACCCTACCCATATATAATAATACCCTAAAATAACCCCATGGCTTCATGCAAAAAACATGGCGTGTGACCGCAGAATACACCCTGCGGAGTGAATAGAGGCCAGGGGGGGGGGGGCGGAGGGGGGCGCCAGGGGGGGGGCGGAGGAAACAAATCGCCAGACCCCATGCCCCGAAACCCTCCAGGACCCCCTTGGGAGGGACGACCGAGTCCCCCCTGGACAAAACCGTCTCAAAAAGAGGGTTATACCCCTTAATTTAATACCAAAGCGGTGCCAATCGACTCCTCTTGACGCGCTTATAAATCCATGGGCCTGTCCCGCAACTTCGACACAAGCGGCCCCACCACGTAAACGGACCCGTATTCACTCTCGAATCCATCACCTGTTGTGCAGATGCTATATTGACACCTGATTGGGGTTACCAGGCCGTTCTGGGCCTCAAGTCCCTCGCCCGCCAGTGTGAATGTGTTGATGTGTGGGACATGTGCCGACATGTCCACGTCCAGGCGTCAAGTTGGGCCTTCCCAGGGTGTAAATGTACGGGGCGTGGCACCAAATGCATCTATATATCACGTACTGCTGCATTTGTGCCCCGTAAGACTGAGTTAGGGCATGTTGGGGCTCCTCCCGAAATCCCTGAGGTTAGGATCCCGAAACCCCACGGACCCCCGGGGGGGACGACCGACCGTTAACTTTGGGGGCCCAGAACTTCCTCACCAGGCACGCCCTGAAAAAACTAAAAGCACGTGCGTTATTATTTCATTGAGCGCTATCGTTTTAGAGCATGGGGTAGGAAACCCCCCCTGACAACCCCAATACATGGAAGTGTGCGTTCCTTCTCCCGTAACAAGACTAACCGGGCCGCTAGGGCCCCTCGTCTCTTACTCGTCAGTAGTCCAGGGGGGGGGGGTAGGATCTTTCCGATTATACCCCATGCCTCAATATTGAAGTCCTCGACGAGAGCGTTTGAAATACGCGCTCAAATTTTGGAAAGGGTTTTTGGGTGTCAAGATATGATTGCGGTGTTACAGAGGGGACAACCCGAGCGTGCAAGCACACAAGGGCCGCCTGAAGCTGCAGCAAACCCTCCCGCAGTCGGAGTCCGTGTGACTTCACGCACAGCGAGTCCCAGCCAAGCCATGACCCGCCAGATCCCCACCGTTTGCATCGTGGCCACAGTCCAGATACGACAGGGGTGAACCCCAAACAGCAACAGACCTAGTAGGGTGGCGCAAAGTACACACACCCGCCAAGGCGCAAGATATGGGCCCCCAAAGTCGGGGGGACCCCCCACCCCCCCCCCCAGGGGCCTCCCACGGTTTCGTCACGGTCAGCTCAAGGTTTCGTTTTGTGCCCCAAACGCCTAGCAGCAGCCACAGAACGGCGGGACAACTCCTAGGAGCGATACCAGATGCATAATAGATGAATGATTCTGAAGGAGCCGGCCCAAATCACACATTTTTGGGTACACATGCCAACTTGTCTGGGACATGTTGCCACGATGTCACTCGGCAGCTTCGACTTCTACAAGCGCCGACCGCTGGAAATGCTCACAAAACTAAATTACTATAGCAACAATAGATGTAGCCATGTAAAGGCGAGGTTTCGAGGGGTCTGGGACCAGGGCTGGTGTGGAGCATGGATGGCTGGAGCCATGGATGGCTAGGTCGGGTGCGAATCACGTGGGCTGACCGGTCCGCCAACCGCACAGTGTAATAGAGGATGGTGAAAGGAGTTGATTGGCATTTGTTTGGACAGAAATGGAGGGGGTTTTAGGGGTGTACGGCAGGGGGGAGACCCCCCTCCCCCCCAGGCCCCCTCCGGGAGGTTTTGTGGCATGGGGTCTGAAACTTTTGAGAACTGAGGCAGCGTCTCAAATTCCGCTATCGCTGTCTGTGCCTTTGCAGGCGACCCGGTCCACGGTCCCTTCCGGACTCAGGCAGGGTGCTCTCTTCAGAAGGAGTACGGCGGGCGAACACGGGGGGCACGGGGGAGAAACGTTACGGGGGAAACCGTGGCGGGGGCGCATCCAGGGTTTCGTGCCGACATGGCACGCACACGGTGCCACCCACCCCATCCTAACCCCGCACGGCCTGATCCCAACCTACGCCACCCTCTCCCGTCCTTGACCTTCCCCTTGTGCTCCTCTGCATATTGCAGATGTCTGACGAGCGCACTGGCGGGGAGCAACTGGCGTGAGTGATGGCTGTGCTCGCAACCGCTGTGGCTGCACGAGGTGTGAACCCTGCCAACTCCCAAGGCATCCACTACGGCCCTCAGGCACTGGCTCTCCTTTTGTCCATGGGCTCGAGCCACTATGAGAGCGACTACTGCAAGTGGTTCAGCGAGACCCATGTGCCAAGTGGAGAGCAGGAGCGGCGGTCCAAGATTGAGTGGCTACGCTCCCGTTACGCCAGCTTCTGGGAGACTGGCACCACCTCCGACCGCCCACGCTCAGGGCGCCCGCGGCTGGTGGAGGACGAGCTGCTTGCCGCCGCCATTCAGTACGTTTCCGAGAACCATTTCCGCACCCAGGCCGAGTACAACAACACTGCCGTCTTAAAGGCGATCCTGGAGGCAGCTGAGTGCAGCACGGACACGTTGTGGCAACGCATGCACGAGTACGAGCCGGCGCTGGGCAAGCACTTCAAGATCGAGTACCGGCGCACCCTGGCGGAGGACGTTGTGAAACAACGCGTGGAGCAAAGCTGCAACTGGCTGCGGCAGGGTGTAAACCCCAACGCTGCGGGCGTGACGTTCCTGCGCGAGGGTGGCAAGTCCATCCCCATCCCGCCCTCACACAGCCTAAGGCCGGCGTACGAGGCTGACTGGCTGCTGAGCTGGGTGAAGCGGATCATTTGGATTGACGAGAAGGTCATTTACTTATCACCTGAAGACCACAACGTGTGGGGCATTGGCCCAGGCGGCATGGTGATTGAGGACATCCGCAAGCTGCGCGCCCGACCACTGCACATCAAGTACATCTCCGCCGTGAACTACCACCTGGGCGCCGTCAAGCTGGTGCTGGTGAGCGGCACCTGGGCGCCCGACTACGAACCAACCAAGATCTACACGGTGAGAAGGGGGGACGGTGCGGGGGGCACGTTGCTGGAGGAATAGAACACCATGGGCGGCGCGCAGGGGTTATAGCCCGCACCACCACCAGTGCCCGCTCCACCAGCACCGGCCACTGCAGCCAGTCCTGCGCATCCAGCACCAGCACGTGGAATCCCTCCAGCTGTGCAGCGGTTTCCTTCGCCCTATCCCATCCCTCAGCCATTGCATGGTGGCCAGCTGTTGTGTAGCGCCCGGCTTCTGGGGCGGGGTCTGCTTAACCGTACCCTCTCTGTCGATGGTGCGTACGGGTTGCGTAGCGGAATGCGGCTCGGGTTTCCTGAAACCCTTCGCCCTTACGCAACGCTGCCTGTGTTAGGGCCTGACACGCTGGTGTTGGTCCTGGGGCTCAACTGTGTTCGCCATACTGTAATATGGTGCGCTGAGCTGTGACGCTGGTCACTGGTAGTGGCTTGGTAACCTGTCACCAGCACTCCTGTCGGACGGATGCATGACACGCGATACTTCTGTGTATTGCTGATCTCACTGGCTGATACGCTGTCGGGCCCCTGGGGTCCCCGGCTCCATAAAAGGGCTCTGCCCTGCATCCCCCGGTGGTTCTTACTGCCACCACTCTCGGTTACACAATAAGTTTGGTATCGTACGGTTAAGCAGAACCCGCCCCAGAAGCCGGGCGCTACACAACACCAGCACTCAAAAAGGCGGCCGCCACGTCTGCATCTCGATTTAGCCGCGAGGCCGTTCGGCGGCGTGTGGAGGCCAGTCAGCAGACAGCAGGAGGCAGCAGCCCTGGCCGCTGAGGCCAAGGCGGTGGCCGCCGTGGAGGCAGGCGGGGGTGTGCGGGCGGCTGCGCCGGTGCCCGTACATGCGTGCACGCACGTTGCGCGGCCGCTGCTGCGGCCGTGGGTGCGGCGGCGGGGGCCGCCCGCCGTACGCGACATGCTTGGCTGCGTGGCGGTGTCGATCTGACGGACGTGTCACGACGGATTCGGCTGCCATGGGCAAAATCATGGCACAGTGTTGGCGCGACGTGAGTGCCGCACCCCCGTTGGACACCGCGGCTCGCACGCAAGTGCTGGGTGCCCTGCAGCAGCATGGACGGTGGTGTACGGCGGAGGGGGCGGAGCAGCTTGGGCAGCTAGCGGTTCACCACCAGGCCGGTCGCCCCGCCCGGATGGCATCCCAGTAGAACTGTGCCAACATTATGAAGCGGAATTTGCGCCCGTGTCGGCTGAGGTGTTTACGCGGTGGGGGAGGGTTGGGGTGCCTGATGGGTTGCTCGACGGTGTGTGGACGTTCTTCTACAAGGGAGGTGGTGCGTCTGAGCCCTCCAACTACCGCCTCATCACTTTGACTACTGATACGGACTGCCGCACCCTTGCACGTTTGCAATGCCGGTGGTTGCAACCGGTGTTTGGTCGCGTCATTGACCCTGAGCAAACTGCCTTTCTGACTGAACGCCGCATTGCCAACAATGTTTTTTTACTGCAACTGCGCGGGCTGAGGAGCGGACTGGTGTCTAGGTAACGGTCCGCAGTGGGGTGAGCAAGGCCTGTGGTGTTGTAGGTAGCAGTGGTACGACAAGTAGCGCGGCTGCTGTTGACTCCTGCACTGCGTGTTGGCTGGCTCCGGCTGTGGTGCCGCGACTGTTGGGCACTTAGGTTTGGCTCTGTGCCTGTCCAAACCGACCCCGCCCGGCTATGTCCGGGCGATGAGGTAGTTCGGCCTCAGACTGTGGAGGGGCTCAGCCCCTTTTCCCTGACACGGGTGGCGTGCTTACGTTTTCGTTTCGCAATTAAGAGCATTTCCGTAACACGGGGGAACACTTGTTTTACTACTGCAACTTACTCCTGGTCTACTGAAAGCCGCCGGACAGTCCCCAAGCGTTTTTGGGCTTTTACAAAGCGTATGACACGGTGGACCGGTCGTTCCTCCTCGCCTGCAAGGTAAAACGCGCGGCTCATTAATGCACCGCTGTTCTGTGCGCGAGCGCGGTCAAGGCAGCACACCGCAAGGCCAGGAGCACCCTAACCAGCAGCACCCCATGAGCATGCAATGGACTGTCAAATGGCTGCCAGTAGTCACGCACGGTGGTTTAGTAGTCATGTAAGTGTCAGGCCTCTGACCTGCTGTCGGCGCCTCCGTCCGTAGCCAGTTACGGACATGCGCTAAATAATAGCGTTGCCCACGACATCCTGCTTGGGCCAGGTAGGTAGCTTTAGTTGGAAGCTTACTTTTTGGGTCCAAATGTGCACTGTCAAGCGCCACCTCCGCTGTCCCCATTGGCGGTAATGCGGCAGGAGGTGCCACAGCCCTAGCCCGCTTGCTGCCGTCGCCCGGCTCAGAGCTGCCGCTCCTGCTGCTAGAGCTGGCACCGGAGCGGCGGAATCGCACCTCCTATTCCTGCTGCTGCTGCTGCTGCTGCTGCTGCTGCTGCTGCTGCTGCTGCTGCTGCTGCTGCTGCTGCTGCTGCTGCTGCTGCTGCTGCTGCTGCTGCTGCTGCTGCTGCTGCTGCTGCTGCTGCTGCTCCTGCTGCTGCTGCTGCTGCTGCTGCTGCTGCTGCTGCTGCTGCTGCTGCCGCTGTTGCTGCTGCCGCTCCTGCGGCTGGAGCTGGCACCGGAACCGCACCTTCTGCTGCTGCTGCTGCTGCTGCTGCTGCTGCTGGTATTGCCGCCAGGCCCCGAGTTGCCGCCGCTGCTGCTGACGCAGCACTGCCACCTCCGTACAGGTACTCTAGGCTCAGCGTGTGCTCGTATGCTGATGCTACCCGGGCAGTAGGGATCCCAGCCTGGCAGCGCTTGAGCGCCGGTTGTTACCTCGAAAAGCACCTGCTGCCACAGCTGGCGCTCTGCCTGGCCAGTGCGTTCGCGGTAGCCAGCACCAGACAGCTGCACGTAACACTTGCGCTGCTCCCGGTGCCGCCTGGTCTTGGCACGACGCTGCTTGCGCTCATGCCGGCCTCGCCACGTGGCTTTCGCCGCCACTGTCCACGGACACACCCTCGCCTCCCACGCACGCTTGTGCTGAATGCCCCGTTTGCGCTTCCGCCACTCCCTGTCGCAACGCCCGACCCCACGAAGCCGCCGGCTCTGCTTGCGACGCTTTGCCCGCCTTCTGCGCCGTTCACGCAGAGACAGCAGGGCGGGGCCTTGTGCCAACCGCATGCGCTCACTCTCCGGGATGTTGCCGGGGCCATCCCAGAGCCGTCCTGCATGCCGCGGGGCATGAGGATTGTGCGGGACGAAGCTGGCCAGGTAGCCAACACGCACACCCACCAAGTACAGCACACAGCCTGCTGGGTCCACGGCCGCAACACGCATGGCACTGAGTGAGGGCAATCAGCGTATACTGTGCAAGGCCTGGCCAGCAGCGATGACTCACAAAACTAGGTTGTCATCTGGCGCCCTCCCTGGTCCGTCCTGAAGCGCTGTGCCACTGCTATCGCTGCTGTGGCTACTGCCATTACTGCTGCTGCTGCTGCTGCTGCTTGCGCTGCCGCTGTCGCCACTGGCGCTGACGACACTACCGCTGACGCCATTGCCGCTGCCGCTGCCACTGATGCCGCCACTGCTGCTGCCACCACTGCTACTGCTGCTGCTGCTGCTGCTGCTGCTGCTGCTGCTGCTAATGCTGCTGCTGATAAGCCCTGAGTTTGGGGCAAAGTAAAGTGCTCGCGGGACGCGCGGTTCTGTCCTACGAGAGGGATAACGACAAGGCATGTCAACGGATGGAACTATCACGCAAGCACACACAACCACAACCCAGGCCAGAAGAGCGAATCGGTGCGCCAAAAGTCTGGGAACTGCTCCAGCTTCATGGCAGCGCATGGGGTCATTTTGCGCACAAGCGTATATCTCTGAGAAAGTGCGTGACTGAGTGCGAGTGCATGTGAGGGAATGAAGGTTGAGGGGGAGCCCATGGGTCGGTCACGCCTGTCAGCGACCAGCGAGTCCCCGCAACGGCCCCCATGCAGGGAACCATGTGGTGCCTCCGCTGCCACATCAGTTTCAATTTGTCATTGAATGTTGACTGTACATTACTGAATACATAGAAAGGAGAAAGAGAAAAGTGCTCAGAATCGCGGCGTTTGCTGTACCGCAGCCGTGCAACGGGTTGCATTCCGAAGCCGGTAGTTCATATGCCATGGGCTGCAATTATCTAGGTCACCGAAGTGTAGCGTCAAGCTCTCAAGTGTAACGAAGGTGCAACTTCCATTTCGGTAGGAGGGGCCCACAGCTGAGAGGCGCGAGCCCCGCTGTCCTATCAAGCCCGCTCACCAAGCCATGTTTATCTAAGGCTTTCGTCACTTACCTCCTCGCATGACATCTACCTGGGCCCGCGCATGGCCTGAACCACTGTGACCTGAATTCTTGTAACAGGGCCTGTAAACTGCGCACAATTGTATGGCGCAGCTGGCGAGCGTGCTGCTCAAGTGTCTCCTTCTTTGCGCGGCGTCGGCGGTGGCGCAGGCCGCAGCCAGCAGCGGCGTGCCGCGGCGCGTCCTGCGCGGCGTAGACCCCATGCTTCCGGACCAGGGCGGCACGCTACCCACGCCGGCAGCGGCGACAGAGGAGAGCGTTCTCAAGCATTGGCATAGCCATCTTCTGGAAGAGGTTTCAAAGTTGGATGCTGACGCGCCAGGCCAGGGCCTGCACATTATCTTCGCCGGTGACCTGGAGACGCGCAGCCTATGGCAGGGCCTGTGCGCGGCCTTGGGGGCCCAGGCAGGCGGGCCAGGCCCCACCGAGCCCGGCAGCCCCTCCTCATGTCAGATTTCGAACAATGGCTTGGTAATTGACTACGTGCCCGTCGCCCTGTGCGGGCAGCTCAGCACCTCTCGCGCTCTGCTGGCCGGGGCGGCGGTCAGGCCGCGCGCCGTGGTCCTGGGCGTCAGTGCCAAGCAGGGCCTGCACCTGGGCGACAGGCTGCCTCTGCGCTGCCCCACTTCTGACGTCACTGCGGCCATTGCTTCACTGGCTGGCAGCGTGCGTGAGGTGAGCCAGTCAACCGGGCAACCCCGGCTTTGGTGCGGGACAAATGGCACAGGAAGGCACCTACAGTACATGCATACCGTGACGCATGGCGCGCCTGAAGAGGCCCTTACACATCACGTGACTGCATGGTCGTGTGTCCTGCACAGGCCCTGGGCGATGCTAGCGTGCCGATTGTGCTTTTGGGCCCTGCGGCGCTGTGCCCCCATCGCCTGCCGCCGGAGCTGGAAGCTGCGGTGCACGACGCCCAGGCCGCCGACCCCACACCCCGCACCCGCATGGTGGCGGAATGTACCGCGGCGCTGGTGGCTCGGGCGGCGGCGGCGGGCAGCGAGGCTAGGGAGGCTGGCGAGGCTGCTGCCCTGTGGCCCAGCAGCTCAGCGGCAGAGGCAGAGGCTGTGTGCGCCATGTCTTTACTGACGGCCAACGGCGTTGAGGAATGGAATGCGCAGGTGGGTGGGTGGGGTCTGACGTGTCACCGCGTAGCCCGGAATGCTGAGATATCTGTCTCCGCCAATCTTGTGGACCCGAGGCATGTGCGTGTGGTGCATGTGGAGGTGCCATCAAACCCGCGTCCTGCCAGGTGCATTTGGCACTCATGGTGCTGTCATCGGCGCCGCCTAACTGCTGCAATGCTCACAGGTGGCGGGGGCTGTGCAGCTGCTGCAGGACAGCTGGTCGGGCGCGGGCGCTGGCGGCGGTGCGCCCTCCCTGCTGACCTTCCTGGACCTGCACCGCCTCACCAAGGCCCAGTGTGCCGCCTCCGCGCCGGCGCCGGGGGCGGCAGCAGCGGCCGCGCCCGAGGACTATGCGGCGCAGGTGTTCCCCGCTCTGGCCGGGCCGCTCTTGTTGGAGGTTGTGAGGAAGCTGGCCGCGTAATGAAGGCCACGGCAGCATCTCAGCGGCAATGCAGCGCTGTATTGAGCGACCATCGCCAGGCAGGATGATGCATAGGGCGTGGGGACATGGCTACTTAAACGGCTGCAAACGTGCTATTGGCATTACCGCTGAATAAGTGGTAATGCCCCCACTATGCACATGGGGCTCGCCCTGCATTTAGCTTGAATGCGGCTCGCGTGTAAGGGCACAGATGGCATGTTTGCACTTGGCAGGATTGTCTGCATGGCTATTCGGGCCACGCACTGTTACGCGGGGCAGCAGGGCTGTGATCCGATGTGCTTCGTCATAGTCCGTAGCATGGGTGTTTGCAGTAGACTGCCTTGTAATTTGAGGGCATAGTCCTAGTTTTCTTAGCCCCCGCTGACGACAATTGAGGGGGGGGCGAAGCCCCCCCAGGACCACCCCTGTCCGTGCGTGTCTGCGTGTCGCGCCTTGCTTAGCCGTGCTTCACGGGGACCACCTCCCTTGTCTTAGCCTTTCTTTAAGTCCATAGGCTCATTGTTGTCTATTTACATGGTCTCTGCCGTGAGGCACTTAGCGTGACGATCGTGTGTGCGTCACTAGCAGGCCGTGAGGCACTTAGCGTGACGGTCGTGTGTGCGTCACTAATAGGCCGTGAGGCACTTAGCGTGACAATCGTGTGTACGTCACTAGTAGGCCCTGAGGCACTTAGCGTGACGATCGTGTGTGCGTCACTAGTAGGCCGTGAGGCACTTAGCGTGACGATCGTGTGTGCGTCACTAGTAGGCCGTGAGGCACTTAGCGTGACGGTCGTGTGTGCGTCACTAATAGGCCGTGAGGCACTTAGCGTGACGATCGTGTGTACGTCACTAGTAGGCCCTGAGGCACTTAGCGTGACGATCGTGTGTGCGTCACTAGTAGGCCGTGAGGCACTTAGCGTGACGATCGTGTGTGCGTCACTAGTAGGCCGTGAGGCACTTAGCGTGACGGTCGTGTGTGCGTCACTAGTAGGCCGTGAGGCACTTAGCGTGACGGTCGTGTGTGCGTCACTAGTAGGCGCCTTGCGCGCTAGGAATACGAACATAGCAGACCATGTTCTTGGTGCCTGTAATGGTGCGGTGGTGCTACAGCACACGCACCTTGCAAGGACGTATAGCAAACATTCCATCCACGTACGCGGGCTGCATTACAATGGAAGTTTGGACGTGGAGAATCTGCCTTGAACATGTTCGGATGTTTGCGGAAGTGCCTTGGTCCAGGCGTGCACAAGACGTGACGACCAGCAGACAACGCTGTCAGGGGTGCCCTGCTGGACACCAATGCCACGCATGCCGCGCGCGTGTTTCTTTCTGCCTAGCGCTAGCTACTGGCAGTAGCCTGGGTCAGTGGTACTGCATGTCATGTTTTGGGAGATAGGTGATTTGCAAAGGTACCGTGTATGGCCGCTTGAGGGTGTGGGCTCCGTTCGGCTCGCTCGGTCAGGATTGAATCACTATGATTCAAGGGTTCCGTTTGCTTACAGTGCCCTCCACGGGTGTGACCTTGCCCCAAGGTAGGCCATCCGTGGCTCTCGCCAATGCGGCGTCCTCACACGCGAACAATGTGTTGAGCTTGCACCTAAAACAGGCAACCACTCAGGCGCCCCGCTGGAAGGTCCCAGCAGCCGTGTCGCGCGCACCTCCTGGCACCACCACGGAGTTGGCAAGCACTTGCAATGGTGAGGCGTATGCGTGTGTGTTTGTAACAAGAGCATTTTGGGCCTTTGGGGGATGAGATAGATGTAGGTGTTTAGTCCAGGGCCTCGTCCCTGGGGCTATAACGCTTGGTAACTCCCTTCACGACACCCACCCTGTAAGGCACCTGCAGCAGGGGGGGGGTTCGCGCGAGCCGCCAAGCCACCACCGCCACTGACATGCTCCTGTTGGGCCTGTTGAAAGTCCTGGGACCTCCTCCCCCTGCTCACGACACTGGGCGTCGATCATAACGCCGCCAGGAAATGCTGCGACGCCTTGCACGACCACGCCGTCGCCACCCTCAACCACATCGTCCTCGCTCGCCGACGTCTCGAACGGGGTCAGCCACCAGGCGACCCCGGCGGGACGTAACAACAAGGCGGGGTGTGGGCACGGCCCACACACCCGCCTCCTCCTTTCCGGTAGTGGGGGTGTACAGGTTACGGGCATAGCTCGTTCCCTCATCTCCTCCCACTCCCTTAACTTACACCACTCGCCCCTGGCAGGGTGTAATTATTTCTATTTCTATTGCTTTGAAAGTCCTGGAGCATGAGCGCCCAGAGATGATGCAGAGGCGGCCCCAGCAGCAGGGCAGCGGCCAACAGGCGCAGGGCGGTGGACAGCAGCCGACTGTTGACCCGGGACAGGTGCACCTGCGGGTAGAGAACTCACATGGGTAACTGTGAAACCCCGGCGTGCAGGCCGCGCCGGGAATGCAAAGTTTGTGTAGAAGTGATTGGGTTTGGAGCCGCACGTGGGGTGGGGCGAAGGTGGATTACTGTACCGGTACCAGCAGTTCCGGTCCTGGGTGTTGGTGTTAAGGGATGGCACGGATTCACATACTCGGGATATGACATACGGTATGCAGAGCACACCAACTTCGCGTGACCGCGCTTATCACGCATCCCTGAGCTCTACCTGCTTGACTACAGAAAAACCTCGAAAACACGGCCGTTTCATCGTGTCGAGTACTCCACGAGACCGCGACGCAGGCCAGGGCCGGGGCCGGCCAACGTCGGTGCACATGCACATGCACACTTGCATGCACATCTATCTCTGCTGCATTGCTTTAGGGATTGCCGAAACGCACTGCTCAAGGTACATGTCCGTAAATTATAACCGCTTTCAGGCTATGTCAGGCTAAATATATGAAATTGAATTCCAAGTGGGCGCGGCGGGCGTGGACCAGCCGTTGTTTTTGCAAATCGTTTCTTCGCGTCCCCGACCCGGCAGCCGAGCCTCCACGGCTTCTATATCGCGCGGCTTTTAAGCTGCAGTTCTGTGCTGCCATTAAGCGCATCGGCTTGTGCTTTCACGAGGGCGCCACATTTTGAAATGTGGCTCCGGAGCGTTCGGGGCGCCATCACACCAGACTCACACGGCCGCGTCTCTTACATCGACTAACATGCAACAATGTCAAGGCAACTTGCTTGCCAGGCATGCTCCTTCATAAACTCTCCGCACAGTTCAAATTGTAATTGCACCGAGGGAGGCAGCGAAAGGATATGGGGGTTTGGTGGCCGTGCCGCCGGGGCTTAGGCTTCATTTACCAACTAAACCCCCGGCGGCCCCGCAGCCTGGCGGCCTCCTACTGCTGCACCGCTCTCTCAGGTCTGCCCGGCCGGCCTCCCTCCGCACCGGGCAGCAACTACCCCCCTCGTGCCTACCGCTGACATACGTGCCTAACCACTACAGCAAAGAAAGC
Organism: Chlamydomonas schloesseri; assembly: GCA_016834595.1. Taxonomy (NCBI): domain Eukaryota; kingdom Viridiplantae; phylum Chlorophyta; class Chlorophyceae; order Chlamydomonadales; family Chlamydomonadaceae; genus Chlamydomonas; species Chlamydomonas schloesseri. The sequence goes on from JAEHOD010000002.1 coordinate 1,391,545, forward strand.
ACAGCCCTTTAACAGCACAGTCGAAGTAGGGTGGGTGGGTGGGAAAACGAACGCGGGCGGCTAGTGCCGCCTTCTCTCTACCCAGGTTCGCACGTGAAACAACTCTACTAGCAGCACGCTGCGAAAATAGCGCTCGGTCCGTTGCGCTTCGCCTTTGCCCGTCTGGCCATCACTCCAGGGGACACGGTTTGACACGCCGTCTTAGTCACATTCGTCTGGGTGCCCGGCTGCCCTCGTCCCCCCTCCTGGGCACCCCCTTTTAACTGCCCCGCCGTCCTTCGCCTGCTTCAAAACCTATTTTACTCTACTGCACAAGGTGCCTCCGACTAAAATGACACTTTGAAATGTGGCTCCGGAGCGTTCGGGGCGCCATCACACCAGACTCACACGGCCGCGTCTCTTACATCGACTAACATGCAACAATGTCAAGGCAACTTGCTTGCCAGGCATGCTCCTTCATAAACTCTCCGCACAGTTCAAATTGTAATTGCACCGAGGGAGGCAGCGAAAGGATATGGGGGTTTGGTGGCCGTGCCGCCGGGGCTTAGGCTTCATTTACCAACTAAACCCCCGGCGGCCCCGCAGCCTGGCGGCCTCCTACTGCTGCGCCGCTCTCTCAGGTCTGCCCGGCCGGCCTCCCTCCGCACCGGGCAGCAACTACCCCCCACACGCATTCCCTCTCCTGCCCCACGTCACCGAGCGTCAGCGCCGCCAGCTCGCTGCGCTGGAGCATTCCGAAATAGCCGAGCACCAGCCAGCAGGCGTCTCGGCTGCTCTCCTCCCGCCGAGCTGGGTTGCTTCGCGCCGCCGTATAGAGCCATGCGATGAGTTGCTGCAGCACCGTCACCTTCTGCTTCGCGCCGCCGCTGCTGCGCTTCAGGATACGCAGCGCCCGCTTCACCATGGGGTGGTGGCTGATGACCTCCTTGTCCTTGAGCCCCTTGGAGCGCTGCCAGTCCGCCAGCGCGCTGATGTTGCCCTCCATCGTCTTGAAGGCCAGGCCCCGCCGCCGCTCCGCCAGCCGCCAGCAGCACTTAGTGCGTGCAGCGGAATAGGCCGCCTGGGTAGGCGGTCTTAGGGACGCGCAGGCAGGCACGGTGGGTTTGGCCTCCGCAGCCCTCGCAGCAGGGGTCGCCTTGGCCGCATGGTCCGACGCAGATCAGGCAACGCTCTGCGTGGCTCACATGGTGGCGTCAGTGCACACGCAGCACGACAAAAGCGTATGGCGCCGGTTCGGCGTCCTCTCCCCAGGGCCACAAGCACAGCTTCCGCCCCGCCCGCAGCTTCCCAACCGGTCTGAACACCGTGCCCTCCCCATGGCCTCGCACCCATCGCTGATACCACCCGTAAGTTGGCTGATGGGGCACGACTACTGTCGCCCTGGTGCTGCTGCTCAGGCGCGCTGCTGCCGCGATCGTCTCCAGGACCTCCCCCACCAGGGCCACCGGCGGGAAAGCCCACAGCACCTTGCCCGCCAGCTTCTGCTGCTGCCCAAGCACTGAGCGCTCCGAGCTGTAGAACTCCCGACACCCCGGCTGCGCGTTGAGCTCTAGAACGTCTGCACAGCAGTCCACGGTAGGCTGATACCTGCCACCCTCGCCTGCTACCAGGTTGCGGTAGACGGCCGGCTTGAGGCGGAGGTTCTGATCGCGCGCCAGCTGTCTGCTGAGCCGGTCCGCTCACACGTTCTCTGCCCTGGCGATGTGCTCCGCCCGCTGCGCTGATGGCCAGCTCCGCCAGCTGCCGGCAAAAGGCTGCGGCCCTCACGCATGCGTGTGGAGCCGCGGTTGATCGCTGCCACTGCCTGGGTGTTGTCGCACCGTATCAGCACCTTGCGACCTCGCAGCCTTGCCGCCTAAGTCTGCAGCGCCCGCACTACCGCCGTCAGCTCCAACCACGCGATGTGGCTTTACCGCTGCTGCTGTGTGAACACTCCTTGCAGCTCCGCCTCCTCCCATGCGGCGCCAAAGCCTGCGCCGCTGGCGTCGGTGAAGACCATGGCGCCGCTCTGAGCGTCAGCGAATTCCCCCCCTCACCAGTTCCAGTGCCGCGACCGTACACCTGCGGGCCCCGTCCCACACGGTGGAGTCGACGCGCAGCACCGACCACCACCACCGCAGGTCCTCGAGCGCCGCCGGCTCCAGCGTCACCGCGCGTGGGGCCGGCTGCTGCAGGGAGAACAGTCCGTCGTAGATGCTCTGCAGGAAGGTGTAGCCCTCGCCGAAGGTGTAGCCCACGCTCGCCAGGTAAGCTGTCGCCCGCTGTAGCATGTCAGCCGCCGCTTCTGCTGCGGCGGCCTGCAGCCATTCCTCCGACATGGCTGCCTGCATCAAGTCTTCAGCCGCTGCGGCCGGGTCCGGCCGTGTCAACACGCCCGTGCACGTAGCGGCCGCAAAAGGAGCAGAAGAGGGGGGGGTATCTAGGGCAGTTTGCTCGCCGGATGCCTAGCCGGGTTAATCTCGGCAGTTGTTAAGGCGGATGCTAAGCCGCCCCCTCGGCAGTTGGTCGCGCGGATGCTCAGCCGCCGAAACCCCCCTCCCTTTTCGGCAGTTGGTCGCGCGGATGCTCAGCCGCCAGATCCCCCCTCCCCAGCCAGCAGTTGGTCAGCGGGTGCTCAGCCGCGAAAGGAGGGGGTCGAAGCTACCGGTGTGTCAAGCAATGCCCTTTGTCAGCCGCGTGCTGCCCCTTGTAGTCTTGCACCTATTACCGCCTACCTTCGCCACCGCCTTCCTCACCCTCTCCAGGGCCGGCCACGGGCTGCTGAGGCAGGCGCGACTCCTGGCCGCGCCCGCCGGCGGCCAGCAACGAACCCTGCCGCTTCCTAGCGGCGCCCGCCATACATGGCGGAGTACAGCTGCACCTTCGCCAGCTTCTCCTGGTCCGACACGCGAGGAGCGCGTCGCACGTGCGCGAGACGTGGCCCACCTCGTGGCAGTGCGCGCACTTGCGGGTGTCCGTCCGCTGCGGCGGCGGTAGTGCGAGCGGCTGCTGCTGCTGCCGCTGCGGGGGCGGCGGCGGCGGCGGCAGCATCGCCGCCATTTCCGGAGCCGCCGTGCCGTAGCGCAGCCGCTTGGCGGGCCGGCCCCAGTCATCGCCCGCGTCGTCTGCCCACAAGCCCAGCAGCTGCTGCTGCTGCTGGTGCTGCTGCTGCTGCTGCTGCGGCGGTGGCGGCGGCTTGGCGCCGCTCGCCTCCGACTGCATCTGCAGCTGCCGTGCCAGCTGCTTCGTCTTCCGTGTCAGATTCGTCCAGGTTGGCCAGGAAGTCCCGCTCGTCCGCGACTTGCTGTCTGAGCTCCTGCTGTTGCGTCTGCTTGGTCTGCCGCTGCCGCTGAAGCGCCTCTACCTGGGACTGCAACTTCTTGCAGTCGGCGATGCGCTTCAGCAGCGCCGCAAACGGGGCCGCCTTCTCCAGCTTGTCCGCGGCGTCGCGCTGCTTCTGAATGGCGCTGAGGTCCGCCTCGTACTTGGCGTGCTTCGCCGTGTTTGCACGCGACCTAGCTTCTGCTGCGCGTCATCGGCCGCCTTGCGCCCGGCCGCGACTTTGGCCAGAGTGTCGTCTACTAGCTTCTGTTCTGCTTTTGACAGCGCTAGTTAATAATAATAATAATATGTACGCGGTTCACAGAGGAGGCCGCGTTTCTTAAGGAGGAGTGAGTTGCGCTCACCCCACCGTGACAGCGCTAGTTTCTTAATGTCCGCCTTGAGGCTGGTAATATTAGTGGCGCGCATATTGGAAAACGAACGCGGGCGGCTAGTGCCGCCTTCTCTCTACCCAGGTTCGCACGTGAAACAACTCTACTAGCAGCACGCTGCGAAAATAGCGCTCGGTCCGTTGCGCTTCGCCTTTGCCCGTCTGGCCATCACTCCAGGGGACACGGTTTGACACGCCGTCTTAGTCACATTCGTCTGGGTGCCCGGCTGCCCTCGTCCCCCCTCCTGGGCACCCCCTTTTAACTGCCCCGCCGTCCTTCGCCTGCTTCAAAACCTATTTTACTCTACTGCACAAGGTGCCTCCGACTAAAATGACACTATGTGCAATCTGGCCAACCGCAGAAAGGCGATGGGGCTCGCGCTTTACATAAGACTGGCGCGCGACACAGCGATTCCATGTCACACGAGTGACAAGTTGTCATCAATAACTCGACGAAACGGGGCACAAATGTTACCGAAGGGCGCATTCCAAGTGCTGCTGTGTGGCCTTGTCGCTGCGGCACTGTGCGCTCCGTTCGCGCTTGGTAAGTTTCGACGCGGTGTAGCAAGCTATGGTGTAAGTTACATCAAATGTATTGCGATTCCGCAAGTACCGCGCGTAGTGTCCGCTGAGAGTCGGCGTATAATGGAGACGCGAAAGGCGCTGCTACGCAATTGACTGCACCGAACTTCGTGTTCTTTACCGCCTGTCCATAATGTAGGCCATCTTAATGAGCTGCTTGCTGAAGGCGATGCGATGCCGGCAAGTGTGACAATGTTCCGAAACATCCCGCGGCGTTGTTTCGCACCGTCACCCTACCTGACCGTCACTTGCGCGCCGCACCCAATCTGAGGAGGCCGAAGGACGTAGTCCAGAGCAGACCTATGCTCTGCACGTCGGGGCGCCTGGCATCTGCCCTGCTTGCTCTGCCCGTGCACGTGCAATGCGCGTCCCAGACAGTACTTGTACGTTGGGGCACAAATAAAGAACCCTACGTTTCGCACTGCAGGCTCTGTCGAGGTCGTCACGCCTGCTGCAGCAGTTGGTGGCAGCCCCCACCAGGGACTTTTGCTCTCAGTTGCCGGTTCGTGATCGTGATACGGTGAGCCGCGGCGCCACTGCATGAACCTCTGATTGCTGGACCGCGCGCCAGCTCATCAACGTCGGGTGGCGTGCATTCGCTTTCGTTTTCGCAATTTAGCGCATGTCCATCACTTCTGCCTGTGCTGAGGCCTGCGCACAATGGGCGAGCCTGGGTTGTCGCTACCCTGCGCATGTACAGGCGCTTTTGTCAACCCCAACACCCACGCACCTACTTTTCTCTGACCTTTGCCGTGCATCCCTGCCCTGCAATCGCGTTATCGTTATCTGCAGTCCTCCCCTGCCTTTGCAGTTTCCCCGGCCTTTCCCCACTTCCCTTATTTGTGCAATCCAATCAGTCTTCACTCCGCCTTACTTCGCCCTAACGCTGATGGAACAGGGTTTGGGTGCCTTCCCGAGTTCCCGGGCTGACCCTGCCTTCACCGGTCCCGCCCCCTCCCCTTCCCCCCTATTCTTCACATTGAGCATACCGTCCCATGGATGACCCCCCCCCCGCGCCCACAGTACGGCTCCATCTCCCGCCTGCTCCGCTCACGCCACGTCGCCAACATCACTAAGGTTCAGCTGGAGGCCCTGAACGGCGGCGTCGAGCTGCATGCAGGCATGGTACGCCCCCTGTGAACCTGCTGCAGTGCTGCATGCTCTATGTGCGTGTGTGCATGAGCGTGCGGCGCTGGCCAGGCAGCGCACCAGGCACAAAACCAATCAAGACCAGACCGGGACCTCGTGACTGCTGCCCTTCACTCTGCGCCACACAACCGGACTGGATTACACCCGCCACATCCTGCTACCATCGTCGCCGCCCCTTTCTCAACCTTTTGCCCACCACCCCAGATCTGCACGGTCCCTTGCGCGCCCTGCAAGTACACCATCGCCAAGCCGAGCACCATCAAATCAGTGAGCACATGCGCGAATCACTGAAGCACGGCCGCACAAAATGTGGCCCACTGGAGCGTCGAGTGCCAGTTCGTGCGCTAAACCGCTGGCCTTGTTTTGCCTCCACAAAGAAAGCCGAGTACGCGCTATCCACCGCGCAGCCTGCCTTGGGGCCTCGCCACTTGCTCTCTGCACGTCGGCCCCGTGCCCACCGATCAACCCCTGCATATTCCCCCCTACCTGCAGTTTGAGGGCGTTGCCAAGGACATCGCCACCACCACCAGTAGCGTCAAGCACATCAACCCGCGCGTGATGCCGCGAGGTAGGTGCGTGCCGACCCATCCGTTGCCGTGAGCGCGCTCTGCTGCCGGAAAGGAGGACCTGCTGATGCGCATGCAACCGGCGCTACACAACCTCGCGGAACTAACACCATGTGCACATGCACTCAGCATGCGCAGCTGCATCCGCCCACGCATCCGACGTACGGTCACCTATGCCCGCACCCTCTTACGCCCCCCCCCCCACACACACACGCAGAACTGACCCTGGGCCGGGTCATCAACGTGCCGTGTTCCACATCGCCCTCCCCCAGCCCCAAGCCTTCGCCGGCCAACCCAAGCACGTCTGCACCCCCATTGCCCCTGACCCCGCCCAACCCCGAGCCGCTGCTGCCGCCTTCACCTGCACCCAGCCCGCTGCCACCGAGCCCACAGCCGCCAAGACCGCAGTCACCTTCCCCCCCTCCTCCTTTGCCACCGCCACCGCCACCTGGCCTTCCTCCGCCTCCGTCGCCACCCCCCTCCCCACCACCTCTGCCACCCAGCCCTCCCCCTATCCCCCCTTCTCCCCCTCCCTCCCCTCCCCCATCCCTTCCCAGCCCGCCGCCTCCTCCCCCGCCTCCAAGGCCACCCAGCCCGCCCCCGCTGCCCCCCTCGCCTCCTCGCCCCCCTCCCCCTCCTCCCACCTCGTACCCAGGCGGCCTGCAGCAGTACCTCACTTTGAGCCCCGAGCTGACAATGCTCAACAGGTGGGGCTGCGCCATAGTTGTGAACCAGCAGGCATATTATGCAAGCAGTTCTCCTATCCCTCATACCGTATGGTTTAAGCCGGAGCTAAGGGTTCTCGTCATTTCCTAAGGCGATCCTTATTTGGCATCGAAAACCCTCGATAAGGCTCGGAAATAGCGACCTCCTTGCGCGACATCCCACCAGACATCGCAGGGAGGCCAACACATCATGTGTTGTGGTTGACGTGGGTCACAGCACGCGTAGCGTGCTGCCCACCACCCGGCGACCCTCGTCCCCCCAACAGTTGCCCTAAACCACGGCACAATTCGATCAACAGGCTCATGACTTGTACCCAGACTACGGCCTATGTCCAAGATTTGATCAACTCTGGTCATCACTATTCGTTCCTCGCTCCAACCGACACCGCCTTCTATGACTTGATCATTGCGCTGGATATTCAATATAACTGGTTGGATGTGTTGTGCAACGCTAGCAACGGCCAGATAGTGCAAACGCGACAGGTGCGCATGGATGGGCTTAGAAGCTCTGTGGCTGCTGGCATCCCATGCCGGATATGTCGGTCAGCCACATGTCCGCAGTTTCGATTGCTTTTGTAACCAATCGAGGATTACCTGGCGTATTTCATTTCATTTCGGTCAAGTAGCTCGAGTAGGACCGGCACGGGACGGGGTGGCGGTCCGCCCCGCTCCGCCGGACCTTGCCTACCTGTACTCCTCGCTCGATCGCAGCCCTACCACTCACTTTGCTTCCCCCCTGCCGACCTCTCCCGCGGACCGCACGCAAACTTGCGCCCGTAGATGCTGTTGGCCCATTTCCTGCTCGGCGTCACCTACTCGGCCACCATCACCGCCAACAACGGCACCGCCGCAGACCTGTACGCCTACGCCTTCCACATCGGCTTCCAGCTGCAGCTGCTCAACCTGGGCGGCGGCACCTTCACTGTCAACCAGCTGATGCCCGCCACCAGCCAGACCTTTGTGCCCGGCAAGTACGACAACGCCATCAACGGCCCCTCCATCGCTGTCGCGCACATGATCAATGGCGTGCTGGCTGTGCCAGTCGAGTTCCCTCCCCCGCCGTCTCCCCCCTCCCCGCCGTCACCTGCACCGCCCAGCCCCTCACCGCCTTTACCCCCCAGCCCTTTCCCACCGAGTCCAGCCCCGCCGTCGCCGCCCAGCCCGTCGCCCCCAAGCCCCACGCCGCCGTCACCTCCCAGCCCGCAGCCGCCTAGCCCGCAGCCGCCGTCGCCCCCAAGCCCCGCGCCGCCGTCACCTCCCAGCCCGCAGCCGCCTAGCCCGCAGCCGCCTTTGCCGCCCAGCCCCCCACCCCCTACACCACCTAGCCCGCAGCCGCCGTCGCCCCCGGGCTTCCCCAACGGCCTCCAGCAGTATCTCAGCCTGAACGCCGAGCTGTCCATGCTCGACACACTGATGAGCTGCACGAACACCACTACCGCCATCCAAGACCAGATCAACTCCGGAGCCCAGTACACCTTCCTTGCGCCCACTGACGCGGCCTTCTACAACTACATCGTTGCAATGGACGTCCACGACAACTGGCGGGACGCGCTATGGAACACCAGTAATGGCCAAAACAGCCAAACGGCCCAGGTGCGTACGTACGGTGGTTGAACCGGCGGTAGCGCAGCCGCGATGGCTGGACGTGCACAAGCTAGCACGCATGCAAGTAAGAAGGTACATGTGCGGTGGCTCTGTACGTGTGTGAAAGCGATGCTGCTAGTATGACACTGGTGCAGTCAAGCAATGACATGGACTTGGAGGTCAGGCCTTGGGTATGTAGAGTGACCATCTGCCGCCCCGCCCCGCCCCTCCCTGCGCCCCTGTCTGATCCGCTCATACACACTGTGGTCCGACCGCCCGATCGAATTACTCATGAGTCATCACGCCCGCGTTCCTGTCGCCCCCTCCTGCTGGCCAACCACACACACATACACACACACTGTTTGCTTCCGCTGTCGCCTGTAGGTGAGACTAAGGACAGTGGGCGGGACTAACGGGAATTAGGCGTGCCCCGGCCCCCGGTTGGAGGTAGCGCTAGTAGCGCGCTTCGGCGTGGAGCATGGACGCATACGGGTGCATCTCGGTGTCAGCGCGTTCGCCGTGCGGCCGAATGGGGGGTTCCAGGCTTTCGGGGGTAAGTATGGCTACACCGACTGACGGCGCGACCGGTTGTCGGTCGACGGGTAACGTATCGGTAAATGGTAACCGCGGAACGTGGGGCCGGGCTTCTCCCTGATTTTTTTGGTTTCGCGAACACACACACACACACACACATAGCTGTAAACCCTTTGTTACACACACACACACACACACACACACACACACACACACACACACACACACACACACACACACACAGTCTTCAGACGCACGCACAGTGTCGACCCTTTCCCTTGTGCTTTTCTAACACAATCTTCAGGTGCTCCTGGCCCACTTCCTGTCCGGCGTCACCTACACGGCCGCCATCACCGCCAACAACGGCACCGCCGCGGACCTGTACCCCTACGCCTTCTACCCCGGCCTCAAGCTGCAGATGCAGGACCTGGGCGGCGGCACCTTCACCGTGCGGCAGCAGAAGCCCGCCACCAGTCAGACCTTTGTGCCGTACGAGTACAACAACGGCATCAACGGCACCGCCGCCGTCGCGCACATGGTCACCGCCGTGCTGGCCGTGCCGCTGCCCTGACGACCTCACGAATTACTCCGGCCCAGCGCGCCGCGGGCAGGGCGGCAGGGGCTGCTGCCTCCGCCCGGCGCGCCGTCCCCTTTTTACATACCATGACAGTGGGTCAGCACGCGTGATCAGTCCTTTTGCAAGCTTACTGTGTGTATTGATGTATGAATAATTTCTTGGCTTCGCATGCTCTCAGGCTGTGGGCATGCGATCCTGGGCTTTTGGATGGCTGGATGGCGCGTGGGAATTGACAACGCTCGAGCCCGCAGGCTGGGCCAGGCCAGGCTTGGGGCTGGCTGTTCATGGGGGAAGTGGGCAAAGAGCATTGCATGTTGGCTGGGCCGGCGCCAATATCATGGTAGTCACGCACGCGAATGCCTCCATGGTCAGCAGGGGGGCGCTGGTGTAAAGCACTGTCCTGTGCTAAGCAACACTCAGCACTGAACACTCGGGGCGCTGACAGCCAACACGCATCACTTGGCGCACCGGCGCTCAGGCGACTGGCACGCAGCAGGTGGCCCTGGTGGTGGTCCTGGCGGCCCTGGCCCTGGCCCTGGCCCTGGCCCTGGCCCTGGCCCTGGCCCTGGCCCTGGCCCTGGCCCTGGCCCTGGCCCTGGCCCTGGCCCTGGCCCTGGCCCTGGCCCTGGCCCTGGCCCTGGCCCTGGCCCTGGCCCTGGCCCTGGCCCTGGCCCTGGCCCTGGCCCTGGCCCTGGCCCTGGCCCTGGCCCTGGCCCTGGCCCTGGCCCTGGCCCTGGCCCTGGCCCTGGCCCTGGCCCTGGCCCTGGCCCTGGCCCTGGCCCTGGCCCTGGCCCTGGCCCTGGCCCTGGCCCTGGCCCTGGCCCTGGCCCTGGCCCTGGCCCTGGCCCTGGCCCTGGCCCTGGCCCTGGCCCTGGCCCTGGCCCTGGCCCTGGCCCTGGCCCTGGCCCTGGCCCTGGCCCTGGCCCTGGCCCTGGTGTTGGTATTGGTGGAACCTCAATGAATGAGTTGCTGGCGCTGTGGAGTGCGTGAGCACCAGCAAGTAAGCAAGCCAGCAGGCGTTGAATACCGCCAAACAGCAGCAGGATGCGCGCTTGCAGGATTGAGTGGGCCGCCGAAATCGAGTGTGCAAGGTTGACGCCAACGGGCATACTGATTGACAATTTTGTTATGTTAATGTCCGAGTGCAACAAGATGCCTTTACGTGATGTGACTTTGACGCTGGGACTTCTGGTCTGTCGGCAATTGTTGCGGGTTCTGGGTTCGGGCCCCCAACCCTTGGGAAATTGGATGCACCGTCGCACACCATGGCAAGCCTGTTGGCGGCGTTGCCGTGTGCTAATTGCGGTTGCCGTTTCTATTGTTGGTGTGGGTGACGAGCGAGGGTGAGGCTCATGAAGTTGTGCGGTACTGGGTCACTGCCTCAACGGGGGAGCGCGTTGGTCCCCAGGAGCTCAGTTGCGCAAACTCCATTCTAGCAGTCGTTGTATCTATTGATTACTACTTTATAATTTTCAATCTGATTCGCCCCCGGGGGCCGGGGGTTGGGCCGGGAGCCGCCTGTCAACTGGCCCCTATTCCTCCCGCGCACTGGTGTGCTAGGTGTGCGCTCTGCTGCCATGCTCTGCTCCATTCATGCATGCCACGTACCGTATCTACCTGTACTCCATTACCTCCACTCTGATTGAGCCGATGCGTGACACATAATTGCTTCCCTTGTGTAATCCAGAACGCGCATGCGGGGGGAATTTGCCGAACTAACAACGGATGTAAAACTTGTGCGCGAGCGCTGAGTAGATACTGGAGGCGTCGAAGTGCACCCGCTGACCCGCAGCCATGCGCGCAAGGCCGCACGCAAGGCCGCAGAGCCCGAATGGAGGCAGACCAACAGGCTCCGAGTGTTGGGCCTTGTTGGGCTAGTTGGGGCTTTTGAGCTTTCGGCGCCCACTTCCAGCGCCCATAATCGCTGGAGAGCAGCTCGACATGCCGCGCAGCCGGCCCACAGCCCGCACTCGAATGGCACGTCGCCTCGTGCATCAACATCACAATGCCCGCATGTCCACTTATATTGTTGAATCCCCCAACATGTCCTGATGGCAGCAAAAGTTCCGAGCTGGCGTGGCATGGGCAGCGAAGGGTTGACAAGGGGGGCACAGCCAAGGGGGTCGGGAGGGGGCTCCCGGGTGCGTGTGCGGAACGTTGCATGCTACCTCAGCTTTTATAGGCCGCAACTATCGGTATACACGTATAGGAGCACTGATGATATAGAGACTCTAAAAAAGCCTTGCGACTGTGTGCATATGGAATCCTCGCTGCCAACTTTCGTTAAACCACCTCTCGCGCGAGGCTCATTTATGTAAAATAGCGTTTCAAAGCTTGACATAGGTGATCTAGCTTGTGAAGGCCGGCCGGGCGAGCTGTCCGCGCCAAACCGCGCTCTGAGAGACTTACTTACGGAATTGTATTAGATATACAGCTTTTTCTGCTGCAGAGGTGCCATGGCAGCGCCTGCTTGGCAGCGGGACCTGCTCCCGTCGACTGATGCTTCTCGTGGCGGCGCTACGCAGCCTGATTCAGTCTCTATCCCTGCGCGAAAGTATCAGGATGTTGAGCAGCTGTCCAAGACATTCGGGCACGTCGCAAATGTGTCCAAGGAGTTCAGGCGGGATACCGAATTGAGCGATCTGCTGGCCTCTACCAGCAAAGAGGACACCTACCAGCAGCACTTCCAGGGCGTGAGTACGCATGTGTCGGTACACGAGCTGCTGGGGGAAAAGCCGGCCACCTAGTGGCTGGCTCTGGCCAGCTGCGGTTCCCAACCCCCTCGCCCGTTTGTCCTACCTGCCGCGCCCTCAACCCCTCCATCATCATCACGGCTTTGCTGCTGTGCAGTGGCCGTCGCTGCTGCGGCCGCTCTCGCCGGCGGTCCTGGAGCTGCCCACCATGGTGCAGGTGGGCGCTGCGGAGCGCCCGTGGCGGGTGGTCGTGGCGGGCTTTTGTCCGGCGTGCGGGGTGGAGTCGGGCCGGTCGGGTCGGGTCAGGGACACGCGCGGATGCATGCGGCTGATCCCCGCCAACGCCAGGAGCAGCTCGTGACTTGCAGGAAGAGAGAAAGCAGCGGTCTATGCGGACAGGGCATGGGGCCTTGGAAGTGCGTACGCGGTAGCTAGGCATATCCCGGTGGCTGGTATATGCCGGCTGTGTGGCGCGCCGTTGAAGGCGTCACGCGAACGTGTGCCGGGTAGCAGGGGGCGGGACCATGGGCCCCGGTTGCCTGCACGTCGGAGCCCTCGCATGCGGCTCGCAGTCTCACCTGCCGCACCTGTAGCTCGTGCTTCACGTGCTTCACGTACGCTTCACGCCGAGTCGCCCTGTCCTGCTGGCTGGGCTCGCTGCGTTCCAGCGCGCTTTGCCCCTCGCTCTCCCTCTCACTTCCTCGCTCCCCACCCCAACGCGGCCGACACCCCCGCCCTCCAAGATTGGCAACGGTCTACGTCTTCCCTAATCTTAATGCATGTAACACCCACCCCGCCCTGCAGGACAAGTACCGCTCCTGCCAGGCCATGTGCTTCTGCGGTCTGTTCCCGCAGGTGGGTGGGTGGGTGGCATCGGGTGGTTTGGTAGAGTGGGGTGGGGAAGCGGGCGCGGGGATGAGGCCACTGGGAGCATGGGGGCGTGCTTAAAAGTACCTGAAGGTCAGGGGTCAGGGCGTAGTGCGGAGTGCACTCCGCGGGCAGGCGTAGGGCAGGGTATTAGGTGGGCGGCTAGGAACAGCGGTGGCAGGTGGGCAGGGAGCGGACTGGCTGGCTGGCTGGCTGGAGGCGGGCTGGATGCCGGCGTGCGCGCAGCTGAGGCGCGGGTTGGGCGGGCTGCCGTACATGGAGGCGGGCTGCTCTGGCGCCCTTGTGTTGCGGCTCACCGCCGACTGCCCTGAGGTTAGCACCCTCACCCGGTCCCTGACGCCGACTCGCGCTCACCTGCACTCCGCCTCGCTGCTGTCGCCTGCTACTGCTGCCGCCCAGATCCGTCGCGCCTGGGCCTCGGTGGACAACTCGCTGTTCCTGTGGCGCTACGACCGCAGGTGCGGTGGGGTGGGGGCCTGGGGCGGGGCGGGGGCGATGCCAGGGGCGGGGCCCGGACCGGGCCCGGGGTGGCGGCTGGGGCCGTGGGAGGGAGGGCACAGCACGGCCGCGTGTCCACGTTCGGGGCGGGCCAGGCGTGTGTGGCGGCGGGAGAGGCCGCACACGGTTTACAGGTCAGGGCCATCCCTGGACCGCCTGGCCGTTCCGGAAAGCCACATGCACACACATCTCTCCGTTTCCGTTTACCGACACACACACACGCATTGTCCTATGTCTGCTGTTCTCTCCCTTGTGATTTCTAACACACACAACCGTATGCGTTGCGTCGCGTTCCCTGCTTGGCGTATCTGTCCCTTCGCATGCACAAGTCTTTCATAGTTCTCTCCCTTGTGATCTCTAGCACACACACACACACACACACACACAGTCCATCTCTCTCTTCTGAAGGGCGATTCGTTTCGTTTTGTAACACACTCTTCTCTTCGCCCGCCATGAACCACCTATCGGCCCCGGCCCCCCTTGCCAACACACACATCCGCGCACCCACGCGTGCACCCGCAGCTCGGACGTGCCGCTGGAGTACTGCGGCGAGGACCAGGCCATCAGCTGCGTGGGGCTGGCGGCGCCGCGGCCGGGCGTGTTCCTGCCCGCCATCCGGTGAGACTGTGCGAGCGTTTGAGCGAGCGAGTGAGAGAGCGAGTGAATGAGTGAGCGTGTTAGCGAGTGAGTGAAGCCAAACACGCGGCGGGGCAGGGCCAGGGCTGGGAGGCTGAGGTGGAGTGAGGCACCGCCCGGACTCACATGTGCAGGGCTCAATGGGTACTGGCCTGTGCGGGCCGCCCATCCCATCCCATCCACGCCTTCTGTGTCGCAACGTCTGTCTACATCTCCCCCGTCATTAATTTAACATGCATGGAACCCCGCTCCGGCGCCGCCCTCACCCACCCCCGCTCGCGGCCTCGTGCCTGACATGCACACCTGTGCACGTGCCACCCCTCTCCCCGCCCGCCCGCCCGCCCGCCCGGCTGCAGCTACGTGATCGTGCTGTGCACCACCGCGGAGATTGTGCTGCTGGGCGTGTGCCCCTCGCGCGACTCGGCCGGCGCCACCTCGGCGGACGCGGCTACAGCTGCCACGGCCGCGCCAGACGAGCTGCTGCTACAGCCACTGCCGCTGTACTCGCTGCCCACCGACAACACGGTGGGTGCGCCCGGTTTTGGGAAAGGGGTGCCCTGGGGTCCTTGAGAGGTTGTATGTCCGCGCAATTGATGTAACCGCATCCCAAGGGGGCCTGCACATAGCTCGGCGCAAGGGGCGGGGCCCTGAGCGGGCGGGGAGTTTGACAGTAGTCAAGGCGACCAGGCGGCCTCGCCGGCTGTGCTTGTCCGTACGATAGTGTGCATGACCGCGTCAGCGATGGATGGCTTCTGCCTGCTGAACCGGCTTGGCACCTGCTTGCTACCTGCCCGTGCTGTTTCTGTTGCCCCCACCACGCCCCCACCATGCCCCACCCCTTGTCCGCATGGATTGATATCCCCCTGGTTGCTTTGGTTTCTTGAGTAAACTACCCCCCCTTCGTAACTCATAATGCGTGTACCCCCCCCCCCTCGTTTTGTCCACGGTCCACCCAGGTGATGACGTGTGTGGCGGCGGGCCCGGGCGGGCGCGTGTTCCTGGGCGGCGCGGACGGCCACGTGTATGAGCTGGTGTACCACGCCGCGGACACCTGGAGGCACAAGCGCATCAGCAAGGTGGGCGCGTGGGTGGGGGGGGAGCTCGGGGGGTGGGGGTGGATGGGCATGGTAGGGTCATGTCGGGAGTAGTTCATCCCAGAACCCAAAGGGAATGACTGAGAGAACCCGTGTGTGTCTGTGTGTGTGGAGGGCGGGGGGTAGTTTATTCCAGAAACCAAAGCGACCATTGAGGGGGGTTCTTACACTCAAATTTGGGGGCAGGCGAGCGGGCGACGGCGAGATCCGAACGTATGTGACACGGATCACTCTCACGCCCGGCGCATTTCAATTTTCCTATCCCGCACCCCCCCGTCATTAATTAAACATGCATGGCACCCCCGCGCACCTTGTGAACACACGCGCACACTCGCTGCTCCCCTGCCCCAGGTGCGCCTGACCTCGGGCCTGCAGCAGTACCTGCCCTCCTTCGTGCCCTCGCTGCTGGGCCTGGGCGCGCCGCCCGCCGTGGAGCGCCTGGCGGTGGACCGCGAGCGACACATCCTGTACGCCCTCAACGCGGCCAGCGGCATCACGGTGAGCGGACGTGGCACAGTAGTTGTGTGGGTGTTGGGAGGGTGTAGTTGATTCCAGAAACCAAAGCGACCATTGCAACCCAAAAACCCAAAACCCAGAACCATAGAGCGCGGAGGAGACGGATGTACTCGTGGTCGTGGCGATAATCTTCAGTCTTGTTCATCTGGTCGTCGTTGGCATCTTGGGTCATCGGCCCCGAAGTAGTAGTAGTCGGGAGGGGGGCATTGAGCCATCCAAGTGGCTGGTGGTAGGGATCTGGGTGTGGGATGTGAGGTGGTTAAGCCACAGGCGCAAGGAGCCTGCCGTGCAGACGCCGCAGGCGCTGCCCTGCCTCTGCCTGCTGTCTGCTCTGCTGCCCGCGCTACCCACACCCCTCCCCTCCCCTCCGCGCGCTCCCCCCTCCCCTTTGGCAGGTGTTTGACCTGGGCACGTGCGGCAACGAGCCCGCCCGCCGTGTGGCGGAGCTGTCCAACGTGTACAACGCCGCCGCCGCCGCCAGCCGGGAGCTGTTCCGGGGCGCCAGCGCCGACCGCAAGGGCGCCGCAGTCAAGTATATCGCGCCCGTGGGTGAGTGGGGGCAGCGAGTGCGCAGTGCCCATGAGGGGAGGGGGGAGGGGGGGAGGGGGGGAGGGTCATTCATTCCAGAAAGCAAAGGGGGGCGCGGGATGTCTTGGTAGCCCCTGGGCCCTGGTGCGCTGTGGTGGGATGTGAGGGCCCTGCATTCGAGGGGCTGCCAGCCAGCCATGCACTAGTGGCCAGCCAGTTGCCGCTGAGAGGCCGCCGCCCTCGCCGTCCTCGCCCGTGGCCCCCGTCTGCAAAAGCTCAATGCATCGCCACCTCGCCCTTCTCCCCCCTCTCACGCCCGTTCTCCCTCTTCCTCTCCCTCCCGCCTGCCCCTCTCCCCTCCCGCCCCTCTCCGCCCGTATGCGCAGCAACCAGCGAGTCCTCCAAGCTGCACCTGCTGGCCGTCACCGCGGACGGCCGCCGCATCTACTTCTCCACCTGGCACTCGGGCGCCTCGGGCTACGGCGCCTCGGGCTCCGCCTACGGCGGCGGCGGCGGAGCCGGCGGCGTGGTCGGCGGTGGCGGAGGCGCGGCCGGCGGTGGCGCGCAGGGCGCCGAGGCCGCCGCTGCGGCGGCTGCGGCCGCGGCTGTTGCTGCGGGCCTGGAGGCTGAGGCGCCCTTCCACCGGCGGCCGGAGACGTTGGTGGCGCTGTTCGCGAGGGCGGCGCTGCCGCACGCGGGCGTGGCGCGCGGCCCAGGCGCTGACCTGTCCAGGTGCGGGCGGGCGGGCGGGAGAGCGCTGGAGGGTGGGCGGGCGGGCGGGGAGGAATGAGTCGTGACTGGGCTTGATTAGCTCGAGGGAGGGAGGGAGGGAGGGAGGGAGGGAGGGAAGGAGGGAGGGAGGGAGGGAGGGAGGGAGGGAGGGAGGGTATAGCCGCGTGGGCCTGCGGCGCGTGGCCATGTGCCTGCGGATATTGCAAACCTGCCTGCCTGCCTGCCGTCCATTCCATCGACTCACCACGCGCCACTGTCGCCGACACACAGCACCTCCGCCCCACCCCCACGGCCCCCCGCCCTCTCCCTTGGCAGGTCTGCGGCGCTGGAGATCGTGGCGGCGCACTACTCGGCCGGCTGCCTGCTGCTGAGCGAGTCGGCGCAGGGCGGCACAGGCGCCGGCGCCGGCGCGGCAGGCGCCAACAGCGGCGGTGAGCCGTGGGTGTGGGTGTGTATGTGGGTGGGTGGGGAGGGGTTGTGGTTACCAGCCCAAACTAAACCAATCTAAAGGAAGCGGAGTTGAGTAATGCAGGGGGTGGGTGGGTGGTGGGGGTGCGGGGTAGTTCATTCCAAAAGCCAAAGCAAACCAGGGGGGAACGGGGTTCAATGCATTTATATGGGGGGGAGTGGTGGCGCCTGCGAACCGCGCGCTGCCAGTCACGGCCTTCAGGCCGCGGTGCAGTCCCAAAGCAGCCGCCTCCTTTCAGTGTACTAAATGACGTTTCGCAATCGGCGTTATGCCCGTTTACATCTTACTTACCAATGGAAATTCCCGCTGTTCACACACACACACACACACACACACCTTTCTCTCCTTGTGCTTTTCTAACACACATACACGTACATCTCTTTGATTTGTTTGTTATCTCCTTGTGATCTCTAACACACATGACCGTGATGTCACGGCGCAGGCGGCGGCGGCGGCGGCGCCACCAAGCTACTTGCCGCCAGCCGCAACACCACCGTGCCGCCCGCCACCCTCAACACCCACACCGGCAGCTTCGCCGCCACCGGGTACGGCGGCTACAGCGGGTACGGGTACGGCTACGGCGGCGGCTATGGCGGCGGCGGTTACGGCGGCGGTGGCTATGTGGTGGGCGGGCTGCGTGAGAGCGTCACGGAGCTGGACAACTTCGTGCCGGGTGAGAGGGGCGGGGCGGGGCAGGGTGGTGTCGTGCATTTGTGTGACATGCTAGCTGATGCGGCAATGGCGGCAGCTCTCCGCTTTCCCGTCGGCGCTGCCTATTGCTCTGCTCAACCCGGCGTTTGCGGCCTGCCCCCGGCCGCTGCCCCCACTCCTGGCCTTGCAGGTGAGACGTGCGCGGTGGAGGCGGCGCCGCTGCGGCCGCTGCTGGGGCCGGACGCGCTGCCGCCCGGCGTGGGGCCCAGCAGCGACGAGCTGGCGGCGGCGGTGTGGTGGCCGCCGCCGCGGTTCGCGCTGATCGGCACGGCGGGCGTGGTGGAGCTGGAGAAGCGGCGACCCGTGGAGCTGCTGGTGGTGGGTGCCGGCGTGCGGGCGGGCGTACGGGCGGGCGTGCACCTGGGTGGCGCTGCTTCTTTGAGACGAGAGGGGTTGGGTGTTACATTGCGCTGTGCCTGCTACGGCGCTCGGCTGGCCTGGAGCCGGCCTGGAACCGGCATCCAACCTATACCCCGCCTGTAAGCTCCCTGCTGCGGCCCCCTCCCCTCCCCTCTCCTCCCCTCCCCGCTGTGCAGCACATCCTGGAGCGCAACTCGCAGGAGCAGCTGCGCGCTTTCTTCCAGGTGCGTGTGCGGGTGGGGGTGGGGATATACGGTAGGGGTGTGTAGGTGGGGGGTGGCAGGAGAGGCCACTACCCTCCACTGAGACTTCCTCCGCCGCCGTCGCCGCCTGCTCTCCCTCCGCTCACCTGCTGCCTGCCTGCCTGCCTGCCTGCCCTGCTGACACACACACACACACACACACCCAGGCCTACGGCGCCGTGGAGGCCAGCGCCATGTGCTACATGGTGGCCACCTCGGGGCCGCCGGGGGCCCTGGCCGCACTGGCGCTGCCGGGCAACACCGGCTCCACACGCGGCGGCGGCGGCGGCGCCTCCAGCGCCTCCTCCGCCTACTACCTGCTCAACCCCGCCACCTCCAGCAGCCTGGGCGGCGGCGGCTACGTGTCGGCGGCGGCGGCGCGCGCTGCGGCGGCGGCGCTGGACAGCCCGCTGCTGTGCGGCGAGGCGCGCATGCCGGAGGACGCGGCGGCGGCGGAGGGAGGTGAGGGTGGGGGCGGGCGGGGGGGAGGGGTGGAGGGAAGCGGACTGGGTGGTGACGTGGGGGCGCACGCATCTGGATGCAGGCCTGGCATGGACGGGGCCTGGGACTCGTCCAATGCCGGGTCGGGGTCAGAATTAGTCTTTGGTTGGAACGCGCTTGCCTTCAGTGTAACCCTGCGCTGAACCTGAAGCCTGAGCCGAAACCCTGGCCCTGCGGCGGTGGCTGCGGCCGCGGCGGCGCAGGCTACCCGGCGCCCGGCGGCGGCGGCCTGGGCCTGGCGGGCGCGGGCGGCGGCGGCAACGGCGGCATGTACATGGGCCGCGCCGTGGACCCCAACCCCGGCCCCTCGTGGAGCGCCGGCCACCGCGGCCTGTGCCTGTACGTCAGCCGCCTGCTGGCGCCCGTGTACGATAAGAAGGTGGCGGCGGCAGTGGGGGGCGGCGGAAAGGCGGCGGCGGGGGGCGGCCTGGGCGGCGGCGGCAACGTGCTGGCGTGCCGCTTCAGCGCCAAGACGCTTGAGGTGCGCGCGCTGGGTTGGCAGGGGCAGCGCATAGCATTGTGACGCGCATACCTCTGGGTGTGTGTGGGCGTGTGCACGAGTCGGTTGGTGCCTAGCGCCTGCATGCCGTTCAACACGGACCCCCATGACGCCGCCTTGCTGGTGCCACCCTGCCAGGCGCTGGAGGACCGGCTGCGCGCACTGGCGGCCTTCCTGGAGGTTTCCATTGCGCGGCGCCAGCAGAAGGGGTACGCCAGCCGCACCGCCGCAGGCGCCGCCGCGGCGGCCGGAGGAGGCGCAGCCGGTGGGGCCCTGGGCGCCGGCGGCGCGGCGGGCGGTGCCGGAGGCGCAGGCGCAGGGCTCTTTGGCGGGCCGTTCGGTGGCGTTGGCGCTGGTGGCGGCGGCGGCCTGTTTGGCGGCGGCATGGGCATGGGCGGAGGCAGCGGCGCAGATGACCAGGTTGCGGCCATGCACAAGCGGCGGCGGTTGGAGCACGCGGCGCAGCAGGAGGACGAGCAGGCGGCGCGCATCAGGTGCGTGGGGCGGGCACGTGGGCGGGCATGTGGGCGGACGGGTGGGTGGGTGCCGGACGGCACGGATCTCACGGAGTGTGAGAAGCCTTGCATGCCCTGATCCACACGTGTGTAAGGCTGCCCACAACAGCGACTCTGGTGGCGTTGGGGTTCTCGCGCCCATGCACGTGCACGTTGCTGTGCCCTTCTCTGCGCCTTTGTCCTGGCCACCGCCCCACCGGCCTTGCCGCAACCCAGCCTCGCCCCCTTCGTAATGCCTGGACCACATACCGCACTACCCTGTCTACGTCTTCATGCCATAACTAAGCACACCTGTATCTCGCACCCCTTGACAGGGCGCTGGTGCTGCGTGTGGCGGAGGCATGCAGCCTGCTGCGGCTGCTGGCGGCGCACAACCTGGGCCGCCTGGCGCTGAGGCAGCTGCGCGGCGGCGGCGGCGCGGGTGCGGCGGCCGACATGGCCAAGCTGGCCAACCTGGTGCGTGGGTGGAGAGGAGGGAGTGGCCATGGCCGTGGGAGGGACCAGTGCAGCGTGTGGGGGGGTGCTGTTTTGAGGCCTGAGTAGGTGGACACGGCTTTGAGACCTTTCCGGGGACAACCGTTGTTCCCTGGGCGACTGTGGCACGGAATGCCTGTCACTCACACGCGCGCCTGCTCTGCTCCTCTGATCCCTTGCCCTGCCCTGCCCCACCTTCACCCGCCTCCACCCCTCAACAGACACTTCGCGGCCTGAGCCAGGAGCCCGACGGCGAGGCGCTGGCGGCGGCGCTCATTAGCGGCCTGGTCAACGAGCAGCTGGACCTGGGCGTGGGCGCGGCTGCAGGCGGCGGCGGCGGCGGCGCGGCCTCCGCGGGCCTGGTGGCGGCCAGCGGCGTGGGCGCGGCGGCGGGCGGCGCGGCGGGCGCCGAGGCGCTGGCGGCGGTGCTGCAGGCGGCTGCACCCAGCTACTTCCGGCAGGAGGACCGCACCTACTACCAGGTGGGGGCTGGGGGATAGGCGGTGCGGACGGGCGTATGCATGGGCGAGGGCGAGGGCGTGGGCGTGGGCAGGAGGAAGCAAGTCGCACGTGAACAGCCACAGTCACAACGCGCTCGCTCACCAACGCCACCTGGCTTCCCGTGGCCGCACACGCGCACACGGCCAGGCCTCGGCGCTGCTCAAGGCCGCGGAGGCCGCCGCGCCGGGCCCCGAACGCGAGGGCGCGGTGCGGCAGGCGGTGGGGCTGCTGCTGCGCGTGCCGCTGGTGGTGCACCTGGAGAGCCTGGTCAGCCAGCTGGCCAACCTGAAGTACTACGAGGTGGATATGAAGGGGGCGGGGGCCCGGGGTGTGTGTGCCGTTTGTGGGGAATGAGAGTATGGGGGCATTGCCGTAAGTGGAGGTCGACGTACAGACGGTAGGACAGACGGGAGGGGAGTCGGAGGCAGTGCAGATGGACGCTCGCGCGAGCACGGAGCCTCACGTGACCGCGTCGCCGCCGCCAGCTCTGCGAGCACCAGGACCTGCCTGCGCCGCGCTTCACGCCATGCGCTTCGCCCTTGCCTCTCTCCTGCGGTGTGTAGGGCATCGTGACAGTGCCGCTGGCGGCCGCCGCGGCTCGCGACCCCGAGGGCCTGGCGCTGCGGCCCGAGCTGGGCGCCGCCTGCGAGCTGGCGCGGCAGCGGCGGCGCGAGGCCTACCAGCACGTCTTCGCCGCGATCAAGGCCGTGCTCAGCCCGGACGGCAGCGCCGGTGGCGCCGGCGCGGCGGGCGTGCTGGGCGGCGGCGGCGGCGGAGCGGCGCTGACGGCGGCGGAGCGCGCGGCATTCAAGTCGGCGCTGCTCAAGGTGATCGGGCAGCAGGGGGCTGGCCGCTGCAGTTGCGGACGCAGCACTTCAGTAGCTCCTCATAGCTATGTCAACTGGTCATGGATTGGAGTAACCCTCTCGTCTGCCCTACCCCGCCCCCCCCCCCAGGCCTGCCTGTCCTCGGGCGCCTCCGACGCCTTCTTCCTGGACGAGCTGTACGGCTTCATGGTGGGCAGCGCCGCCAGCAGCGGCGGCAGCACTGGGGCCGGCGGCTCGGCGGCGGCGGCGGCCGACGAGCTGCTGGCGCGCGACGCGCCCGGGCTGGAGAGCTACCTGGCCAGGTGGGCGCAGCAGAGTGGCTGGGATTATACCGAGCCCAACAAGGAATGCGGGGCTGGCCGATTTGGTGTTATTCTTCCTGCATAACCCTCGCCCGCTGCCCCTTCTACACGCCCATGGAACAGGGAGGGCGGCCTGCTGCCCGCCGGCTCCGCCTCCGGCCTGACGCCGCCCTCCACTGCTGCAGCGGCCGCAGCTGCGCTGGGCGGCGGCGGCACCGCCATTGGGCCGCTGACCGCCGGTCAGGTGCGTGTGGGAGCTGCGGGGTGCCCACAGCTCGCAGCGCAGCGCACCGCTGTTGTTGCCAGGGCCCTGTTACACAACCGGCGCTTGAGGGCTTGCCAGTAACGTGCTGCCGCCGCTGACTTCCTGGTGTGTGCGTATGTTTGTACGGTACGTGTGCACGCGGGGTGCAGGTGGGGCTGCTGGAGCTGCTGTGCCGCATGCTGGTGGGCAAGGGCAGGTGAGCGGCGGGTGGAGCGGACCGGCGCGTCCGGCGCGTGGGTGTGCATGCGGTGTGGTGTGCATATATGTAGTGCGGTTGGGAGTGCTGGCGTCATGCTGCAGACCCCGCGGATGCGCCTGGTGGCGGCGGTTGTCTCCACGCCGCGCCACACGCCCAACGCAAACAGGTTCCTGGACGCGGCGCTGGTGTACGGCGCGCTGGGCTGCCGCCGCAGCGGGCCCGGGCCCGAGCTGGCGGTGCCGCTGCGGGCACGCGTCAGCGCGCTGCAGGTGGGTCGGTGGGCGGGCGGGTTAGGAGGCAGCACGGGTGGGGCCCTCGGCCGCATTTCGGTTCACATGGGGCACCTGCACCTGCACCTGCACCTGCACCTGCACGACCTTACCGCATGTGGCGCCGAGGCTGTGCCGTCCGTCCGCCTCCGCTCCAGACCTGGTGTGGCTCTGCCTGGCCCGCCTCACTGCCGCACTCCGTCTTCACTTCGCCTGCCTCCCTGTCCTTTCCTGTCCTGCCCTCTACTAACTGTCCTCACTCCCCACTGCCCGCCCTCTCGGCCGGCCGCCCTGCCTCGCCCGCGCCCGGCCCCGCCCCGCAGTCGGCTGTGCTGCAGGCGCGCTCCGCCGGCGACACGGCGCTGGTCAGCCGCCTGGACAGCGACGCGCGCGTGGTGGGCTTCCAAGCCGCCATCGCGGAGCGCCTGCAGGTGGGGGCAGCAGGGGTAGTTCATTCCAGCTTCCAGCATTCCAGGGGGCAGCAGGGGGGCCAGGACGAGGAGGATAGGAGGGAGGAGGGGGAGGGAGGAAGAGGAGACTTTGGGAAGCAGCTGGGAACGCAAGGCAAAAGCGGTAGCAGCATTTGGCCACACGGCCCCGGACGGTGTCGCGGTGGGGACACGGGGCCGGAGGCTGTGTGCATGCAGTGGCTGGGCGGGGGGTGGGGCTGGAGGGCAGCCTCGTGCAGCGCCCCGAAGGGCCCCGAACGCTCATGACGCGCGTGCCCGCACCCGCACCCGACCCCGGCCCTGCCGTGTTGGGACCCCGCACAGGCGCGCCGCGCGAGCCAGGCGGCAGCGGCGCCCGCCGCGCAGCCCGCCGCGCGGGGCGCAGGTGCGGCCGCTGGCGGTGCGGCCGACTCCTCTTCTGCCGCGTCATCGGCCCTGGCGGATCTGGATCGCGCGTTGGCCGAGCTGTCGGGCGCCCCGCTGGAGCTGTCGGTGCTGTACAACTCGTACGCGCAGCCGTACGGGCTGTGGGATGTGTGCCTGCAGATGATCCGCTTTGCGGGCGGCGGCGGCGGCGGTGGCGGCGCGGCGGAGCCGTCGGCGGTGGTACGCACCCTGTGGGACCACGAGCTCATCCGGGTGCGTGGCGCTGCGTGCTGCTGGGTCGTGCATGCACCGGGGCGAATCCGCACGTACCTGCAGCTCGTAGACGTGAGACTGTGACCCCCCTGTGCCCTTGCGGCTGCCAAAATGGCAAGCCCTGTGCTGTTCCCACACCGTCACGCGCCCGGCGCATCCTCCTCCGCTCTCCAGGGCTACGACCAGCGCCGCGACGCCGGGCCCGCCGCGCGCCTGGCGGACGCCTGTGATGCCGTGGCCGCGCTGGGCCCCAGCCTGCACCCCGACGACCTCACGCTGCCGCTGCTGCACGTCGCCTGGCGGCTTGAGGCACTGGCGGCGGGGCTGTGGCCGGCGGCGCCCGCTGATGGCAGCGCGGGCGGCGCCGCTGACGGCGGCAGCGCCTACAGTGGCTCAGCGGCCGCAGGCGACCGCAGCAGCGAGATCATCGTGCCGGCGCTTGTGGTGGGTGGCGGGTGGTGGATGCTTGTGTGGCCTGTCGCGGACTGTACGTGTGTGTGCTGGCTGGCCGGGCCAGCAGGTACCGCGCCGAGCAGCCCAGTAAGCTGACTGTCACACCGGCCCCAGTTGCCATGCTGCTGGACACGCATGAGGGCTGCCTGCGCCGACATAGGCCTGGCGGCGTGCGTGCGTGCGCCGTCCGCTGTTGGCTTTAATCTCATGATCTATTCCGCCCCTCGGCCCTGTGCGCCCGCGTCTGCCTGCAGACCGCGGCGGGCGGCAGCGCGGCGGCGGTGCGCCGTGTGTATGAGGCGCTCCTGTCGCGCAGCCGCGGCGGCGGCTCGGCGGCGGTGGTGGCGGCGGCGGCGGGCGGCGGCGCCATGGACGCGCAGCTCAGCACGCCACGCATGCGCGTGCAGCTGCTGCGCTCGGCCGTTTTGGCGTGCGGCGCGGCGCTGCTGGACGTGCAGTCGGCGGCGGGTCCGCTGCCGGCGCCGCCGCCGGGGCTGCTGCCCGGCCTGGCAGCGGCGGCGGTGGGCGGAGGCGCGGTAGCGCGGGCACGCGAGGCGGGCGCACTGGCGGACGCAGCGGACAGGTGCGTGCCGGGCAGGCAGGGGCGGTGCTTGCCGTTGGTGTCATGTGCACTGCTGGGTCACCCGGGCAGCACGTTGGCCGCCAAGGCCTGATAGCAGCAACCTCTGTCGGCGCAAGCCACATCTGCACCTGGCGGGGGTCCCTTGATCGCAATATCGCCTTGTCTGCTATGGACTTGCTCCTCATGCCTGGAAACCGCCTGCTGCGCCTCTTGCTTGCGCCGGCCAGGCTTGCGCTGGAGGCCAGGCGCCTGGGCGGCCCAGAGTGCGAGGACATTGCGCGGCGCCTGGACGGCGTGCGGGCCGCAGCTGAGGCGCTGGTGCGGTAGGCAGCGGTGCAGTGCTCCTGAGCGGGGTGGGGGGAGACGGGTGGCAAAGAGAGTGGCAGCGGGCAGGAGAACACGGAACGTGGGCAGGTGCCGGGATTCGGCGGTTGGTGCTGGGTTTAAGGGCGGCACCTGCGCTGCCAGGGTGAGCCGCGTGTGCGAGGGATGGCTCCTTGCTTGTTTGGCGATGATGAGGTAGCGGCGGCAGTGGTGGGCAAGGGGCAGTTACCATAGCGTGACCGTTGAGAGGTCGGCGTGTGAGCAGGCAGTGCGTGGTGGGCGTGTCGGTTGGCTTCGGATTGGGAAGAGCAGGGCAGGGTTTCTTCAAGCAGGGTGTCAGGTTACCAAGGCAGTAATGCACCGCTAGCAAGTGTGCTGCATGTCGGCATGGCTGAGTTCCCGTGTAGCTCGCCAACTTAGTCGTCCAGGAGGTAGCGCCTGTAACGGCAAATTCACCAATGCCGTCGCTCAATGCTGCTTGATGTTCACTTGTGTCGAGGGGGGGGGGCAGGCCACCGGCGACTGAACTGCCAACTCGACTGTCAAAGCGCGAGTCACTCTCAGCTACCTTGCTTTGCTTTGTGGGATTTCTGGGAGGGGGGAGGTAATACTGGGGGGTCCTTAGGGTTCCCTTCGGGACTGACGGGGCCGTGCCGTCGTGCCCACCGGGGCCTTGCCATGTCCTCGGCTCCTGGAAGGGCCTCAACCGATAGGGCAGAGCCAGAGCCAGGGGCGCGCCGCCCCAGCATCGCACCAGCTCGGCATGCGCACATGCCCGTGCTGTATTGCACCTACGCAGCAGCAGTCCTCGTACTGTCGCATCGCAGCGTGTTCATGGTAACAGGCGGACAAGGTCCCCACGGCGCAGGGCACTGACTGCCAGCCCGCCACCGACGGGCACGGCGCCTGACAAGGTTGCGCTTGCATTGTGTCCTCGGACCTTGCTGTTCGCCTCTGAACCCTTGCCCTGATCCGTCTCCCTTTCACCCCCTATGGAGGTGGTTTTACAGTGAGGACAAAGTGCTCCTTACAAACCGGCAGCGTAGTTCATCGTTCGATTCCAGGGCTACCCCTACCCCATCCCCATAGCGCACGTCCCATTGTCCCTCCATCCGTGTCGGCAGCGGTGCTTTGCCTAAGCCACCTGAAACGACGCCAGCGTGGGCAGAGCGTCAGTACCGGCCCGCACCCACACATCCACGATATTGTAGTTACGGGAAGACCACCTCACTGATTCATAAACCAGTTCACGCCACAGCCGACCCAATGTCCCAATCACGCAGGCGCTCTCGAGCATGGGCTGGGGCTCGTGTGGCTCTACCTGCCTACCGGGGCCCGTACACACACACACACACACACATCCAGTGCAGAGCCGCCGCCGCTCTATCCGCTCACAGCCTCCTTGCGTGCGCATGCGTCGCCCCGACACCCACCGCCTCCTCCGCGGAGCAGCAACAGCAGTGCCCGCATGCACCACGTGTCCGCTCCTGCCTACCAGCCGCACGCAACAATGTTTACTGGTTAGCCTCTCCGCGCATCAACCGAATTGCGCACCAGGCCACACCCCGCAGACCCGAACAGCACAGCATATACTATGGTATTCTCCGCTGAACACGCCAAGCTCCATCCGATGATCCGATCTTCACAGCAGTACGGTGCGCGAGCTGCAAACCGCGCAACCACAGCCTCTACTCCGACAGCTAAGAAGTAGTGTGCGTGTTTCGTACGTTTTTGGGGCCCTGGCGCGCCCACGTTGTCATTCCACATGATGCACCTTCCATCATCTTAAACGTAAGCACTACATACGCATCGTAACAACCGCACTAGATACAATGCGTTACCGTATCACTTGCAACTATAAACCATCATGATAAAGCCAATCGGGCCTCGCCTGATAAGCGTGGGGGCCTCACACTTGCACGTAAGCTATATCACCAGAATGCAGGATGTCACACAAACTTCACACAAGTACGCAAGATGCGTAAGCGTGACCAAGGCCAGCGGGGTAACGCCACACATGTGTGAGCGCAGGTGACGCGCATGTGCGCAGCCCGCTATAATGAGAGCGCCGAGCGGTATGACTTACATCAGCACAACGGGACCCAAGCCGATGCCCACGCAACGTGCTTCAGGTGGTGCATGCATGCAACAAGAGAAAGACGTCCGAGCTTCCCCACGGACATCCAACTTTGCACACGAAAGGCTGGAGTCCAGTACTGTGACACTGTGTACCTCTCTGAGTAGGTTACAATTAATGCCAACTATTCTGTGCAGTAGATGACCCCGGGCCACGAACACAGTGGCTGGGTCACGATAATATGTTTGAACGCATGGGACACCCGCATCTGCCGCACCAAAGGCAGCTCAGCTGAGTACAAGTGCACCGGCTAGCGGTGCGCCACCCAGACAGAACACGTGCCCGGGCCAACGCCTCTAATTGATAGAGTGCCGGCACCCAGCCGTCGCCCTGTGTCAGAGCAGCTGCGGCGCGAGCTGGCAGTGCTGGGGGCCGGGTGGTCCACCCAGACCCATCAAGCCGCCAGCACCGCGCTGCTGCTGCTGGGTGTCGACCGCGCGGACGACCCGCCCCCGCCCCCGCCACCGCCAAACACCTCTGTGTCGCCGCTGTCTCCAGGGCCGGCCACAGCGCCGCCGCCGCACACCTGCAAGCACACGGTAGCACCCGTGCGCACATAGCGCGAGGTACATACAATTCAATGTCAAGGTGTGGGGACACACGGCGGGGACGCGGGAAGATCCCTCACTTGCAGCCCAGCTCAACGCCATCCCCGACCCCAAACCCCACGCCACATTCTCCTCCTCTCTCTTTTGCATAGGGTTCGACTTAGTGTGGGTGGGTAATTGTACATCCCCCCTCTTTCAAGGTGCGGCGTGCGCTTGGACCGGCATGCACAACGCCCTCCCGCCCCGCCACCCCCCCGCTAGTAAGCCCTGCCCGCACCTGTCTCCGCAGCAACAGCAGCTCCTTGTACACCTCGCTGGCCGCGGGCCGGCGCGCGGGGTCCTGGTCCCAGCACTGGCCGATCAGCCGCTGCAGCGCCGGCGGGCAGCGGCCCTCGGGGATGGACGCCAGCGGCGGGCGCGCGTTGCGCATGCCCACAGCGCAGGCGATCTGCAGCGGAGGGGAGTGGAGGGGAAATCCGCCGCGGCAGCCCAGTCGCTAGCCTTACACCACACGCACGCACGCCGCGCGAGAAGCACCATCGCACATGCATACACACGCTTGGTAGGGAGCCACCGCCGCCGCCGGTTCCTTGGGTTATTGCCTCACATTGTAAGCAAATATCGCCCAGCCCAGCCGCACATACCTGCACAATGTTGGCTCCCGCCCAGGGCCGCTGCCCCGCCAGCATCTCCCACATCATCACGCCCAGCGCGTACATGTCCTGAGGCGGGCGGGCGGGCGGGCAGGCGGGCGAGCGGGCGTGCAGTCCGGGTGTGCAGTGCAGTGCAGTACGGGGTGAGGTGGCGAGCAGAGCTCTTGAACAACGGGCCCGGCGGTTTGGGGCTGCACCAGCATGGCTACACATCAGGTACACACCACTAACATGTGCTGCCAGCTTCTGAACACGCACACGCACACGCACATACACGCCAATGCCCCCCTGAACGCACACACGTACCACGTGGTGGGTGACGACTCGGTTGAGGGCGTTTAGCGTCTCGGGCGCCTGCGGGGTATGAGGTGAGCGATTGGGAGTGAGGCGCCGGCCAGCGCGCAGGTGCGCAGGTGTGGGCTAAGCGGTACCCAAATCATCAAAGGACGCACGTATGCCGCTCCCTGCCGCTCACCATGTATGAGGCCTTGGGAGCGGCGAGCAGGTGTGGCCCATGGCGGACAAGGTGGCAGGAAACAAAACGCAAGGTAGGTGGGGTGCTAAATACGGTGTGCGCTTCGTTGCAAATGCTGCATGCGTGAGTGAGTGAGAGTGAGAGAGAGAGAGAGAGAGAGATAGATAGATAGATAGATAGATAGATAGAGATATATATATATCTATATATATATATATATATATATATATATAGAGAGAGAGAGAGAGAGAGAGAGGAGATTGCGCGCGTGTGTGTGTGTGTTTGTGTGCAACCTGCTGCCGTTAATCTCAAGCTGGATATATATGACTGCGGTGGTTGAGCAATCCACCTTAGATAGGCCTAGGAAACGTGTCTTGCTGTGCAGCAGTGCGGCCTGCCCAGTGCGGCCCAGCCCTGTACGCACCGTGCCCACGTCCACGTTGCGCGTCACCAGCACGGTGCTCTGCAGCCGCGACAGGCCGAAGTCCTGCGGCCGGGCGGGCGGGCGGTGACGAGTGAGACGGTGGGCGGTGAGCTCACCAGCTCACCAGCCAGGTACGTACAAGAGCGCGCGTATGTTGCCAAGCTCACCCCCCCCTCCTCCGCCATCCCACCCCATCCTCGCCAGCTGCCTCACCGCCAGCTTGACGACGGGCCAGGGAGACTCCACGCCGGACAGCAGCACGTTGCCGGGCTGTCGGGAGCGATTGGGAAAAGACATGGGGGGGAGGGGTTCCATGCATGTTAAATTAATGACGAAGGGGGGGATCGGAGCAGCCATGAACAGGTGAAAAAGGTCACGTGAAAAAGCAATCAACAATAAAAAGAGCGCACAGCACACAGGCTGTTGCCACCACCATGTGCATCTTACTCTCTCACCTTCTGCGAAGGGAACGTCGCGTGGATGGCGGGGCGATGCAGGAGCGAGGGCACAGGCAACGATTAGCGGCACAGGTCAGCAACAAGAGCAGCAGTCATGGCAGTGACCATGGAATGGCGAACACAGCCTTTGCTCACCAGGTCGCGATGAATGACCGTGGGGTGAAGATATTCTACGACAGATGAAGGGAAGAAGGGGCGCATGGAGGGGCGTGGGAGTGGCGGGAGGGGCGGGGATCATTTTGGAGGGATGGGTGACACCACCGGTGAGACGGGGGAGGGAAGAGGATGATAGGTTTGGAGGCGCACTGTCCAAGACCAAACCATTCACATTTTTGGTCTATGATTGCTACTACTGATTATTGAGGTATCTTGCCGCTTGTCAAGCCACCGGAATGCAGCGCCACACATGCAGCAAATGTGCACCATAAGCGCCCGCTTCCTTCCAACTTGGGTCTTGGTAGCTTCTAACAGCTAATTCGTTATTGTGGGATATCAAAGTACGACAAGTGCTGCTGGCCGCGCCAGGCAGCAAGCAGCGTCAATGACTTTGGCCCCAGGGCCCAGACAAAGCACAACAGCTCGTCGAGACTGACAACAACGCACCCAGGGCTCTGGCGATCTGCGCCGAGATGTGCAGGACCTTGTCCAGCGGCATCAGCGAGGTGCGGGAGTACGGGCAGTAGTACGGCGGCGGTTGACCGTTGGCTCCGTTGGCCCCGCCGCCGTACAGCAGCCGGTCCAACGACGTGTCCATGAGCTCAAACACCAGCGCGAACTGGGGAGGCCTGCAGTGAGGCGGGTGGGGGCCCAGTGCAGCAGGCGTGGGGGTTGTGGGGTGATCTGTGCGCGCATGCGGCGACATCACCACACGCCATATGACGATATCCACATGTGGTGCCGCCAGGTTCATACAGGCAGGCGTGCAGGTTCAGACAGACAGGCAGGCAGGCAGGCAGGTTCAGACAGGCAGGCGGGCGCGCGGTACGGCACCCACTGCAGGCAGGCTGCGAGCAGCTTGACGATGCACGGGTGCTCTATGCGCGCCAGGATCTGCACCTCCTGCGGGAGGGGGCCGCAGGGAGGGCAGGGACGGGGGCGGGGGTAGGGGTTACTGGTGAACAGGGGGTAGGGGTGGAGAGCGCAGGTGTGGATGCCGTGGAAGGTGTGTGTTAGAGATCACAAGGTGTGTGTGTGTGTGTGTGTGTGTGTGTGTGTGTGTGTGTTAGAAAAGCACAAGGGAAAGGGTCGACACTGTGCGTGCGTCATGCGACAAGCAAACAGTGCGCCGCGTTCGGATTACCTCGGGTTACCTCTTTACCAGGTGTGTCTGGTAGGCTGCAGAGGCCGTGTGTCGGGCCCGGGTCGGAGGCAGGCCCACAGCTGTAACATTAACGCCGTGTGTGTGTGTGTGTGTGTGTGTGTGTGTGTGTGTGTTGGTAAACGGAAACGGAGTGTGTGTGTGTGTGTGCGTGGGGTGGGGGGGTTGTGGTTACCAGCCCAAACTGGGGGGGTGGAGGGCTCGTCTGCTTCCGGGGCAATAGCCAGTGCAGCTGCCCCTTGAGGCCGGTGCGTCTCATACAGACAGCTGGCGCCACGTCACGTGGCGTGGCGTGGGCGTGGATGCAGGTGGGTGCACATGCACATGCACATGCGGGCACATGTGTTTCCATGTCAACGCACGTATGTACTCGGTAGGGGCCACATACGGACGCACCCACGCACCCACCTGCACGAATGTGTGCTGCATGCGAGCGGCCGCACCCCCGACGTCCCCGGGCCTGCCCCTGCCCACGCCGCTGCGCTGCTTCGCCTGCATGGCTGCCCCCTCGGCGTCCGGCTCCGACTGCTCTGCGCCATTCTCCGGCTCCCAGCGCTCCCCATGCGTCACAGAAATATCCTGCTCTGCGCCCTCGTCCTGCGCACCAGCCTCCACACAGCCCGCAAGCGCATCACCGCTGCACCCAGCCCCGGTGAGTGCCAATGCGGCAGCCGCAGCGGCCGGCGGCAGCCGCAGTTTACGAGCGCCGGCGGTGCGAACACCCGTGACACTGCTGCTGCTGCTACTGCCGCCGCTGTCATCGGCGCGTGGTGCTTGCGGACCACCGTCCAATTGGTGCGCCAGCTTCTGGTCTTCTGATGCCGTGGACTGCAGGTGCTGCTGCTGCTGCACTGCGTTAGGCACCGCCTCACAGGCCATGGACCCTGCGCTGCCCGCAGCAGCGGCAGGGCGCTCGGCTGCTGCTGAGGCCTCTGGAAGCTGGGCTGCGGTCACCGGGCGCAACGGCAGGGGCGAAGTCCCGTCCCCATTGGTGCCACTGGTAGTGCCGGTCGCGGTTGGCGTGGCGGTTGGAGTTGCGGTTGCGGTTGGGGTGGTTGTGGCGGCGGCGCCCTCTTGCGTGAAGCTGGACTGTGCCTCATCCGACGCCGGCGGCGTCCATACCCATGGCCGGGGCTGCCGAGTGTGTGGAAGCGGGCCCTGAGCTGGGACCGGCGCAAGCTGCTGCTGCTGCTGCTGCTGCTGCTGTGTTGACGCAGCAGCCGGGCCCAGCCCCCAGCGCGGCGCCTGTTGCACGGCGCTGGGGGGCGAGCGACCAAACAGCCCCAGGGCCGACACACCCCCAGCATTTGAGTCGCTGTGGTTGAAGCGCGGGTGGGAGTAAGGGGCAGCCCGGTCATTGGCGGCGGCACCCCGGCGGCGAGCAGTTCCCCGGTTGCTGAGCACGGCCGCCTCCGTGACGGCGAGCTGCCGCACCGCGGCGGTTCCCATTACGTCGCCGTCTGATGACGATGAAGTGCTCTGCGCTTGCGGCGGCCAATGAAGCAGCTGCGGCAGCTGCTGGTGCGGCCACTGGTGGGCCCCCTGGTGAAGCAGCGGCGGCTGCGGTCGCTGCTGCTTCACGGCTGCCTGCGTGCTGGTGTCGTCGCTGGTCCCAGTGTGGCTGTGGCTGTGGCTGCTGTAGGTCACCATCAAGCCCGGGACCGTCAGCATGTTCAGCCCCGAGGTCAGCTGCTGCTGGGCACCGGCAGCCTCCACGTCCAAGGCTGCTACGTCAGCGCCGGTAAAGTTTGTTTTCCCCCCAGCAGCTGCCACCTCTGCTGCTGCTGCTGCTGTTGCCGCTGCCTTAGGCAGGTTCCAGTCCTTTTCCAGCTGCTGCGGTGGACCACGCTGCACAGCTGGGATGGGCCTCTCAGCTGCGGCCGCCAAAAGGCCGGTGTTCAGTAACTTGACCGCCACCCGCTGGCCGCAGTAAAGGCCTTCCACCACGCGGCCTATGCAGGTGAGCAGTGCAGGCAGCAACCGCAGCAGCGCCTCAGGGTTCCGCCGGCACGTTGAGGGCAGGGGTGGCATTGGGAAACAAGCGCACACCACTTGCACAGTGAGGAGCACACCCTGGCAGCCAACGCAACTCACCAAAGGTGCCACGGCCACGGAGTACCGGCAGCAGCGTGACGCACGGTGCGGCGTCGACAGTTGCCGAAATCTCCGCACTTGCACGTCTATCCGGTTCGGTTGCGTGCATCAGGCAAACGCTGTCAGAGCCAGGCTGGGCATCTGTCGCCGCCGCCGCTGTGGGCGAGACGCCGCCTGTGCTAGCCGTTGCCAGCGCTACTGCGCGCGGGGGGGTTGGGCACTGCTCCGGCAGCTCCTGACCCTGCTGCCGCAGCGGCGCAACCGGCGAGCTCTGTTTCCGGGCCCTGGTGGCCAAAGCACCGCCAGGCGCACAGTCGGCCGCGTCTGGAGTCAAGGCGCCGGCCTGGACGTGGTGGGGGCGCACAGCAGGCGAGTCCCGCTGACGTGCTGCCCCTGCAGCAGCACCCGCAGCAGCTGCTGCTGCGGCCACAGCACGGCCCGCGCCCGCCGCTGCAGCTGCTGCTGCCGCCGGATACATCGACACGGGCCGCTGCTGCTGCTGCTGCTGCTGCTCCTCCGCCAGAACCACCACATCTAGCGGTATACCAGGCTGCAGGGGCATGCGTGACGTCACCACCACCGCCTGCCCAGGCGGCAGCGGCAGCTCGACGGAGGTGCTGACGGGCAGGGGGCCTGGCGCCGGCGTGGTCATTGGCAGCTGCGGCCCGCTGCCACCGCTGTCGAGTCGGTGCACAGGCGGGGCAGACGCAGCCGGCGGATCTTCCGCACCCTGGCCGGCCGCCATGCTGTCACCATCACCTGTAGCCACCTGTGCCACCCGCCTTGTTATCGCTGCGTCGCTGCCGCTCGGATATCCACTATTGCTGCCTGTGCTCATGTCTGCATCACCGCCGCCGCTGCCGGCCTTAACAGCGGCCTCCGCCGCTGGAAACAGCACCCCGCCTATGCCTGCGCCCCCGCCTGTGGCTTGGCGACGGCGGCGCCTGCGTAGCAGCACGACCGCAGCCAGGCCGCCGAACAATAGCGCGCAACCTGTGTGTCGCAGAGCACAAGACGCACAAGTCAAAGCAATCAACTGTTGGCCTACCGGTCTAGCAGGTGGACCAACAGAAGGGCATCCACACCACAACACCTGCAAGCACGCATAACCCATGCACCTACCTCCCAGGACCCCACCCAGCACAGCGCCCAGCACCACTGAGGAACTGTCCCCGTCTCCGCTGCTGGCTGCTAGGGCAGTGGAGGGCGGCCCGCCGCCCGCTGGCGGTGACGGCTGCTGCCCGGTAGTCAAGCTGCCCCCATCCAGGCCTGAACCCAGAGTGGCATTCCTGCGCGGACCGAAGCGGCGGATGAGTTGAGGGGAACGCTCCGCGCGCGCGCGCATGCATGTCATGGCCATATCATGTGGCTGACTGGCGCGTGCATGACGCGCATGACGTGCATGCAGCCGACGTGGACGAGGGCGAGGCAAGGGAGGCGCGCAGCAGGTAGGTCGTACCGGAGCGGGTAGCGCAGGCGGTAGCAGGCGTAGGCGCCCAGCTGCTGGATGCAGCTCGCCGTTAAGATGGCCTGGCACTGCAACACTCAACAATACACAGACACACACGCACACACACACACATGTGCATACATGCAAGCGGTACGGGGCTTCGAGTTGCAGTTGTGGTGTTTTGATGCACATCGCTGCTGCAGGCGTTTCGGAGCGCCGCCAGCGTCGCGCAACCACCCCGGTGTGGGTGTGCCCGCACCCCCACCAACACCCCCGCCATCCCTCACCTTGACCAGGTTGTTACGCAGCAGCAGGACGTAGCCGTTGAGCACGGGCCGGGGCGTGTTGACGCCGTCCGTGTCGTAGCCGGGCATGACCAGGTCGTCGTACCTGCAGGGGGGGGGGCAGGGGGGGGGGGCGGGCGGGGCCGTCAGGCGGCAGGCACAGCGGAAAATTACATCGTGAGCCCGGCGAGCAGCGGCTGCGGCTCTGCGCTGCTCGTGCAGATTGTCACGGACTGCTGCGTAAAGGTAGAAACATCCCCATGCTGGACTATACACCACACCACACCGCCCCGCCCCGCCACGCCCCCGCACCGCACCGGGTGTAGAGCGGGTAGCAGCGCTCCATGAGGCGCGGCGAGGAGGCGTTGGGAGGGCCGTCAAAGGGCACGCAGCCCTCCTGGGAAATGTTGGGCGTGATGGTCTGAGCGCCGGGCGCCCAAGCGGGGCGAGTGTAGCCGCCCACAGCTACCAACGCCAATGACGGCTCCAAGCAGGCCCCTGCCATGCAGGAGATGAGGTTTGGACGCAGCGCAATCGCAGCGGATGTCAAGAGGTGCGGTGTGTCAATGTGTCTGTCATGAGCACCGGGTGTCAGCGCTGCCAGCCTCAACATTCGCAAGTCCGCCACGTCCGTCCCGCCTGTAAAGAACTGCCAATGCAAACGCGACAGTCTCTCAATCGTCTCTGCTTGCAAGCACGTGTAAAGCGTGTCATCAGTGTGAAGACAGTGACACGCTCGCCGCCAAGCCCCCTATAGCTGGAGTTCATTTGCCTTCACTTCATTCCCCTCCACTTCACTTCAATGGACTCCAGTGCACCACCACTCACTGTTGATCAGGCCCATGTCCTCAAACACCACGAACGACCAGGAGTCCTGCGGCGCCTTGATGGGGTCTGACGGCTTGGGCCCCGGCCACGCCACGAGCAGGTCCAGCCCGGGGGCCTGCCAGTGACCAACACTCGGTTAACGGTGCCAAGGCCCAACCGTGAGGCCAAAGCGGCGATGTGGCACTGCGCCCTGCAGCCCCACAGCAGCCCCGCATTGCCCCCATCCGGGCTGGCCCCGTGTTCACCCATGACCACCGCTGCTGGCCCCAGCCGGCCGGCCGGCTGACTGACTGACTGACTGACTGCCTGACTGACCTGCAGGTACAGCGCCTCGCGCCAGCGGTCCACCACCACGTGCTGGAAGCGCAGGACTATGCCCGGCGGCATGAGCAACTGCGTGCAGCAGCCAGGGGCGCAACATCGCAAAACGCCTCGGGCTCCAGCCAGGTGCGGTAATGTACCTTCGACCGCGCGTGATACTGGCGGTATACCGCTATGCAGTAGAGTACGTATTGCGCGCAGTCACAGCGGTGGAGGTCCATCGGCACGCCGCAGCTCGCATGTTCATGCTGTAGTCCCCCGACCCGCCCCGCGCCGCCCCCCCCTCCCCTGCCCCCGCCCGTCCCCTGCCCCGCTCCGCGCCGTCCCCTGCCCCGCGCCGTCCCCTGCCCCACGCCGTCCCCTGCCCCGTCCCCTGCTCCGCCCCGCGCCGGCCTGGCCCGCCGATGCGGTCCTCACGCTTGCCTTGCCCATGACGAAGCCCATATCAAGGGTTGGCCAGGTGGCGGGGTCAGCGGCGGGCCCCGTGATCGTCACGTTGCGTGTCAATGTAAGAGGGGCCTGGACTGCGGCCCTGTAGGTGGAGGAGGGGGGTCGAGGGGATCAGGGCCAAACGCAGTTTGCCTGGGAGCGTGCCTTGAACCCTGGCCTTGACCAACGTGGACATACGCGTCCCAGAAACAAAGAGAGGCGCACGTGTAAGCAAGCAGCCCACTAGACCGCGGCGCAGCGGGACAGGCAGCGCACCGACAGGTGGATGACCGGCTGACCGCAGCCCTCCACCTACCAGTCCCGCTCACTCAAAGAGATGTCCGCAAGTAGGACCAACCTAACCACGCTTGGATTTGCAAATGCATCCACAAATTGCGCGGCCATGGAGCACGCTGCTTCCTCTTTGGGCTGCGCTGCCGAGCCATGGCCCAGACTCAGCAGGACGACGAGCAGCACCTTTAAGGGTCCCAGCACTCTCGGACACATCAAACGTATAGTAGTTGCTGAGGCCGTTGCATCTTTAAGGCATAGGCAAGCGGCCGCAAGTTGCCGAACTACTTTAAGCTGTGTAAAGTTTGCAGCAAAGCCTCGTTTGCTTCATTGCTAATCATGATTTTTTTATTCATACCCGAGGAAGTTACACTGGGCGATTCGGAAGTCGGTGACACACTGTTTCACAGCGTAATATGCTCTTCGCTGTGTGGTAGCGAATTCAAAGATATGCACGTCTTGATTTGCGGCTCGTAGTGTCTTTAAGGAGCGGCGGTTCACGAAATTGTTCGGCCTGTGGTCGAAGTACTTGGGCTTCCATGCTACAGTCGTACAGAAAGGCTGCCTCTCTTAGGCGCCAAAGGGCTGACTGCTGGGACAAGGCAGCAACGTAGGAAGTGGGGCAAAGGGACGGCAGGCCACAGGAGGAGGGCCTTACAAGCGGCGAGAGCCAAACACGCAAGCCCGGAACGACAAGCACGACCGCAACGCGACAGCAAAACCCCCCAGAAAAAACGACGTTTTTGGGCTGAGCCCCCGTGTCGGATATAAGACACCGCCCTCTGCCGCGCTGCCCCGCCGCCACTACTGAAACAGCGCTGCGCTGGTAGTGCTCGCCTCCCAAACTCCCACTTCCTCTTTCCTTCCTTATGCCCCCGGTCAAAGAAATGTCCACCCTGCCACTCAGTCACTGTCGCACATGTCAACGACCTCCACCGCCGCCGCCGCGGTGCCGCTGATCTCCACCGCCGCCGCCGAGGTGCCGCTACTAGACAGCACCCAGCGGCAGTACGAGCGCTCATGTCTGTGCGACGGATGCCTAGCAGGGCCAGCTCCAGATCAGTACCCGCAGTAAGGACGTGGACTGCATGCCTCAAAGCAGCCTCGCCGTGCCTTGCATGGCGCCATCACAAACCGCCTCACAATGCGGTGTGCCGCCTGCGCCGTGCCCCCGTGCCTAAAATGCAACTCAAGGGAAGAACGGCATTATTGCACGTGGTCAAGTGCAAGCAGTTCCGTGCAATCTCCGAGTTGTCCGCAGCATGCGCATGCGCAGAATCTTGGATGCACGAATGCGCAATACCGTACACCTGTACCAGTCCAGCACACTTCTGATAACTGCCGGCGAAAGGAAGAATGATACGCAGCCTACCTTACCAATGAACATCAACCTTTTCCGTCCTCTAAACCCTTCCACCTTGCACTAAACGAGCCATAAACAAAAATGGATGGTCACGCACACGCCACACCGGGATGAATTGTCGATTCTCCTGTAAACGCTGCCTTCGGCGCGGCAGCTTCCAATGCCTGCCATCCATTTGCATGCATCTTCCGTGAAACTGGTTGCCCACAGTCTACACGCTCCCACATCAGTCTTGTGGTGTGCGTTCGTTTCGGGACTAGCACTCCGTTCCCCAGAGGGCATTGCTGTCGTGAAAAATGTAAATATTAGATCAAAGGTGTGAGCGCATTTCGCAGTCCATGCAGCAAAAACGTATCATCACTATGTTACCCAGCAGACACTGCACACTGCCGCCAAGAAAGCTTCACGGGAGGCGCCGCAGCAGCGTAAGGCTCGTCAGACAACAAAACGCCACAGAAAATGCACTGACTATGCTGGAGCACTTCCGCATTTCCTGGGCACACATTGCGGGACTCATGTTTCAACCCCGAGCAAATCTGCACCATGACACAGAGGTGTTCAGCCCACCTGGCCTGTCAACCGGCGGTCCTTGGCACGCATAAGAAGACAAGCGTACGCATGCATTTGCTTGTTCATTCATTAAGAATAATTGCCTTCCACATGTCTTCAGAACCCTTTCATGGCGTATTTAGGCAGGCTAGCCATGCCGTGCCATCAAGGCGGCCTGCTATGAGCGTACCCCCCGCCCTTCGCCTGAGGGCTAGGTGGCCTGCTGTCAGCGCGACTCTGTGCGGGATCACCATGTCCCATGGGCCATGGCCCATGTCCCATGGCCCGCCCCCTCCCTGCCCGCACAGAAGGCGCAGCGCGAGCGCTTTCCCCGCCCACAACACGTGGGAGCACGCGGGGCCCCCTCCTTGTCTGTCCGGCGGCTACTGCTACTGCTACTGCTACTCCGGCAGCTGCTGCCGGCATCTCCTCCTCAAAGGATGTGCAGTGGGAAGTAGCTGCCACTGTTGCCCGCATACGACCTGGACTTGCCCCTGCGCCCGCTGTGGTGGAGCGGGTGCTCTGGCTGGCCGCCCGGCTGCTCGCCGCAGCCCTCCTCCAACACCACTGCGGGGGCGCCCCAGGCGCCGGGCAGCAGGCCGTCGGCGGAGCCGCTGCGCCGCTGGCGGGCGCCCCCGCCGTATCCGGCTGGTGGCGCCGCGCCCACACCCATGGGCATCATGGCCATGCCGCCGGCGGGGCCAACGCCCATTATGGCCATGGCGTCGGGCCGCGCGAAGTTGGCGGCATCGATGCCCAGCATGGCGCCCGCCGCAGCGGCTGTGGCGGCGCCGGGGAAGCCGCCGCCGCCGCCCAAGCCAGCGCCGAAGCCGGCGGCCGCCGCCGCAGCGGCGGCGGTGTGCGGCGCGGGCCTGCGGTTGATGGTGTCGCGCAGCGCGCCGCTCTCCGCCAGCAGCGCGCGCAGGCGGGAGACCAGCTCCGCGGAGGTGGGCCGGGCGCGCGGGTCGGCGTTCAGGCACGCCTCCGCCAACGCCCTGCGGAGTGCGTTGGTGCCCCCAGACGGACGCAAGCGCGGACAGACCGACGAGTCACGGTTGGTGCATGGAAGCGCAGCCTAGGCATGTCGGTGCAGGTGCCTGTCCCCTGCGCACGCGGACCGTCCACCGTTGGTGGCCGCACCGGCCCCTGCACCGGCCCGGCCTGGCCGCCCCGCAGCTCACCCACCTGTACTTGTCGTCTGCCCAGGGCGGGAACTCGGGCCGCAGGCTGCCGCCCGCCACGCCGCGCCGGATGTCCTCACTTCGCATGCCCAGGTACACGGGCGCCGGGGACAGCAGCTCCCACTGCGGTGCGCGTGCGGGGCCAGGGCCGGGCGGGTGGAAAGGTGGCGGGGAGGGTCAGGGAGGTGAGGGGACAGCGAGCGGGGGTGCGAAGGGGCAGGGCGCCGGTGTCACACGGCGTGTGCAGCAGCGGCCGCCGGTAGCTGCTGGCGCTGCTGGGGCTGACGTGCGTGTGCCAGGCTGAAGAAGTGCCGGTGTCGGACCGTGTAACACGTGGCCAGCACAGCTCACAGCACAGTAACTGACTCACCATGAGGACACCGAAGGCGTACACTGCAACACGCAAGCGGACAGGGCAGTGAGGGCGCGGGCGCGCAGGGGGAATGGGACATGAGAACATGGGTTGCGCACGAGTAAAGATCTAACGAAGACGATGTAGCTAACAAAGAGGCGCTGGTGCCCAGCACGAGGGCGCCCCTGCCCTCGGTACCAAGCGCTTAGCATGGTAGGATCATGACTGCCCAACGCACTCACCATCTGAGGAAGACCGAGAAGATGACGCGAGTAACGGAGCGAGGGAGAGGAGCGTGAGGGAGCAACCGCAGTCAGCATACCGGCATCAAGGAAGGCTGTTTTGCCATAATATGTCTTCGAAGCTCAACAACAATGGAACCACAAAAAAACACTCACCGACCGACGCGTCCATCTTGGTCGCCACCGTGGCGCCGATGAGCTCGGGCGCCATGTGGGTCACGGTGCCGGTGCGCGCGTCACGGCCCACCACGCCTCCGCCGCCGCCGCCACCGCTGGTGTCCTCAACCACCATCTTGACCAGGCCGAAGTCCGACAGCTGCACACACACCGGGAGGGACAGGGCACCAGCAGGTGAGGAATACGGGTAGCTGGCTGGCAGGGCAGGACGCCGCCAGCAATCCAGCAGCCCGGGGGTCCGAGCCGCCAGGCAGGCAGCCATGCATTTGCTACGACACGCAGCTGCGCGCGGCTTCCCCGTATTGATAATCAACAGATACAGGGTAGAAGGCACAGGGAAGATCGTGTCAAGGCTAATCTAATAATTTTTGGTCTTACCTTGGCGCTGAAGCCGCGCGGGTCTCGCATGTTCGACTTGAGCAGGATGTTGGCCGGCTTGACATCTGCGATACGAGCACCGCCGTTGTGGCACACTAGTGTGAGGTCCGTGCGGCACAAGTGGGACCAGTCCGCAGTGCTCGGCCTCACACTAACCCACACACAACATCCAGGCCAGCTACCGTTGCGCAACCCCTCGCACGCTCGAGCCTGGCCGCTGCGCCACCCCTCCACAGGCCCCTTGCTGGACACAGGCAGACGTCCCCGGCAGGTCTACCGCTGTGCCCGCCCAGCGGCCCCCTTACCTCCACTTGCCCCAATCGTGAACCCGGCCCGTTCTCGCCCCCCCCCGGCCCGCTTGGTTCCTGCTAACCCAGGTGCGGATGCGGGTGCGACTGCTGCTCACCGCAGTGCACCAGCAGCATGGCGTGCAGGTGCCGCAGCGCCAGCGCCACCTCCAGCAGCGTGGCGTAGATGGCCTGTGTGCATGTGCGGTGCGGCGCGGTGCGGTGCGGTGCGCCACGTGCAACATGAGGCTGCGGGTGCGGGTGCGGGTGCGGGTGCCGAAGCAGCAGCACCACATGGACGGGCAGGCGCCTGCATATGCCCCGAAGACACCCCCGGCAGCGCATGAAACCAGACGTACAGGCCCTCGCGCACCCCCACATCACACCCTTCACTACCGCCCCCAAACACACACGCACGCGTGCGCCACCACACCACCCCGCCATGCAGCTCTGCCCACACACGCGTTGAGCGCCCCGCGCCGCCGCACTCCGCACTCCGCATGACTCCCTCCGCACCACTCACCGGCAGACAGGGCTGCTGCGCGCCATAGCCGCCCGGCACTGGCTCCCGGAAGCGGCCCGCCGCCACCGCGTCCGCCAGGCTGCCGGCGTCGCAGAACTCCATGGCGATGACCACCGTGGGCACACCCACTGCGGCGGGGGCAGCGGGGGCAGGTGGGGCAGGGGGAGCAGGCGGGGCAGGCGGGCAACGGGGCAGTGGGCAGATGAGGTAGGCGGGGTAGGCGGCGGCAAGGGGGAGGCGCACACCACACATGCAAAGCTGTATTGTGGCGAAACAAGCAGCAGGTGGCGTCCGCACGGCCCCGCGCGTGTAGCCCCAAGTGCACCAGCGGCAGCGCCTGGCGGGCCCCAGCGCCCCAGCGCCCCACTCGTCAGCGCCAAAGACGCAGAAGCAGCAGCCGCGGCGGCGGCGGCGGCACCGGTACTCACGTTCCTCCGTGTCCGGCGAGCGCGCCACGACGCGGGTGCGCGGCATGCCCCCGTCCGGATCGGACTGCTTGACCACGATTACGTCCGTGAAGGCCGCCAGCACCTGTGAGCAGCAGCAGGTGCAGGTGGCGGTGGTGGCGGCGGCGGTGGTGGTGCGAGGGCAGCGATTGAGGAGGAGGTGGCAGCATGGGGTTTGGAAGCAGCAGGACGTTGAGGTCGGAGGTGAAGAGCAACAGGGGTGGTGGTGGACGAGTGTGGAGGATGCCCGCCCTGCGCCCTGCGCCCTGCAGCCTGCCCGCCCCGCCCCGCCCCGCCCCGCCCACCTGCACGATGTGCGGGTGGCTCACAACGTTGAGCACCGCCAGCTCGAACGCCTCGCGCATGGTGGCGGCCTCGCTGCGCCCGCCGCCGCCGCCCGGGCCGTCGCCCAGCACCTTGACCGCCACCTGAAGGCCGCCGCCGCAAATTAGTGAGGGAGGCGTGGAGCAAGCGAGCGAGAGAGCGAGCGAGCGAGCGAGAGAGCGAGCGAGCGAGCGAGAGAGGAACACGAAGCGGGTCAGCGAGGAGGAGAGGCTGTGGGGGACGCAGCCGGCGGCCGGCAGCACTGCGGACACAATGCCCCATGACGCAGCCCATTGGCGCATCCCCCCCCACCGGCCGCACCTTTTTGCGCCCACACCCCGTCCATGGGCTGCTCGGCTGGTCGGACAAACCATCCAGCCGCCCAACCCCCAACCCCAGCCAGCACGCGCCGCGACCCCGTGCCGCCCACAGCCGCCGCCCTTACAGCACGCCACGCCACGCTACACCACCCGCCCCCACCTCGATGCCGTTGAACACGCCGCGGTGCACGGTGCCGAAGCCGCCGCTGCCCAGCGCCTCCAGGATGGTCAGGCCCTCCAGCTCGTCGGCACTGGGGGTGATGGGGCGCGCACGCGTGTGTGTGTGTGTGTGTGTGTTAACGAAAGCAAAACAAATAGGGAGAAGCCCGTTCCAATGCTGTGTGCGTGTGTGTGTGTGTGTGTGTGTGTGTGCATGCGTGTGAGTGGCGGCAGTGTGCGTGTGTGTGCGTGTGAGTGGCGGCAGTGTGGGTGGTGGTGGGTTGCAGCGCAGGAGGCACAGGCAGGCAGGTGCTGGCACAGCAGGTGCGGCCGCCCCTGGAGCCAGCAGAGCCCCTCGGGACCAGGGCGCCCCCTCATACACCCGGTCCCTCCCCTCCCGCACTCACATGCCCGGCCCTTTGTCCGCGGCCATACGTGCAAGCACCTGTGGGCGCATGTGCAGTCGGGCGGTAGCAGATCAGGGCCAGCGTCGCAGTCGCTCACCCCCCCGTGGCCCGCCAGCCTGTCACCCGCACGCAGACCACCGCTCACACACACGCGCGCATGCGGGTGTCTCTCATTCGGTGCCAGCCGATCACCCAGGCGCACGCAGCCAAAGCCCCCACCCACCCACCCAGCCGCACCTGCTCGGCCTGCA
Organism: Chlamydomonas schloesseri; assembly: GCA_016834595.1. Classification (NCBI taxonomy): domain Eukaryota; kingdom Viridiplantae; phylum Chlorophyta; class Chlorophyceae; order Chlamydomonadales; family Chlamydomonadaceae; genus Chlamydomonas; species Chlamydomonas schloesseri. The sequence continues at coordinate 1,435,789 of JAEHOD010000002.1, forward strand.
GGCTGCGCAGCTTGTCCTGCAGGTTGGCCATCAGCGGCGCCACCTTGCCCGCGTCCTGCAGGGGGGAGCCATCCATAGGATGGTGTGTATCAAATTTTGTGAAGCGCCGATGCTCAGGGGGGGAGGGTAGCCATCCATGGGACGGTATGGGTGGAGTTTGAAAATACCAGCCCAATAAACCATACCCAATGCAATAAGAGCGGGGGGAGGGGGGGAGGGTGTTACATGCATGAGAGTTAGAAAGAGAAGGCGTAGTCAGGTAGACAGGTACCTGACAACGCCTTCTCCTGCTAAATCCGGGGGGGGGGTATTCCATGCATAGCAGGTTGGGAAGGGATGCGGGGGAGGCGAGGAGGAGGGTGCGCGTGGGTGCGTGTGGAGGTATGCGAGACGAGGGGCATGCGGACCAGCCAGTGAGCGGCTAGGTAAGGGAGTACGGGGCAGGCAGGTTGGTAAATGGCGCATTGCGTTCGGGAGCAGAGGGACGGGCAAAACGACGGACGTGCGAGCAGTAGCACAGGGGGCGCTGGGAAAGGCTGCTTGGGCCACTGCACGTCGGCCAAGTTCAGCTGCAATGGGCTGGTGTACTTACACCCCACCTGCACTCCGGGGTCGGCGGTGATGCTGAACGACGTGTTGCGCCGCACGCCGCCGCGCAGCCTCCGCATCACGGGCGGCGGCAGGCTGGGCGACGGCGCAGCCAGGCCGCCGCCAACCGCGCCAGCGCCGCCAACGCTGGCTGCGGTAGCGCCGTGGCGCGCGAATGGCGACCCGACAGCTGAGGCCACCGGCAAGGTCTCCGACGCGCCCGCGATGATGCCGATGTGGATGTTGGCACTGCTGCTCCCGCCGCCGCCGCCGCCGCCGCCGCCGCCGCCACCGTTGCCGCCGTTGCCGCCAGCGCCAGTGCCGTTGCCGCCCAAGGCCCCAAGCATGAGGTTGGAGGCGGTGGTGTTGGCGGAAGTGTAGGAGCTCGCACTGCCTGCCGGGCCCAAGCTCGCGACACCGCCCATGCCGCCCACACTGCAGCTGGCGCTACCCGCGGCCGGCAAGAAGCCGCCGGCGGCGGCAATGGCAGCCGCGACACCGCCGATGGGTGTGCCACCAGTGCTGCCGCCGCCTCCGCCTCCCACCGTGGTGAGGCGGTTCACGCCACCGCCGCCGGCCGCGGGCCCACCGCGTAATGGAGATAGTGTTGCAAGCGGCGGCGGAGGCGCACCCAGCACACCGGCCGCCACGCCGCCATTGCCCTCGGCGCTCGCGCCTGCCGCCAGCGCCTGCACCCCGCCGGCGCTGCGGCGGCGCGCCATGTAGGGCAGACCGCCCGCACCAGTGGCGCCGCTGGCACTGTGGCCGGCCAGCGTCACCGCCGCAGCCGACGAGCTCCCAGCGCCGGCACCCATGCTGCCAAGCGCAGCCAGATTGCTTGCGCTTGCGGTGCCATGTAGCCCGTGCTGGTGCTGGTGCTGGTGGTGCTGGTGCTGCGCGGCAGCCGCCGCCGCCACCGGGCCTGCCATTGGTGATGGCGCGAAGGGGTAGGCGGAGCGCTGGTTGGCGCCAAGCATGGCCGGCAGCGGCTGTAGCTGCAGCAGCTGCTGCGGCTGTAGCTGCACCTGCAGCTGTGACGCGGAGGGCGACGCCCTGGCCGTGAGTGTCGGGTACGACATGGTCCGCTCGTGGCGTGGCACCGGCCCGCGGCCGCCTGACGTGGGGCCGGCCGCGGCAGCAGTGGCGCCGGCACTGACGGTGGGCGCAGCGCCTCCGCCTCCGCCTCCACCAGTGGCCAACTGGCCGCTGGAGGACTGCAGCGCGGACTCGAAGGCGGCCATGGAGACACGCCCATGCGGCGGCCCCAGGGACGGCCGTGAGCCTGCGTGGAACGTTGGGTCAGGCACGTGTCAGTCGCTACGGGCGGCGATGGGCAGCAGGGGCGAGGCGCTGGGGGCGGGGCTAGACAGGCGCGTCAGCCTGTGCAGTCACTTCAGGTGTGCCGCGCCGCGCCACGCCCCCGGTACCGTATTGCACAACCGCATACGAGCTAGGTAGGTCCTTAGACGGTCGTACGCACCTCGCAGCAGCGAATGGCGCGAGGACATGTGCCAGGCCTGCGCGGAAGCAAGCAGTGGTTTGCAGCAGCGGTGATGTGGGTCGTCAGCTTTCTTTCATGGCACTGCCGGCCCGCCTGTCACGCCCAGGCCCCCGAGTACAGAACCCAAGTACCCAACCCACCAACGTAGGCCAGCCCCCCTACCCCAGCCAGCCAGCCTGCCAGTCCCCACACGCACCTGCATGCTCAGCTCCATGTCCACGTGCGGGGGGCTGCCGCTGCCGCTGGCCAGCGCCGAGGGCGCCGCAGGCACTCCAGGGCCACCCGCCGCCGCGCCCTCGCTGCCGCCGCCGCCACCGCCGCCACCTGTGCCGCCGCCGCCGCCGCTGCTGCCGGCGGCCGCGAGCACCTGCCCATTGGCGCCCATGGGCAGCAGGCGCAGGTGGTGGAGCGACAGGTCCAGCTGCCCCGCGGATGTAGACCCGGCCATCAGCTGCAGGTGCGTTCGGCGCCGCCGCGACCCGGACCCAGCGCCGCCGCTGGCGTGCGCGCTACCGGCAATGGCGCCACCGGCAATGGTGGCAGCGATGGTGGCATTGGAGGGCAGGGAGCTGCTGCTGGTCTCGTGGAGCGGCTGCGGTGGCACACGACCTGCAGAGCCGGCGGGGCCGGCCGCGGCGGGGCCAGCAGCTGCCCCGCGGCCGTGCAGCGGCGGTTGCGACACGGCGTGCGCGAGGTGCGCTGGCACGAAGCCCGGCGGCACGGCGGACGTTGAGCGCTTGAGCAGCGCCGGCGGCTGCGGCCACTGAGTCGCCGTTGCCGCGCCTGTGGCTGCTGCAACTGCGGCCGCGTTGCCTTGCCGCGGCGCTGCTCCAGACGCGGGATGTTCCTCCAGCGGGGTCAACTGCGCACCCAGGCCCGCAAACACGCTGCCGGCCGGCTGCGCCGCCGCCGCCGGGGATGACAACGAAGAGGACACCGCAAGGGCGGCTGCCGCCGCCGCTGCCACGGACGCCCGGCTGCCGCCCCCTTGTGGTCCTGAGCCCATAGCTTCGCCAGTGTCGGCTGCAGATGCCGCCGTGGAGTGGGCCATGGACACCATGGACGCGGCGGCTGCCACACCGCTGCCGCCGCCGCTGGCGACGCCGGACGCGCGCATGAAGTGGTCGTCCACCGTGGAGGCAGTCGCCGTGGTGGTGGCCACGTCAATGCCCAGCGTCACCTCGCGCGCCTCCGCGAAGGACCCATACACAGGAGGCGGCGCCGATGATGACAACGCGGCAGCAGCAGCAGCAGCAGCAGCAGCGGCAGCGGCAGCCGCCGCCGCCGCCGCCGCTGACGGAGAGCGCACTGCAATCACCGTCGCGCGGAGGCCGGTGCCTGCGCCGCTGCTGTTGATGGCGCCGTTGAGGGAGGGCCGAGACGCCAGCTCCCACGTCCCTGTGTCGGACGCGCCGGCTGAGGCAGCCACGGCCTCCGCCTCCACCTGCCCGACGGCGGCGGTAGCGGAGCTACCGCCATTGCGGCCCGCCGCCGCTGCCGCTGCCGCCGCCACCTCAACGACTGCTTGCGCGCCGGCGACTGACGCGGTCGCATTGCCGAGAGCCAGCGCCATATCCGTGCCTGTACCTGTGCCAGTACCGGTGTGCACAATCGCATTGGCAGTGGTTGACGCGAATGCGCCACTGGTGCTGCGAGACGCGATGGCGGCGTCCGAGGACAGCGTCCGGCTGTACAGGCGCGTGGTCGCCAGCGCGCCCGACGCGGCGGAGCCAGCGGCAGCGGCGCCGTGGCTGCTGGCGGCGGCGGCGGCCGCGCCGCTGCCACCCTCCGCCATGCCTGGGGTGCCGGCATCGGATGAGGCAGTGGCCGGACTGCCCTGTGAGGCCTTGTCGTGCAGGGCGCACGCAAGGCGGCGCCCGGCCGCGGCGTTCAGGCTGCGGGTGCCGCCGCCCACCCCTGCCGGGCCGGCGGCGCAGTCGGCGAGCGCGCCAATGGTGGTGGGGCCCGCCGCCGCCTTGGCTGCAGCCGTGTCGGACGCGCTCTTCTCCAGCAGCGGCCACAGCCGCGACGCCCGTGCCGGCGGCGACGCCGCCAGTGGTGTGCCGCTTGCCGCGGTGCTGGCGCCAGCAGCGGTGGCCGACGTGGGCTTGGCCTCTGAGTCGGAGGGCAGCAGCGAGCGGGGCTTGAGGGCTGCGGAGAAGAAGCCCGTGGAGCCCAGGTCGCTGCCGGAGGTGGCGGCGGGACCGCCCGCAGCACTGGCGGTGGAGGGCCCGGGGCTGTGGGCCAGCTGGCCTCCCGGAGCTGGGACGGCTCCGTCAGCAGTCGCAGGCGGTGCCGGGACCGCCGGCAGCGGCAACGATAGCAGCGCAGCGGAGTTGGAGGCTGAGGGGGTGGGCGGAGCTGCAGCAGCCCCGGCAGCGCTGGTGAGCGGAAGAGGCAGCAAACCGCTGCTGCTAACGCTGCCTGATGCGCTGACGCCACCGCCGGCGGTGGCAGCCCCAGCAGCAACAGGTGCACGCCGCGGTGCACCAGGGCTAATGGCCATGCGTGCCGCCGACCTGTTGGTGGGCCCCGCCGCGGCCCCCAGCAACGGTGAAGCAGCGCTCGGCGGCGCCGCCCCGCCCTGACTCGCGGCCGCAGCCGCCACAGCGGCCGCCCGTGCCGCCACTGCCTGACCGTCCTCCGTCTGCGAGCGGCGCAGGCTGCGCTGCGCTGCAAACCCTGCCGCGGGTGTGCCGCCTGCCGCGCCCGTCCCCCCCGCCCCGGACGGGCCAGCGCCGGCCCTAGCGGCCGCAGCTGCCAATGCAGTCGTCGCCGCGGAGGCGGTGCTGCAAGTGGGTGCGCCGCTGCGCGTGCGCGTCAGGCGCGGCCTGCCGTGCGCCGCACCCCCGCCCCCACCTCCGGCTCCACCCGCGGCCCCGACGAACGGCTGAGGCGACAGCAGTCCGCCGCCGCCACCTTCGTACTCCCGAACCGCCTGCAGTGCCTGCTGCTGCATCTGCTGCTGCTGCTGCTGCTGCTGCTGCTGCTGCTGCTGCTGGCTGTACGCCGCGGCCGAGGAGCGGCGGCTGCGCTGCTCGTCCGCGACGGATTGGATTGCCTACAGCACGGAATCATTGGTAGAATGGATCCCATGCAAGCATGAGTTACTCACACAGGTAACACGGGCACCGCATAAGCCCCACAGCAACCGTCATTCGGCACCCCCAAGACCCGGTAGACATGGCGCCGCCCCCGTACATACGGTACCTTGGGGTCCAGCACCTCGCCAAGCAGGTAGCGCCACTCCTCCGCTAGCTCGCACTCGCCGCCGCCGCCGCTGCCGCCGCCATCGCTGCCGCCGCTGCGCATGCTGCCCCCGCCCGCCTGGTGCGGGTGCTGCTGCTGCTGCTGCGGCTGCTGCTGCTGTGTGTGCTGCTGCGCCAGGCACGGGGGCGTCCAGCCGCACACCAGCCGTTCGTACAGCAGCGGCCCCAGCATGGCTCCGAAGAGGTGCACCTGTGGGGCGTGCGCAGGCGTGTGGGGGGCGTGGGTAAGCGGTGAACCGCCGGCGCGTGGGCGTGCGCAGGCACGTGGGCACGTGGGCGCACGTGGGCGCATGCCGGCAACACCGCCCCCAGCCCGCAGCCGTGGCCCCTCAACCCACCTTGCTGATGAGCGCGTTGAGCAGCGACGCGGGCAACGGCGTGCCGTACGTGATGTACAGCCCCAGCAGCGGCACGCCGCCGTGGCACACGCACGTGACCGCCAAGCTATTGGTGGGGCTGGGCGCGGCGCCGCCGCGGCCGCTGGGCGCCAGGAACACGTCGCGGCTCACGTTGCGGCCGTCCTGCGCGCCCACCGGCACCCGGCACCCGACACCCGCAGCAGCGCAGCAGCACACATCAGGGCCGAGGTCGGGGATGATTAACTGGAGAGCGGGAGAAGGTTACGCTCCCAAACCCAATACAAGCCCGGGAATGCGGTATGGACTGCCCGCCTGCCCCTGCCCGCCTGCCTGCCCCGCCGGCGCCATCACGCCCACTGCTCACCTGCATGTACAACGCCACGTCGGACACGTACATGCCCGTGCCCGCGGCCAGCGCCTCCGCCAGCACCGTGCCGCGCGTCAGCATGGCGTGGCCCGACACCCGGCTGCCCGCCTGCGCCGCACAGGCCGTCGCGTGGTGCGGCGTGGTGTAGCGGGCAGGCAGGACGGTGTCAACGTTGCGGGGAGGCGATCAGCACGATAACTCCAGGTGAAGGGACAGGTGAACGCGAAGTCACATCCTGTTGTACATTACACACAGCCCCGCACCTGCCCAGAGCCACTGCCCGCCGCCGGGCTGCTGTGCGTGCCGCCGCCGCCGCCGTCACCCATCACCGTCGCCAAAGCCTTGCCGTACAGGCCCGAGCTGTTCGGCGGCCGGACACCGTAGCCGCCGTACACGTTGTAGGAGGACACGTGTGTGGGCTGCAGCAGCGCGCTGACGGACCCGTTGGCGGCGGTTAACGCGTGCGGTATGGCCCGCATGCCAGTACCCGTTCCGCCAGGGGTAGTGGCGCCGCCACCGCCGGCGCCGCCGCCGCCACCACCAGCGGCTACCGCCGGCGCCGCCGCCAGCCCTGCCGCCGACGCGGGCTCGTGCCCGCGAGGCGAGGTGTCGATGCTGATGCCGCCACCGCCAGCCGCCGCCGGCCCGAAGCTTGTCGCTGTTGTCGCCACCTCCTTCACGCTCAGCAGCAGGCTGTCCCCCGTCACAGTGCCCCCATTACCGACGGCAGCTGCCGTCGCGGTGCCTGCGCCGACGGTAAACGGTGTACGCGCGCCAGTGGCCAGGAGGCTCTCCTCGCTCACGGCTGACGCCAGGTTCACCACCGCGCCGTCACCGCCAGCACCGCTGCCAGCGGCTGCCGCCGTGGCGGGCCCAAAGATGAGCCGCCCCGCAGTGGTGGTGCCCGCCCCGCCGGCGGCACCTGCCCGGCCACCAGCGCCGCCCGGGCCAGACAGGATGCTGCCGCCGCCGCCGCCCCCGCCAGCCGCGGATGCGCCGGCTGCCCCGGTGTACCAGGGCCACAGGTCCGCGCCCCCAGTGAGCGAGTTCATGGTCCGTGACGCCGATACGTCAGCCGCCGGGCCCACGGCGCCCGCCAGCCCAGTTGTCGGCACGGGCGCCGCCGCCACCACTCGGCCTGCCGGGCCGGTCACAGCGGCGTCCAGCGCTGCAACGTCCACGGTGCCCACGCCGACGCCGGCCGCCATTGCAGCTGCCACAACCACCGCCCCCTGCCCGGAAGCGTCCGTATCAAACAGGCCGCCCGGCAACCGCATGCTGTTGGCAGAGGCGTCCACATTCATCGAGCGGTCCACCGTGGTCAGGCCAGACACGGACCTCGGCGGCGCGCCGCGGCCAGCCGCAGTGGCTGCGGCAGATGCCGCTGATGCGGCCGCCGCCGCAGCCGGCGCGCCGGCGGCGGCCAGGCTGCCGGCCGCACCGCCGGCGCCCGCCACCGCGGTGCGCATGCCACTGGCGGCCTGGTACAAGCAGCCGCTGGGCGGGCCCCCGCCGGCGCCGCACGTGTTGAGCATGCCGTTCAGGTTGCAGGCGTTGGAGTGGCGGCTCACAGCCGCGGACAGCACGCCCACCGGCGTCGTGCTGCCGGGGGGCCCGCCGCCCGCCATACCGGCACCGCCGCATCCCGCCGCCGCAGCTGCCGCCGCCGCCGCCGTTGCGCCCTCGTCCAGGAAGAGCGCCATGGCTGCGGCGTCGCCACGGATGAGCGCCACGCGCACGCCTGCGGTGTGCGGAGGGGGTCCAAGGCATTTGATAATGCAGACAAGGCGTATCGGAGGGGGGCAAGGGCGCCGCTGCAATTTCAGCATGCGGCACGTGCGGCCCCTGCTGCAAGCCCAGCCCTCCACGCCATCTGCGCAAAGCACCTACGCTCCATTCAGATGTGCCCCATCCCCTGCCACACGAGCATGCTGCCCCCCACCACAACCCTGCATGGTTTCCGCCTTTCCTCCCTCACCCGGCGTGAAATGCTTCCGCATGCGGCAGAACAGCCCGACGTGTCGGGCCAGGGCGCGCACCAGCCCGTCCACGTCGCGCGCCTCCGCCACCGCCTCCAGGCAGCCCATCAGGCACAGCACTTCGTGGTCCTGCGGCAGGCAGGCAGCGGCAGGCAGCAGCAGTGGCCTCCGTCACACGAGACAGCAGAGAAGACAAAGTGAGCCTAGCGCACGTGTTGCAAGCGTGCGCTGGTACAAGCCCTTCTGTCCCAGAACTCAGCCAGCACCCACGGCCCAAGCAGTCCGCTGAGCGCCTTCCGTCCCAAGCAGCCGCCGGCATGGCGGCCCTGCGCAACGTACTCCCTCGGCCCTTGCACAGGCGCGCGCTCTCCTCCTACCCCCTGGGAATCTGGAGTGAACTACCCCTGCCCCAATATCATCCCATTAGCACACGCGCTGAAACTCTAACTCTACTTGGTTTAGGCCATGTTTATTGACGACTACCGTCACGCGGCGCACCGGGCGCCGACCTACGCTGGAGCTTGGTCACCACCAGCGGTCATCGGTACGCACCTAACCTCGCCTGCTGCCTACCTGCTCCACTTCACTACATATCCTTGCAAGCCCCCATACCATCCCATGGATGGCCACCCCCCGCTCCTCCCCAGTCCCCCACCCACCACCAGTAGAGCGCCAACAAACGCCGCCACAATGGCCAGCTCCGCGGAGCCGCGGCAGCGGCGCGGCGGCGGCATGGCGCCTGTGTTGTCCTCGGGCGGCGTGATGGCGTCCGCCACCTGGACACCAGGCAGGTACAGGCGGCAGGGCGTGTGGAGCCAAGGCATGCCAGCGCCATTCGCACAAAAGCATGCCTGCCAGCGTCCACTACCCCCAGGACAGCGCTTGCCTAGCACCAGGCCTTGTAAGCCTTTGTCCCTGAGGGCGCCGCCACTTCCGGTGAAAGCATTTGCTATGTGATCCCATACACTCGCCCCCTTGCTAGCTTGGTCTCTTGGTTGAGGATGGGCTGGTAATTACAACCGCACCTGCAGCGCCCCGATCACTGTCTCGCCGCGCAGAAGCGGCACCGCCGCAAAGTCCGTCATGCCGCCTAGCGCCCGCATCGCCTGCCAGTCGGGCGGCAGCGCAGCCGCCGGCGCGGCGGCCGCGGTGTGCGGCAACGTTCCCGTCGCCGCCGCCACACTAGGTGGCCCAACGCCTGCGGCTGCTTGGCCCGCCGTGGCAGAGAGGTCCGAGGAGACGTGGTGGTATAGCGCAGGCACGGTTGGCGGGCCCACACCGGCTCCGATGGAGGGCAGCGGCGTGGATGCGTGGTGGTGGTAGTGGTGCTGGTGCTGGTGGTGATGGGCGGCCTGCTGGTGATTGCCATTCGACCATACACTGCCGCGCTGGATTTCCTGCAGATTAGCAGCACGCCAGCAGAGCGAGCAGCGGCACACGCGTGGGCACAACATCATAGCACACAAGGATGCTGTGCGCTTCACTGCCACAGCGTGGCCAGCGCCCAGCCCACATCCGTCACCTCAGGATCCACGCAAATGTTCCAAACGCAATCCGTGAGCCAGCAGCCAGCCAACACTCACCCCAGTGAGGTACAGCCGCTGCAGGGCAGTAGGCAGCTGTCCGAGCGGCGGGCAGGTGGCCTGCGGCAGGCCTAGCCGCACCGTGCCGCCCGCATCGCCATGGCAGGCCAGCACCGCATGCGTTGCGCCAGAATGAGACAGCAGGTGCACACTGCGGTTGACAATAGTGAGAAATAAGGTCGGCATCCAATCTAGGGAGGCACAGCGCGCCCCCAGTACGGGGCAGACTCGGCTGCCTGTCCGAGGTCAGCTAGGCAGCTTGAAGGAGTCGCATTGTGCCTGCGCTGTAGAGCTTGCACGGCCCTGACTGCCTCTACTCGACCGCCGTGCAGACCGCGAGCCTCAACACGGAAATCGTGGCGCACACAATCCTCCCGCCAGCCCGCCAGCCGGACGTCCACCCGGCTGCCCACCTGAGGCTGTCCGCGCCCAGAAGCTCCGCCGCGGCCGACACCACCACCTGCAGCGTCTCCAGCCAGTGGCCCCGCACCGCCGCCAGCGTCGTCACCAGCGCCGCCACCTGTGCAAGCATGTGGTGTCATAGGTAGGTTGCATCGGTCGCGGCCGGAGGGGAAAGCAAGGCAACGGCGGGTTACTGAACAGCTTGAGGCACTGCTTCACGCCAGCCATGCGAAACCCCAACGCACCTCCTCCGCCGTCTGTGGGCGGGCGCCCGCGAACGGCGACCACCAGCCTCCACCACTGTGCCCCACCCCACCTGCCACCGCGCCCCCAACCGCAGCGCCTCCCTGTGCCGCCGGCCCGGCGCTGCCGCCCATCGCCCAGCCGGGCCGCCGGCCGCTGCCGGTACCTCCCAGCTGCCACGCAACGCTGCTTTCTACGCGCCCGGTGCCTACAGCTGTGCCTCCTCCCGCACCGTCGCCGGCTGTGCCCCCCGCCCGGTTGCCGGGACCGCCCCATGCGGACGGACTGCTGCGTGAATCCAGCAGTCCCGCAGCACCGACCGTGCTCCCCGCAAGCGGGAGCTGCGAGGCGGCCAACACGGCAGCTGACCCAGATGCCCCGGAAGCGGCCTGCGAGGCGCGAGCGCTGTGGGCGGGCACCGGGACGCCACTGGAACCGCTGGCGCTGGGCCTTCCCCCACCGCCACCAGCTCGAGAGGCCGCGTTTTCGGCCGCTTGCGGCCGCGGCACGGCGCCGGCGCCCCGCCCGCCGAAGAGCGCTGGAAGGTTGGCGGTGGTGGAGCGCAGGTGGGCCACGGGGACGGACGCTGACTGCGCGAGGAATGCCGGATGCGGCTTGTGCTGCTGCTGATGCGGCTGGAGTGCTAACTGCTGTGGCTGCTTTGGGCCTGTGGCTGGTTGCGCGATCGAGTCGGAGCCAGAGACAGGGCCAGGGGCTGCGGGCGGCAGGGTCACGCCCGTTCCCAACGACGCTGCACTCGAGCCGGGTGCCAGCGCCAGCAGCACGGGTGTGCTGTGGGTGGTGCTAACTGTTGGCCGATCGTGCTCTGCAACCCTGGCGTCCGCGAGGTTCCACTCTGCGTGTTGGATGCCGCACGCAACCGGGCCCTGGAGCGTCAGCGTGATACTGCTGTGCTTAACGCCACCCTCACTCAAACATGCCGTCGCATTCAGCGCGGCTACCGCTGAAGGGACGGGGCCGCTCGACCTGGGGCCCTCGTTGAGCTCTCCGAGTGCATGGTCGGAGCCCGTGAACTCGGCGCCAGGCACAACCACCTGTTGTAGCTCAGCTACATTTTGTGCAGTTGTGTGCTTGTGTGCCTTGACCTGCCCTCTGGCGGTCGACCCAGGCTCGTCTGGGTGCTTAAAGCAGCGGAAGAGGGCTTTCATCGCCCTATCGAGTTCTTACGATAATGAATACATACTATATAAGAGCTATATGAAGCGTGAGGCGCACTCGGCCATACTTTGCCACGGCGGAACGCGTTTGCTGTGTACACTGTCGACTGCGCTGCACTGCTCGCTCGCAGTCGTTATCAATCATTTTGCAATAGACATTATAGTCATTCACAGAGTCTGTCAACGCTCGAGCATAGTGCGCGCAGCGCACTTGAGCGAATGAACTGATGGACCCCATTTCCCGAGCCAGTTCTTCCCCCAACCCTGACACGGTATCTCCGAGTGATATTGTCTGTGTATAAAGCGCATATATCTTCATTGGCGCCACCGATATAATATTCTTGTGACTTATTGAAGAACTGAGCAAAAATGTCTGACGAGGCTGCTGCTCCGGTAGGCAAAAATGCGTTGGCTTGGTCAATGGTGCTCATGTTAGCTCCTTAGTCGCTGTAAGGCTGTGGTCGCAGCTGGAGGCTAGGGCGCCAGATCTTGACACGCGAAATGTCTGTGTGCGTGTTCAAACAGGCTCCTTCCAACCCCTTTGCGTCGCTCGGTGCTTCGGGCGCTACGGGTTTTGCTGCTGGCGGCTTTAACTTTGGTGCTCCGGTGGCCCCCGCGTTCGGCGCTGCCCCCAAGCCTGCGGACGAGGAGGGCGGCGATGACGACGGCGGCGACGCTGCGCCTGAGGAGGAGTGCCAGGCAGAGTTCAAACCAGTTGTGCAGCTGGAAGAGGTGGAGACCAAGTCGGGCGAGGAGGACGAGGACGCGCTGGTCGAGCTGTGAGTTTCGCGCGGGTTCCATGGGGCTCGCGCCATTTCCTGGCGTGCTGGGGCCGGCAATCGCTACATGGGCATTCTGCTTGGGGTTGTTCGCAGCTATCACATATTTGCTTAAACAATACCCCGGCTTTGCGCGTGCAGCAAATGCAAGCTCTACCGTTTCGATGGTGACAACAACGAGTGGAAGGAGCGCGGTCTGGGGCTAATCAAGCTCCTACAGCATAAGGCGAACAAGAAGGTTCGCCTGCTCATGCGTCAGGAGAAGACGCTGAAGATCCGCGCGAACCACATCGGTGAGAGTGGGAGGGGGTGTGGGGACCCACGGAGGGGACCCAGTGCCCAGGAGCCAGCGTGCCGTGGACGCCAAGTTGTTGGTGAAGAGCGCTCAGTACAGAGACAACGCGGCACGCCAGCAGGATGGCAGTCACGGATTAAACTGCACAGTTTGGGGACACAAGAGGTCTGCAGCACTAGGAGCGAGGTGGTGGATATGACTGCGCGCAGGCGCCAGCCAGGCACGGCAGACATGTCGGGCCAGCTGCAGGTTCCGTCGCATACCGCTGACCTGCAATCCTCATGCTGTGGTGCGCTGCAGTCATGCCGGGCACAAAGCTTCAAGAGCACAGCGGTAGCGACAAGGCCTGGGTGTGGAGCACCGTGGACTTCTCGGAGGGCGAGCAGCGGATTGAGCTGTTTGCTGTGCGCTTCGGCTCTGTCGAGAGTGAGTCCGGCACGCTGGGCCTGAGTACTGTGGACGGAGCGACATGGGCACAGCGCACAGCATGGGGCTTGAAATGGGAAGGAGGGTAGTATGTCAGCGGAAGCATGGAATGGGAATGAGCCAGATACGGCACGGGAAAACGCAGCATGCGCGCATTGAAGACAATTCCAGCGGGGCAAAGTGCACACTCAAGCGGGCGGGAATGATATCTGCAGCTGTGATTGGCACGCTCAGTGAGGACTGAGTCGTCCTGCCAGTGCCCTGCGTTGCCCACAACAGCCGGCGGCTGGCAAACGCGTGGCGGGAGCCCACCAGGATGGACCTGCGGGGGGCGGCCGATGCGCTGTTGCACACGTCGCCATGCGTGCTTGGGTTTTTGGGTTCATTGACTGGGTCCCCCTCCACACCACCTCACAGAGGCTCAGGAGTTCAAGAAGAAGTTCGAGGAGGCCATGGACATCAACGCCCCGCTGCTGGGCGACGTGGCTGCGCTCCCGAAGGCGGACGAGACGGCGGGCGGCGCTGCGGCGGATAAGGCGGCTGAGGAGCTGGCAAAGGAGGTGGAGGGCAAGGCGACCACCAAGGACGAGTGAAAGGGCAGCGGCGCTGGCGGTGGACGCGGAGGAGACGAATGCGAAAAGCAGGAGGACAGGAGCTTTCAGTAGGCAGGCTGGCGAGACGCTTCCAACGGAGCGCGATTAGGTAGACAATCAGCCCGTTCGACTAGCTGAGGCGGCTGGGCTTAGAAATAGATCAGGACTAATGCAAGGTAATACACAATGTCGATAGAAGCGCTGTTTGCTGTACAGTGCATGTGGGGCAGGCAAGGAGCACCTACACGCCCACCGCTCCTTGACTCATTGAGACATGACGATGCGACTAGATGCCACTCGACGCGTTGCTTTGCACTGCATACTTGCAGTGATGTTGATTAGCAGCCAGGATGAACGGTCCTTGGCTTGCCATGGCGTGCTGATAGCGTTATGACGCACGAACGGCCGGGCACGGACGCGAGGACACGTGTAGGGTGAGCAGGCCTGACAGGGCGGTGGGAGTGGAGGCGGTTAGACATCACAGACGGCTGTCACTAGCATTCATGCGGTGCCAGGCGGCAGTGCAATGGGTGGCGGAAGCCAGAATGTGTAAGGACCCGGACGATGCCTAGCTGCTCTGCCTACACACCAAAGGACGGGTCGGCCACCCATCGCTAAGTATGACCTGCATGACAAAACGCTGCTCAGCCTAGACTTGAAGGGAGCTACAGGGTTGAACACAGATGGGCTGCCTACCGTGACCATGCGTGCTATGAAGGCAGCAACAGGTCTGGATGCAGTTGTCGTACGCTTGCTGTCGGACACAGTGCCGAAGCCTGCCGAAGTGCTATTGCGCCCTGCTCCCGGGGTTGTTCAGAGGAACAGGCGTACGCGAAATCAGAGAACCAACGTACCGTATTCAAGTAGCTCTTCCCGCACCTCCCGTTTCGCGTACCAGCAAACTTTCGCCGACCAACTAATGGAATCCCACAAAAGGCCTCTTGCGCAGGCAAGCACGAAATCCACAAGCATACCGTACAGGCGCACTACGGCACGTGTTTGTGCATTCGCTGGTGGTCGAGGTTTTTTGGCTGCGGCGAGGTTGAGAAAGCGCTTGTTGCCGCGGGTGGGCAATGCGGAGGGCACGATGGCAAGGGAGCGGGCGGGTGCGGGGTGGGGGGATGGGGGTGGGGGTGGAAGCGCAAGGGCCACGGTCAACCGCCCCCGTTGGCTCTGCCCCGACACCACATGCGCGCAACTTCCACGCTCTCTGTAATAACCTCATGCCACTACCAAGTTACAGCTGCAGAAGCGCCAGGGTGATGCGGTGAAGCCGAAAGACCATGCCTGGGCCTTCTCGACAGCACATGTGCGCCAGGGCAACCGGAATGCCGACCCCGCGACCGGCCCTAGACACACGTCGACTGCTGATTGTGAGTGAGTTACAACGCGCCTGCCGACTTGCGCCCAATGCGGCTTGGAAATGCTTGTTTCGCGTCGTCAGAATGTGCCGAAGAAGACGTCTCTCAGCCGTACACACGTGTAGCCTGCAGCGTGTTGAAGACGTGGAGAGCCTCCCAAACGACAAGGCTGCATTCTAATGCGCTATGTCACTTATGTTGGCTTACTACAGGATTCACAGCGACTAAGAGCGACTGTGCAAACCCTTGCATCACCCAAGTTCTTCTTGTGACTCGCGCTGTGCCAACGCACCTTGCAAAGCTGTTGTTAGGGTAGGCATAATGCTTGCGTCGCGGCTTCGCAGCTCAGCGCGGACCCACTGCCGTTCGGGGCGCCAGGCTGCACCGGTGCACGTCCGGCCCTGCCCCCGCAAGCTTGTAGTCCTCAACGTAGCCACTCTCCAGCGCTCAGACAACACACTCAACAACATTATGGCTGCACAAAATCTTGCACCAGCCCTCAGCACGGGCGAGGACTTCCGCATAACGACGAACATTGAGGCGACGCAAATTCCGGCCGCGCTTCGGAAGGACTGCGTGCTCTTTTACACGCCAGACACCGAGGAGCTTGCACAGAAGGTTGCACAACAAGCAGGAGGCGCTATCACGCTGGGTCGCATCAAGTGGAAGTGAGTGCAGCCGCTGACTCGTCGGCGGCGTGAGGCGTGCGTCGGGAACGTCCGCTGACTCACGACCGCGCCCCCTTCGCAGGAAATTTGCTGATGGATTCCCTGACCTCTTCGTGGAGAACGCTACGAGCATTCGGAACCGGCACGTCGCCTTCCTCGCATCCTTCACGAATCCCACCGTCATTTTCGAGCAAATTTCGGTCATTTACGCGCTTCCTCGCCTGTTCGTAAGCTCCTTCACGCTGGTGCTGCCGTTCTTCCCGACCGGGACAATGGAGCGCGTGGAGACCGAGGGCGACATCGCGACCGCCAACACACTCGCGCGCCTGCTCTCAAACGTGCCCCCGTCTCGCGGCGGCCCGACGAGTCTCGTAATCTTTGACATTCATGCGCTACAGGTGAGCGGCCGTGACGCGGTCACTATCTTGTAACGCACCGCACTTCCCGTGCGCACTTCCCGCGCTTCCAGCAACCGGGCACCAGCGTCACCAACCAAGCCCCAAGCACAGCAGCCCGGAACGCCCCCACCATTGCGCCTCCGCTACGTTATACCTGCCTCTTCAGCCCAGCTGTCACTGACTCCGCTGCCCTGCCTTGAAACCTCATGCGCACTCTGAACCCCACAGGAGCGCTTCTACTTCGGCGACGCCGTCCTTCCGCTGTTCGAGTCGGGCGTGCCGCTGCTGCTGGAGCGCCTCCGACAGCTGCCCGACCGCGACTCAATCACCATCGCTTACCCGGACGAGGGCGCCTGGAAGCGCTTCCACTACCAGTTCAAGAGCGAGGGCTACCCGGAGGTGAGCGCGTGTGGTGCTGGTGCCCGGGGGCCTGCGCAGGGGCAGCCGGGAATGGGGAGTCTAACCAGGGCGGCGAGAGAGTTGGGCGCAAATAGGAAGGGCGCTGCGTCAGTTCGCATGCATGCACACGGCTTGGCCGATGGGTGACTACCGGCCCGTGCGAAGAGCCGGCTGTTGCCCTGATTGCCATTAGTGCGCAATGCACAGGTGGCACATCGTCTGGTGGTCCCGCGCCCCAATGCCTTCCCGCACCCGAGCACCCCCCGCCCCAACCCGCCCTCCCCCATGCCTTCCTCCCCTGTGTGCAGGTCATCTGCACCAAGGTGCGCGATGGCTCCAAGCGCATCGTGCGGTTGAAGGAGGGCGAGCCCAAGGACCGGCACGTGGTGATCGTGGACGACCTGGTGCAGTCGGGCGGCACCCTCATCGAGTGCCACGCGCTACTGGCGTCGTTGGGGGCCAAGCACGGTGAGCAAATGCGCCCGATGGGTATGAAATGTTCCTCTGTACGAATACATCAGGTGTTGGCAGGGAGGAAAGTACGCGCTGCAATGGGAGGAGGTGGGCGCGCTGGGGCCAGGCGCACGCGCAGGCCCCGGTGGTCAGACGCCGCGTCGCTGGCATTGAGGATGGGACAAGAGCGTAGCGACCAGCAGCGTGTGAATAGCAAGCATTCATGCTTTGGCAAGCTGCCGAGTCGTAGACTAGCAGAACGGAGATTAGGGAAACCCACAGGGTTAGTCAGGCCGCTGCGTATTACCCTACGCTTTGGCTGTTACACCGGTGGAAAAGCGCAGCGGGGGTCGCGCGCGGCGGAGTGGCGTTATGCCACCCGCTGCGTGCACCTTAGCCCCCGCAGTGCGACCGCGAGCAATTCTCTGTCCGCTGCCTCGTGCGCCTCAGTTTGCACGGCCCTGCTAGCAGCGGACACAGCCCGTAGCCGTACATCCCCCAAATCCCGCTCCACAGCATGCATGGCATGCCGGTCCTTCTGCCGCACAGCATGCGCTCCCGGGTTCCTTGATTGCACATTGCCACATCTACCCTGCCGTGCGTGACTTCTACCCTGCCAAACCGCCTCCACAACCTTCTGACCGTGTCTCCTCATGTTTGTACTCTTCCTGCACGCAGTGAGCGCCTTCGTGACGCACGGCGTGTTCCCCAACATGTCGTGGGTCAAGTTCCGGGCCGACCTGGGCAACGGCGCGCAGGACGGCTTCCGCTACTTCTGGCTGTCGGACTCGTGCCCGCAGACGGTGCGCGACGTGCGCAACAAGGCGCCCTTCGAGGTGCTGTCGCTCGCCGGTCCCATTGCCGCCGCGCTGCAGATCTAGGCGTGTGCGGCCAGGAGGCGGCGCGGCAGGTCGCGATGTGTTGCACGTGCACGGCAGAGGCCTGGCGCACAGCCTTGTGCGGCGCACTCGAGTAGGGCGTGTGTGTGTGTGTGTGTGAGTTGTGGTGTTGGCCTCGCGCCCACGGTGGACGCTCCTTGCGGGAAACGCACCACCCTCGCCGGTGTGCTCAAGGCAGTCGCGGTAGCATGCGCACATCTCGGTCACGCGCATGCGCCTCGGTCGCGCACATGCGCGGCCTGCCATGCGCTGCTTGCGAGGTCGCTCCGGGGTTGCGGCTTGCGTGTGTGGGCAAGCATAGGTTGTGGTAAACGCCGCACGGGGTTGGGGCAGGCAAGGTAGCAGGCATTGATTCAAGTCGAGTGGCATGTGGGTGTGCATATATCCCGCTCAGTAGGACCGTAGTAGGAAGCTGTGTGACGGAAACAGGTGACAGAGTAGGGTAATGGTGACAGCATCATAGTTAGTAGGGCAATGAATTTTTGTGCACATGTGTGTGAGAGCTGACTACTACTGCCCTGCGGCACACGCCTTGCATGGGATGCGCGGCACAATTACGCCGTGTTGGATGCAACATGCATACCCAGACTTCGGCGTTGTTATTTACTTGAAGCTGTGAAGACTGTAGGTATGACGAGACGGCACATGGACAGACCTTGTCCGGATGGCGCGTTGCTTTGTCAGATTGCCTTTTCTGTGCTGAGCTGAACACTTGTCTGTGCTGTGCCATCGGACGCACGAGCGATGTGCTCCACGTGCTGAGTACAAGGTAGCAGTAATAGGTGCGAGGGCGATGAACGCAGGTCTGCTGCGAAGTGGCAGCGTGGCGCGCGCGTGCGCACCCGGGAAGCCCCAGCAGGCGGCACGCGGTACGAAGGCCTCTATTGGTCCGCCGTGCCCATGCGCCGGCGACGCGTCTGGTACGGTGGGTGTGATTGCAAGCCTCGGTTCAGGTGTTACAGCAGGGGGGATGCGTTGCAGCAATGTGTGACGATGACTCAGCATATTAATTCTAGTGACGCTGACCTGATATATCGCATAGTAAGCACCTATGATGCTGCGTTGATTTGGCGGGCAGTACGTAGCCTGAAGGCTCAGGCCCCAAGAACAATGTAACGCGGCGTTCGCCTCTGGCCATCCGTTACAGTGCTCTCCCAGGCTCTCCACGCCATTAATGCCACCACGGTGGGCCATCCGTGGCTCGCGCCACCGCAGCGTCCACACGCGAACAATCAGTGCCCGTATCTTGTAGATGCCCCTGGGCCCCCGGTGTCTACTACCGTGTAGATGCCCCCTTCTGATTTATCTCACCCGAAAAAATATTCTTGGGGGGCAAGCCCCCCAATTCCCCCCACCCCCCCCCCCCAAAAAATTTCTACCCTCCCCCCTCTTTTCCGCACCAAAACGTGCCAAAACGTCTACCTCCCGTAGACGTGCGCCCCACCAAACCCTGAAAGCTTCTACGTTTTCGGCCGAAAAGGGGCAAATTTCTACCGGTAGAAGGAAGATACTGGCACTGCGAACAATGTGTCGAGCTTGCAGGCGGCGGAGGCGACCACTCAGGAGTCAGGACGGCGTGTTGGGGCTAGGAATCCTGCCACAGGATCAACCTATCAATCTCCCTACATATCCCGGACGGCTGGGTAAGGACACGCTTCCTGTCCTCCATACCCCTGCTGCTGCGTACATGACCCATCACCCGCCACTTCCATCGATCCAGCTGCGCCACCTGGGCGGCCTCGTCAGCGCAGCTGGCCATGGCCAGCCGTCCTCCACACATCCAATGATGAGGCGGATATTTGCCGCAGCACGTGCACTCTATATATACAGGAGAGGGGAATTCGGTAGCCTAATTAAGGTGAGGGACTGCCTGCCCACCTTTCATGGAAGTTGGGGAGGCTCAGGGGAGTTGTGCGCGAACCGCCGCAAGCCATTTACATGCACCAGCTCCCACAATGCTAGGCGCGTGCTGATGCAAGCTGCACTGTGCGCGCGTCGGTCTCCTCCGCGCCGTACTGCTCACACCAGCTCCCCAACGTTGCCCTATTGGATTACCTCCTTACGCAGCACCGGCGCATGGACTGCCTCTGGCTGTCTCTGCACCGAGCGCGGGGCCCTCCCTGTGACTCCCTCCACGCGTTCCACGGACACATCACGGCATACCTCCTCACACAGCATACACCGTACACACGCATACAATACCGCCGGGCGAGCTGGGTTAGTGCCGTAGTGCCTGTGCAGTCCAAGAATCATTCCAAGGCAACGTCCATGCACTGGTCAGCGTACCGCACCTGGCATCAATCTTTCCTCGCTCAGGAAAAGAGCTGCATGCTTTGCTGCCCATGCTTGCTGGCCCGTGCAGCGCAAACTGCACGTCACGTAACAGTCAGCAACGCCACTAGCACCCGGCAGCCCCGGCCATCTAGGCAACTGCAGCTACTCTCATCGCACCATGCCGGACAGCGCTCCTCTGTCTGTGTATTCATCTACCTCACCCTGCTGCACACCCACAATACCGAGCGCCGGGCCCAGCGCTGTGCACGGCATCCCCAGCTCCGGTTGCTGCTGCTGCAGCTGTGAGCTCACTTGGCCTCCTCGGGAGTCTTGGTGGTCATGGCGTCCACCGCGTGCACCGTCTCCTGCAGCTCCAGCCAGATGGCCTGTGGGGGGGGGAAGGGGGAGGGGGATGCAGGCGGCGGGAGATGCTTTGGCGGGGAGGAAAGGCGTGGTACCACGGATGTGGTGTGGCGTCGGGGTACACAGGCTGTTGCACTAGAGGCGCACATGAGATACCAGCAAATGCTTAGGTATGCAAACGGCGTTGGTTTCGTTCAAGGCTCTTTCGCGTGTCCCAAAAGCCCGCCGAGAGTACTCGCCCTGAGCCGTTCATCCCTGGCCCTCGCACACGAACCCCTGCCGCCATGCACCCCAGGCTTTCTCACCTTGTATACCATGCGCTGCCGCTGCATGCTGTTCTTCCCCTCGAACAGGTTAGACACCACGTCGATGCTCACGTGCCGGCCGTCGCCATAGACGTCAGAGATAGAGCAGTTGTCGGTCTCAAGCGCCTCGCAGATTTTCGCCTTCATGGACTCCATCAGGGCACTGGTGACCTGACCGTCCACACCCCCGGAAGGCGCACTAGCTGCACCCGGGCCCGAAACAGGAATGCCACGGGCGACGAATCGCTGGGAGCGGCCAGAAACCTCCGCCGATGGGGCCAGGGGGACGCGACGAGCGGCCACGCGAGCAGGGCGAAGAACGGAAATTGCAGCTGAGGTGCTACAGCACGCCTCCTGGTGAGGAACGCGCGGCAGCGCAAGCGCAGGGCGAGCAAAGAGCGAGGCCATTTTCGTGCGTGCACAAAGTACGTGAACTGGGTTGTCAGTTATTCGCACTGACTATATTCCTCTTATAATCCGGGTACTTTTTGCTAGTAAAGCGACGCAAGACTGCAATTGCAGCGTGCATGCCACGCATGAACGCATGGGTCAAGAGTTCTCCCTGCTTTGATGTTGTGCAAACTCAACATTTGGTCACAGATTTGATTCGTTTTGCGTGTTTTAGAGCGCTGGACCACTGGCTAAGTCCCAGCGCCTCAAGACGTTTCAGGCCGACCTATCTATGTCATATTCTATAGGTTGGGCCATATTCGATTGCCTGCAAGAACTTCTCTGAGGCAGCCTGAAGCCTTATCTAAAGCGTCGGCTGAAAATTGTGTCGGCGGAGCACTTGGTGTGCCGGCACCGAGGCCTTTCGAGGCTAGCTTGGCGCGACTGCACCTACGTCGCTTCAGATAAGCGTGTCATCAAAATAACAGTGCTCGAGCGCTCGGCATCCGAGCTGGTGTTGGCAGAGCTCCAGAACCGTGGTTCGTTAAGTGGCACACCTGGTGCAGAACACCAGCGACCGTGAGGCGCCGCCATGCGCCCCATCAGCGCCTGTAACCCTTGCTGCAGCGGCGTATCCACCTCCAGCTCTGGACTGGGCAACACCTACGCCGCGGCAGCAGCATGCGGCGCCCGCTCCCCCCTAACGGCGCCGGTCGCAGCACCAATCAGTTGCACGCCCCTACCGCCGCGCACCTCCTGTCTCTCTCACCACCGCGGGGTTCCCGGCACCTCCAGCACTCGCCAGCGGCACCATTCTGCCTTCCTTATAATTTCAGCGGTGACGGGGTCAGGGGTTGCTGGAGGCGCCACCAGCTCGGGGGCGGGCAGCAGCAGCGGCGGCGGCGGTAGGCTGACACGCGGCCGCACCGCGCGCACGACGCTGTCAGCGCCGTCGCCGGACGCAGTGGAGGCGCAAGAGCCGCAGTCACAGTCACTGGCGTCACCGCAGCAGCGATTGAAGCGCAGGACGGAGGTCCAGGTCTTGGCGCCGGAGGCTCCCGCTGGGGCCACCCCGGCGGGCTCCTCCGCCTCCGCGCCGGCGGGCATCTCCGCGACCGACTACGCTTCCTGGAAGGTGGGTGGCGCGGGCGGGTGGCGTTGTCATCGCATCGATACCTAGGAACACATGCAAGGGGCAAATGTGCACTGCTAAGGTCATGAATCTTTATTTTTCATTCACGCCAACGCTGACTCTGCCGCTGCACTGGGCACCCATGTCCACTGCCGCTGGCTCCCCAGGTGTCGGAGCTGCAGGACGCGCTGGCGGCGCGCGGCTTGCCCCGCACCGGCCGCAAGGCGGACCTGGTGGAGCGCCTAGCAGGCACGGCAGCGGGCGCCGCCGCCGCCGCAGCAGCAGCAGCAGCAGCACCCGCTGCTGCTGCTGCTGCTGGCGCCGCACCTCCCGTGCCCTTGCCTGCTGCAGCGGCTGGCGCTGACGAGGCGTCGGCGGCACCAGCCGCTCCGCTGCGGCGACGGTCCCGGCTGACGGTGACACGGACCAAAGTGGCGGCGGATGTGGACAGCGGCGTGGGCGATGACGGCGCACGCGGAACGGCGCGTACGGCCGCAGCCTCAAAGCGGGCGCCGGCAGGACTCCGGTCCAGCGACGAGGAGGCGGGTGATGGTGGCGGTGGGAGTGGGATCCTAGACGCCCTGTTTGACACGTTGGCCCTGGACATTACCGTCAAGGAGCAGCGGCCTGGGCGGCGGCCGCCGGGCGCCGCCGGCAGCGCAGGCGGCAGCACGGCCGGTAGCCTCGCGGACACGGCCGGCGACAGGCGGCCGCGGCCTTCCCGGCCGACGGCAGCGGCACCGGCGGCCGCGGGGCGCGGCACGGACTCTTTAGATTCTGTGGACTTTGGCCATGGCCAGGAGGGGGACACCGGGCCAGAGGCCTTGTCGTCCAGTCTGGCTTCGCAAGGAGCCGGCCCACGGGCGGCGCCCACTGCGGCGGCACCCGCGGCAGCGGCAGCCGATGCAGCTGCCAGCGGAGATGCCCGGCCGCGTCGGTTAACTATGCGGCGTGAGCGGTCGTCGGAGGCGGGAGATGCCTGCGGCCCAGCGGTGCCGGCCGCGGCTGCTTCGGTGGCGCCGGCCGCGGCGCCGGCTGCTGATGGCAGCGGCGAGGGAGTGCGGGAGCGGCGGGTGCGCGAGCGGCCGCCGCCGGTGGGCCCGGCGCCCGACCTGTCCCAACTGCCGCCCTGGCCACCCCAGTGAGTGGTGGATGCGGTGCGAGGTGCACATAGTCACCTTGCGGTTTGTGCGTTGTGTGGCAGGGTTGCACGTGCACTTGCATCCGGGATGCTGAGAAGCGAGACTGCCGCGGCGTGGGGGTGCACATTGCGATACGCCCTGCCCGTCCTGCCTGACCAGAGAGGAGTATATTGCACCTGGTGGGGGTTGTAGGTTCCTGGGCCGCCTTCGCCGACTGGAGGAGATCGCGCCGGGCGACACCGACAAGCAGGTGCGGCTGGGGGCCTGGCGTGTGGCCATGGGGCAGAACTGGTGGCGTGGCTGGAACGGCGTACGGGGGGCTTGGGCCTTGGGTTGGGGGTCCGCCATGTCGACCGCGGGCGAGGGGTCTTGATTCCAGTGTAACGCCCACCCGCACGGACACGAATGCATGGACCTCATGCGTAGTATCTTGCTGCTTTTTCCGTGCGGCCTGCAGGAGGGTGTGGCACTCGAGAATGTGCATGGCCTGTCGCTGACGTGTCTGGGCAGCGCGCCGGGTCTGGCCGCCCGCGCCGCAGCTGCTGGCAGCCTCGGGGAGGACCGCGCACTGGGCTCGCTGGCGCTGTCCCGCGGCAAGGACATCTTCATCTTCGACGTCGGTGCGTGCGTGCGTGCGTGCGTGCTGGCGACCGCAGCGTGCGAGTTCGCATTGCGTGGGGTGGCCCAGGTGGCGAGTGCAGTGGATGCCGCGGGAAAGGCGGTGCCTGAGAGACTACTGCAGCTAGCCCCCCTTGGAGGTGCGTTGCTCGGTTGACGTGGCCATGCACCCCGACACCCTCTCCTTGCGTTGCCGTTGTGCGCCTCGCTGCGTGACTGTCCAGGCGACGACACGCAGAGGCAGGTGGGCCAGGCCTACCACGTCAAGCCCTCCAAGATATTCCGTATCTTCCTCACCAGCCTGGCGCCGGGTGCGTGTGCGTGCGCATGTGCATGCGTGCGCGCGTGCATGTGCTCTTGTGTGGTCCCGTGCGTGCGCATGTGTCATGTGCTGAGCTACCCAGGGCGACCTGTTACAACACGGTCCAGCACGACGTTGACACCCCCCTGCCCCTGGAGTCGACACTTCCCCTAAAATCACCAGGCCACCCGCAGCTCCACGACATGCCCCAAACTGCGCACCGCAACCTCCCTGCCCGTCAGCCTGCCTTTCTGCCCTTCCAACCTCCTCTCTCCCTCCGCTGTATTGTTGTGCATCTAGTTCCTGTTGGGATCGGTTTACCATTAACCAACTCCCTCTCTCCCCCCGCTCCGCCCTCCCTCCTTCCCTCCCAGAGGCGGTGCTGGGCCTGCCCGGCCTCATGTGCACCATCAACGCCTCGCGCGAGCGCGGCCACGAGCTGGCGGACATCCCCGTGCACGTGTACGGCCCGCCCGGCACCGCGGCCTTCCTCACGTCCATGATGCGCGTCAGCCAGACCTACCTGGAGGTCACTGTGGTGGTGCACGAGGTAGGCAGGGGCGCGCGTGTGTGTGGCCGTGCCCGGGGGGAGGGGGCGTGGCTTGGTGGGCTGCGTACACGGGTGCTTGGATGGGCACGTGTTGTGCAATGCCAACAGAGGGCGAAGGCTACGGGCAAGAAGAGGGAAAGCCGCATGCGTACTGTGGTATTTTTTACACACTTACTTATACCGTCCCGTAATACCAATCGCCGCCTGCCCTCGCCGCCTGCACCCTGCAGTTCTCGCCGGGCCATGTGTCAGCCGCGGAGCTGGCGCCCATCGTGGGCGGCATCGCCGGCGCCGGCGGCCCCCTGGCCGCCGACAAGAACCGGCGCATCAGCCGCCTGGCGCTGCCGCCTGACCAGCTGAACCCGCGCGGCGGAGTGGACGCGTCGCTGCTCGCGTTCGCGCCCGAGCAGGTAGGCGCGCACTTCGCGGCGAGCCAGCGCGGCGTGTGGGCGGCAGGGGTGAGGGTTGTAAACACCTGCCCAGGCTTAACTTGTGATTTGTGATTGGGAGTGAGGCCTTGTGTATGGGGCTACTTGGCTGCATGTTTTATACTTGGGAAGTGTATAGGCGGAGCACCCATGTGGAGAGGGAGTGTGCAGCTCGTGCGGGTACGGCCCCGTATGCCTTGGCACTGACAACTCTAACGCGGCAACGCGGGCATTGAACGCCGCGCGCAGGGCCGTGGCCAGAAGCGCAAGGGGCGCAACGCCTCCGGCGGCGTGCTGTCGTTTGACCCGCGTGCCGGCTACCTGCCCTGGCCGGAGCTGCAGCCGGGCGACCCCGACAGGTGCGCGTGCTCCGGGGGGTTGGGAGCTGCTTTCGGACTGTGGACAACATGAGCAGGCAGCACTCATTGGGGCAGTTGCCCAGGCCGGGAGCGAGCTGGGGCAGGGTCTGTCCTGATGCGCTGTCTGGCCCATCTGAGGGCTGCGGGCTGCGCGCTGCGCGCTGCGGGCTGCGGGCTGCGGGCTGCGGGCTGCGGGCTGCCCCCGACCGCATACGACACAATCCTGTTTTGTGCCCTTGACTCCCCACTTATGGCGCACGGCCCTCCCTCGCGGCGTCGCAGACGCGGCTTGCCCGACCCGCTGTCGCTGACGTGGACACTGGAACTGGACGTGAGCGGCCGCGTGGTGGCTTGCCTGCTGCCCGCGGCCCCCGGGCAGCCCGGCGCCTTCGGCGGCGCCGATGGCGGCTCCCAGTCCTACGTGCTGGCATACACCGTCATGGTGAGCTCTTGTGGCCTCATGCGGGCATCAGGTGGACGTGGGACGTTCAATAGCGCGGCCGTGCCGGACATCCGTCTGAGGTTGTGACACCCATCGCATGGACAAGTCCCGCGGCTGACCACTGCACCTCACCAGCACAGCGCCAGGCTGGCCTGCCTGCGTCCCCCCTGGTCTTTTTCGCTCTCCTTGTCCCTGGCGCTGCTGCGGCTGCTACTGCTGATGCTGCTGCTGCTGCTGCTGATGCTCATGCTGATGCTCATGTTACTGCTACTGCTGCTTCTACAACTACTGCTGCTGCTGTTGCTGCTGCTGCTGCTGCTGCTGACGGTGACGACAACAACGACGACACTGCAGGAGGCGGACCGCTCGGGCGCGCTGGTGACGGAGCGCGCCGCCGCAGCCGGGCTGGAGGGTGGCCCCGACTTCGCGCGGCTGAAGCAGGGCGAGACTATTGCCAACGCGTGAGTTGTGCCTCATGCTTGGAATGGCGCAATGGCGCAGTGGGTTGCGTGGAATTTGCGCAATGACTGAAGGCGCGGCTCACGAGGCGGTAGGGGTGGGGCGCTGGCGTGGGGGGGGAGGGGGAATGCACGGAAACATGCATATGCGCACGCCAGCGCCCAGCTGCTATCCGCATCTTCAGAGCCTGGGACGGGTGGCGGCTGTGTGGCAACGGTACACACGCACGCACAGCTTTTGGGACACCCCACCGCCAGGGGCCCCTGTCTCCTCCTCATCCGCCGCGCGGCCCTGCACCGCCCTCCGCCGCCCTGCGCCACACAGGTGGGGGCAGCCCATCCCGCCCGAGCTCATCATCTCACCCAAGCGCGCCGGACGTCGGGTGGTCGTGGCGGGCAACGCCACCGACCTGCGGCCCCTGGCGGCACACCCGCACGCCCGCGGCGCCGACATATTGGTGCCGGGTGCCGTGTGGTCGCAGGTGAGATAAAGGGGAGGGGAGGGCATGGCAGGCTGCGCGCGTGCGCACATGCCTGACCTACAACGCGTGCATTCGCAGCAAGGGTCAAAGATTGGAGTTTTACTGATTGTTTTCTTGGCCGTTTCCTGCCAACAGGCGAAGGCACAGGCGGCGGCCGATTACGGCGGCTGCACCACCGCGGCCGTAGGCGCCGCCGCGGCCGCGCTGGGTGTGCGCTATGTGGTGCTGTCCCGCTTCAGCGGCCCCGACACGGCTACTGCCGCCGCTGGGGGCGCAGAGGGCGAGGACCTAGACAGGGACGAGCTGCCCATGGAGGCCCACACGGAGAAGCTTGTGGCGGAGGTGCAGGCAGCTGCTACTGCGGCTACAGCTGATGAAGTGGGCGGCACCGGTGGCGGCGGTGGCGGTGGTACCAGCGAGGTTGCTTCCACCTCCAGGCGCCGGAGCGTCCGCAAGACCGCCGCCGGGCCAGGAGCTGGCGCAGGCAGCACGGTGCCGGCGGCAGTAGCAGGGTCCCGGCTGCGGCGGGTGCTGCTACTACGTGACTTGGACACGGCCCTCATGGAGAAGAACGAGGGGCCCCTGGAGCCACAGGAATGAGGGGATGCGCTGGGGGCTAAACTGTTCGTTGAGCTTGCACAGAAGGTGACAAAAGCTTTCGCTTTTAGAGCTTCACCACATCAGGTCATCAGGTGTTTGGCTATGGCGGGCAAGATAGCGCTTTGGGCAAGGCTTTTGCGCGGGAAGGCGGCACGGCCTGTGAATGTGGCCTTTACAGGGAGCCTCGAGTCCGTGAACTAAATAACTAGAAACTATATATGGAAGGAAGCGCTTTCCCGGTAACCGCCCACACGTTTTGAACCGGATGCAAGTAACATGTGCAACTTAGCTGTGTATCCGGGCATTACTGCTGGAGTAGGCAAGGCTAAACGTTGTGGCGTGGGAGGGGTGAACCATAAAATGGTGAGGCCTACCTGCCCGCCTGCCGGTTCCGCTACAAGGGGGTTGCTTCCACCTCCAGGCGCCGGAGCGTCCGCAAGACCGCCGCCGGGCCAGGAGCTGGCGCAGGCAGCACGGTGCCGGCGGCAGTAGCAGGGTCCCGGCTGCGGCGGGTGCTGCTACTACGTGACTTGGACACGGCCCTCATGGAGAAGAACGAGGGGCCCCTGGAGCCACAGGAGTGAGGGGATGCGCTGGGGGCTAAACTGTTCGTTGAGCTTGCACAGAAGGTGACAAAAGCTTTCGCTTTTAGAGCTTCACCACATCAGGTCATCAGGTGTTTGGCTATGGCGGGCAAGATAGCGCTTTGGGCAAGGCTTTTGCGCGGGAAGGCGGCACGGCCTGTGAATGTGGCCTTTACAGGGAGCCTCGAGTCCGTGAACTAAATAACTAGAAACTATATATGGAAGGAAGCGCTTTCCCGGTAACCGCCCACACGTTTTGAACCGGATGCAAGTAACGTGTGCAACTTAGCTGTGTATCCGGGCATTACTGCTGGAGTAGGCAAGGCTAAACGTTGTGGCGTGGGAGGGGTGAACCATAAAATGGTGAGGCCTACCTGCCCGCCTGCCGGTTCCGCTACATCCCCCTTCAGGGTCCACCTCCTGGTCTCCTGTCCCTTGCACAACCCACTCATTGTCGCTGTCTAAGGCGTTTTATCATTTGGGAGGTGTCTATGAGGCAGCGGCCGGATGCGCAGCCTTCCAGTGGGTAACGCCCGGGTTGCACCCCCGCCACAACCCAGCGAAACCGCGAAGCGTGGCTGTTCCACTGGCCTCAACATTTGCTGCTCCCGGCCGGATCATTGTTGTGTTTCGGTATTTTAACATGTAGCTACATACATTTGCATACTCGCTGGAGGCGGGGGAGAGCCAGAGCGCGACCGCGTGAACCGCCGCCCGGGCGCGACCACAACACCCAAGCATGCTTGCACGCGCCAACAAATCGCTTTTAGCTTTATGTATGCCTGTCTATTGCTTAGACACGTGGTTGGGGCAATTCGACCGCGAAACAGGCGTGTACGGGTGCAATGAGCCCTGCCAAAATTTTCTTTGTTGTGTTTGTCCCCTTCCCCCAGCTCGCCTCTTCCAGCCGTTTACATTACTGTAGACCCGGCACACGCCACATTTAGTGGTGCAATTTTTTACTGTGGCTGCCGGCTTGCTCTAGGACCACAAAATGCGCGTCTCTGCTCGCACTCTGGCCCAGCGGGCCTCGCTGCCCGCCCGCAGCACTGGCGTTGTGAGCCGTCGCAGCCTGGTTGCTCCCGCGCCTGCCCGCAAGGCCAACCTGGCCACTCGCGTCGCCGCTATCGAGGAGCAGCAGACCTCTTTCCAGGGCGACGAGCAGCCCGTCGAGGCCGCCCTCGATCCCGCCAGCATTGTAGACGTGGACCCTGCTGCTGTGGAGGAGATGGACCTGCAGGAGCTGGACCAGGCCCAGGAGGACCTTCTGAAGTGGATGATGCTGGACGAGGCGACCCAGGAGGAGGACCTGGATGAGATGGTGGACTACGACGATTTCGGTGACGAGGAGTACGCTGACATGTATGAGGAGGTTGAGGAGATGCTGGAGGCCGTGGACTATGAGTTCAAGGTTGGCGACAAGGTGAGCGGCACCGTCATTGAGGTCGACGACGACGGCGCCTACGTGGAGATTGGCGCCAAGGCCATCGCTTTCTGCCCCGTGACCGAGTGCTCGTTCGCGCGCCTGAAGACGGTGAGGACGGGGCAGGGGTGGTGGCAATTTGGGGTCGTGGCTGCGGCCACTGCTTGCTGGGGACGGGTGCTCTCGCCTGGGGGTTGTGCGTTCCACGGCTGCAGGCATGTGGATTGGGACCTGAGCTTCTTTAATTGTCGCTGTGCAGCCCCTGGAGGCCCTGCGCCCGGGCATGAAGCGCGACTTCATGGTCGTCGAGGACGAGGAGGAGTATGGCCAGGTCATTGTGTCCCTGGCCGCCATGGAGGTGAGGCTGTTTGGACGCTGGCAATTGGGTGTGATCGCGCGGTCTAGTAGCGCAAGCTGCAAATTGTGGCTCTCGGGACGGTCGTCGCTTCCGTAGGCCAGGCACGCAGAACGAGCTCACAATGCTAAGCAATGTTGATTTGTGGGCGTATTGCAGTTCCGGCGGAGGGTCGCGGGTTGCCGACTTTCAGCTGCAGCAAAGACAGCGGGAAGGGCGAGCAAGTTGGGGCCGCCGCGATATACAAATCAAGCAATGCTCTTGTAACGAGGTGGAACCCCGGGCAGGCCTGGGTTTGGCGGAGTCTCGGGGTGAGCACCAACCCCGCCATTGCAACTGCCACTGCAGGCCACCACCTTCTGGCAGCGCATCCGCCAGCTGCAGGAGGAGGACATCACCGTCACCGTGTCCGTGGAGTCGGTCAACAAGGGTGGCATGCTGGTGAAGTTTGGCATCTACGATGGCTTCATCCCCGTCAGCCAGTTCGGCCCGGTGAGCGTAGCGGCGGCGGGCGCCAGCAGAGCGGTCTGCGGCAGCTGGAGCAGTGCTGTGGTACAATCCATTCGGGTCGTATTTGGGACGTGCATCAGTTTTGTGGCGCTCTGCCACGGATTGAGAGTGTGTGTTTGGGGTGGGGACGGAGGTGCGGTCCGTTTGCACGCGCCGTTGACTCTCTGTTTTCAACTGAATGTGCAGGCTATCACCCCCGACAACATGGAGAGCCTGGTGGGCTTCGAGCTGCAGGTCAAGTTCCTGGAGGTTGATGAGGTGAGCGCAGCAAGTCCTCACGTGGGGCGGGGCCCAGGTTGATTGCGCGTCGAAATCCGCGTGTTACTGCTCGAAGTGCATACATTCCTGGCACCTGGTGTGCACACGCGTATTTTATGCTCGCGCAGGAGGCTGAGCGCCTGGTGTTCAGCCACAAGCGGGCGAGCAGCACCGTGTCCAACGACATCCAGGGCTTCAAGGTGCGCTACCAGCTGTGCGGGCGCGGTTCGAGGAGCATTAAGGAGGGTGTAGATGCGGCGCACCGGCCGAAGCGGAGCCAGAATGGTGGTGGAAGGAGCTGGAGCAGCAGCCGCCATGGACAGGAAGCCTGCGACCTTTGTGGCCTGCAAACACGTAGCAGCTGCAGGCGGGGCCTGCAAGCGGCGAAATGGGGGTTTTGAATGGGGGCCGTGCTGTCTCGGGAGTTAGCCCGGAGGCTCCAGAGGAGCAGGCGCCCAGGCGCCGCCGGCAGCCCGCTGGTGCAGCCGGCACTTCACTGCCGGGGCTGATTTACGGGCCTGGGAAGGGCTCCTGCAGACAGTGCGGCAGCCATCCAGTCAGCCTCGTTCCAGCGTCAACAGCCCGGCTTGGTTTGGTGGCGGGGCTATCCGGGCGGACGTGCCGGAGCAGCCGAACACCCTAATATATATGCTGTCTCACCTCTGAACAACTGTGTACATTGTTGTGTTTGTAGGTCGGCGATGTGGTTGCGGGTGTTGTGCAGTCGGTGAAGCCCTATGGCGCCTTCATTGACCTGGGCGGCGTGACCGGCCTGCTGCACGTCAGCCAGATCAGCCACGACCGCGTGCTGGTCCTGGACAAGATCCTCCAAGAGGGCGACAAGATCAAGGTCATGATCCTCAGCCAGGACCGCGAGCGTGGCCGCGTCACGCTAAGCACCAAGAAGCTGGAGCCCACTCCTGGTGTGTTTGTGAAAGGGCTGTGGCGGGGACCGGCCAGCCAACGGGTTATAAGGGGTACACAGCCGCCCCAGAGCAACTGGGATGGGCGGCCAGAGCTTCGGAGAGCTGCACGTGTGCATAACGTTGTCTTTCACCTTTGCGCTGCGTAGGTGACATGCTGCGCGACCCCCAGCTGGTGTACGAGAAGGCCGAGGAGATGGCTGAGCAGTTCCGCAAGCGCGTGGAGCAGGCTGCCCAGAGCGCCGCGGAGACCCAGCCGGACGCTCTCGGCGCCGCGCCGGAGGGCCAGCCCTTCGTCTACTAAGCGTGTAACACCGAGCGCCGGGCTGGGTGGCAGCACCCAGACAGGCGGTTTCGGAGGCAGGAGCGGACAGCTGCGGTGGCTGCTCGCTGCAGCGGTGACTTGGCAGGCAACAGCCGGCGCGCCGCAGCAGCTGGGCGCGCCTGCTTAGTCAGCGCTTAGTTGCGGTGTCTGCACAAATAGGCAGAGGCGGTGCGGCTGCGGCAGCGCGGGCGATGCTGGTCGCGAGTCGCTGGACGGCGGCTAGCGGTGGCAGTCCCGGGTAGCAGTAGCCCTGTCGCGACTGCGCCAACGCGCTGCGGCAGGGCGACCGGGGCGTGGCCGCGTTGCAAGGAGCAAACGCAGGCGAGGGTCCGGGGGAGGCGACTCACGCGGGCAGCGGCGAGCCGGTGCCAGGCGGGAGGAGCGCCTCATGCAGCAGCGGGTTTTCAGCAGGGTCAGAGCTGAGAAAGAGAGAGCGTGACAATTGTTTGTGCGTAGTGCGTATGGTGACTAGTTTGGCCGGTTGGGTCTGTGGGGCGCAAGCTTGCAGAGGCAGGGCGCTCCTGCGTGGCCGCGCCTTCGCTTTTGACTTGGATAGAAGAAGCTTGTCGCGTGGGGGTTTGGCCGCTGCAGCAGCCGTCGCTGCGGCCAGCCTTCCTCCGGCGGAGTCGGCGCTCCGTTCTTGGGCCTCCAAATTTTGGTACCCTTATGGGGTGTTCAGGAAAACAGGCGGCGTCGATAACGCCGCGTCGGCGCGGGGTCCTGGCGTCCAGGCCCCGTCAACAAACGCCGTCGGCGAAGCGCGTGCTTGGGCACACACAGTATTTTGCGCACTAAACCTGCGTTTTGCTATCCGGAGGGGCAGTGGAGCGCATAAGCAGCCGATGCATAAGGCAGTTTTTGCTTCGTCTTGCCGAGTGTCGAAACGTGTGTGTGAACCAGGCCGAGAGACGTACGGTTATGACTTGAAATGAGAGAGGAAATGCTGCGAGCAGGTGGTCGTGTGGAAGCGGGGGACGCCGCAAATGCGGAATGTTGATGTGTCCATGCGCCGGGGGATACAACAATGAGCGCGGTGGCAACTAGCTCAGGCTGATGTGCACGCAGGCATGTAGGTGCAGGAGGCTTTGTGCGGTATCCGATGGCGTGTTGCAGGGCTCCGGCTCGGAAGGTTGGCCCGGGCTGCATCTTGTGTGCGCTCAGAATGCAAGCACGGTAGATACTGGCGTAGCGCATGGAGATTTTGCTGGAACACAGGCGCTCACATGCAACCGTCCCCAATTTAAAAAATGCGAAAACCTACCCACCTGTACCTTTAAGCAAGTGCCGAAGCGTATCTAACGGGCTCGTGAGCACTCATGCAGCTTGATGCTTTTGTACATTCCTAGACAGCTCTCCACGCTGCCGTCTGCTGATTACCAGCAGGATGCAAGCCCAGGGGCAAGCCTTCCGACTTGTGAGTGTTAAGCGGCTGCCACTTCCATCCATATAGTGCAACCCCAGTCCGCAAACGCTCTGCTTGTCTAAGGTGTTCCTGCCCGCATCTATTTCGTGGCCACCTGTAATCACAACATGCAGCAGTGGCCACGCGCCGCCTGCCTGTCAAGGTTCCTGTTCCGACGATCTTTCCAGCTGCTGCGCCTTTGTACAGAACACTTCCCGTGCTCTGATTGTCAACAACAAAACTAGCACACCACTCCACTCAAACTCCGCTCTCTTGCAGGCACTGCCTGAACACGTCTAAACAGTCAATGCGGCTAGCAATCATGCCAGGTGTGGTGGTCAGGGAGTGACCCGGCAGCCCGCGGAGCGACCACTTTCACTCGCTACCGGAATTGGCACTCCAAACCTGCGCTCCTTCGCACCCACGCGCATGACACGCGCACACATCACGTCAGGACCGGCCGCCTCCAATTACAAGGGCGAAGACACGCCTGTGGTGGGGTCCAGTGCCTGGATGCCGGCCTTGATTGCGTCGTACATTATGAAGTGGATGGGCGCGCCGATGGAGGTCTTGAGGCAGTTGGCGGCGCAGCCGCGGTACAGCGCCGCCACGCCGCCGCCGGGGCTGCGCAGAAGCTGGCGCAGGCAGTCGTAGGCGGACACGTAGCGCACAGCCTGAGGCCAGCAAGGGCAGGAGCCAGAGCAGGGTGGAGTGAGATACAATTTGGGAGGAGAAGGGCCAAGGCGGCTTGGGGCAGGACGTATGTGTGAGGCCTCCTGCGCAACTGGAGCCAACAGGCATTTTCGGTCGTGGACATGCCATTCCATCACCCTCCCACTCGCACCTGGCCTGCGCCTCCATTCATTTGCATGCAACGCCGGACCTACAGGTGTCAACGAACGCCGCACGCGTGTCAGCGCATCAGAGGAGCGGAATGTCTGCAACGGGTGCATCGCAGCAGCTGTGCTTGTGGCACACGCGGCATACCAGCGGCACGGTACTGCGCTCCAATCCAAGCCCTGGGCTGACAGGCAGCCTCCCCGCATGCACCTTTCCACATTTTGCTTCTGTGCAAGCCGCAGCCCCCCAACGCAATGGGACCATAAGCCCACCCACCGTGTCCAGCGGGTACACCACAGTCTGCGCCGACACCGCTGCCGCCGCGCCGCACCCCATCTTCAGCAGCGGGTACCTGAGGTTGCCGAGAAGCAGAGAAGCCAAGGGCAGCACTCAGCGCCCAGCTCTGCCCCGTGTGGTCGCTATCCAGGCCCCGAAGACGCGGGCGAATCCCTAATTCCCTGCACAGACAAGGCTAGAACGCCGAAATGTTGCGATTTCAACCCGAGTCCTGGGCACGCGAACTATTCATGCGTAGCAGGATGATTTGAGGAGGCCACCGCAGCGGACCCCCGTGGGCGCTCACCACCAGGCGGACACGGACTCCCGGTCCGCGGGCAGTCGCCGCCGCAGCTCGTCATACATGGTGAAACTGGGGAGTTGCGAAAGGCGCACGGGATGGATGAGGTGGTTAGCAAAAGAGAGCAGCGTGCGACGGTCAAGGCGCGAGGTGCGAGGGCAGAGAATGACCAGCTGCCCGCCCGGGCGTTCCGCGCGGCCTTGCCAGCCTGCCGGCTGGCCCCACACAGGCCTCTGGACCTCTTTCATCGCACATCTCACCCACGCCGTACCGCTGCCCGGCCGATTCACCAAGAAGCTCCCAAAGCACCGACACCATATCCCATGGGTTCTGCTCTACCCTGATGTGTGTGTCGTTCGACCTGGTCCAGGGCCGTTAAAGATAATGCCCGGGCCACACTGAGTTGGTAATGTCTGACCTCTGAATTGGGTTGAACCACCCGTCCATATCTTAGAAAACACTGGGCGCCCATCCCATGCTCGCCATTACCAGCCCCCGCTTCCCCCGGCCCCCACCTGATGGCCAGGTATGGCGCCACGCCGCCCATAGACAGCAGGCAGCCGCGGTACAGCCCCCGCACGCCCTCCTCACGCAGCGTCGCCACCATGCAGGCGCGGATGTTGGGGTACGCCCGGCCCGCCCCAGCGGCGCTGCTGCTACCCGGGCCCGGCCCGGCGCCTTGCCCCGCCGCCCGCAGCGCTGCTTGCCCCTGCCCTGCCGACGCGGGGCCTGCAGCGGAGGCGACCGCTGGCGACGTGAAGCTGCGTGTCTGCGAGGTCGCAGCTGCGGCGCCCGGCCCACCTGCAGCCGGGCGCCCGCTGACAATTGTTGTGCCGGCGGCCTGCGACGCAGCGGCCGATGAGGACGGACCAGGCCCCGCCGCTGCCCCTGCCCCCGCCGCCATCCCCGCACCGGTCGCTGCTCCTCCTACTGCTCCAGCTCCAGCCGCCCCTGCTCCAGCCGCACTTCTCTGCGCCGCTGACTTTGCTGACGTCAACGCAGGTGACGCCCCCGCCGCCAGGGACTGGTCCGCGGTGATGCGTGTGCGGCACAGGTCCAGCGGGTAGAAGAGCGCTGTCTTCAGGATGCCGGTGGCGGCGCCCGCCGACAGCTTCTCCACCACGCCAGGCGGCGAGCCGTCCAGTGGAGCGAACAGCACCCGGAACTGGTCTGTGGCGGCGTTAGTTGGATACAGCTGCGGTGTTAGCATAAGTTTGCCCCGGTACAGCCCCAATGCCCTGTTCGCTGGGCGCCGCCGCTCGACTCACCATGGATTGCGAACCGGAACGCCACGTCGGGGAACAGCCGGGCCACATTGGCACCGTTACCGCGCCACAGTGACTGCGGTGTGTGGGAGGGCGCAGAATGGCGGACAGGGTTCAAGACCGCCCTGCCATTCAACATTAGCAGCTGAGCAGGCGGACGCGTCGGCGCTACATCCACAGCCAGCCGTATGGCCACGTTGCGCCCTAGAACAAGCGCCCTCAGCCAGACCACCAGTGCCAGCGATGTTTGGTGGCCCAGCTCACCAGCACGCCACCCTCGCGCGCCGGCAGCCGCGCCAGCACGTCCCGTACTCCCATGTACCGCGGCGCAGCCCTGTCGGCAGACGCCATGTGCTGCACCTGCAGCAGGATCTGGAAACACGTGTAATACAGGGAAAGATTCTTTAGGCAAGAAAGAAGTTGCGTATACCGATGTGTGTGGGAAACGTAATAGACATATATGGAGTTGCAAGCTAATGTCGTATGTGTGGGCATGTGGAGCGGCCGCCACGCTCTCAGCCCCTCCCTCCGGGCCCCCATTGGTTTCTCTTCAGCTTTCCTGCCACTGCCGTCCTGCCACTGCCACCCAGCACTCAAACCCACACATAAGCCCACAGGCGCCGAATGGCAGGGGCCTCTTGCTAACCGTACCTTGATCCGTTCAAGGGGCGCCACCATGGTTTTGGCAATTGCGCTCGACCCGCCCGAGCAGACAAGTTGCACGCTGAACAGCCGCAGCTGGTCGCTGAGGGCAGCCGTCCAGTTCTCCTTGATCACAAGCGGCTTGCCGGGCGGCCGGCCATTTGCTAGCGGGCTTTGAAGCAGCTCTACCTGCCCCACCATCTTGCCTCCTCGACACGCGTGCGCAGGACTCGCTGTGGCTGTCGATGCAGGTTTTGGGCTGTCAAGCCTATGTAGATGGTCGAGACAAGCTCAGCTTATGTGTAACACAAGCTGAAGAGCATCGGTGTGACGCCTCGCAAACTGATTGCAACCGAGGCACCGTTCTACGCGGTATAACTAAACGTAACAAAGTTTATTGATACTCAAGCGTTATGATGCGCTCCCAAAGTAACAAGATATAGAATTGGCTTGCAATCGGGCCTCGTTCCCGCCCATGGTGCTTCTTCGGTCGCCTTTCGCGACGCCATCTGTATTTTTTGCATTTGCTTCTATTTCTCGGACTGAAATACTTCTGCAACACTCGTTACCTGTCGGCTCTGTAACGATGCTTCTCAGCAAGCAGTTCGCTGGGCCCCGGCTTGCAACTCGGCCAAGCAGGCGACAGGCAATGCTTCCACGCTGTGCGCATAGCCCTGAATCTGGTGCGGCGTGGCGCAAGTGACTATTTTTTTTACATCGCGGTTCTTTCCGCCGACCGGAAGGAATGTTCCAGCCGGCGCGACACCTTGATCAAGTGACCAAGTTTATGTCGCGCGTGGTTGCAGGCATGTCGGATGAGCACAAGCGTAAGGTGGAGGTCCGCGCCTGGATTAACGCCTGGTGAGCCTTGAAGGGGGCCAACTAAGCGTGTGTGCTGGCGTCGTTATGTGCCATTGCTTGTGGGAATCATGTTGGTCGCGGAAGTGTCGTCTCGGTTGTTGGACACTGTTGTTGCCCATGTCGACGACACACGAGTCGACCGCCGTCGCAACGCCTGAAGGGCGCAGCGCGGGCTTCACAGGCGCCAGCTGCGTAGAGGGCGGTGTCGACGCTGCCGACACTTGGTCTTTGGTGGTGTCACGTCTCAGTGCAGCGGCCAACCACCCAACTTGCAGGCGCGGGGGCGTTGGGACGGGAAAGCCTTATACGCGTCCGGCACACCTGCATGTCATATCCGTGCACTACGCTGGCGGTGAAGCTCTGCAAGGCGTTTCTGTGCCCATGATTGACGGCACTGCACCGCCCCTCCTCCCCACTTGCCTTCCGCCCATGCGCCACCTGCATCCCGACCACCCGCACCCATGCCACCGCCTCCACCCTGACGAGTTCTGCCGCTCACCCCCCCCCGTCCTCATGGCCTCCGCCCGCGACAGGCGCGCCCGCTCCGGCCTGGCGCCCATGCCCACCAGCTCGGTATCCATCCAGGGCGTGCTGCCGCCGGCGCAGTCCGCCTCCGCCGGCGGGGCCGCCGCGCCCGCGTCGCAGCCGGCGTTCCTGTCCGACATCGGCGAGTACGTCAAGCTGGTGTCCGGCCTGGGTGAGTAGCGGCGGTCTGTTAAGGCTGAACGTCAGGCCGCGAGTGCGGTTGGCGATCGCAGGGGCAGGGAGCTCGATAACTGTGGTGGGTCCCGGACGGGTGTGGGCGGCCCGGCCAGGCAGGGCGACTGAGTCACCGCCGCGGTGCAGCGGTGTGTAGTCTGTTGGGTGCGGTGGGCCGCGGCGTGGGTCGCCAGGGCGCGTACGGACCCGGCGTGTGGTGGAGGCGCACAGAGGTGCCGGCCTGCCACTCTGGGCCGTGCACTGTTGCGAGCTGTCAGGCCCGACTGGCGGGCAGCTACCCACCCTGCGTGCACTGCTCTACGCCGTGGACTGGCCGTACAGCCCAGCAGCAAGCGGAAAGAAGTCATGCGCGGGCTCCGTCGGAAAACAGCCGAAAGGGAAGGGTCGGGGGAAGGCCGGCAGGGATTTTCGAGGACTTAGCGTCATGGGGGGT
Source organism: Chlamydomonas schloesseri (assembly GCA_016834595.1). Lineage (NCBI taxonomy): Eukaryota > Viridiplantae > Chlorophyta > Chlorophyceae > Chlamydomonadales > Chlamydomonadaceae > Chlamydomonas > Chlamydomonas schloesseri. Next base: position 1,474,491 of record JAEHOD010000002.1, read on the forward strand.
CGGCAAGCGGCAATCACTGCCGGTGGGGGCGGATAAAGGCCCCTGCTGCTCGTCCGCAAGCTCACGGCCTCAGCAGCAACCTGGCCGGCAGCCCCGAACTACACCGGAGGAGGGGCTGCAGGCCATGCACAGGAGGAACCACCATTGGCAAGATATTGCAATGCGGCCGAATCGGGCGGCTTTACCACAACCAGCTGACAGCTTGCTGCTGCTTCATACATGCACATACCGTGTCTGTACCTAGCACGCCCTTGTCAACCTCATCCGCCACGACCTCGTCAGCCCCTTCTTCCCTACAACCTCCTCCTGCAATTTCCCCCTACCTCCTCTCCCGCCGCACCACGCACAGCCTCGCTGTACGCCCTGGACATGGCTATCAAGAAGGCCTTCACCGCCGCGGGCATTGTTTTCCCCAGGTGGGCATGGGGCGGGCTGGGACAGGCAGGGCGGGCCGGGGCACGGCCGGGCCGGGGCGGGGCGCGGCGGGGCGGGGCGGGCCGGACGCTTCCACCAAGCTGTCGACGAGCTGCGGCCAGCAGCTTGGCGGCTAGCAGCTTTGACACACCTTGCACCGGGAGAGTTGAGCGGGGGTGATTGCAACATCGTGCGTTGGCGTCCCCCCCTGCCGGCCGCGAGCGCTCGCTGCACCTCGCCCCCTTTCCCTACCTTGGCCCCTAAGCCCAGCTAACCCGACTTCAATCCATATCTCCTTCCCTGACCTCGCCACCACCCCTCCCGCTGCCCGCGCAGCGCGCTGGGTGGTATGTTCGGCATCGTTGTGCTGCTGCTGCTGGTGGGCGACAAGGCCGCCAGCAGCATCCTTTCCTTCTACTCGCCGGCGCTCAACTGGATTGCCAAGTGGCTGCCGCTCTTCTACGTTGCCAGCCTTGTGACGCTGCCGCTTGCGCTCAAGGGCATTGCGGGTGCGGCCGGTGGCGAGCAGGCTGGCGGGAGGGAGGGAGGGAGGGGCCCGGCGGAACGGACACTGGTAACGGACGGAATGCTAAGCGAAGTGGTTGCGGCAATGGACAACAAATGCATAAGTACGGGTGTGCATCACACTGGTACGGCTTCGACAGAAACGATGCAGGGCACTTAATGCAGAGCACTCAGTTTCACGTGTGTACGCTCGAAAGGTTTTGTGTTCAGCGTTTAAACAACCAGCGTTCGGGATGCCTGTGCGCGCAGGCTCGGAGCTGATCAAGATCATGATCATCCTGGGCGCCGGCATGTGCGCCACCCTGCTGTTCACAGCGCAGGTGGGCGGGGGAGGGGGAGGGGTTAGCCATCCATGGATGGAGGGGGGGCGGGGGCGCGGGAGCAAGAGGTTGCGGGGCAAGGCGAAGGTTGCAACAACTGCAGCACAATGGAAATGCGTCGAGCAACAGGGCAGGAGGAAGCCGCGGAGCGGTGGGGAATGCAGGACGGGTTCCAGGGTTGGCTAGGGGTGCGGTTGGGACAGGGATGATGCAGCGCAAAGGCGGTGGGTGTTGCACCCACCAGCACACTCTCTCCTGACGCACCTGGGCTGCGTCTTCCGCACATGCCGGATAACACACGACTCCCTGCACCTGTGTAGGTGACCGTGTTCATCCGTGAGCTGGTCAAGACCGAGAACAAGGAGATCGCCAAGGCCAAGCCCGCCTCGCCCTTCCTGCCCTCCCACTTTGTGGCCTGGGGCGCCGTGGCGGCCGCCTCCCTGGCCGCCACCGCGGTGGGCGGCGCCGGCAGCGCGCTGGGTGCCCAGATGGCGCTGCCGTTCGGGCTGGCGGCCACGGTGGGCGGCTACCTGCTGGGCAACGCCGTGCCCAAGACCCTGCAGGTGGGCGGCGCGGGCAGGGAGGGAGCCGGCCGCGAGGGAGTGACGCTTTAGCTTGGCAGTGTGTGATGGGCACGGGGAATGGCGCGGTCGGGAACGTCCAGCATGTCAACCGCTCCGCACCGCACCCTGCCCCTTCCCGCCCACGCACATCCGGCTATGACACCTGCTGACGCACACTCACCGTCTACCTCGTCAATAAATTAAATGCATGGCACCCCCTCCCCCGCACTGACTGCCCCCAGGGCCTGCTGCACCCCGTGGTGGTGACGGCGCTGGTGGCCAACGCCGGCGCGGCGCTGCATGGCGCCGTGTACGGCGTCAGCTACGACGCCTCCCTAAAGATGTATTACAGCAAGGTAACACAGCGGCACGCCACGGCGAAGCGCGTGCCCCAGTACCGTTTGGTCAACCACAAGCACCTGCAGCACGTGGCGCTCCTGGTTGTGTCAACCGCAGCCAAGGGTGCCGCTTGCACCGCCCGCTGGTTTCTTCCACCTACGAATGGCTCCGTCTGCTTGCCTGCCTAATGGCTGCCTGCCCCAATCCCTGCCTGCCTCCCGTCGTCCCGCTGTCCTGGCCCGGCCCCACCCACCGCAGAACCTGGCCGCCATGGGCGCGGGCGACTTCCTCATGGCCTTCCTGGGCTGTGTCATTGTCAGCTTCGGCTTCCGCATCTACCAGCAGGTGCGGTGCAAGCGCATCCTACTCAGTAGACTGCTGGCGCTGCGGCATCACACATTGGTCCACGGAAAGAGTTCTTGCTCTGAACAGGGAGGGGGGGGTTAAGCGTGAGCCAATCGCGCTTGAAACAGCAGGGAGACGGCTGCTTCGCACCGCCGCCCAGAACACGCCAGGCTACAAATAGCATGCGGCTCGTCCTCCGCGGCTAGCCTGCCACTGCCGCTGGTCGCTGCGCCCCTTGCCGTGCCGCTGCGTTCGACACCTGTTCCCTGTATACACACAACACACACACACACACACACACACACACACACACACACACACACACACACACACACAGGCGCATGTTCCGGTCCCTGAACCCCCTACCCTTCATAACCTTAATGCATGAAACCCGCACCCCCACAGCGCGAGACCATGAAGCGGCACTATCCCGAGATCCTGGGCGCCACCTTCTTGTCGGCGCTGTTCAGCTTCTTCTCCACCGCCTTCGCCGCCAAGGCGCTGGCGCTCAATGCGGGTGCGTGCCTGGGGCAGTGGGACCCGCGGCACCTGCGCCGAAGGGGGACGGGCTGGCTTTCGTGCTGGTGGCGTGTTCGTGTCAAGGTGGCTGTGAGGCCAGGGCGATGGAGCAGGACCAGCTGTGCTGGGCGTGTGCAGCGGAGGCAGAGCATGTGGCATGCGAGAAGTCCTTCCAAATAGCGGCAGTTTGAGTGGGGCCATGCAGCTGCTTAATTTGTGTTGTTGACAAGCACTGAGCCCGCCTACCCCGGCGATCCGTCCACATGCGCGGCGCAGACCTGGCTCGTGCGCTCATCCCTCGCTCCGTGACGGTGGCGCTGGCGCTGCCCATCGCCACGCAGCTCGACGCGCCGCTGTCCATTACCGCCGCCGCGGTGCTACTGCAAGGTGGGCGGCAGGGGGCGGTTGTCGTGTGTTCCCGCGCCCAGTACCGTGAACCGTCTAGTGCTTTGGGGCCAGCGCTGATAGCAGCATGCCATGGCCTGCACAGCCAGCGGCCATGCGGGCTCGCGCATGTGGCAGCGGCAGCCGCGTGGGCTGTAGATGGCTCTTCGGCATGAGCCGGGCTCGACTCTTCGGCGACTGCCCGCCCGCCCGCCCGCCCGCGGCACAGGTCTTCTGGGGGCCAACTTCGGCCCCAACCTCATGTCGGCGGTCGGCATCAAGGTCGGTGGGCGCGGGAGTGCTCTTTCCGATTCGTATGCACGACAGTGTTTGTAGCCGCCGCCAGTTCACCTGTAGTGCTTCGTGGGCTCAAAACAGCATCCTCCCATGTACCCTGCTCACCGCGTCAAACCGCGCTGCCAACAGGACACCATCGCTCGTGGCCTGGCGGCGGCCGGCACTGCCGGCGGCCTGGGCACTGCCTCGCTCACCTCCAAAGTGAGTGCATTGCGCTGACTCCCATGTTGCAGCTGTTCCTGACCCTCTAACGCGCGGCAACGCAGCCGAGTGTGCCCTGCGCTGCCCTGCACTCGGTCGGACGGCTCCCCGCTCCGTCTCACGACCCACTGAGCCCTTGCCCCGCCCGCCACCCACCTCACCTGCGGCCGCAGGAGCCCGAGGCGCTGCCCTTCTGCGCGCTGAGCTACAGCCTGGTGGGCATCCTGTCCACCTTCCTGGCCGCCACGCCGCTGGTGCGCAACGCGCTACTCGGCATCGTCGGGTAGGGTGGAGCGCAGCAGTGCGCAGCACACGTGGCTGTGCAAAGAGTGGAGGGGCAGGAGCGAGGGAGGCCAGGCGGCGGGCTGGCAGAGCAGGGGCGTGGAGTAGTGGGAGCCCGCACAAGAGCGGCAGCAGGGAGGCCGTAGGCGGGCAGCGGCCGCTGCGCCTGGTCTTGCCTGCCCGACAGTGCGGGAACAGCGCGATGGGCCAGGTTGCAGGGTGCGCCACGGACCGGGGCCTTGAAGACCTGGCTCCTGCAGCTACTGGTCAGCCAGTATAAGGCAGGCGGGCAGGTGGTACACGCAAGTGCATGCCGGTTAGCGCCGGAAGGAGGGGCGGTGTGATGCAAGGTTGGGTTGGCTGCGGGCTGAACATCTCGCCCTGTGCAGTGGAAGCCATGGGGCATGATGTCAATGTGCGGCTCAGCTTTAGCACAGATGTAGGAAAGCGCGTGGTAGCAACGGGGCGGACTTTAAAGACACGCACGTCAGCAAGCAAGAGAATGGTGTGCGGTCGGCGTGGGCGCCCGGCTGGCCGCTGGCGTGATTACGAATGGAACGCTGCAGGCAGGGCTGCAGCGGGGGCGCGTTTGAGGCATTGCCCGACTGTCCCCGCCTCTGACTATTGACGCTGATGGACGCGAGGACCGGATGATGCTGTAGTAACTACAACAGGAGTGAATAGGGCCGTGCTCGCCAGACCGTCACTTCCAGGTTGGCAAGATCTTGCAGGCCTGCGCAAGTCTATGCCGCAGCATGGCGTGGAGCCTGAGTGGCGCTGTGGGCTGTGGCGTGGCCGGGCGACCTGTCGGCCGGAGCAAGGAATGCACACATAGAGCCAACAATACGGTAGCACGCTAGCGTGTCCGAGTCACCGACAGTCCAACACTGCGGCCAGCGGGCAAACTCGCCGCTGCAAGTCTGCAACTGAGCCCACGCCTCCGCACTGAACTGCGTTGTCGAGTGGATGGCGGAGCGCGGCGGGAGGAAGGGCACTCAAGCCTGAAGGGTACCAGCGGGGCGACATTCAGGCCACAGCCCCCCTCTCCGTGCACAGGCCCGGCTTCGCTCAAGCTGGGGCCCCACGGTACACGTCTCCACACCGCCTGGTCCTGTGGGCTCAGGAGAGCACAGGGAGGCGTTTCTCGTTTCGCGGCTAGGCTTGCTGTGCGCGGGTAGGGCAGGTCAGCCGTGGGCTTGGGTTTCTAGCGCTGTTTTTGTGAGCGCTCTCGCCAGTCCAGAGACTGGTAGGCTGCAGAGGCCGTGTGTCGGGCCCGGGTCGGAGGCAGGCCCACAGCTGTAACATTAATGCAGGTACACGGCGATGTGGACTTGGATGTGGAGGAACGCGCGTGACGCAGGTGCCGGACGAAAGGGGGGGCGCTTCTGTCGTACCGGCGGGGCATGGAGGTCACACACTCACACTGCAGTGGCTTTTCTTACAACCATTTCAAAGCAATAGTGAACATGCGGGCCATTGGTCTTTCTAACCAGGCATCCTCGACAGTACCAACCTCGGGGTGTCTCTCTATACGTCGCGTCTAACTTGAACATTTTGCCCTGAGCACATCACCATGCAGTAGCGCACGATTCATGATGCTATCTACCCCGCACTAGCGAGTTTAACCCGGGTGTTTCTGAGCGGGCGAACGCAATATGGCGAACGTGCGTCGCTTGGAATGGCGCCGCCATGATCATTTGGATTTGCAGCTACATTGTCTGCCAAAATGACTCGGAAGTACTCGCCTAGGGCGAGTTGCGGGACTGCCATCCTGTTGGCAGGGGCGTCCTGTTGGCCATGGTTCTCATTGTTGGCCGCGCCGCTATGCTACTACACCGTATGTGTGTCTACCGTGGCAAATGCGAGTGTCGCGGACTTGCTCAGTTTGAGCTGCGAGGTTCGACACTTGAAGGGCGCTAGGTGGGTGCGTGGGGTGCCGGGGGCACGGGCTCCAAAGGCCCCTGAGCTTCGCGGTCTGTCATACTGGCAGTCTGCACTCAGCGGCCGTACACAGCAAACGTTATTCTTACTGGCCGCTTTGCTTTCCGTCTCGGCCTCAACACAGGCTGTGCCCAGCCGCGGGAGACCCCGGTGGCGGAAATGCAAGCAGCAGTCTCGGGCGCGTGAGCCCCGGCGACGCCTACGCCTGGTCTGCCTCCATTCGGGCGCTGGCAGCGTGTGAGGCGGCAACGGACCTGGCGGTGAGAGCACCTCAGGCCGCACTCCAGGGGGGGACCTCAGACTGGCCCCCTTGGGCAGGGCAACCGCTGCGGCGGTGTGGAACAGGTATCTTTCGTGACGGGTGGCGTGCGTTGCGTTTTGCCAGATGCGTGGCGGTCCCACTATTCCTGTTGCTCCTGTTGCGCTGGGGTTATGTCATGTTGCTTGTGATGTGCATGCATGTGCGTGTGCAGGCCCCGGGCGCCCCGGTGGCGGCAAGCGGGACAACACTCACAACGGCCTCACTCGGGCTGCTACGCTCACTCATGGCCGAGTTTGGGAACGCCACAGGGCTGAGGTAGGTCGGCACGCGGCAGCAGCAGCAGCAGCGGTAACAATCAGCTTCTATGCACGCACAAGCCAAGGCACAAGCAGACTCGAGTGTGCACGCGGTTTGAAGGCTTGTCGATACAGTCGAACCATGTTGCCACCATACCCGCACAGGTTCAACCTTACACCTGTGCCATCTGATGCGTACTTTGCCAACCGGTACCGCATCGCCAACACCATACCCACCGCAAATGACCCTGGGTGAGCATGACGACGGCGCATGCAGCTCGCGGTGCCCATGCGCCAGAAGCTGAATACAGTCGGCGGGGAGTGCGGTGGTCGATAGACAGCAACGTTGTACACCTATGTTCACCCCTTGCTCTCGCCACTGAATGATGCCACCTGGTTTCTCAATCTGTGCCGTATTCCCATTCATTATGGGTATGTCTGTGCGCGTCTACAGGCCGTACGATTTCTGGATGGTCTCCGCCGAGGTGAGTACCGTAGAGTCGTGCACTGAGCAATACACAAATGGGCTAGCTACGGTGCACGGTACTAGGGCCAGGTGCCTCGCCCTGCCTGCGCCACAAACCCTTGCACACATCATGACGTCCTCTGCCGGTCTCTCAAAACCAAACAGATCTTCGGCATGCCGGAGCTCAGCGACACGTTCCTCGACACAACGCTGTCGCTGGCCAACAACAAAGACTTCCAGCTCACAGACATCCCCTCGTTCTACAGGTCAGTTCCCCGCCGCGACTATCACGTGGGGCCTCTAGCTAGCAGGGGATGCCCCCCGGGCGAGGCGAGGCGGTCACGTAAGCTCTTCAACAACTGTTTCACGCAGCTCCGCGCCTTATGAATGCTGCCCACCATCCGCACCTGCTGTGGCACACCTCACTGTCAACCACCTTCCCTCTGACCCCAGGTTCGCCATGTCCGGAGCGGCGCTGGGCTCTTACTCATCCGTGCCGGCCGCCTGGGCCGGGTCGTACTTCTTCTACCAGCCGCGCCTGTTTCAGCAGCACAACATCAGCGTACCGCACACGTGGCAGGATGTTGTGGAGGTCGCGGAGAAGTACCACGGGCAGGACCTGGTGCGTGGGGTGGGCGTGCAGCCCTTGCCCTTGGCGCCCGTGCGCGCTCTGCCTTCAGTCGCGCGACAATGAGCGTGCGGCAGCTGCAGAGGGAAGCGCCTTCTTATACATGTCTTGTTGTATGCGTGCAAGCCGTGTGTCCGCGACTGTATGCCCCACCACAGAATGGAGATGGCCAACGGGAGATCGGCATCTGCATGGACGTGTCGCAGAGTGAGTTGCACAGCAGGAACCTGCCTGCCTGCTTGCGCTGGGCAAGGAAAACGCTGCTAGATACCCAGCACATGACAGCTGCCATCGGATCAGGGATAGGAAAGGCAGAGCAGGCTTCTGGTTGCCCACCATGTCACGGCTGCCATACATAGTGTAACCCATGACAGTGGTGTTTCCCTCCTTTTGGACAGGCTGTGGCATCTACATGAACACGCTGCTGGTGATGCTGGCCAGCATGATCCAGGCCCGTGGGCCCACCGACGGCGTGATTCTGGATCCAGACACGCTGGAGCTGCTGGCAGCTGGCGAGCCGCTGCGTGAGGCGCTGCGGCTGTTTGCGCGGCTGCAGGCGGTGTCCATACCGGCAGACATGCCGTGCTACGCTTTTTACACACAACTCCACGCCAAGGGGCGCTGCCTTATGACAATTGGATTGCCCATAGCTTATAAGGTGGGTGTGCTTGATGCAACCGCCATCGCGGTTGCGCGAAAATCGCGGAATGTGGGAGGATCATGCGTGTGCGCCATATCGTCAAGTGTGACGACGTGCGCCCGGCCTTGCTTTTCGTGACGCCCAGTCCAGCATATCAAGTGCTTATCCCTGCCCTGCCCGCAGCTCGCGAGTCATGCGCGCTTCCCGGGCCCTCTGCAAGGCAACACGCGCACCATGCCGGTGCCGGGATCGGCGCGCGTGCTGGACCGGCCCTCGGGTCGGCTGGTGCCATGCACGCCCGAGCGCTGCCCCTACGCAACCCGCGTTGTGCGGCCCGGCAGCGGTGAAGAGGTGAGGCCAGGACCTAAGGTAGCCAGCGGAGCGGGCGCGCCATCAAGCAAGCAAACACGGTGTGGGGCAGATGTACAGATGCGCAAACCAAGGCGCAAACAGCCTTTTTAGAAGTCGAACAAAACCTTGAATGTGTGCACTTCGCGTGTTGCCGCTGTGCTGTGTGACAGGAATACGTCAACAAGGTGAACTGGATCGACACCGCCTCAGTTGCGATCAACAGGTGAACATGCACCAACGGGATGGCGTGGTCGTGACCGTCGTTAAGTGGGTTCTCGGCACGTCTAGCGCATTCAGTGCTCACGTCACCTGGACGGCCCTCGGTGATGGTATTGCAGGCACATGCCTCTGTATCGGCAGGCAGCGGCGTTGCGGCTGCTGTCCTACATGTTCGGTCCTATCGGCAGCAAGGCCATAGCAATGGCGCCCACCATAGGTGTGTGGACGTAGCTCTCAATGCTGGCTCTCTGGCATTGGTAACCCGCACAGACTCCGCAACATACCAGTATCAATATACACATTATGTGATGGCTTGATCCCTGGGCACCTGCCTGCACCACCTTGCTCGCTCCCCAACTGCCGGCGGCCCCTGCTGCCTGCCTTCCTGCGTATTGCAGAGGCGGGCATCCTGCGCTACTCGCAGCTGGACCTGGATGAGTGGCTGGCGGCCGGCTATGAGCGCTCCAACACACAGTCCTACCTGGAGCAGGTGCGTGAGGCTAGGGGGCGTGGGCGGGAGTGGATGCAGACTTAGCGTGCCACGCAGGGTCATGTAGAGCTGGCGGCCTGTGCCAATGAAGCGTGCTCACAGCTAGCAAACTATTGCGGCCCCTTGGTGCCACCATGCCGAGTTGCCGCATCTGTCTATAATGCCGTTTCACATGCAGACCGTCAAGATGCTGGACTTCCCCAACCCCTTTCTGGAGCTTCGTTTCCCCGGCATCTTCGACGTGCAGTAAGTGAAACGGGTGGTTCCTAGAGTGCGTCTCTCAATAGAGAAACAGCCAGCGCCGCGGCGGCCCGGCATGCGGAGAGTGTGTACGGGCGGCGTACATATGACTTACCCACATCCTGACTGTCCGCCGTGATGTGGCGCAGGGACCGCATGACGGACCTGATCCGGTCTGTGGTGTGGGGCAACGCCAGCGTCGAGGCCGCAGAGGCCAAGTGGGCGGCAGACATGCGCGCAATTGTGGAGGCACGAGGTGGTGTGCGGGGCCTGGGGCCCGCGTACCGTCGCTCGCTGGGAATTTTGACCATCAGCCCCAAGCTACTTGAGGTGCGCAGGTCTGCCTTTGGGGTAGGCCACACGAATGAAGCGCTGCTTTTTCCACACGTAATAGCCAAAGGAATGTGGGATGACTATGTGCAACCAACCGCATGCAACACATAATGCAGCCACAATCGCATGATTGAGCTGCTCGTTTTGGACCTTTTGCACTGAGCAGATGGCACGTGGGGCTGCCTCCAGCGGTGGCAGCGGCTCGGCAACAGACGTCGGCACGGTGGTGCCCGCGGTGTTGGTGCCGGTGGTGGTGGTGCTGCTGCTGGCGCTGCTGGCAGCGCTGTTGTTTGTGCGGCGCGCACGGCAAAAAGTCCTCAAAAAGCGGCTCGCAACGACAGCACCCGGACCAGGCTGGGTGGTGTTGTGCGTCACAGACATCGAAAACAGCACCACACTGGTGAGTGCGCACGTGTGCCTCAACTGCATCTGGTGGCACTGCATGTGCGACCTTGGTCATGCCCACTTGCCCTTGTTGAAATCTTGGGCAAGCGCCCAACCCCCTTCCTCGTGTATCGATCCCTCTTCCGCCTCACCTGCAGTGGGAGACGCTGCCCGCCGACGTGTGTCAGTCCGCCATCCAGCTGCATCACACCACCATCCGGCGGGCCGCGGACGCCTTCAACGGATACGAGTCCCAGACTGAGGGTGACTCCTTCATCCTGGCCTGGACCAGCGCCACCGACTGCGCGCGCTTCTGCCTGCATGTCCAGGAGGCGCTCTGCAGCCCGGACACGCCCTGGCCGGCGGCGCTGCTGGCGAGCCCCCTGGCGGGCGTGGTGACGTTGCAGCCGCCGCAGCTGAGCGCAGCGCAGCAGCAGGCGCTCCGGGCCATGTGCGGCCCCAGCATCCTGACGTCACTGCTGCGCCCTGCAACGGCTGTCGGCAACGTGGCCGCAGCGGGAGCAGGAATTGGCACGGGTGGTGGAACCCAATCCGGCATGCGCCGGGTAACTGACGCAGGCATGGTCCCTGACGGTTCAGCGCCTGCTGAGGCGAGCGCTTTCGCGGGTATGCCAGCTGCGGTTGCGGAGGCAGCGGGTGGTGAGCGCTCCGCTAGCGCGGCGGTGGATGGCGGGGATGACGATGTGCGCAGCGGTGGCGTGATTACAGCCACTGCCACGGCCGCCACGGATCACAGTGATGCCCTCACTTTCTCCCATCTGGCAGCAGCGCGAGGCACAGCCTCGAAGCCTCTATCGTTTGTCAACTTCCCGGCGCTAATCACGCATGGAAGCGGCGAGCTTGCAGCAGTTGCTGGCGGTGGCAGCGGCCGCCAACACAGTGCAGACCTCAGTGCAGCCACCGGGCATGCTGGGTTAATCGCATCTGGCCGCCTTCCGCGGGCGGCACAGCAGCCGGCGGCGCTGATCGACGGCCTGGATGGGGTGTTGGTGGGGGATGCGGATGTCAGCTGCGGTGGGGAAGCAGCCGGCAGCACGGAGCCGTACCGCGCTCCGGCACGCCCTCGCATGCTCACAGATGCCGGGGTAGTCGCCGCTAGCGCTGCCTGCTGGCCGGGAGCTTCTGCGGACGTAGGAGGCGGCGGCGGCCAGCGTCGCGTGGCGCTGGCGGCTGAGCACCTGACTCAGACTTGCACATGGGACGCGGATAGACTTGAGTCTGCAGTGGCCTTGCCGGTGCTATCATCAGTGGCAACAGCAGGAGCGGCGGCTGAAGCAGGGCCGGTGGAGGGCGATGGAGCCCAGCAGGCCGCTGAGTTCGGTCGCACCCGCCTGCTGCCCAGCACACCGCTTGCACAGCTCCTGCGCGAGTGCTTGGGTGTGGCGGAGCAGGCGCTACTGCTGCAGGCTGCTGCGGCCGCCGGGCCTTCCGCCGGAGAGGATGGCAGCCGCAGCACTCCAACTCAAACTGTCGATGCCCTGGCGGACGGCCGATGCGTGTTCAGGTGAGCACATGCGTGGGTTTAGGTATGCTCGGTTTCATAAGCGTACGCATAACATAGCAATGGAATAAATGGTGAAAGGCTTTGCGGGCACTCAGCAGAGACTGACGTTAATCCGGACACTCGCGACGCACGCTCCTCTATCATCAGGGGCCTGCGGGTGCGCATCGGCTTCCACGGCGGCCGGCTCTCCGAATCGGAGGTCAGCTTCAACCGGGCCTCGCAGCGCACCGTGTACAGCGGGTCAGTGGCCAGAGCGGCCAAGGCGGTGGGCGACGTGGGGCGCGGCGGCCAGGTGCGTGGGTGCGGGCAGCTAATAGTACTTACTGGTTGTACAGGTCATTCAGGGCCGAGCAACGCAGGCATTGCCTGACGCCAGGTGTCATATGATCGGCGAGTTTCGCAGTTGCGACATGGAAGACCACGCACATGATATTAAAGGCGTTGTGTTTGCTTTTCGCGTCCGTCTGTTACGTGCCCCTTACCTCATCAGATCATGGCGTCCGCTCACACGCTCGCCGCTGTGAGCCCCTCGCTGCTCCGCTCCGACACGCTGCTGGTGCTGCACGCGGGGCGGCACGTGATCAAGGAGGACGACACGCACGACACGGAGCTGTACTGCCTGTACGGCAGGGCGCTGGCGGCGCGGGCGGCGGTGGTTGAGCCGCCCAGGTCGCACCTGGTGAAGGTACGCGTGGGTGGGGGCGGTTGCAGGCTTGTGGGCGGGAGGGACGCCGTTGCGTCAAGCTTTGTCTACGCACACTCACATTGGATGTATGTGTTGGTTGTCTTGTCCCAGGTGCCCGGCTCGCTGTCCGCACCGCTGGGTCGGCTAGCGGTGGCGCTGCTGCAAGTGGGGGACAGCAGCGCGACCTCCCGCGGGCTGGAAGCAACAGCAGGGCTTTTCAGTTTAGCGCGGACGCGGGCGCAGGAGCGGGCGGCGGAGCTGGGCGGCTACCTGGTGAGTGGATGGATGAATGATCCATTCCTCCAGCGTGCGTGTGGAAGCGCCCACACTTGTTTCGTGTCGGCTTGCCCCTGCAAAGGGTGCAATGGCATGCTATGATGTACGCTGTGTCTACGCCAACTGCGTGCAGCTGCTCACAAGCCCCGGTACCCTCCAAGCGACCTTCACAACGCCGCTGGCGTCCGTCCAGTGAGTACCTTTCATCAGCGGCATGCCTGGCGCCCTGCGTACGGCAGAACCCCAAAGTGCGCTCAACTGCCACACATTACGATTTTTCGTCTATCACTGCGGCTGACACACGGCTGCATGCATACATATCTGTCGCTCCCGCTTGTGCACAGGTGGATGCTGGAGATTCAGGACCTGGTGCTTAGCTGGAACGACGCTGCCGTTGCCGCGGCGGAAGCGGCACAAACGTCTGTGCCCAGTGCTGAAGCAGCATCGCCCACATCCACCAACGAGCACAACCTGGTACGACTCCGCACCAACCCTCCTTGCACCTTACTGGTGGCATGTCTGTCCCTTCCTGTATCGTGGTCCGACCAGCGCCTTCAGTAAGAAGCTTTGTATTACGCCGCCCACCCCTTCTGATTGGAGTCTGTTCCGTTTGCTTTGGCAACCATGTAGGGTGACGCGGGCGAACTGCTCACAGCTGCCGCCGCGGCCGGCGGGGAGCTGCAGCTTTCGGCGCGCGGTGGAGCAGATGTTGGCTCATTGCAAGTAGGTTGTGATGTGATGACCTGAGCACATTCGTGAGGAGTGATGGTATGGGAGTCCAGTCGTCAAATGTGGTGCCTGACCTGTATCGTTGTTGATTGTCCTGCAGGCGTCTTTTACAGCTGACGGCTGGGTGTCGTACAGCGGCGGGGCCTGCAAGCGCGTGGCATGTATGACGGCGCGTGCGGCCTGGGGCGCCGCGCTAGTGAGCGTGGAGCTCGCTCGCAAGGTGCTGGGCCCGGTGAGTCCCCGCCGCGCTCTCACACATACTTCTGAGGCGCATCCCTGGACCTGGTTCACTTGTTCTGCCGGTCTTGAGGTTTCACACATTCGTGTCGTGGTGCCCACATCTGTCCACCCTGCAGGGACACCCGCAACTGGAGGCAATAGAAGAGGCCTGTGCAGCCGCCGGCGTTGGCAAGGGCGATGCTGCCGTGCGGCGCGCCGCTGTGGCGGCAAGCAACATACTGGCGGCCACACCAAAGCTATCCGATAAGCCCAGCGGGGGCGTTAGCGCCCGTCTCAGCATGCTGTCCATGAGCCTGCCCCGGACTGCGCAGGCAGCTCGCTCCCTGCTGTTCGGGGGAGGCACCGGCAGCGGCGCTGTTGCGCTTGGCTCGGCCGGTGGCAGTGGTCACAGGCGGCGCAGTAGTGCCTTCAGCCCCAACTTTGCAAGTGTGGTTGGCATGCCGGCAGGGTCAGCAGCCAGCTCCTCAGCACAGCGTCACAACAGCGGCAGCGGACAACAGCCCTTCCTGGCGCCGGGGCTGCTGGCAGCACCACCAGGGGACCAGCAGCAGGTCTCTCCGGGGCAACAGCACAGCTGCCTCGCGCCCAAGTCCCGGCGCCGCAGCATTGCCTCCTGGTTCAACCCAGCCGCCATTGGGTCAGGGCTCTCCTCCGTCGCGACGGCGCCGGTGTGGGCGCTGCCATCGCCTTCAGCCTTCAGCAGCCAGCAGGCGCCTGGCTCGTTCCACCGGGCCGCACATGCGGGTGGCGGGCGGCGGCCCAGCATCGGCTCACGCACCGTTGAAAATGCCGGGTCGCCCGTCGTAGCCGCTGGCCGGGCGCAGCAGCTGCCGCAGCAGCATACGCCTGCGCGCGGCTTTGTTCGGAAGTCCGGAAGCGCCAAGGTGCTTTCCTCGGCTGCGCAGCAGCTGAGAGGCCTCAACGAGACGGCGGCCGCTGATGCGGCTGCTGCTGATGATGATGCGCGGGGGTCAAATGGGCGCAGCGGCGGCCGGACGCGGCTGGTCGAGGAGGACGCAGGGACAGAGGTTGAGGAGGTGGACCCCCTGGCAGCGCTGCAACAGATGCTGGGTATGGAAATGGAGGGTGGCAGCGCAGCAGTTGCGGCCAGTGGCTCCGATGCCGCCTCCGGCAGTCAGGCTGCTGCGGCAACCGCGCCGCCTGCTGGTCGAGCGGCAGCCCACCAGATCGCTGAGGGCGGCAAGCGGTCCAGCAGTCAGGGACCTGGCTTGGCGGGCGTGCAGCACCCCCGCGGCGGAGGCGGACCAGCCAGCAGCGAGCCGGTTGTGATGCCCCGGCCGCTGGCCGCAGCGGCAGGACACGCCGCCCATCATCCGCCCTTCAGGGGACCCGCGATGGTACGCACAGGGAGCCTGCTGGGTCAGGCGCCCGCCCACCTGCCATGCTCCCTGCTGGACCAAGCGCTGGGGCAGGCAGTGGCGCACGTGAGTGGAATGCCGCCACTGCCACGTGCCGCCTCGGATGGGGAGGCTGCGGCGCCGGGGCCCGGGGCCGCGCCGCTGGGGGTGGCGGCGGCGTCGCGGTCGTCTGCAAGCAACAGGCTCCCGGGTACAGGCGGCGGCGGCGCGACCGCTGGCGGCAGCGGCTTTGGGCGTGGCTGCGCGAGCCAGTCAGTGGGAGCTGCATCGGGGCGCGGGGTGCGTGAGGGCCCTGCAGGCCTGTCGCCCGGGGTCGGACAGCAAGCGCGCACCCTGCTGATGCCACACGCAGCGAGTGGCGGCGCTGGTGGCAGCGGTGGAGGCATTGGCCACGCCGGCAGCAGCTTCCACAGCGACCTTGGGCGGTCGGGCAGTGACTTGCTGGTGACGTCGGCTCCCCGAACGGTGGGCTCCCCATCTGGGAGTGCCGGCCAATGGGCAATTCCTATGCCCGAGGCACGCTACGCCCCCTTGACGGCCACCGCTGCGGGTCCCAGCAACAATGTGAACGCCTCGCCCTTTGCAGTAAGCAGCATGAATCACGTGGAGAGCACCAAGTACAGTTACTCGCAACTGGCCGACCTGCCAGAACATGAGGCACTGAACATCCCGGACCTTACGCCCTCCAACTCCGCCCTCATTACACCATTTGGCTCCATGCATCTCGCCGCCACCGGCGCACGCCGCCCCAGCGCATTTGCTATGCCAGGCGGGAGTGGACTGGGAGCAAGCGTTCGGGGCGGTGGCAATGGTGGCGGCGGCGGCCGGCTGCTCAATGACTTGATGCCTTTCGCTAGCGGTGGCAGCGGTGCCTTGAGCTTGGCTCAAGCAGGGAGCGGAGGAAGCGGCAGTTTGCGACTGCCCAGCGGCACAAGCGCTTCCGGGACCCCTGCAGCCGGAGACACTCGGGTGGCGCCACCAGCAAACACATCACAGCCAGTTTCATTGGACCTGAGCGCCACACACGGCACAACAGCCAGCGACGCAACCCTGGGCCAGCTGTCCCAGCAGGAGCAGCCACAACCACCGGGGGCCCAGGTGGCACGTGCGCTGTTGGGGCGCTGGGCGTCCTCACGGCTCAAGAGCGGTGCTGTGTTGCTGGGCAGTCCCAGCACCGCCGGACCCAGCCCCAGCCCAGGGAGCTTGGTGGTGGGGGGCGCCGTCGGCGGCAGCACCGGCTACAGTGGCGCAAGCGCCAAAGGCTTCATCCCTGGTGCGTCGGGCCTGAGCAGCGGAAGTATGGCCTCCACTGGCGCAAGCTATAGCCATGGCCAAGGTCCCTGGACCACTGCTCCTGCGGCAAGCTCTTCCTTAATGACAGCGGGAGCCGGCCCGGCCGCCGCCGCAGCTGCTGTGCCCGTGTCAACAGATGCTGCAGCGCCCATCCTGGCGAGGGGGCCCGTGTCCGTAGCCGCAGCTGGGGCCGTGCCGTCTCACAGCATGGTCGCCCGTGAGCCTCAACCGCAGCTCGGGGCACTGGCGTCGAGCGCGGGCCTCCTGTCAGACGTGGGCTCAGCGGCATCGAGAGCCGCGGACTGCACGTTTGAAAGCAGGGTTGCTGGAAGCAGTGGCGTCGGAGGTGCACCTAACGGCCGGGTGCTTGCCGGCGCAAGCCTCCGCCGCCTGATGGGCGGGCAAGCTGCTGGTCCCGGCTTGGTCACTACAGACACGTACACATCCACTCGGACCCACAGCGGCCCTGTCCTCAGTGGATTCGGGATTGGCAGCGCCAGTGGTGACGGCAGCAGCCCACGCGGCATCCTGGTGGCGGTGCAGGGCGAGGCCGCGACCCGCAGCCCCGCCTGCGTGCGCAGCAGCAAGCGCGTGGGCTGGGCGGACGATGCGCAGCAGCAGGCACCGGAGCAGCAGCTGCCGATTGCAGCCATGCCTGTGCTGGCACCAGAATCGGCGATGGAGGCCACCCTGGGCGCAGCAGTGGACATGGTGACACGTTTGTCTCCACAGTCGTCGCGGGGCGCACGCGCGCTGCAGCCCCAGCCACCGCAGGTGCAGACGCTGCCCGCCCTTGCGGACGGTACTGCAGACGGCGGCATGGCGCTGAGGGCGGAGGGCGACACTGCAGGTAAAACGCATGAGACTGCCCCCGATGGCGCTGTGTTTGACAGCGTCGGGCTGGTGAAGCTGTTGGAAGCGACTGCAGCGGCCGCGGCAGGTCCTGGCGGCGGCCTCCGGGCAGGCCGGCTTGCGGACATCGCCACCACGGAGCTGGTCCTGCTGGGCCAGCAGGCGGAGGCGGGGGAGGGGGAGCAAGAGGGCGAGCTCGATGCGGTGGCAGCAGCCGACGGCGGCGGCGGCTTCCCGGGCGAGCTCCTCTCCACATCAGGCGCCGCGCTGCTGTACCATCACACCATCTTGGAGGGAGAGGAGGGCCAGGCGGGCTCCGAGGCGGCCACCGGCGGCGGCGGCGTGGAAGCCGAAAGGCCGCAGCAGCCCCTGGCCGACCTGGCGGTGTTGATGGTGCCCGGCAGCGACCCGACTGCTGGCTCGCTGGCGCCGGCGGCGCAAGGGCCAGGCAGCAGCCATCCAGATGCAACCGCGACGCCCGCGGCAGATGCAGGCGGGCGCGCAGACTTGCCATGCGCCGGTGATGCCACGTTGGCAGCCGTGGGCGAGACGCGCGCATCACTGTTCCAAACAGTACAGCTATCCGGCCTGCCCTACCCAGCCAACCAGTCGCGGCCGCCTGGGGCCGGCGGTGCAACGGTCGGGCGGCTATCAACAGATCCGACAGCATCCGTGCTGTTTGAGCCGCCGCTATCGCGATCCCGTTTCGATGGGCGCGGGCAACCACCACCACGACAACAGCAAGCGCAGCATATGCAGCAGGCCCCCGTGGCGAGTGGCCGGCGGGCAAGGGCGGGGTCGGTTGTGTTGTGCAGTGGGGCATCGGCCTCATGCAGCCCAATGCTGACCTTCTCGTTCGCAGGCGTAATAAAGGTCAAGGGTAAGGGCCGCATACCGGTGGCCTGGGTCACTTATGCGGGCGGTGCAGGTTTGGAGCAGACTTCATGACAGGCGCCCACACGTTATGCATGCATGCCCACGTAAGTGGTCGCATGGATACTTGGAAGCGCTGCTGCACAAGTCTTCGGCATGAACAACAAGCACTGTGGACAAGTGAATCAGTGAACAATGCGGTTTGTCGCCCTTGATACATTGGGGTTGGCAGCTGTGGTCCAAGGAAATACCCAGGGGTGGGCACCCCTGGAGATACCTGGTTCGTTGTTGGCCAGATTTATAAATGCCCCCGGTCGTGTGGGGCAGTGCATACAAGTATATGCATGCAGACGCCGAGTGCTGTGGACGTGAATGCAGACACGTATCAACGCACACTTGAGGCTGGGTCACAATGGCGGGGAATGTGTGAGGCAGTTAACCATGCATAAGTCTAGATGTGCCTTTTGCCGGCCTGTGCCAGCTGTCCGGTTACTTCCTATCATGTCGAGAGGGCCGAATGAGATATGTTGCCGCAACAGTACTTTACCAAGGAATGCTGATTCATCAATCGTTTAGCGAGATAGTCAAGGAAATGCCAATGCGGAAGGGCGGCTTTCAGATAGATCCCAAGAAGTTTACTTTTTATTTATGCACGTGGGGGTGGGTGACGTCGGGGCCATGTCGAAGATTAGGGCCCAGTGGTCCTAGGACATCGTATGTGCCAGCGTGACATTTTTATGTGCGAGACTGCATGTGTATGTGCCTTATGTCTGTGAGGTGATCTCAGTGGCTACCCACTCCCCAGCTGAACTGGTGCAAAGCGCAACCGGCGCGACTCCTACCCTCTACAAAACCAAGCACACCGCAACCTTTTGCCTCCTCGCAGCCGCTTGTGCTTTCTCGGCTCTGCATTTGATTTGGCGCATGCCGCCCGCCCGCCTAGCCGGCCGTACCATCGACCCTGCGCCACCGCCTTGCCTCTTCCCAGCTTGCTCACTTGATGCCGACCAACTGCTTGAAGCACGCTGCTGCATCGATGCAGCCATCACGAGTCCACGGCTCACTGGGGAGGTGGCTGTGTGGGCTGCTGAGCAAGCGCACTTCGAGTGGGGGTCGCGTGTGGGGTGGTCCCGTGCCCTGGCCGGTCCGCATTGCAGGTGCAATAGCGACCGCCGAAGGTTTGAAGATTCCCTGCGTTCGCATGGCGTGGAGTCTGTGTGTCTGGACCCTAGCAGGGCGCTATAGCTGTGCAGGATGGCGAGCGCGACGTTGGTACTTACACGCAGATTGACGGTTCCCATGCCGGTGCTATCACCCTGATGGCTCCCACGCCAACTCATGTTCACTCGTACCCCAGGCACTCCAGCCAGGGCATCGCCGCAATGTGTGCTGAGGTCCGCACGAATCACATACATCTGCTACCTCGAATGTGACGCAATCACCGCAGCTTTGGCGCTGAGGCCAGAGGTGGCAAAGCCGCCTGCGGCGCCCGCGCAGCCTCTGCCGTGGGTGGGAAAAGGTCCCAGTGCGCCGCGTAAATGGATAGAGGCGTCTTGGTGTCCGCAGCCAGCCTGCATGCCAGCGTACGTGTGCTCTTCAATTATGTGCTGGTGACGTGGACAAGTACGGCGCCGCGGCCTGCGCACCGCCGTAAATTCCCTGCGCAATCCGTGCCTACACCTACCGCTTGGCATCATCGGGGGACAGCCAGGGTCCCCGAAAGCTTGTGGTGCTGAGGCGGTAGCGGCGCGTCAGCAAATCCTCAAGCAACTGTACGTGGGTGGGTGGGTGTGATCCGGCATGCGATACGCCGTGGCTCTGTCCAACTGACAGCACGAGAATGTCACGGGGTGCAGTATTCCGTCCAATTCGTCTCAAGGACAAGCCATGGGTGGCCACCCATGTCGACCCACGCAGCACACGCGGCTGCCGGTGACCATTATTACCGCACCTGCAGCGGCCGATAGCCAGAGTTGACTCCGGACAGCAGGACAGGGTTGAATTCGCTGCAAGCACGACCAGCAGAGGCAGTGATATGAAATGATGGTTGTTGATTTGCAGCCGTAGTTGACGAAGCTTAGTGCGCATGCACACGGGGAACTAAAAGAATGCTGGGGGAGCTGGGCGTGACGCAAGCACTCAGACCCAATACGCACTCGGCGGTACCCATATCAGCGCAGGCTTGACCCTGGCTGCTGCCACGGTGGTGGATGTGGTACTCACGTGGCAATGTACCTGTGTGCCGGACCAGGCAGGCAGGCAGGCAGGCATCTCCACCTGTCATCTGTATCAATGCATCCTGGGCATGCATGGTAATGGCTGGCCCCCTACGTGCCCGCCAGCGATGCGCCCCTGAGCTCCAGCAGTGCATCGGGTGCTGCTGCTGCTGCCGCTGCCCGTACGTAAGTACATACGCGCCCCGACGTGTCCGCACGCTGCTTCTGCTCGCTACCGCTACTCACCATACGCGCAGCTCGCCCAGCCCCGCGAACACTTGCGGCTCATACCCCTCCACATCCACCTTGAGGACCTGCGAGTGAACGAGCAAGCGAGCAAACAGCAAGCAAGCCTCTTGGCCGCCCCACGCATGCCCAAACACATACATGCCCAAAGCCACGCACGCCCCTGACCTCGGGCTTCGTTCCAGAATAACCGTGTGCAATACCCAGGGGGGCAGAAACATTAATTTTTTACCCCACCTTACAATACCTTCCGGACCCCCATGGACGACGACCGACTCACTGTGTACTGTCGTACACCCCCTAAAACCCTCTAGTTTTTGTAGGGCTTTGTAAATTTATGTCTTTCAGAGGTCTATATTGTTTGGCGTAATGAGCGGACCGGTCAGCCCCCTCCTTGCCAGGTCGTGTCTGTCCATCCATCCATCCATGGCCCGAACCCAACCCCCAGCCCACGTGTCTCCTACGGTCTCTCCGATCAACGGCATGTGTTAATCTTCTATGGCGCATATAGATGTCAGTATATTGTGTTGCACAGCTGTGCGCTTGACCACAACGGTACAAACTGTAGACATGTCGGGACATGGGACAAGTCGGCACACATGCTGGCCCCCACGAGCCGGTTACCGCTCTCGATCACGCAGAGTACATGCCCGCAATGCCCAGAAGTGCTTATAATAGGCCCACGGGACGACGACCGACCCTCAACTTTGGGGGCCCATATCTTTGTGGGGTACTTTTCAAAAGGATCTCCCCCCTGCAATACCGCCTCTATCTTTGCCCGCGCACCTTGACCTCAGTAGGCAGAGGCGCCGGGCCGGAAGCCTCCTGGAGCAGCTGCTCCTGAAGCAGCTCCTGGCGCCAGCGCTGGCGCTGCAGCAGCACCTCGTCCATGCGGCGGATGGGCAGCCGGCCGCGCAGTGCGTAGCCACGCGGCACCTGATGGGTGTTGCACGCGATGGCAGGGAGGTGGCGGCACGTGTGTTGCCGTGCCATTGCCGCGTGTAAATGGCACGTTCTGTGGATATTCCTGGCTTTGTATTCATGCCGGCCCCATGTCTAGTATCCCCACCCACCTTGGCCAGCGCGGCGGCTTCGTCAGCTGCGTCGCACATGGTGATGCCATCACCCTGAAGCGGTGGGTGGGTAAGAAGGGTGTGTGGGGTGGGTAAGGGTGGGGCGACGGTGTCAGAGCCATGCCAGGTAGGGCAATACCAGCCTGCGGTCCGCATGCAGGCTCAGCAACCTGCACTGGGTAGCACCGGGTCAACCCCTCGCAGGGGCTCAGTGACGAGCGAATCACAAAAGCATGGGGTTCTCCACCAATCACAGCGGCATACGGTACGTGCACCCGCCCACCCACCCGGTTGTTGATATCAGAAAACAGGAAGCAGGAGGTGTCGCGGGCGCCCAGGCCGAACGAGTACAGCCGCAGCCGCCCGCCCAGGCCGCCGCCACCACCACCGACACGACCAGCCGCCTCGGCCAGGGTGCCGTTGCCGCTGCTGCCACTGCCTCCGGCACTCCTACTGCCGCTGCTGGGGCTGCTGCCGCCGCTGGAGGCGCACACGGAGGCGCGCACCAGCGCCACGTTGGAGGCCATGCCCTCAAACGCCGCCACCTGGAAGCCCTGCGGGTGAAGGGCGGGGCATGAGAAGCGGACGGGGTGTGTAGTCAGGTGATGACGGGTGTGAGGTGCAGGCGGTGCGCCGCGTACCGTGCGCGTGCGACTGCGGCACAACACAAGGAACGTGCTGTTCAACATTAAACCCGAGCAAAGGACACGTATGCGGCACATGCATGTATGTGCGGCGGCGCGTGAGGGCGTGATGAGGCTGCGTCCGCCTAACTAATCCTCCCAGTCAGCGTCGGTGGGGTACACCAGGGCGGGCGGGCTTCAAGTGCGCACAAGGGACACGTGTGCTCCACGCTAGTGACACACCGCTCGCCCCGCCCCTCACCTCCGCAGCCACGTTCACTGAGAACCAGCCCACGTTGGCGCCCACATCCACAAACAGCGGCGGCTGCGGCGGCGGGGTCGGCCGGGTCGGCGGGGCCGGGGCAGATGCGGCGGGTGTGCCGCCGCCCCCAGACGTTGAGGCGCCGGTCAGCGGAGTGGGCACCGCCGCTGCAGTCACGAACAGCGATGCAGCCCCGTCAGATGCGGCGGCCGCAGCTGCGGCTGCAGCCGCCACTGCGGCAGCAGCAGCCGCTTTGGCGCCGGGCAGGTCCCCACCGGCATCTGCCCCATCGGGGCTGTGCATGCCGTGCGCGTTACCGGAAGCTGCTGCGGCTGTTGCAGCTGCTGAGCGGCGGCCCTGCTGCTGCTGCTGCTGCTGCTGGCGGACCAGGGCGTGCGGCGGCAGCGGCTGTCTCAGCGCCCACAGCACCTCTGCCAGCAGCTCGTTCTCCCAGCCCGCGCCGTCGCGGATGGTGCGGGAAACCTGCCGGCGGTGGATGGATGTGGGGGTGGGACACACGGCGCGTCGCTGTGTTGTCGTTGCGCAGCCGTCATCATGCAAAGCCGTAACCCCGTGCACCCCCGGTCCAGAATGGACAACGGAGCGGGAGCTGGTCGCCTGTATGTGCCGTATCTTGGGCTGGGCCGGTCCAGTTTCGGGCGCCGCCGGCTCGCTGCTGCCGGGCGCCATGCGCGTCGCTACCGTAGCAAGGCACAGAACGAGGCACAGGCAAGGCACAGAACGAGGCACAGGCAAGGCAACGCGCACTACTGCTGGCACACACGAGGTGCCTACTAGCTCCTGCCGCTTGCCCCCACGCACGCACCTCGTCATCCCCTGCGTACACGTACATGGTCACGCCGGGCCGCAGCTGCCGCGCCGCCACGCCGCCGCCGGCCGCGAAGCCGCCGCCGCCGCCGCCGCCCTCTGCCGCCGCCGCCGCCTCCAGCTCCATCAGCGGGAAGGCCTCCTCACAGAACACCTGCACCGCAGGTGGACCGTGGCACACGTGGCACACGTGGGCGGCAACCACCGTATGCGGACGTTTATGAAGCAGAGCAAGACCTCCACGGCTGGATTGCAGCTCAACCATTGCCACGATACCGCATGCATCAAAGCAAGCAGCATGCCATTGCGTTCACGGGGGAGGGGGGAGTGTACTTGCTTGGGCGATATGCAGGCGTGGCCAGGCGGCACAGCACACGCAGCAGTCGCCGTCGCGCCTTCCCCTCCATCCCCTCCTTCCCCACTTCCCCCCTCATCCACCTGCTGTCGCAGCTGCGACTCCATGTCGTACCCCAGTCGTTCTAGATGCAGATGGGCGGAGCGCGGCGGCGAGTTGCTACTGCCGCTGCTGCCACTGTCAGGAGGGAAGGGCTGTAGCAGCAGCCGCGCCGCCAGCGGCTGTAGCTCTGCTGCGGTCCAGTCCTGCTGCTGCTGCTCAGAACAGTCCGTAAGACGGCTGTGAGGTTAGGTGAGAAGGGGGGCAGCGCAGCACATGTAGGTCATTTGAGCGGTTGCCCTCCAGACAGCAGGAAGCGCCGGGACCCGCGGGCGGCCGCACCTCGCTCCTATCACCACTGCAGCAGCAGCAACAGCACAGACCGCAGGCCCCCCGACTAACATTCCACGCCGCCGCGCCCCGGAACGGCCCCTGAACGCACCTGAACGGCAACAGTCCCGGCGGCCCGTGACTGGTGCTACCAGCCCCGCTGCCCCTGCGCTGCTGTCCGGGCAGGGTGAGTACCGCCAGCATTAGGCACGAGGCCAGCCCGCACACCGCTGCCAGCAGCACGCGCCGCTGCGCCGCCGGAGACATTTCCTTGCCTAGCTACGGTCAGCTGTTGCTGCCGGTGGTAACGACACAGAGCGCGAGGGCGGCGTGGCTGAGTGGCAAAAGGACGGAGATTGGCGTTTGGGGTCGTTTTGAGATGAGCGTCGGCTCACGAAAAAGCGCTTGCGTAAGTTAAGTCCTCATTTGACGAAGCTTATCTCTTCCGCATCAATCCCCGCCAGGTTCTTGTGGCACCTCTCAGGCGGCCGATGGCGACACCGGCCCCTCGGCCACGTTTAAACTGAGCGCCCGAGCTGAGCCGCCGACCACCCTGCCCGGCTGGGTAAACGGCATAACCAGCAACGACCGTCAGCCGCAGCAGCAGACTCGACGACGCCGCGGAACGTGCGGCGCGAACCCGGCGAGCGCTCGCGGCTTCCCGCCAATTTAAGCTGCCGCGTGCTTCTGCAGCTAGGCCCGGCCCCGCAGCTGTCCCGTGCTGAAGCCATGGACAAAACAACGGCTCCGGGCGCGGCGGGCAGCAGCAGCATCAGCAGCATCAGCAGCGGTGCCGCGGCCGCTGCTTCCGGGAGCGGAAACTCCTCGGCGCCAGATCCTGCTGGCTGCCGCGGTGCCCGCAGCTCGAGCCAGCAGCAAGGCCCCATGGACATTGAAAATGCGGGCCAGCAGCAGCAGCAGTGGCAGCAGCAGGGAGGGGCAGCTGGCTACTTTTCGGGCGTGGAGGAGGACACGGACGAGGACGAGGACGAGGAGGAGGACGAGGAGTACTACCCGATGACGGAGGACGTGCTGGCGGGCACCGCCGGCCGGCTGCTGGGCGGCACCTGCGGCGGCGGCGGCGGCGGCGGCGGCCAGCAGCCCGCGCTGGTGTCGCTGCTGGGCCGCGCCTGCCGCGTGCCCGCCTGCCTGGGCGTGTTCGGAGGCGGAGGCGGAGGCGGCGGAGGCAGCGGCGGCGGGAGTAGAGGTAGCAACAAGCGCAGCCTTAGCCGCGGCAGAGGTGGCTGCGACGGTGCTGGAGGCAGCCGCGAGGGCGGCGCCAAGGGCGGCAGCAGCAGCAGTGGCGGCGAAGGCTTGTCTAGGTTTAGGCGCCTGATGCGCCTCATGCGTGAGTCACGCTTGCGCAACCCTGCCGGGTCACCCGGCTGCTGTTACTTCATAACGCCCACGCCCGCGTACCCACGCCCGCGTACCAACCCAATTCCTTGTTTGATTGTCCCTTCTCCCCATGTCCATTACGGCCCGCGCAGTTAAGGGCGGCAAGGCAGACCCTGATGCCGCAGCGGCGTCTGACGTTGATGCGGGGGGCGGCGGCACCGCTACTGGGGCTGCGGCCGGGCTGCAGGTCGTGCCCATGTTCGCTACTGCCGCTGCAGCCGCGCCGTACCCCAGCCGTCGCTTGCTACTGCCACGCCACAGCAGCAGTAGCAGCAGCCCGCCACCTTGTGCCGCGTCTGCACCTGGAGGAGTCGCAGCGGAGGAGCCGGCTGGCACTGGGAGCCGGCTGGCGGCGGCGCGGGCCAGTGGCGGCGCCGCCGCGGACGCTAGCCCGGCCTCGCAGCCAGTGCCCGCGGTGCTGGAAGGCGATCTCGCATGTACTACTGGTGGCGGCAGCGGCGGCGGAGGGAGCGGCGGCGCGCCCACTGTACAACTGTCGACCTGCAGCATTGATTCGTACACTGCCATGTACGACCAGCACTGGTACGGCAGCCCCAGGAACCGGGAGCGGCGGGCGGGGCGCGCGGCGGCGTTTGCGGCGGCCGCCGCCCAGCCGCCGGCGCTGGTGACGGCGGCGGCTGTGGCCACCGCGACATTCAATGGCGACAGCTGGGCCCAGCAGCAGGCGCTGCAGCCGCCGCCACCGCCGCCACAGCCCCTGGACAGCCCTGCAGACGGCCGACCGCCTTCCTTCGCCTCAGGGGAGGTAGAGCCCGCCTCTACCCCATATACAGCTGCTGCCGATGCACCTGCCATGTCGCATCCGCTCCGCTACGCCTGGGGCACTGCTGGCGGCGCCGACGCGGCCCCCGCCGCTGCCAGCACCCACAATCGCGTTCCGCTCAGCAGCAGCAACAGCCCAGGCAACGAAACGTCTGATCAAAGTGAGGCCATGCTTCCAGGAACGCCGTCCAGCGACTGGGGTGGCAATATTGCCGTTGATGAAGAGCTGTTGCAGCTCACACCGGCGGCGCCGGGCCAGCAGGCCCCACGCAGCACGGCGCAGCACGAGACCAACGACCTTCCAGACCAGCACTCCTCCGTGCTGAGCGCCACTGCTACAGCCGCCGCTGCCGCATCGGCTGCTGCGACCAGCAGCGCTGCCGCCGAAGCCGCGGTGCACGCCCTGTACGGCAGTAGCAGCGGCATCGCGCTTG
The DNA here is from genome assembly GCA_016834595.1 of Chlamydomonas schloesseri. NCBI lineage: Eukaryota > Viridiplantae > Chlorophyta > Chlorophyceae > Chlamydomonadales > Chlamydomonadaceae > Chlamydomonas > Chlamydomonas schloesseri. The sequence continues at coordinate 1,501,369 of JAEHOD010000002.1, forward strand.
GCAGCCCCGGCGCGCTCCTTGGGCCGCGGTCGCCGCGGGTGGCGCCCGCTGCCTTCGGCTCCCCGGCGCGGCTGCTGCAGCCGGCAAGCGAGGATGGCGGCAGCTGGGCCCGCGCAGGCGGCGGTGCTGCAGCTACTGGCGGCAGTGCTACAGCCTGGGGCGCCTTCAACCCAGAGGCTTACGCCTCGCCGCACGCGCGCTCATCGGCGGCGCCCCTGCAGCTGCAGCTGCAGCCGCCGCCGCCGCCGCCCCTGTCGCCACGACTGCCATGGTCTGGCGCTGGCGGCAGCAGTGCCGCCGGGCGCCCGAGGCGGGGCCGGCGCACTGGTCCCGCGGCCGCCGCGGCTGCAGCAGCCGCCACCGCAGCCGAGCGGCATCCGCCGGTGTATGCGGCCGAAGGCACGCTGCTGCCCCTGCCTCCATTGCCGCCCTGGCAGCTGCAGCCGCTGCCACAGCTGCTACTGCGGGTGCCGCCACCCCTGCAGCAGCAGCAGCAGCAGCAGCAGCAGGCGGTGGATCACCCGCAGCTATACCCTGGTCTAGCACTCCAGCTGCCGCCACTCCCAAGCTCACCGCTAGCCTCATCGCCATGGCCTCGCTCCCCTGCGGCTGCCCGCTCACCGCGCTCGCCCGTCGCCGCCGTGTTTGCGGCCCACGGTGGCGCTGGCGCGGCGGCGGCGGCGGTGGTGGTGCAGTCGGCGCGAGCGGCGGAGGCGGCGGCACGCGGCGCGGCGCACATCGCGCTGCAGTCGGACACGAACGTGCGCCACCGCGCGCCCGACCAGGTGGCGGCGGCCGCCATGGACCTGCCGCCGCCGCCGCCGCCGCCACCGCTGCCGCCGCCGCCGCCGCTGTCGCTGGGGCTTGCCGCCGCCGCTGCTTCCCGCCGCCCCGCCGGGCTGGCCCATGGCGGGTATGCCGGGAGCGGTGCAGCCACATGGGCGGTGCCAGGTGGCGGCTTGAGCCCGGGCGGCGACGAGGCGGCGGCGGCATTGGCCGCTGATGAGGAGGGCAGCGGAGGCGGAAGCGAGCGCAACTCGCCCCAAACGCAAGCGCTGGGCCAGGAGCCCCTGCCACAGAGCGCTAGCACGGATGGCAGTGGCTGCAGTACTGGCGGTGGCAGGCCGCGCCACCGCCGCGCTCACTCCGTGGGCTCGGACGACGAGATGGCCACTGTGCTGTACGGCAGTAGCAGCGGGGGCGGCAGTGGCAGTAGCCCGCCACCACACGCTCAGCTACAGCCTGGTGCCGCCACCGGCCCAAGCGACCAGGAGGGCGACGGTGGCTTTGCAGCACTAGGACATGACATGAGCGTCGATGCAGGTCGTGGGCTAGCCGAGGCACCGGCCGGCGCCGCCGCCACCGGCAGCGGACGCCCCACTCCGGTTCGCGGCGGCGGGCCACTGGGCCGGCCACCACGCCCGCCGCTGCCCCCCGGCACGTCTTCGCCGCCGCAGGCGCCACCGCCTGCGCTGCAGCCCCTGCTGCCCCTGCCTCCGCCACCGCCTGCCACGGGTCTTGCGGCCTCAGCTCAGAACGCGCCGGCCGCTGGGGGCGCCCTGGCGGCTGCCCCTGGTCCCGCCGCACTCCATCATGACCCCCGCACTGCAGCGGGCGGCAGTGACGGCGCCGCCGGCGGCCTCGGCATCACTGGGACCACTGGGCCGGCGGCGGCACGGCGCCGCGCCTCCAGCTCCGGCCTGAGCCGCGCCTCCAGCTGGGGCTCCGTCACGTGCGCCATGGAGGCGCCGGCGCAGCCGCCACTGGCACTGCCGCCGCCATGGGCGCCGCCACCAGCGCCGTCGGAATCGCAGCAGCTCCTGCCAGCGGCTGCCGGCACGCCAGGGGTAACAACCAGTGAGGCCGCCCGGAGCGGCACCGCAGCGGCAGCGGCAGCAGCACCGCTATTCCCTGAAGGTGCCGTGTCGGCCTTCGCGTTTCACCCGCCGCTGACTGCAGCTGCCGGCACCAGCCTTTCGGGCTACAGCCGGCAGGGTGCGGAGGCTGTAGCAGCGCTGAGCGGGCGCCGCATGGCCAGCGCCCCTAGCTGGGGATCGGAGGCCTCCTTCGATGCGCTGCTACAGCTGTCCCCAGGGCCGCAGCTACAGCCAGATCCAGCAACCGAACAGCAGCCGCGGTCGCATCCGCGGCGTGGGCACCGCCGTCACCACCGTCACCCGAGGGGGCTACAGCTGCTACAGCCCGGCCTGCCCATGCCGTCCCTCTTCAGCAGCAGCAGCAGCAGCAGCAGCAGCAGCAGCAGCAGCAGCAGCAGCAGTGGCAGCGACAGCAGCACCAGTAGCAGGGGCAGCAGCGGGGGACTCGATGCGCGCGATGGCCTCCTGCAGCCGCCATACCTGCCGCCGCCGCCACTGCTACAGCCGACGTCGGCGCCTCCTCAATACGCGGACACGGCACCGCCCACACCTAGCGCAGCCCTGCCCACCACCACCAACAACAACGCAACCACAACGCCCTCGGCCCTGCCGACGCCGCCGAGCACCGGCCACGGCAGCCACGTAGGCAGCCAAAGCCACAGCGGCAGCGCTGCCAGTGAGCCGCCGGCGCCTGCGGTGTCACCCTGGGCCCGGTCGCTGGGGGCTGAGGATGCCGGTCGGCCGCTGCCGCCCATGTCTCCCCTGCCCCTGCCCTGGCCCTGGCCCGCCACTACCGCACCCGCTTCCGGTGACATTACTCGCACATGTCCGGCTGCTGTGGTCAGCGGCGGCGGCGCGCTTGGGCAGCAAGAGCGCGTGGAGCTGCACCTTCAGGTGCCGCAGCCGGGCGGGCGCGTGTGCGTGCGGCTGGTAGCAGTAGGCACGGGCCCTGCCGCTGCCCCGCACCTGGAAGCGCCGGCGGTGGCTAGCGTTGTCGACGTGCAGCATCCGAGGGCAACCGGCGCTGCGCTGCCTCCTCGCGCGCCAGCCGCCAAGGCGCCAGCCAGAGCCGCAGCTGTGGCATCCAGTCCAGGCGACGAGGTGGGCCCTGGCGGCCTGCCGGGTGGCTATGATGATGGTCATGATCCAGATCCAGATCCGGATCTGGATCTGGATCAGGATGAAAAGCTGGATCGGCTCCTGGAAAAGCTGGTGCTGGCGGCGACTGTGGGCAGCGGCGGCGGCAGCGGCGGCGGTCCTGGTGTTGAGACTCCTGATGGGCTGGGGGTCACAGGCGAGGACGCGGCGGGAAGGGCCGCAGCCGCTGGTGCTGCGGAAGGAGGTGAGGCAGCGCCAACGGCCTCACCCGCGCTGCAGCAGCGGTTGCTGCAGCAACTGGCGCTGTCGCGGTCTGCAGGCAGCCGACTGCCAGCGGGGCGGCTGCAGCAGCAGCAGCAGCAGCTGGCGGTGGAGGCAGCAGAGATTGAGGAGCGCGAGGATACGGTGGCGGCGGCGGCGCTGCAGGAGGCGGCGCAGCACCGCACGCTGGCCTGGGTGGTGCAGCAGCAGCGCCTGACGTCCGCGTTGGCAGCGCAACCGGCAGGAGCAGTGGGAGGAGCGTCTAGGGTGGATTCACCGCTGGGGTCGCCGGCGGGGCCATCGCCTCGGCCGCTGCCAACGCCGCCGCCTGGGTCCATGTTCGCGGCCCCTGCCCATGGCTCTGGCGCATGGGCGGCGGCGGCCGCAACGCTGGGCGATGGCGGCGGCGGCCTCGGTGCAGCTGGTGGCCACCGCCGCGGCGGCAGACGGCGGGAGCCGCCGCCTGCCTCCTACCAAAGCATGATGCGCGCGGCGGAGGCGGGAGGCACGCCCACACGCTCCTTGCCTAGCGGGGCCGCTGCCGTGACCGGGGCGGTCACTGGTGTTGACGGCAGCTCAGATGCAGGTAGCGCGGCTGTAGCAGCGCCCGAGCGCCGGCGCATTGGGGGATCGAGGCCTCGCTACGGTGAGCCGGGCTGGTCGAGTATGGCAGCTGCTAGTGCTACAGCCGCCGGCCCGTACCGCGGGCCCTTGCAGCTGTTCCGGAGCGGCAGCGATGGCGCCGCAGCTGCTACTGCCACCACTGCGCAGGGCCTGGGCGCTACAGCCGCAGCGGGGGACGCCAGCAGCCCGACCAGTCGCCGGATAAGGGCGCTGGGCCGGCGGCGACGCCGCCACTCGGCCGCCGAGGCGACGCAGCAGGCGGATGGTGGGGGCGCAGTGGAAGCGAGCGAGCAGACGTCCTCACGTGACGGCGAAGAGGCGCAGCCGCACCCCCAACCGCACCACCGCCACCAGAAGCAGCAGACCCGCCGCCGCAGCCACAGCCACAGCCGCATAAGCCTGGACGCCGGTGGGCAACACGCGGCGGCTGCGGCTGCCGGGATCCATGTCACTGGCGGTGGTGGTGGCGGTGGTGGCGGTGGCGGTGGTGGCGGTGGTGGTGGTGGCGGTGGTGGCGGTGGTGGTGGTGGTGGTGGTGGTGGTGGTGGTGGTGGTGGTGGTGGTGGTAGTGGTGGTGGTGGTGGTGGCGGTGGTGGCGGTGGTGGCGGTGCCGCGGCCGCCGCCGCAGGAGGAGGATGCGCAGAAGGCGCCGACGGCGGTGCCGGCGGCGGCGGCGGCACGCCCGCCAGCCAGCGGCGGCGGCGCGTGCTGCTGGGCTGGGCGCTGCGGGAGCTAAGCGTGCTGGAGGCCCTGCTGCGGGGCAGCCGGCTGGGGGCGGACGATGCGGCGGCGGTTCAGCAGGTGCGTGCCGATGCCGGTGCCGGTACCGGTGCGCGCGACAAGTCGGGAACGCACCGTACCGGCGCTGCCCGCTTGCAGCACTTACTCTGCAGCGCTTTGGCCTCTTGGAATCGTGACGCCGTCACGCACGGGGATGCTGCCAGGCACGTGTCCGCTTTTAAGTACGTGTAAGCGAGATACCTTCACACGCAACCCGCCTGCCTGTCTCGCTTCCTGGCTCTGGCTGCCCCTCAGGTGGTGCTGACGGAGCTGCTGGACCGGGTGAACGCCTCCATGCTACAGCCGCTACCGTCGCCACAGCCCGGGCAGCAGCAGCTGCCGCTACGGCCGCGCCGCGCCGCAGCCGGGCCGCCGCATGGTGAAGGTGGCTCTGGAGGCAGCAGCCGAGAGGGCCTGCGCGCTGAGGAGGACGAGGATGGGGAGCTGCAGGAAGAGCGGCTGCTGCAGCTGCTACTGCCGCCCGGCAGCAGCAGCGTTGTGGCAGACGTGTGGGCGGTGCTGAGCCACTGCATGGAGTCGCCGGGGGAACCGCCGGTCGCAGCAGGTGCCGGCGGCGGCGGCGGCACCGAGCCGCCGCCTGGTGATGGCGGTCAGGCAGGCGGCGATGGACGCAGCGGCCTGCTGCTGCTGACGCGGCGGCTGGGCGCTGGCGGCGCCGTGCCCCACCACCTGCCGCCCGCCGCCGCGCTGCAGAGCCCCGGGGCCGGCAGCCCCTCGCCGGAGGCCTGGCCGCACCGCCCCTCGCCAGAGCAGTGGCGCCGCCAGACCGGGCCCGAGCACCACCGCCGCCGCCGGCGCGAGCATCCGCCGCCGCCGCCGCCGCCGCCGCTGCCGACAGAGCATTGCGGCGGAGCTGTCGCAGGCGGAGCAGGGGCGCTGCTTCCGCCCATGGCCCCACGCCGCCCGCGGCCACATCCGCCTGCTGCCGGCCTTGCCCAGCTGCCTCCACCGCACCAGCAGCCACCGGAGCAGCCAGCCACGGGCGCGGCGGCGCTGTCGTCCGCGGAGTGGAGCTACCTGGCGGGCCTGGTGCTGGCGGCGCCGGACAGCAGCGGCAGCGGCAGCAGCGGCAGCGGTGACAGCGGCAGCAGCAGCGGTGACACGGGCGGGGAGGAAGAGGAGGTGGAGGAAGAAGGTGGCGTGGGCACAGCGCAGGTGGAGGTGGAAGTGGTGCGGAACGGCGGCGCGGCTTGTGGTTCAGGTGCCGGTGCTGCGGAGCGCCCAGCAGCAGGGATGGGCTTGTACAGCGCGGTGCAGGCCTCTGGAGGCGGAGCAGGCGGCGCGGCAGCAGCCATGGCCGCAGTCCAGGCCGCGGCGGCGCAGCTGGGCTTGCGGCGGCCGCGGCGCCAGGGGTGGCTGCGTGATGACGTCGGCGACATCGACAGCGAGCAGGCACGGCCGCAGCAGCAGCGGAAGCGCATGCGCTCTGGCGGCGCAGAGGGCTTGGACCTGGAGCTGCCGCGGCCTGCAGGCACAGGTGCTGCGGGTGCAGGTGCTGGGGCGGCTGGTGTGGCGCGTGCAGGTGCAGGTGCAGATGGCGGCGGTGGCGGTGGCGGCGGCATGGGCGCTGCTGGGGCCAGCAGCTCGTGGGGCTGTTGTGATGAGGAGCGGCGGCAGCTGCTGGACCGGTGGCTGGATGAGGTGGTGGCGCTGAGCCCGCCGCTGCCGCTGGCCCATGGGCATGATGGTGGCGATGACGATGGTAAGGAGGAGGGTGAGCAGCCGCAGGAGGAGGAGCTGGTGTGGGAGCAGGAGTGGGAGCAGCAGAGATGGAAGCAGCGGCGACCGGCGGCGGTACCACGGCCGCCAGTCAGCCCAGGCACGGCGCTGGTGTTCCGCCACTTCTATGACACCAGCCGCATCACGGCCGCGACGGCGGTGACGGCGGCGACGGCGGCTGCCAATCCGCCTCCCTCTGGCGCCAGTAGCGGCACTACAGCCGCCGCTGCACTAGCACTCCCCCCACCGACTGCTCCTCGTGTGGCGCCACCACCTGGAGCTGCCCTGCCGCCGCCAGCGCCGCGCTCCTCCTCGTCGTCAGAGCACTGGTACGGAGAGGAGCGCAGCCAGCAGCCGCAGACGCAGGCGGCGCCAGCGGTACGGCCAGTGGCGGCACGTGGTCTATCGGCGGCAGGTGCCCCAGCAGCTGCCACTCAGCGGAACCAGCAGGGCCGGCACGTGGGCTCGAGGACGCTGGGGACTGCTTCGGAAGCTGCCGATGAGGCCCAGGCGGCCACAGCGCAGCACAGCCCCGGTGGAGCAGCGCCAACGTCGTCGTCGTCGCCGTCTGAGCCGCCGCCTGGACGCTCACCAGCTGCAGCCTCCTGCAGTGAGGGCGCCGTGCCCGCGGGAGCGGCCGCTGGAGGCGCGAGCGGCTGCAGCGGCGGCGGCGGGAGCGAGGCGGGTGGCGGGGTGTACCTTTTCCCGGGGCTGCGGCCGCGCCCGCGCGGTGAGGTCGTCAGCGGCACGACCCAGGCGGCGGCGGCGCCGGGCCCCGGCGGCAGCAGCGCAACCACGACGGCGGGTTCGCCACCCTCGCCGCCAACAGAGCAGGTGGCTGCCGCTGCCGCAGCTCCGGCGGCCGAGGCGAAGGCGCAGGCGGAGGCGCAGGCGGCGCCCAAAGCACTTCCTCCAGCGGCCCCAGGGCCCCAACCGCCGCCATTGCTCGCCGCCACCACTGCGCGTCTGCCGCCTCCGCCTCCACCTCCACCTCCACCAGGGCCCCCACCACCGCCGCCTGGAAGCGCCAAGGTACCAAGAGCTCCTGGTGGCCCACCGCCGCCACCGCCGCCACCGCTATTCTCCGGCGGGGTCCGTTCGGGCGCGCCGCCGCCGCCAGGGCGCCGCAGCGGTGGCCACGCGGGGGGCGTGCAGCGCTACCCCCAGGTAGGTGGGCGCGGGTGGTGGTGTCACACACAAGAGTATCGACTGCGCCAGGCAAGCGTGGCCAGCATTCCCCTCTCCCCGTACAACTTCACCCCGATTGTGCCATGGCCTATGGGCAGCGCGTCCTGGCCAGCGACCGGCTCAGACCGGCTCGCCCCAGCTCCTGATTCCTGCCGCCGCTGGCTGCTGCTTCTGTTGTGTGTGCTTGTGTGTGTGTTTGTGCCTGCCATGTGCACTACCACCACCACCACCACCACACGTGTCGTGTGGTGCATCAGGTCATCGCGCTGCACCAGGAGCTGCGTAGGGCGCTCATGGCGGGCAGCAGCAGCTGCACCGGCGCTGGTCGCGGGGCGGGCGGGCGCACCTGGGGTGGCGGCAGGTGCGTAATGGAAAGCAACTCGTTGCTATCTGCGGCTGTGGCTATCACACACATGCATTTTTACCCCTGCGGCAATGCCGATGCTCGCGCCCGAGGAACCTCTTGTAGCGGGCTACTTGATTTGCTGCAAGCTTTGTTGTATTTATGCACTGCTCGCAGTGGCGGTGGCGCGGGCGAGCTGGTGACGGAGATAAACGCGAGGTCGAGCTATCAGCGACAGGTGGCGCAAGATGCAGAGCAGTGAGCTACAGTTCCATAACGAAGCAGGCCGCCCGTATGAAGTAGCTCGTATATACACGATTGATTTGGTGTATCCGGTCGTGCGTTATGCGAAGACGCGAAGTCTCCCAACTCCGACATCCTCTGAACCCATCATCTGGAGAGCCTACCTGCTCACGGCTCTTCCCCTGCCCTGCCCCCGCCCCGCCCGCTCCCCGCCCCCGGCCTTCAGGCACCTGCCGATGCTGCGCGCCTGGGCGGCCCGCGTGTCTGGGCTGCAGGCGGGCTCCATGGACCAGGTGGTGGCCTTCGTGGGGGAGCTGGACGCGGCGCTGGCGGTGCTCAGCGACGAGGTGGGGACGTGGGGTGCGGTGCGGACCGCGCGTGCGGGGCCCGGGTGCTGCACTGCAGGGCGGCGCACAGGCCACTGCATGATGCCAGCACGCCGCCGCAGCTGCCTCTTCCATGACCTTCCATGTTCAATGGTTACCAGGCCGGATACGTGTCAAACTGCATTCGTGCATACTGATGCGTAATGCTCACGGCCGCAGGCCGCCGTCATCCGCCGCGCCGCCGCCTCCGGCGCGCTCAGCTGGCCCGAGCGCCGCGCCGACACGCTCCGCTGGGCCGCATGCCTGCACACCCAGCTCACCGCGCTGGCGGACCGGGCCGCGGGCTGGCCCCACCACCATCTCCATCACCAACACCAACACTCTCAAGCGGCCGCAGTTGGTGGTGCGAGACCGCTGACGCAGGCGCAGGCACAGCCGGCCGCCCAGGCCCAGGCGCAAGCGCGAGCACAGGCGGCGCTGCGGGGTGTGGCGGGCGTGTGGGAGGAGCTGAGCCGGCGGGTGGAGGCGCTTGGGCGCGACCGGGAGCGCATGGAGGCGAGGTGTGTTGTGTGTATGTGTGTGTGTGTGTGTGGAAACACGAGGAAGGGGACAGACTGAGTGTGGGTGGGAGGTACGGGGCAGCGAGACGACTGCTGTGCCAGCAGGGGCAGGGAGTGCTCACGGTCTTGCACCTCCGCGGGCGCTCCTAACCCAGTGGGCGCACACACCACCGCTCACAACGTAATAATGTGTCCCCAGGTTTAAGGAGCACGGCGTGCCTTGGGACGCGGGCCTGCTGCCGCGGCTGCAGCGCTCCGCCCTGCGGCTCCTGGCGGTGCACCTGCGCCTGGTGATGGACTCCACCGCCGCCGCCGCCGCCGCTGCCACCGCCGCCATCACCACCACCTCGGGCGCCGACACCTCCTCCACCACCGCTGCTAGCGACGCCGCCGACTACGCAAGGAGCCAGCAGCCAGGCACGCAGCCCGCTGCCGCGCCTGCGACAGAGGCCAGGCGGGCGGCGTCAGCGCCCGCAACAGCAAGTGCCGCGACGGGCGCCGCCGACCGGCGGCACGAGGCCGAGGCAGCGGCGGCGGCGGAGCGGCGGCTGCTCGATGGCGGCGTGGCATTCGCGTTCCGAGTGCACCAGCTGGTGGGCGGCTTCGACTCCGAGTGCATTGCGCTGCTGGAGGCGCTGGGGCCGCGCTGGCGGGCGGCACGGCGCCGGGCGGAGGATGAGGTGGCGGCGGCTGGGGAGGGGGCGGCTGGTGAGGCGCCGGCGGGTTGAGCGTTACAGCTGAAGTGCACATGCGAGGTGTGCGGTGCGCGGGCGCCACGGCGATGCATGTGAGCGAAGTTGCTTGGCAGGAGGTGCGACACACTGCGGATGCTGCGGGTCGTGCATTTGTGCTGTAAGTTGCAGTGCCGCGCCAGATTGCAGGCAAGATAGCGGGCAGGCCTGTAGGAGGCACGGCCCGGATATGCACTACAACGACACAGGCCACGCAAACTTGTTCCAGTTCATCACATAAGGTTTGGCTTGCTGCGGCAGCCTGGATACCGTTGTGGGGCGCGATGGCCCACCGCGGGCCCACCACGTATGGCCCGGCCTGGCTAGGTCTGCATGTTCGCGCATTGTGGTATGTTACACATGGGTTCCCCCTGGTATCCTTGGGCAGCATCCAATGCCACGGCCCCACCTGAAAAAATGCCCTCTCGCTCGTACTCTTCGCTTCGCTCATTCATATGTCACGCTCCAACATCGCTCCGTCAGTCCAAGTCAGTGTCAGCTTGTTCAGCAGTCCCCAGACACCAGCCGGCCGCAGCGTGCGTGCATGCATGCATGAAGCACTCCCCGCATCCTTAATCCCTAGTCCACTAGCAATCCCTTCGTCACGCCGCACTAGTGGCCTCGGCCCGGAAGATCCAATCGCGCCTCCCAATACCCACCCCTCAGTAAGCGACCAACCCCAACGCCTGATGTTCTCTTCCAGCCACTTGGTCACTTGGTACAAACACAGCCGCCATCACAGCCACAGCGACCCCATGTCGCCTAGCGTAAAACTGATGCCTCAACGCACTATGACAACGTTGAATGCCATCAGACTATTAATTGTACACCCACGCGTTTCACGCACCAGTAGCATGTCCACCACACGCTTCCATGCCTCGAATGTGGATTGGCACGCGTGCAGGGAACGTGTCCGTGGCATGGCGGCCACATGGGAAGGCGGCCGACCGTGCAGTACTGCGAGGTGTGCACACAACACCCCGCACCCGCCTGCGGCTTAAGCACACATGTCGCTCGTGTCATACCCGGAAAACAATACAGCCAAAGCGTTGCCAACACATGACACTATCATGGCACATCCAATGCCCCGCTCAACGCCCGAGTTCATGAGAATGCGCCCTACTACGCTTAAATCACTATATCTTTGCTACTAGCAGCGTGCGCCTGTCCGTACCACTCAGTCATTGTGTTTGCCCTTTGCAGGCTGAGGCTTGGACCAGCCTACCCCTGCCACGGGGACGCGGGCCCAATCATGTGGCCATGTACACACGTCCCGTACCTCGCTGCCGCCCAATTACGGGCCGGTGACAGCACAGCGGCACAGCCTGCTCTCGAGCGCTCCAGCGCCGCCAGTGGCTGTCTGCCCAGCCCAGCAGCTCCATGGGCCGCTGCCGCCCCTGCTGCTGCCGCCCGCTCATACTCCTGCCGCCCACCCATCGTCAGCTGATGCAGCACAGCCGGTGCTGCAGCTTCACGGGCATGGGTCTCCGCTTGACTGCCGGCGAGGGAATGATGAGTTGGCCCTGCAAGTCACACCACCACACCATGCACGGCCGCGCTTAGTATCGAGGTTCCGGTGCGCGTGGCACGCGTGGCCACAGGCATACCCGCCCCTTTCCCCGCCTGCGCAGCTGGCGCCTGCATTCGGCCGCGGCCCTGCCCTGCCCTGTGCCACCCTGCCCTGTCCCAGCCCGCCCCCGCCTGCCCCTTCCCAGCCTGCCCGCCAGCTCCTCCCGCCCCCCTCACGCCACGGCCACGCACCTGCTCCCCTGTGGTCATGCCGCCTAGGTGCCGTGGCGTGTGCGACACCGCCTCAAGGTTGACGCCCGCCTCCCGCATTACGGCGTCGAAAATGCACGCGTTCATGCCGCCCCACTCCTCCATGGTCTCCAGGAACCTGCGACGGCAACAGCAGCAAGCGTAGGGTCCGCTTCAACAGGGCCAGCTCCGTCTTATATACCAAGACGCTTTTATGGTCGGGCTGCGTTAGCTCTGCTTTTACAGAGTGGCCGGCATCACGGACGCTAAAGTAATTTCGTCCCACACCCGCAACCCCCTACAGCCCCGCAGAAGTGAGCGCCCAAAGCCATGTCGAGCGCCGTCACCGCCATGTGCGCGTCGGCCCGGCCCCAGGCATCCTTTCCCAACTCGGCCCCCACTGCCACGGCACAGCGGTGCTTACCGTCCTACATAGCGCTCGCCACCCACCCATGCTGGCATACCGCACCACCTACTTTGTCCTGCTCCACCCCGGCCACGCCGCGAAGTCCATGCCCATCTTCTCCCACAGCCGCAGCTGCAGCACAAAGCCCGGGTTGGGCGAGATGAAGGGCCGCGCCGCGTACACGCGCTCCGCCGCCGCCACGAAGCCGATGCGCTCCTTCCACATCAGGTACGCAATGACGGTGGAGGCGGAGCGGCTGATGCCCATCATGCAGTGTACCAGCACCACGCCGCCTGCGGAAGAAGACGAGGAGGACCGGGCGCATGTGTGTTTCTATTGGTTTGTTCAAGGGGGTGGGGCACCCGACGCTTCAACGTATCACGCGCATGGACTCAGGGGCGCAGGCTACGGCCCTATAACGCAGCCCGATGGCTCCAGGCGCTCGCACCTCTGGCGACGGCCGCCTCGATGAAGGCAAACATCTCTGGCAGCGTGGCGACCAGGTCAACGCCCTCGGCATCGAGGATGGGCACCACCAGGTACTCAAACTTCCCTGCGCGGCGATGGACAGCAATTGCAACAGCGCTTGCTGAAGAGAGGGAGCACTGGGTTGCGAGCGGGTTTAATGAGGTTCGGGTGGAGCGCTGGAGCGGACGGGGCGACAGGGCGGTCATAGTTGGGAAAGGCTGGGGTTGTTGGTCCTGCACACCTGCTGCACCGTGTTGCACTAAAACAACATTTTGATACACGCGCGTATTTCCCCTGCGCGGACTCGCTATGTGCTCCGGTGCTCGCGCGCTTCTAGAAATAAAAGCCGCCGCGCGCTTTGTCCTACGCCTCATGGCTTGCTGTGCATTCTCACCTGGATGAGAGGACTTGAGCTCTATCCCAACCTGTGATAGCGTAAGCGGGTTGCGCCAGCGCACAGCAGCGGAGGGATAAAAGGAAGCACGGGCAAGCTGCGTGTGACAGAAAGCGCTACTGCATATATCCTCCCTGTAGACAGAGATGTTTGCATTCAACCTTTCCGGACCTTGTCCGTCGCCAGCGCATGACTGCTCATTTACCGCTGCCACCCGACTGCTATTTACAGCTGCCACCCGGACCCACACAACTCACCTGCAGTATGTGCGTGACCCCCTGCTCTTTCAGCTGGCTTTCTGAGGCCTCAACAGCGAAGCTGCTAATTAACAAGTTGGGCGTGACAGCCTGGGGTGAATTCACCTGCGCTGGAGCCGTCTGAATGTCTACAAACTGCGTAGGGGACTTCGCCATTGCTGCTGATGTTTGCTCAAAGGTTTGTTGCTTAAGTCAGGACAGTGCCATTTCCCGTGCAAACTCAAAGGTTACCCCCTTAAGAGTATGATACTTGAAATTATGATGCTAAAGGTTGCGAACGTCTTTTGTGAACACAGATACAGCAGTCCGCTGCCGGGATGAGGCCCTTCATCGGCATCGCAGTGGCACGCAACGGCACCTTTCGCCCCACACCTTGCATCTAGCTGTCCGCGCCGAGTACGGGTCCAAACTGCACACCCTTACTTCGTATGGCTATCACATTTTATCGTCTACTCGCTTTCTCCCGCCCACTGAGCGGCGTCCGCATGTGCTAGATGCTCTACTGGCTCACTCAACCCAAGATAGACTCAACCCCAGGCGTGTTTTGCCAGCTATTTTGAGCACCATGGGCGCCCAGCCGCCCACTACAATTGCATTCACAAGTGCTAACGGATCTACGCACACCCTATACAGTCACGCATCTTCCTAGGCTTAGTCGTATCTCAGCACACCAGGTTGAGCATACACCAGGAGACCGAATGTAGGCCGGTCCTGGTGTGTCGCCTGCCGCGCAGATAGCCTGTCATCACCACTTTAGTCACGCTCACAGCAAGACGTCCGTACAACAAACTCAACAGATGATCATCTCCGAATGAATGGACCTTGTGCTTCATCAATCCGAAGGACAACTATCATTACAAGCAACATTATGACCAGCTCTTCAGCCCACTAATCACCCCACTCCATCACTGCATTTTGTTTGTAGTTCGCACTGCATCGCGTTTCGCCTCGCACTTCATTCACCGTGTGTACGTTACGCTGCTCACTAGGGCGGTCATGTACCACTAGGGCTTCTCAGTTTCTAACCCGGCACCTGCTCGACCAACTCCAGGCCCCCTTGCTCTACTGAACCACCTGCAATTGCCCCGGCGGCTGCTCCTGGGCCAATTGCCCCAGTGCCTCCTGCTGCTTAGCTGAAGGCTTCTCTTCTTCGGGCCGCGACTTCTCCTCCTGCTGCTGCTGTTGCTCCAGGATATTCTCCAAGATGCAGTTCTCAAGCCCACCTGCCTCCTCCATTGCCTGCAGGAACCTGTGGATGCAAAGGTGCGAGCACGGACAAAACCGCATGAAGCTGTGCACATGATATGGGCACCCTTTCCCTAGTATATTGTGGCAGTGAGGTCATAATGTATTCGTGCCTCTGGTCCTCCGTTGTGCCTTGCTGCCAGAGGCGCATCCTCGACTCACTTGATCCTGCTCCACCCCGGCCACGCCGCGAAGTCCATGCCCATCTTCTCCCACAGCCGCAGCTGCAGCACAAAGCCCGGGTTGGGCGAGATGAAGGGCCGCGCCGCGTACACGCGCTCCGCCGCCGTCACGAAGCCGATGCGCTCCTTCCACATCAGGTACGCAATGACGGTGGAGGCGGAGCGGCTGATGCCCATCATGCAGTGCACCAGCACCACGCCGCCTGCACGGGAGCAGAAAGACATCGTCAACATGCAGGAGTACACAGGGCAAGCAGGCGCGTCAAATGATGATGGCAGAGTGAGCTGCAGGATGCGGCTCGGCACCCACAGATTGCACAACCGTGCCGGCAATGCGCCATCGAGATCCAGAACCGATGTCTATGGGACGATCTGCACGTGAATGTGATAAGCAGCAACACTGTCCCACCCACCTCCTGCGATTGCTTTGTCGATGAACGACAGCATGTCCGGCAGTTCGGCCACGATGTCCACGTTCTCCATGTCGTTGATGGAGACAGTGAGATAGTCGAACTGGCCTGCAGTGACCCGGGGAGGCGGAGCGGGGTGAGCTGGCATCTCTCAGTGCCGAGGGCGTGGCCCCCAGACCCGAGCCCTCCCCCGGGCCCCCCGACCGTGCCTTACCTAAATGGCTGGGGCCCAGTCCGCAGCCAACTTGCAGGATATGTGTTACTTTCATCTCTTTCAAGGCAGTGCTGCGGGCAGGATTTGCGGTGGATTCAGAAGACGACGAGAGCGCGCAGAAGAATTTAGTTGGCATCGGCCACGCACCAAAATTGCTCCACCTCCATGCCTGAGAGGTACAGGTTGGGTAAGATTGCTTGCGCATCGTCTATGCAGGGGCTGGACGGTCGCTTCAACATTTCGAGGACGCGCAGTTGTTTCCCGAACACTTTGAATTATGAGGCTTTTCGCACAGCCTTGCAAATATTCATATGGAAGTTAAT
Organism: Chlamydomonas schloesseri; assembly: GCA_016834595.1. Classification (NCBI taxonomy): domain Eukaryota; kingdom Viridiplantae; phylum Chlorophyta; class Chlorophyceae; order Chlamydomonadales; family Chlamydomonadaceae; genus Chlamydomonas; species Chlamydomonas schloesseri. The sequence goes on from JAEHOD010000002.1 coordinate 1,516,797, forward strand.
GATAATCTAAGTGTGCAGGGGTACCGTAATGCTTCAAGCGTAGGCCACGCGCTTTGGGCCCCGTGTGTGTATGTGTGCTGCAGACTCACACGCTCCCCGACGCGGCGACAAGGCCTCAGAGACCCCATGCTTTCCTGGCCCGGCTAGCGCTCCGCTTCTGCAAGCTGTCACTTTGAAACCAGCACAGCACATCCTTGTCCTGGAATATGTGCGTACATCAGGGCTGTCAGGGTATGTGAGCAGGTTCCCCCCACTTCACAAGTTCACATGTGTTTGGGTGGGTGGATGGGGTAGTTCATTGGGTGGGTGGGGGTTATTTCATTCTAGAAACCAAAGCGAGTGGGGGCTGGGTTTTGAGGGGGCTGAACTATTGAGTCTAGGTTTCCACGGCTGCATACCTACCTCTCGTGTTCAGTTTCTCGGGCCTGCCTGCGAGACACCGCTCATGAAGTTGGCAAGGGGCAAGAAGGCGATTTGCCTGCGAGACACGTATGAGCAACACCACCACCACCCCAACCCTGGCCGGCCCTTCTGTCAGGTGTGAGTTTGTGCGTGGCCAGCACTTCTGACATGCGATTAGTCCCCAATCGCCATTCCAACAGCCGGGTGACCATGCACGCTTCTCAGGGCCCCCACGAGTAATTCCATTGGGCCGACACAGCGCGGCGCCTTATGCAGGGAGCATGCATGTTTGCGCCGTGCGCATCTGGACGACAAGCCCATTTCCGTTATCCGCGCACTTCTTTAGATTCAGAGGTTCTTCACTTTGACACCGCCGACATCCCGGCAAAACACACACCTAGTGCGGGGTGCATGGGCCATCAGCAAACTGCCACCACCTGGGAAACGTGTCGTCGAAGCCCTCGAACCCAGGCGCCGTGCCTGGCCCCTATACCGACTGGCCGTTGTTCACAAGTCCGTAGCTACGCCGCGTCCTATGGCCATCTCTGGGCCGGCCTCCCGGAGTCCCGGTTCTTCCGCTATCGGCAGGAGTATGTATAGGTTTGTGCTTTGGTGTGAGAATGCATGCCTTAGTCCAAGACATCCACAAATAAACACTCATTCACAGAGTCAGTGCAGGCTTGCCATCAGGCCATCCTTTCAGCCTTCAGCAGTTAGTAGACTGACACAAATATATAATAATCCCCTGCAAAGATCTTCTTAGGAAACATTCGCCATTGAAAGCCCGCGCGCCTTGTTTCTTTTGCGGTCCTTCACTGGGGCCCTAGTGTGCACTGCATCCGCACATCACCCCCAAGGCCCGAGCACCTGCAGCCTGCCCGGGCTTACCTTCAGCAGTGCGCATGGCAGAATCGGTATGCAAGGCGAACAAATGGTCATATCATATATATGTAATACAAGCTATCAACAGCAGGTCCCCTCACGGGGAATTTCATGCACACTCACACATGCGGTGAAGCTGTCCGGGTCGCCCAATACACACCAACGGGCACACGGCTGCCTTTGACTTTGACGAAACCCGCAAATGTTAAGAGCGGCACGTTGGTGTCGCTCCGTCGCGTGGCCGAGCCCGCATTCGACCGGACCCCATGCGATGGGTCCGGCTGACCGCCGAGCCGCTGCTGCTGCTGCTGCTGCTGCTGCTGCCGTTGCTGCCGCTGCTGCTGCCCGCGTGCCGGCCATGTTATAGTCGTCGTCACTGACGCGCCATACCCACCAGCGTCATCACTAATCTTGCTGTTTTTGTGTGCAAGTCGGCGCTACGACTGCAGATCACCTGCCCCGCCGTCATGACTGGTGCGGTGCAGGGCCACCTGCGCTGCCACACCCGCCGTGTGCCTGCCATCTACAGGTGACTCTGCTGCTGCTGTTGATGTGAGGCAACACTCGCCCTCCGCCCGCAGTTTCCGATGCGGCGTGGCTGACACGACACCGCCTGCAATCCACTCTGCGCTGTTCACGGCCGACGCATCCAAAGCAGCAGAGGAGAGTCGTGGCTTGCTGGCGTGTGGGCCCGCTGCTGCATGTCCCTCATGTTCATGCCGCCATTATCGTTGTATTGTCCCATAACAGCTTGTGTTTTCTTTGTCTTGATGTTCGGGTAACATGTAGGAGCTTGCGCTTGAGCAGGCCAACTGCTCGCATTCATCAGCCAGCGTCGCGAATGGCATGTTGAGCAAAGTAGAGAATAGGATGTGGTCTGTGATCATGTCCGTTGAGTAGCCGTGGCCTGAAAGCTCCAGCCTTGACGGTTTCGTCCACCCACCGGTTTCGTTCGTGAGTCGCAGGGGGGGATGTCGAGTCTGGACAGGTCTGGATTGCGCCGCGCGAGTCTCATAGGTTGGTTGGGCGCCGCTGGGCTATATGCCGGGCGTACCTAGTTTGGCGTCAGGTACTATGGGAAGTGCTTTGTGCGCAGACACGCATGTCCGTAACGGGTTGCTGCATGTCGTGGGGCGTAGCCGCGTAGGCGAGCTCAGGCGTAGCTCCGACTCATGGTGTTGGCGTGTTGCAACCGAGACACGGTTGTTGCGCAGCAAAATGCAGGGTTGTATAAGGTCGGCAGCCAACTGGGGGGAAGACGATTTCCCGTCGGGCCGGAGGTGTTCCCCCTTGACCTGGGTGCGGGGGCCCCATGCTTGGACTGTCCCGTGATTGTGATGTCGCATTCATAGGGTGCCCCCGCCAACTCCTGGACGACATTTATGCCACCGACCGACCGACGGTCCCCCCAACGTACGTGTAAGGTGTTCGTGTGGTAGTCCTCCGCTCTACCTTGCGCTACGCTTCGGGGAGAAGCACGAGTATGCTGCATGCACACTTGGCGAAGCCTGATTGTACCGCGCGTGCTGCGTGCTACAACCAGAGTCCTTTTGGCCAGCATGAGCGGTGCGAACTTATCAGAAGCTTTCAGCAGTGCACATGGATGCACTGTAAATACTGTAAATACCGAACTGTAAGTATCGAGTGGTAAGTCACTGCGCTACTGCCCATGCAGCCCGGGGAGTTATCTGCTTTATATTTGATAGCCCAGCTGGCCACCCAACAGAATGCGCTGCCAACAGGCCCGACGGGGTCACACAGCGCAGCACTCCTTGTTTCTCGAGCAGGCTGACACCACACGACTCATCCTATGCCAAACCAAAGCTAACATGCCCGCATTTCATTCCGTTTGGATGCCTCGACCGCACCCCCGCGCCACCCATACGCCGTAGTCGGATGCACGCTCGAGCTAAGAAAGCGGTTGCTGCGGCCGTTTGACCGAGACCTGAAGCCCATGTAAGCTTGCCGAAGCCAAGGGTGTTCATCGCCGCCTGCGCGCTGAGGCCTCACCTGCCGCCCCCGCTTCCCCGGCCACTCCGCTCTGCGGCGCGGGCTCGGCTGCTGCCGCCTCATCGCCCTCCTCCACGTCCTCCAGCGGCTCACCCAAGTGGTGCAAGGGCCCATCAGCGCCGTCCTGCGGCACCTCCTCCCAGCCCTCATCATCGCTGCCCACCTGCTCCCCTTCGCGCTCCTTCGCCTCCCGCTCCTCCTCCCGTTCCTCGGCCTCTGCCGCGGACCGCGCCACAGGGTTGGTTGCCCTCCGCTGCGCCGCCGCGGCCGCGCGCGCCTCCGCCACTACCTGCTCCTGCTCCAGCTGCAGAGCCGCGGCGTGGATGGCGGCTGTGTCCACCAGCACCAGCCGCTGCACCTTGGCCCAGCCGCGGCGCGCCACGCTGCGGCCGGAGCGTTGCTGTGTGCATGAGGGGCACAGCAATGTCGTGAGGACGCGGGGATTGCAAAGAAAAGGTAAACGGCAGCGCACGCGCATGTCGACCACCGTAGTGTAGTAGCGAGGGCATTCGGGACTCACCCCTGTGCTCGGTGGCAAGGGGCCGTCCTATGTATCCCGTATCATGGCCCCACTAACTACAAAGCACATGCGCATAGCAGCCTCTCACCGGCGGCTCGCCCGCCGCGTCGCTCTTGTTGTGGTTGTTGTTCTTGTTGTTGTTGTTGCTGCTGCTGCTGGCGGAGTGGCCGCCGCGCTTGCTGCCGGAGCCAGGCCGGCTACGCCCCGTGGCCGAGGACGCCAGCCTGCCGCTCTGCTGTGTCAGCGTGCGCAGCAGCCCGTGCAGCTTGGACATGCTGTCCACGTAGTAGCTGCCGCCGGCGGTGCCGCTGGTGCCGCTGGCGGCGCTGCCGCGGCTGCTGCCACTGATGGTGCGGCCTTGGCCGCCGCGCCGACTGACGCTGCCGCCGGCACGGCCGCTGGCTGCGGGCGCGCTGGCGGCGCTGGTGTTGCTCATAGCGGGCGTCTTGCCGCCGACGCCGCTGCCAACGCCGCCTCCGCCCATGATTGTGGGCTTGGGGCCGAACGTGGGGTCCTCACGCACGGTCTGTTGGGTGGCGGAGCTGAGCGCCCCGCCCATCACCGCGGCCGCCGCGCCGGCCGTGGCTGCCACGGCGCTGGCTGCGTGGGTGGCGGTGACGGAGGCGCGCGACAGGGCGTCCGTCAAGGGGTGGGAGGTGGCGGGCTGCGCGCCAGAGCCGTCCATCTGCGGCCGCAGTTGCGAAGACATGTAGCATGTGAAGATGGGGTGCCTGCAAACCTAGAAATGAAGTTCAAACGATACCAAGACAAAGAAGGCGGCGGTCCCAGCAGCGCGCGCTGCCCACCTGGATCACCACGTGTCCCGGCTCCATTGCCTCTGTGCCGGTGCCGCCTGCCCGTGCCGTCAGCTCCACCGCCTGTTCGTCAGATTCGGAGGAGTCGTGACAAGGGCAAACCTCAAGGAAAGGCCCTGCTGTCCTTGCACTGACACGAAGTTACGTCACATGTTTTCAGTGCCACGCCAAGGGCACAAAAGAGGCACCGCTGTCACGCAGACGTCAACCCAAGCACAGACCCCACATCGACCCAACGTCCGTTATCACTGCTCGCGCAAAGCTATACGGCCATACGGCAACCGCGCCAGCAGGGGTGCGCGCCAGTCTCGCCGCCCGTCCTTGCCTTGTAGTCGGCCGCCTGGCGCTGCATGGACGCCGCCGCGAAGGCTGCCATGCCCACCGCCGCCATGGTGAAGGACGCTGCCTCGTGCTGGGCGTCGGAGTGGGCCGCCGCCACGGCCGCCGCCGCCATGCCGCCCTCCATGGGCGTGATGTGCGGGCCATGGTGTGCCGTGGGGGTGGCGTGATGCGGCGCGGTGCGGTGCGTGAGCGTGTGGTGGCCTGTCGCGATGGGCTTGTGTGCGGGCAGGTGCGGCTCGTGGGGGCCGCCCTACGCACAAGAGGGAATCAGGTGGGGACGGGGGACACAAACTGGGTTCCTGTCATCGCACATACTGTATGTCACCGCGCCCGCATGCGCTCGCTGCACCCTGATACAGATTCCATAGAGGCTCCGCAGTCAGTCAGGGCATCTAGCCTACAGTAGGCCTGTAGGCCTATTTCCGGACCCTCGAATCGTCTGGACCCTCGATGCAGGTCAACGCTGGCATTCAGCTGGCCTTCAGCTCCCGCCCTCCCCTTCGGCAAGGCCCCCAGCCCCCAAACCATCCAGCCCACCTTGAGCGGCTGCAGCAGCTGCCCTGTGCAGCCGGTCTCGGGGTCAATGGCAGGCATGTCCTTGTAGCGGATCAGTTGCTTGCGCACGCCGTGCACGCGCTGCGGCGGCAAGCAGTTTCCAGGTGCCAGGTCAGGTCAGGTCAGGCAAGTACTTCAAGCGTTCATCCAGCGTGCCGTCACCGCACCCCTTCTTCCCAACAATCCTGTTGTGCCGCCAAAGCCAATAACCCTGCTGTGCCACCAAAGCGCCTCGCTGCCGCAACACTTCACTCCTTGCCCTGGCGTCCAGCCGCCCGCCCGCTCGCCGCCCACTACCGCCGCTCGCCGCCTCGTCCTGGCCCTCCCCCTCCCTGCCCCCAAACCACCCGAGCCCCCACCTTGACCCAGAACAGGAAGATGCAGACGGCGTAGATGGAGACCACGTTGATGAGGAACAGGCAGAAGCTGATGCCGCCGATGTAGGCGAACTGGCCGGGGTTACGGCCGGTGCGGAAGGCGCCGGCCATTGCGTAGGCCAGGCAGATGCCGGTGTTGGTGACGGGCGGCAGCAGCGAGGCGGCGATGGCCACACCCACCAGCGCGTTGGCGCCGCCCTGCGTCGTGGACAGCGCCACGCCCGCGCCTGTGGCAGCCACGACGGATGGGTAAATGGGTGGGTGCGGCATGTGTGGGGCGGGAGGGGGCTACAGGCTCGCTACTGCGGGACAGGGCGGGGTTTGACGAGGAAGGAGGGCTTGGGCCTTCAGTTGAGGCCTGAGGGCGGCATGTGTGACCCGAACCGCACCTGATGGCACCGCGAAGAAGAAGCCCACGAGCAGGTTCGACACCTGCGCGGCGGCCAGCATAGCAGCAGCAGCAGCAGCAGAGCAGCAGCAGAGCCAGCTGCACGTGGTCAACGTCAGGCGAGGCGGCCCTCCCCTCATTTCGTTGCGCTGTAGCTAGGAACCGGAACGATCTGCCTCCGCTGCCCGCCTATGCCTCACAGGCCCAGAAACTGTAGCAAGCCATGCAGCGCGCCTAAGTGCAGGCCGCACGGTCGCCGTTCGGGCCGACTGGCCGAGGCCCCACCTCTCCTCGCGACGCCATTTCCACCGTGGGCCACTCGTAGGCGTTGCTGGGGTTTGTCCAGGCGCAGCAGATGAACCCGATGACCAGTCCGGTGACGAAGGTGACGGCCACGCCCACCACCTCAGCCAGCATGCCTATGATTGGCACACACATGCAGCAGGAGCTCGCGCTCGGGACAGACTGGCTGCGGCGACTAGCTGGACGTACGGGCGCGCGACGGAACGCAGGCACGTCCACGACCCCGCGCCTAAAACCTCCTCCTGAGTTCCCTCCTCTTCCGCTCCTTGCAGTTCGGCCAGCGCGCCCCGCTCCTCTTGATCCCCCTCCCGCTCGCGCTTGTGCTTGTGCTCTCCTCACCTTTGGACAGCAGGTACCAGTCCTTGACGCTGGTTCCAAAGCTGATGGCCAGGATGGGCCCCATTAGCGGCGACACCAGCATGCTGGCCACGATCATGACCGTGTTGTTGGTGGCCAGACCGATCTGCATACCGGCATGTACATGGATGCATATACATAGGGCCGGTCAGCGGCAGCCAACAACGGCAACGCCTTTGATGGGGAGAAAGAGGAGCGGTAGGAGGAAGTCAACCGGAACACGGAGACAGTGTCCCTCGGTGTGGGTCAGTAAACGGAAACCCTCGGTGTGTGTGTGTGTGTGTGTGTGAATACCAGCCCAATAATCTGGGGGGGGGGGGTACACGCATCTGGAGGTAAGAAGAGAAGGCGTAGCCAAGTACACAGGTGCATTAGTAGGGGGAGGGTGTTTGCAAGGATACGCAACGAAGTGTTGCACGAGGGGGGATTGCAAGGATATGTGGCAAAGTGGCAGAACAGGTACTGAAGGCAAGCAGGTGGAGGAAGAGAGAGAGCCGCCATGCCAATGCACATCATCCAAGCAATCATTCCACGTCCAATGTTTGCAGCCCATTCCGCTCATCCCAATGGTTGCCTGGGATTCCAGATTAAAGCAACCACCCACCGTCACTCAGCCACCCGCACCCACCCACCCGCACCCACCCCCGCGATGACGGCCGCCACCACGGTGAAGGCCACGTAGTCAAAGGACAGATCCGTGCCGCTGGCCACGTTGGTGTAGATCTCCTCCGTGGCCATGCGGCCCTGTGGTGGTGTGTTCGAAAAGCACAAGGAGAGGAAGGGTCGACATTGTGCGTGCAGCATGCACAGGCAACAGCGCGCCATCGATCGTCGTTTGCCGCATGTTTCCGCGCGTGTTACCTCGTTACCGCATCATTGGGCCGAAGCAGCTCCACACATTTACCCGATACTTACTTGAATCGCGTGACCCCCACCGGTTGGGGCTACGGCCCTCGCCCCGGCGTTGCTGTCCCCATGTACCGTGTGTGCGCCTAGAATTTTGCCCGATCCGTCCCAACCCGGCCCAAACCATCCAACCAAGCCCGTAGAGATGTGGTGGTGTGTGTGTTTTCAGGGGTGGACCGGGTGGGGCACGAAGGGGGACTGGGTGTGGACGGCGTGGCGGTCCGCAGCAGTGACATGCTTGCTACACAGCTCCCAGTCCCAGCGGAGGCAGGGACGGGCGCATCAGCGGACAGCACACACCGCCCACCACATGTAGGGCGCACATATGCCTACCCTGGTATCAAGTACACCGCCCAGCCACACCCACCCAACCAAACGCAACGCAAGCGATCCAACCCCGTTTACCCAATCCCACACATCCAGCTCCCCAACCCCTGCCCTGCCCCCGCCGTTCTGCATGAGGGTGCGACATGGTTCGGGCAGGCATTCAAATTCCCACGCCTTGTCATTCCCCCACCCCTAACACCCCGGCAACCTTCCCTCGCCCCTCCCCACCGCCCTACCTGCAGGCGCCATGTGGTCCGTTCCTTGACCAGCTCGGTGAGGTGCCGGTCGCGCATGTTGGGCAGCGGCTTGAGCAGGTGCACCGCCAGCATGGCCACCTTGCCGTACGCCGCGCCGCAGCCCACCTTGTCCAGCTCGTGCAGCACGATGCCCGACTCCTGCGCGGGGACGGGCGCGTGCTTGAAGGGATGGGGCCAGGGCCCGGGGCGGGGGCGGGGGCGGGGGCGGGGGCGGGGGCGGGGCCGGGGGCCGTGCCCGGCCCAGCTGAGGCGGCGCAGGTGGTCGGTCCTTTCGAACTGGGGCGTGCGCAAGTGTGTGGCACCATGACCTGCCACAAGCCGCTGGCAGGGAAGTGTGTGTGTGCCGGGACGTGGTGCAGGGTCCCGGCAGCGCGCACGACCGCGCAGGGCTACACCAGAGGTGGTGTGTTTGGGGGCAATGGGGTGGGAAGTTCACACAGTACCGTTGTGGCCGTATACTGGTTGGTATGCGTTCACCGGGCGCCATGGCAGCTCGGCGCACGGTAGTTCATTACGGCAAGGCTTAGTTGGTGCTTAAACAAAGCCTTGCGGGCCCGTCTGGCCTGCTACGAGTCGAAGGCTGACGATGCAAATGCAGGACTCGCTGTCTCGCTCAACTGCTGTGTCTAATTGTGACTCACCATAGCCGCAATATAGCATGTGAGTGTGGAGGTGATGCCATCTGAGCGACGAGTGATATTCTTCAGCCTGCACACGTCCTGGAGACAAACAAGCACGTCCTTTTCTCGCGCCACCGGCACGGTGACGACGAGCTGACGCATGATAACGAGCTGATGCTGAGCAGCGGCAAACTATGCAGTGTGCAAAGTAGTCAGTTATGGCCTTCCGGACTTGCAGTTGGCTTTTCTTGATAATCAATATTACGTCGTTGACCTCTATATAGGGGTGATAGGTGAATTACAGTTGCTCGCCAGAACCTGTACACGCAGCAAATAAGTGGCAGACATAATGGCAAGGTTTCGTGCAAGCCACTCTCGCAACTGACTGCTACACACGCCACGACAGTGAGCTTCAATAATCGCATACAAGTAGCAGCAGTGATGCAAGCGGCCCTCGAGTGCTAAGTAGTCGCCAGCGATTGACCGAAGCGAAGAGTCACACAGCGCACTTTACCGGCACGCCCCCCGCGTATCCGGCGATCCCCCCGCATTTCGTGCGCCTTTTCCCTTCCTAGGACATCAAGTCTACCTTCAGTACTTCCAAAATTTGCATGAGATACTGTTATGGCTCCGTGTACTGATGAGTCGGCGCCCCGCCCAACATAAGTCTGCTCTTGGCTACGCCTGGAGAATAGGGGAGGGTACGCACCCTTGCAAGTGCGCTGCTAGCTCGAACTGTGTCGGCAGGTCCCTCTTGGTATGTTTTATACAATCTAATTGCAGCCTGGGTGAGGGCCACTCGTCCTGTGTGGAGACACGTAGCGGTGCACGATAAGTAGGGGTCGTGCAAGTCATGATACCTCCAGTCGCTTGACTAACTTCTGCGCAGACGCAAAGGAATACATTCATGTGAGCTGATTGTGGGTTACAAGAACGGACAAGAAGGACAGCGGTGGGGGACCGGGAGTCGGCGGGCGGCGGGAGGGGCTGGAATGGAGGGCAAACCGTGCCGTCGCACCCGCTTGCCCCCCACCCCAATGCTACCCCTACAGGATGCAGATGCGAAGTAATTATTGAACTACAAAGTGCTGCCGCTCAATTTGCAGAAACCAGGCACACTGACGCATTTGGGACGCAGTTCAAATACACCGAATTCCTAGAAATAGGCTTTCTTTAAGCGCAACGGCTGGCTGATCTGATTACATCAAGTCCTTCAGAATGTCTGCAGAAGCAGCATGGCTCAGCGAGGCCATTGTGGAGTTCTTGAAGGCAAGATGCAGCGCGCATGTGTTGCTGTTCGCGCTGTGCACCTCGGCAACTATTAACCCAGCTCAAGCGCCTGTTTAAACCGGTATCCTCGCAGGGGCCCATGTATATCAACCCGTTGATGGGCTTCATCGATGAGAAGTGCCTGATTTTCACGCCAGAGGAGGAAAACAAGCTGGAGTACACCATTGTGCGTGACAGCCTTGGGGGGTAGCGATAGAATATGATAGCATATGTAGGGTAGGATTTAGCATAGATAGGGAATAGCAGAGACCGCAAAAAAGTGCGCGCCGGCTGGCGGGAACGCAGGGCGTGGGTGGGTGCCTCGGGTGAATGGGTATCACGGCATCTGTCCGGCGGCTTCATTAGATAGCGTCCAGAAGTTTCCTAGCCAGCTGCCTTGTGTACACTGCTTCGCGCCTGTCATGCGGCAGACGCTGATATCCACGCTTGAAGCGCATGTACCCACCCACCCACGAACCTGACCGCTTCTCTGTCGCCTTCCCATCGCACACTGCACCCCAGTACCACAACGAGTTCAAGGAGCTGGTGGACGGGCTGCTGACTGAGTTCCTGGAGGACCTGGGCGTGGGCGCTGAGCAGTTCTACCAGGTGGGTGGGTGGGTGGGTGGGTGGGTGGGTGGGAGGTGGGGATAGGGATGAGCTTGGAGTTTGCGGGCTAAAGCGTAAAGCCGCGGTGCCAGGGTGAGCTGGGCCGGAGTAGGCTGGGTTTTGCCGCTTGCTGCTCAAGAGGTTGGTGTTCTGGGCGAAGGGCCGCTGTGCTGACGCGGTCGTGTTGGTGTTGTGGGCAGCGGTGCGTGTAGGGGGGGTGGGTGGGAAAGCAACACCTTGCAACACGACTCATTAAAGGCGCCAGCACTCCACCGACCCCCACTGCCCCGCAGGTGGTGGCTAAGGCGCAGGGCTCGGACCAGCTGACCAGCTTCGTGGTGCAGGTGGGGGACCGGGTGGTGGTTGGGTGGGTCATTGGGGCCCGGCCGGCGGGAGGCAGCCGGATAGTGTCGACGTGGGGATGGGAGGGCACGCGCCTCCTGCCCGCGTGCAACCTCACACGGTGTGAAGCGCGCTGGGCTGGGACCAATTCCGGCGCGCATACACCTGCACCTGCATCCCACCCATACATGCATGGTACTACCCCGGCCCACACTCTGCCCCACACCTTGGCCCCCACCTCACTCTGGCGGAGTCCGTGCTGCCCGCCCACCCTCCGTGCCTGCCCTCTCCTCCACTCGCACCCGCTTGGACCCCATTGGGAACCCCTACCCCCACCCTCACCACCAGACCATTCTGACGGTGGACGACTTCCTCATGTTCAAGGCCATGATGGTGCGCCGCAACATCGACCTCACCAACCAGGTGCGGGGTGGGTGGATGGCACACCCGTGTGCGGGGTTGCGTGCTTGCGTTCCTGCGTGTGGATGTACGAACCAGGGGAGCGTGGGTAGGATGTGCAGCTGGAATAGGGCTTCTGGCCACCAGCCTCAAACGCCCGCCCAGCTACCGTATGTCTTCAATCCTGGCCAAGCCTGGCCACTCAGGGTCCAAGCTTACCAGCAGCTGCGCGGCCTCACCTGCCGGAGTTGGACGCGACCCTGGCTCCTGATGCCGGCTGCCTGCCTGCCCGGTTCACAGCCGGTCGCGCCTCGCACGACGGCCAAGCATACGAGACTCACGTGCCTCTCTGCCACGTGCCCCCTCGCCCCATGGCTTCCTTGGGCATTGAACTGAGCTTGACCACCCCGGCCCCCTCACATGCGCGTTGTGTGCTACGTGCCCGTGCACGTGCCCGTGCAGGTGCTCGAGGCGGTGGAGGAGGCACGACGGCTGGAGGCCAAGGCGGCGGTGTCAGCCCGGCCGGAGCCCAGCGGCGCCAGCCTGACCGCCAAGGCCGCAGCCACCGCGGAGGAGGAGGAGGCGCTGAAAGAGGTGAGCGGAGAGGGTCTGGATAGCGACAGAGGGGCATTGATTGACACACATGATGGTCAGGTGTATAAGGTGCTTTAACTGCACGTTCATATGTACCCTTATGTTACGCCACCGACCGTCCCATCTCCTCCCGCTCCCCTACCTCCTCTCCCTCCGCGTCCCCTCCCCCTCCACGCACACGCGCGCGCGCCCCAGGCCATGGCTCTGTCCAACAAGCTGGCCGCGGAGTGGGACGAGACGGACCGCCTGCTCAAGGCCATGCGCGCGCTGCAGGTGGGTGGGTGGGCGGGTGGGCGGTTAGTGGACTTGCGCACGCCGTGTGGAGGGTTGGGCTTGCACGGGAAAGTCAGGCGGGCGACCCAGCCCCAAGCGCCCAAGACTGGGTATTGTCGTCCTCCTGCCCCGCCAGGCCGCCATCCGCCCGCCCTTTCGCTCCTGCGCCCGCCCCTATCCCGCCCCTTTTGGGTAAGCGGGGTTTGTTTGGTTTGGAAGTTGGAATGACCACGCCCCCGCCCCCGCCCCCTAATGCACACGCAGCTGGAGGACGAGGACGTGGCGCTGCCCGCCGCCATCGCCGCCTCGCTGCGGGAGCAGGCCAAGTACGACTCGGAGCTGGCGGACATTGAGCAGGTGGGTGGGCGCTGGTGGCGGAGTTGGCGGTGGGTGGGCGGGGTGGGCGGGGGTCTCTGGGGTAGCCACTTGCCTTTGTGGGTGGGGCGGGGGTAGTTATTTTTCCCGATAGCGGAGGCTTGCAACCGAGCGAGCCTGGGTCCTGGGCAGGTGCGGTGAGGTTTGGCGATGGGAAGCATACAATGTGTGCAGCCTAGTTCACTCCTCCTCCCTGGGCCCTGTACACACCTGCCCATACCAATGACACACGCCTCCCCACACCGCCCTGCAGGCCATCGCTCTGTCCCTAGCGCTGGAGGAGGAGCGCCGCCGCCTGGCCGCACAGCAGGCCACCGAGGCAGCAGCCTCAGCAGGGGCAGCGGAGGCAGCATCCTCCACTGGGGGGTCATCGTCCACGCCGAAGGCCGCTGCGCCCGCATCGAGCAATGTCGCGGCGCCGGCCGCGGCTGCCGCCGCCAAGCCCGCTGGCGCGGCTCCCGCTGCGGCTCCCGCCGTCGCCAAGCCTCCCGCCGCGCCCGGCGCTGCTGGCGAGGTGGGTTGCAACCGGGGGCGCAGGCAACGGGGGTGCACCCGATGTCAGGTTGTTTTGTTGCGCGATTAGTGCTTGTCATAGTCTTCGTCATGCGGCCGCCGCGCCGCAACATCTCCTGCTTGCCTAGTGGCTATTGCATTCCACCTCGGCACCTCCCGCTGCCTAACATGCTGACACACACATGTGCGCAGCATCTGAGCACTACCTATCCCCCTTCCTCCTCACGCCCACATCCGTCATCCCATTCGCAGTCACACCCGGTCATTGCGCGCGCGGGCCCCCAGGCGCCCTCGCTGGCGCCGCTCAAGGGCTACCTGCCCACCGGCGCTGCGGCCCCTCCGCCCGCCGCCGCGCCTGCGCCGCCCGCCGCCGCTGCGCCTGAGGCCGCCCGCCCCCAGCGTTTCACGCCCGCGCCCATTGACGCCCCCACCGGCGGTGAGGACCATTACATGCCGTTACTCAAAATACGTTATGTCAAGTACAAGTACAGCTTTGAATCAGTACAACAGAACACATTCCCGCTCGGAGACAATGCCCGTACCCTTACCCTTACCCGAACTTGTTTTCCTCCCCCCTTTCATCCCCACCCTTGACTCTGCCCCGCCTCCTTCCCACCCACCCACCCACCCACGCAGCCGCCCTGGTCAAGTCGTCGAGCGTGCGCAACCGCGGCGCCGGCTACAAAACCGAGGCGGCGGGCGTGGACCTTGAGGCCATCCGCAAGGCCGCGCAGCAGGCGGCGGAGAGCCAGAAGGTGCGGTTGTGGGCGGGGGCTTAGAATGCGGATGGCGGAAACGGTGGCGGGGTGGGTAAGGGAAAGTCAGAAGGGCCTTGAGCGCGTACGCATCTTCTGGTGCAGAGTTGCTTGTTGGGCCATGCTTAACGGTCATTACACCTGTACCTTCATCATCGGTGCAACCTCTCTTCGCCCACCCACCTACTCACCTGCAGAAGCTGGTGGGCAAGGGTGACGTGAACGACGCCGCCACCAAGTGGCTGCAGGAGGCCAAGCTCAAGCTGATCGCGCAGAAGCAGGCGGAGCGTGAGCAGGAGATGGCGAACTACAAGGCCGCCAGCGCGGGCAAGGTGGGTACGATCAGGGGAGGGCCGGCAGGGGGGGAGGCGGGGTTGAGGAACAGGGGCGGCGCGGGAGAGACGGGGACGGAGCGAGTGGGAGGTGCTGGAGCCAAAGGCGAGACGGCGGGGCGCGGCGCAACAGAGCTATGCGGCTGGGCCATGCGATACGCACGCGGCCTGCAGGTTTCCGGTACGTGCTAGCGGGTGCGCTGTCCACGCATGCTTCTGTGGTCGCGACTTTCGGCTTGCCGCCAAGCCGCCAAGCCAATGACTAACTCCGTACGGTGCCCTGTGGTCGCTGCAGCCCAAGCCCTCCGGCCCGTCGACCACCGCCGCCGCCGCGGACGAGGCCAAGCGCGCCGCGCTGCGTGAAGCTCTGGCTCAGAAGATGAAGCAAAACATCATGGGCGCGCACTGAGAGGAGTGCGTAGGCCGCGCTGGAGCCAGAGAGATATACGTACTGGTTGTACAGGATGCGAGCGGGGACGTGAATGCGAGAGGCAGCCGGCGAGCAAGCAGGAGGGTGCGTGGCGAGCGTGTACATGGGCGAGCAGGTACCTGCGTTGATTTACTAGATGGCGGCTGGGCTGGGCCGGCAGTGACGTCAGAATGGGCTTCAGGAATGTCGGCCGGCTAGGGATTGAGCATTCGCAGGAGGCGTCGGCGCACATTGGTAGACATGATTGCTCTGCGCAGGTTTTGGTTCCTTGTGCTGCAGGAGAGTGAGCTGCGCGAATGGGTTGAAGCTCCGCAAGTGCCAATCTAGCTAAACAGTGGGATGCGCAGCGCATTAAGGGGAGTGTTTATCAGGCCGGGACTGTTGCAGTGTCGGGGGTCAGGCGGATAGGGTCAGTCAGGGAGGACCCGCGCGTGTCGGCCCTGTGTCAGCCCCGCTGTCCGACTAGCCCGCCGACGGTTAAGAGGGAGCCGAAATGCACATGTAATGCTGTCACTTCCTCGATCGTAGATTTAAATATGGAAATTTGTAAGGGAGCCGTTACTATGTCTAGTATGTTTGCGTATTATCCAAAAGCGGCAGTGAGGAAAAGGTTTTGCGACGGAGCTGTGACTCGCTATCCTTAAGCGGATGGTTCCTGTAGAAGGCAATCTATTACACACAATGAATGTAACACAATGCAGCAAGTAATCAAGTTTCATTGGCGGCAGGCCGTGGCTTTTCCATGCTCGTTTGCAATCAAGCGTTCTCCGGTTTTCCGCATGGTAGAAAACGCCAAATTACATACAATACCTGCGGGCAAAGGCAGGCGCGCGTTGACCTCCGCTCATCGCGATGGCGTGCGCCCACCAGTGTAGGAGGCAAAGCAAGTGAGCAAGAGACCCTCTGCTGTTCGCGATTCTCACGCTTACATCAGTGCCTCGTCATTATTCAATATGCTCAAGCGTGCAGTATCGCTTCGCAGTGGCTATTAGCGCTTCCTTCTGAGACCTCAACCACCCACGAGGTATAATGCCAAGCATTCGGACAAATCGCTGCCCAAACGGCGGTCGCCCCCGGAAATGGCCGCGCGAATGCAATGGGGCCTTGGTCCTTATAATTGCTCTGGTATTAGGGTAGGTTGCGGGGTCGTGCAGCAAGCAGGGCAGAATCAAGTTGCTGGTCTCACATCGCTTGCGCGGGCCCCAGTGCCACATTGGAGTTTAATACGCTGCTCCATTGCAGTATAACCCATATGAAATGAAATGCATTGGCCGCACGGGGTCAAACTCCCGGCCCGCCAGCAATCATCGTCTCCGGGTGGGGGCCCGCGTCCATACTCAGCACTCTGGTCCCCTTTTTGCTGATTGTTGTAGGGCCGTGTATTCGGTGCAAGCTCAACCGCTGGCCGTCCTGTACCCGGAATTTCCCTACTGTGGATGCGTCCGCTCCACACGCACGAGCCCCTATTCAGCTAATTTATTCACTTACAAGGACATGTTTTGTTTTGAGGTGAGCTGGCAAAGGACCAACCGCCGTGTCTAGGGTTCCGCATTCCGCCGTGTCAGGGCCATCCACGTGCGTACATGGTTTTCCTTTCGTATTCTGCGCGCTCTTAAAATGTAGCCCTATGTCTGCACTTGGGCCCCTGTGTCTATCAAGTTGAACGTGCCGCGTCAAAGATATATGCCTTCACGCCCGGTCTCCCTGGAATCCTGCTGCATGGTTCGCTCGCCACTCGCCGTGTGCCTGGCCACCTCGCTCGCTCACAGGTTCAAGTGGGAGCATGCGAGCGACCCAAGAACCCCTGCTGCAATGCAGACGTCAAGAAGCTTGAACTGGACGTTGGTGGGTTGTGTATCGAGACGTGCTTCACTTCCCCTCTCCCGTCTCCCCACCCTCCGTCCGTTGGCACGCCCGGCAGGGGGGAAGCTGATGCCACCCGGATCTCGGGAAGGTCAGGACCTGTTGTCATTCAGCCCAAGCTTGCTAGGTACAGTGCGTGACCGCGTGTGCACCCTGCTGAACACGCGCGCCCCTTACCTCCCCACGCAGACGTTGCATGCAACAAGACCGGTTTCAGGACCTTTTGGGGCAAGGACTTGAGCAACCTCAAGAAGACTCCCACACAACCCTTTTACGACATCCCAGACGGAGCACCGCCGGACGGGCTCGTGCTGAAGGTGCGTGCCGTGGCTGCGTGCGCACGTGTGTACGCACTTACTTGCGGTGCAGCAGCTAGCCTCGTGCGTGTTGTTGGCGGAGTCTGGAGCCTTTCTCTCATCGCACGGGTGCGTGCCCGGCACCTCGCTCGGCTTACATGCATGGTCTGGACCGCCGCCGCACACGTACCTGCCCTCAGCGCCACTCCCCATACGCCACTCCCCACACATTCGGTACATCAAAGATTGTCTGTTATGTTTGCTGCCCGCGCACACGTACAGGTGACCGAGCTTGGGCTGGACAAGTCTAACGCCGACGGCATGTACATATGCTACCAGTACATAAACACAGGCTCAAAGACCCCCGCCCGCTGCCGCACGCCCGCTGGCCTGTGCCGCCGTGACAACAGCAGCAGTGCTGACGGCCGCGTGTGCAGCGTGGCCCTGACCTCAAGTGACAACAACTGCTGGTGGGTGCGTGTGAGATGGAGGGCGCTGCGGACAAAGACACGTGCCGTCAACTTGCCATGCATGCCAACCGATAGTGCTACAACCCCTCCCCTTCCTGCACTCACAGCCCTGTGACCGGCTACACCCCGCCGACCCCGCCGTCCCCGCCGTCCCCGTCGTCGCCACCACCTACCTGCACCGTCTGCGTCGAGCACAATATCACCATGGTTCTGAGGCCGGAGGTGGCCAAGGACGCGGGGGCCGTCGCCAGCGTCTCCGAAGACATCTGCTCCTACCTACAGTATGGCGACGTCTTCGACCCATTGCAAGACCAGGTGGACCCCAACCCCGCCTGCGTCACAGCGTTCAACGCGGCAACTGCCAAGCTCGATGTCGCCGTGAAAATCTGCCTGCGGGCCACGTCCGCCTTG
Source organism: Chlamydomonas schloesseri (assembly GCA_016834595.1). Classification (NCBI taxonomy): domain Eukaryota; kingdom Viridiplantae; phylum Chlorophyta; class Chlorophyceae; order Chlamydomonadales; family Chlamydomonadaceae; genus Chlamydomonas; species Chlamydomonas schloesseri. The sequence goes on from JAEHOD010000002.1 coordinate 1,534,789, forward strand.
GCCGCGCAAGCGATGACTGCCTGGTACGATCCCAACGGACGCCTGAAGTGGCTGCAGCGCCTCATTCCGTCTGGCGATACTGGCGAGTGCAAGGTCAAGGATGGTACAGCGGAAGCGCGCATCTCGGGGTGCGCTGACTGGCCCAGCGTCACGCCTTACAGTGCCAGATGCGCATTGACGCCGCCTATGTCGCCTGAGGCTCCTCCACCTGCGCCCGAGGTAATCCCAACTCAGGAGGGCCCGCCTCCCATGTCTCCTTCTCCATCACCACGCCCGCCGCTGCCGCCACCGCCCTCACCTGAGCCCCCGTCACCAAGACCGCCGGCGCCGTCCCAAAACCCGCCATCACCAGGGCCCCCGTCCCCACAACCGCCCCCGCCTCCACCGCCGCCTCCACCGCCCCCACCGCCGCCCTCCCCCTCCCCTCCGCCTCCTCCTCCACCGCCCCCGCCTCCTCCTCCACCGCCTCAGCCCCCGCCGCCCCCCTCTCCTGGGCCGCCAATGCCTCCACCTCCATCTCCTGCACCACCTTCGCCCCAGCCACCTTCACCCGACCCGCCCTCACCACAGCCACCGCCATCGCCCTCGCCTCCCTCCCCACCGCCCCCGTCGCCCGAGCCGCCATCGCCATCGCCCCCTCTTTCCCCGCCTCCATCGCCCGAGCCCCCTTCGCCTTCGCCACCGTCTCCTGGGCCGCCTTCTCCTGCGCCACCTTCTCCTGTCCCGCCTTCGCCCGTCCCCCCCTCCCCTCCGCCTCCTTCGCCCGCACCCCCCTCGCCCCCTCCGCCGTCGCCTGAGCCACCTTCACCTGCCCCACCACTTCCCCCGCCTCCGTCGCCTGCCCCGCCCTCCCCTCGCCCACCGTCCCCCGAACCTCGGCCACCCCCCAGCCCAAAACCTCCACGCCCGCCTCCCTCTCCTCGCCCACCTCGACCACCTTCTCCTTCTCCTCCTCCCCCCTCACCTACACCACCCTCGCCAGCACCTCCGTCCCCTACGCCTCCATCGCCTTCGCCGCCGCTGCCTCCACCACCCTCGCCTGCACCGCCATCTCCACTTCCGCCCTCGCCCACGCCGCCGTCACCTCCGCCGCCGTCTCCTGTCCCACCCTCACCCGCTCCTCCTTCACCGCGGCCACCGTCGCCATCGCCGCCATCGCCCACACCCCCATCACCACTTCCGCCTTCACCTTTACCTCCTTCTCCCCCGCCTTCGCCTCCCAATCCACCTCCTTTACCCCCAGACCAACCTTCCGCGCCGCCTCCCCTCCCCCCCCTCCCACCAGGGCCTCCGCCGGGTGAGTAGGCTCCTGCTGTGCGTGCCTCTGCTGCGGATTTCTGCCCTTTGCCACCGGTCAGGCGTTACACATAATATATATACGCGTCACGTGTTGGATCAATGAATAACGCATGTTGCACGTTACCTACCATACAGAGGGCCTGCGCGTTATCGCGTACAACGTCATTGGTGCAAACGGTATTGTAAACGACACCGTCTGCCTGACGGCTGACGGCACCGACAATGTCGGCTTTTCTTCATGCAACGTAACGGCGCCGGAGGAGTCGCAAGTGTTCGACTTTGCGCGCTGCAGCGTTACCAGGTGCGATGATTCTCCGTCATTGGCGCCAGGCTCAGGAACCTTACTGATTTCCTGAGCCGCCCTGCCCTCCCTGCGCCCCTGCCCACTGCGCCCCGCAGTTTCCAGATCATGATCGGGCCGTTCGACGAGTTCTTTGACGAGGAGACTTGTCTGGCCTACAACAGCACCACCGGGCTGCTCCAGGGCAGCGGCTGTGACTGCCGCGACCCGGCGCAGCTGGTCAAGTTCATCACGGTGGACGGCTCGCCGCCCTACGAGCTGACGTCGCTGGGCCCGCTGGGCCCTGCCGTCATCCGTTTCGTGGCCGCCGAGGTGAACCGCACCAGCGGCAACGACACGGCGGTGCCCTTCGGCTGCATCCAGCAGCCGCAGCCGCTCCCCAACCCAGCCGTGCTGGAGGACCGCGTGACGGACATCGTGCGCTTCGGCTTGTGCCCACCACCGCAACAGCCACGGGGCGTTGGCCGCCGGCTGCAAGGTCGAAGCGAGGGCGGCAGCAGCAGTGGGAACAACAACGAGGCCGGCGCGATGAATGCAGTAGCTTCAGCAGCTCTCGGTGCTGCCGGGCCTGGCGGCGGCGCCGAGCTCGGCCCCAAGCGCACCACCTACCTCACCTTCGGCGATCCCAGCCTGGGAGGGCTGACACGCACTGGCTACCGGCGACTGGCACAAGCAGCCCTGACCAACAGCCCCGCCGTTGTCCTCATCCTCAGGGCTCCCGGTACGTGCATTGCAAGGGCTGGTGGCCTTTGCAGGTGGTGACCCGGCTGGTGCGCGGAGGTCTTCCTCATTCCCACCGCCCACCCCCGCCATTCCCCACGCTGCCCCCCCCCCAGACCTCTTGAACAAGTACAGGATGATTCAAGACGCACGCGGGAAGAGCGACGTGACTACCCGTGCCTGCCTGACCGCGCCAAAGCTTGAGAGTGGGATGGAGCTGGTTTTCCGGAAGTGCCAGTTCACGAGGAGGCTGGATATTCCGTCCAAGGCGTCGCTGTCCTTGAACCAGCAGGTGCGTGCGGCGCACCTACCTCGGCCGCTCCGTGGCTGACCACCAACGAACTCCTCCTTTGTCATTGATTGTGTGCTTTTCTATGCAGTGGCGGGTGATCAGGGATCGAAATGGCCGCAACATCGTGAACGCGCTCCTGATGTTGTCCAACAGTGCGAATGTGACATCAATTCCATAGTAAGTGCTGTTGCGTTGCGCCTGATGGTCTTTTCCCGCCTGCCGATCTATCCTAACTGCCCAACCTCTTGCTAGCCAACCCATCTGCCTAACTGCCCACCTGCCTGCCATGCTGACCCATGCACAGCTACACAATACGGGCCCGCCTGCCAGACGCCACCGGGCGCGACTTGTGCGCCAGCGTGCTCTACGACACGCCAGACCAGGTGTACCCCAGCCCGCTGCGCCTGTCCCTGTGCAACACCAACCTCTTGGCCTCGGCCGAACTCAGGCTGGCGGCCATCCGCTCCGAGCCAAGAAACCTGAACAGGAGCGCCACAAGCGGCAAGTTCATCAAGCAGGCGCCAGAGGGCCTTGTGTCCATCAGCTACCCCAAGTACAGGCCCACGTCCAGTGACTGGTACCAGCCCTTCACCCCCGAGAAGCTGGCTGAGGTCACGGACCGCGGGCCCTGCCTGTTCAGCCCAGCAGCCACCGGTCAGAAGGGAGAAAAGCGCGCGCCCAGCGACAACACCACGCTCGATGTCGTGAGGTCGGCAGAGTGCAGCCCGCTTACCCGCGACCTGCTGTTCCGCATTTACAAGATCAGTGAGTCACCAGGAGCACCTTGCACGGCACGAAGCGGGGCAAGGAGAAAAAGGGGGGAAGGGGCTGGGTCGTGGCTTATTCCTAAATTCACCAGCAGTGTTACAACTCCCGGCTCCTCACACGCCTCACACCCGCAGCGGACGTTGATCTTCCGCTGGGGAATGTAAACAGCACTGAAATTAACGGCACCATTACCGTCCCAGAAGTAATCAACCAGACCATCAAGATTTACCAGAAATACGTGTGGACGCACCTGCCTCAAATCATTCCGTCGTTGACACGGCTGAACGGCACGCGGTTCGTGCCGGCTGACCCCACCGTCACCCTTATCTTGTACGGCACCGCATTTCCGGTACTGGCCGTGGAGGGTCAGGAGTTGGTATCAGGAATGACGCGGGTCGTGCTAGCAACCAACTTCGTCAGGGCCAATCGCATAAGGTGCGTGCGTGCTCGCAATGATTATGCTGCAAGTCGTTGTTGGCATGCGCGCGCACCAGCACCGCATTTCAGACACGCCTCCAACACCCCTGGCACCCACTCGCCCCACACCCTGCAGTGAAGACAAGCCTTTCTGCGATAACCGGTAAGGCGACGGGCGTCCTACCCAAACTCTCAGAGCTCAGAAGCAAAGCCTTTCCACCTTTCGCTCATGCGACGCAGTCCTGGCCGCTATTCCGTTTTGGCATCCCCGGAAATGGTGATGCCCAGCAACGGCACGTGGAAGCGCTGGGCGGGCGCAGGACACACCGGAAAGCCCGATGAGCTGTTTGCACAGGTCGCATTAGACCTCATTCGCTGGATCTCACAGTGAGTGGCACGCACGCGAGCGAGCGTGCAGCGTATTCATGTGTGGGCGTAGGTGTTGGTGGCTCCTGGATGGGGGAAGGGGCAATGTTCTGTCGGTCGGGCTCCGGGGCGCGGACGCTTGTTTACTTCAAGTCAGCTCCTGTCCGATTGCGCTCTCAGAACTCATTGCCGAGCGAAGGGTTGTGCACCTGGTCAATATTTACTTCATTCACTCACGGTGCAGGGGGACTTCCATCTGGTCTGATGTCGACCAGCCCCAGAGGGGCCGGCTGTGCACCTCCAACGACAAGTACATGCCGTTTCTCGAGTAAGTATCAGTTGTGCTCTGAGCTGTCTAGCTGTGCCACGCATAGAGTAACCGCACGACCCGTGGCACCCCGTGCAGGTACGTCGTTGCTGAGCGCCCTGACCTCTTCAATGAGACTGTCCAACGCGTCTACTTCAGCAACTTCTCAACGCTTGCCACTCCGGTAAGTTGGATTCGCAGGGGCCTGTTATATAGCTCTGGGCACTACCACGCCGGCTCATGACCACAATGAAGCAGGGTGCACTTGCGCGCTACACGTCATTACTCTCTGCATTCGCCCGCGCGCATGTACACATTCACCGCAGACTGGGCGTGGTGCCACCAACCTGGACAACACCTGTGATGTGTACATCGTTGACTACTACGACAACCAGTACAGCCAGCCGCTCATCAACATCATGCTCAACCGCTACCTGTCCTCCGGCAATGCCCTGTACGCCGTGGTGCCCAGTACCCTGCCGGTGAGTCCCACGACCGGTCCAAGCGGCCGTGCTTGGCAGGCGGGGGCAGTCCAGTACATACCTCACAATGCACGGCCTCCGTGGCCTGTGCTACCCGTGCTTAACTCTAATCCAGCACTAATTGCCAAGCGCACTTCCGCTCGCCCGCTGGTGCACCCATGCAGGTGGACCTGTCCACGGACACCGCTCAGATTCGGATCTTCGACTCAGGCATCGCCGTGGACCGTATCGTGGTTCCCCCGGACGACCTCGCCATTGGGCGGCGGCGCTTCCTGCAGGGCAACTCGGCAGCAGTCACGGCGGCAGGCGGGCAAAAGCAGGAGTTGTACCCCAGGTGCCCCTTCACCAGGAACAACGTCGCCTCGCCACCCCCGCTACCGCCTGCACCTCCTCCTCGGAGCCTTCCACCCTTTGACAGCAACAACGCGACGCTCGTTGTGATCAGGACTCCGATTGAGGCACGGTCGGCTAACATTGATGCCTATGCCGTGGACATCCTGAGCAAAAGCCAAGCCGATTTGGACAAGCTTGCAAACGATACGGTCGCAGCAAGCAACGAGATGTTCAAACAACAGGTGCCGAACATGCTACATTCCACGGTACCGTTCCTTGCCCTTTCTTCATCGCGCTTTGATATTGATGCATCTGCCGGTCACCCCTCCCTTCCCCGCCTCCTCAGGTGCTTCTCAAGTCACTGGACTCCCTTCGTGCTGCATGCGACAAGGACCTGCTGAACAGGGGCCTGAATCCCGGGGAGTTCAGGAAACTCACAGAGCAGAAAGACCGCCTGGACCAGCTCATCACCGCAGTGAAGCAGTTACGGGACTACCTCGACCTGCAAAGCCGTATCGTCGACTTGGGCCGTGAGTCTCAGCCTGTCGTCAGACATATCTGAGTCTGGTCGTGGGGGCATGAAGCATCTGTCTGCAGAATGTCTTTGCGGCAAGCAGCTCCATCGTCATGTTGCCCCTTGTCCATGCCCTCCGCCTTATTCTGACACCCGCCTGGCATCCCCTCCGTTCCTTCCGCAGCGGACTCGCGCTTCAAGGCCTGCGTCGCGTACACCCCGAACAGAACAAGCACAGACATAGCGCGGAAGATAGTCGCCGCCACCAGCGTGAAGCTCTGCAAGAACGCTACTGCGGATGGTTTGTCATTTCTGCTGGGCATGCCCGTAGCAAACCCGGCTTGCTTCTCAGCTAGGACGGACTTGAACATCACAGTTGACACAACGGACTTCAGCCCGTACGCCAGCCTCACCATCTCAGGCCAGGTATTACCAGCGCTCTGTGAGAACAAGTGTCAGAAGCCAGAGTTCGCATGTATGGACGGTGACGAGTTGGTAGTGCGTTATAATTCGTGCGGTGGCAGGAGCAGTGACAACACGGCTTCCTTCTTCAGCACTTATCTTGTACCAGTCTTGGAGGACATCGCGCCATGACAGCGACGTGAGCATGACCTGACACGCCATGTATGTTGATGTTTTATGTGTATGCCATATATATGAGGGCGTTTCCCCTTGGTTGCCATGGTCGCGGCCGAATACCGTAACCGATCGGCGGGAGTTGGCAGTTGGGCTATCCCGGGCCCCTGTAATGAAACGGCAGTTCAAACCTCAATCATCCCGTATCTATTCGGGTCATCTTGGACCCAACAAAGTATGGCGAGTCGCCCATCGCCGGTGCCAGCCATGTTACGCCAACGACTGACCGCGCAGCAGTACTTTTGAGGTCTCCAGAGTAGCAGTTCTGAAAAATTATGATTATTCGCAGTGGTCTCGGCTTAGAGACAAGCAACGAGCGAGAGCGCATGCTCGCGTCACTCGTGCTATTTTCCTGCTTCTTCATCGTAGCTCAATCGTTTTCAACCTGTCAAATAAATGTATCTAATACAGAGCCGGATGATTGGGATTACTGGGACGCCTCTTTCGCTCGCTGCGATGGCGACACCGTCAACATGCTGGCGAACTCAAATTTAGCGCTGTCACTTGAATCTGAAGGTTTGTTGTGCTGTACCAAGCTCACTCTCCTGACGGGGGGCACTTGGGTTTTCAAGGAGCGAAGAGAGTCACCCTCCTGACACCGTCCCCCTATCCCGCACTGCTCTGTCACGCACCGTTCAGGGAGCGCCTCCAAAGGACAGTCAGGCAAGACAGGCACGCAGATTACCTTGACAGGGCAGCATGACATCTTCCTGACGAGTGCGTCCTTCAGCGCTCACACTTGCTGCCAAAACAGCGGCGACGCTGTCCTGCGCATTGAGGGCTGCACCAACATCACCATCGCCAGCCTGGAGATCCGGGACGTCAAGGTCGCTAAGCGTGGTGCCAAGATCATCACCATCATCGACAGTCAGGTCACTATCCTTTCAGCCCGCGTCAGTGGAAACGCTCCACTCTACATTGGATCAGTTGGTAACAGCGACTACATGGGAAGCCTGCTGCACGTGGCAAACAGCACCGTTTCCATTGATGACTGGCACGTACTGGGGCCCAACCGCCCAAGCGCTGCCGTATTCGTGGATAGCAATGTCACCATCACCAGCAGTTCCTGGGCTGGCCTACCTTCCGAGTACTTTGATCAGGATGGCGGGAAGGCGCCGCCTCTGCTGGATGCGACACGCACCGCCCTTGCCCTGCAAAATTGTTCCTTTGTCGACCTGGTCAGCATCACCAGCCCGCTGTACGGAAACGTTGTAACGAACCGAGCAGTTATTTCCGTGGACCAGCCACGTGGCCTGGCGGTGGACGGGTGCCTCTGGCAGAATGTGGCCACTGTGGACGCGCCGCTCGTTCTCACGCGGGCGCCACCCCAATCATCCGTGACTGGAAGCACCTTCATCCACTGCCACTTTGAACTTACGGCGCAGTACACATCAACACCACTGCGCCTGGACCAGACGCAGCCCTGTTAATCAGGGACTGTCAGTTTGCAAACAATAGCGGTGACAGCGCCATGGTACATGCCGAGGGCTTCGGGAGCGTCCAGATCTTGTCTTCGACCTTCACCGCTAACAATGGCACTCTTGGCGGCGCCGTGTGGCTCGCCGGCTGCCGCGACCTGGACGTCTGGTGGTCGGCCTTCCGCAACAACATCAACGTACAGGGCGCAGGCGGTGCCATCAGGGTGGGTCCTGTCTGCGTCCCTAGCTTGCCGAGAAATTGGCCATGCGCACTACTGGTGCGGACCTGCCGTGCCCGTGCCATGCCATCCTAACCCATCCACCCATTTCTGCATTCAGAACCCGCAACCCGCCCCAACACACACGTACCTGCGCATGCAATCCCATCCGGTTCACACAGCTCTATCCTTTTCATGTATCAGGTCCATTTCTCTTTCCTCATTCAACCTCCCTCACCGCCAACCCATGGCCCAGGTCGAGGGGCCAAGCAAAATAAACCTGGAGTCCTCAGTATTCAGTGGCAATGTCGCATCAAGTGCAGGTGCAGTGTACGGGCAAGGCAGCAGCGACAACGCGGAAGCTACCATCAGGGGTTGCAGCTTTGACTTCAATAACGCAATCAACGGCAGCGGAGGAAGTGTCTTGGTAAGGTTCCGAGCTGGCTGGCATGCGTCCGCACATGGGCTCGCAGGGCCTACGTACAGGACTTGGTTTGCAATGTGCAGCGCACTCTTAATCTGCAGTACACATTGCACTTGATGTGCCCTGTGCGCGCGCAGGCCATCGGCTTTGACCGGCTACTGATGCAGGCGACCAACGTCACACACGGCGGGGCTGTGGGAGAAGGCGCGTGGCGCCAGCGCGAGTGAATAGAAACGCTCACGGCAGGCTGAAGCGCTTTTTGTTGGCCAGTTGTCACGTTCAGTGAATTTGTTGTGCGCCGCATGCTTGCAGGTGGCGGTGTGTACGCTGAGGCGGTGAATGTGCATGTGGATGGTTGCACGTTTCGGGGCAACACCGGCCGTGCGGGTGGGGCCATACGGCTGGGCACGCCGAATGACCACAACTCCGATGCCCCATGCATCTTCACCTCCAACCTGACCACCTACTCAGACAACACAGCGCGCGTTTCGGGCGGCGCCATTCGGGTAAGGCGCATGTGCAGCAGAATGCGTTAATAAGGTGCATTGGCCAGCATACCCTGCGCAATTTCCTGACGCCATTTCCTGACGCACATATTTTCAGCAGTACATATTCTAGCAGTACGGTAGTTGATTGGCTGTGGGGCATGACCGCACCCGCAGGTGCCCCCCGGCTGGACCACGCGCCTGCTGCACAGCAACTTCACAGGCAATACCATGACCGACCAGTTCGCGGACGCACGAGGTGGCGCGGTGTATGCGGAGAGCTGCGAGGATGATCCCGCGTACAAGGCGGGACTGTACATCGAAGGCGGCGCGCTGGACTCCAACAAAGCCCGGATGTGAGTGGGGGTAGGCGGGTGAGCCTGCTGACTTCGGAGCTGTGCTCCGGCTCTCCTACCTGTGGTCTCACCCCAACACCTACATTGGTGCATGGTGGCTTCAGGGGCGGCGCGCTGTACGTCTACGAGTGCAATGCAACTGTCCTCGGCGCCAATATGTCCGGCAATAGTGCAGAGAATGGTGCCGCCATCTACGCCTTGCATTCTGGCAGTGTGCAAAAGCTTACACGGCTTGCGGTGAGTGCACGCTGTTCCAGCATACTCATAAAGAACTTATTTCTTGGGCTGAGCCCCCCAAGCGAGGCGCTTAGCGCCATGTCAATCGCACGAATGGCGAAGATGCCTTACTTCCGCGGTTGTTTTGGGCTGAGCTTGCGTGTCGCGGCTGTCACCCGCGCCATGGTGAATCCATCATAGGGGCCCGACCCCAGCCCAACTCTATCGACCCATTTACCCCTGCCCGGCTTCCTAGGGGCCTCCATCCCGCCCAAGTTTTCAGGGGCAACTACCTCACCCCCATCCCCGATGTCGATTAAGGAGGGGGGAGCCCCCCAGGATCGCGCGGTCGCGCCTGTCCGTGGTTCAGTGGTGGAGTAAACTCGTGTATCCGCGTATGTCGGTTACTGACAACATACAATACTGGCACAAACCTGTGCAGAATACTTCTTTTTTTGATCACCTATTGCACGTAAGTAGGCGACAGGGGTTTTTTGGGCAGCCCCCCCCCCCCCCCCCCCAGCGTTCAGTTCCGTTCGTGCGTGCGTCGGCAAAAAGTATCATACTGGCACAAACCACGACTGCCACGTATTAGTATTTGTTATTGTCATTCTATGAAAATAGGCGGCAGGGAAAACTCGGGCGGAGCGAGAAGTGCCTTCGCGCGTCCAGGGACATTTGACTTTAGCGAGGTCGCGAGAATAGTCACATACGCCCGCATTTATGAGGTCTAAGAAGCAAACTATGTTGACGGCAAGTAACGCGGGAACCTAAAGCGCCAGTTTGTGACAACTTTCGGACCATGTCTGTCGCCCCTCCTGAAACGCCGAGGAGCCCCGAGGTCGCTCCCACCCCGCGCCGAGCCCGAGGAGTGTCGGGCATCGGGGACGTCTGCAGTGCGGTAGAGGGCTACAAAATGCTTGGACTTGCTGGCAAGGGGCCCCTTGACTCTCGTGGTTGGCGTGTGGGATTCAGGCACGCGTGCCTTGTGCTGACCAAGTCCTAAGCCCCGAGCTCGCGCATCGTCGGCATGGGCCCAACGCTCATTCCCTTGAAGCAGCCACCCACCCCGTGACTGTATTGGGGCTCAGCCCATTTTCCAGCTGTACAAAGCTGACACCCCTTGTCGGCCGGAGCGAGAACGCGTCCACGGACAGCCGACTTTCGTGAGGCCGAGAGGATAGCCACCGATGCCCGCGTTTGTAAGATCTAAAAGCCAAATAATATTGACGGCAAGCAACAAGGGGGACTAAAGCGCGAGGCTTTGACGACTTCGGCTGAACCATGCCTGTTGCGTCTGGAAGCCGAGGAGCCCTGGCGTCACTGCCGCCCCACACGGGTATGACGCCGGTTCAGGGAGGGGCGGAATCGTGTCCACACGTGTTTCTCTGCACACGCGGTAATTTAGCCCCTGCCGCTCAGGAAATAGCTATTATAGCATATAAGGATCTTAAGTCCTGACAGGCAAGTTGATTTATGAGGGTCGCTGTCAGCTCATCGTCACAATCCGACCCACCGAGCCTGTGGGCATGACGCCCACTAATCCGGTGGACTTCGGTTCTCATGTAAAATTATATCTTCTCAAACTATTGCAAATAGTCCAATAGTTCCCTAGTATCGCACGGGGGAGGTGCGCGAGCTCGCGAAGCCAACATTTCAAACATGTCTCGCGACGAGGTGGCTCGCGGGCAAGCGCAATAGCCACGCTCGCTTCTTGGCTACAGTCTAGTATGGCTCTAAGTAGTTATAAAATGCCGGGGACGCGCTATGCCGCAATAATGGGCCAGTACTGGGCGCTCTCTATGCCTCTCCGGCGCCATGCTCCTCCTACCCTCCCTGCCTGTGACACCTTGGGGCCTGTCTCTAGCTTCGCATGCGACTGCACCAGCTGCAGTTCATAATGCATTTGGTATGTGTATCTATATTGGGGACATCCACACACGCAAGATGGCCGACGCTTTCATGCGGGGCCGCTCATGCTGGGGGGCTGGGTGTGGGCGCGCCTGCGTACCCTACCCCGTCCATGCCTACTGGCACGCCCCCGGCCCACCCCATGCGTGCCATCCTCGCCGCACTCACTCAGGCGCCCTGGGCTATGTGTATCTATATTGGGGACATCCACACACGCAAGATGGCCGACGCTTTCATGCGGGGCCGCTCATGCTGGGGGGCTGGGTGTGGGCGTGCCTGCGTTACGGACATGCTCTAAATTGCGCAACGAAAACGTAAGCACGCCACGCGCGGTGCGTACCCTACCCCGTCCATGCCCACCCTGGATGGGGCACCGACCCACCCCACACGTGCAAATCCGAACGTGTGCACCCAGGCTTCTGAGGGCCACTTATGATATGGTTGGGATACCCGAAAACGAGAGATGGATGTGGAATTCGTGCAGGGGTGTGGACGTGCATGCGTGCCCTACCCATGCCCGCCACCAACCTTACCACACACGCAGCACCTTGCCATGCCATGGCCATGGGCCGCTGAAGCTGTCAAGGGGGACGGCTATTCGTGCCTGATAGTGTCTGGCTAGCGTTGGAACGTCAGTGTCTGCATGTGTGGCCCGCCCGCATGTGACAGTACCCCAGCCCCCACCTTCCTCTGCCCCTACACACACGCTGTCTAGGGTGGACCTGGCTGTATCCACAGCGCCAGGTCAGTGGCACGGGCTAGGGTACTGGAGGGATGAGCTGCAGGAGGTGCAGTATGAACTGCAGCTGGTGCAGTCGCATGCGAAGCTAGAGACAGGCCCCAAGGTGTCACAGGCAGGGAGGGTAGGAGGAGCGTGGCGCCGGAGAGGCACAGTGAGCGCCCAGTACTGGCCCATTATTGCGGCATAGCGCGTCCCCGCCATTTCATAACTATTTAGGGCCATACTAGACTGTAGCCAAGAAGCGAGAGTGGCTATTGCGCTAGCCCGCGAGCCACCTCGTCGCGAGACATGTTTGAAATGTTGGCTTCGCGAGCTCGCGCACCTCCCCCGTGCGACATTAGGGAACTATTGGACTATTTGCAATAGTTTGAGAAGATATAATTTCACATGAGAACCAAAGTCCACCGGATTAGTGGGCGTCATGCCCACAGGCTTGGTGGGTCGGATTGTGACAGTAAGATGTCGCTGTCATATTTCGCGAAGCATGCTTACGCTACAGTCCGTCTTTTTGGCTGCGGAATGTATTTTTAGTCTCCATGCTGATATTTCAGACGACGGCAGTTGCAAGTGGTGTCAAAGCCACTCAACTATGGAAGCGAAAGAAGCATGTTGACCGTGACTGCACCGATTCCCCCAACAGTAAGTGATATGGGACCCTCATAACATAATAATATTATGGATAAGTTACGGGACTCTAATAGCGAGGTCGGCCTGACGGTCGTGCCGGACCGTGCCGACAGGGCAAAATGCACCCCCCGGACAAAGGGCAATTTTAGGCGACGTACTAGCTTGCGGACGGAGCGTAAAATGAGTTTTGAAGCTGGGCGGTGGCAGCAAGGGCCGAAGGGGGCGAGTAGGGTTGAAGATGCTTAGAGACCAATCCCGGGCCGGCGACAGGATGCGTGCCGGGACCCCATGTCGTGGTGAGACTTTGGTACAGCATGTAGAGACGTTTTTGTGTGGATCAATCGCATTTTTTACTCTGATCGGGTTGGAGTTTATCGCCAGGCTAGACGATTAGCGCATTTGTTCTGGCTTGAGAAATGCCTTCGGGCAAGTTACCCACGACCTTAGATGGTCTGCAGCGCGCACTGGGCGCCGCTAAAGCGCTCAATAAGACAGAACAGAACAAGTACAACACCGTGCTTAAGCAGATCAGAGCCGTGCAGGCCGAGTTCGACCAGAAGATCAAGCAGCTCGGGACGGGCATCTCCACTCGCTCAGGCAAAGCGGGCGCGACTGCAGCGCAGCAGCAGGCTTTGAAGAAGGAGTGCGCCAACGCGGTGCGCGCGATCAAGGAGTATGCTGCATTCTGCAAGCTGCGCGAGCGCCTTGATCGGCGCGCGAAGCTGCTGGAGAAAATCCGAGAGCTGAACAAGGTGCAGCAGCAGGCAGAAGCAGAGCTGGAAAGCGCGGAGCTGGCGCTGGGCGACAGCGAGGACGATGCGGGTGAGACTGGCAGCGAGGATGCGGGCGAGGGTTCGGGTGGCAATGAGGACGACAGCCAGCTGGGTGGGGAAGATGGTTCAGAGGACGAGGGCGGTGAAGCAGACGCGGGTGACGACGGCGTGCGCGTTCCGCCGGGCCCCCGCGACGTGGGCGGGACAAAGCAGCGGGAGCCCCGGCAGCAGCGGTATCAGGGCAAGCAGAGGAAGCAGAAGCGGGGAAAGCAACCAGAAGAGTCCGATCAGGAGCAGAAGAAGCAGAAGCGGAAGAAGGGGTCCAAGGACCGGCGTGGCAAGGAGGTGGCGGCAAGCCGCCGTCACCGGCGGCCGCTGCGCAGCGACAGCAGCAGCGACAGCAGCAGCGACAGCAGCAGCGACAGCGGCAGCGACAGCAGCAGCGACAGCGACCTGTGGGAATCCCCTGACGGCCCGCTGGACCTGGGCAAGCGGCGAGGCAAGGGGCTGGACGGTGGACTGCTGGCGGCGGGCGCTTCGGTGCTGTCGCCGCAGTCAGCCGGAGCGAGCTGGTCAACGGTGGACGCCTTCATGGCCGCGTTGGTGGGTGAGAGGAGCGCCATTCGGCTCTTCAAGGACGTGCCCCTCCTACGTGAGCTGGCTGAGGCCACGGGCGTGCGGACAGTCAGCAAGACCCCGACAGCGTTTGACGACCACCTGGAGGAGCAGATCGAGAAGCTGAAGCTGCTGCACGACCGCTACCAAGAGCGTGAGCGGCAAGCGCGGCGCAGCAAGGAGCGTAGCGCCCTGACGCAGAAGGTGGCGCGCGCAGCTACCGCATACGCTGAGCTGCTGACGTTTCAGCAGCTGGTGCCGTGGCTGCGGAAGGTGGCCAAGAGCCACGAGGTGTTCATGCGCATGTGGCAGCGGGGCAACCAGCGTGACAAGTTGCACCTGGTTGACCAGGCGCGGCTTCTCCAGCGGCAGGTGCAGTATGAGGTGTCGCGCGACCGGAAGCGCAGCGCGACGTGGGTGGGGGCGGACGAGGACGCTGTGGAGGACGCAGCCCTGCCGCCGCCACCCAAGCAGCAGCGGGTCGTGGCGGCTGCGGCCGCCGCACAGGTGGCGGCGCAGCCCCGGCGGCAGGCCGCAGACACGCGCGCTTGCGCGCACTGCAAGGAAATCGGCCACGTATGGCGCGACTGCGAGGCGCTGCAGCGGTTGCCAGACGCCGAGCGCGAGGCCAAGGTCAAGCTGTATCTGGAGATGTACGGCCGCGGGCGCGGGGGCCGGGCCTAGGGCGCGGCGGAGCTTGTCGCCGGGCGCCGCCGGGCGCGCTCGGTGGCGCAGCAGCAGCCCGTTAGGGCTGCGGCGGCAGGCTCCGATTTGGCGGCAGCCTTGGGACGAGACGGTGAGAGTTTTTGGGGTGCGGGGGGGGCAGATGAACACGGGAAGGAATGAGCGGGCAGGCAGATGTGGTTGCAGGGTTTGTACCGGCTGGTGCCCGGGTGACCAAACACTTTCGGCTGGCGGCCGAGTGACCAAATGCCCTCGGCTGGTTCCCGAGTGACCAAACCCCCCCGGCTGGCGCCCGAGTGACCAAACGCCCTCGGCTGGTTCCCGAGTGACCAAACCCCCCCGGCTGGCGCCCGAGTGATCAAACGCCCTCGGCTGGTGCCCGAGTGACCAAACCCCCCCGGCTGGCGCCCGAGTGATCAAACGCCCTCGGCTGGTTCCCGAGTGATCAAACCCCCCCGGCCAAGCATCCGGGTGATGAAACTGCGGGCCGCTGATTGGGTGTGGGTTGCTGCTGCTGTTTATTGCGCATCTTGCAGGTCAGGAGGCAGAAGCGCGAGGGCGAGCGGTGGAGGGATGGGTGCAGGCAGCCGTGGAGGAGGACTGGCTGCTAGCCGCGGCCGCAGATGCCGCGGCTGGCATAGTACAGCGTGCAGTCGCCATGGTGGCGGAACAGCAAGCGAAAGGGGCGCTGGACGGCACCGCAGCAGGGACTCCTCCAGCGGCACCGGCGCCCTGGTTCAACGCCGACGGTACCAAACTTTGCACAGCGGCTTGGCGCGCGTACGGATACGACACCCCAGCGACGCGCAATGAGATCATGTGGCAGTTTCATACCGAGCCGGCGGCGCGCAGCGTCCGCAACCACACGTCAGTGCAGCAGCATCAGCAGCAGATGGGTGCGCATTTCGATCAAATGCTGCAGCAGGGCATCACAGAACAGTACGACCGCGCAGTCCATGGCTCCGTGGAGCAGTTCGCGGCAGTCATTAGCCCGCTACATGTTGTGCCGAAGGGCAGCGACATTCGCCCTATCATCGACCCCACCGCCTCTGGCGTGAACGCGTGCATGCAGCAGCTGCCGTGCCGGCTGCCTGATCTCGCAACGCTGCTCGAGAACTTGCCAGCCGGCGGCTACCTTGGCAAGCGCGACTTGGCATCCGGTTTCCACCATTGCGTGCTGGCGCCGGCGGCACGGCGCTACATGGCGTTCCGCCACCCCGTCTCGGGCAAGCTGCAGCGGTACGTGGCGCTCCCCTTTGGCGCCAGCCAGAGCCCAGCGATTTTCTGCGAACTCACCGCTGCAGCGACAGCCATCTTCCAGCGCCAATGCGACAGCCGCGGTCTACACGTCCGCATCTTCACATACTGTGACGACTTTATGATCGTGGGGCAGCAGCATGCAGACGTGGTTGGCGCTTTTGAGGTGATGGACGCGATTGGGGCGGAGCTGGGGCTGACGTGGAAGGCGGAGAAGGACAGAGGGCGGGAGACGGCGTGCCAGCAGCTAGAGTTCCTGGGCATGCTGTTCGACACAGTGCGGCTGGAGATGCGCATCACGCCAGACAAGCGGCAGCGTTACGCAGAAAGCTTGCAAGCGCTGCTGCAGGCCGCCGCCGCCGGACCAGTGCCGCGGCCGGACCTGGAAGCTGTCGCAGGCCGGCTGACGTTTGTCGCCCGCGCGTGCCGATGGGGATACACTTTCCTGCAGAGTGTCTATGACGCCCTATTCTCGTTGCAGCAGCC
This sequence comes from Chlamydomonas schloesseri, assembly GCA_016834595.1. Classification (NCBI taxonomy): domain Eukaryota; kingdom Viridiplantae; phylum Chlorophyta; class Chlorophyceae; order Chlamydomonadales; family Chlamydomonadaceae; genus Chlamydomonas; species Chlamydomonas schloesseri. The sequence goes on from JAEHOD010000002.1 coordinate 1,551,436, forward strand.
GGCACCACGCGTCGTGACGCTGGAGCCGGCGGCGCTCGAGGACCTGCAGTGGTGGCTGTCAGTGCTGCGTGCCGAGTCTACGGTATGGGACGGGGCCCGGCAGTGCACCGTCGCGGAGCTGGAACTGGTGCGGGGGGAGTTCGCGGACGCTCACAGCGGCGCCGTCGTGTTCACCGATGCCAGCGGGGCGGGTTTCGGCGCCGCGTGGGAGGAGGCCGAGCTGCAGGGTGTGTTCACGCAGCAGCAGCGGCAGTCACACATCGCGTGGTTAGAGCTAACGGCGGTGGTACGGGCGCTGCAGACGTGGGCACCAAAACTGCGCGGCCGAAAGGTGCTGGTGCGGTGCGACAATACCCAGGCAGTGGCAGCAGTCAACCACGGCTCGACACGAGTGCGTGACGGCCGCAGCTTATGCCGTCAGCTCGCGGAGCTCGCCATCAGCGCGGGGTTTGAAGTGCGAGCGGAGCACATTGCCGGCGCGGAGAACGTGCGCGCAGACCGGCTGAGCAGGCAGCTGGCGCAGGCGCGCGACCAGAACCTGCGGCTCAAACCTAAGATCTTCCGCAGCTTGGTGGGTGGGCATGGCGGCAAATACCAGCCCACAGTGGACTGCTGCGCGGACGTTCTGGGCCTGAATGCGCAGCCGGGGTGCCAGGAATTTTACAGCCCGGAGCGGTCAGTCTTGGGGCAGCAGCAGCAGCTGGCGGGGAAGGTGCTGTGGGCGTTCCCGCCGGTAGCCCTGGTGGGGGAGGTGCTGGCGACAATCGCAGCAGCAGCGCGCTTGAACAGCAACACGAGGGCGACCGTAGTGGTGCCTTACCAGCCGGATTACCAGTGGTACCAGCGCTGGGTGCGGGGGCCGGTCGGACAGGGCACAGTGTTCAAGCCAATGGGCAGGCTGAGTGCGGGCCGGCGGCTGTGTCGGTGGCCTTGGGGGGAAGAGGCAGGGCCGGCGCCTTACAGCTTTATCGTTCTGCGCGTACACTGACACCACCGCGTGAGCATCTACAGGGCTGGCGGCGGCGGCGGAAACGTCGGAGTGGTGCATGATCTGCGCTGCCCGCTGCTGCCGGCAGGACCTGCGATGCGAGGGCTGTGGGGAGGGGGCGCATCGGCGGTGCATCGGAGCTAAGAAGACGGCCTACCCCGGCGGCTGGTTTCGCTGCACTAACTGCGTGCTGGCGGCGGCAGGGGTCGGAGGCGGGGCGGCGGCCAGGGCGCTGGCCGCCGACTGGGTCGCCTTGGCGGGCTGCGACGTGGCGGACAGCTCAGCGGGCGTCTACGGCACGGGGCTGCGGCGGTACGTGGCCTTCTGCAGCTCAGAGCTAGAACTGGGTGAGGACGAAGCCTTGCCGCCGGGCTGGCGAGGCGACTTGAACCCGCACGTCGTGTGCCTGTTCCTGCTGCACTGCGTCCGGCGGCGGGGCTTGGCATTCAAGACGGTGGAGGGCAACGTCAGCGCACTGGCCGATTGGCAGCGGTCAAAAGGCGTGAAGCGCGAGGACCTCATCAGCCGCCACCCCCTAACTAAGCGGGCGCTGCGAATCCTGAAGCGAGGAAGCGGCGGCGCGCGGCAGCGGCCGCCGCTCCCCATGACGGTGCTACGCCAACTGGTGAGCTGGCTAGCGGACGCGTCCATGAAGGACCTGCAGCGGGCGGAGTCGTGCAGTCGGGACGCGTGCTGGCTGACGCTTGGTTTCTTTGGCATGCTTAGGCGCAGCGAGATGGCGGCGCTACAGGTGGGGGACGTGCAGCAGCGGAAGCCTGAGGGCTCGGTGGCGCTGGCGATACGGCGCAGCAAAACAGATCAGCAAGCAGCGGGGGAGACAGTGTACCTGCCGGCGCTCACAGACAGCCGCATGCCGATCGGCAAGATCGTGTATCGCTACATGCAGTGGCGGCGCGCGGCAGGGGCGGCGGAGGAGGACCCGTTGTTTACAGCGGTGGGGCGGCCACAAAAGGCACTGGGGAGGGACTGGTTCACGCAGCGGCTGCGGTGCCTGCTCCAGGCAATGTGGGAGGGAAAGTCAGGCGCGCCGGATGCGGCCAGCTTCTCGGCGCACAGCCTGCGGCGGGGAGGCGCAACGGCCGCCGCGCTGGCCGGTGCTTCCATAGAAGATATTAAATTGCATGGCAGGTGGCGCTCAGACGCTGTACACGTGTACATTCGGAAGTCGGAGGAGGAGCGGCTGAAGCTGGGACAACGCATGTGATTTGGCGGCAGAAGTGGGAGTGCAATGGAACGGTGTGGGGGGTAGTGCTGCCCGGCGCATGATAGGCGCGGCGGGGCAGCCCTAGATGTTAGTTGGCGGAGGATTAGTGATTCCTGCCAGGTCAGGCCTCGGAAAGAGGGCGAGAGCCCTAACCCACGAGGCCGGGCCACGTAGCCCCCTTTTCTTATTGCTACTCCCTGGACAGTAATTAACAATGGGCGAGAGACTTGGCGACGGGCGGAGAGATTGCAGGAATCGGGCCTTTTGAAAGTGTGTTTGCGTGTGTAAACTCGAGGTATGCCTGTGTCGTTGAGGCCTGTATTGCCACAGCCATCAGCTCAAAGGGCAATTTTAGGCGACGTACTAGCTTGCGGACGGAGCGTAAAATGAGTTTTGAAGCTGGGCGGTGGCAGCAAGGGCCGAAGGGGGCGAGTAGGGTTGAAGATGCTTAGAGACCAATCCCGGGCCGGCGACAGGATGCGTGCCGGGACCCCATGTCGTGGTGAGACTTTGGTACAGCATGTAGAGACGTTTTTGTGTGGATCAATCGCATTTTTTACTCTGATCGGGTTGGAGTTTATCGCCAGGCTAGACGATTAGCGCATTTGTTCTGGCTTCCCGCCCGCCCCACCCCTCACAGCAACAAAGGGCATCGCATGGTCTGAGCTTTATGGAGGTATCTGATAGCGTGGCGTCTGCGGAGTCCGGGGGGTAGTGCTGCCCGGCGCATGATAGGCGCGGCGGGGCAGCCCTAGATGTTAGTTGGCGGAGGATTAGTGATTCCTGCCAGGTCAGGCCTCGGAAAGAGGGCGAGAGCCCTAACCCACGAGGCCGGGCCACGTAGCCCCCTTTTCTTATTGCTACTCCCTGGACAGTAATTAACAATGGGCGAGAGACTTGGCGACGGGCGGAGAGATTGCAGGAATCGGGCCTTTTGAAAGTGTGTTTGCGTGTGTAAACTCGAGGTATGCCTGTGTCGTTGAGGCCTGTATTGCCACAGCCATCAGCTCAAAATGCCTCATAGCAGCTAGGTACGATGCTGTTCCAAAAGATCCACGTGCCGCCCCGCGCCCAGCCCGAGGAATTTGGGCACATCGGGGAGGTGTTGAGCATGGTGTAGGTCTAGATCATTCTTGGGATTTGTGGCAACAGGACCCTTGACACGCGTGCCTAGCGTGTGAATTTTGGACGCGCGTGCCTTTGCGCTGGCCCAGTCCTGAGCCCCGAGCTCGTGCACCCAGCCCATACTCTATAGAGGTTCAGCCAATTCTCCAGCTGAACCCCCTTGTCCGGGGCTTCTGAGCGTCGACATTCTCCCTTCCGCCCGCCCATGTAGGTGGTCAACAGCACATTCATGGCCAACAACGCAAGTCTCTCGGGTGGCGCCCTTTACACGTTGGCTACGGGTGTGCTGGCGGACAAATGCAACTTCAGCCAGCATGCCGCTCTCTACAGTGCTGTGGGCATGGTAAGCCTCCGGTCTATGCTGCTATCTGTGCCAACGTGCGTCTGCCACTGACCACCTTTGCACGGGCCCTAAAGCCACCGGATGACACATGCCTTCCTCGCGCTTGCGCCCACTGCTCCGAGTGCAGGTGAAAGAGGCAGCCTACGACACTATCGCTCAGGTTCGTGCGGTTAAACATGATAGCGGCGTGCGCACAATACGGTACATGCTGACGGCCTGAACTTTTCATACACAGATTGTGCCAGGGTACGCCAAGTCTTGGAGTCAGGTCGCTGCAGGGGCCTTTATGAGGCTGACGGTTGCCAACTGCAGCTTCACAGACAACTCCGCGTTTGACAGCGCGGGCGTGTTCAGTGTCGACGACTCGGAGAGCATGTTCATCGACTCCACCTTCAACGGCAACTCAGCTGGGAGGGGAAGAGAACATGACCCTACCGCGCCCGAGGGGTGGGTGCAGCGCGCCAATGCTTGAGCTGCAGCTCGTGTGCTGTGCATGGCTGACGCACCCTGGTGACACGCGCAGGTACGGCGGCGCGCTGATGCTGACCAGCTGCCGGCAGTCGGGAGCCAACATCATCAACTCGGCCTTCACAAGCAACTACGGGCAGGGCTCGGGCGGCGCAGTCATGGGCAGCGCCTGCCGGATGCAAGTGGAGGGAAGCACCTTCGAACGCAACACGGCAATGGACGCAGGCGGCGCTGTGTACGTCATCCACCGCAGGTCCGCCACCAGCAGTGAGACTACGCTTCCGCCCCTCAAGCTTATGGCTTCAAACTTCACAGCCAACACGGCCCGAGGCGCGGATGGCGGCGCTGTGCTTGCTCGGAACATCCATGCTGACGTGACCGGGTGCCGCTTTGACGACAACTCAGCGCCTTCAGGCCGTGGTGGCGGGTGCGCGGTTGACAACAACCTGCGCCTGGCTGCGACCGGCAACATTTTCGCCCGCAACCAGGCGTCAGAGGGTGGCGCGATGCTGGTTGCAAAGACCGACAACGTCACCATCACCGGCCTCACCCTTGTATCGAATGTCGCTAGCGAGCTTGGCGGGGGCCTGAGCTTCGCCCGCTGCCCCTGCGTGGATGTGATGCATGCCACTGTGAGCAACAACACTGTGGGCACGGGCGTCACGGGAAGCGGCGGCGGCATCCACCTGCAGCAGACCACCAGACTGCGTGCCGACAGCCCCGCTGCGTGCATGCTGCCCACTGGGTACTCGGCGCGGTTCGTCAACTTGACCGTTCAGGGCAACGCCGCAGCTGAAAGTGGCGGCGCGTTCCTCATTGGCGGCTTTGGGGATGACGTGCTGCTCACAAACATGACGGTGAGTGGTCCACACAAGAGCGCGCCATTTCTGCTGAGGTACACGGTCTGAAGCTGTATGTTGAGCCCTGGCCTCCAACCTGCTTGCCTTTCCGCACCACGCAGGTAGCAGGGAACATGGCCACATCCGGCTTGGGCGGCGGCATTGCCGTCATGCTGCCGAGGTCCGGGGGAAAGGGGCTGGTCACCGGCGCATCCTACTCTAACCAGGTGCGTCCTCGTCGTGCGTGGGTAAGATAGCTCTGCGGGACGGAACCGTGACCAGCACGTCATCCCTCGAGTGCAGGTGGTGATGGCGGACAGTGACTTGTCGGCCAACCGTGCCCGCTTGGGTGGCGGAGCTGTGGCAGTGGAGTCTCCCGACGTCCTTTTTACCGTGCAGCTGCTGGGTTTGGCCCTGAGCAACAACAGCGTGGCGGGCGATGGTGGCGCTGTCTACTTGGCGGGAAATGTCACGGCCACCATGGGCAACAGCAGTTTGTACGGCAATGCTGCTCTGGGCTCTGGAGGCGCTTTCAAGGTTCGGGTCTGTGCAGGATGGACGGATCGTGGGCCGCAGGCTGTCGGGAAGTTTGAGGGGCCTTCCGTCTTTGTGCGCATGCGCTTTCTTGGAACACGTGGCCTAACGCACCTTTGCCACTGTACCGCTATTTTCCCACAGGCAAATGACTGCAACCTCCTTAACGTCACAAATTGCACCTTTGGCGGGAACTCTGCCACAAAGGTTGGCGGTGCAGCGCATGTGGAGTCGTGTCGTATGCTTTTGGTGCGAGAGGTGTGGGCTGTTGGCAACGCGGCGGCTAGCGCGGGTGGCCTTGCCGTGCTTAATCCAACCCTAGACGGCGCCACCGTGGCACTCGTGCTGAACAGCACCTTCTACGGACAAGTAGCTGCAAGTGCTGGATCAGATGCAACGGTGAGGTTGGATGTGATTACACTGCAGCCGGGCATGATGCGGCTTGGCACGAGAGCTATTGTTTCCACGCACCGTGCCCATGCGTGACGTCTAGATGTCTGCACAAACCATACATGCACATAATGCTCCCGGCCTCTCACAGGGATACGGCGGCGCTATGCTGATCAGCGGGCGTGTGGCGGCGCTGGTGACCGACACACGCTTTGAGTCCAACTACGCCGACACGATGGGTGGGGCGGTCCTGGTGGACAGCACTGCCTGCCAGGGTGTGGGCCTGCTGCCGCACCCCGTGGTCGGGAACGTAAGCTGCAACACCGTCATCACCAGTGCCAAGGACTCCCTGGAAGACCTGGTGTTCAACAACACAGCGCGCGCGAATGGCGGGGCGTTCTACGTGACCACCTCGGCCGGGCTGCACATTGCTTGTGGTGATAGGCTGCCACAATTCTCTGACATCAACGGATCACTTACCATGGGGACACGCAGCACTTCCGCCTCCTTCGCTGTCCTCTTCACGTTGGGTACGTCTTGTGTTCCCGCAGTGCTGTGCGCTTAGCTGATGCGGCTATAACTCACACAGCTGGGCTTCATGGACTCTCGAACTCGCCTCTGTACCAACGCGTGCGTGCCCCCCCCCCAAATCCTTCCGGTCCCACACACACCTGCAGTGCGTGCTGCGGCGCCGGACTGCCTACAGTCGGTGCGTCGGAACGGCATCTCCCAGCTAAGGGACTTTCTGGAATCGGCTACAGCCTCCACGAACAGCAGCATCGCGGTGAGTGGCAGGGCAAGATTCGGTGGTTGGGGCGACGGACTGGAGTCGACGGGGCATTTAGCCGTGGCACCGATTGTACTCCAGCGCACTGGTCTCAGTTCCCCGTCCCACGCCTCCACCCTCCCCTCTGCCTTCTCCCCACACAGACCGGGTACGGAGCCCTGGTTGCCTCACAGCCCGTGCGGCTGTCCTTGGAGGGCGCGGCCTGGACCATTGTGCCGCCCGTAACAAGCAATGAAACAGCAGCCGCGGGTGGCGCACAGGGAGCTACCAACACAACTGCAGATGTTGGCACGGATGCTGCCGCTGGGCAGACAAGCGCTGTGGACGCCTCAGTCCCGGCCCCGCCATCGGCGGCCACCCAGCTGTCCAGCACACTCGACAGCGCCCCGGTGATTTCAGTGTCTGAGAACGGCACGGTACTCATCACGTCGTTCAGCAACCGGCCCATGGACTTGCACTTCTCGGTGTATGACGCCTTTGACCAGGTGGCCGAAGGTGTGTGCGCGTGTCCAGTGCAGTTGTAATCCTGGCTGGGTTTCGGGAACGGCTTGCCAAACCATCTGCCTGCCTGTGCGCATGTTCCCATGCAGACGGCCGGGAGGGCTACCGCATGGGCGTAGTCCGCATTAAGCCAGATTCCACAGTAACCTACAACAGCTCCACATCAACATCCAGCGTGTGCGAGCCGGAGCTCAAGGGCTCTCTGGTTGGCATTGTGACTCGCGGCAGCACCATCATCAACGCCTTCCGCGCGCGCGCACCCAAGGTGAGGTGGCCAGGCCTTTACGTGGCTTCTCCTGCTGATCACGCTAAGCTCTGCCATAAAACTGCCTGCCACCAAATTTCCCCTCAGGGCACCTTTAAACTGAACATTACAGTGGAGGATATGGAGTTCAACACCAATTCGGTGCGTGAATTCGGTCCGGCCTTTACAACCACGGAAGGCGTGGCACCACCGGCTCGGTGTCGTGGGTTCGTGACACCTAGCAGGCAACAACCGCTGCGCTTGCAATGCAGGTGCCGCCCCTGGCCGTGGATGTGGTGATTCCACCCTGCCGGGTGGGAGAGATTCCCGGCTCAGACGACTCCCTCTGTGACAAGTGCCGGTCGCTCACCTTCAGCCTGTGGCAGGTGAGGCCGTGCTGGGTGTGGGTGCTGATGGAATGCGGCGCGGGCGGGCCTGTCACGTCTGGTGAGATCGAGGTATTAGATATGACCAGGTCGCCTTACATCAGCGCCTAGCTAGCTAGGGCAAATGGGCTAGGAATGCCTGCCATTGCTCTTCAACCGCCCCTGTGCTGGTGGTGAGGGGCACGTGTGTAGCCAGAGCACAGCACCTCCGTCACATGATGCTTGCATGCTGCCGCCGCGCTGCCTTCTGCGGCCTTCTGCGGCTGCCTTTGCAGGACGACCACCCCCTGGACGCGGACTGCCGCCGCACCAACAAAGACACCGCCAACTGCTACGCATGCCCCAACCGTGCCGTGTGCCCGGGGGGTGAGTACCGTAGCGCCCGGGGCAAGGCAGGGGTGGGGTAGGGGGGGCTTGCATCTACGGCACTTGCCCATGTGATGAGGCGAATGCCTGATTGTGCACCGCGTGATTGCAGGGGCTGTCATGTTCCCTGAACAAGGCTCCTGGCACAGCGCCGCCAACTCGACGTTCTTCATCGAGTGCCCCAACAAAGAAGCTTGCAGAGATGGGGATGATGACGCTCAGGCAAGTGGATTTAGTGGATTGTGTCCAACGCAGGATTCAGGGCGCAGCCCTACTCGTTCAGGTGGCAACATCGGTAGCGCAGCGCCTTCCATGCTAGCCCCTGACATGGTAACACCACCTCCCCGGTTAAACGCTCTGCAGGAGATGCTCCAGCCTTGCCAGCAATGGTGGTACAGCCAGGGCCTGGACTTTGACTACCAGGCCTACGCGGACAGCATTATGGCGGGCGACTCGAGCTGCTACTCGGATGCGCCCGGGGCTGTGAACGGTACCTATGATATGGACGCGGCCTGCGCGCTGTGGGGGCTGCCGTACAACCATCCCGCCGCCTACATGACGCGGCAGTGCAGCGAGAGCTACGCTGGTAACGTGTGTGGCACGTGTGTGTCCGTGGATGGCGTCGTGTACTCCAATGACGGAGGTAAGCCGGGCAGCCGGTTGTCTACATGGCTTTTAGCCTTGCTCAGGAGATGCTGAAAGCTTTAACACGTTTGTCCTCTCTGTCATGCAGCATTCAACTGCACACAGTGCCTGGCTAAGGTGAGCAGCAAAAGTGTGTGCACGAATTGCTGCAGCAACCACCGCAAGCAGTCCAAGCAAGCTCGTCATCACTTCGCCACCTTCATTTCCCCTGCTATCCCGCCCCAAAATTATTACGCAGGCCGCCACCATCGTGCTGCTGGCGGTGTTCTTCTTGATCAACACGGTCAGCATGTTCTACACCACGCTCTTCACCTTTATGGCAGACTACACCCAAGAGGAGGTGAGTGCTGTAGTGACATTGCGTGTGGGCCTGCTGTGACTGCGTACGAGCACCTAGAAAGGGCAATGTGCAAGGGGTTTTGTGGGACATTGGTCAGACCGCTGCATGCGCCTCCATGGCAGCGTGTCGTCAGCTGGCCCAACCTGGCCTTGCCTGCCCATGCGTCCAGCTGGGTGCAAACACTGCCACGCGCCGTCCTTAAGCACCAGCACGCCTTTCCTTTGATAGCGACAATTTCCTGAGTGCCGGGTCCTCGCTGCCTGTGTTGGCGCGGGCTCGCAGGAAGACGAGATTCCCATTGCTGACATCCTGCAGGTAAGTACTGCCTCCCATGCTGGTACACTTCATAGGTACTATGGAAAGGGCCCTGCTTTAGTATGATACCTTGAACCCTGCCGCCGAGACTCAAGTGGTGATTGCTTCGCTCTCATCACCACCATCCATGCCCTGGCCCATCCTTTGTTCCTTCACCCCTGCAGGTCGCAATCCAGCATTTCCAGTATTACAACATTATCACCGGCTATGGTATCGACTGGCCTGAGGCCATTCAAGGCCTCAACGCGGCATTCGGCATGCTGACCGGCAACATCCAGCAACAGGTTGGGCCGGGGAGGGGTGGCTGGGGTAGGTGGCCAGGGGCGGGGGCGGCACTCCTCTGGAGAGCATGTGCACATGCAGCCATGCCCATAGTATGCGCCATGCCGCAGCCCGCACTCTTTCCCTGCTGCGCATAAGCCCCACCTCCCCACACTGATGCAACCCATGCAACCCACCCACCCCTGCAGGCCTTCACGCCCAGCTGCCTGCTCAGCCCCGACGCCTCCTCACAGCAGCAGGCGGAGGCGGAGCAGTACACGGCGCTCTTCTCGCCAGCAATCCTGCTTGCCGCAGTGCTGGTGCTGTGGGGTGTCAGGTAGCTGCGGAAGAATTGTGGATTGTACCACAGCACCATTTAAGTCAAGCGCTTGGCTGGGAGAGCTCACGCGCGCCTTGACGCGTGCCATCTTTGCTCCTCCAAACAGGATCTTTGTGTGGAATGCTCGCTCATTGTACGGCGCCGCTGCTGAGGTAAGCGCCCAGGGCTGTGACGAGGGCTGCCTTGCGTGTCGGTTCCCACGCACTGCCGGCATTACATAGGCATCCGTTACGGTGCCATGCAGCTGCCGTTGTCATTTGCCTCGTGCATTGCCCACACGCACCCATGCCTGCGCACGCCCGCAGCCTGACCTGCGGCGCCTGTCCCAACTGCCGGCCCCTGCCCCGGAGGACGGCGCTCCTACTGACGTGGAGAAAGGCGATGGCGCTGGCAGGGGCAATGGCAGTGACACGGGTGGTGCTGGGGATGATGGTGCCGGCGGCGCCGAGGACACGGCCCCTCCACCAGCGCCGCCTGCCGGCTTCTGCAGCGGCCTTGTCAGGCTGGTCTGCATTCCCGTCCAGACCTACATGAAGAATACCTACTCGATGGAGGGCGAGGAGGGCAAGGTGGGTGGTTGTGCTGCCGGTTACCGATCTCAATCCCCATGTATCATGCCTACTCTCCATTCCCATAAAAAGCACCACCCCGTCCCTGCACCCCACGATGTACCCACAGGCCCGCTGGGCGTCGCTCATCAACATGGACCGCACGCTGGGCCTGCTGCACCAGTTCCTGATCGTGGTGCTGGTGGTGGCGGGCATCCTGTACCCCGCTTGGGCGCAGGCCACGCTGTCCATCTTCAGCTGCTACTTCCTGGACACGGGCGAGGGCGAGTGGCCGCAGTACCAGCTGGCCACCTCGGGCACCGGCTACTGGGTGCGGGACATGAACCAAGCGTGCTACACAGGTGGGAGGAAGTAGAAGGGGCATTGATGTGCCAGGTGGGGCATATTCGTGCATGACGCAGACATACTGCACCCCCCTTGCACTCAACGGCAACCCCTGCAACCTGCCAAAGGGCATGCGCCAGCACTCCAAGCACACCGCGCATACGCATCCTGAGCAACCTGCCACGCATGCACAGGTTACCACCGCAGCACCTGGCTCCCCCTGGGCATCGTCTTCATCATCCTTGTTTGCGTCGGCGTCCCCTTCTTGTCGTGGTTTGGTAAGTAAGGACAAGTATTGCAATCTGACTATTGAGAGTGCGCCTCTTCTTCCTCCTATACCGACCTGGGTTATACACCTTTGCTGCACCCGCAGTGCTGTGGCTCAACCGCGACCAGCTGCAGACAGTGCACGTGGTTCAGACGTACGGCTTCCTGTACCGGCGCTACACGTGAGTTAGCTGCTAAAGTTGGCTGTAGTGGAGCGCCTACTTGGTGTGCTTGCGTTGTGAGCTTCACGCCATGACTCGCATTTTGACGTTACCGTATGACATGGCTCTTGCAGGCCGGAGTGCTTCTTCTGGGGGGCCATCTCTCAGGTCCAAATGCTTTTATCAGTGGTGAGTGTGGGCTCTGCACTTCCCCCCTCAAGCAGCGGGCAAACCTGTGCCCCACCCCCCACCTTCACCTGCCTTATGCACTGCTCTACAGGTGGTGGAAGTCTTCGGCACGGTGCTGCCGCCGTACATGCAGGCCGTGCTGTTACAGGTATGTGTAAATGCCCGCCATGCATGCATGCATGGCACATGGGCGTCAGCTGCACGAACAAACGTATAATCAGCGCCAGCGCGCGGCTTACGCCGACCATAAGGCTGCACGCTCACGATTCTCCTGCACTAGATTTCTCTCATCTCCAAGATGACCATCGACTCCTACTTCACGCCCACCAAGTACGCCCTGCTGGCAAATCTGGAGTTCCTGAGCATGGCAGTGAGTGCACGCAGCCCCGGGTGGCAGCCTCTGCTGCACTGCTTGTTGAGAAGCAGCGGGATTCTGCAACATAGCTGCATGGGTGCTCCAACTTCGTGGTTTCTGTGTGTGTGGTGAATATGCGCCCTGGCTTCCTGCGCGCAGGTCCTGTCAATAACCATTTCGTTGGGATTGTAAGTTGCAGGCCATGCACTGAGTTGCTTGGCATGACACGAAAACATCTTGCACCGGGCTTGTAATTCCTGTAGCATCTGGGCCTCCAGGGGGGCCCCACACGGGTATGACGCCGGTTCGGGTAGGGGCAGAATCGTGTCCACACGTGTTTCTCTTCATACGCGCACATTTAGGCCCCGCCTTTCAGGCAATAACATACTAACTATATAAGTATCTTATATTCTGACGGGCAAGTCAATTTGTGGGGGTCGCTGTCACCACATTTCGCGAAGCATGCTTTTGCTGGAGTCCGTCTTTGTGGCCGCGGAATGTTTTTTGCAGCTCCGTATGTATATGTTAGTCGACGGCAATTGCAAGCGGTGTCAACGCCACTGAAATATGCGCGCGAAAGAAGCATGTCAACTGCGACGTCACCGAATTGCCTCGGAACACGTTATTTGCAGTCCTTATAACATATAAGCTATACTTAGAAGCTATCGGGACCTTTTGGTGAGGTTGACCTGACGACCGTGCCGGCCCGTGCCGACACGGCAAAACACACCCCCTGGACGCCAAGCGTGTTAGCAGCCTAAAGGCCGTGTTGATCAAGCACCGCCACGTGATCCGTGGGTGGATGACCCCATCGTGTGCGCGGTTTGGAGGCTGATCAACACGGCCAACCCTGTCAAAACCGTCGTGCCGTTTGGCCCCTCTCCCAGACCGGCGTCATACCCGTGTGGGGGGGCCCATTGCACAAAGAAATCCCTCATCCCGCGCGAGCTCGCTTCTCGCACCGATGTTTCCGAATTTAGGAAGTCCGCTGTGCTAGGGTGAAAATCGCCTCCGTTGCTCGCAGGTTCTTCTTGCCGCCGCCAGGCCAAAAGGATCCTGTGACGCCGGTAAGCATATGCCGCACAGTGGGCGGCTGTAGGCGCGCGGCAGGTCTACAGGCACCTGACTTTTTGGGCTGAGCCCCCCCAGCGAAGCGTCCCGAAGGGGGGGGCGAAGGCCCCCCAAAACACCCCCGTCCGTGCGTGCGTGCGTGCGTGCGTGCGTTCGTTCGTGGCTGGCTGCGTCGGCAAGAAGTATCATACTGGCACAAACCGCGACTGTCACGTATTAGTATTTGTTATTGTCTATTGCATGTAAATAGGCGGCAGGGAAAACTCGGGCGGAGCGAGAAGTGCCTTTGCGCGTCCATGGACAATTGACTTTCGCGAGGTCGCGAGGATAGTCACATACGCCCGCGTTTATAGGGCATATAAAGCAATCTATGTTGGCGGCAAGCAACTCGGGGAACTAAAGCGCGAGTTTGTGGCAACTTGGGGAGCCATGTCTGTCGCCCCTCCAAAAATGCCGAGGAGCCCCGAGGTCGCTCCCACCCCGCGCCCAGCCCGAGGAGTGTCCGACATCGAGGAGGTCTGGAGCGCGGTAGAGGGCTTCAAGTTGTTTAGGATTGGCAGCAAGGGGACCCTTGACTCGCGTGGACAGCGTGTGGAACTTACACACGCGTGCCTTGTGCTGGCCGAGTCCATAGACCCAAGCCGTCGCATCGTTCCACTGAAGCAGCCACCCACCCCGTGCCTGTATTAGGGCTCAGCCCATTTTCCAGCTGTACAAAGCTGACACCCCTTGTCGTACATACCGCAACAAGCGGTACATAGGTGCATAAAAGGTGCACTGTTGCGAGCATTTTGCCACTCACGCACATACAGGCTGCGGAGCAAGGTATCGCCGCAATCATCCTCGTCCTCAATATCGGCGTGTGTCTATACTTCATGGTACGCATAACCGAGCTTGGCTAGTAGTTTGACATGTGACCTGCGCTACCCATCCATCAAGATGGTGGCATGCATGGCGCCGCACCTGATGAATGAGCGGTCCTCCCCCGACTTCCTGACGGACAGTACGTCTGGTGGACAAACGCCCACGACTGGCTGCTTGCGATGCTGGACGCAATGTGCACTGCGCTTCAGAGCTTCATCGCAGCTGCGAGCTCCAAGGGTAGGCTTACATGCGTCGCGTGCGTGTAGTGTTAACAGAAAGGATAACAATGCGTGGCCTTTGACACGGAATTGGTATTGCCCCTTGCACCTGCCCTCCAACCTGCAGGTGCCGGCGGTCAGCCCGTTCCCCTATACCGCAAGCTTCTTGCTTGTGGAGCGCGCGTTGCCCTCTTCTTTGTGGTTCTTGCCCGGACTATCATTGCAATCATCATGCCCACTGCTGCCACGCGTGGTGGCGCAGAAGGTGGCCCGGCGGGTGGACTGCCGTCCACCGGCGATGCTGGAATGGACGGCAGCTACCAGGGAGGCTGGAAGACGGAAGGCACAGACCCACCTGATGATATGGAGGATGCAATTGGTGGCGAGGATGCTAACGGCTCTGGCAATGAGCAAACAGGCGAGGCCGGTGAGGAAGACGACGTGGCGGCCGACGTGGGGGCCGAGATTTTCCCCAAGCAAAGGAAGAAGCCGACCTCAGAGCACGACCAGCCATTGCCCCAGGATGAGTGCAAGGACCAGCTCCCCCAGCATGGCCCCCTGGACGTGGCGCCGCAGGGCGGTCAGAGCGGGCAGGACGGGCGCACGCTGCCACTGCGCCGGCGCAGCCGCCCTCAGGGCACTACGGGCTCAGAGGCCACGGACAACCCCACCGCTAGCATGGACGCCCACGGCCCGACGGTGGAGCAAGAAGGTGGCCCAGGCAGCAGCGGGGCAGGGCATGACACCGGGAGCTACTCAGGCGGGGTGGAGGGCCTGACAGCCGAATATGTGGGAATTCAGCTGTCTGATTTGCAAGCCCGGGTCTAAACTTAGGTGTGGAACGGCTGGGCCGTATGGTTTACCACTGATATCCCGGAAATTAGCCTTCATATACTGCACGAGACATAGAGGGACTAGCAGTTGTGGTATTGAAGGCGCCACCTTGAATATTCGCACTTCGCATTCGCACACTGCAGCATTTTTGGTGGTGGGGTTTCACGGCGCATGCTGGCGGGCCGGGTGTCCAGGGCCAGGTTGTTGTCAACCGGTCAAAGGATGGCCTTGCAACTTACTGAATGGAGCCCATGTACACTTGCTCCTTCATGCGACCATACAACATGTATAGGTTACTGCATAATGGACGGTGCTGTATGGGGTTGGCACAACGGGAGGGGAGGGGAAGGGGGAGCCGGGGCGGGCCCAGAACCGGAACCCCCCCCCAAACACTTCATTACTGATTAAACACCATCCATGGATGGCTACCCCCCCCCCCCCAAAGGGCCGGTCCTCAAGGGCCACCGAGCCAGGTCTGCAACTTGTTGCCCCCAGTCAAGGGGCCCAGCGGGCATCATGTAAACCTTAGCATGGCAATAAGGATCAATAGGTTCAACCCCTGAGTGTGACACAGCCAAAGGGGGGTAAAGAATGTCGGTACTTACACCATGACGTAGCATTATAGAGCACGTACCGTGCTTTCGACTTTAGGGCTGAGCCCCCCAAGCCTTTGCGCTTTCCTGTACTTCGGGCCCCACCCTCCACATCTCCTCCTGTTACATAACTTTGGTTCCCTGCGTGTCACGGCTATCACCCGCGCTGCCACCGGGAGAATCCGTAGGGGCCCAGTCGCCCAGACCCCAGCCCGAGTCCATTGACCCATCTGCACCCAGTCGGTCCGGCAGTGTCCAGGCAGTCAAATTGAGCCGTGACCGGTCCGAATGCCCTGCACAAACGGGGCGAGGGTAATCGACGGGAGACCTGTCTGGAAGTGCGTGTGCAAGGGAGAGGCTGGGATTGGATAGATGGCTAGGCGGCTGTACTGGCTGGTCTGGGCTGGGTGACCCCAACCCCACGGTGTAGCTGGCGCTGTTCCCCACTCCCCCCCTCCATCCGGTGTAGGTACCACCCAAGGTACTACCTGCACTTTGCTGCGGCATTGAAGGCAACTTATGTGTCCACACTATACAGTGGCAAGGCAAGCTCTACATTCCTCCTCATTCAGCGCCCATGCTATCAGCCCCAGCGTGCCCAGCGCGCTTTTGACGCGGGCCAATAGCAGCTCATCGTTTGAGGCAACATATAGCCTCGGTGTTTCCTCCTTTTTGTTTCACGCAGTTTGGGGGTTTGGGGGGCTTGCCCCCCCCTCCCCCCCAGAAAATGTTTTTGAGCAAAAAACGTAGAAGGGCTGTGTGCAGTCATCTACCGGGTGGAGACACCGGGGGCCCGAGGGCATCTACGAGATACGGGCACTAGGATCAGACCGGCATCCAAGCCAGCCGAGCAGCTGCTCCGGCTGGTCAAAACCCATGGCCCTGCTTGGCCTGAGCGGCTGAGCCTCAACCCCACAGACAGGGCGACCCTTCCCGCTCAAGTCAATCTACACTCGTGGTGCAGCGACAGCACCTAACTGCCCAGCCTGACAGGCGCAAAGTGGGTAAGGCAGCTACGGTAGCAGCGGCCTGGCGCACGGTAGCAGCGGCCTGGCGCACGACGTCGGGTTAGTAACGACGTGGCCTGGCGGCCTAGGATGTTATGCCTTCACGAGCTTGCATAACATATGAAGTGTCCGTAGGGAATGTAAAATTGCTTTACCGCGTCTCTTTCTTGCTAGAATGTTGGAAATTCCGCCCGGAGTTCCGACAGCCTTTGCTCACGCATCGAATCCTACTTGACGAGATCACACCAGGTATACCCATTGCACAATTGAATACATTTGCCGATAGACCAGCCTGATTCAGGCCGACTCTGGCGACCAGCGCCCGGGCATGATGCACCGTCGTTCGCCCAACTGACGCAAGAACGTCGTCCGTCTCGCAGCTCGGTCAATAGGTACCTAGCAACAAGGCCTAAATCCTTTGGTGCGCGCTTGAGAACAGGCGGCGAGGACGCAATAATACTGACAGTGGTTTTCCAAGCCGCTCGCAAGCGCGCACCAAATGATTTAGACCTTAATGCTAGGTACCTATTAAACTGCGCTGCGAGGCGGACGACGTTCTTCCGTCAGCTGGGTGAACGACGGTGCATCATGCTCGGCGCGCCGAACATCGGGTCGCCAGAGTCGGCCTGAATCAGGCTGGTCTATCGGCAAATGTATTCAACTATACAATGGGTATACATAATATGGCCTCGTCAAGTAGGATTCGATGCGTGAGCAAAGGCTGTCGGAGCTTCCAACATTCTAGCAAGACTGAGCCGCGGTACAGCAATTTTACATGCCCTACGGACATTTCATATGTTCGGCGAGCTCGGAAAGGCATAACATCCTAGGCCGCCAGGCAACATCGTTACGATGTCACTAAGTCGTGCACCAGGCCGTGCTACCTTACCCACCGTGCGGTGCTACTGTAGGGCTTGCTTAACCGAGCACGAGGATCTTCATCCTCGGCGTCATACAACAAGGAACCCGAGGCTGTCCGTCGCCTCACCCAGGTGCCCGCCCGCCTGCCCGCCCACCCGCCCGCCCGCCCATCCATCAGCAGCAAGCCACGTGGTGTGCACCACCTGGCGCCCCCAGGTCCGTGAAGCTGTTGCTCCACTGGTGGCGGCTGGGTTGCTGACTTGCTGGACCACTGCTGCATTGGTTAGTACGCGCCCCAGAGGACCCCTTTGCCTAAACGGATACACGCTCATTAAGACGGTAGTAACGGTTGAACGTGTATAGGGGGGGTTCGCTCCAGTGGCGCGTGTCCAAACTTGTCACATAACCCGAGGGGGGGGTTAGAAACAAACGTTGTGAGACCATGCCACGAAACCTCCCGCCGGACCCCCCGACCGACCGACCGACCGACCAACCGACCCTCCCTGCATTCCAGCCCCCGAACCCCCCCAGAGAAACCTCTTGGTTTGTAAACGGGTTGGTGGCAATCGACTGCTCTCAGCGAGCTCTATCCATTTGTAACTTGGGCCGCCTTGAGGGCACAATTTATGCGTGAGCCATGGTCGCAGCCTGTCCAACGATGCCCCCAGGCCCAACTCCAAGCAGTGCGCTCGCGCCGCGGTTTTTTCCTCCCTCCCGCACATGTCGCGCTGGACACCGGTGGCGCTGGCGCTTTCAGGTTGGTCGCACACCGGCCTCGCTACCGCAGCCCGCCGCGAACACCAGCCCAGCACCTCAGCTCAGCATAATCTTCTGTCAGATGTCAGCGAGATTAAGGACGCCGACTATCTCGACGGTTACCGTCACTTTCGAGGTAACACGTGCCCACTTGTTTTCGGCGCTCACCAGCTCTCCTTGCTGCCTGCTAGATCCGACAACGTCATCTCGCCCACTTTTAGCGCATGTCCGTAACAAGCCACATTACACTCTTATTGGATGGTATATTAACAGCAAGATGCACGTGTGCTGCGGAGACTCGTGCATATGGCTTCGGAGGCCCAAAACGTCCCGACATGTCGACATACCTGCCATCCACGGGCTGATGCTGCATGTTTCCTTCGTACTATCGCGCAGAACCATTATCTGATAGGTAGCTATGCCTTCGCTGTGCCGTGTACTGGGTTCCAGGGCTGCCCGCGCTGCCCTGACAAAAGTTTGGCACGAACCGTGACAAAACCTCCCGGGACCCCCGACCGGCTGACCAACAACTTTGGGTCACCCCGGCCCGGGCCTTCGGTTTTCACGAGGCAGGAAGGCACGAGATGACGAGAAGTGCGCACCACCTTGTAAAAACACACACACACACACACACACACACACACACACACACACACACACACACACACACACACACACACACACACACAGCCCGACTCAGCCCGTGCTGCTGCCTGCCGCTCGCACCCCATGCACCTCATGCCGATCTGGCCCCGGGCTTCTTCTGCCTGCTCGCCGTTCCGCCCACCCTCTTTCCCGAATCGCGTGACCCCTCTACTCTAGCTTCTATAGGTTTAGGTTCATAGTTTTTCGTATGACGTGAGTTCACATGCCATCACTGACCGACCTCGGTGCTGCCTCTTGCCTTGCCTTTCGCGCCCTGATCGTAGGTGAGATCGGTGGTTCTGGACGTCTCTATCGGTTTGGTTGGGTGGTTTGGGCCGGGTTGGGACGGATCGGGCAAATTTCTAGGCGCATACACGGTGCATTGGGACAGCAACGCCGGGGCGAGGGCCGTAGCCCCACCCGGTGGGGAGGGGTCACGCGATTCGGGTAAGTATGTGGAGCTGCTTCGGCCCGATGACGCGGTAACGAGGTAACACGCGCAGCGAACGACGATCGATGGCGCGCCGTTGCCTATGCATGCTGCACGCACGGTGTCGACCCTTCCTCTCCTTGTGCTTTCCTAACACACACACACACACACACACACACACACACACACACACACACACACACACGTTTGCATACCGACGCGGCCACTGCGGCCGCGCGCATCCCTAGTCTCGGTGCTGCCGTGGAGCGGGGAGCGGGGGGCCAGCCCCCGCCAGCCCACGGCGTGCCTCACTCACACACAGCCGCGGCCAGCGGGGTCACTGCGGCTTATCGGGTTGGGCGACGCAACCCGGGATTACGGGGGTTTTGTGTGGGTTTTTGGCACGTTCCGCAACTCTGCAACCGCGCCCGCCACTGTGCCCCATTCCGCCGAGTTGTCTTAAGCGCGCCGCGTGCCCTGCCTCGCCCTCTCCTCCACTAGGGAGGAGAGCAGTTTCCTGGGTTGGGATTGGGCGGGCTGCGTGTCTCTTAGCTTGCTTGCTGCACGCCGTTCGCATTGCCGCCTCTTGTCCTTTGCCATGCCCTTGACACTTTCGCGCTGCCGCCCTTTGCCTATGCTTCCTCTGCCGCCTGTAGGTGAGACTACGGACAGCGAGCGGGAATCAGGGAATTAGGCGTGCTGGGTAAACGTTTTTAGGCGCATGTCACAAGCATATGGGTGCATGTCGGGGTCGGTTTGCTTCGCAAACGCCCGACGGGTTCCAGGCTATTTCTGCGGGTAAGTATGACTACCGGGGCTACGCGGTACCGTCCAAGAAGTATTCGGTGCGTATCCGTCAGTAACTGCGAGCGATTACGGACATGCTCTAAATTGCGAAACGAAAACGTAAGCACGCCACCAGCGATTGCGGGGATTCCTCTCCGTTTCCGTTCTCGGCCAAGACCGGCCTGGTAGTCTGACGCGTTTGTGGCTGCCCTTTGGCATAGTCTGCCCTGGCGTCGAGTGCTGGTTAGGTTGTTGTCGAGGCTGTGAAAGGCTGCGGGGTCGCTGGACTCAGCCCCGTAGCCACCTGTCGCTGTGCTGTTGCGTGCGGTGTGTCGTCTGTCCGGTGCTCGTGTTGCTGCGGTGCTGGCCCTCCAGCCTAGAGCTTTGTGAGCCCGCTGGGCCCTGCGTTGTAGTACCAGCAGTAACCCTTCTGAGGCTACTGGCGTGGTCCAGGTTGGTTGGAGCGTCCCCCCGGTGGACTCCAGAGCTTGGCTGCGCTCTGGGCAGGGGAGACGCGTGATAGCGGCAGCGTGTGGCCTAAATGCCTCGCTGTCGCTGGCTGTCCCGAGTACTCGCTCACGAGACTCGTCAGGCCGCCTGTAAACCCGTTGTTACACACACACACACACACACACACACACACACACACACACACACACAACTTTGGGGCCCCGTAACTTTGCACCTAGACTTAACTTTCCAATCTTCTCGTCAATTTCTATGCATTTTGAAGCATGATGTCTGACGGCGCAATGATAGCAATAACCTGGCACACGGGCCGTTCGAGGCATGCTTGAGAGACGAAGCAGTGAAGCTACAAACTCAGTACATGTACCCCCCCTGTACCCCCCCCCTCCACATCTCCTCCTGTTACATAACTTTGGTTCCCTGCGTGTCACGGCTATCACCCGCGCTGCCACCGGGAGAATCCGTAGGGGCCCAGTCGCCCAGACCCCAGCCCGAGTCCATTGACCCATCTGCACCCAGTCGGTCCGGCAGTGTCCAGGCAGTCAAATTGAGCCGTGACCGGTCCGAATGCCCTGCACAAACGGGGCGAGGGTAATCGACGGGAGACCTGTCTGGAAGTGCGTGTGCAAGGGAGAGGCTGGGATTGGATAGATGGCTAGGCGGCTGTACTGGCTGGTCTGGGCTGGGTGACCCCAACCCCACGGTGCAGCTGGCGCTGTTCCCCACTCCCCCCCTCCATCCGGTGTAGGTACCACCCAAGGTACTACCTGCACTTTGCTGCGGCATTGAAGGCAACTTATGTGTCCACACTATACAGTGGCAAGGCAAGCTCTACATTCCTCCTCATTCAGCGCCCATGCTATCAGCCCCAGCGTGCCCAGCGCGCTTTTGACGCGGGCCAATAGCAGCTCATCGTTTGAGGCAACATATAGCCTCGGTGTTTCCTCCTTCTTGTTTCACGCAGTTTGGGGGTTTGGGGGGCTTGCACCCCCCTCCCCCCCAGAAAATGTTTTTGAGCAAAAAACGTAGAAGGGCTGTGTCCAGTCATCTACCGGGTGGAGACACCGGGGGCCCGAGGGCATCTACGAGATACGGGCACTAGGATCAGACCGGCATCCAAGCCAGCCGAGCAGCTGCTCCGGCTGGTCAAAACCCATGGCCCTGCTTGGCCTGAGCGGCTGAGCCTCAACCCCACAGACAGGGCGACCCTTCCCGCTCAAGTCAATCTACACTCGTGGTGCAGCGACAGCACCTAACTGCCCAGCCTGACAGGCGCAAAGTGGGTAAGGCAGCTACGGTAGCAGCGGCCTGGCGCACGGTAGCAGCGGCCTGGCGCACGACGTCGGGTTAGTAACGACGTGGCCTGGCGGCCTAGGATGTTATGCCTTCACGAGCTTGCATAACATATGAAGTGTCCGTAGGGAATGTAAAATTGCTTTACCGCGTCTCTTTCTTGCTAGAATGTTGGAAATTCCGCCCGGAGTTCCGACAGCCTTTGCTCACGCATCGAATCCTACTTGACGAGATCACACCAGGTATACCCATTGCACAATTGAATACATTTGCCGATAGACCAGCCT
This sequence comes from Chlamydomonas schloesseri, assembly GCA_016834595.1. Lineage (NCBI taxonomy): Eukaryota > Viridiplantae > Chlorophyta > Chlorophyceae > Chlamydomonadales > Chlamydomonadaceae > Chlamydomonas > Chlamydomonas schloesseri. The sequence continues at coordinate 1,573,511 of JAEHOD010000002.1, forward strand.
GATTCAGGCCGACTCTGGCGACCAGCGCCCGGGCATGATGCACCGTCGTTCGCCCAACTGACGCAAGAACGTCGTCCGTCTCGCAGCTCGGTCAATAGGTACCTAGCAACAAGGCCTAAATCCTTTGGTGCGCGCTTGAGAACAGGCGGCGAGGACGCAATAATACTGACAGTGGTTTTCCAAGCCGCTCGCAAGCGCGCACCAAATGATTTAGACCTTAATGCTAGGTACCTATTGACTGAGCTGCGACACGGACGACGTTCTTGCGTCAGCTGGGTGAACGTTGATGCATCATGCCCGGGCGCTAACAGAGTCGCTGGTAAAGCAGCTCGGTCAATAGGTACTTAGCAATCAAACCTAAATCATTTGGTGCGCGCTTGAGAAAACGCGGCGAGGACGCAACTATACTGACAGTGCTTTTCCAAGCCGCTCGCAAGCGTGCACCAAGTGATTTAGACCTTATTGCTAGGTACCTATTAAACTGCGCTGCGAGGCGGACGACGTTCTTCCGTCAGCTGGGTGAACGACGGTGCATCATGCTCGGCGCGCCGAACATCGGGTCGCCAGAGTCGGCCTGAATCAGGCTGGTCTATCGGCAAATGTATTCAATTATACAATGGGTATACATAATATGGCCTCGTCAAGTAGGATTCGATGCGTGAGCAAAGGCTGTCGGAGCTTCCAACATTCTAGCAAGACTGAGCCGCGGTACAGCAATTTTACATGCCCTACGGACATTTCATATGTTCGGCGAGCTCGGAAAGGCATAACATCCTAAGCCGCCAGGCAACATCGTTACGATGTCACTAAGTCGTGCACCAGGCCGTGCTACCTTACCCACCGTGCGGTGCTACTGTAGGGCTTGCTTAACCGAGCACGAGGATCTTCATCCTCGGCGTCATACAACAAGGAACCCGAGGCTGTCCGTCGCCTCACCCAGGTGCCCGCCCGCCTGCCCGCCCACCCGCCCGCCCGCCCATCCATCAGCAGCAAGCCACGTGGTGTGCACCACCTGGCGCCCCCAGGTCCGTGAAGCTGTTGCTCCACTGGTGGCGGCTGGGTTGCTGACTTGCTGGACCACTGCTGCATTGGTTAGTACGCGCCCCAGAGGACCCCTTTGCCTAAACGGATACACGCTCATTAAGACGGTAGTAACGGTTGAACGTGTATAGGGGGGGTTCGCTCCAGTGGCGCGTGTCCAAACTTGTCACATAACCCGAGGGGGGGGTTAGAAACAAACGTTGTGAGACCATGCCACGAAACCTCCCGCCGGACCCCCCGACCGACCGACCGACCGACCAACCGACCCTCCCTGCATTCCAGCCCCCGAACCCCCCCAGAGAAACCTCTTGGTTTGTAAACGGGTTGGTGGCAATCGACTGCTCTCAGGGAGCTCTATCCATTTGTAACTTGGGCCGCCTTGAGGGCACAATTTATGCGTGAGCCATGGTCGCAGCCTGTCCAACGATGCCCCCAGGCCCAACTCCAAGCAGTGCGCTCGCGCCGCGGTTTTTTCCTCCCTCCCGCACATGTCGCGCTGGACACCGGTGGCGCTGGCGCTTTCAGGTTGGTCGCACACCGGCCTTGCTACCGCAGCCCGCCGCGAACACCAGCCCAGCACCTCAGCTCAGCATAATCTTCTGTCAGATGTCAGCGAGATTAAGGACGCCGACTATCTCGACGGTTACCGTCACTTTCGAGGTAACACGTGCCCACTTGTTTTCGGCGCTCACCAGCTCTCCTTGCTGCCTGCTAGATCCGACAACGTCATCTCGCCCACTTTGCATCCACATTTTAGCGCATGTCCGTAACAAGCCACATTACACTCTTATTGGATGGTATATTCACAGCAAGATGCACGTGTGCTGCGGAGACTCGTGCATATGGCTTCGGAGGCCCAAAACGTCCCGACATGTCGACATACCTGCCATCCACGGGCTGATGCTGCATGTTTCCTTCGTACTATCGCGCAGAACCATTATCTGATAGGTAGCTATGCCTTCGCTGTGCCGTGTACTGGGTTCCAGGGCTGCCCGCGCTGCCCTGACAAAAGTTTGGCACGAACCGTGACAAAACCTCCCGGGACCCCCGACCGACTGACCAACAACTTTGGGTCACCCCGGCCCGGGCCTTCGGTTTTCACGAGGCAGGAAGGCACGAGATGACGAGAAGTGCGCACCACCTTGTAACCACACACACACACACACACACACACACACACACACACACACACACACACACACACACACACACACACACACACACACACACACACACACACACACACACACACACACACACACACACACACACACACGTTTGCATACCGACGCGGCCACTGCGGCCGCGCGCATCCCTAGTCTCGGTGCTGCCGTGGAGCGGGGAGCGGGGGGCCAGCCCCCGCCAGCCCACGGCTTGCCTCACTCACACACAGCCGCGGTCAGCGGGGTCACTGCGGCTTATCGGGTTGGGCGACGCAACCCGGGATTACGGGGGTTTTGTGTGGGGTTTTGGCACGTTCCGCAACTCTGCAACCGCGCCCGCCACTGTGCCCCATTCCGCCGAGTTGTCTTAAGCGCGCCGCGTGCCCTGCCTCGCCCTCTCCTCCACTAGGGAGGAGAGCAGTTTCCTGGGTTGGGATTGGGCGGGCTGCGTGTCTCTTAGCTTGCTTGCTGCACGCCGTTCGCATTGCCGCCTCTTTTCCTTTGCCATGCCCTTGACACTTTCGCGCTGCCGCCCTTTGCCTATGCTTCCTCTGCCGCCTGTAGGTGAGACTACGGACAGCGAGCGGGAATCAGGGAATTAGGCGTGCTGGGTAAACGTTTTTAGGCGCATGTCACAAGCATATGGGTGCATGTCGGGGTCGGTTTGCTTCGCAAACGCCCGACGGGTTCCAGGCTATTTCTGCGGGTAAGTATGACTACCGGGGCTACGCGGTACCGTCCAAGAAGTATTCGGTGCGTATCCGTCAGTAACTGCGAGCGATTGCGGGGATTCCTCTCCGTTTCCGTTCTCGGCCAAGACCGGCCTGGTAGTCTGACGCGTTTGTGGCTGCCCTTTGGCATAGTCTGCCCTGGCGTCGAGTGCTGGTTAGGTTGTTGTCGAGGCTGTGAAAGGCTGCGGGGTCGCTGGACTCAGCCCCGTAGCCACCTGTCGCTGTGCTGTTGCGTGCGGTGTGTCGTCTGTCCGGTGCTCGTGTTGCTGCGGTGCTGGCCCTCCAGCCTAGAGCTTTGTGAGCCCGCTGGGCCCTGCGTTGTAGTACCAGCAGTAACCCTTCTGAGGCTACTGGCGTGGTCCAGGTTGGTTGGAGCGTCCCCCCGGTGGACTCCAGAGCTTGGCTGCGCTCTGGGCAGGGGAGACGCGTGATAGCGGCAGCGTGTGGCCTAAATGCCTCGCTGTCGCTGGCTGTCCCGAGTACTCGCTCACGAGACTCGTCAGGCCGCCTGTAAACCCGTTGTTACACACACACACACACACACACACACACACACACACACACACACACACACACACACAACTTTGGGGCCCCGTAACTTTGCACCTAGACTTAACTTTCCAATCTTCTCGTCAATTTCTATGCATTTTGAAGCATGATGTCTGACGGCGCAATGATAGCAATAACCTGGCACACGGGCCGTTCGAGGCATGCTTGAGAGACGAAGCAGTGAAGCTACAAACTCAGTACATGTACCCCCCCTGTACCCCCCCTCCACATCTCCTCCTGTTACATAACTTTGGTTCCCTGCGTGTCACGGCTACCACCCGCGCTGCCACCGGGAGAATCCGTAGGGGCCCAGTCGCCCAGACCCCAGCCCGAGTCCATTGACCCACCTGCACCCAGTCGGTCCGGCAGTGTCCAGGCAGTCAAATTGAGCCGTGACCGGTCCGAATGCCCTGCACAAACGGGGCGAGGGTAATCGACGGGAGACCTGTCTGGAAGTGCGTGTGCAAGGGAGAGGCTGGGATTGGATAGATGGCTAGGCGGCTGTACTGGCTGGTCTGGGCTGGGTGACCCCAACCCCACGGTGCAGCTGGCGCTGTTCCCCACTCCCCCCCTCCATCCGGTGTAGGTACCACCCAAGGTACTACCTGCACTTTGCTGCGGCATTGAAGGCAACTTATGTGTCCACACTGTACAGTGGCAAGGCAAGCTCTACATTCCTCCTCATTCAGCGCCCATGCTATCAGCCCCAGCGTGCCCAGCGCGCTTTTGACGCGGGCCAATAGCAGCTCATCGTTTGAGGCAACATATAGCCTCGGTGTTTCCTCCTTTTTGTTTCACGCAGTTTGGGGGTTTGGGGGGCTTGCCCCCCCCTCCCCCCAGAAAATGTTTTTGAGCAAAAAACGTAGAAGGGCTGTGTCCAGTCATCTACCGGGTGGAGACACCGGGGGCCCGAGGGCATCTACGAGATACGGGCACTAGGATCAGACCGGCATCCAAGCCAGCCGAGCAGCTGCTCCGGCTGGTCAAAACCCATGGCCCTGCTTGGCCTGAGCGGCTGAGCCTCAACCCCACAGACAGGGCGACCCTTCCCGCTCAAGTCAATCTACACTCGTGGTGCAGCGACAGCACCTAACTGCCCAGCCTGACAGGCGCAAAGTGGGTAAGGCAGCTACGGTAGCAGCGGCCTGGCGCACGGTAGCAGCGGCCTGGCGCACGACGTCGGGTTAGTAACGACGTGGCCTGGCGGCCTAGGATGTTATGCCTTCACGAGCTTGCATAACATATGAAGTGTCCGTAGGGAATGTAAAATTGCTTTACCGCGTCTCTTTCTTGCTAGAATGTTGGAAATTCCGCCCGGAGTTCCGACAGCCTTTGCTCACGCATCGAATCCTACTTGACGAGATCACACCAGGTATACCCATTGCACAATTGAATACATTTGCCGATAGACCAGCCTGATTCAGGCCGACTCTGGCGACCAGCGCCCGGGCATGATGCACCGTCGTTCGCCCAACTGACGCAAGAACGTCGTCCGTCTCGCAGCTCGGTCAATAGGTACCTAGCAACAAGGCCTAAATCCTTTGGTGCGCGCTTGAGAACAGGCGGCGAGGACGCAATAATACTGACAGTGGTTTTCCAAGCCGCTCGCAAGCGCGCACCAAATGATTTAGACCTTAATGCTAGGTACCTATTGACTGAGCTGCGACACGGACGACGTTCTTGCGTCAGCTGGGTGAACGTTGATGCATCATGCCCGGGCGCTAACAGAGTCGCTGGTAAAGCAGCTCGGTCAATAGGTACTTAGCAATCAAACCTAAATCATTTGGTGCGCGCTTGAGAAAACGCGGCGAGGACGCAACTATACTGACAGTGCTTTTCCAAGCCGCTCGCAAGCGTGCACCAAGTGATTTAGACCTTATTGCTAGGTACCTATTAAACTGCGCTGCGAGGCGGACGACGTTCTTCCGTCAGCTGGGTGAACGACGGTGCATCATGCTCGGCGCGCCGAACATCGGGTCGCCAGAGTCGGCCTGAATCAGGCTGGTCTATCGGCAAATGTATTCAATTATACAATGGGTATACATAATATGGCCTCGTCAAGTAGGATTCGATGCGTGAGCAAAGGCTGTCGGAGCTTCCAACATTCTAGCAAGACTGAGCCGCGGTACAGCAATTTTACATGCCCTACGGACATTTCATATGTTCGGCGAGCTCGGAAAGGCATAACATCCTAAGCCGCCAGGCAACATCGTTACGATGTCACTAAGTCGTGCACCAGGCCGTGCTACCTTACCCACCGTGCGGTGCTACTGTAGGGCTTGCTTAACCGAGCACGAGGATCTTCATCCTCGGCGTCATACAACAAGGAACCCGAGGCTGTCCGTCGCCTCACCCAGGTGCCCGCCCGCCTGCCCGCCCACCCGCCCGCCCGCCCATCCATCAGCAGCAAGCCACGTGGTGTGCACCACCTGGCGCCCCCAGGTCCGTGAAGCTGTTGCTCCACTGGTGGCGGCTGGGTTGCTGACTTGCTGGACCACTGCTGCATTGGTTAGTATGCGCCCCAGAGGACCCCTTTGCCTAAACGGATACACACTCACTAAGACGGTAGTAACGTTTGAACGTGTATAGGGGGGGTTCGCTCCAGTGGCGCGTGCCCAAACTTGTCACATAACCTGAGGGGGGGGTTTTAGAAACAAACGTTGTGAGACCATGCCACGAAACCTCCCGCCGGACCCCCCGACCGACCGACCGACCAACCGGCCCTCCCTGCATTCCAGCCCCCGAACCCCCCCAGAGAAACCTCTTGGTTTGTAAACGGGTTGGTGGCAATCGACTGCTCTCAGCGAGCTCTATCCATTTGTAACTTGGGCCGCCTTGAGGGCACAATTTATGCGTGAGCCATGGTCGCAGCCTGTCCAACGATGCCCCCAGGCCCAACTCCAAGCAGTGCGCTCGCGCCGCGAGACAAGCCACATTACACTCTTATTGGATGGTATATCAACAGCAAGATGCACGTGTGCTACGGAGACTCGTGCATATGGCTTCGGAGGCCCAAAACGTCCCGACATGTCGACATACCTGCCATCCACGGGCTGATGCTGCATGTTTCCTTCGTACTATCGCGCAGAACCATTATCTGATAGGTAGCTATGCCTTCGCTGTGCCGTGTACTGGGTTCCAGGGCTGCCCGCGCTGCCCTGACAAAAGTTTGGCACGAACCGTGACAAAACCTCCCGGGACCCCCGACCGACTGACCAACAACTTTGGGTCACCCCGGCCCGGGCCTTCGGTTTTCACGAGGCAGGAAGGCACGAGATGACGAGAAGTGCGCACCACCTTGTAACCACACACACACACACACACACACACACACACACACACACACACACACACACACACAGAGCTTGGCTGCGCTCTGGGCAGGGGAGACGCGTGATAGCGGCAGCGTGTGGCCTAAATGCCTCGCTGTCGCTGGCTGTCCCGAGTACTCGCTCATGAGACTCGTCAGGCCGCCTATAAACCCGTTGTTGCACACACACACACACACACACACACACACACACACACACACACACACACACACACACACACACACACACACACACAACTTTGGGTCCCCGTAACTTTGCACCCAGACTTAACTTTCCAATCTTCTCATCAAGTTCTATGCAATTTGAAGCATGATGTCTGACGGCGCAATGATAGCAATAACCTGGCACACGGGCCGTTCGAGGCATGCTTGAGAGACGAAGCAGTGAAGCTACAAACTCAGTACATGCGCCAGACTGTGGGCGCCGCCAAACCATCACACCGGCTTTTGTTTGCCGAGCTAGCTCAATTACCGCTTCACTTTTATTATAGCGAATCAATGTATGGGCTTCTACAATAGGATTTGCGCACAAACCAGGAGTCTGGCTTTTGACTCGTTGGTGGACGAAACCCGCGACGCACGGGGGAACCCTACGGGAGATGGGTGGTGTGTACGTCTGTTCTGATTCGTAGCAGCACAAGGCGTTGGTGTCTGGAATTGGCCAGGGACACATGAGACGAGGGAAGAGTGGAGGGCTAGTACACCCCTACCCGACGGGCCTCCCTATCCACCTTCAGGGAGCGCCTGATGCGGGCGTGGGGTCATGAGCGGCTGCAGGCGGGCCCGCACATGTTCCCCTCAGACGGCAAGCAACCAGGCATCCATATGTGGAAGTATAAGCAATGGATGGGGCTTAAGTGCGACAGGCGCCGCGCCGCTGGTTTTGCATGATCACTGTCGGGCTTACATCCCTGTTGCACAACATAAGCTTCTGATGCGATTTCGACTATGCTGTTGGCCAATTACTGCTAATCGCGCATGGGATAGGCCTAGGGAGGAGAGGACGTGCCCGCTGTGCACAACCAAGTGGAGGACGAGCATCACGTTCTGGTGACATGTACGGCTTATGACCAGCTGAGGACAGACAGTGGCCTCGGCTTTAGCAAGGGCATGCAGGAAGTGATGCGGAATGCGGACCCGGCTAGGCTTGCTGCGCTGCTCGACACCATATGGGAGCTTAGGAGCAGGAATGTGCCCTTACGAGGGCCGGACAAGAGAGCTGAACAACCAAGTTATTTAGGCGTTATAAGTGTCACCCCGGCCCGGGCCTTCGGTTTTCACGAGGCAGGAAGGCACGAGAAGTGCGCACCTCCTTGTAACCACAAACACACACGTCAGACTTTTTTGACGCCCCCTGCATAACCTGCCAGGAGCACCATAGAGTTATACCACCAGCCGCAAGGAACAGTCACCAGCAGGCACTGCGCCTCCCCGATCCCCGTTCTAGGCCTTCTAGGCCTCCCCGATCCCCGACACTCCTCGGTCTAGGCGCGGGGTGGGCACAACCTCGGGGCTCGGTGTTCAGGAGGGGCTGGGAGGGGCGCTAGACATGGCTAGGGTTGTGCCGGGTGTGAGGATGAGAATCAAAGTGGGCCGTCTGAAGCTGCAGCAAACCCTCCCGCAGTCAGAGTCCGCGTGACTTCGCGCACAGCGAGTCCCAGCCAAGCCATGGCCCGCCAGATCCCTACCGTTTGCATCGTAGCCACAGTCCAGACACGACAGGGTGAACCCCAAACCCTAAGGTCCCTGAGTGCAGGGCCAAAGACCAAGGTTGGGTCGGTCGTCAGTCACTGAGGTCGTCCGGATTTCAGGAGCCTGACCTAGTGGGTTTCGGGAGAAGCCCGACAAGCGGCTCATGCTCCCAAACATAACGCCAAACATTGGCGTTGGACACCCTTTTGCTGCATCAAAATACATATGAAGTCAAGCCAAGAAAGTGCTGGGGGATAAACAGGGTCACAGCCCTGAGGAACCGCGCGCACTCGGTACCTCGCCTGCCACTTGCCCAACCGCCAAACTTGTGTAGTGGCTTTTGCGCCCATCCCGACAGGCAATAAATAGCCCTGCACACAGCCGCGCATATATTGAGAGACGAGGCGTGGAATGACGTCGCGGCAAGCCAACCAACTCGGAATGCAGCGCCAAACATTGGCGTCGGACACCCTTTTGCTGCATCAAAATACATATGAAGTCAAGCCAAGAAAGTGCTGGGGGATAAACAGGGTCACAGCCCTGAGGAATCGCGCGCACTCGGTACCTCGCCTGCCACTTGCCCAACCGCCAAACTTGTGTAGTGGCTTTTGCGCCCATCCCGACAGGCAATAAATAGCCCTGCACACAGCCGCGCATATATTGAGAGACGGGGCGTGGAATGACGTCGCGGCAAGCCAACCAACTCGGAATGCAGCGCCAAACATTGGCGTCGGACACCCTTTTGCTGCATCAAAATACATATGAAGTCAAGCCAAGAAAGTGCTGGGGGATAAACAGGGTCACAGCCCTGAGGAATCGCGCGCACTCGGTACCTCGCCTGCCACTTGCCCAACCGCCAAACTTGTGTAGTGGCTTTTGCGCCCATCCCGACAGGCAATAAATAGCCCTGCACACAGCCGCGCATATATTGAGAGACGGGGCGTGGAATGACGTCGCGGCAAGCCAACCAACTCGGAATGCAGCGCCAAACATTGGCGTCGGACACCCTTTTGCTGCATCAAAATACATATGAAGTCAAGCCAAGAAAGCGCTCCGGGATAAACAGGGTCACAGCCCTGAGGAATCGCGCGCACTCGGTACCTCGCCTGCCACTTGCCCAACCGCCAAACTTGTGTAGTGGCTTTTGCGCCCATCCCGACAGGCAATAAATAGCCCTGCACACAGCCGCGCATATATTGAGAGACGGGGCGTGGAATGACGTCGCGGCAAGCCAACCAACTCGGAATGCAGCGCCAAACATTGGCGTCGGACACCCTTTTGCTGCATCAAAATACATATGAAGTCAAGCCAAGAAAGTGCTGGGGGATAAACAGGGTCACAGCCCTGAGGAATCGCGCGCACTCGGTACCTCGCCTGCCACTTGCCCAACCGCCAAACTTGTGTAGTGGCTTTTGCGCCCATCCCGACAGGCAATAAATAGCCCTGCACACAGCCGCGCATATATTGAGAGACGGGGCGTGGAATGACGTCGCGGCAAGCCAACCAACTCGGAATGCAGCGCCAAACATTGGCGTCGGACACCCTTTTGCTGCATCAAAATACATATGAAGTCAAGCCAAGAAAGTGCTGGGGGATAAACAGGGTCACAGCCCTGAGGAACCGCGCGCACTCGGTACCTCGCCTGCCACTTGCCCAACCGCCAAACTTGTGTAGTGGCTTTTGCGCCCATCCCGACAGGCAATAAATAGCCCTGCACACAGCCGCGCATACATTGAGAGACGGGGCGTGGAATGACGTCGCGGCAAGCCAACCAACTCGGAATGCAGCGCCAAACATTGGCGTCGGACACCCTTTTGCTGCATCAAAATACATATGAAGTCAAGCCAAGAAAGTGCTGGGGGATAAACAGGGTCACAGCCCTGAGGAATCGCGCGCACTCGGTACCTCGCCTGCCACTTGCCCAACCGCCAAACTTGTGTAGTGGCTTTTGCGCCCATCCCGACAGGCAATAAATAGCCCTGCACACAGCCGCGCACATATTGAGAGACGGGGCGTGGAATGACGTCGCGGCAAGCCAACCAACTCGGAATGCAGCGCCAAACATTGGCGTCGGACACCCTTTTGCTGCATCAAAATACATATGAAGTCAAGCCAAGAAAGTGCTGGGGGATAAACAGGGTCACAGCCCTGAGGAATCGCGCGCACTCGGTACCTTGCCTGCCACTTGCCCAACCGCCAAACTTGTGTAGTGGCTTTTGCGCCCATCCCGACAGGCAATAAATAGCCCTGCACACAGCCGCGCATACTATTGAGAGACGGGGCGTGGAATGACGTCGCGGCAAGCCAACCAACTCGGAATGCAGCGCCAAACATTGGCGTCGGACACCCTTTTGCTGCATCAAAATACATATGAAGTCAAGCCAAGAAAGCGCTCGGGGATAAACAGGGTCACAGCCCTGAGGAATCGCGCGCACTCGGTACCTCGCCTGCCACTTGCCCAACCGCCAAACTTGTGTAGTGGCTTTTGCGCCCATCCCGACAGGCAATAAATAGCCCTGCACACAGCCGCGCATATATTGAGAGACGGGGCGTGGAATGACGTCGCGGCAAGCCAACCAACTCGGAATGCAGCGCCAAACATTGGCGTCGGACACCCTTTTGCTGCATCAAAATACATATGAAGTCAAGCCAAGAAAGTGCTGGGGGATAAACAGGGTCACAGCCCTGAGGAATCGCGCGCACTCGGTACCTCGCCTGCCACTTGCCCAACCGCCAAACTTGTGTAGTGGCTTTTGCGCCCATCCCGACAGGCAATAAATAGCCCTGCACACAGCCGCGCATATATTGAGAGACGGGGCGTGGAATGACGTCGCGGCAAGCCAACCAACTCGGAATGCAGCGCCAAACATTGGCGTCGGACACCCTTTTGCTGCATCAAAATACATATGAAGTCAAGCCAAGAAAGTGCTGGGGGATAAACAGGGTCACAGCCCTGAGGAATCGCGCGCACTCGGTACCTCGCCTGCCACTTGCCCAACCGCCAAACTTGTGTAGTGGCTTTTGCGCCCATCCCGACAGGCAATAAATAGCCCTGCACACAGCCGCGCACATATTGAGAGACGGGGCGTGGAATGACGTCGCGGCAAGCCAACCAACTCGGAATGCAGCGCCAAACATTGGCGTCGGACACCCTTTTGCTGCATCAAAATACATATGAAGTCAAGCCAAGAAAGTGCTGGGGGATAAACAGGGTCACAGCCCTGAGGAATCGCGCGCACTCGGTACCTCGCCTGCCACTTGCCCAACCGCCAAACTTGTGTAGTGGCTTTTGCGCCCATCCCGACAGGCAATAAATAGCCCTGCACACAGCCGCGCATATATTGAGAGACGGGGCGTGGAATGACGTCGCGGCAAGCCAACCAACTCGGAATGCAGCGCCAAACATTGGCGTCGGACACCCTTTTGCTGCATCAAAATACATATGAAGTCAAGCCAAGAAAGTGCTGGGGATAAACAGGGTCACAGCCCTGAGGAATCGCGCGCACTCGGTACCTCGCCTGCCACTTGCCCAACCGCCAAACTTGTGTAGTGGCTTTTGCGCCCATCCCGACAGGCAATAAATAGCCCTGCACACAGCCGCGCATATATTGAGAGACGGGGCGTGGAATGACGTCGCGGCAAGCCAACCAACTCGGAATGCAGCGCCAAACATTGGCGTCGGACACCCTTTTGCTGCATCAAAATACATATGAAGTCAAGCCAAGAAAGTGCTCGGGGATAAACAGGGTCACAGCCCTGAGGAATCCGCGCGCACTCGGTACCTCGCCTGCCACTTGCCCAACCGCCAAACTTGTGTAGTGGCTTTTGCGCCCATCCCGACAGGCAATAAATAGCCCTGCACACAGCCGCGCACATATTGAGAGACGGGGCGTGGAATGACGTCGCGGCAAGCCAACCAACTCGGAATGCAGCGCCAAACATTGGCGTCGGACACCCTTTTGCTGCATCAAAATACATATGAAGTCAAGCCAAGAAAGTGCTGGGGGATAAACAGGGTCACAGCCCTGAGGAATCGCGCGCACTCGGTACCTCGCCTGCCACTTGCCCAACCGCCAAACTTGTGTAGTGGCTTTTGCGCCCATCCCGACAGGCAATAAATAGCCCTGCACACAGCCGCGCATATATTGAGAGACGGGGCGTGGAATGACGTCGCGGCAAGCCAACCAACTCGGAATGCAGCGCCAAACATTGGCGTCGGACACCCTTTTGCTGCATCAAAATACATATGAAGTCAAGCCAAGAAAGTGCTGGGGGATAAACAGGGTCACAGCCCTGAGGAATCGCGCGCACTCGGTACCTCGCCTGCCACTTGCCCAACCGCCAAACTTGTGTAGTGGCTTTTGCGCCCATCCCGACAGGCAATAAATAGCCCTGCACACAGCCGCGCACATATTGAGAGACGGGGCGTGGAATGACGTCGCGGCAAGCCAACCAACTCGGAATGCAGCGCCAAACATTGGCGTCGGACACCCTTTTGCTGCATCAAAATACATATGAAGTCAAGCCAAGAAAGTGCTGGGGATAAACAGGGTCACAGCCCTGAGGAACCGCGCGCACTCGGTACCTCGCCTGCCACTTGCCCAACCGCCAAACTTGTGTAGTGGCTTTTGCGCCCATCCCGACAGGCAATAAATAGCCCTGCACACAGCCGCGCATATATTGAGAGACGGGGCGTGGAATGACGTCGCGGCAAGCCAACCAACTCGGAATGCAGCGCCAAACATTGGCGTCGGACACCCTTTTGCTGCATCAAAATACATATGAAGTCAAGCCAAGAAAGCGCTCGGGGATAAACAGGGTCACAGCCCTGAGGAATCGCGCGCACTCGGTACCTCGCCTGCCACTTGCCCAACCGCCAAACTTGTGTAGTGGCTTTTGCGCCCATCCCGACAGGCAATAAATAGCCCTGCACACAGCCGCGCATATATTGAGAGACGGGGCGTGGAATGACGTCGCGGCAAGCCAACCAACTCGGAATGCAGCGCCAAACATTGGCGTCGGACACCCTTTTGCTGCATCAAAATACATATGAAGTCAAGCCAAGAAAGCTGCTCGGGGATAAACAGGGTCACAGCCCTGAGGAACCGCGCGCACTCGGTACCTCGCCTGCCACTTGCCCAACCGCCAAACTTGTGTAGTGGCTTTTGCGCCCATCCCGACAGGCAATAAATAGCCCTGCACACAGCCGCGCATATATTGAGAGACGGGGCGTGGAATGACGTCGCGGCAAGCCAACCAACTCGGAATGCAGCGCCAAACATTGGCGTCGGACACCCTTTTGCTGCATCAAAATACATATGAAGTCAAGCCAAGAAAGTGCTGGGGGATAAACAGGGTCACAGCCCTGAGGAATCGCGCGCACTCGGTACCTCGCCTGCCACTTGCCCAACCGCCAAACTTGTGTAGTGGCTTTTGCGCCCATCCCGACAGGCAATAAATAGCCCTGCACACAGCCGCGCATATATTGAGAGACGGGGCGTGGAATGACGTCGCGGCAAGCCAACCAACTCGGAATGCAGCGCCAAACATTGGCGTCGGACACCCTTTTGCTGCATCAAAATACATATGAAGTCAAGCCAAGAAAGTGCTGGGGGATAAACAGGGTCACAGCCCTGAGGAATCGCGCGCACTCGGTACCTCGCCTGCCACTTGCCCAACCGCCAAACTTGTGTAGTGGCTTTTGCGCCCATCCCGACAGGCAATAAATAGCCCTGCACACAGCCGCGCACATATTGAGAGACGGGGCGTGGAATGACGTCGCGGCAAGCCAACCAACTCGGAATGCAGCGCCAAACATTGGCGTCGGACACCCTTTTGCTGCATCAAAATACATATGAAGTCAAGCCAAGAAAGTGCTGGGGGATAAACAGGGTCACAGCCCTGAGGAATCGCGCGCACTCGGTACCTCGCCTGCCACTTGCCCAACCGCCAAACTTGTGTAGTGGCTTTTGCGCCCATCCCGACAGGCAATAAATAGCCCTGCACACAGCCGCGCATATATTGAGAGACGGGGCGTGGAATGACGTCGCGGCAAGCCAACCAACTCGGAATGCAGCGCCAAACATTGGCGTCGGACACCCTTTTGCTGCATCAAAATACATATGAAGTCAAGCCAAGAAAGTGCTGGGGGATAAACAGGGTCACAGCCCTGAGGAACCGCGCGCACTCGGTACCTCGCCTGCCACTTGCCCAACCGCCAAACTTGTGTAGTGGCTTTTGCGCCCATCCCGACAGGCAATAAATAGCCCTGCACACAGCCGCGCATATATTGAGAGACGGGGCGTGGAATGACGTCGCGGCAAGCCAACCAACTCGGAATGCAGCGCCAAACATTGGCGTCGGACACCCTTTTGCTGCATCAAAATACATATGAAGTCAAGCCAAGAAAGCGCTCCGGGATAAACAGGGTCACAGCCCTGAGGAATCGCGCGCACTCGGTACCTCGCCTGCCACTTGCCCAACCGCCAAACTTGTGTAGTGGCTTTTGCGCCCATCCCGACAGGCAATAAATAGCCCTGCACACAGCCGCGCACATATTGAGAGACGGGGCGTGGAATGACGTCGCGGCAAGCCAACCAACTCGGAATGCAGCGCCAAACATTGGCGTCGGACACCCTTTTGCTGCATCAAAATACATATGAAGTCAAGCCAAGAAAGTGCTGGGGGATAAACAGGGTCACAGCCCTGAGGAACCGCGCGCACTCGGTACCTCGCCTGCCACTTGCCCAACCGCCAAACTTGTGTAGTGGCTTTTGCGCCCATCCCGACAGGCAATAAATAGCCCTGCACACAGCCGCGCATATATTGAGAGACGGGGCGTGGAATGACGTCGCGGCAAGCCAACCAACTCGGAATGCAGCGCCAAACATTGGCGTCGGACACCCTTTTGCTGCATCAAAATACATATGAAGTCAAGCCAAGAAAGCGCTCCGGGATAAACAGGGTCACAGCCCTGAGGAATCGCGCGCACTCGGTACCTCGCCTGCCACTTGCCCAACCGCCAAACTTGTGTAGTGGCTTTTGCGCCCATCCCGACAGGCAATAAATAGCCCTGCACACAGCCGCGCATATATTGAGAGACGGGGCGTGGAATGACGTCGCGGCAAGCCAACCAACTCGGAATGCAGCGCCAAACATTGGCGTCGGACACCCTTTTGCTGCATCAAAATACATATGAAGTCAAGCCAAGAAAGCGCTCCGGGATAAACAGGGTCACAGCCCTGAGGAATCGCGCGCACTCGGTACCTCGCCTGCCACTTGCCCAACCGCCAAACTTGTGTAGTGGCTTTTGCGCCCATCCCGACAGGCAATAAATAGCCCTGCACACAGCCGCGCATACATTGAGAGACGGGGCGTGGAATGACGTCGCGGCAAGCCAACCAACTCGGAATGCAGCGCCAAACATTGGCGTCGGACACCCTTTTGCTGCATCAAAATACATATGAAGTCAAGCCAAGAAAGTGCTGGGGGATAAACAGGGTCACAGCCCTGAGGAATCGCGCGCACTCGGTACCTTGCCTGCCACTTGCCCAACCGCCAAACTTGTGTAGTGGCTTTTGCGCCCATCCCGACAGGCAATAAATAGCCCTGCACACAGCCGCGCATATATTGAGAGACGGGGCGTGGAATGACGTCGCGGCAAGCCAACCAACTCGGAATGCAGCGCCAAACATTGGCGTCGGACACCCTTTTGCTGCATCAAAATACATATGAAGTCAAGCCAAGAAAGTGCTGGGGGATAAACAGGGTCACAGCCCTGAGGAACCGCGCGCACTCGGTACCTCGCCTGCCACTTGCCCAACCGCCAAACTTGTGTAGTGGCTTTTGCGCCCATCCCGACAGGCAATAAATAGCCCTGCACACAGCCGCGCATATATTGAGAGACGGGGCGTGGAATGACGTCGCGGCAAGCCAACCAACTCGGAATGCAGCGCCAAACATTGGCGTCGGACACCCTTTTGCTGCATCAAAATACATATGAAGTCAAGCCAAGAAAGCGCTCCGGGATAAACAGGGTCACAGCCCTGAGGAATCGCGCGCACTCGGTACCTCGCCTGCCACTTGCCCAACCGCCAAACTTGTGTAGTGGCTTTTGCGCCCATCCCGACAGGCAATAAATAGCCCTGCACACAGCCGCGCATATATTGAGAGACGGGGCGTGGAATGACGTCGCGGCAAGCCAACCAACTCGGAATGCAGCGCCAAACATTGGCGTCGGACACCCTTTTGCTGCATCAAAATACATATGAAGTCAAGCCAAGAAAGTGCTGGGGGATAAACAGGGTCACAGCCCTGAGGAATCGCGCGCACTCGGTACCTCGCCTGCCACTTGCCCAACCGCCAAACTTGTGTAGTGGCTTTTGCGCCCATCCCGACAGGCAATAAATAGCCCTGCACACAGCCGCGCACATATTGAGAGACGGGGCGTGGAATGACGTCGCGGCAAGCCAACCAACTCGGAATGCAGCGCCAAACATTGGCGTCGGACACCCTTTTGCTGCATCAAAATACATATGAAGTCAAGCCAAGAAAGTGCTGGGGGATAAACAGGGTCACAGCCCTGAGGAATCGCGCGCACTCGGTACCTTGCCTGCCACTTGCCCAACCGCCAAACTTGTGTAGTGGCTTTTGCGCCCATCCCGACAGGCAATAAATAGCCCTGCACACAGCCGCGCATATATTGAGAGACGGGGCGTGGAATGACGTCGCGGGAAGCCAACCAACTCGGAATGCAGCGCCAAACATTGGCGTCGGACACCCTTTTGCTGCATCAAAATACATATGAAATCAAGCCAAGAAAGCGCTCCGGGATAAACAGGGTCACAGCCCTGAGGAATCGCGCGCACTCGGTACCTCGCCTGCCACTTGCCCAACCGCCAAACTTGTGTAGTGGCTTTTGCGCCCATCCCGACAGGCAATAAATAGCCCTGCACACAGCCGCGCATATATTGAGAGACGGGGCGTGGAATGACGTCGCGGCAAGCCAACCAACTCGGAATGCAGCGCCAAACATTGGCGTCGGACACCCTTTTGCTGCATCAAAATACATATGAAGTCAAGCCAAGAAAGTGCTGGGGGATAAACAGGGTCACAGCCCTGAGGAATCGCGCGCACTCGGTACCTCGCCTGCCACTTGCCCAACCGCCAAACTTGTGTAGTGGCTTTTGCGCCCATCCCGACAGGCAATAAATAGCCCTGCACACAGCCGCGCACATATTGAGAGACGGGGCGTGGAATGACGTCGCGGCAAGCCAACCAACTCGGAATGCAGCGCCAAACATTGGCGTCGGACACCCTTTTGCTGCATCAAAATACATATGAAGTCAAGCCAAGAAAGTGCTGGGGGATAAAGAGGGTCACAGCCCTGAGGAATCGCGCGCACTCGGTACCTTGCCTGCCACTTGCCCAACCGCCAAACTTGTGTAGTGGCTTTTGCGCCCATCCCGACAGGCAATAAATAGCCCTGCACACAGCCGCGCATATATTGAGAGACGGGGCGTGGAATGACGTCGCGGCAAGCCAACCAACTCGGAATGCAGCGCCAAACATTGGCGTCGGACACCCTTTTGCTGCATCAAAATACATATGAAGTCAAGCCAAGAAAGTGCTGGGGGATAAACAGGGTCACAGCCCTGAGGAATCGCGCGCACTCGGTACCTCGCCTGCCACTTGCCCAACCGCCAAACTTGTGTAGTGGCTTTTGCGCCCATCCCGACAGGCAATAAATAGCCCTGCACACAGCCGCGCATATATTGAGAGACGGGGCGTGGAATGACGTCGCGGCAAGCCAACCAACTCGGAATGCAGCGCCAAACATTGGCGTCGGACACCCTTTTGCTGCATCAAAATACATATGAAGTCAAGCCAAGAAAGTGCTGGGGGATAAACAGGGTCACAGCCCTGAGGAATCGCGCGCACTCGGTACCTCGCCTGCCACTTGCCCAACCGCCAAACTTGTGTAGTGGCTTTTGCGCCCATCCCGACAGGCAATAAATAGCCCTGCACACAGCCGCGCACATATTGAGAGACGGGGCGTGGAATGACGTCGCGGCAAGCCAACCAACTCGGAATGCAGCGCCAAACATTGGCGTCGGACACCCTTTTGCTGCATCAAAATACATATGAAGTCAAGCCAAGAAAGTGCTGGGGGATAAAGAGGGTCACAGCCCTGAGGAATCGCGCGCACTCGGTACCTTGCCTGCCACTTGCCCAACCGCCAAACTTGTGTAGTGGCTTTTGCGCCCATCCCGACAGGCAATAAATAGCCCTGCACACAGCCGCGCATATATTGAGAGACGGGGCGTGGAATGACGTCGCGGCAAGCCAACCAACTCGGAATGCAGCGCCAAACATTGGCGTCGGACACCCTTTTGCTGCATCAAAATACATATGAAGTCAAGCCAAGAAAGTGCTGGGGGATAAACAGGGTCACAGCCCTGAGGAATCGCGCGCACTCGGTACCTCGCCTGCCACTTGCCCAACCGCCAAACTTGTGTAGTGGCTTTTGCGCCCATCCCGACAGGCAATAAATAGCCCTGCACACAGCCGCGCATATATTGAGAGACGGGGCGTGGAATGACGTCGCGGCAAGCCAACCAACTCGGAATGCAGCGCCAAACATTGGCGTCGGACACCCTTTTGCTGCATCAAAATACATATGAAGTCAAGCCAAGAAAGTGCTGGGGGATAAACAGGGTCACAGCCCTGAGGAACCGCGCGCACTCGGTACCTCGCCTGCCACTTGCCCAACCGCCAAACTTGTGTAGTGGCTTTTGCGCCCATCCCGACAGGCAATAAATAGCCCTGCACACAGCCGCGCATATATTGAGAGACGGGGCGTGGAATGACGTCGCGGCAAGCCAACCAACTCGGAATGCAGCGCCAAACATTGGCGTCGGACACCCTTTTGCTGCATCAAAATACATATGAAGTCAAGCCAAGAAAGTGCTGGGGGATAAACAGGGTCACAGCCCTGAGGAATCGCGCGCACTCGGTACCTCGCCTGCCACTTGCCCAACCGCCAAACTTGTGTAGTGGCTTTTGCGCCCATCCCGACAGGCAATAAATAGCCCTGCACACAGCCGCGCACATATTGAGAGACGGGGCGTGGAATGACGTCGCGGCAAGCCAACCAACTCGGAATGCAGCGCCAAACATTGGCGTCGGACACCCTTTTGCTGCATCAAAATACATATGAAGTCAAGCCAAGAAAGTGCTGGGGGATAAACAGGGTCACAGCCCTGAGGAATCGCGCGCACTCGGTACCTCGCCTGCCACTTGCCCAACCGCCAAACTTGCGTAGTGGCTTTTGCGCCCATCCCGACAGGCAATAAATAGCCTTGCACACAGCCGCGCATATATACTGAGGACGGACAGCGGCGTCGATTTTATCAAGGGCATGCAGGAAGTGATGCGGAATGCGGACCCGGCTAGGCTTGCTGCGCTGCTCGACTCCATATGGGAATTTAGGAGCAGGAATGTGCCCCTTGCGAGGGCCGGTCAAGAGAGTTGAACAATCATAGTTTACTAGGCGTTATAAGGGTCACCCCGGCCCGGGCCTTCGGTTTTCAAGAGGTTGGAAGACACGAGAAGTGTGCACCACCTTGTAACCACACACACACACTAATATATTGAGAGACGGGGCGTGGAATGACGTCGCGGCAAGCCAACCAACTCGGAGTGCAGCGCCAAACATTGGCGTCGGACACCCTTTTGCTGCATCAAAATACATATGAAGTCAAGCCAAGAAAGTGCTGGGGGATAAACAGGGTCACAGCCCTGAGGAACCGCGCGCACTCGGTACCTCGCCTGCCACTTGCCCAACCGCCAAACTTGTGTAGTGGCTTTTGCGCCCATTCCGACAGGCAATAAATAGCCTTGCACACAGTCGCAAGCGGTGGCGCCGTACAGAGAGTGAGCGTTTCACACAAGGCTCCTGTTTGGAGTGAGCAAAGATAGCACTCGTCAGGGCAACCTTGAGCTTTCCCAGCCCAACGCTTGACTCGAATGGCGCCTGGTGGTTACCCGTGCTGGGAGTAGTGATTGCGTTCTGAGGGGACAGCTGGTGCGGCAGTGTGTGCGGGCCTTGGCGAGCAGAGGTGGCGCCAGCGAGACGGCTATGTCTGACAGTACGCGGACCGAAGCACAGTTAGGCACCACGGTTAGGCACGGGCGGTGACATTGCTTTACATAATTGACTTTCGCGAGGTCGCGAGGATAGTCACCTACGCCCGAGTTTATAGGGTCTATAAAATGAATATATGTTGGCGGCAAGCAACTCGGGGAACTAAAGCGCGAGTTTGTGGCAACTTGGGCAGCCATGTCTGTCGCCCCTCCTAAAATGCCGAGGAGCCCCGAGGTCGCTCCCACCCCGCGCCCAGCCCGAGGAGTGTCCGGCATCGAGGAGGTCTGGAGCGCGGTAGAGGGCTTCAAGTGTTTAGGATTGGCAGCAAGGGGACCCTTCATTCGCGTGGACAGCGTGTGGGACTTACACACGCGTGCCTTGTGCTGACCGAGTCCATAGACACAAGCCTTCGCATCGTTCCATTGAAGCAGCCACCCACCCCGTGACTGTATTAGGGCTCAGCCCATTTTCCAGCTGTACAAAGCTGACACCCCTTGTTGAACAACATCCTTCTACAAATGCATGTTATTGACTATGAGAGCTTCCCCACACGGGTATGACGCCGGTTCGGGTAGGGGCAGAATCGTGTCCACACGTGTTTCTCTTCATACGCGCACATTTAGGCCCCGCCTTTCAGGCAATAACATACTAAGTATCTCAAATTCTGACGGGCAAGTCAATTTGTGGGGGTCGCTGTCACCACATTTCGCGAAGCATGCTTTTGCTGGAGTCCGTCTTTGTGGCCGCGGAATGTTTTTTGCAGCTCCGTATGTATATGTTAGTCGACGGCAATTGCAAGCGGTGTCAACGCCACTGAAATATGCGCGCGAAAGAAGCATGTCAACTGCGACGTCACCGAATTGCCTCAAAACACGTTATTTGCAGTCCTTATAACATATAAGCTATACTTAGAAGCTATCGGGACCTTTTGGTGAGGTTGACCTGACGACCGTGCCGGCCCGTGCTGACACGGCAAAACGCACCCCCTGGACGCCAAGCGTGTTAGCAGCCTAAAGGCCGTGTTGATCAAGCACCGCCACGTGATCCGTGGGTGGATGACCCCATCGTGTACGCGGTTTGGAGGCTGATCAACACGGCCAACCCTGTCAAAACCGTCGTGCCGTTTGGCCCCTCTCCCAGACCGGCGTCATACCTGTGTGAGCTTTCCCTGAATGCAAGGATGGCCGGAAGATTTGCCCCAATATGAGCCCACCCCGTCGCATTTGATTCAGTGCCTGTATCTTCCTTCTACCGCGTAGAAATTTGCCCTTTTTCAGCCGAAAACGTAGAAGCTTTCAGGGTTGGTGGGGTGCACGTCTACGGTCGGTAGACGTTTTGGCGGGCAAATCAGGGGAAGTGTAGACGTTTTTGGGGGGTTTGGGGGGCTTGCCCCCCAAGAAAATTTTGTAGCGTAGAAGGATTAGCAGGGGTCATCTACGCGGTAGTAGACACTGAGGGCCCAAGGGCATCTACAAGATACAGGCACTGATTTGATTCCTTATGTTACAGGAGACTTCTTGAAGCAATTGCAGCAATTTGCCGTCCAGCGCTTGTGTTGCTTGGCCCAGCGGCACCCCAACGGGCGCCAACCAACGACAACGGGTGCAATTCGCGGAAACTAGCACGGCTGCAGCATTTGCACGCACATTCATTGTCTCTGGTACCAGTAGCCCGGAGCTCGCTCCGCTGATGGATAGGCATGGGGCAAGAAAGCGAGGTCCCAGTAGTGTCCGAAGCCCCCGTGGTCGGAGCTGGCTCCGCAAAACCGCCAACCGCCACCCAGCCACATACAAACCGCATCCAGGCGCCATCCTACACTTTTAGGCCCATCATCAAGCCGTTCATGCTAGCATCTCTAAGCTAGGGCGCTGCTAGTATCTCTACCACGTGCAGCAGGGGCCCAGGTACGAAATCGGCTGTTCCCTCTGGGTCTTTGGCCAAACTCCCCCATCCCCCACCCGCACCCGTCGGCCCCCCCTTTACGATGGAGTTTGGGTGGGGGGGGGTCAAGTGATGGATAATGGACAATGGATGATGGACAATGGACGATCCTCGCCCCCCCTGGATCGCTTCGCTCAGGGGGCTCATAAAAGTGAGGTAGCCGCCGCCGGAGCCATAGCACTCCGAGCCTCGTATCCTCCCATCGATTATTCACCACGATCGTCCATTCTCCAGGATCATCCATCATCCATCATGCAGAAGCCCGTACCCTCCGCACCCAAGTAGGCCAAGTACCAGTACGCAGGCACTTGTTATCGCCACCAGCTTCCCTGCGCCTATCCTACAGCTTTTCCTGTCAAATGTATGTACCCACAACATGATAGTAGGCACAATCGCACATATGTTGGCATGTGACCGGTGTACACGCAGCCACCTTCTGCTGAGGAGCAGCTGGGGCCACCCCCCAGGTCGTTTTGCTTCTGGTTTCTGGAATGAACTACCCCCACACACGCATTGACACCCCAGCCCTCGCTGGCCTGGGCAGCCCCTGCAACGCGCCCTCCCCGCAGCACTCCGGCGCCACAGCCTCCAGCGCCGTAAGGCACATCAGCGCCGCCTCACTGCGCGCCCGCCGCGCCGGCGCCGTTGCCGACCTCCTGCTGCTCCTCGCCATCTACCTGCATGGCCGCGCTCTCCTTGAGCTCGAACCACTGCGGCGGCGGCATTGCACATAGGCAGTGGCCCAGGGCACACATGAGACGGGTCCGTTGGTGCGGAGAATGCGGTCCGAGCCAGCGCCTCCACCGTGCGCCCGCGCAAACCAGTGCTCGCTGGCTCATGAGCGCCACCGGGTCAAAGACAACCCGCCTGCAAGCATAGCCCCCCTACCGCCGCCATGCACCTCTAGTCCCCAAAGTGTTTCTGTAAGTGTGTCTCGAAGGGCCCGGTCACAAGGCGTATGTTGGCATGCCGATCCTTGTGTGCCAGCCAGGCGGGTTGCGCAACGGAGCCATGCCTTCCTCAGCTGTGTGACTCAGCCCCAGTGTGACTTCGTCATGTACAATACAGAAACCCGAATCACTCAGCGTGATGACTCATATAACGTTTTCGCTGCACCGCTAACGCCCACGCCGCTTCACCCAGCTCCAGCCCCAGCCTGGGTTCTTCCCGTTGTTATGGCAGCTTTAGCAGCACGAGACCCGAGCACATACTCTATCGGTAATACCAACGCCAACACCAAAGTTTTGCTCCACTCACCTTCTCCATCCACTTGTCGCAAACCTTGGTTCCGACCTCGGAGAAGGCGGCATCGCCCCACATCAGCAGCCGCTCCTGCCGCCCGTCCGCTGCGAGGTGCGGCGGTAGCATGAGAGGGCGCAATGCGAGGAGGTGAGACGAACGGGGTTGATGCTATGGTATTCCTTTAAAGGAGGCCCTGCGGCTGCGGTCGTGTCATGCCAAGTGGTAACCCCGTCATAGTGTCGCCGTATACCGCACCTTGCGTGGTGGTGGTCTTGTCCGCCGTGAGGTAGCGCTGGTCCTAAGGGCCACGGGTCACAGCCAGTGGACTTGGACTGGTCAAGTACGTATGCAAACGCGCATCTCATTTCACACCGGCGCCCTGCGCCCTGGCCGCTCCTGCCCGCCTGACCACCACCTCGCCCAAACCACTACCAAAATTGCAGGTCCCAGCCCAACCCAGGTACGCGGATGTAACACACACACAGTTACACAAGTAACTCTGGGCGGCTAACGGGCGATTCGTTTCGTTTTTCCTAACACACACACGCACACACACACACACGCGCGCGCGCACATACATACATACACACACGGTCTGATCTCTAACACACGGTCTGTGTGTTGCTTTCCCTCGAGAGTTACCACACACCACACACACATGGCAGACCCCACCTGCATGCGCTTGAGTTGGGCGTCGATGGGCCCCAGCACCGGATGCGCACTGCCCTCAGGGAAGCCGACCTCGCCCAGCATGCGCTTAAGCTGGGCTGCAGGCACGTAACACATACGGGTGCACCAAAAGGCCACACAGTGGTCATAAAGTGCAAGTGAACACAGTGACACCAACGATGCATGGGGATACAAACCCCATGAGGGCAGGCACACGCGGCTCACGACAGCATCCAGACTAAGGGGCCGTTGGCGAAAGCTGCACGCCGACACGACCGCCACTCCGGCGGTCCCCCACACACTCACCCTCCTCCATCTTGTTGTTGTTGAGGCGGATGAGGCTCAGCACCATCATGGTCAGGCCCCACTCGTCGCTGCCCTCGCCGGGGCCGCTGCCGGGGCCCACCATCTGCGGCGCGCCGCGTGCATACCAATGACGTGGAGGTGGCCCACAGGTCACAGAGGGCCTGCCGGTGCTGCATGCACACCTTGCATGTCGTCCGTGTCGGTACCCTGCCCCATACCGGTACTTCAGCAGCCGGCATACACTCATCCAGCCCTCCTCCCCGGGACCCCAAACAGCATCCCACCAACCTGCAGTCGTAGCTCAGTGGGCAGCACCGTGCGCAGCACATAGTGCGAAGCCGCGGCCGGCGCAGCGGCCGGAGCGGGCGCAGCAGCCGCTCCCGCGGCGCCGTTGGCGTTGGAGCCGGAGGCGCCCGCCGCGGTGCCTGCGGCGCCGGCGGCGTCGACCTCGGCACCCACAATGGATTCGGGCCGAGGAGTAACCTGCGTGGGGGAGATTGCAGATCCAGATCTGGATGCAGTATGAAGAGGCTGCTGGAAGGAAGCATGTTACACCTAGTCGCCAGCAATGAGAACATGCATCGCCCAATGTGACTGAGGAGCCCGCCCCAGCCCCTTGCCGCCACCCACCTCGGCAATATCGTAGCCCATGGTGGAAATGGCCATGAAGCGGGCCCAGGGCATCCACACAGATGCCAGCCTGCGTGCATGCGCCATATTGGGCGCCACGCGCGATGCGTCCGCGGCAGAGGGATTCAAGCACAATCTCACACGCCAAGTCACCGACCATGCCAAACCTTTTGCCCGCAGTTAATCAGCCTGCATTTTCCCCCACCCATCTGCAGGCCCACGCCTCACTTCTTGTAGTGCCGGTGCGTGCCCATGGCCTTCTTCACCGCCTCCATCAGCTTGGTGCGCGCCACCGGCACGCCGGGCTTCTGCCGCGTCGCGAACAGCATGTGGCGCACCACCACTCGAGCCAGCTCCTGCTTGTCCTGTGGGAGGTTTTACAACAGCGTGGCGTGTTGTGTGCAACTGTGGAAGAAGTCGGCGGATGAGAAATGAAAAAAGGCCCGAGCACATCACTCGTGCGCCCAATCCCACAACCCCCTTCCGCCTCTGACACACTCACGGCGTTGCTGACGTCATTCCACACGTCACACTTCTCCACCGCGGCCTGGTACTCCTCCTTGTACTGCCGGATCTGGAAGGCCAGGTACAGCGTAAACGAAGAAGGCTTATCGTGAGCGGAGTACAAGACAATCCCTGTGAGGGGCTGATATGACCAACCGCAGGCACTCTCGGGACCCAAACCACCACAGCCCGCTGGTGCGCCTCCTATCCCCCTTCCCACCTTTCGCCGCATGGCCACCAGCTCTGCGGGGTCAATCTGGATGGGCCCAGTGGCCCCGCCAGCAAACCGCGCCGCCGCCATCGCGCCCCCATCCCGCCGCGCAACCGCCTGAGTGCCGCTGCCTCCTTGACCGACGCCGCCCGCGTCACCTCCGTCATCGTCTGCTGCATTGTCAGCATCGCAGTCGTGCTCAGCAGGCGGGGCCTGGCTGGAGCCGCGGCCCCGGCCCCGGCCTCGGCCGCGTGTGGCGCCGCCAGCGCGGCTTCCGCGACCGCCACGTCCACCGGCCGCCGCTGTCGTAAATGGGCGCATACTTGCGCCCACCTGCATTGTGGCCTTGTCGATATAGCCGGACAGGAGAAGGGGGGGAATACTGGCGCACTCACAGAGCAGGAGAACCACGTGACAAGAGCAAGGCGACAACACCAGCAATGAGCCAAACCCAAGATTGCGAGCGTGCGCTCACCTGGCCTGCCGCCCCGCCCTCGGCAACATCGTCAGAGTCGGAAGAGATGATGATCACGTCACTGCTGTTGTCTGATGCAGCCACGCCGGCGGCCGCAGATGAGCTGCCGCGTCCGCCCCGCCCGCGCCCTGCGCCCTCGGCACCCCTGCCGGTGCGGCCGCCACCACGCGCGCCTCCTCGCCGTCCTCGCGCTCCTCCTGCCCGCCCTCGCTTCGGCTGGTGGTCATTAATGCCATCGTCACCGTCGCTCACATCATGGTCGGCCTCGTCCTCGCTTCCTTCGCTTGCGCTCTCCCCGCCGCTAGGCTCCTCGTCGTCAGCGCCTTCTCCGGCACCGCGCCGCGGCGCCGCGGCGCTGCGCTTACGCCCGGCATCTTCCCGCCGCGGCCGCTTACTTGCGTTGGCTGCGTCGCCGGCGGGGGCGAGCGCGCCGCGCCGGGCGCGGGGCGCCGCGCCTGAGCTGTCGTCATCGTCCAGCTGCGCGGGTTGAGAGGGCTGCTTTGTTGGTCGTTTCGCCCATACCGGCCGAGCCTGAGTCCCTGGCTGTGCACTTCCTAAACAGCTTACCCCGTCGAGGGTTCCGCCTTCTGAGTTCTCGTCCGCGTATTGCCTCTTGGCAGCTCGCTGCGGACGCTGGCTCATTCGCGCCTCGCTTTCAGCTTTGTAAGTGGATGTATTTGTGATCCTGCACGCGTAGCCTAAAGCAATTGTAGGTGCGGCTCTCTCGAGCAGGGACTGGCAGGATGAAGATTCAAACAGAAAGCTGCGTGCGCTGCCACCGCGAATACTATAATATGTGTTGACCGTTGAGATAATCAGCGTTATAACATAAAGCTGGCGTGCAGAGGGGTCAAGACGGCGGCACAGACCGTCCGTCCCGCGAGGGCAACCGCATGGGCTGCATGGCACGCATGCGTTGCGGACCTGAGCAAGTGGCCAATCCACTGCCCCACATTTACCTCTGCCCATGTAGGCCGGCCAACAGGGCATTTGCCTGGTGCTTTATCCACTCGCACCCATTCTTGTCTTGTCCTCCTCCTGTAGACTGTAGCTGCTCCAGCTGCACATACGGTAAATACAAGCGCGTACTTCACTTGCATTTCACCATCCGCTGTTCTGCGCCCCACAGACCCACACAGGTGCCCAAGGAGCAAACAGGTGAAACAACTGGACCATGGCGCCATTGTGAACCTCGCTGTGACGGTTGAGGATCATAGGTACGGGCGGCTGTTAGTTGCGCTTTTACATGCCTATCTACAGACCATCCTGTTCAGGGAAACCACTTGTTGACACTGTTCTTCATCACAAAAGCTGCATAATCTAAAGCCCTCCGCGTTCAAGACAACGACAAACACGCAAACAAAGTCATGTTGCCAAGCTCATTCCCCCGCTGCCGCGATGCTGCGCGTGCAACGGCCACTCGCACGGAGCAAGAACCATCTAGTTGCAGCTCTCCTCAGCACAGCGCTCGCCAAATACACCCTATCCAGACTGTCGTAACGACTTGCCATGTGAGCCCCAGCCTCCTGCAGCGGCTGCGCCGCCGCCGTACTGGCTTCGCGGCAGCCATGCTGTGCCCGTGTGCGCCCTCAGCCGTTCTGCCGCGCCGGCCTAGCCTGCTACCGCTGCCCTTGCGGAGGCGCGGTGATGACAATGCAGTGTTGGTGACACTTAGTGGTGGGCCTCCACCGACTTCTTGCCGTACTTCCACTCCTTGTACATCTGAAGTAAACATAATCGGGGAACAGGGCGACCGTGAACCGTCACATGAAGACACAGGTGATGCCGGGGGGAACAGGTGGACACAGTACAATACAATTACATGCACATGCATCACAGTATTTCTTGCCATTATACTCCTGATCCCCGCACTGCTGTACTGTAGTTGACAGACGCAGCTAGCACCCCCTGAATCCAGCACTCAATGGCCCCATCTGGCCCAGGCCGCATGGGGTTGAGCTCCCAACCCAGGCTACCGTATCGGACTCCTTCCCACGCACCTCCAGCGCCTTGGCCTTGTCGTTCTCGCACACCCATGTGCCCTTCCAGCCTGCGTGGCATTGTGACACGCCGGGGCCTTTGGAGGGACGACAAGTCGCAAAAATGGGAGTCGGGTGTGGAACGCGCTGCGCCGCACGCCGGCCACGTAACCCATCCATGGTCCGTACTGGCCCATAACTAAAAACGGCTCTATGCGGATTGCGTACACTGCCAAACGGGCAACTTCATTGCACTGACACTGCGTCAGCTGTCACCACTGGTGCCGCTGCGGCTGCGGTCCCATGGTTTCAACGGAGCCCTTCGCAAATGTGTGTTAACCCCGCTGCCCTGCGCGGCGCAGCTGCTGACAAGCCCCAGTTGGCAAGACTCTTTCAAATATGTACGAGCGCGATACAGCATCCGCCGCTTACCCGAAGGGCACATGCCTGTGGAGCCGTGCGGGGCAGGGTGCGCGGGGGTCAGAGCGGGCGAGGCTTCTCAATATGGCGACCTTGCACAAGAGACGAGCATTGCATGCGGGGCCACATGCCTCCTGCTAACATAATGGCATATTCACTCTAGCAACCTCACCGATGGTGGGGAAGGGCGGGTTGAAGGGGAAGTTCACGTCGATGAGCAGGTTGATGCCCACCTGCGCACCGGAACGAGACCCCACTCAGCATGTACGCCTCACCTACATAAACTGCGGTTCCGACATGTAAGCAGGTGCCCTCTACGCCTGCTCAGCGCTTACCATCACGAAAGCAACGTGCCGCCTGCGCGCGCAACCCCGGCCCGGCAATCCGCAAAGTGTTAGCGCATATACTGGGGTCTTATGGAGCATGCTAGACAGGCAAACCGCTTCCGCGACACCGCACGGCGAGACGGGTGCGGTCCCGCGACTTACAGAGCGACGTATTGCCCCCGGCTCTTGATGTACTGCTTGAAGTAGCTGTCATAAAGGCTATAGTCATAGAAAAACTTCTCAAAGCCCTTGCCAAGGAGCTGGCCGATAGCGGCCATTTTTGCGGGGCTGTGGGGATGAGCTCGCTACAAAAGGCTCAGTCCTATGTTGATCTACTAATGGGAACAGCAGCAAACAGCGGACGTTGCCACGGGCCTAGTCTGCAGAGTCTCAGAGATGATGAGTCCTGGGGCGAATGCTGGGCACGCTTGCAGTCGGCCCTTCGCAGTCGGCGAAAGCCAATACGCATGCATAAATTGAATCCATGCAAGCTAGGGAAATGCGCATGGAGGGCATTTGGACCCGGTCTCGGTGCAGACCCCGCTCCGCAGGTCTACTTTGTGCCGAGCAAGGCGAAGCTTACGTGTTCAGGAACCTGAGTAAAGTGCTGTTGTGCCAGGTTTTTGATGGTGTTTGCAGGTTGCCACAGGGCGTGTGGCAGGGGAAACGCGTGCCGGGTTTGGCGCTCCGAAACACCCCTGCTCCGAAACGTGCCGTCTTGCAGTGATGTTTGGCTTTATACGTGATCCTTGCCTCCTTTTGATGACGTGCACGACGAGCACGCTGTGTATTGGTGATGTAATGTTAATAGCCGTCGTGCTGGTTTAGTAAGCGCCGGGCGGGTCTCTCGGCGCGTGCCCCGTTTCTGGACCGCCGGGTGATGCGCTCGGAGCGGCCGTATGGAATGCAGCTGGGAACTGTAATGTAAAGCATGTGCGATAGCGGAGCTTGGAAACCGGCAAATTCGCATGCCCAAAGGCAAAGGACACTAGTGCGGCATACGGGCCGGACGCAACCCGCTGCGTACACGCAAAATCCATGCCTCTCATAGCAGTATATTAAGTAATCAAGAAGCAACGAATTACGCTCGGAACTTGAGGAACCCGTTTGGGCACATCCAATTTTGTTGTTGCAAAGCAAGTCCCTGCCAACAGCTGCGAATCGTGTACTATGATAGTTTCAGGCAGGTGCTAGAGTAGGCTAGGCGGGAGGGCCAGGCTGCTCGCCTCCCATTCAGCGAGGAATGGCGTCGGACGCGGACGCGGTGCAGCTCGCGCTCAGGGTGCCAACGATTGTTTCATCCAATTTAATACCTCTGACATTGCTGAGGCGAGTACTTACCAAGGTCCCAGAGGAGCTACCTGGCCTCCCGGCGCCAGCCATAGCTCTGGACAGTGCGGAGGGCGTCCCTGCAGCGGGCGTCCAGCGTCTCCTCTTCGCGGAACCCGGCGTCCGTAGCCGTTTGTCGCTCCGCCAGCGTTGCTGGCTGCGTGACGCGGTATTGCAACCGCCCGTCTCAGAGTCCGGCTCGGCTGCACAGGCCAAGCCGCCGAACGGGCCCTCCGCCAATGGCCCCTCGGCAGCGGCCAATGGTGTGGCCTCTGCCGCGGAGGGCGGAAACGGCGACGGCGCCTGCAGCAGCGGTGCCGCCGCCTCCGTCAGCAGCCCCTCGCAGTTGCTGTGGCTGTGGCGCGTGTCGATGCCCAACGCGCGCAGCAACTACTGGGCGTCGGGCTTCAAGCCGCTGGATGGGTACGTTGAGTTCCCGGTGGAGTGGCTGGGGCGGGCGCTGGCGCTGCCGGCCGCCTCCAAGGACGAGCTGCGCGCCGTAAACGCCTGCCGTGACGCCTTCATGGCGGCGGCGCACCACGGCGACACGGACGCCCTGACGCTGCTGGCGAAGGACAGCAAGCAGTTCAGGTGGGTGGGACGTGGTGGCGCCAGAAGCAGCAACAGCAGCAACAGGAGGAGGAGAAGGAGGAGGCGGTTGGCTGGAAGCGGGGTGGGGTGGGCTGTGGCGCGGCTGGAGCCGCAGACGGACTGGGAGCCTGGATGGGGAGGTGGGCAATGGTATGGTATCGGAGTACGGGGCCGCGCATCCGAGCCGGTCCGTCCGCGGTGCACGGCCGCTGCACCAGATCTGTTACGGCACCTGCGCTGAAGTCAATTGGTCAGTTAGCTGGTCAGCCACCCCGCTGCGTGGAGGGCGTCCGCCAGGGCGCATGAGGCTGCAAATGGCGCCCCGGACTCACGCACAAACGCCTGCCTCACCCGCGTGCCTTTCCTACCGTGCCCCTCTCCCTCCCCCCCCTGCGCAGGCAGCACACGCTCGCCAACGGCGGCGCGGGCCGCGACCTCATCCTGGCCGACCTCACCTGGGCCTTCATGCGCGGCCTGGTGGAGCGGCCGCTGCTGGCATGGATGTTCGCCGGCGCCGGCGCCGGAGCCTCGCCCGCCTCCGCGTCCTCGGCTGCCTCCCCGGCCGCGCCAGCCGTGCCCGCTGCCGCCGGGTGGCATGTTGGAGCCGCCGCCGCCGCCGGCGGCGGCGGCGGCGGCTCCGTCTCGTCGCCGCCGGGCGGGCCGTTCGCGGACTGGGCGGCGACCAGCGACGTGCCGTTTCTCGCCGCCGCGGTGTGCCACAAGTGGGCGGGCGAGCCGGAGCCGGTCACGGAGGCGCTGTTGGATTCGCTCGCAGGTAGGCTGTGAAGCGTGGCGGCATGACGGTGGTTTAGGGCCAAACCTTGCCATGCTGCCACACGTGGGATAGTCCAGTCTGGAGATGTCTAGGCACGGCATCCCGTGCATCCCGTGCCCAGCCCGACAAGGTATCTCCCCTCCGCCATCCACCCCCAACCTGAACCTTCACCCCTCCATCCCCGGTACGTGCCTCTCCGCCGCCTCTGCCGCCCTACTCGCTGCACAGGCCTGGGCTTCAGCTTCCAGCCCAGCGGTCGCACTTTCCTGGCGGCGGTGCGGCAGCTGGCGGAGGACGGCGTGGGCGAAGTGTTTGTGCGCTGGCTGCTGGCCAGGGGCTGCCCTACCGGGCCGGTGAGCGGGCATGTGCAGGCGCTCCTCAGCACGCTTTGGCTATGCTGGGCTTGGCTGTGAAGGCAGGCGGACGTTAGAAGCCGGACGGGGGCAATAGGCGGCCGGGCAGCAGCGCGCGATGCCTCCGCCAGCTCGCACGCACGCCGTGTCAGGAACCTGGCTCCCTTGACTGCATGTGCCGTACATTGTTGAGCTGACGAACCGCATGTAGCCCTCGCGCATATGCGCCCGCGTCACCGCCCCCTCCTCGTGGTGCTCTCAGGACGGCTGGGCGTATGTGAGCGCTGTGGGGCTGGAGGAGTACGGCAGCCGGGCCGAGGGCGAGCTGCCTGACCTCAACCCCCGGCAGCGCAAAACCCTGGACACCCTGGAGGCGCTGGGCGCTCCCGCCCGAGCCCCGCCTGGGCCGCATTCCTCGGCCCACGCCTCGCCTGGACACGGCGCCGTGGCGCGCGACCACCAGCAGCACGGGCAGCAGCCGCAGCCTGGCTCGCCGGCGCACCCGCTGCACAGCAGCAACCCGCACCTGAAGGACGCGGCGGCGCACACGCCGCCGTCACCGCGCGCGCCACGCACGCCCACGCTCTCGCCGCCCTCCTCCTCCGCGCCCTCCACCTCCGCGCCCGGCGGGCTCTCGTCCGCCTCGCCGGCGGGGCCGCAGCGCAAGAGCCCGCTGGGCTGCTTCGGCCCCTGCTTTGGCGGCAGCGCCGCCATCGTTGACGCCGCTGCCGCCGCTGACCTGGACGGCGGCGCCGCCAGCCCGCGCAGCGGCGCCAGCGGCGCCACCGTCGGCGCGGCCGCCGGCAGCGCCTCGGCGCCGCGGAGCGGCGGCGGCGGCGGCGTAGCTGCTGCCTCGGCCACCGCCGCCGGCAGCTCCAGCGCCGGCGGCGGAGGTGGGGCAGGCGGCGGCCCTGTGTCTACGGCGCTTGGCGCGCTGCTGGAGTCGCTGCCTGCGGACTGCCTGGCGGTGGGCGGCCCAAGCGCGCGGCCGAGCCGGGCGTTCGGCGGGCTGCGGGCGCTGGTGGAGCAGCTGGCGGTGTACAAGACCGCGCAGGCCGTGGCGGTGGGTGGGTGGGTGGGTGGGTGGGTGGGTGGGTGGGTGGGTGGGTGGGTGGTGCGGGAATGTGGGTGGGTGGGTGGGTGGGTGGTGCGGGAATGTGGGTGGGTGGTGCACGCATGTCTGTGGGGGATGGGGGTGCAGGTATGCCCAAGGGGGATGTGGTTATAGGTCTGAATGTTGGTTGGGATGGATTGAAGACTGAGCCAATCCCGTTGGGGGAAAATCATTACGCGCATGCGCTGCGAGCCGGGTGGGATAAGGGCTTGGGTGTAGGGTGTGCTGCCTGGTGCCCGGTGCGAGGGCGGTCGGTGGGCTTGCGATCTTGCCGTGCTCTGTGGCGCGTGCATGCTGCGGAACGCGCTGACCCCCGTCCATGCGGCCCCGCAACTTGCGGACACGCGCCGCGCAGGAGGCGGTGGCTGCGGCGCGCTCGGCAGAGGCGCACTCGGCCGAGGTGATTGCGTGCTGGGAGCGCGCGCAGGACGGCCTGGAGCGCGGCAACAACATGGCGGCACACGTGGACACGCAGCGGGCAGCAGCAGCCTGGGAGGCGCTGTGCATGGACGCATCGGCGGCGCACCACGCCTCGCTGGTGGCGGCGCGCAGCACTGCCGCGGCCGCTGGCGGCGGCGCCGCCGGCGAAGAGGACGAGGACGACATGGTGGTGGCGGCGGAGGCGGCGGAGGCGGCGGCGCACGCGCGCAAGGCGGCGGAGGAGGCGGGCCAGGCGGCGGCGGCGCAGGCGGTGAACGCGGCCGCGCCGCCGCCGCACCTCGCGCGCGACCCCGCCACCATGGCGGCGCTGGCGGCGCAGCAGCACCAGCAACAATACATGGGCGCCGGCGGTGGCGGAGCGGGCAGCGGAGGCGGTCAGCAGCGCACGGCGGCGTTTGAGGCGGCGTCGCTGGCGGCGCAGGAGGCCACGCGCGGCATGTTCCTGGGCGCCGCAGTGGGCGGCGGCGGCGCCGCCGCCGGCAACCGCGGTGCCGCCATGGAGCGCATGTGGGCGGCCGCCAATGGCGACTGGGAGACGGCAGCGGCGGGTGAGGGCCTCTTCCATCACCACGGCCACCTGCCGGCGGTCGCGGGCGGCGGCAGCGGCAGCGGCAGCGGAAGCGGCATGCCCGCAGACACGCCCGAGTTCTACGGCATTGTGGGCGACGAGGGGCTGGGCGTTGGCGGGCCGCACAGCGGCGGCCCTGGCGACCCCAACGGCGCCGGCGGGCCTGGCGGCGAGCTGGGCGGCGCCGGTATGGGCTTCGACCACTTGGGCGGCGGCATGGGCGGCATAGGGGGCGGCGGCGGCATGATGGGCGGCGTGGTGGGCGGCGTGGTGGAGGAGCACCTTGGCCCAGACGGGGAGGAGGCCGGCGGCGGCCCGGGCATGGGCATGGGAATGGGAATGGGAATGCCGATGCCCATGAGCGATGAGTACGGTGGAGGTCACATGGGCCCGCCGCAGCATATGGGCGGCGGCGGGCCCATAGGGCAAGAATATGGCGGCCCCATGGGCGGCGGCGGGGGGGGCGCGTATGGAGGCGTTGACGGCGGGTACGGCGGCGGCGGCGGCCCCGGTGGCCCCATGGGCGGCGACGGCGGGTATGGCGACGGCGACGGTGGCGTGTACGATGGGCCTGGAAGCGGTGGCGGCCCCGGCATGATGGGCGGACCTCAGGGCGGCGGTATGATGATGGGTGGCGGCCCGCCCGGCATGGGCATGGGCATGGGGATGGGGATGGGCATGGCCTCCGTGCAGGAGATGGCCGGCCCGGGCAGTGGCTACAGCGGCCCGGGCAGCGGGTACAGCGGCCCCGGCAGCGGGTACAGCGGCCCCGGCAGCGGGTACGGCGGCCCCGGCAGCGGGTACGGCGGCCCCGGCAGCGGGTACGGCGGCCCCGGCAGTGGCTACGGCGGCGGACCCGGGAGCGGATTTGGTGCTGGGCCGGGCATGGAGGGTGGCAGCGGCGGTCAGCAGGGCGTTCAGCACTACGCCTGAGGGCCAGGGCATCGCGGGTACACGGCCCCTTCCCCCCACCTGCTGTTCCCCTCTCATGGTATGCCTCGACCCGGGGTTATGGCAGGGCGCTATCTCGACGTGTGTGTGAGCCACTCTGATGAGCGTGGTGCGGGCGGCAAGCGCGGCTGGGGAGCATACCGTTGATGCATGTACATGTCTGCGGCCGTACCTGTTTACCCTGGGCCCTCTTCCTGAGAAGCTGGGTTATGCATAAGTCGATTGGGGAACTCCTACTTACTGAAGTGGGCATTTATGTAGGTCTAGGCACGTATGCCCAGTCGGTGAAGGACGGGGTGCCATTTGTATGCCGCATGCAAAGATTGCTTCGGTGCGTGCTTTTTTCCGCAACGGTGCTGGTTTGTAAACAACCACCGAATGCTTAGGGCGAGGCCAAAAGGGCACTTCGCCTAAGCAAAAAAAGGAATGTGCGTAACGCTGCGACATGGCTAATGAACCCGGGGCAGGAGCTGTGTCTGTTGCGAGTGCAAGGCGGTTTACTCATGTTGGAAGTGCAGGGGCAGCTACACTATGGCGCATGAATGCACAACACATACCGGTAACTAGTGTAGGCAACTGGTTTGTTGTGACGCACGCTGGAAGTCGGAACTCGGTTGGAGACATGCGTGCAGTAACATGCGTGTAGTAGGCATATGCGGACAAGTAATTGGACGCGACACCGGTCCAGCTATTTTGGTCAAGCTATGCATATTCGCGGGTCTTCATCCGGTACCTAACGTGACCGTGCGGGGCTGGTGGGTTGAGCCGTCGGGATG
The DNA here is from genome assembly GCA_016834595.1 of Chlamydomonas schloesseri. Lineage (NCBI taxonomy): Eukaryota > Viridiplantae > Chlorophyta > Chlorophyceae > Chlamydomonadales > Chlamydomonadaceae > Chlamydomonas > Chlamydomonas schloesseri. Next base: position 1,609,764 of record JAEHOD010000002.1, read on the forward strand.
ATTGTACCTAGGAAGCGGGGCCGTGGGAACAACGCGTGATAGACTGGGGCGTTAGGGAGGCTTGGATGCATTGTGAGGAGGGTTCGAGAGTGCCTGCTGCATGCATAGAGTAAGCTCGAAGCATGTGCAGGTCTCGGTACTTCCGCAGCTAGGTGTGTGGGACTCTGCCAGTGTCTGAGCCTTGCGTGTGGCCAGTTTTGATGAAATGGCGGCCTTGCACCCTGTGCAGGGGTGCAGGTGAACCCCTGCTTCCGTAGGTAATTGTGAGGAGGACTGCGGCGGTGATGCACCACATATGTAACGGCTTGACTGCGACGCGGTGCAACAAGTAAGGTGGTCCCCCCTCACGGGAAAAGGTGGGCTTAGTACATACTAGGTTCCAAAATATGCCTCATCGCCCAGACAAGCTGGGATCGGTTGGTACAGGCAGGGCCGTAAAGGCGCCGGCGACTCTGAGCGGTGGTATCACTGGTACCCTATGTAGCGCCAAGAACTCAATTCCAGTGAAAGGAAGCTGCCAGTCTTCACGGTCAGACTTTGAGTTCCATCAAAGCCCCTACAGCTGCACCGTGCTCCGGCTTGCCCCTTGCCCCTCAGTTGTCCGCCCCAAAGATTCAAAAACGTACATGTGACTTATCGCACTTTGAAGGGCTGGCGAGGGGTTTCAGGCTGAGAGGTGGAGCTGAGGCGCGGGGAACGGCGGGGTGTGGGGTGCTATTTCATTCCAGCAACCAAAGGAAATCGACCAAGAGAACCCGAACCAAGTAACCAACCGGCCCAGCCCCGAGCGAGGTGGTGTGGCCTTAACCTTCAGGTCTTGGTCGCCCTTGGGTCTTGTGCCTCGAGTCTTGAGTCTTGCGGTTGTCACGGGTGGCATGGCGTGCACCCGCGCGGGGGTGGGGGGGCACGCGACTCCGACAAGAAAGGTGGTCCTCCCATGCGGGAAGTAGTGGGCTGAGCCCACACCACGTGTACTAGTCTGAGCCTCTGGGGCCGAAGGTTTCGAAACACCTCACCTCCCAGACATAGCTGGGGTCGGTTTGTACAGGCACCGCCCGCCATACATCTAGTTGCATCCAGCTATCAAGCGCAAGTGCACCAACACAGAGTCCAGATACATCCAGCCAAACCATTAATCACAACTAATGATCGCTTGCCAGCAAAGACTGCGACCCAGACCTAAGCGGGTCTCAACCTGCGCGCCGGCGCTGCTGTCTGGGCGGGCCGCCACCGCCGCCGCCACGGCGCAAGGCAGCAGGCCTTGGGTTACCCAGCAGCATCTCCATCAGCACGTGGCGCATATTCGTAGCTGAGTTAGCGTCGTGGCGTGCAGTAATTGCATGCCCGCAACATGGGTAGCCAGGTCCCAGAATGGATTCAGTATCCAGTTCCGATGCAACACGCAAGTGTTGGACACGGTCGCTCCCGGGCATGCAGCTTTGTGACAGACTGACAGTTTCTCGGTTTCCATCATGTGTTACGCTTCATTTTGCATGAATGCGTTATGCTCAATCAGCGGGGTGTCGGCAGTCTCAGGATAACGTTTCCGCGTCGAAACCGAGAACCCTGGATGCCCTGGAGGCCCCCCTGGGACTCGATGCGACCGCAAGAGCTCCACCCTCCCTCTTCGGAGGAAGGGGCACGCCAACCCGTACTGAGTAGCTTTGCCGTCCATCTGCCTTTGCCCTTTGGCAAGGCGAAGCCAACCCTGGCCTGGGAACTGAAGCCGTCAAGGCTCGACGCCTTCCCCGCGCCCATGGTCGGGCCGACACTTCCATAGGACTATACACAGCTCACGTGCGTAATGATCGTCAATGTGCCGGGGCATTGCCGTGAACGCGCGTTGGCGTCGACATCCGCATGGCCGAGCCCGGTCGAGCCGTTCCCGGGACCTGTACGAGCAGGGGAGTCGGTCGCCCTCATCATGGCCGCTGCTGCTCGAATTTGCAACTCAGTAAATCATCTGTACATGGAGGCGACTCATGGCTCGTTAGGCATCTAATTAGGACGCCACTAGACAATGCACCGCCTAAACTTTGCAAGGCTGGCGGCTTTGCTCGCGGTTTCATGCGGGCTTGCAACGGTCATCGCTTCAGATGGACATAAGGCTGAGGGTCTGCAGTTGCACCGATCAGGGCGAGACAGTCTCACCAAACTTTTGGCCAACCTGTCGAAGAAGCTGGACGCACTGGGCGACCAGCAACGAAGGCTGTCAAAGGCCGAGGAAATGGTTAAGCGATTAATGACTCAGGTGCGCATTTCTCGGGCGCTCGGATACATGTGACCTTGGGACAAGAAACTCCCACGCCCGTCGCTCCACTGTTCCCGCCTGTCCCTGGTGCCGCCTCGCGTTTGCTCATCCCAGCCACCCCACGGCCCGCCTGTGCTGCAGGTTGCTGCGCTGCGCAACAACCGCTCTGGCGCTGCTGGCGACGGCGCAGGCCTCGCCGCGTCCGCCCCCCAGCTGGTTACCAACCTCAAGGCAGTGCTCAAGCCCGTCGCACCGTCGTCGGGTTACGGAAAGGCGCCAACATACCCCCTGCTGGTACCACTGTCAGCGGGAGGCGGCAGCTGGACGCCACTAGGCAACCTGAGCGACGGGAGCATATCGGGCGCGCCATTCCAGGGCCGGAGCGACCACGGAGTGAGTGGGTTGGGTAGGGCCTTTAGGGCCGGTGAAGGCCAACGAGGGCTGCGGATACAGGCGCGAACACAGCAGCGTCCACTGAGACGTGCAGCCGCGACCCGCATGGGAACATGCTCCGTCTCTTGTTTCCGTACTCCAGCCCGTGTGGCGCTAGCCAGTGCCAGGCAACCGCCCAGCGATTGCTCGTCTGACCATTCGCCCGTGGTTGCCTGCGGGGCTGCGAACGTACCCCCCAACAGATGGTGGCGTACGGCAAGCACGTGTACGTCATAGGCGGGTACGGCGCCACGGCGGACGGCCAGGAGGAGGTGCTTACCCAGGTGGTCCGGTACGACACGGAGACAGGGGTGTGGGAGGAGGTGGCGCCGCTGCCTGAGCCCAGGTTTGTCAGCGCGAGTTGCGCGTTGTGTGTCGCTTGTCGCGTGCCGCTAGCGCGGTGTGTCAGTGCGCATTCATCACGCGCGGCTGCTGCCTAGAGCGGGCTGCACTGCGGGACAGGCCGGGACGCGCTTGCCCAACGGGCACGACATCGGCGGATTATGCACATGAGCAAGAGGCATTCCACCTGGAGTCGGCTTCTCCTGCTCTCAGCTGCTCGTCTACACATGCAATTTTGCTGTAGATTGCCCGGCCCCACGCACAGACCCACCACCAAACGCGCCACCGGCTCTTCTGCCACGCTCAGGTGCCGCTTCGCTACGGCTCTGGTCGGTGACGCCATCTACGTCATCTCTGGCACGGCGCTCACCGACTTTGAGAGCGGCCCCAGCGACACGGTGCTAATCTACAACCTCACCGCCGACACCTGGACTTCCGGGCCGCGGCTGGCGGTCTCGCGCATAGACGCCTGCGCCGCAGCATTGGACGGAAAGGTGCGGTGCACGCTGCGCACGGGTCCGCGCACCTGCTCTAGGGCTGCACGCGGACGTTACGTAGCGGTGGGCGCAGTCTCCCGATCCGAGGCGGTATGAAGGCCAGGGGCATGCAAGGGCGTGGGCACACCGCCGGCAGTTGCACGACTGCTGGCATGAGGGCACGCGGCCCTGCTACCGGAGCAGCCGCAGCCCCACCCATCTGTGAACCTGGCTCCTGAGTGGGGCCTGAAAGCGTTGCTTGCTTTTGAACACTCCGCATAGTAGGTAGGACATGCGTTTCATATCCACCCGCAGGTGTACGTGTTCGGCGGCTTCGACGCCACTTATGCCTCACTGCGGAGCGTGGAGGTGCTGGACGTGGGCGTGGCGGCGGCAGCGCCACGCGGCTCTTCGGAGTACTACTGGCGGCTGCTGCCGCAGGACAGCTGGATGACGGAGTCCCGGTGCGTGGATGGCTCATCAAATGTTGTCATGTGATGTCTTGTGTTGCTCCAATGTGGTCATTGCTGCTTGTCGATTGGCAAGGCGCGGACACTAGCCGCTTGGTACGGGGTACTGCATACGGTACTGTACCAATGCCTTTCAGGTGGCGTGAGAGCAGACAGCCTGATGTGCTGCAGCCACGCCGCAACATTGTTTTGGCATCCCACACCCCCTCAGGGCTGACTGCCGCGCCGTGACCGTGACGCCACCCGCTCCCACCCGCTCACCGCTCAACCGCTCCGGTGGTGGTGGTAGTGGCGCTGCAGCCTCACCCGCCTCCAGCCCTGCTACAGCGGCTGCTGCGCCCGTAATCGTGGTGGCGGGCGGGGTGCAGTACCTTCCGAACACCAACAAGTCTTGCGATGGCTTGCTGTGGGTCAACTGCTATCGCGTGCTGAGCAGTGTGCATGTAAGTGCATTGGTGCCTGGGCTCAGGGTGGGCGCTGCACTGCTTGATATGTGGAAGTAAGCCAAATGTACAGTATGCCTTGGGTTCGGCAACGGCAGCCCCATCACGCGACAGTCTGCGACCCATGCCTGGTGTCTGTCTGGCCCGTCCGCAGGTGTTCGACCCCAGGCAGGCCTCACCAGCCATCAGCTCCGGCACTGCCACCAGCAACAGCAGCACCACCACCAGTGCTGGGCCCGAAGCGGGTGGTCGGGGCTGGCGTGCGCTGGCGCCCATGCTCTGGCCGCGCTCCGATTTCGGGCTGGCGGTGAGCGCTGTCGCGGCGGAGGCGCGCGCGTGTGCAGGCAGGCAGCCAGGCAGGCAGGCAGGCGCCTTGCGGTTGCACCTGTGCCTCGCCACGCAGTACCCGCTGGCGTGAATCTTAGATGTGTGTCTCGCGAACGTTGCCAACCAAGTGCAACTTTATCTGCCCGGCGCGTGCGTGCCACACACTGACACACACACACACACACACACACACACACACACACACACACACACAGTCTTCACAACATACACGCGCCTTTGACCTGCAGGTGCTGCCGGGAGGGCGGCTTCTGGCGGCGGGCGGTGAGTGGAGCAACGGCGCCGTCTTCCAGCTGGCGAGGCAGCAGGTGGAGGAGCTCAGCGGCGACTGGGGCGTGGCGACCGCGCCGGGAGGAGGAGGCAGCGGCAGCGGGGGAGCCGGCGGTGGGCAAGGAGGCGTGTGGGTGGCCAAGGCACCGCTGCCAGAGGCCCGCTTTAGGTGCGTGCGTTTGGGCTCATTGGCATTGGGTTCACCGCCTCGCACGGCTGGAGGGCTGGCTCGAATGTGGTGAAGTTTGTTTTGCCGTCAGCCATGGCCTGAATGGATGGGGTGTGGCATAGAGGGGTTTGTGCCATTGCAGCTCACCAGCGCATCTCTGGGTTGAATGCGGTGCACCCCTCATGCCGCCGCTTGCTTGCTCGCTTGCATGCGTCTATCTTGTCATCGCAGGACCGAGCTGGTATACGTCGGCGGCGGCACCGCCGTCATTCTGGGCGGCGTGCCCACCTGCGGCCGCGCCCCCAACGCACGCATGGCCGCAGCCGACGCCTGCCACCTCAAGGCGCTGGGCACCGGGGCTGTGTACCACGACGACCGGCACGCGGCGGCCGCCACGGCGGCGGCGTGGGCCCAGGCAGCCTTGGGCAACACGGCAGGGATTGCGGAGGGGGAGGAGGGGGCAGGCGATGCCGTGGATGTGGTGGCGGCGCTGCTGCCCCAGCTGTTCGCGGCGTTGTATGCAGATGCCGGCGAGTTGTAGACTGGGGTGCAGGAGTTTTGACCAGGTAGACGAGAGCAAGGCAGCAGTACTCGTGACACTGCCAGTGTGCAGTAATGCTGACAAGTGTTCCCCTGTGTCAGGGAAAAGGGGCTGAGCCCCTCCACAGTCTGAGGCCGAACTACCTCATCGCCCGGACATAGCCGGGGTCGGTTTGAACAGGCACCAAGCCAAACCTAGGTGCCCAACAGCCGCGGCACCACAGTAGGAGCCAGCCAACACGCAGTACAGGAATCAACAGCAGCCGCACTATTTGTCGTACCACTGCTGCCTACAACACCACATGCCTTGCTCGCCCCACTGCGGACCGCGACAGGATGGCCGGAGCTCAGTAGAATTTGGCCTAGGTATGCAACGTGGTGCAGCTGGTGTCGCACTCCATGGTCATGCAGCTGGTGCGGTGGTGCCGCCCTGTCACGGACATGCTCTGTCGTGGTGCGGCTGCAAGCGCAGCGTACCTCTTGTTCCACTCACGTGGAGGCACGAAATCAGCCTGCAAACTGAAACCTGTTTGTCAAAGGGTCGCGACGAGGGAAAGGCGGGGCCGGTGTGGGGAGGACGCGGGCCGGCCCTGTTCCTGAGGGCCAGCCCGCGTGGGCAGGGGTTGACGGCACGGGTTGACGGTGTGTGGGGCTCCCCGCGGCCCGGATTGGGGCAAGCGATATTCAGTCAGGGCCCGCTGCTTCGCGATTTTATTGCATTACACAGTTATTAACCTTTCAAGCATATTGGATTCGCAGAATTGTGAGAGCGAGCAGAGTTGACCGAAGACTTCTAGGTAAACGACCGTCACTGAACAGCCTTTCCAGAAATGCTCTGGATTAAAGCTTAAGTTAATCACACGTTACCGTAGACAGTTAACTATATCGTTGATTGACAGCAGTGCAAGGGCTTCGCATTTCCGGAGACATTCGATCGCTTGGGCGCTCGCCCGTTCAGGATGAGCGGCGCAAAGAAATCAGTAGATGAGATATGGAAGGAGCTGAACGCGCCCAAAAAGCCTACGCAGCGCGCTGGTGTGGCGGGCCTTGCGGTCGGGCTGGGCGGCCTCCCCGGAATCACCTCCATCGTCCGGACGCTGCCCTCCGCCTCCTCCATGTCCTCCACGGCACCTGCAGCCGCCGCCTCCAGCAGCTCAAAGCCTGAAACTGATAATGCCGCGAGCGTCAGCGGACCGCACTTGGCTGCGGCGGTGCCGTCGGGCGACGCTGCGGCCTACCTAGCCACGCTGCAGCGAACCATCAACTGCTTGGCCGACCCAGATCGCGGCCTGCGCCGCTCCGCCGCCTCCACCCTGCAAGACAAGCTGTTCAAGGGGGACGCCGCCACCCCCGCCGCCACGCCGTCCCAGCTGCGGGCCCTTCTTGCCGAGCCGCCAGCTCCGCTGCTGCGACCGCTGGTGGCTATGATGGGAGACAGCGTGGAGCGGTGCCGTGCCGTGGCGCTCACGGTGCTCCTGGACGGAGGCAAGGCCATCGTGGACGCGGCGGTGAAGGATAAGGTGGCAGAGCCGGCTGCAGTAGACAGCGCTGCTGCCGCTGGGGGCAGCGGCGGTAGCGGTGGGGCTGTGGCGGGCGGCGTGGAGGCGCTGGCGGCGCTGCTTCCGGATGTGGTGCCGGAGATGGCTCGGCGCTTCGGTGCGCTGCCCGTGCAGGAGCCGGCGGAGGAGGTGAGGCGGGTGCTGTGCTGACGCCGTCTCTGAGGCTGGGCACGAGAGACTACTGCTGTTGCCGGCGGTGGTCACCAGTCCAGACCTTCCGTCCCGAGCAAAGCAAGCAAACCCTTCTCCCTCCTAACCCGCCCGTGCCGTTCCCCGCCTGGCCCCGTTCCTGCCTTTCCCGACGTCCCCCCACATCACCCCCATTGCCCTCCCTGCCACAGGTCCGGCTGCAGATCATCCAGCTGGCGGCGCTGCTGCTGGAGGCGGCGCCGGCCGCCGCGCTGACCCGCTTCGCGCCCGACCTGGAGGCGGTGCTGTGCCGCGGGCTGGAGGACGGCTTCCCGGACATCAAGAAGGTGCGTGAGGCAGGGAGTGGAGGCGGGGGCTGGCGGCTGGGGCTTTCCATGCATGTCGTTGTATGATGGGCAGGGGGACAGGCAGTTCATTCTGCGGGCCTGGGCTTGCGGGGGAGGGGGCTGCGGGGCGAGGGGCCGGGATGGGTGGTTCATTCCATGAAGCGCGGGGGTTGGAGTTGGAGGGACCAGCTCGGCGAAAGGGAAGAGCTGAGGATTAGAAACAGGGACTGAAGCCGGGAGGCGCCGGGGGGTTTCGGTTCTGGTGTCCGGGGCGGCAGCAAACCCAGGGTGGCGCACAGGTACCGGGTATCCCCCATCGTCCCGTGCACTGCCTTGCGTCCGTCGCTTCCAACCCTGCTGCCCGGCCCCACGCTCCTGGTCACACACAGGCCGCCTGCAGCTGCATTGAGTCGGCCTGCCGGCGGCTGCCCTTCAGCGAGGCGCTGGAGCCGGCGGCGGAGCGGCTGCTGGTCAGCCTGGCGCCGAACCTGCAGCACCAGCACAGCCGCGTGCGCCTGGCCGCCATTCAGGTGGGTGGGGGGGCCTGAGCCGGGTGCTGCGGGGCGCTGGCTGCAGCCCTCATATGGGGTTCTTCGGAGCCAAAGCCACACCGGGCTGAGTCGGCGGCCAGTGGGAATGCTAGTAGGCATGTTCAAGCCCGCAGCGTATAACGCGGCTGACCTCTCCGCACCGCGGCGTGACGCGCCACAACGCCTGCTTGACGCCCCTCGACGCAGGCGCTGGACGCGCTGGTTGGGGCCGGCACGCCCATGTCACTGGTGGAGGGCAGCGTGGTCCCGGCGCTGCGGCCGGTGGGGCACGACCGCGCGCAGCAGGTGCGTGAAGCCGCCTTTGCCGCGCTGGCCCGCTGGATGGGCTACAACGACCACAGCGGCGGCGGCGCCGCGGCCCCTGCAATCGACGCGGGGAGCTCGGCGTCTGCGGCGCCGCCGGCAACTCCGCAGCAGGCGCAGGCGCAGCGCGACGCGCGCGCCTACGTGCCGTCGCTGCTGCCGCTGCTGCTGATCGGCGTGAGCGACCCGCAGCCGGGTACGGCGGAGCTGGCGCTGCGGCTGGTGGAGGGCGTGGGCTCGGCCTGGGCGGCGGCGGAGGACGCGGCGACAGCCGCCGCCGCAGCAACGGCCGCTGGTACTGATGCCGCTACGGCCGCGGCGGAGGACGTTGGCGCCGAGTTGCGGGCGGCTGCGGACGAGCTGGCGTTGCGTGTGGCGGCCTGTAGCCTGGGCGCGCCCTACGGCGGCCGCCCCGGCGACGGTGCGCGGCGCATGGTGCGGGCGCTGCTCGCGGAGCAGCTGCCGCCGCTGGTGAAGGGGCTGAGCGAGTGGACGGCGGGGCTGCGGGTGGCGGCGGCGCGCGGGCTGCACACCACGCTGGTGCTGGCGGAGGACGGCGCGGCGGCGCACCTGAAGCACCTGCTGCCGGCGCTGTGCAGGTGAGGGCAGGGCGGCATGCAGGCTTGGTTGGGGGTTGGCAGGAGGGCGGAGACATGGGAGTAATGGGGCGCATGGGGGCGGGGCATGGGGGGCGTCACTTCGTCAGCGGGCCTTAGTAAGCCTGGGCAGGGTTTGGAAGGTAGGAGCCGGCTTGGTAGCTCAAGCACATGCTGAGTTGTTCTTTGTGCGTCATGATGATGCGCACGTAACCTGACGCGCCCACGTGTATTGCCCCCACCCACCCATCCACCGCCCGCCCCGTTCTCAGCGCTATCGCGGACGAGGAGGTAGACGTGGCCAGTCACGTCATGGCATGTGTGCACGTGGTGGGTGGCTGGGGGGCGGGGGCTTGATTGGCATGGGACGTCGACGGCGCGGCGAGGGGTTTTGGGCCGTGGATTGAACCATGCAGGGTTGGCCAACCTCACTCGAGGAGTACGGTAGACTTGATTCAGGGCTTGTCACGATTGCGCATTACCAGCTCTGGTCTTCCTGCCCACCAAGAGCTCCCACTCAGCAGCGCCAGCGACACATCCTCCTTCTACTCCTCCTCGTGCAGGTGGGCGCGCACGTGAGCGCCGAGGACTGGCTGCCGCGCATGCTGGACACGCTCTCCGCCAGCACCGCGGCCGCTGCCGCTGCCGCGGCATCCGGCATCACGCCCATCGCCGACGCCCCTACCTCCGCCTCCAGCGGCACCGCCACTGCTGCTGCGGCTGCAGGGCCCGGCAGCAGCACCGGCGGCAGCATGTCAATCTCGCAGCGCACGCAGACGCTGGTGGTGCTGTCGGGGCTGCTGCATGCGGCGGGCCGCGCGCGGCGGCGTCTGCCGCCGACGCTGCTGGCGCGGCTGGCTGCGACGCTGGCGGAGGAGCCCATGCTGGCGGCGGCGGCGGAGCACGGCGCGGTGCGGCAGCAGCTGCTGGCGGCCACCGTCAACACGCTGTCTTGGGCCGGCGTCGCCGCGGGCGCCGCCGACGTGGCGCTGCCGCTGCACGTGGTGCTGCTGCAGCTGTACGGCAGCGAGCTGGGGGCGGCGGCGGCGGCGGCCCGCGCCGCGCCGGTGCCGTTTGTGGGCGGGCAGCGTGGCAGCGGCGCGGCGGCAGCGGCGGCCGCGGCGGCAGCGGTCGCTGCAAGCCCTGCGGCGGTGGCAGCGGTGGGTGCGATGGGCACTCTGGCAGCGGCGTGCCGCAGCGACGCGGGCTCCGCGGGTGGCGGCACTGACGTTGACGCCGCCAGCGCACGCGCGGCTTCCACCTCAGGCGCCGCGGAGCTTGTCGACTTGCATAAGGGCTGGATCCTGTCCGCCCTGCTCGATGGCCCAGCCGCCACTGCCGCCGCCGCGAATGCGGACGGCTCCGCGTGCGGCGGCAGTGCGCAGCTGCCAGGCTGGCGCGCGCGGCCGGGCGACGCGACGTGGATGTGTGTGCTGCGCGCGGCTCTGCACACCGCCTCCCCGGCCGCTCTGTCGGGCCTGGCTCCGGCTCTCGTGACTGCGTTGGGGCCCCTGGTGGGCGACAAAGACCGCCCGGCGTCGCTGCGGCTCTCACTGCTGGTGCGTGTGGGCTGGGCAGGGCAGGGGTCTAGACAACAACGCCTCGAGCAAGCAATTTGTGCGTGCAGGCCCAGCGAGCCCGCGACACCCCGGATCAGCTCATGTACCGTAACTTGCCAAAGCTGTGGCCTTTGGCTGGTGGTATTGCTATGTCAAGCATATTATTTCTGCCTTATAGATCTGCTTGGGCGCGCCAATTCACATCAGTGTGCGTGCACTGGAAACACGTCATGTATGTGTCCGTGTCTGTCCGTGCACCTCTGTGTGTGTCCGTGTGTGTATGTGCACAGGAGCTGGTGGACGGGCTGCTGGAGGACCCGGAGCGGGGGCCCGCGATGAGCTCGGGTGCCGGCCAGGTGAGCTGAGGTGGCGGTGGCGGTGGCGGTGGTGGTGGCGGTGGCGGTGGCGGTGGCGGTGACGGCACCTGCCAACACACATGCCAGCGCCTCACTTTCCAGTGCGCGCCCGTGTGCAACTCCCGGTACTGCCAACCTGCTGCTGCCCTCTCCCCAATGCCTTCTCAAGCCACTCTCACTACCCCTGCCTTGTCTGATGCCCACCTCCGCCTTCACCCGCCACCCTCGCAGCGCAATTGTTTTCCCACAGGGACTGGTTTTACAATTATCCTCCACCCCACCCCACCTCCACCCTTGCCGCCCCCGCCCAGGCCCTGATCACGGACGTGCTCATGCCGCCGCTGGTGTGGCACGCCGGCAAGACCGCCGCCGCCGTGCGCTACGCCGCCGTCACCGCGCTGGCCACTCTGCTGGGCCGCCGCCTGCCCGACCCGCGCCACGTGCTGCTGGCGCTGGAGCCGCCGGGCTCGGTGGCGGCGCTGCCGGCGGCGGCGCAGGCGGGCGCGGGCGCCGGCGCGGTGGCGGTGCCGCAGGGCCTGCTGCCGCTGCTGACAGCGTCGCTGGACGAGGACTGGTACACCGACCTGCGGCTGGCGGCGTGCTACGTGGCTGAGCAGCTGCTGGAGGTGGGCGAGCCGGTCTGCTCTGTGTGGGCGGAGGGGGTGGCGTGATAGCTGCGTGGGCGGGGTAGACGGGCGAGGTGGCACCTCCCCATGCACACCCACGAGTCGCTCCCCACGCCCCCTCCCCCCACGAACCCAGGTGGCGGGTCCCTCGCTGTCCGACGCCTCCCGCCGCGCGCTGTACCCCGAGCTGCACAAGCGCCTGGACGACGCCCACAACAGCGTGCGCGTGGCGGCGTGCGGCGCGCTGCGCGCCTTCGTGCGGGCGGCGGGCGCCAGCTACTGCGACACCAACAGGTGGGTGCGAGAGCGTGTGTGCGGGTTGCAGTGGGGTACCCTAGCCAGCAAATGAGAAGTCCGCCCCGCCCATTCCTGCCCTGTCCTCACACACAAACGCAAAAGTGTTTCATAGTTCTCTCCCTTGTGATCTGTCTCTCTCTCTCTCTCTCTCTCTCTCTCTCTCTCTCTCTCTCTCTCTCTCTCTCTCTCTCTCTCTCTCTCTCTCTCTCTCTCTCACACACACACACACACACACACACACACACACACACACACACACACACAGTGCTCCTGTCCACGCACGCTACTGCCCCCTGTGCCTTCCCTCACCCACCCGTCCCTGTCCCTGACCCTGCCCTTCTGGCCCCCCCGTCATTAATTTAACATGCATGGAACCCCACGATGGAACCCCCTCCCCCGGCCCCCCCCCCCACACACAGCGGTTACCTGGTGGCGGGCGTCATCATCCACATGGACGACTCCGACCCCGCGGTGCAGGTGGGCGGCAGGGCGAGCAGGAGCAGGATCCGGAGCGGGAGGAAGGGGCAGGAGGAGGCGCAGGCGGAGGGACGGGGGCACTGCCGCACTGGGCAGGGAGTTTTGGAGGCGGTGGCGGAAGCGTTTGGCCCGGGGCTCCAGGGCGCCGCGTCGGCAGCCAAGCAGCCCACCTCGGATCGCTTTCCGCTTCTTGACGCGGCTGCGACCAAGTGGCCCACGAACCCATGCTGCCGATTCGAGCTTGCTAAGACCGGCTGCCGGCCGCTGGCGCATGAGTGCACCCCGGACAGACGGACGGGCAGAATGTGACCCGCTCCATCTCCTCCCCACTCCACCTCTCCGCAGGAGGCGGCGTGCGCGGTGCTGCTGGAGGCGGCGGCGGTCAAGCCTGGGGTGACGGGCGCCGAGGTGCGCAAGGTGCGCGACCGCTTCCGCGCCAAGCACTACTGCGACCGCGTGCTGGCAGCGTGCGGCGGCGACAAGTAGCAACAACAGCATGTGTGTATGTACGTGTGTGAGAGAGAGTTTAGATGTCGGGGCAGGGATGTGGGGCGCTAGCGCGGGCTCGAGGTCGGGCTAATTGGTGTGCATCGACCGATCGAAGGCGAGTAAAGAACATGATGAAGGGAAGAGCTGGTGGCAGGTGTTATGTTGCTGTGGGGGAACAGGTGGCGGCAGATGGGGCACGCTGTTGGCAAGGATTGTAGGGACCTGGCTTTAGGCTTGCGCCTTGCGGTCACTGATGGAACAGGCATGGGGCAAGAATGCGAGGTCCCAGTAGTGTCCCTGTTCTGTCAGCCTTATGCATCTGTCAGATTGCATCTTGCGAGCAGACGGCGCATCGTGACACGAGAGCAGGCCCTTGAGTTCGTTCCGGGCCAGGGCGGACCCCGTGTGACCAAGCAAGTGTGCACCGCCAGGGGGCCCCTCGACTCCAATGCATCCGCAGGAGCCCAACGCGGCATGCAGCCTGTGGCTTGCGACCAGCGGGCTGTCGCCGCCTATCAGCTCCAGTGTGTGTCTCCGGGCCTTGAAAGCATTATAAACACCGCCAGGCTCCTTGGGAAGCAAGGCTCTGTCATAATCCGTGGCTTTCAGGGAATCACAACTCCGTTAAATCATTCGTAGGCACAGCCGCACAACGCCTTTCATTGCCACAGCCACTACAGCAACCTCTTGGACTTCAAACCGCTGGATTCCAAAGAAGATTGTGCACCTGCGATTCTGCGCACATGCGCGCCTAAAGGACAAGTGCGCGCCTTCCTACGTGCAGATGGCGCAGCCCGCCAACTCCAGCGCCCTCAATCGTCGTCACTGTCTCCCTGACGGCCACATTCAGCTTGTGTTTGGTCTATACGCCTATGCGCCCTCAGGACCGAGACCATACACCAATTGGTCCCGCCATGCGTTGTCAGCAAATGTATGGCGCACACAGGACATCCGTCACCACCCGTGGCAACCGTACGATACTGACCAAATGAGGCATTTGTAAAGCATGCCCATGTATGCACCCTCTTATTAATCAAAATGTGCGTGACAGTGCTGTTCCATATCATATGGATCGACATCCGTTGCCGTTGTGCCAGTTGACATGGCTTCTGTGCATGTATATGTGCGCGTTTGTTTCGGGCCGACCCACCCACCCAAGCAAGTCTCAACACGCTTCACATGCTGCAGAGTGCAGCGCCCACAGACAGCTGCTGATGCAATCAATTCACACCGGGCATGGCAATGCAAACATGACTCGGGGCTTTCACACCCGCTTGCAAGTGCACCGATCAGATCTCCTGTGTGCACTGCAGCCCAGAGCGCATGCGCCACGAGCATCAGTATTGGGACATGAGAACGTGAACACCGTGACGTGCGATTAGGATTCACCCCATGCGTTTAGGATTTATCCCATGCATTATACTCGCCATGTAATATACACCCTGTACTTGTAAGGAACGAATAGGATCCGCTGCACGCCAGCAGCCACGCCGCGCACCCCGCCCTCAACAACGCCATCGCGTTTGTGCAGCCCTTCTCGCCTCGGCTGCTCCCTTGCCTTCGTAGAAACACCCTGCCCCTGGTCCGCAAACGGTAGAACACCGGCGCGCGTCCCGGACACCCTCAAGCGCCGCTCTACCGCCGGCGGGGCACCCAGCGCTCAGCAGGGTACTTGGCCGCGGCCGCCTCCGCCTCCGCCTCCTCCGCCCGAACCCCGAGAGTGCCGGAGCCCGGCCGCGGGCCTGCCGGCACCACCAGGACCACCTCCTGGCCCGCACTGACGCGTCCTTCACTCGCCGGGACTCCTGCAGCGGCCACGACCACCGCCTCGCTTGGGGAGCCACCAGCCGCAGGCACCGCAGCAGTGGCCTCCACTGGCGAAACAATCGCGGCGGGGGCTGCGCCGCCGTTGACTGCCGGCATCCCGGGCGGCCCAGGGCGCGCCTCAGCTGTGCTGAAGGAAAGACGGCTCTTGGTGCGCTCAGGGGGCAGCTGCTTTCCCTGTGGCACCTGCGAGAGCTGCTGGGCAGCTGTTGTCGCTGCCGGCTGCGCGGCCTTCCAAGGTCCTGACCGCGCCCGCGCCGCCGCCGCTGCCACCGCTGCTGGCGCGTCGCCGTCGTCCCCGCCCCATTCGGGTGGCGCCAGCGCCGCGACGTCCAGGCTGTGGCGAGCACCGTTGCCACCGCCGCCGCCACCAGCAGCCACCGCCGTCCCTGCATCAACTAGAGCCCCTGGAGCGCCCCCAGCGGCCGCAACCCCACAAGCTGCGAGCACAGCAGCAGCGGCAGCAGCGGCGGCAGCAGCAGCACTAGCACCGGTGCGGCCTCCTGCACCCCCCGGGCCGCCGCTGCCGGGGCGCGGCGGCAGTGCGACCAGTGCATTGGTGCCGCTGAAGACCATGGAGGGACTGCGCTGTTGCTGCTGGCCCGAGGCGACCAAAAGCTCCTATTTTGGGCAGGGATGGTGAGGTGGTTGGTGGTGGTTGTCGTAATGTTGGCCGTGGAAGTACCGGTAATTGTGACAACGGCAGACTGTGCATGGCTGCCTGCGGCAGCCTTCATTTAAAGTGCCAGTGTAAGCCAATGCGCATTGCCGTTTACTTGCCCGACCGCCCGGCCGCCCTGCCCCACCCCGACAACACACGCATTACGCACGCACCTGGCGCAGAAGCCCGAGCTCCTTGGCGACCTCGGCAGCGGCGGGGCGCCGAGCGGGGTCCCACTCCCTGCGGACGGCAGCCAGGACGGCGACACGACACGTCAAGAACGCGCCGTGTGCTCAACTGCACGCGGCCCTAGCAGCACATTGGACAGGGGCTGGAGCCACGCCAGGAAGTCAGTCCGCACAAGTACGCACCAGCACTGCTCGATGAGGCTGCGCAGGCGCGGTGGGCAGCGGTCCGCAGCCACGGCTGTGAGGGGTAGGCGCTCACGCCTCAGGGCCACTGCGCCGGGGAGGGAGGGCAGGTGTCCGGATCAACACCAAGTGAACACACAAATGAGCCCTCCGCGCACTTCTAACTCGACGCCTCCAACAACCTACACATTTGATACACCAGCAACGCTAGCCGCGTGAGAACGGTAGAAGCCACCCGCCACCCGCCAGGAGGAGCTCTCACCCGCCACTGCCACCTGCACCATGTTGGTGCCCGCCCAGGGCCGCTGCCCGGACAGCATCTCCCACAGCAGCACGCCCAGCGCCCACACATCCTGCAGAAGAAGATTTGTAACTTGTAAGGTGTGTGCTGAGCCCGGACCTACTAGTGACACCCTGCACACGCCGCAGCGCCCCAGCCGGGCAGACGGAGCCCCATCCGGAGGCCAAGCCCCCAGGTAAGGTTACAACAGGCAGGGGTAAGCGGCGCCTCTTGGGTTGCTGCTGCTCCTGCTGCTGCTGCTACGGTCGCTGCTGCGGCCAACTCACCACCCGGTCTGTCACGGCCGTGCCATGGCTGCCGCCGTGCGCGCTGCCCTCCTTGTCACGACCCCCACCGCTGCCTCCACCTCCTCGTCCGCGGCCGCCGCGCCCGTCCTGGTCCTCCTCGCTCCCGCCTGCCTCCGCCGCCGCCGCCGCCACCTCGCGCTCCGCGGCGTCCTTGATGGCGTGCCGCCCGCCGCCACCCAGCCGCGTCTGCCGCAGCACGGTGGCGTCGCCGGCGGTGGCGGCGAAGAGCTCGGGCGCCATGTACCCGGCGGTGCCCACGTCGGGGTTGCGCGTGCGCAGCGTCCCGTCACGAAGCCGCGACAGACCGAAGTCCTGCAAGTAGCAGGGCGTTTGGCGCGGGCGCGGGCGGTTAATTGCTGTGGAAAGGGCATGGACTTTGTGGACAACCGTGGATATGTCTGGTTGGCTCGTCGAGGTCCCTTGTCCCCCTTCCCTTTTGGGGTTTTTGAGTGCCCCCCCCCGAGTGGAGAGCAAATCACATTCATTGTTGCTGCAGAAAACTGCGGCGGGAGCACCGGTCGGCCGGCCGGCCACCGCGACAAGGCCACGACCACAGCCGCCACCACTGCCATTTGCACCGTCACCGAGTTGGGAGGCCTTCTCACCGCGAGCTTAGCCACGGGCGTGGGCGAGTCAGGGTCGCCGATGAGCACGTTGCCGGGTTTCTGTCAGGTTGCAACGAAGGAGCGATAGCGGGGGGGGGGATGTCGGCTCCAGTAGTAGCGTGGCAAGCGCCTATTGTGCCGCCGGATGAGCAACGGCTCAAGCTCGGACCCGTAGCAATGCCTCGCTCCTCCACTCATCAGGTCGCGATGAATGGTCATGGGGTGGCAACTGTCCACCCGCCCGCCCGCCCGCCCGCCCACACATGGTCGCTTTGGTCCCTGGAGTGCACACCCACCCACCCACCCACCCACCCACCCACCCACCCACATGCCGCCACGCTGCTTATTAGTAACACACCCATCCAATGCCGCCACGCTGTTTATTAGTAACCCACCCACCCACCCACATGCCGCCACGCTGTTTATTACTAACCCACCCACCCACCCACCCACCCACCCACATGCCGCCACAGGTTTGCTCACCAGGTCGCGATGGATGATCGTGGGGTGAAGATATTCTAGTTCGATGAAGTAGATTAGATGCGCAAATTTGGGAGGGAGAGGTGTAAAAGGGCGGGGCGTGATGTCAGAGGGAGGGTCGCCTGGATCGGACAGCCAAAAGTGACCTAGATATGGTACTAACGATATCAGCGTGTCTATCTGTGCGCAAAACGGCGCTCGCTATCAAGGAATTCGTGGGCGATGCCTGTCCTCCCGCACACACCTAGAGCGCGCGCCACTTGGCAGCCTACGTGCAGCACCTGCGGGCGGACGGGCAGGGTGGGGGTTCCATGCATTTAGATTAGGCAGAACAGAGGTAGACAGGTAGGGGGTGGGGGTGAAGGTAGTTACCAGCCAGAACTAGGGGGTGACAGCAACACCCGGTGATTACGGAGCGATCTCGGCAGTGAGCGCAGCACTTGGCCAGTAGGCCAGTAGCACGCCGGAGCGTGCAAACGCAAACGCATGCTTGGCTTCCAGCTTGCTGCGTTGCAAGCGATTGCACCAAGCGGTCCACCCCCATGCGGTCAGGCAAAGTCAACGACACAGTCGCCCCATGCCGACAGGCGGGCAGCCCGGCTCGCGGCCAGCTCACCGTGGGCAGCGGCATGAGGCGGCCCGGCACGCCGTGGATGAGCTTGTCCAGGCTGGTGTCCATCAGCTCCATCACCAGGCAGATGCGCGGCGGGCTGCAGGCGGGAGGGAGGGAGGGAGGGCGGAGGAGGAGGAGGAGGAGGATGGAGGGGTTGCAAGGATGTACGGTGAAGGGGTGGGGCAGCGGGCGTGTGTGTGGGAGGCGGCGCAGCGCGTACGGGTTCCATGCATGTGGCGATGGGGTTGTGCAAACAGGGGGAGGCTATCCAGGGTAAGCAGAACAAGTTAGCGTAAATAAAGGCGGTATCCTGTACGGTCAGGTGTCTTGCAGGTCAGGGTTCGGGTGATAGGTGGTGACATTTGCAAGGCAGGCAGGCAGGCAGGCAGGCAGGCAGGCAGACTGGGGGCGTCGCTTACGTGAGACAGGCCGCCAGCAGCTGCACGATGTTGGGGTGCCGGCACCGGGCGAGAACCTCCACCTCCTGCAGTGGGAAGGTGGGCGGGGCGCACCCGGGCACACGGCGACGGCCATGCTGAAAGGGCAGACGGCTTCAAGGCGCCCGGGTCTACCGGCATACGCACCCGAATCAGGCAACATGCCGACCGGCACACGGTATTTGCAATGCCCCGCGGCATGCAGTCACCCAACATCTCTCCGTACCGCATACTCGTTCGCTGACGCACGCACCTGCATGAATGTGCGCTCCAGGGAGTTGGCGTAGTGCGGCTGCGCAGCCTGAGGAGGTGCCGGTGCCGGCGCCGCGGGCGCTGCACACTCCTGCGGCAGCTCCGGCGCCCCTGCACCAGCCTCGCCGACAGCCGCTGCGCCGGCGGCCGCAGCGCCACCAGGGGCCCCGGCCCCTGGGCTGATGTCGCCGGGGGCTGCTGCGTTGTCGCCCGAGCTCGCGAGCGCTTTGACTGCACGGGCGAAGCCATCAGCACCACCTCCAGCAGCGGTGTCCCCACTGCTGGTGCCCACACTCTGGTACTGCTGCCACGCAGGTATGGGCGGTGAGGACGCAGCGTCGGCAGGGCCGCCGCCGCCTCCAGCCCCCGCGCCGCCAGGGGCTGGCGCCTCGGCAGCCCCCGCCCCTTGCGCAGCAGCAGCAGCAGCAGCAGTAGCGGATCCCGCTTGACCGCTGCCGTCGCTCCCACCTCCCTGGCAACTGCCGCTGGGTGCTGGCGGGCCCGCCCCCGCCCCTACCCCTGCCGACCCGACCTCGGGCGACACCGCCGCCTGCAGCCGCTGCCGCCAGAATCCCCCAATCCGGAGTCCTAAGCCGCCGGCGCCATCTGTGCTACCACCTGCCGTACCGCCGAGCGTGCCAACGCTCTCGTACACCTGCCAGTTGGCTGGCGGCGCCGCCGGCAAACCGCTCTCCGCCGGCGCGGCGCTGTTGCGGGCAGCGCCTGTCGGCGACTCCTGAGACGGCAGGGGGCTAGCAGCGCTTGGTAGGTTCCCGGTCCGCCGCTGCACGTGCTGCATGCCACCTTGCCCGCTGCTGTCACCACCGACGCCGACGCCGACGCCGCCCACCGTGCTCTCATACAGCTGCCAGCTGGATGGCACGCCGCCGGCCTCCCCATCCCCATCCTTCTGCATCGTCGTGCCTGCGCCCCCTGTACGGCCCAGGGTCGAGTCCACAAGCCCAGCAGAGCCAAGGGCTGCCGCAGCGTCGGAGGCGGCTGCTGCCGCGGCTGCAGCGTTCGGCGATGCGCGGCCGGCTTCCGCTGCTGCGAAGGCGGCGGGCGGCGGCGCCGGCATCCGAAGGTGCGACATGTACAGCCCCTCACTCAGGATCTTGACTGCCACCCGTTGGCCGTTGTAGATACCCTCAACCACCCTGCGGTGCGTAACACAGCCATATCGACAGAGGCACGTAAAGTTGTGGACCTTACCCTGCAGCTTTGCCCAAGACGTTCCCGACGGAAGGGCTTAACTCTCAACTGACTACGACGACGCGATACTGCTGCGTACCTCTATAGCCCTCGCACACCCATTCACTCATCCAATCAACCCACCGGTCCGCCACCCGCCCACCCACCCACCGGCCAAACGAGCCCTTCCCGCGGACCACGGGCAGCAGCGTGATTCGGTTGGGCGCCGCCGCCGGCAGCCCGACGGCTCCTGCGGCTGCAGCATCTGAGGACGCTGGCACCATGCCGCTGGCAGTGGGCGTGCGGGCCTCAGTGACGGTGGAAACCAGGAAGGAGGGCGGCAGCGAGCCGCCCTCGGCGCAGCGCACGTTGGTGAGCACGTTCTGTTTGCAGGGCGCATAGAATACAGGCAGTGAGGGGGCTGCGCTCAGTCAACTCTGCCATCACTTCTCAATTAGAACGCGGCCTTGTGTCTGTAAGCAAGCGGCCTCGACAATGAAGACTCTGATGCATCTGCAATTATGCGTGCGCACTCGCGGGACCCGGCAGTGCATCCAGGGCAGACGACCTCACGGCACCCACCTGCAGGGGCGTCTGCGCTGTCACTGGCACCAGCGCCGCCGCCGCCACCGCCTCCTCTTCCGGCGGCAGCGAGGACACAAACGATTTGCCTGCACAAAACAATACGATTGCAACCAGCATCTCAGCGACACATGGGTTCAGCATCTATTATTTATCAGTACGTGGCCAATATGAGGGATTCACATTGCATGCAGGCAAGCGCCGTGACATCGCGCGTCATGGCGTGAGTCATGGCCCCGTCCCCCAAAACATCGTGCCGAAAGCACCTGTACTCCCCCACCCCACGAGCCAGGCTCCGACTCACCCGCCAGGCTGGAGCGCTTCATGCTGCCGCCGCCCATCATTCCGCCCACGCTGCCCAGGAACGACCCCGCCGCACTCGCCGCGCCGCTCAGCAGCGACCTCGCCAGGCCGCTCGGCATCCGCGTCATGCCGCCCAGGGCCGCCGCGTGCGGGCTGCCCGGTACCGGGGAGCCAGCCGGCGACGCGCTACCTAGTGCGCCAGCGGCAAGGACCGAGGCGCTCCGCGCCGCCGGCAGCGCGCCGGCGGTGCCCGAGTTGGGGCGGGCAAAGCTGTCGGCGCGGGCGTGACGCCGCGCCGGAGGCAGCGGCTCCACTGACACCAGCAGCGCGGCGGCTCCGCTCAGCCCTGCGTCGTTGGCGGCGGCGCCGCCGTTGGTGCCGTACCCGCTATCGCCAACGCCGCCTCCGCCGCACGCCGTGGGCTGCGCGCTGAAGGAGCAGCGGTCCAGCTCCCCCAGCGTGCCGACGGTGCCCGTGGTGCGTGTGCCCAAGCCGTCGCCCAAGCCGTCCGTGCTGGCGCTGGTACCCTTGTGCTGCAGCAGGTTGCCGCCGCCGCCGCCGCCACCACCGCCGCCGCCGATGCCACCAGCGCTGCTGCGCAGCGCCTCGCAGTCGTCCCCGCCAATAGCGGCGGTGGCGGCGGCCGCGCCGCAAGTGCCGTCTCCGGCGGCAGCCTTACCGAGGGCGTAGGCCTGGCCCTGCTGGAGGCGGCGCCGCCGGCGGACCGCCCACACCGCCGCCACGGCCACGACGGCCAGCGCGGCAACACCTGCGAGAGGAGGGCACACCGCGCAGCGTATTTTGCATCAACGCACACAGCCTGAGGACCCATTGGTATGGCGTCCGGGGCTGCCTCGATTCGGCGAGCTCCATGCACGGCGTGTGATTACGGCTTGCCCTGACGGGACCGTGCTCACCTCCAAGCACCCCGCCCAGCAACGGCCCCAGGATGCTGCTACTGCCGCCGTCGGCTCCTGATGAGGCGTTGTTGGCAGCACTGCCATAAGACGCCGCGCTGCCGGGAGGGGGCGGCCGCACGGCGCGTGGCGGCGAGGCAGTCGCTGCTGAGCTGTTGCCGCGTGGATTAGTCTTGTAGTAACCTGCCGCGTGTACGAGGCGAAACTGAGGAGATTGATACGATGTGGTTCTTTGTGTCCTGCAGAGGGTGCTTGCCGGTACTGGCTTGCCCCGTGCCCCGTCTAGATACCTTGCAGAGAATCGCATGACATATCTGGTTGGCCGCTGGTCTATTCGGCCGACCCGACCGCACGCCAAACAGTACATACGTGACGGAATGCGTTTTCCCTTTCCTCGCGCTTTCTAACACACGCGACGTGCGGGTTCCTCTTCCCTGCAACGCACACTCACATCCCACAGGTGTCAGCGAGTCCACACACTCCAGCGGCAGGGGCCGGCCGCAGTACATGGTCGCGTTCTGTCGTGGCGGCACGCATTAAGAAGCCGTTTCATGTCAGTCAGCAGGTCAGGGCAATCCTGCATCGCCGCGCAACGCCCGCATGCCACACACCACACCCACACACTGCATGATCATGCCGCACTCGCAACCCCGCCACCATTTGATTGGGATGGTACTACACACACACACACACACACACACTATGTCTGCTGTTCTCTCCCTTGTGATCTCTAACACACACACACACACACACACACGCCCGGCCGGCCGGCCGGCCGGCTGCCCGCACAAGAGCCCGCATCGCACGAAGGAGACCTTGAACGCTCACCTGAAGCCACAGCAGGTACCCAGTGAGCACAGGCTTGGCCGCCCCCAGCATGCTCCAATCCATGTCAACACCGACGGTGAACACATCGAGATACCTGCAACCGCAATTGCACCGACCACCCATACACATTACTGCACTGGTGGGAACATACTGCAGGCGGCGCAGCACGCAATCACCAACGCAGCTTGATGGCATGGCGTGGTGTTCCCTGCCCAAACTTACGTGGTCACGGCCGGCCAACAAAAGGACACGACATCCTCTGGGATGGCTGCGGGGGAAGTCACGGGGGTGCTGCGGCGCACAACAATGTGCGGGCAGGCAGGCCGGCGGGCAGCACACACAGGACACATCGTCAGTGGCTGTAACTTCCCAAGGCATGGGTGCACTCCTGATGCGCCGGGCGTGCAGTGGCCGGACCCCTCATTTGCTGCCCGCTTCCTCTCCACCTCCGCCGCCCTGCCCATACTGAATACGGCACGCACGTCGTGTTGCAGCCCGCTGCAGGCAGCAATGGGGTGTACGTCTGCGGCCCCGGCGGAGCAGGCAGCGGCCGCGGGGCTGTTGTGGTAGCCCTGGAGAAGTAGGGGTCCGGCAAGCACGCCACTGCGAAGCAGCGTGCGCACGCGGGGTGTTGCTTTATCAGAGCTCTCGTGCAGGAGATGGAACGGCCGTATGGGCGGCTCGCAAGGCCAGCCGGTGCGGCGCTCGCTCCCCATCTCACCCGCCGTCATCCCTAAAACAGCCTTCCACAGTGCGATACTACACCGCCCCTCTCGCACCAGCCGCTACGACCCGCCCCGCCCAGCCGCCAGCACTCACGGTTCACGAACGCCGCGTTTTTCATGTGCAGCAGCGCTCGGTCGCCTGGGCTGGTGGCGCCCAGAGTGTCCAGGCCAGGTGACATGAATATAGGGTCTGCGCAGGCCGGACAACGCCGCCAAAGCAACAAAACGGTGCGCACGAGTATGCCGTTGGCAACCACGAAAGCGGAGTGGCGTTGTGCGCCAAGGCAAAAGCCATGCGGCAAAGGCCCATGCTGTGATGGTGCGGGGCCGTCCTGCGCTCCATATTGATAGCCCTGGCCCCAAACACAAACACCCCTTCACCCCTTTGGTGCCCCGGTGGACACATAGCGCGAGCACAAACAAACAGTGCGGGCGCTGCGGCCAGCCGGCTGGTCGCGGTGGTGGTGTACCCGCCGGACGCGTGATACCCTCCGCCCGCAGCCCCCTGCCCTCTGTTGACTATTCACAGCCCACGCCCGCGTCCCCGCTCTCTTGAGTTGGTTTGGGGATACCGCCCATTGATAACTACGTGCGTGTCGCGCAAATGCAAAAGCAACTCGAACCCTAACCCGAAATAACACATGTATTCCACACACACCTTCTCGGAAGTTGATAATCACCACGCCCGAAAAGGTGAGATGGCTGTTGTTTCCCAGGACAACCTGTGGATACGTCCAGGTGACGGGTGCTCAGTTCGCGCCCGGAGGCGGGGGGGGGGGGGGGCGACACTGGCACACGAGGTGGCTGATATTGACCTTGCTTCACTGCAATGAATCCCTCCCTGATATGGTGGAAGCTCCCTGACTTGCATATATCAGCCCCTGGACACGCCGCACAACCTCTTACCGTCCGCTTCACAGTGGGGGTCGCCATGTTAATTACGGGCCAAGCTCCCCAAGTCCGAGGCACTATGCTGAACGTGCGATTGATGAATATCGGTATGGATGCAATAAGGAAATCGGAGGGCTGCAGGTCTACGCGCGCTGCGCTTATCACCGCAGTCTCCACGTCGGGGTTAGCCATCGCGGCCACGAGCTCCTTGCCATTCATGCATTCCACAGATATTGACTCCGCGCCAAACCCAAGGAACAGCACCAAGACGAGCGTCCATATTTGCCCAGGCCGCAAAGCGTGTTGTGCCTCATACATAGTATTGATAGTCTCGTAAACGCACAGCAAGCATGTTCAACATGCTGACGGGCACCGAGTCCGCCCAGAGTGAGAAGAGTGTGGCCAAACCGCGAAGCCTATTGGAAATGTGTGCATTCCATCAATACTGTAAAGCAGAAGAATTAAGTCCACACTTCGTATCTTCAGTGTTCAACTTGGTGTTCAAAATTGTCTATTACATAATTGCATGCGGAATCGGCCTCTCTGCCGCGAGTCTTGCAGAGTTCCTTGTAGAAACAACTTAAGCATATGAAGAATAGCACGGCCGGTACTTTGACTGGAGCAAAGTTCCTTATCTCCCATGTCGCACGGTGCCAATGGCCTTGTTCCCGTCGGCCCTTGCCGCGCGGGACTTGTCCCGTCGGCCCTCACGCTACAACGGCCATTACGTTTCCGCACTTGCGCACAAACAGCCTGGGGCGGCCGCAGTTCCAATTTCAGTTGTTGGCCGGTTATGCGCGCGTGTAAGGATGCAGATTACAATTGGAGGGATAGCCCCACAAGCGGGAGCACGCCGCACCCACGCCGCGAGGGACCATCTCCAGCCCAGAGAGACAACAACCATGTAAGCCGCTGCAGTAAGGCAACTACACATCACCCAGGACGTCTCCCCCAGCGCCTTTTACCTCACTACTGGCCGTCTGGTCCACGCGAGCTGGCTTGTTTCAACAGCCCAGCTAGCTTGGCTTTGCCACCCTTGCCCAGCAGCGCCCCAAGTTTGGAGGAGGTAGCCGGTGGCGGCGCAGAGGCAGCAGCATCAGCGCCGGTAGCCTCCGTAGCTACGGCTGCGGAAGCACCAGCGGGCGGTTGAGCCGCCGTCGCTGCTGCTGCCGCCACCGCCGATACTGCAGCAGCCGCGGTCGCGGCCATTCCCATCGGCGGGGCCGCTGATGGTCCCGTCGCGGAGGCCTGAGCGGCTGCCGTGCCTCCTGGGTTGCGGCTCTGGGCTACCCCCTCACAGTCCATAGCCGCCTCGAAGCGCCCTCTCAGGCCCCGGCCGGCGACACCCCTAGCGCTCGCCTCCTCCTCCTGGTCGTCCTCCTCCTCGTCGGCCCCACTCTCGTTGTCCCACCACGACGCCCCGCCATTCGTTTGCCGTGCGCCGCCCTCCAGCCCCGCGCTTGCCCCACTGTGCCCTGCTACAGCCAGCCGCTCGCGCTGCTCGTCATCCTCCTCCTCGTCGTCCTCCCCACTACTGCTACTCGCCTCGTCAGCCAGCCGCGCCAGCTCAGCCTCCAGGCTGGCGCTGTCCAGCAGTCGGGCTGCTACAACGGCCGCCGCCGCCCGCTGCTGCTGCTGCCGCTGCTGCCGCTGCTGCATCTCCTCCACGTCCGCCGCCGCGGGTGCGGCCTTGCCGCCGCGGCCAAACGCGGCTCCCAGCCCCGCTGCCGGCCAGCCGGCGCCTGCGCCGGTGCTGGCTGCGCCGCCGCCTTCACGCGCGGCTCGGCGGCTGCGCTCGGAGGCCTCCCGCACGCGCTGCATCCACGTGGCCATGTCCACAGGGAAGATGGTGAAGTCCGGGTCCGCCACCAGCTCCTGGACGTGCCGGTCGTTGGAGACCACCATCACCTGCGCACGTGTACGTGTACTGTAAATTGTACGTGCGGCAGTGATGATAAAACACGCAGCCCGGAGCAGCAAACGACATGGATTGCTTTGGGAGCAGCCGCCAAGTGGCAATGAGCATGGCCATGGGCGCAGAAATGCCGTGAGCACGTGAGCGCTTGTGCTTGTTCTGTGCCTGTCCATTCAGGCTCGGCTCTTAAGAACCAGCGGCCGTGCAAGCGCATGTGCCCTTGATCTGCAGCCAGAGCACCGCTGCTGCTGAAGACCCGCTGTGTGCATGCGGCCGCGCACCACCACCACCACCATCACCACCACCACCACTCCAATACCACTCGTCCAGCACCACCAGTCCGACATCCCCACTCACGTCGCTGGCGCCCAGCTTCTTCCACTGCGCCGCCGCCCGGCCAATGTACGTGTCCGCCTCGCTGCGCGCCGAGAACACCGCCCGCGCGCGGCCGCCCAGCTGCGTGGCGGCGGCAGCGGTTGCAGGCAAAGGGTATGGAAAGCGACAGCAAGGCGAGAGGCAGAGTGAGTACCAGGCTCTACTGGGCCCATGGGCGCGTGAGCGGCGAGTCGCTGAAAGACCCGGTACTGGTGATGCGGTGGTGTCTGTGATGGCTGTGATGGTTATGCTAGGAGTGATGGTTTGTAGTGGTTTGGTAGTGTTGGGTGCGGGGGGTGACGTGTGGAGCTGGGACGGTATGGGGATGAAGCCTGGAGACGGCGCCGCCGGAGGCGTTTTCACGCATGCAACGCGCCGTGTACGCGTGCACACCCACCTCGATGTACCGGTTCTCGGTCTGGTTGGACCCCATGGCGTCATAGATGACGTACACGCTGAGCGGTTGATTGCCATGATAAAGACGTACGTACGTACGTACGTGTGCGGGGGCAGCGGCAGCGCGTCAGTCACAGAGCGCAGCGGCACGGCGTAACGGTGTGGCGGACCTCCTCAACGACTCGGCCTACAGCGCATGCCCTCAGCCACCACCCGCCGCGCAGGCCTCTAGTGCTGTGTGCGCGTGTGGCCAGGAGTGGCGGTAGATACACACATTGGACTGCTGCGATGGTACGGCACACCACATTGTACTGCACTCACGTGAAGCCGGTGGCGGCGCCGTACTCGGCCGCCATGCGGTTGAGCGCGTCACGTGCGGCCTGTGGGCGTTCATGTTTTTGTTCCGGTTACACGATGCGTCGAGAAGAACAAAAAACGCCCATCCATGCACCACCGCCTGCCTGCTTCAGATTTGTCCTTCTCCCGCCACGCTACGCACGTCGTCGTCGCCGGCGGCGGCCTCACCCTAGTACGGCACTCCACCAGCCGGCCCATTGCGCCGCCCACCCGCCCGCCCGCCCCGCCCGCATGCCTCCACCCGCCTCAGTGCCTCACCTCCATGCCGCCCGCCGCCAGGCCGCCGCCACCCGCCACCAGCGCCTTAAGCTCGGGTGTGGCCAGGATGGTGTTGTAGCCGTCCACCAGCACCACTGGCGGCTGCTGCTGCTGGCTGCCACCGCGGCCGCCTGAAGCCAGCTCCCTGAGCCGTCATGAAAGGGCGGGCAGGCGGGAGAGAGCGAGCGAGCGCAGGGGCAGGGGATCAATGACAAGGTGGGTTAACAGTGGGGATACGCAGCTGTGGGAAAGCAGGGCATGAGCCGGCAGCTCGGCAGCAGTGCCGCGGGGATGGGAGTTGGGAGGTCGGACGCCAGCAGCAGGGAGCCGTAGAGACGGAGGGCAGGGGATGCAGGCGCGCGCGAACTTGACGACACGCACGTGGCAGCGCGTGCATGCGAGGCCATATCCGAGTGAGGGGCACCGTGCGGCTCCACGTCGGACCGGTGGCCATTCCGGTTCGGCCGCCCGCTGCAGCCCCGTGGCGGGGTACAGGCAATCAAGGCATGCGCACTGCCCCCAAGCCTGCACACCTGGTGCGCCCAGATTTCCGCAGTGCATCTAACTCGGCCTGCAGGGAACAAGAGGCAGCCGGCAAACCGGCTCAGGCCAGTACAGCGCAGCACGAAGCAGCTGCGTCCACCTGACTCTTCCCACAAATGTCATCATCACCACCAACATCCACACACGGGGAGTTTCAACGCAAAGAATACACAGTAAAGTGCCAGCCACCCGGGGGAATCGGAGTGAACTATTCCGCCCCCTCCTCCCCCCCACACACACCTTGACCGCGGCCGCCTCCTGGCGCCGCTCTTCATCGGACTTCTTGCGCCGCCGGTACGAAGAGCGCTTGAGCGGCCCGGTGGGCTTCTGTGGCGTTCATTTATTTGTGCGGAGGTTCGGCGCAAGCGTGGGCGTAGTCAGTGAAGGAGTGGCCTGGAGCTCGGGCACAAGGGTTGCTTGCGACCAGGGAGCGGTGTTTGCGTGGGTTCGGGGGCAGTTGGCACCTAGAATGAACCGCGCGAGGCTCACATCGATCACGTGCCACGCGATTGCACGCCCGGCCCGTCGGCCCCTCCCACCCCCGCACACCCATCCCCATACGCCCCCACAATGCACCTTCTTGCTGGAGGCTGGGTCTGCGGCGGTCAAGATGATGGGCTCCCCTGCAGTGGCGGGATGCTGGCCGGGCGAGGAGCCTGCGGCACCGCCCTGAACGTGTGTGTGCGTGCGTGCGTGCGTGCGTGTGGACGCCGCCCAGCAGGGCGTGGGGCAAAGTCAGCAAACACATATCATACACTGAGCGCCAGCTTCAGCCTGAATGTACTGAGCTCACACGCACTAAAAGTTAACAGCAAGCTTTGCGAGTTGGCATTTCGATGTTCCTGGCCGCGCGTGGCCTAGGCACGCCCTGCTCGCTCACCTTGCCGTCAGCCTTCCGGCTGGTGCCAGCGGCCACAACCACGAGTGCGGCACTGCGCCCGCCACTGTGCCACGGCTGCATACGTGTGGCGTGGGCCACCGACAAGGAGGCATATGGCTGCAGCTGCCAACCCCCATGGTGGCTGGGAAACGCTCGGCGGGCAAAGGGGCATGCCGCAAGCGGGTTGCAGGGCGGCATTGCCGAGGAAGGGACAGGTGCCCACGTCCAGTCTACCACACAAGTGCTTAGTAGGCTGGAGCGGGCCGCTCTTTCATGTGCATACTATATGCAGAACGCAATGATGTGGGTGCAACGTGGAATAAAACTCAGTTCCTAAACACGCCCAGGCTGCATCGCGCGGGAGCGCCAGTGCACCAAGGAAAGGTAACAGTAAGAGCAGCTCGTTGTGACTGTAAGTTGTGATGCTATAAAATGCATGGTGACAAAAACTGCATTATGCATCACAGGCCGGCATGGGCGCTTAGGGAGGTGTTGCACGCGGTTTGAGAGACGCAGCAACTGCAGATAACGGAGTGCTGAAAGTAATACAGTAGAGCATTGGTGGGCTTCGCAACAAGTCAAGAAAACTTTGCGCTCAACCAGAATTTATTAATTGCCGACTTGGCCACGCGAGCCTAACCCAATTTTGCAGCAGCTACTTCAAGTTCAGCTGTGTTGATTGCTGAATTACGTTTCAGCTTTCCTGGCTTACCCGCCGCCGCGTATATTTGCAATTGCGCCCTTGAAGCGCCTCTCATTCCCGTGATGACTGCAAAACAACATGTGCTGGGCTTCAAGCTCAATTCGGCATCCGGTCATTCGCTAGGCTGCTTTGGCTCCTCTCGGCCGGTCGCGGCCGTGGGCCGGCTTCGTGGTTTGGGCCGCTCCGACACGGCAGCCCTTGGCTTCGCCGCGGCTGTGCAGGCGCAGCAGCCGTCACGCAGGACGTGCGTGCAAGTCGCAGCAGGGCGCCAAGGTGGGGCCTGTTGTTGTTGTGAGGGTGGGGGTTCGTGGGTCCCTGTGGCTTGGAAGCTGAAAGGCCGCGCAGGCGCACGGGCTGCGCAGGCTGGCTGCGTCTGCAGCAATGTAGAAAGAGAACAAACACAGGAGCTGTCACTGGTGATGGTTGACGGTGGTATTTGCTTGATGTGGGCTCTTTACAGAGGCTCCGCCTGACCCGGCGCCCAAGCGCATCGCCGTGAAGCAAGACGCAGGTGGGCTGGCGCACCCGGGTGGTGCAGGGGGGGGGTGCGCTGACGGCCTGACGGCGGGGAGGAGGAGGAGGATGAACCGTGGCTTACAGTGCAGTACATGATATGTTTTGGCTTGGGGCCAACGCATGGCAGCAGCCCTTCGCTCATAGCATATCTCTCAGCCCCAATCCTTTGCGCCTGCCTTTGCGCCTGCCGTCCGCTTGACACAAGCCACTCACCTCGCGCCACACCCTGTAACCGGTCCCCTCTCTCTCAACCTCTGCCCGGCCCTGGCATTACTCTCGGCTGCACAGCCGCGGTGGTGCCCGAGGCGCACAAAGTGTTTGATGAGATTGTCATCAACGTCAAGGCCGGCGCGGGCGGCAACGGCGAGGTGGTGCCAGCGGGGCGCGGCCGCTACGTGCCCAACCACAAGTACAAGCCGGGTGGGTGCTGGGAGCGGCGCGGCGCGGCGTGGCGCGGTTCATTAGGTCGCAGGCGAAGAGGTCCCGACAGCGCCATTGGAGCGGTGCTGAGGTGGTGGCTGGGCTACGGAATCCACCCACACGGCCGCACACACATCCTCCCCCCTGCCCCCCCCCCCAAACAGGCGGCAACCAGCCGAAGACCATCTGGCTGCCTGCCTCGGAGCCGGGCGACGGCGCGGATGGTGGAGACGTGGTGCTGGTGGGTTACTGCTGCTGGGCTGGGGCTGGGGCTGGGGCGGAGGCTGGGGCTGGGGGCGGGGGCGTGGGTGGGGCTGGGGCTGGTGCATCGAAGCAGGCAAGGGAGAGGTAGCGGCCGCGCGGGAGTCCATGTTCGGAATGCCCCAGAAGCAGCGGCAGTAGGGCATGCCCACAGTATGGCCATGTCATTGTTCGCTCATGCCCTCGCATGCGGTTGCACACCATAACCCTTCACCTCACGCCATGTCGCGCCGCCCTGCGCCGCGCAGGTGTGTGACCCCGGCGTGGACTCGCTGCTTCACCTGCACGCGGGCAGCGGCGGAGCAGGCGGCAAGAAGGCGGCGGCGGGCAAGGGCGACGCGGCTCGGCCGACCTTTGCGGCGCGTGACGGCTCCAACGCCAACCCCAACACCGGCAGCGGCGGGCCCAAGCGCAATGCTGATGTGAGCAGGGCGTGCCGCAGCATGACGTTGCGTGGTGGGGTGGGTGGGGTGCGGTGGGGTGGGGTGGGGTGGGGTGGGGTGGGGTGGAATGCACAGTCGGGCGGGGCGTAGTGGGGCAGGGGCAAGGTGTTAGCAAGGCGTGGTTAGCGAGGGTCGTCGGGGACTTGAGCGTAGCGTGCAGCTGCAGCCACATGCGCGTGCAGGGCGCAGCATGGGGTTGGGCGGCGCCTCAGGTACAAGGGAGACGGCTTTGGTTCTGCTCCCACGTTTCCTCCCACGGCGCTGGCACACGCACCTTGCACACGCCCCGCCGCCCCGCCGCCCCGCCGCCCCGCCACTCCGCTGCGTCCCTTCACACCGCAGATCAAGAAAGCCAAGACGCCGGCGCTGGAGATCCCGGTGCCGCCCGGCACGGTGGTGAAGCGCAAGGGCACGGGGGCGCTGCTGGGAGAGCTGCTGCAGCCGGGTGCGTGCGTGCGGGCGTGCCGGTGTGCTAGCGTGGCGTGGCGTGAAACCATGAGGAAGTGACTGGACCTATAAAACGCACTGCACTCGACTGTCGGGGCGGCGTGTGTGGCTTCCTACTCAGCAGCAAGGCGCTGGGCCGGTTTTGGGGGCGAGGCGGAACGTTTTGTCTTGTATCTAAGTGTGTTGCGGCGCTTGAGGTGGCCTGGCGGTGTCGCTGCTTGCCGATACACAAAGCCCTCTGCACGCCTCGCAGCCGCGTCACAGGTCGCGCTTGCAGCCAGCAAGTCCCTGCCTGCTTTGCCTGGGACAATCACGCACACGCGCACGCGCATACCACACCTGTCAGCACCGCCTTACCAAACCTTGCCACGGACCCCCAATCACACGCTCGCGCGCGCTGCCGTGCCCACAGGCCAGCGGCTGGTGGTGGCGCGCGGGGGCGCGGGCGGCCACGGCGTCATGGCGCCGTCGCGGGAGCAGAACCGCGCGCGCGTCAGCCGGGCGGAGCGGGAGGCGCGGGTGAGGCGGGGGCAGACCGGGCTTCGGGGAGAGTGTAGCCGTGTAGGTTGGAGAGGAGGGAGATATGAACGGCAAAGCAAGTAACGGGACAGCGCGAGGGAGGGATGTTCGACCAGAGGGAGGGCTCCCCGTCGTGGTCGCGCATCCGCTCCATCCAACGCGCGCATACCTGCCGCCGATTCTCGCCGCCGCTCCCGTCCCTTGACCCACAACCGCAACCGCAACCGCAACCGCAACCGCAACAGAACAAGGGCGTGGAGGTTGTGGAGGTGGACGACGCCGGCTGGCGCGAGGACGTCAAGGGGCAGCCTGGGCAGCAGCTGGGGCTGACGCTGCTGCTGCGGGTGGTGGCTGACGTGGGGCTGGTGGGCTTCCCTAACGCCGGCAAGAGCTCGCTGCTCAAGGTGCGGTGTGTGTTTGGGAGCGGGTGGCTGGATGACGTGTCTTGCCTTGGAACTGTCAAGCTGTGGTTGGCATGGCCGTGACAGTGATTCATGTCTTAGGCTTTTCAACGGGCTCGAGTGGGGGTGCTGATGCCCGGGGCACCTGCCCCCGGCCCGGGATGCCCGCCCACTGCGAGCACCCACCGCCGTTCCGACCCTGTCCCAACCCTGCAAAGTGCCCCCCCCCTTTCCTCGGCACTGCGTTATGGATTACACACCATCCATGGATGGCTACCCCCCTTTCCTGTTCTGCCACCTTCCCTGGATCCTTGCAACACCCCTTGCGCGCTGTTTCCCCCTTTGCTCCCTTGCCTCCGTGGCCCCCTGCAGAGCCTAACGCGTGCCTCCCCCACCATCGCGCCCTACCCCTTCACCACGCTCATGCCCAACCTGGGTGTGCTGTCCGCGGGCGGCGGCGCCAACAAGGCCGTACTGGCTGACCTGCCCGGACTCATCGAGGGTGAGCCGGGGCCAATGGGGAGGAGGAAGGGAGGTGTGGTTAGGCGGGTCGCTGCGGTGCAGGTCGCGAGGTAGGAGGGCGCATGGGTGCATGGAAGGTGCGGGAAGGTGCGGAGAGGAGGTGAGCGCGGGAAAGGGTTGGCTCGCGTCCTGCACGGGCACCGCCCCAGCGCGGGTTCCGTAGCCAGGGGGCCAACGACTGGGCTAGTAAGGGCCGACAACTACCTCCGTCACCACCCACTGCATACTCACTGTTTGTTTGTGTGTTTATATGTTCATGTGCCCCTTACCCCCACCCCCGTCATATATTTAACATGCATGGAACCCCCACCCGCAGGCGCGCACAAGGGCCGCGGCCTGGGTCGCAACTTCCTGCGCCACCTGCGCCGCACCTCCGCGCTGCTGCACGTGCTGGACGCCTCCGCGCCCGACCCCGTCACGGACTACTACGCAGGTAGGTCAGGGCGCAGCGGCCCGGGCTGGGCTGGGATGGATTGAGCTGCTGGGCTGGGCTAGGCAGGGACGCCGGAGGGCACTGAGCTATTGGTTGGAGAGCTGCAGGCGCGTGGGGCCGCCACATGCTTACGCTTGCAACCTCGCCACATAAGCTCGCGCCACCCTTCACCCGTACGGTACTACACAACCCCTCCCCTGCTCCTTGCCCCCCTCCAACCCTGAACCCACACCTCCCACACTCCTAAATGCACGGAATCTCCATCTCACCCCGCCCGACCCGTACTTTCCCCCTTCCCTGTATACCTGGCTACTCCTTCTCCTCCTAACTCTAATGCGTGTAACTCCCCCACTCCCCATTCCCCGCCAGTGCGCGAGGAGTTGCGCATGTACAACCCCGACTACTGCGCGCGGCCGCACGTGGTGGCGCTAAACAAGATGGACCTGCTGGCGGCGGCGGCGGCGGCGGGGGCTGGGGCGAGCGAGGAGGCGGCGGCGGCGGCGGTCGTATCGCGCATGAAGGAGCTGGTGAGTGAATGGGGGCTGGTCGTCGGAGCGCTGTGGGAAAGGAGTGCGGGTGGGGGCGCGGGCGCGGGCGCGGGCGCGGGCGCGGGTGCGGTGCGGGCGCGGGCGCGGGCGTGGGCTCGGGAGTAAATGGGTTTGATATGGCTGCGGCGTGGCGCTGCCCCGCAGCTTCCTGTGTTTGGTCTGGTCGGTCACCGCCGCCGTTTCAGCGCCGTGCACACAATACTGTTACCGATGACCGGACACGTGTGCCACTCTTGCTTCCTTGCCTGCTGGGCGGCTGCGGCTGCGGCTGCAGGTGACGGCCATCCGCGGCGCGGCGCAGACGCAGGCGGCGGAGCACGCAGAGCACAGCTACGAGGGGCCGGTGCCCGTGCCGCCCATCTCCGTCGTGCCCTGCAGCGCCGCGACGGGTGCGTTTTGCGTCCACGGCTGGCTGCTCACGAGCCTGCCTGTGCCCGCTGCAATTCCGCATCCATAAGGCATGCGTGTGCCAGCTGTTGCGCTTCACCGTTGCCTGGGCCGCGTGTGAAGGCCAGCCCGCCTGCGCACCGCCCCGGCTTGCGGCACCCGGCTGTTCCGATGCCCTGCTGAATGAAGCATCCGGCGTACGGCCTGCACGCGCTCCTAATGCGTTTCCATGCGTGTGCATCGTGTCCGCCCACCCGCCAGGTGAGGGGCTGAAGGAGCTGGCGGCGGCGCTGCAGCGGGCGCTGGGCGCGGCGCGGGTGGCGGAGCCGGACGTCCTGCGCTCGGCGCCCGACACACTGGCGGAGGCGCGCGGCAACACCACCGCTGCCGCGGCGGCGCCGCCGGCCACAACAACGGCTGCGGCGGTGTCGGCGCTGTCAGCAAGCAGCGCCCGCAAGGCTGCGGCGGCGGCGGCGGCGGAAGGCGCGGAGCGGCAGCCGGTTGCAAGCACCAGCGGGCGCGGCGCGCCGGCGGCTGTGGCAGCAGGGGCCGGGGCGGCAGCAGCGGGCGCGGGCGTGGCGATGGCGTCAGCGGCGGCTGTAGGCCGACGGAAAGCAGCGGCGATGACGCCGGGCGCGCCGCCGCCACCGCCTGCGGGCTGGGATGATGGCAGCAGCAGCGGTGGGGGTGGCGGCGGCTGGGGTGCGGACGCCAACGATGCAGCGGCGGACCTGTCTCCGGAGGAGCTGGCGGCATTCAATGAGCGGTGTCGGTCACTGGGACTGATCGATGAGAAGGTGCGTGCGAGCACACGTTTCGGACGTGCCGGCATCTTGTGACCGCCTCCGCGCACGTGTATCGTGCTTCCTAGCATTGCTGCGACGCGCGTGGCGGCCCTCCGGCGCCAAGCGATCTGTCTTCCTACATCCGCGACGCGTTGTATACCGTAGTCTGCTGGGGCGCATCTACCTCCCTGAGCCTGCCGCACCGCGACAACTGATTGCGTGCCGCTCCCACAACACCAACACCACCACCAGGGCAACTTCACGGGCGTGCGGCTGCCGGACGACGAGGAGGCGGCGGCGGTGGTGGCAGCAGGCGGCAGCAGCGCAGCAGGCTTCGCCGAGGACGACCTGGTGAGAGAGTTAGAGCGCGGCTGATCCCAGCCCCTCCCCCCACCTGGCCACTTGGTCGCAGCGCCTTCTGACTCCCATCCTATACCCGCAACGCCACCTCCACCCCGTGCCCCCATTCCCACCTAATGCCCTCACCTCCACCGCCCAACACGCCCCACCCACAGAACGCGGCCTCGCCCTGGCTGGACGCGCACGGCGCGCACAGCCCGGGCGCCGGCGCGGGCATGGGCGACACCATGGACGCGGCGGACGGCGGCGGCGAGCCCGACTGGATGGCGGAGCTGGAGGGTCTGGACGAGCAGGCCATGGTGGGCTTGGGGTGGCGTGTGTGTGCGTGTGGAGAGGGAAGTTCATTCCAACAACCAATCCGACCGTGTGTGTGTGTGAATAGTAGCCCGATATGGGTGTGTGGAAGGAGCAGGAGCAGTAGGAAAGGCACGGGGAGCGCGGTGCGGGGGCCACGCATGACACAGCAGGAGGAGCTCGGGGGACTGTTCGCGTACGGTTTGGAGTTTGACGGGAGGATGGCATGAGTCAGGTTTCAGCCGAGCGCTGCCTGCTGCTGACCAGGGCTGGCGACCAGACATGAGCATAGCAGCAACGAAGATCGTAAGTATCAGCATGCCGAACGAACTTCATTGCACCCGACTCCCACAGGCGGCGGTCTTGGCGGAGCTTGAAGCTGAGGAGGCGGCCGAGGCAGCGGCTGCAGCCGCTGCCGCTCCCCTCACAAGCGCCACCGGGCGGACGCATCAACAGCAGCAGGCACGCACACGCACGGCTGCGGCCGCCACCGCTGCCGCGAACAACACGGAAGGCGACGAGGGCGAGGGCGACGACGGGGACGAGGACGGGGACGGCGAGGCACTGGTGAAGATGGCGGGTGCGGACGACCCGGACGCGGCGCTGGTGGGTCTCAGCCTGGAGCAGCTGCTGGCCATGGAGAAGGACGACTGGCCCGACAACGGC
This sequence comes from Chlamydomonas schloesseri, assembly GCA_016834595.1. Classification (NCBI taxonomy): domain Eukaryota; kingdom Viridiplantae; phylum Chlorophyta; class Chlorophyceae; order Chlamydomonadales; family Chlamydomonadaceae; genus Chlamydomonas; species Chlamydomonas schloesseri. Next base: position 1,646,488 of record JAEHOD010000002.1, read on the forward strand.
GCGCCTAAGGGGCTGCTGTAGGCAGGCGGCCTGGTTGGTGCTGCAGGCTGGCATTGCGTGTGAGGCGCTGCTGGCGTGGTAGCGTCTGCGCACTGGGGGGTAAAACCTGACGGGTGCGGCGTATGTGTTTGAAGGCACAAGGGCGGCAGACAGACTCAAGTGCGTTTCGGGTCGCTTTTGCTGTGTCACACGGTGGCGAGCCACGCTTGTTGGGATGATGGCAGGCGCGGGCGCGGAGGCTTGCTGAGGTGCGCGACATTTGTGACCGTTTCATCGGCTGCGTTATTTTGTAGCTGCCCCAAGTACGCAGCAGGGCGGCCGCACGCTGTACTAGAATGGCCGAGCTAGGCTTAAAGCTAGGGGCGAGCAGGGCGGCGCTGGGCTGGTTCGGATGGCACGTGACCATTTCCTTATGCGAACCGACACCCAGGTCTATGGGCCTTGTGCAACTTTGTACGTGGCTTCCTTCTACGCAGCTGCGCGGCGTTGCTGGAAGCCGCTGTGGCATCGCCAGTCAGATCCACGGAGTACGGGCACATTATCATATTGCGCCCTTTGCGCAACACAGAGCAGCGCAGCTGCGGGTCCTCCCTTCCCAGTAGTTCTCCGCACAGAAATTTGAGGGTGGCTAGCCCAGGCCGCGCGCTATAGGCGCGGCCCAGGCGTACGTGGCGCGAACGTGATTTTGGCCAGCGCACACTGGGCTGCGCCCTGGTCACCACCCTGTGAAGCCTTTTAAGCAACCTAAAGTTTCTTTTGGCCGGAGAATCGCGGGTGTAAGCCACGGTGTCAGCGTTTGCAATATGTTCGTCACGCGGCGTTGATGACGCTTGTCTTCGCGTTTTAGGCTTCTATACCGGAGAAAATAATGTCAGGTGAGAGGCCGCGGGGATGCCGGTGTCGAGGGCGAGTTTCGACTGGCGGGGCAGCTGGGCTCGCGACTGAAGCGGGATCGAGGACCGCTGACTGATTGGCACGTTTGCGCGTGGGGTTGACAGCGCCAACAGTGATTTAAGTCAGTAATGAAGCCAAAATACGCACGCGCTAAATGTTTTGGGGGTTCTGCCGCACCTCAGGCTACTTGACGTCTTCACCGCTCGGACCAACCGTCAACGTCGTGGACGCCGTTGCAGGCTTGGTTGCAGGCGCCGTCGTGAGGCCTGACCGTAGGAGCACTTTTCATGATGGTTCCGCCCATCGCGTGCACAATTCATCCAGATCACGGCGCAAACGGCTTTGAAGGGGCCTACAGCAAGGCGGGGCCAGCGTTCCAACAAACCGATGCGCGCGGCCGCCCCTTGATGTGACACAGGTTTATTTCTCCGGGCTGCTGGCCGCTCCGCAATACAGTCTGATCCAGCTCAATGTCCAGTGCATTTAAGCTGTGTTGGTATGTACATGCGGAGTCGCTCCCACACCTGCGTTTTCCCCTGGCCCAGGGGAGGTCCCGCCTGCTGGTCAAGCCACAGGCTGCTGCTGTCATGTGCCCTCAACTGCATCTTATTAAGTTGCTGTGTAGCCCACACGCATACATGCCGTTATAAAATTTTAGGGGCTGGACCTATATGATGCATATGTTTATGTGAATGTGTCTCTTGGCTGCACAGAGCCTGTGCGTTTGTGCGCGCGTGTGTGTGTGGGGGACCCGTTCCCCAGTGCGCAAATGGCATGGATTGCAAGTCAAGTGTTTGTAAGTGTTTGTACGTTTACTGAGCCTTGCGCAAACATGTAATGCTGCAGTGTGTTTATGTGATGCACTTTCTTGATTTTTACAATGAATGGAATTTGAATTGCGAACTGGCGCGTGCAGGGGAGGGCGTGTGCCAGGGTTGTGCTTGCCTTGCATGCTGACCTGTGCTGACTACGCTGGCCATGGATGGAGAGGTGCCTGCATACCGCGATCATTAATGGACACCAGCGAATAACCTAATAAGTTGTTGTCATAATTCACTAAATCCACGTGTGACTCAAAGCACATGTACTTGCGTGATTGATTTGAATGTGGCTGGAATCGCGAGCGAGCTAAGATGCGTGCTGCCTAGGGCCCACGCACGTTGCTTGTGTGCAGGCCCCTGATGTATGAGTCCATATACGGCTCGCGGTGTGCGCGCATGCATCACACGTGCCTGGCGGCTGCATGCTGTAGGCGCCCTAAACTAACCAACGAATGCGCTGCAGTGCACTTTCACAATGTGTGTGTGACTGCTGCCGGGTACTGCTGAGACCCCTTGGACAGTGCGCAGTGGCAGTATTGTGTCACGTCCCTGATGACACCTCATTTCGTACACCTCTATCTGGCTGGCTGGGCACTACACTTTTGCGGTCGGACCCCCACACACGCCTGCGACGTGTGAGCACCCGCCGAGAGTTTGCGACTGACCACGTGGCGTGATGACAGATTGCAAATGCGCACGTGGGACCATCGAGGGGCCGGCTGCCCGTGGAAGCCGCCGCAATGCTGGGACGACGGGGTTGTGGGTACTTCTGATTGTTGACTGCGGCATGTTCAGCGCTTTATCAGCCGCAGAACCTTATTATGTCAACTTGATATGATGTTCGTACAGAAGTGGTAACAACCATGTTTCTCCATGCGCACTGAGCACCCGCACAACACCAAGTGAGCACGAGTGTGCGTCTAGTGCGTCCTCTGGTACTTTTTACGGTGTCTTTCCACTCTTGCTCAGCAAGTACCGTATGATTATTTATGCGCGGTTGTTTGCTCTGTTGGCGTCTGGAATTGCAAAAAGGCTGGCTGCAGGATTGGCTGCCACTGTGCTCGTCGAAGGACAGGTTGAGGCTGCGGCAGGGTCTGAGACGGCATGCATGCGGCACAGGGAGTAGAGTTAAGCAGTGCCCCTGTGCAAGTAAGCAGGGACACATTGCTATCCGGCAGTGCCTTTATGCGGTTAGCTGGAAGTCTGACGCGTAAGTTGTGGTTTTTGTGTTATTTTGGGGTTGTACTACTGCATGCGGGTTCTACTTGCCTCGTCCAGCTTGCGGTGGTGCAGTCGTCTTCACGACCATATATGCATTGCGGTGAACTTTGGGGGCTTCCGCATCTATTGGGTGGTGTCCCGGGTGCTGTGTTGAAGCACGTATCCGATTTATGGTTGCGGAATTACAGAGGGGACAACCCGAGTGGGCAAGCACACAAGGGATTCATGATGTGCATGGCGCTGCTGACGACGTGTGTGCGATGAGTGCCATCGCCGCCGCAAGCATGCAGTTTAACTGCAGCAGTACATGCCCGGGGATTGCGGTCGCAGCCTGTCGCAGCCTTCCCTGGCCTGCCTTGCCATTACCTGGGGAACGAAGGTGTAACTCCGTAACGCGCGTGTATCGTGTTATCTACATGCGCTCAAGTGCGAATGTGAAATGCAAAAGCGAGGCAGGCGGGACGGCGCTGTCGCATCTAGTAAGCAGCAGCGAAAGAGGTGAGCGGTAGGGGTGGTAGTAACCATACGAGCGAGTGGAGCGGGGCGTTGACAGGCGGTACGTATGGGTGTGCTGTGTGCCCTCCTGCAGTTGTACATACCGCAATGTAGTTTGTTCGTTGTGCCGCACGCAGTCCATCTATTAGCAGCGCACGTGCTGAAGCCTATTCGCAGGGCTGGGGCTGGGCGTGTGACACGCAAATAAGCGACCGTAACCTTCGAGTCTATGTGCCTGTGTACCGTAACTTGTTTTTGTTTTGACTCATCGTGCACCCGTGGCATGCGCGGTCCACTGCCGTCTGCCGCCCGGGCTATGGGCTGGGGCTGGCGGCTGAGAGCGACCCACGAACCTGAGAAAGACAACCTACAGCGCTTCTTCTGATATCCAGATTCGCAGGAGCGATTGGGGTGTGGAGCGACCTGCCATTTCTGACAGCGTGCCATTGACTGGTCTCGATACCACTGTAGCAGTATTGCCGGTAAAAGGACTTGATGACTAGCCGGAGACAGCTTGCGGGGTTATTGTGGAGTTGTGAAGGTTTCCCGCCACATTACGGGGGCGGGCGCGCAAGCTGGTTCGTGCCGAGTGCCCTGACTGCCCGGCCGGGGTTTAGATGATTGCGATATGTTAAACACATTAACCAAAAATACACCTCAGAAAATGTCACCACGCAGATTGTTTGGGACGGGGGCTGAGCTGTGCCTGTGTGGCCACCACAGCCTTCATCACGGCCACAAACACTTCCCCAATTCTGTCAGTACCAGTTTTCATTTGCGCATCTACATATGCAACTTCGCTTGTTTTACGTTTAGACTTTCTTCAGTAAAGCAAAGCTTTGCAGGCGAAACCTGGACAGGTCTTGGCATTGAATTGGGCTTTTCTTCCGCCATTACACCTGCCGCATAACTTACTCTTACAACTCTAAAGATGAAGACTATTATCGCCCAGAAGCCGCTTGCGGCCAGCCACAGCCATGTCGTTCCGCCTCGCTCCGTCATTTGCCGCGGTGGTGGCTTCGGTAAATCAAACAAGAAAGTAGAGACTGGTGGCAGTGGCATTTACACGGCAAGTCTGAGCGTGTCGGGGGGTCGGAGGGAGGGCAGGGTTCAAGTGTGGAAGGGGGCTTCCCGTGGGGGCTTCCCTTGCTGGTGGTCAGACTGACAGGCGCGATGGGCCTAATGCGCGTGCCAGGGGCGGGTCACTAGGGCAGGTCTTGGCTGACCCCAATGCGCGCCGCGCGCGGGGGACGGTGAGGGGGGTCCGTATCGAGGAGGTCCTCGATTCAGACCCCTCTCACCGCCCCCCGCGGAGAAGAAGAGGACGGAGCCCCTATCGTTGATCCTCCTGCCCCAATGAAGCAGCACGGCCACCGCGCGCGTGCACGCGTGTATGCCTACGCCTCAGTGATCTCCTAATTCCGTCCACACAGCCCAACCGCATGCCACATTATGTGCCCCACCCGCGCCCACCGTGCGCGCCCACACCTGACATCCCTGTTAAACCACCGAACCCCATGTCCTCAGCGTATCGTGTCACCAACTTGTTCCGCATCTCTTACAAACAGGCGCCCAAGACCAAGAAGCGGGTGGACCTGGCGAAGGAGCTTGGGGTAGACAACGCTGCAGCGTCGGCCGCGGCGGTTGTGCCGGCGGCGCCCGCGTCGGAGACGGAGGTGCTGTCCAAAGGCAACTGGTTTCCTCTGGCCAAGGCGTCGGACTTCGCGGGCGATAAGAAGCGCAAGATCTGCGAGCTTAAGGTACGAGTGCGTCTGCGTGTCGGGATGTGTGGGTGTGGCTGAGAGGCGACGCGAGTTTGGGGCTGCAAAGCGTCGGGGACAATGAACGCAGCAGTTGATACGCGCGCGCACGGCAGTTAATCGCGAGCAGGAGCAGGGTGGCCCAGGCGCCGCGCGGCGCGCCGCGAGTGATCCCCTGGTCTGGTTCTGTTTCTGGCATTTGTGCACCTGCTGATTACATGTGCGCGTGTTCGTGCCACTGCCGTACGCCTCCGCTCTCCACTCACGCTGCCGGCTGCAGGGCAACAAGCAGGTGGTGGTGCTGCACCAGTACCAGGACACCATCTACGCCATGAACGCCTACTCCACCGCCTGTGAGTGTACAGGCGGCATCAGCAGCACCATCAACCGCGGCATCAGCAGCAGCAGCGCCGGCGCCATGCGAGGATGCTGTAGGACACAGCGGGCTTGGGCACGAGGGGGAGAGCCGGCCTTGGAGAGCAGCCCATGCAGCAGTCCGCTAGATGGGAAACAACCGGGGCCCTGCCCGGAGCTTGTACGCGATGGGACAATGGAGGCAACTGAGTTGCTGGTCACGGTTTGCTGACGTCGATGCACGTGCACGTGACCCTGCTGCGCCTGCCCTGCTGTATGGATGCCCTGACCCCACCACAGACCAGTACCCGCTCATTGACGCCAAGATCGAGGACGGGCCGGACGGGCCCACCATCACCACGCCGCTGGACGGAACCATCTACGACCTGAAGACGGGTGAGCCCCAGCAGCCTGGCTACCTGGCTGGCCACCTGTGTAATCCGTACCTGCCTGCCTGCCTGCCTGCTTGACTGACTAAGGAGACGAACAGGCGAACGGCAAGCGGGGGGCCTGAGCGTGCGGCGCTTGTCAGCACGACGCATGGATATGAGGCACGCCGCCCAGCGACGCAGCCGCCCCAGCCCTCGTTCTGGTTGCCCCCGCCCGCTCACCTGCATGTTAGCGCACATGCCGTTCCTCCCTGCTGTTTCTCCCTGCTGTTCCTGCATCTTATCCCGCTTCTGAAGTTACTGTGTCTACTTCGGCGCCTGTTGCTACTGCTGCTATCGCTGCAGGCAAGGTGATCAAGTGGGTGCCCTCCGACGGCTCGCCCATCCGCGGTCTGCTGCGCACGCTCAAGGCGGACGTCAAGCCGGTGCCGCTGCCCGTGTACCCCGTGCTGGTCAAGACGGACGGCACCGTCATGGTGCGCCTGAGCTAGGGAGCTAGCGTAAAACGTCTGGGGGCGAAGGAGCGATTTGGATGACGGGGCATGGCGGAGCTGGTCCGGATGGCCGGTCAGCTGAGATGGAGGGGTAGGGGTGGCCTTGTCGGCTGGCGGCGTTTTTGCATTCTGCGCACAAGCGCTCGGCCCCCATCGCCCACGAGGAGCGTTAACAGACAAGGCTTACGTATTGACATGGGAATCAGGATGTGGGCATTAGTGAATCTAGGCAGGCCGATGCAGCGCATGTATGACTAATACGGTACAGGTTAGACCTGAGCGGTTATCGTGAACACATGTAACCGTTCGTCGTGGTGATGCCAGATCTTAGATTTTGATACATTGCACGGAGAAGATGTCGAGGGTACTGTGAGCTGTCCGCTGGCCTTTTTTGTTGCGGCTGGGGTCGGAGGCAATTTTGGCGAGTCCGCACGAGCCTTCGTGGGCAGTGTGGCCCTGTGGATGCACTTTGCAGGGCCGTGAGGTTCATGATTTTCGCATGGAATACAGTTTTGTAACGGCAGACACGTACGTTGCGCATTGCATGGTTTGGCCTTGCCTGGGTTGCTCGGAGTTGCTCCAAGGATACATGGGGAGCTCGGCAAAAGCACAGTGCAGCCGGGGAGCAGGCCACGCTCAGGATCGGCACGCCACGGTCAAGATGGTTCGCAGTGCGAGAAACTAGGCGGAACGCAGCCTTATAGCAACAGCTTTTTAGTCGTGTACGTTTTACTCGTCGTAGCGTGATCAACGCAGCTCTTGCCGCGATAATTGCATATCTCGAGGTCGCAGTCCTGGCTCAATCGTAAGCTGATTACAGTAGGTTGTTGATGAGTATATGTACATAGCATGATGATGGAAAAGAAAACTGCAGCTCGCGCACGGGCGTCGTCAGCGGGCCCTTCGTCGATTCCGAGGCCTTGCCGAGCCGCACTAGCACAATGGCGCGTGCAGGGGGTAGCGCCATTTCCGAATATACCGCAATATCCTTTCTCGAGCAGCCTCGGACCGGTGTCGTCGACACTTCCAGGACAGCGCTTCGTGCGTGGGAATGTGGGTCGCGCGGCAGGCGGCGCTGGTCAGGCTGGCGGGACCGGGCCTCTGGATCCAGACTCGAGGCCCCAGGGCTCAAAGCCCTCGATCTCCCCTCCAATTCCTTCAAGACCACAAGCAGATAGCTCCGGGCCACAGCCAGCGTCAGCCGCAACGGCGGCGCCAGAGGTCTCCGTTTCGGCCGCGGGGTCACTCAGCAGCGCCGGCACCAGCACCAGCACCACCACCAGCGGCGGTGGTGGTACTCACAGCAGCGATGGAGCTACCGGAGCGCTGCCTTCCGCTGTGTCGGGCATTGTGGGCTGGTTGCGCAAGCTGGTGACGGAGCAGTACCTCCCGCTCATGCTGCTGACTGCGCTGGTGGCGGCGGCGCTGCAGGTGGGTGCGTGTGCCAAGCTGGCTGGGGTGCTGCTTAGGCGGGGCGAACGTGCTCCATTTGTGCTTGTGATATCAGCGTGCCGGCGGGTCTGTAGGCGCCGTTCATTACCCAACGTGCATTGACAACGCCGTGTGGGCCGCGTCACACACGACACACCCGCTGCTGCCGCGCGCCCACAGCCCTCCTGGGGCTTGGCGGCGTCCAAGACGCAGCTGCAGACGGCCGTGACCTTCACCATATTCGTGCTACAGGTAGGTGTAGGGAGTAGGGGTCCCACCGTGCTGCAGACCACAGGCGGGGGAGGTTGGGCAGGGGGTTGGAGCAGGGCTGGTTGGGGCTGGTTGGGGCTGGTTGGGGTTTGCAGGGGTTTGTTAAGGGCGGCCCGAGAAGAGGAACGCGATCTTCGGTTTACTTCAGGTTTCGTGATCAGGAAGGGCATGTGCACCTCGTGCTGCAGTGCCGCCTGTGCCCCGGAACAACACGACCACGCGCATTCACACACACACACACTCACACACACACTCACTCACTCACGCTGCTGCGCAGGGAGTCATGCTGCGGCAAGGAGAGGCCAAGAAGGCGCTTGGAGCGGCAGGTACATGAGCGGGCGGGCGGGCAGGGGGCCTAGCTACCAGCAGCTTACTGTGCTCAGCGCCCGTGTACCTGAGCCCGCGCTGAAATGGGGTTTGAGTGACGGTGCTCTGGGGGCGGCAGTCTCGTGTACGCGGCTATCGCTGCTGAAGGCGCACGACAGCCTTACTTTCTTGCTAGCTGTACCAGACACACCACACCTCGGTGGCCCCTCCACCCCACGAACCTACCTAACTGCATCCCGACACACCTCACACTGCACCACAGGCGCCATCGCTTGGGGCCTGGCCTCCATTCTGGTCATCACACCGCTGCTTGCACCGCTGGCGGGGGCGCTGCCGCTGCAGCCGCCCGGACTGGCACTCGGTACGTGCGTGCGTGCGGCGCCTACCGGCACCTACGCGTGTGGCTGTTGCTGCGCGCCTGACGTTCCACCACCGCCACCCCGCGCCTTCCGCCTGTTCCTGCCTGCTGCGGCCTATGTGTGCACAAGTGCACGTTTAAATGCGACCGCTGGCCGCCTGTTTGACCTCCTGCCTAGTAATCTACCGTATTGCCACGCCTCTGCTGCTGCAGGCTTGCTGGTGTTCGGCTGCATGCCCACCACGCTGTCCAGTGGCGTGGCGCTCACACAGGTTGGTGGGTGGGTGCGCTCATGCACACGCGTGTTGATGCGTGGGGCACTGTATGTTTGGGGGGCAGGGGGCTCAAAGCGCGCCGGTGTGTTTCACCCTGTGATTCCCCTGACGTGCCATGTTACGAATTTGCTCGCTTCATGTGGCTGGCCGGAACATCGGACTGAGGCCCTAGTCATCCCGAAGTAACTTACATATGCCCATGTGCACATCCCCGGCCCCCCCCAGGTGCTGGGCGGCAACACGGCGCTGGCGCTGCTGCTCACCATTGCCACCAATTTGGCCTCCGTGTTCACACTGCCCTTCCTGCTGCCCTGGGCCCTCAAGGTGTGTGCGCGGCGCGTGCGGCGCGTCTGTGGGCGTGGCACGGCACTGCACGGCTGGACTGGAGGTGCCCCGGTGCACTCAAGAATTCCATGTGGCTTCGATCATCACGCTCATCACACCAAGAGCTAGGAGGAGCTGCCTTAGACTTGACAGCGCTAAGTATCCAACCCATTGCAACACCGTCGCTCGGGTCACCACTACCGTGCGTTGTTGCCGCCTCTCGTCTCGCAGACCACCGCATCCATCGGCGGCTTCGGCGCCGCCGCCGCGGCTGCTGCCGGCGGCCCCGCAGGCAGCGCTGCCGCCGTGTCGGCTGTGCGGTTGGACCCGGTGCCGCTGCTGGTGCAGCTGGTGCAGTGCATCCTGCTGCCCACGCTGCTGGGCGCCTGCATCCGGGCGTCTGGGGAGGGTAAGCCTCTGAGCCGGCAGCTCTATCCAGCAGCTCTATCTGGTGCATGTTTGCCGCGACGCAGTCGTTGGTGTTGAAGTCACCTAGTAGCAGCCCCTGGACGACTGTAAACAGAGTGTGAGCGCCCCGCAAAACAAATCAATTGTGTGCCGTGGTGAAATGTGCAGGTCTGCGGAACTGGGTGGACGCCAACCGGCGCACGCTGAGTGTCATCAGCGGTGGCCTGCTGTCGCTGGTGCCCTGGATGCAGGTGGGTGGGCGGGCGCTGTACGCAGTGCGTGTGTGTATGTGTGTGTGTGTGTGTGTGTGTGTGTGAGAGAGAGTGTGTGTTTGTCTGTGCCCGTACTCCTTGAGCGTATTGTGCGCTTTGGTGGCGTGCGTGAGCGTTTTGATGGTTGTCTTCATGGCTTCGCCAGCTTCACCGGCATCGCCCTGCTGCGGGGCTGTGAGACGTGCTTCTGCTGCGCACGTGGCTTGGCTTGCATTGCAGTGGCTGTTTATTTGGCGCGTTGCGAACCGTACGTCTGTGCCCCCTCGCCCACCGCCGCACGTGTTGACCGCATCCTCAAGCGCTTGCCCCACAACCCGTGTGTCGACCCCCTGCACTACCTGCACGTACGCCGACGCCGCCGCAGGTCAGCAAGGCGCTGTCGCAGGGCGTGACGGTGGCGCCGGCGGCGCTGGCGGCGGCGGTGGCCTGGTCGCTGGCCTTCCACCTGGTGTATCTGGTGCTCAACTCCGGAGCCGCCACGGTAGGTGGGGCCGGATGTATGCATAAGGGGGGGATGGAGTCGCGGCGCGGTCTGGCGGTCGCATCGTGTGGTCGGGGTTTGGATGCCTCACTATATGTATGGTGCGGGGTGTTGGCGTGGGATGTGCCGATTCTGGCGCTTGAGGTGTAAGGAAGGCAGAGGGGCTAGCTGGCAGAGTCTGGCTCAGCGAATCAAGGCTGGCAGGGGTGTAAGCGGGATTTTGGACGGGAGTGCGGGCAGCAGCCGGTGCACACACAGGGATTTGAAGGACTGCGGGCGGCCTCCGTGCGGTTCGCTTCAAGCCTGGCAACCCCACATACACATACACGCCATGCGCCCGCGGGCTTTCTTGGTCGCGCCCCTTCCCGCGTGTGCAGCTGCTGCGGCTGGGCGGCTCTGATCCGGTGGCCTCGGCGCCCACGCGGCGGGCGCTCATCATCGTTGCTTCGCAGAAGACCCTGCCCGTGGCCATGGCGGTGGGTGGGGTGTTGAGGGGCGTGGGTATTTGCGGCGGACAAGGACGTGCTGCCGGTGCGTAGGTCTGGTCCGGTATTGACGGAGCCATTTCAACGAGGGGTAGGGGATGCACTTTACGACAGGCAGGAGTACGTAGCTAGCAAGTGCAGGACACGGGGCGTACAGCCCGCTGTTCGTGGCACTTTCAAGAATTCAAGGCTGCAGAGGCCGTGTGTCGGGCCCGGGTCGGAGGCAGGCCCACAGCTGTAACATTAAAAGCGCTACGGGTGCTCCTTACTGTGTGCGTACGTAATGTCGAGGTAGTTGACGCGTACCAACCCGTCGTGCGGCTGTTGATCAATACCAGACCAGTGACACACCACGCCATGACACGCCGAATCGTGCCACGCCACAAACCCACCAGGTGCTGGGCCGCTTGGCGCCTGCTGTGGGCGCCGAGGCTGCGGGTTGCGCGGCCGTGACCGCGGTTTTCAGTCACCTGGCGCAGACGTGCGTGGACTTTGCGCTGGTGTCCAGGTGGGTGGGTGATTGGCATGGTTGGTTGAGTCACAGCAGCAGCGGCCGGAGCGCTGGCTGCTGCGCATATTTCCAAGCTGCGGTGCAATGACGGAGGCTGGCTGTGTTGCGTTTGGTGCACGGGTGCGCGCAGGTGGCTGGAGCACATTCAACGGAGAGACAAGAAGGCAAAGACGGTTTAGACCGCGGTCCCCTGCTGGGCCACCCCTGAGGCTGCAGTGGTGGTGATGCCCATTGGTGCTGATGGTAATATCATAGCGTGAATTGGCATATTCAATTACAGATGCAATATATGATTGCTGATACGCTATCACGCCCACTCTGTTCACGCGTCCCTGCTGTGCAGGGAAGCTAGTGAAGCTACCAGTAATCTTTCACGTCTAGCCCATAAATACCTTGCATGCTTTGCAATAATATTCATTTAAATACATTGCATATGAGTACATTGCGAGCAACTGAGCTCGCCGCGTGATCTTCATTTTGTGCAGACTACAGTGACTCTCCGGGAAGGTAGCAGTTGCCTCAACCCCTTCTTAGCTGACCGGCTAGGAGATTTCAACTCCGACTTCAACATTCAATTCGCAGTTCAATCTTGCATACCCACAACCCAGTACACCTCATGGTTCACCGTGCTGTGCTATCAGATGCTGCCTGGCATGTCTGACACTACTGCAGCCAAGGACTGCAAGCGCTGCGTGCATGTGCGGTGCATAATTTAACGCTTCTGGAAGTTGAGCCGGATGAGGCCGTAGTAGGCCGCAACGCGGCACGCCACGATGAAGCCAATCATAATCAGCACGATCCAGCCGCGCATGTCGTAACTGTGGAGTGAGGCACGGGGGAAAGGGCACGCGCGGTTCAGTGCTGCAGCAGCTTGTTTCGGAACTAAGGAAGCAAGGGAATGACATGTCCGACCCACACACAGAGTTGCAGACTTCACTGCTAGCTGCACACATGCACCCAAACAGCGCGCTAGCCAGGCACCATCGATGCAGTCGCCCCGCCGCCGCCACGCCACCCCGCCGCAACTCACTCGTAACTGAAGGCGCCCTTGATGTAGTTTGCGACGCTGGTGGTTTCCCCGCCCGGCAGCTGGATGAAGGTGTCGGTCAGGTCTCCCAGCTGCGTCACCGCCGTGCCGTAGATGGTCCAGGTGGGCGGGTTGGCGTAGTAGGCCCACAGGTACCAGGGCTTCATGTTGGGCCGGGAGATGAGGAAGCCGCAGAACAGGTTCCACAGCATGATCAGGCCGCTGCTGCCGGCGATGGCAGTGGGCATGACCGGGGCCAGGTTCACTGTGTGTGTGCAGAGGGGCGGGAGGGCATGCAGTGGTACACGAGTCAAGAGGCTAACGAGGCTACCACGGCGCTCAGGCAACCGCGCATGCAAGATATAGCACATGGAGCTATGCGGCGCGCGCAGTAGTGCGCAGAGCAATACTCACTTGCAGCAATGCCAAAGAAGGTGAAGAACATGGTCTCTAGCCACATGTAGAGCCAGAACCACATGGCCTTGGCGGAGTTGAACTCAAAATGTACGGTGGTGTACACAATCACCACGAACAGTACCGACTGCACGAACAGGAAGGGCATCTCCGCAATCGCCTGCGCCGCAGCGAACACGGCGCCGCCGTACATGCCGCTGGCCTTCTCGCGGTAGTACACGGCGCGGTCGGCGGCAACCACCGGCATCACCTGGGGGTGGGGGTGAGCGAGGGCGATGAATGGCCCAGCGGCAGGCAAGCTAAAGGAGCCATGTGTAGGTGGTGGGAAACCAACACCAGTATATGTGAAGAAGCATGTTGTGCTTCTGCCGTCCATCACTACCCACAACCCATCATATTACATACACACGCACACAAGACTCTCCCTTGTGATCTCTAAAACACGTAACCGCTCACCAGCAGCATGTTGTTGAGCGGCAGGAACAGTGAGCTCGCAAACAGCACACCCAGGATGTCCATCACGCCCACCAGAGTGCCCCTGTAGTGGTGTTGGTACCGGTGCGTGTATGTGCACATGCGGGGTCAGGCCATGACACGGCTTAGGCCGGGCAAGTGGGCAAAACGTCCGGTTCCTACTGGCGACAATCCTTTATCTGCAGCTTGTTACTCACGTCTTGGTGCCTCGATCCCAGTAGAGCGACCCCAGCACCCAGGCCAACACGAAGGCAGTGGCGAAGCGCATTCCGTTGTACTCCACGTTCCGCATCTGGCTGGTCAGGTTGCGCCGAGCTACCAACCCCAGCTGCACAAGGGGCGAGCGCGCGAAGCGGTGCTCTGCTGCGGTCTCGTTGGTCGCCGCCGCTGAGATGGTGCCAGCAGCAGGCCCCGCCTCAATGTCGCCGGCTGTGATGCGGCTCGATGCGGCGGTGGCGCCCGAGGTATAGTGCTCGATGAGCGCGGTGGCGGACCTGTGTGTGTGTGTGTGGGAGCGGCCGCAGTCAGGCGTGTCATCAGTTAGTTACCGGTCTCAAGGCAGGCTGCCTCCTGCCCTGAGCGGCTCCAGATCTCACCTGCACTGCTCGCTTTTCTCCCAAAGGTCCGCAAAGTCCACGCCCAGGGCTGCGGCCGCGGACGGCGCCGTGACCTCCAGCATCCAGTTGGCCGGGTTCATGTGCGGCTCGTAGTGGGGGATGCCGGGGACCACGTTGCTGAGGTAGGACACCAGGGCAGACTGCCGGCTGCCCAGAGCGCCAAAGAAGATGGTGCGGCCGCCGGGGCGGAGCAGCAGCAGCCTGAAAGCAAGGTGAAAAAGGGGATGCACGGGTGCAAGCCCAGACGTTGTTACGAAACCAACCGGAGTACCATGGAACGTTTGCATGCCCGCGCGACATAGACCGTGCACACTCACTCATCAAAGTAGTCCATGATTTCGCGGTTGGGCTGGTGGATGGTGCACACCACGGTGCGGCCGGTGGCGACCGTGTTGCGCACCGCGCGCATGACCACACCCGCCGCGCGCGCGTCCAGGCCTGCGCGTGGGCACATGCAGCCGCGCGTCGAGTCGGCAAAGACTCTAGCATAACGACGGCAAAGACTCTAGCATAACGAACACTACTGCTGTGACCATTATGCGCTCCCTTTCTTGAGGTTTGCCTTCTGCGCTCACCGCTCGTGGGCTCGTCCATGAACACGATGGAGGGGTTGGCGACCAGCTCCACCGCAATGGTCAGGCGCTTGCGGGCCTCCGTGCTCAGGCCGCCGCCCGCGCCGCCCAGGCCGATCCTGCGATCCGCCAGGGGCCCCAGCTCCACCACATCCATCATGCGCCGCACAAAGTCCTTGCGGGCGGCGGCCGTGTCCGTCGCCGCCGCGCTACCCGCCACAGCTGCAGCAGCAAACGCCGCCGGCTCCACACGCAGGGCGGCGCTGAACATCAGGGCCTCTTCGACCGTGGCCTGCATGTGCCGGATGTGGAGAAGCACAGCAGTTGCGTGTGAGAGGCAGCTCCAGGACTGAGGACATGCGCATCCTTGACTGGGCGGGGTGTGTAAACACCGGCCCTACTGCATCATGCATTGCCCACCCCACCCCCCAAAGCGCACCTGTGGGTTATGCACGTCCAGCTGCTCCACATAGCCCATCACGCGCGCAAAGGTGGACATGCGCTTGGGCTGCCCGTTGACCAGCTGCAGCCCCTCCGCCCGGCCGCCGGTCTTGCGGCCGGCCAGCACGTCCATCAGCGTGGTCTTGCCCGCGCCACTGGCACCCATGAGGCTGGTCAGCACGCCGGGGCGGAACACGCCGCTCACGCCGTTCAGCAGCTGCAGCTCCTTGCCTGCAACAGCCATTCCAGATGCAGTAATCAGGTGGATCGGGTGTGACAAGATCAAGATCAAGATCACCTCAGTAGTAAAAGGCGCGTAAGACGCCTATACCTATCTACACGCTCAAGAATGCACCACGCACCTTTCTGGTTCCCCTTGTCTGGATGAGGCACAAAGTACGACACGTCCTTGAACGCCATGACCACCGGCTTGAACGACATTTCCCCGCCCAGAGCCGCCGCCGCGTCGCCCCCGCCGCTGTTGCCCTGGCCCGCCCGCTGTGAAGAGCCGCTGCCGCTGCTGCTGCCGCCCGCGCTGACCACCATCACTGCATGGTCCGGCTGGCGCTGCTGCTGCTTCTGAGGCTGCACCTGCGGCTGCTGAGTCAGCTCCACAGTGGCGGGGGAGGGCAGGCCGTTGGCACCCGCGGAGCTGGCGGCGCTATTCCGGTCCTCGCCGCTCTCGCGAGAGTACTGTGAGGCGTCGTACTGCGACACGCCGTACTGGGAGACGTCGTACTGGGAGGCATCATACTGCGAGGGCCCCTCGGTGGCGGCGGTTTGGCCGTACACGCCGCTGAGGCGGCGGCTGGCGTGGCCCAGGGCCTGGCCCAGGGCCGAAGCGGCGTTCCAGAAGGGGGTGGCGTTATGCAGCAGGTGCGCGTCTTCCTCGTCCTCCTCGTGCTCCGGGGCCGTCTTATTTTCCGGGGCTGCATTAGACAGCACATGGAGACACGTCAGCAGCTATGAACAGGGCCATGTCAGGATTTGATTGAGCAAGCCGTTTCATTGGGCCACACCCGACTCACGTCCCAGGAAGGTGAGCGCCAGCACCTGCGCCACCAGCTGCAGCAGCGCGATGCCGAGGACGTAGCCAATGCCGGCCCACACCCAGAACCATTCCGTCTGAAAGCCACGCATAGCCATGGCGTCCTGTGAAGAAAGAGACATAAATGTGGGGTAGGCTAGAGAGCCAATGGTACCGTGACGTTATGCAACATCAACACTGACCTTCGCCTCGATCTGCCTGACATTGCGCCCGCAGTCCCTGCTCTAACCCACCCACCTCGCCGACGGTGGGCCCGGTGGGGTCTGCTAGGTTGGCCAGGGGCCACTCGTCTGACGTCATCTCAGACACCAGCATGGAGCGCAGGGACCACGACATGGGCGACAGCCAGTAGCCCCAGATCCACCAGCCGGGGATGGATGCTGCGACAGCAGGGTTGGGCATTGGAAGGGCAGCAGAAGATGGCGAGTCAGTGAGAGCTACTGTATTCTAACCAAAGTCAATGAGACGCGTTTTTCGGACATGTGAAACCACATTATGGATTGTGGTGCGGGAGCAGCCCGCTTTTCCCGTGCTTCACGGGGACCACCTCCCTTGTCGGACGTGCACAGGCACATGGGCTGCATGTTGTGCCATGGACTTACTGCGCGCGATGGGGAAGCCGGATAGAAGCACGTTGATCATGAGCAGTACACCGCCCAGGCCCTGGGTGGCAACGTCGTTGCGCGTGAGTGCACCCAGTAGCTGAAAGGTGGTCACGCTCTGAATGCCCATGGCGATGAGGTTGAGCAGGAAGATGAAGAACCTGAGGCATGTGTGGCGGCGGGCATCAATATACAGGTCCAGCTTGCCGAGGTGCTGCATGTGTGTGTGGTCGTGTTGGCGTAAAAGATGTGGGTACAGAGCGACGCTGCCGCACATTTCCACATGTATGCGAGCCCACTCAATTTGCAAACTGCTATACGTGTCTTCCCCACCCGCACGCACGCGACGCACCTTCCAGCATCCATGGTAAGGCCGACCGAGGAATACACCATCACCGAGAATGCCGCGGAGTTGATCAGGGTCTCAGGGATGCGCAGTAGCACCGAGGACACCGCGTGTGCCAAGGGGCTGCGAGCAGCGGCGTGCGGCAGTTCGGAGGCAGCAAGCGAAGAGCAGTCAGTGAGCTAGGGTATATGAAGGGATATGGAATGAGGCCGCGCGCTCAGATTCCTGTACGAGTCTCAGCCTCACGTGTCCCCGCGCTCACACCTGTAGAAGCCGTGGTCGCGCTGCTTGAAGAACACTCGCAGGCGGGCGCAGTAGATGGGTGCAAAGTTGAAGCCGCCGAAGAAGAGCGACATGAGCGAGAAGAACATTACCGACATGGTAAGGTTTGCGCCGTCCGTGTTGCTTCGGTCCAGGTTCACGAAGGCTGTGGACACCAGGAAGGCCGAAAGCAGGATCTGCGGGGGTCAACCAGGACCGCACGGCACATGCAGGCTGTAGGCGCGTGCATGGGGGCAAAGGTCGGCGCGGCCGACTACCGAAAAATAAGCCGAGGCGCTTTCGCCGGTGCAAGCCCGTGCCAGCCCGTGCTGGCCCCAGTACGCGCGGAACCGGTATGCTCTTCAACACCCTACGGACCAGCCCACCTGCATGAGGCCGGCCATGAAGAAGGCCGGGTTGCGCAGCAGCAGGGTTGTCTCGCGCCGCACCACCGCGGCCCACACGGCGCCGCGCTGCTTGAGCGACTGCGGCCGCGTGTGCAGCACCAGGTCCTGCGCGCACAGGCGTGCGTGATCGGGGTGGGGCGTGAGGGGGGCCGTTACGCTGTTCAATTGACAAACCACAAGCATCCATCTTAAGCATCAAGGTGATCAACCGTATACACACCACAGCGGCCTCCGCCTCCATCTCCACGCGCCCCGCTTCTACCTGCAGTTCGTGTGTGTATGGCGGCTCCGCCACCTGCTTGGCCGCATCGCGCCCAGCCTCGTTCGCGGCAAACGCCTGGCGCATGCGGCGCGGCGAGATCCACTTGAGACCCTGCCACGCCAGCTGCGGCGCGGGAGGCGGCGGCTGGGGCAGGCGGTACTTGGCCTGGTCCTCGGGGCTGGACAGCACCTCTTGCGCAAAGTCCGCCATGGTCTGTCCGGCCTCGGCGTTTGCGGCCAGCCCCAGCGAGCCCAGGAACGGGGCCAGCCGCTCGGTGGGGCCGTGGTAGGCGACCACGCCCTGGCTGACCAGGATGACGTCGTGGAAGCACGCCACCACCTCGGGCGACGGCTGCAGCAGCGTGGCCACGATGGTGGCCTGCACGTGGGGCAGCAATGCAGCATGGGATACAAGGAGAGGGGATGGTCAGCAGGAGGCGAGCTAAGAAAACAAACCTCTATGCACGCATGGATATCAAACGCTACTTACGTTGGTCTGCTCGCACGTGCTGCGCAGCGCCTTGCAGATGGTGAGCGCGGACGCCGCATCCAGGCCGTTGGTGATCTCGTCCAGCATCAGCACCTGCGCCGCGCCCACCACCATCTCGCCCGCCGTGACGCGCCTGCCGGGGCACGTGGGTACGTGGGGAAAGGAAGGACAGGGCATTCTGCGGGAGCGGTACCATTCGCATGACATCCTCTCGGACTTCACCCTGTGCCCAGCCCATCCACGCGGCACCATGCATGCCTCCTCGCACCAACCGCTTCTGTCCGCCGCTGATGCCCTTGAGCAGCTCGTTGCCCACCACGGTGTCCATCACGTGGTCAATCTCCAGCATGCGGGCCGTGTGCTGATGGAGCAGAAATGGAGATGCAAATGGAGCAAGAGCGAAAGAGCAGGTGGAGCTTATCCGCGGCATAACAAAAGCAGCAGCATACCGAGGTGTGCAATTGTTTGCATAAGAATCAACCCCGGCTTGTGTGCACCCAGCGCGCACCTGCGCCATTAGCAGGGGGGCGTCCGGCCCCCGCGCCAGCTCCAGCAGTCGCGCCAGATCCGCGTCCTCCTCCTCCGCACCCGACAGACCCGCAGCCGCCTCACGCGACCGCAGAAGCTCGTACAGGCCTGTGAGCGGACATGAGCGGCTTTGAGTCGGCGCTACCCCCAAACCATACATCGGTTAAATGTGCAATCGCGTACCGAACACACCCACACGACACGCACACTCATTAGACAACGTGCTTACGTGGCACGAGGTCGGAGCCCTGGCACTGCGCCGCAAAGGTCAGCGTCTCCGCAACGGTCAGCTCGGGCAAGTGGTTCTCGGTCTGGCTCACGTAAGTCGCCACACGCGCCACGTCAAAGGCCGGCTTGCTGCCGTTATCTCCTTGCATGGGCAAGCCGTTGTACTTGATGGTGCCGTACTGCTTCAGGCCGCCCGCCGTACGCACCGGCACCAGCCCGGCGCCACCGTCAGCGGCCGCTGCGCTGCGGCTGCTGCTGCTGCACTTGGGGCCGCCAGGGACTGGGGCGGCCGAGGGGGGAATGAGCTGCCCTGCCAGGGCCTTGAGGAGGGTGGAGCGGCCGGCGCCGGGGGGGCCCAGCAGCAGGGTCATGCGGCCGGGCCGCAGCACGCCGCTTCCCGCGTCGAGGATGACCTGGCGGCGGGCGCGGCGGTGGCTGGGGAGCGGCAGGGGCAGCTTTTTGCCGCCAACCGTACAGGCGCCGGTGCCCGCTTTGGAGGCATCGGCAGCACCACGGTGTGGGGCCACCGCAGCCTTGCTCTGCTGAGGGGGGAGGAGAAAACATGGTGGTGAAGGGGCAGAGCTGTGGAAGGTAGCTGAGAGGCGCATGGTGCAGTCGGGTGATGGCTTAATGCAGCCCACGAAGCTTACCTGCTGCGTTTGTGGTGCCATGACCTCGACGCGCAGGTTCTCCCACCGCACCTCCACGCCGGGCAGGGTGATGCCCACTCTACGGGAACAGGTTGGGGCGGAGGCACGAGTCAGACGTGCCAGTCTACGTACGCTCTTGTTAGTAAGAACTGCCCACAGGATCTGTCTTAGGCTCACCGGCCGAGCCGTTCGTTCAGTCGCTCAAATAGCCGCTGAGGACCTTTGTCTCCATCGGTGACCGCGTTGATGGCCTCGTTCACGTCCGCGCGCGATCGCACGCGGGCAAGGCCTTTTGCCTTGGTTGATGGGTCCGCCTGCATATGGTTCACGATGGGCATGACTCAGTCAGGCCCTGGCTGAAGGCGCGCGAACATGCCACAGGCCGTTGCTCGTTGGCCGCGGGTCCTGATGGCGCCGTCAATCGCGCTTACCATGGGACCTCCTTCAACCAGTAGACGCACTTGGTAGCGTGCTTTTGGGCTTGAAACTGCAGCGATGCGGGAGGCGTGGCTTGAAGGCTGACAAGTATGCTTGTCGAGCCTTAAGGGCACAGGAAATGAGCAATTGGCAGGCAAGACAAATAAAAGGTGTTGGATTATAATGATTTCGCTGGGTCATGGGTATTTAATTGGCGTCTATGCGAAACCAAAGTGATAGGGGTCAGCTGTTGTCGGGGTTTACCGATGGTTTTTTGTCAACCCCACACCAGCTGACCGCTCAGCCTTCAAGCCGTCACCACGCATTTTTAAGAATCAATTGCATCCAGATTCTAACGACCTGAACAGCTCGCCGCGTGCGGGCTGAAAGTGGCCCAGTTGACGCAGGAGTCAGGAGCGGCCGCGGTTACGGGGCTTCTCGCAGGACACTGGAGATAAGTCACCACATATATTCATTGCATAATAAGGCTTGCTAGCTACGTTATTTCACTCTAAATCCCTAAAGCCGGGCTGCCATGTTTCGGACACGCTCACACACGGCCAGTTCGCCCCTGCTCTCCCTCAGTCCTTGCGCATGGAGTGGCCCCCCTCCACCGCATGAAACGTCGCCGCGCGTCGAAATTACAGAGAAGTACTCTTTAAAACTTCCTGTAAACGCTCGACGCACTGACACTCGTTGAAGCGGTGTCGCTGACCTATGGCATCTATCATTGCACCCGCTACTCAATCGCCCCTCCTCGCCAGCTCTCTCTCATGCTCTCGAGCACAACCGCTCCGGTACAATAGATTCTCTCTCATTTGCTTTCGCATGGACGCGTACATTAGCAGACGTCGGCAGGAACACAAACACTGCGTGCGTGCGTGTGCGATTTAACGCTTCTGGAAGTTGCGTTTCATTAGCCCCAAGTAAGCACCGACACGGCATACCACGATGAAGCCAACCATGATGAGAACAATCAAGCTGCGCATACCGTACCTGCAGTGGACTGGGGCAGCAGGTATCAGATTAAAAAATTTGGGTTGAAGGCACAGGCCGTCGGGCACGGTATGTCACAACACGGCGACGGTCCCATGGGTCAGCCGCCAGCAGCAGACGGTCCATCCACTCGCTCACAGCTGTAGGCGCCCTGGATGTAGTTTGTGACGCTGGTGGTCTCCTTGCCCGGCAGCTGGATGAAGGTGTCGGTCAGGTCTCCCAGCTGCGTCACCGCCGTGCCGTAGATGGTCCAGGTGGGCGGGTTGGCGTAGGAGGCCCACAGGTACCAGGGCATCCAAGCACCTGGCGCATGCGGCGCGGCGAGATCCACTTGAGGCCCTGCCACGCCAGCTGCAGCGCGGGCGGCGGCGGCTGGGGCAGGCGGTACTTGGCCTGGTCCTCGGGGCTGGACAGCACCTCTTGCGCAAAGTCCGCCATGGTCTGTCCGGCCTCGGCGTTTGCGGCCAGCCCCAACGAGCCCAGGAACGGGGCCAGGCGCTCGGTGGGACCGTGGTAGGCGACCACGCCCTGGCTGACCAGGATGACGTCGTGGAAGCACGCCACCACCTCCGGCAACGGCTGCAGCAGCGTGGCCACGATGGTGGCCTGCACGTGGGGCAGCATGGGATACAAGGAGAAGGGATGGTCAGCAGGAGGCGAGCTAAGAAGGCAGACCTGTATGCACGCATGAATATCAACGCTACTTACGTTGGTCTGCTCGCACGTGCTGCGCAGCGCCTTGCAGATGGTGAGCGCGGACGCCGCATCCAGGCCGTTGGTGATCTCGTCCAGCATCAGCACCTGCGCCGCGCCCACCACCATCTCGCCCGCCGTGACGCGCCTGCCGGGGTACGTGGGTACGTGGGGAAAGGAAGGACAGGGCGTTCTGCATTTGCGATGCCGTGACCTCGACGCGCAGGTTCTCCCACCGCACCTCCACGCCGGGGAGATGCCCACCCTGCGCCGTGCCCTGCGCGCGGGAACAGGTTGGGGCGTGTCGGCCGCGGCTCGCCACCCACCGGGGCAGACTGAGTCGCGCGATGTCTATCTTTTGTTCATGTTCCAGCTTCCTTATCGGTCATCCTGCTTGCCTCTCACAAAATGCGCATGTAGACCTTCCTGCCTGGGCCTGGCGCAAAGGGCCCTCCAAGCGCACGCCTCCTCCGCCTGAAAACGCCGCAAACCTGCCACCGCTGCCTGCGCGTCGCAATGCGCTTGTTGGGAGGCGAGGTTTCGGGCGCAGAACGTATGGGGGCCTGGCGAGACCCCCCGCGGTTAAGCCCCGACGAGACTCCAAGCCCCGGGCATACTCTGAAACACATGTGGCTGCCGCGGATGACACCTCTGTTAATTTTCCGTCGACTCAACTTGTCAAACAGAAGACTCCTAAGTAGCATTTTTGTGTCTGCTTGTGCTCTGCGGAACTAAGTAGACAAGAAGCTTGAATTCTGCTCTGTTCTGCAGCGCGCAACTCGTCCAATAATGCCTGTGAGCTTGAGGAACAAAAATTGTGACATGCTAGTCTTTCAATGCATAGATGTTTGCAAGCGTTAGCCCAAAACGCCGCTGTTGATCGACCGCTACTCGCAGACCTTCCTCCTGCTTATTCGCGCGGAGCTGGACAACGTGGATACAATAAGCATACCTTCCACAACGCACTGGTGTCTTGACGTGAGTCAGGCATGATTGATCCGCGCAGCGACTAAGCGTGCACGCCCAGAAACCCTGGGCGCCGCTCACCCTTGACACCCCGCGCAGCGATCGCTGCTGCAATCTGCACACTTTCCTCAGGCTTTCTGTTGGCAGCTGTAATCTGGGTTTCGTGCGTGGCACTTGGCGCCTAATGAAGTATCACTAGCGCTGGGCATGCTGCGCTGGGCAAAGCTCTACATGTCGAATGTGGCAGCGCAAGTCCCAGCTGGCCCTTAGCTACTCAACCGATTACGGTTGTGCGTGGCCGCGATGCCTGCTAACTCCTGCAGGTGAAAGAGAGCGCGGGTTCAGAGGAGAAAAAGGGCGTGTACGTCACTTCCACGGAAGAGCATGAGCTCAACGGCAGCAAGGGCACTGCAAACCTGGTGATGAAGTTCGCCAAGGGGAGCAAGAAGGAGGCGAGCGTGAATGTGATGGAGATCAAGGGTGTTACACGGCCATACACAGGTACCGCGGGAGCTGCGGGATGGGTCGGGGCTCTGGGACAGCGTACCGTACGTGCCTTACAGGGCGAGTGCAGCCGGTGCGTCTACGAAGAGTTAGCAAGTCCAAGTGCCTTGCCACGCAACGATGGTGTTGCTGTGCCCCTGCCTAAATCACTTGCCGCAACATGCGCGTCGCGGCCCTTCAGCTGACGACGACGGCAAATTTGTGCCCATCATCGCCTTCGAGTGCCGCGGGCTGGAGCCGATTGCCTTCCACCCAGAGGTAAATAAGGAGCAGCTTCAGCACCACCACCATTGGTACAGGCGTACAACGGCTCTTGACTGACGCATTGACGCCTGCCGGCTTAAAGGCTGCACCTGGAGGGGATCCCGAGGCAGGGGCCTGCCTCGACATCGAGCGGCGCAGCCGCTAATAGCCGCAACGGTGCCCACGATTGCTGCATACGCTTGAGTTCTGTCCTTACGGAAAGGGCTTCGCGCGGAGCCTTGGAAAGGGCTCGGCGCGGGCCTGACGCTGACGCTGACGCTGGCATCTCCTGACGCTGCCAGGGCGACTGGCACGTGGTGAGCGGCGGCGGCACCAAGTTTGACAACGTGGATCTCAAGGAGCTGGAGTGGAGCGACTACTGCGAAAAGGTGTGGGGGGTACGTGCAGGGGTGATGCGGGCAGGGCTGGGCTGCTGGGCTGGTAGATAGCTGGCTAGTGGCGTGTCGTGCGATGGGGCGGAGTTTGTCCGAAGCCTAGAGCAAGGGCCGGGCTGTCTGCGAAGGGTACGGGCCGCAGCTAATTATAATCTGATTTCAAGACTCTGACGCGCAGCTGCATGCAACGGCTCCATGCAGGCGGCGGCAAGTGTGGGCATTTACTCATTTGAGTCCAAGTTCGAGCTGCACAAGGGGTGAAACGGCATCGGCGTGTCGTGTCGTGGGATGGTGGTGGTGAAGTGTCAGGGGTAGGGTTGCGGGGGGGGGTGTTACCATTAGGTCATGTGTTACCATTAGGTCATGTCCGTACATCAAGGTGAAGCCAGGCTGCCCGGCCTCTTTAGACAGACGTGGAAACACAATCGTAAGGGCGTGCTGCTGGTACTGCTGATGGGGCGCAGTATGCTCCTTGGGCAATGTGCGGCACGGGCTTGGGTTGGGTCGGCCCAGGTAGGCGTAGTGGCGGGTGTGTGGATGCAGTGCCCTCTCAGTGGTCGCACAAAGCACGAGGCATACCGTTGGGCCGCAGCCTGCACAAAGAGCAGCAGGAGGGTACGACGGCGGCACAGAAGCCAGGCGCGTGTAAGCTCCCATGGTCGGCGTCTTGCTGCAGGCCTACATCAGAGTACCGTAGTGTGACGCACATGCGTTTAACTGCGAATACGAAATGCGAGACGGGTGGAACGCTGATGAGCTAGCACCGGTAGGCAGCAGCGAACGTGGTGAGCGGCAGGGAGAAGCCAGTGGGCATGTAACCTCAGACGTGACGGTCGGCGTCCCGACACCCGCTGCCGTCATGACCGTAGGCTACGCTGTGACTTGACGCCAGCTGCAGTGCTGGTGTGCTGCTTGGGACTTGGGGTCGCTCAGCAATACGGTATGTCGAGGTGATCTGGCAAGCGCAGGTGCTGACAAAGCAGAGGGGTTGCAGCCGACAAGCAAGGAGTTCGGGATACAGTGATACACGTTGAAGTGAGCTTTGACACTGCTATGTAAGATTACAGGCTGCGGCACGCTTTTCAGCGTGTGTATGGATGATGAATGGGGATCTGTGGTTGCATATGCGTGATGCTTGCGCCATCCTACGTGCGTGCCGCACCACTACCAAGGGCCTCGCTCTGCAAAAGGAGGCTATGGTAGGGCCCCAACTAACCCCTGGTGCGGCTACAAATGCGCCGACAAAATTTGCTAACAGACCTTACCAGGCCTTCCTAGTGGGCGGGCGCACCCAAACTATTGCCCCGCGCCATGATTAACGATTTGCACCGATGGCACGCTAGATCTAGAAATTCCGGCGGTACTCCGGCACGCGCGACGCCACGTGGCCGGTGAACACCGACTAGGCGTGACTAGGGGATGGAATAACCCGAATTCACTTCAACGCGGCCTACTGGAATCAATAACTCAATTAAGCAATTGAACAAACTATGAAGTCCTCATTCCAAATCAATGTGCGGGCGGTGGAACCCGGCAACTATTAGTCAGCTCAAGGCCTACGACGCGTCGAATCAAGGCATCCCGCATATCAATCAAGCGAATCAAGTGATGGCGTGCACGTGGGAGGAGGCCGTATCGCTCTCCCGGCATGTTCGGTTCAACTGAATTTGCTAATGCCCACTGCGCGCACGCGCGCAGGGCCGGGGCAGCCACAGACCATCACCAGCAGGGGTAAGAACTTCTTTATTATAACATTGCGGCGGGCATGCATAGCTACCTCGGCCCCTCCACCCCAATCCCCGCGGAGTTTTTGAGTGGCGCAAAAAATGCGCAGTGGCGCTGCCAACCCATTCGTGCAAGGCCCCTGCAGCGTCGCGCTGCCAGTGCTGGTGCATTGGGTTTCCCTTGCCATCCCCAGGGCAGCAACGTTGCCTTTGCCTTTCTCCTCAGGCGCCCTCCGCCCGTCCGGCACTCCGCATCGTAAATCCGCTGAGCTCCTGCGCCGGATGCGCCGCGTCGTTGTGCTCACCACAGCTCCTGGCGGCCATCGTTCGCCAGCGGCAGCGAAATGCTTGCCATGAGCATCGCCACCACCGGCTCCTGGCCCGAGCAGGCCGTGTGGCCGCTGCTCGCGGTGGCGGTGCTGGCGCCGCCAGGCGAGCTGGCCGCCGCGGCCGCGGCGCCGTCGTCGTAGGCGCCGTTCATGCTGACGCGCGTGCTGTGCGGGTCAGCCTCACTAGAGGCTTCGCTGTCGTTGGTGGAGCGGCGGCCGATGGCAAAATACCAGCCCTCGCGGCCGGCAGCAGCAGTTGCGGCGGCGGCGCTGGCGCCACCGCCCGTGGTGAAGCCCACCGCGGGCGCCGCCGTGCCTGCGGCGACGGCCGCGCTGGCACCGGTGACGCCCGCACCGGCGGTGATGACGGCGAGGGCGGAGGAGCCGGTGGCGGCAGCAAACAATGCAGCGACCTTGCCAGAGACAACCAGCGCAGCCACGCCAACGACCGCGACGCCGGCCACGGCGGCACCTGCGGCGACGCCGGCAATGGCCATGGGCTTCATAGTGCCGCCGCCGCTGCTGCTGTCGCCGCTGGTGGCAGCGGCGGCGGAGCCGGTGCCGTCTGTGTTGCTCGACACGGTGGCTGTGCGGCTGCCGCCGAAGCCGCCGCCGGTGTTGGTGCCGGTGGAACCGCCGCCAAAGCCGCCGCCCTCGGTGGTGCGGTGCGGCGGCGGCGGCATGAAGGTGATAATG
Source organism: Chlamydomonas schloesseri (assembly GCA_016834595.1). Taxonomy (NCBI): domain Eukaryota; kingdom Viridiplantae; phylum Chlorophyta; class Chlorophyceae; order Chlamydomonadales; family Chlamydomonadaceae; genus Chlamydomonas; species Chlamydomonas schloesseri. The sequence goes on from JAEHOD010000002.1 coordinate 1,673,387, forward strand.
ACCTCAGGCGACTCGGGAGGCTGCAGGCTGGCGGCGGCGGGCGACTGGGGGCCGGGGGTGCTGCTAGTGATGGCGGGCGTGCTGGGAGAGGGGGCAGCGGGGTTAGAGCGGGTAGTGGCGGTCGGCCCGTTAGCGGATGTGGGGCTGGGGCTGGGCTGCGCAGGCGAGGGTGTAGGCAAGGGTGGCGGTGCGTGAACGTCGGCTGCCACAGGGCCGTCGGCCACGGAGAGGGGCGGGTACTGGGGCGGCGGGGAGGTGGAGTCCCCAAGGTCCACCACGGGCAAGGGCGGCATGGGTGGCGCGCGGGCGCCGCCACTGGCAACCGGCGCCCGTCGAGGGGCCGGGCTCGGCGAGGGTGGCGATGGTGACGGCGGCGACACGGCGGGCGGCGGAGCGGCAGGAGGGGCCAACGGTGCTGGCACTGGCGGCGCCGCCGGAGGTGGCGCGCGGGTGGCGCCGTCGGCGACGGGCATGTTGTGCCGCGGCCGCGGCGGCCGCGGCTCGGGCGAAGGCGGCGGCGGGTTGGCGTCGCCGCAGGCTGCGGGGTTGCAGGTGGCTATCACCTCAAAGAAGGCGCATTCGGGCCGCACCTCCACGCCCTCATCAGCACTGCCGCCCGCCGCCGCAACCTCGACCGCCACGCCGCCCTCGCCCGAAGTCAGCTCCGCCGCGGGCGCCTCCTGGCCGAAGGCCCAGCTCCAGCCCGGTGCCGAGCTGGCGGCGCAGGCGCGGTTGGCTGAGTTGGCGGTGCGCACGCTGAGCTGCAGGAACAGGCCCATGCTAAACGGCTGGCCGCCGTTGGCGCCGGAGCTGCAGCCGAAGAGCGCGGGCAGGTCTACGTCAACGGCGGCCGAGGTGGCGGCGCAGGGTAGCGCCGCCTCCTGCGCAAAGTGCACCTCCGCGATGGGGCAGGAGCTGGGCTGGTCGGTGAAGGTGTAGGCGCGCAGGTTGGCGGCGCCGGGGTCGCGCACCGCGGCCGTGAGCTGGTGCACGCCCGCGTGGCCGCCGCCGTTGCTGAGGACGCCGGCGGCATCGCCGACGTTACTACTGCCGCCGCTGGTGCTTGGGGACGCCCCGGCGAAGAAGCGGCCGGACAGCAGGCTGATGTCAAAGCGCATGCGCGGGTTGCGGAATACGCCCGAGTAGGTGGCGTTGCGCTGCGCCAGGCCTGAGGCCTGCGAGCTGTAGCCGGGAGCGGTCACGTTGGGGAGCAGCGGGTCGTCCGCGGCCGTGAAGGTGGGCGCGGCTGCGCGCAGTGACGCCCAGCCCAACACCTCGCCGGTGTTGGCGGAGAGCAGCTGCACGCGGTCACCGCCGCTATAGGAGACGCACTGGGCAGTGGGGGGCGCCGGCGCCGCACCATCGCTGCCGGTGCTTAAGGCGCCGCGGGCGCTGCTGCCCGCAGCTGCTGCCAACTGACGAGAGGACCCCTCGCCACGGAGCTCGCCAGAGCTCGTGGAATATGGATATGGCGCCAATTCACCAGCACCTGAGGCAGTAGTGCAAGGCCGAGCCGACCAGTCAGAGGTGCAGAAAAAACGCCCGAACAACATCCTAGTCATGTCACCAGTAGTGGCATATAGCTGCCAGTTTCCTCTGATTCTGTTAAGTGTATATCATACCTTTCAAATTGTCGTCTGTGGACAGCGAGTCTGCGGCTGCGACAAGAAGAAGAAGCGACGCCAGTGCGAGCGCAGCGCCCAGGGCGCGCGGCATCTCCTGGCTGGAATTATTCTAATGAGAAGATGTTTATGTGACGCTGGTCTTCAGGAACTTGCAGGCAGCCCTCAAGTAAACGCGGCTCCGCGCAGCGGTCTGCCGCGGCCTTCACGCGGTCAACACCGGTCCGGCTTGGTATACAGCTGTGTGACGCGTGAATGGCTGTATACAACGTATTTGAATATAGAAATGTAAGTTACGAGGCAGGCCTGGGCTGCATTCACCGGGCCCCCGGCTCCGCAGTAGCGGGCGAGCCGTTAAGCTGATTTTCGGATTTTTCCTTTTTGTTCTTTGTGGAGCCCTTCCCGTGTGCACGAAACAGCCACAACTACATAATACCTCCTGCCTTCCTGGGTTGGGCAAGTGAGAGCAACGTCCCTGATAGTGCGCTGTTGGACATCTGAGTTCGTGGCCGCCCCGCGTCCGGCCCAGGTAGGGCCATATCTCCATGCGGTCGCAGTCGGTGGGGTGCTGGCAGGGTGGGTCTGGTCTGGCATCTGGGTTCTTGAGGCGTCTGGACCCCCGCGCGCATGCATCTGAAGTTGCGGGGTTGGCCCCGCATAGGCATCTGAGGACTGAGGTGCCCTGCCCACGCATCTTGGGATTCCTGGCTGGCCGTGGCAGCTCCTCGGCGCCTGACAGTCCCGTGGCTGCAGAAAGATGCTAATGGGGATTATTCTACTCAGGGCGACAGAGCTGGACAAGTATAGAAGCGTGCCGCCGAAAGGCCTCTCAGGTCTCAGCCCTCTCCCGCCCTCTCTCCCCACGGGCCACGGCACACCCTGCGGTACCTTTCACCTTCACGCGCGTGCTTCTGTGGCACAGTCCCGGGTCCTGTCCACTCGTTCAGCACGTCTGCGTAAAAAAGATACATTGCTGAACAAACCTACTTTAGGCGGCTATTGTGGCGCTACTGGCAAGCTGTTTCCCTGCTGGCATAACCGGGGGAAACCGATTGACTGTTCTAGGCCGTTCAAAAGCACGCGGCCCTGGTGAAGGCTGGTGTCACATGTTGAACAACTACTTCCGGAGACATTCACACATCTGCAACAAACCAAAGCGCTTCAATCCTGACGCAATCATCTTGCAGCGTCACAAATCCTCATGTTGGATACAACCTGCGACGGCAGAGTCAAAGCGCCAGCGTCACACTCATATCCTCCCTGCCACGCTACAACGAAAGCCACACACACCGCGCGACATCCCCTTGCAACCCGCAATTCCAGCAGGCAATCACAGATGTCACAGAACTCTAGGCCTTTCTGCTGCAACCCGCCCAAGAAGAAGTATGGACTGCGCCCAAATGGCAAGCATGGCAAAGCAACCCTGAAACTAAGATGCGCCAGCGACACCTGATGGCTCAAACATATTTGCTCAAGTCTCAACAAGAGTAACTGTCTCCTCTATCGCAGCGAAGCAAACGTTGGATGCCTTGTGGCGGATCATAGGGCCCCGCGCACACAGGTAGGCAGAGCCAAGTGGTACACTGCCGCATACCGCATGGGAGACACAGGCAATGTTTCAGGCACAATATACCCGTGCCGGAAAGTACACGTCAAACCAGCTTACTGAAGTGCTTGCAACACTGCAGGTGTTTAGCCCTGCCTCTCAGCCTTGCTTGCGACGACTGGCGGTCGCCGTCAAGAGACGCACAACGCGACGGCAATCAGCTTCCACTACGCTGCTCGCCCTCGCGTTAGTCGATCAGTGGGAGGCACACGAACGCGACCACCATTGCCGCATCCGCCCGGCAACTGACGTGCATGCGCATGGGGAATGTCTGAATCCGGCCCTTCCTCCTTACTAGTACACATCTTTGCGCGAACATGGGCGCGCACAACAACAGCAATACCCATTCCTGCAACTGAGCCCAAACACGTTGCCCGGGCAACACGCTTTCAAACTGCCCAATCAGGCCCATTTTGCCTGCAGCAGCCTGCTTATTGGGCAACGCAAGGGGGTGCATCACCGCAACCAGCACAAGCATAAGCCCTCCGCACAGACGCAGCTTATTTGCACACTACTATACACAAAACCAGCCCTCCTGCCGCGTGCGCTGCGCCCGCCCCGCTGCCTACTTATCCTCTCCGTCGAGCTCCTGCGGCTGCTGCGAGGCAACCGGAATGACCAGTGTGCTGGCTCCGCCGCTGCCACTCGTGCCGCCCGCTGCCGGCACCGCCTGCGACGTGACACTGCCGCCGCCGCCGCCGCCACCGCGCCGCCGCCGCTCCGAGGGCATGAGGTCCTCGCCGTCCTCCGTGTCGTCGTCCGTCGTACCAGCGCCATACGACTGGTAGGACGCCTGCTGCGCCGCCGCGGCCTGCTGAGCCTGCAGGCGGCGCAGCAGGCCTGCGGGCAGCGCCGCCTGCGCCGCGGCGGGCGCCCCAGTGCTGCCCCAGATCTGCGAGTGCGAGTATGAGCTGCTCGCCTGCGCCGCGCCGCCACCGCTCACGGTGCTGGGCGTGTCGCCGCTGCCCACCGCCGCAGCGCCGCCTGCAGAACCGGCGCCACCCGCGCTGCCGCTACCCCCGGCCGTGCTGCTCGGGGACAGCTCCTGCTTGCTGGCCATGCGAGCCTCTTGCGTCCAGGTCGCCTTGCGAGCGGCGGGCGCGCGCGGCGCTGCGGCGGCCGCTGCGGCAGCGCGGCGCGCCGCCGCCACCGACGGCGCCACCGTCGCGTCGTCATCCGAGCTGCTGCTCTCCCCCACCATCATGGCCAGCGGGTTGATGAAGGCGCTGGCATTGTCCGGCACCAGCTCCGGGTTCTCGTACGCGCCGTACACGTCGGCGCTGGCGCCCTGCGTCGCCCCCGCGGCCGCAGCGCCCGCCCGGATGGGCGCCGGAGGCGGCGCGCCAGCGACCCCTGCGCCGCGCGTAACGCTGCGGCCGGCGGCGGCGGCAGCGGCAGCCGCCGGCGACTCCATGCCCAGCTCCGCCGCCACCTGCGCCGCGGAGCGGCCCGTCACCGCCGCCGCCGGGCGCGGCAGCGACGGCGACCTGCGGCCGGCGGTCGCGCCGGCCGGGCTGGCGGCGGCGGAGCCGCTGCCCGCGCCGCCGCCGGACGCCATCTTTGCGCTCATTCGCGCCAGCTGGTAGTTGTCCTCGTGCAGCTCGATCTCGGGCTGCGGGTGCAGGTGGCTGATGGCGGCCGAGTCGCGGCCCGTGAAAGCCAGGCTGTACGAGGCGGTGGTGCTGGTCATGCCGTACGCAGCGCTGCCGTACGCAGCGCCGCCGGGCGACAGCGGCAGGCCGCGTCCGGCCGTGTCACCCCGCTCGTACTTCTCCACGAAGCGCCGCGCTCCGGGCATGGGGCGGTCGCCGCCCATCATGGATCCGCCGGATCCAACCATGAAGCTGGGCTGGATCTCGGACTGGATCCCCCCGCCGTGCGCGCCGCCCATGCCCATCATGGAGGCGCCGGTGGCGGAGGCGTAGGTGCCGGTGCCGTAGCCGCCGCCCACGTAGCCGCCACCGGGGGGCACGATCATGCTGCCGCCCATGCCGCCCTGCGTGGTGACAGGCGCAGGCGCAGGCACACACGGCGCCGTCAGCACTCGACTTGCTTTGTTGAGAACCTTGGCACCTTGACAAGAGGAAAGAGTACGTTCTCCCGTCTTTGCACGACTCCCATGCTTTGCGCATGCCCCACCAAGCGTACCCAGATACCTTCAGCATGCTATTGTGCTCCCTGCTCTCCTCTTCCTCCCCCCCCCCCCCGCTTGGTCGTCTTGGCTTTGGGTTCTGGAATGAACTCCGCCCCCCCCCACACACACCTGGTAGTAGCCGCCCCCACCCCCGCCCAGGGCGGTCAGGCTGCGGCCGCCCACCGTGGAGCGGTGCTGGCGGCTGAACAGCGCGGAGCGGCCTGGGGGCGACACACATACACACACACACGGAGCCGTGGCGGGCAGGAGCCCATTATGACGCGGCGAGAGCGAAGGTATTACGAGACGAAAGCCTTGCGCCACCCCTCGTGCCCGCACGCCCCCGCACGCCCCTCAAGCTCCATCCACCTCCTCACCCACTGCGTGCATACTCCGCACACGCACCCCGGCTGACCCATGCGCCAACCCCCTTCCTTTGCGCCTCACCCCAAAGCCCCGCCCCGCATCCCTCCCGTCCGCCGTCTCCCGACCCCCCGCCCCCAGCACCCCCCAGCTCACCTGTGAATATGGAGTTCCTGCCCAGCCCCCCAAAGGCGGCGGTGGCGTTGCTCTTGCCGCTGAAGTCCAGCTCGTAGTCGTCCTCGGGGTCGTAGCCCTCGTCGTCGTCACTGGTCACCAGCTCGTCGTCGCCGCCCTCCATGCCGCCGCTGTACTTGCGCTGTCCGGGAGCGAGGGGACGAGGGGGGAAACGGGGAACAGGGAAGAGATAAGCGGTGGGCGTGGGTGTGGGTGAGGGTGACGGGTGCACCCAGTGGTGATGCACCCGCCTGAAACTTCCCGCCCCCCCTAAACACAACGTCCACATGGAAGGCTAACCCCCCCCTCTACGCACGCCGCACTAGGATAACAGCTTTCCTGCCCCCCAACCCCTCCCGTCCAACGCGCTTCTCCAACCCGCCCCTCCACCTCTCGCCCCACTTGCACCCCTTACCCACCCACACACACACCAACACACACACACACGCCCACCCATCATCTACCCATCCGCCTACCTGCATCTTGCGGCGTATGGCCTCCTCGCGCTGCCGCTTGCGCGCGTACAACACCCCGCCCAGGATGGCCAGCACCAGCACGCCCGTGCCCACGCTCACGCCGATGATGACCGGCAGCAGTGAGCTGGTGCTGCTGCCTCCGCCGCTGCCGCCGCCCTCCTCCTGCGCTGCCAGCTCCTCGGCGGACAGCGTGGGGCGCTCGCAGGTGGAGGGCGAGCACTGGGCGTTGACGGTGATGTAGGAGCAGCCGGGGCTGATGGCCTTGCGCCGGCTGCCGGCATAGTACTTGCCGTCGGGGGGCAGGCAGGTCTGCAGGGGCGGGGGGCGGTGTTGTTGGGGTTCCACAACGTAGCGCCGGTGGGGTTGCGTAACATGCGCGCTGTCTATGAGGGGGGCAGCGGCAGCTCCCAAGCCTGTGTGCCAGGCGCTACTGACGAGACGAAGCGTGCATGCCCCAACCCCTGCCCCAACCCCTGCACCTGCCCCGTCCCAGCCATCACACCCCGCGCTTATGCCAGCACCAGCGCGCGCAAGAGCTGCCAACGCCGAGCTCACATCGTAGGACAGGTCCGCTTCCAGTTGCAAGTAGAATGTCGTTTCAAAGTCCTCGGGTGTGGCATAACTGCAGTTGAAGATGTGCAGCGGGATGGGAAATTCCAGCGTGGCTCGCCGCCGGGAGCAGTCGGCCGTCCGCGGGAAGTGATACCTGCAAGTGAGTTGAGCGTTGTTTCCAAGCTTTATGTGGCAGCAGCGGACAAGGCAGCATTTCGGCTGTTCTAGCAAGCTACGAACTTAGTCCAGCACGTTCTCCATAATGATATCTGGTAGCCTGTTCTGTTATTTTTAGGCTTCCTGGCACGCCGAAACCCAGAGCGTGGACGAGAGACATATCGCCAAACCTCGCGCTCGGCCTCACTCACATCAGCTGGCGAGTGACAGGGCACGCGTCCGGCTTGTCTGTCATAATGCAGGCTCGCACGTTTGACGCGTCCACCTGAGTGCTGCTCGAGTCTGCCAAGTACATGCCAGAGACGTGGGCCGTGAGGTCCACCTGCAGAACTACTGAACCGTTGAGGAATGCGCCACCTTGCTGAATTGTAGCCCAACCAAGGGTTGAGTTGTCCGGGTCCAAAAGAGGGGCCGCATCATCCGCGTTCAGCGCTGCGCAGGGGCTTTGGTCCACCAGCAGCGGCACGATGCTAGTAGCACCTGAATGAAAGACAAAGGCCGGCAGCCACAGACTAATGAGCCGTTTTGCAGGGAGTGCGCCATTCGGTCTCCATATTGCGCCTGTCGACACACCGCTCCTAAAGCACGCGCGTACCTGCCGCCTGATTTAGCTTACGACCAAGCTGGGTGCTCGAAATCCTCCATATCGACGCCAGGACGGCCGAGGCACCGCAACCCTGGCTGACGACGAGCCCCAGCAGCAGGAAGCAGGCTGCGCGCGGCCGCATAGCTAAGCACTGCGAGTAGACCTGCCAGACGTTTCGCGAGGTGGCGCCAGGTTACAGGTGCTCGTTGAATTAGTCGATGTTTCAGCCCCTGCCTGTCAGGCTGCTGTGGTTGCGGGCATATTAACTTATGCAGCACGTATTGAAGCACGCCTGCAGGCAGCTGGACTGTGCCTAGGTTAGGCGAGCGGGCAAGCAAGAGCCGAGCGCGTGCGGCTCCCATTTGCAGCAAGAGCCGGGTGCGTGCGGCTCCCATCGCGCCGCATGCGGACTGTGGGCTGCATGTCCCCGCCCATGCGACCCCCTTCGCGCGTGACGACCTTCCTCCGTGTCGAACTCGGTTATCAACCTTACGCTTGCCTCTCGTTTCGTGCATGGTCCCTTTCGGCTGGGAACCCGAGGACCGAGATGCCCCTTGCGGTCTCACTGCGGCCCCCTGTCCCCTCACTTCACATATCCTGCTCGCCCTGCGCGAGGACGAGCTACCCCACAGCCCCAAGTTATTGTCCTCACTAGCATTAAGTTGCCATGACTAGTCTGCATCCACAGCTGTGCTGCTGCACCTGGCAATGTTGGCAATAGCACCAGATGCCTTGGGGAGCCATGGCACGGAGCCATGGTGACTGGTGAGGAACGGACAGAAGGCACGGGGTAAGAAATGGTTTCATTCACTTGCACGGGATTCACACGCGAGTACACGCCCTGCCTGAGTCCCGCACTTTCTTCCCAGGCTTGCCTATGGCCCACATTGGGCCTGGATGTGAAGGCGTCTTGGCGGGGTCCTCACCATCCCGCAACAATCCCGACTGAAACGGACGGCCCGCATCCTTATTGCTGCACACTGCACGGCACGGTAATTGTGGGGCCCGGTTCCAATACAACAGACAGCATGTAGGCATTGCGAATCGCGGGGTGCACACACACTGCCAGTACCACTTGACATAACGCCCTAGCTATCACTCTGCAAGGCGCGGTGCCGTAACCCGCAGGGGTTACGACCGGGACCTTGGTCTCTGCCAGCAGTCACGCAGTAGGTTCAAGGCGCTTTGAATCCTAGCAACAAGCTCGAATCCTAGCAATAAGCTCAAAGGCAACAAGCCAGAGCAACTTCACACTTTCGCTCGGTGTGCACAAACGACAAAGTACAGGGTCACGACCTCTATGCAGCGCCACACCGGTCACGCGAAAGGCGCCGCATCGCACACCGCAGCCAATCCACACACATCCACGACCCGCGCAACTCGCTCACGAAATGCTGCTGCCCCCAATATGCCCCTGCCGTGCATGACATTACGCGTCGCATTACTACATCATCATTTGTTGCTGGGTGGATCTCAGACTGGTTCAGTCACTGGCCTGTCGGGGCAAATCCAGGAGGCCATGTCAACGACAGGCCCTGGGCGCTGCAGTGCAGTGCACCGCGCACGCCGGCAGGCAGGCGTCACTCACTATCACGAATTGACCTTCCTTCAACACCCTAGACCGCTGCCCCGCATGACCTAGGGAAGCTGGCTGGCGCCGGTGGCGAAGGGGTTGGCGTCGGTGGCGGGGTTGAGCTGCGACAGCGTGTGGTTGACGTGTGCGTGGCAGGCCTCGTCGGCGCGCACCGCCAGGATCAGGTCTGTGAGAGGAGGAGCGGAGGGGGGTTCCATGCATGTTAAATTAATGACGAGGGGTGGGGGGTGGTGGCGGGGTTCCTTGCATCATAAGGAAATGAAAGCACCGGGACATGCTCACATACAGCACGCCCACGGCCGCAGCCCAGGCAAAACTCCCTGGCGGATGCTCGCCCTTACTCCCCCCCACCCCCACACGCATTCTCCCCGGGCATTCTCCCCGTCTGGCTTTGGGTTCACCATGGGTTTATTGGATCTGGGTTCACCATGGGTTTATTATCGGAATGACGTAACAACCCCCCCTCCAAACAAAAAGCAGAATCCCGCCGCCTCCAGCCCAGCCCCACGTACGTACCGCGCATGTTGGCTCCCTGCCTGAGGCCCCAGTACTGCACCGCCACGGGCGGCGCGGGCGTGTCCTTCCACAGCCGGCCCGCGTCAATCTCCTCCAGCGCGTGTGTGTAGGTCTTGACCGCCTCCTCCTCCAGGAAGCCCACAAACTGTGGTGGCAGCGGCAGTGGGGATGTCAATTGGTCATGATGGTGGTGTGACGGTCATGGTGTTCAAAGTCGCAACCCGTGTGGGCGGGTGATTAGGTGAAGGTATAACGGGAGAAGAAGCAGGAGCCAAGGTCGATCACATGCACGAACAGACCGCCGGCATAGGATTGAGACAGCTGCCCGCCCGCCCGCACACACACATGCGGGTGCTCACCGCGTGGCAGGTGCGCGGCGACAGCAGGTAGGCCAAGAAGTAGGCGTTGAAGAACACGCCCTGGGGGTTGGCGGTGTGGGTGGGCGGGCGGGTGGGTGGATTGGTCTGGCTCGCAATGAGGGTGGAGGTGGAGCACGAGGTGGTGCGCCAACGCAGGAAAACGGAGAAAGGCACCCCGACCCCCCAACCCATGCCCTCGGCCCCCGGCCCCAGCTGCACCCTACCCACCCGCCCACCCGCCCACCCCACCCACCGGCCCACCCACCCACCCCGACTACCTGCGCGAGGATGACCATGGCCCGGAACGCCGGCCCCGGCTGGCGCAGCTGCAGGAAGGTGATGAGGTGCATGCGCTCGTTCTCCGCCTCCTCCAGCAGCGTGTGGATCCAGCCTGAAGGGGGGGGGGGGTAGGGTGGGCGGGTTGGCGGGTGGCAGGTCAGCGAGGCGTGGTGGGGGTCCATTGGGGGTGCATTCGTGCCTTGGTGCGCTGCTGCAGCAAGAGGACTGGAGGGGGTGAGGTGATGCAGCACAATGAGGTGTAGGAGGGGGTGCGTGCGCAAGGTGCATTGAGGGGCAGAGGACATTCAGGCACCTAAACTAATCCCCCTCGCTGTGTGGCTCTGGATTCTGGGTTTCAATGGTCAAACTGGGAAGTGGAATGAACTAACTCCCTCCGCCTATACCTCCCCAGCCCTCCCCTCACCCTCCCCCACAATCCCCAGCATCCCACCCCTCACCCCCCCCGGCCCGCCCCGGGCCCAACCCCAAACCCAAGCCCGCTCGCTCACCCCGGTCGCGGCTCATGGAGCGCAGGGACTTGAGGTGCCGCAGCATGCCCGCCACCATGCCCGGGCAGCCCGCCACCGTCTCCAGGAAGATCATGCGCCGCAGCCACTGCGCCTCGGTCATGGAGCCGGTGGGGCTGTAGCCTGCAAAAAAGGGGAGGCCGCGGGGGGAGGGGGGAGTTCATTCCAACTCACGGGGGGGGAGAGGTGGCAGTGCATCCCAGAGCCCAGATAAGACAAGATCAACCAGCGATATTGGCTCAACCTGGGTTTGGGGCGAGGCGCGAGGCGAACGGGAGACGGCGGCGCATGCGGCAGGCAACGCCCCAGACACACACGTTTCCGCCCCCCACCCACCCCCACCCCACCCACTCATGCTGACCACTCGTCACTCACCCGTGGCTTTGTCGAACAGGTACCGGAACACCTGGATGGTGCGCAGGCCCACGTGCTGATGCAGCTGCGGGGCGAGAGGGGCGGGCGTGTGTGGGAGCGGTTGTGGAATGGGGGGGAGAGGTGCGGCGCAGTCGAAAACGAGGGAGCCGGAGCAGAGAGGAATGAGGGGGTGGGGTGGGGGCATGGGAGTGGAGGCAGGGCACGGGGCGAGGAGGTGCGCGAGCAGGTCGGACAGACGGGTGAGAATGTTGGTGAGAACAGGGGGGACGGGGACAGGGGGGGCTCGACACCCGTCCACAGCCCCCGGGCACCTGGGGTAGATTTGACAATGCCGAGCACGTTGCCGCGACAGCCCATCACCCGGTCGCGCAACCCCCCCCTCCCCATCCCGCCTTAAGCTATCCAGCCCCTGCGAACACGTACCCACTGCTCTCTCCAAGCCCCACTCGGCGGCGCAAGCATCGGGCAGTCCCCGTGCGCCGGCGGCCGCCACCGCTCCGCGCGCGCCACCCTCTCCCCGGCCTCACCTTCCGCGGCGTGACGTGCGTGGGCCGCACGCTCTCCACGTACTCATCTGTGTAGGCCGGGTGCGCCATGTAAGACTCGGCCAGAGCCGCGTCGCCGCCAGCGGAAGCAGCCGCGGAGGCGCTGTCAGCGGCCATGCGCGCAGGGTTAATGCCCGGGTGCGGCGCGACGGCGCCGGCCGCGAAGGAGCCTCCGCCGGGCTTCATGTCCAGCCGCGTGGGCGGAGCGGGGGCGCCCTGGCCGGCGGAGCCCGCGGCAGCAGATGTGGTGGACGGGTTCACGGCTCCCTGTTTGGCGCATGTGTGGGCAAGTGCGGGGGGTTTAAGAAATCAGTGGCAGTCGAGCGTGCAACGTTGCACCATCGGACGGCGAATCACTATGCATTAAGCTCAGCCCAGTCGAACGCCGTGCGTAACGTTGAGACGCACGCGGATGAGCGTGCCCCTCCCGTGGTGCTGTTTGTAGCAGCTGCTGGTGAAGGGCCAGGGGCAGCTACCACGTTGAGTCTTACCGTCGCGAATCCCCGGAACCCACTCCACGGAGAAGCCGTAACGACTGCGGCACCATGGTGCTGGGTCAAAGCTACAGCACTAATCAGGCGAGAGGAGCACGCGAGGGCGCCCAGGTGCTGGTTTAGGCCCGGAAGAAGCTGGGCAGTTTGCAGCATCGCGTCGACGTCGTTGGTGCTTGTAGAACGTTCAAGGGAAAGGATTGTGTACGCTAATATGTGCAGGTCGAGTTAAGCAATGGTTTAAACTTTATGATAAAGTTCAGGCCGGGTAAACCGCGCCGCGCGGATTAGGCAGGCGCTCACGGGACCAATCGGGCCACTTTCCCGCGTGGCGTGTCCGACGGGTTCGTGATGCCGCTACAGGTTTTGGCAACCGTTTTGACCACATTCGAGCTCTTGGGCCGGATTCAAGGAAACTCTACTCGACGTCGCTGGCCAACCGTCCTTGAAGCTGCTCGGCGGGCACACGGACGCGCTTCCGTGCGCGCTTCCCCGCGTTCTATGCTTGGTTCCCCTGGTGCCAGGGGCCTCGGCGGGCGCCGCATTGTACGGTTCCCGAACCCTCGTTGAGTGGGTGAGTGGCATACATAGGATAGTGCTTGTCAATGGGGGAGGTGGCAATTTTAGGGGAGGGGCGGGAAAGCTTTCCTCCTCCGCGTCGCAAGCTGGCAAGCTTAGCGGTGGCCTTGGGCGTGGGCTTAGGTGGGCTTCGCCACGCGGGCTGCTAGATTTGAGCCACAGAGCGATTGCCTAGCGCGCGCATCAGTATTGAGCATCTTCAGAGGGATTCTGTGGCGGTGTGCTTGCGCTTGATAGCTGGACACAACATGGATGTATGGCGGGCAGTGTCTGTACAAACCGACCCCAGCTTTGTTTGGGAGATGAGGGCAGGGATGAGGCGTTTCGAAACCTTCGGCCTCAGACTACTAGTGCACGTGGTGTGGGCTCAGCTACTTTTCGCGTATGGGAGGTCACCTTGCTTTGCCAGACGCGCGGCGACATGGCACGCATGTGAACACGCAGAGCCCGTGGCGTGCTCTTATACTGTCTTCCGATGTCCAGCGGGCCAAAGTTGAATGAGATATGCTTCAACAGCTGCGTCAAGTGCGGGCAGATGTTGGCGGGGAGAGGAACGCTTGTCACATCGAATCATAGAGTGTTGAGTTTGCGCTCCCCTTTCAAACCGACAGCCAGGACTATTGGATGTAGTTTCAGATCAATCAATAAATATTTCAGGCAGCTTCTGGCCTCATAAAGCTTCGATTAAGAGAAGGACCCCTTGCGACGGACTCAACCACCCACACAACCGCCGAGTCCGCGCGGCATTTTTTGGGGCTACACTTAATCGTTCCATGGACTTTCATATGTAGCCTTAATCAGGGAGAGTAATGAGCGGCGGTAGGGTTTTAGGGGTCACACAAGAAGCCGTCTTTGAGCTCACATGCTTACGCTGCAGCTGCAGCAATTTCGAACATCAACTTGCGTCTCAACGCGCCGCGCGACAGTTAATCACGCGGGCCCTCATGGACGTTTCCCCAAATACGACTTGGCCTCTTGCGCGCTCACTTTCCGTGCGGCGGGCTCATCCTCGCGGTCCTTAGCCCCGCACTAGTATGCTGAACGCATACTTTGTGTAACAACTGTTCGCCATCACAATCCATCAACAGCCAGTCAGACCCGTGCTGCGCAGTGTCAACTGCACATTTACCATCAAACTAGTGTTGCGCCCGCCAGCTGACGCCCAACAAGCGACCTGCGAGCGCATCACAAGCCAACAACAACAGAGGTGAAACATGGCATTCAACAAGCCCGGCTCGCCGGGCGGCGTCGACTACTCGGGCCATGGCGCGGTGAAGGCCTCCATGGACGGTCCGCCGGTGAACCCTTCTGGCCGCAAGTACCCGTACGAGCTTGATAGCGAGGGCAAGGCCCAGAGCATTCCGGTGTGGCGGTTCACCAACCCCCACATGGGCGCCTTCCATGTGAGTCGCCAGTCGGCACGCGTATGTACGCAATCAGGCAAAACCCTCGTCCTTTGATTACCGTATGTCGCTGCTCACAACCCACATCCGGGTCTGCATTTCAGGCCCTTGACCCTCGCACCTCTGTATCCCCACCTGCACCGTTCCCCTACCCTACCCTGACCTACCCTACCCTAATAAACAATACCCGCACCCCTAATCTCGCCACCACCAGCTGTCCTGGTTCGCCTTCTTCATCTCCTTCCTGGCCACCTTTGCGCCCGCCTCGCTGCTGCCCATCATCCGAGACGACCTGTTCCTCACCAAGAGCCAGCTGGGCAACGCCGGCGTGGCGGCGGTGTGCGGCGCCATCGCGGCGCGCGTGTTCATGGGCGTGTTTGTGGACATCGTGGGTGAGTACGGTCGTAGCTAGTGCTGGCTGGCTGGCTGGCTGGCTGGCTGGCTGGCTGGCTGGCTGGCTGGCTGGCTGGCTGGCTGGCTGGCTCAGGCTGCGGAGGCAGTATTCCTGATTGCTTGCGGGGCTGCGGGCTGGGCGAGGCAACGCCCAGTGGCAGGTGTTAGTTGGCGAGGTGGGCAGATGGGAGCTGCCGGGCGCACTGGAAGCTGCAGCTGGGCGCGGGCAGCCGGGTGCCCCTTTGCCACGCACGTGCACACCACCGACCGCTGCGCAACCAACACACCCGCCGGCTGAGGCAACTAACTATAACCGTACCGGCGCGCCGACGTCGTGTGTGTGTGTGTGCGTGCAGGGCCCCGCTACGGCACCGCCGCCACCATGCTCGTGACCGCCCCCGCCGTGTTCTGCATGTCCCTGGTCACCGACTTCGCCAGCTTCGCGGCCGTGCGCTTCTTCATCGGCCTCTCGCTCTGCATGTTTGTGTGCTGTGAGTATGTACCGGTGGTGAGACATGGACCGTACGCCCACAACAGCAGCCCGATAGATAGCGCGACCCGCCCGCAGGTCCATAGCCCAGCCAGCAGCACCATCTAGCCACTGCTGTCGCAAGCGCGCTTGGGGCACTGCATACAGCGGATGGGTGAACTAGTCCTACCGCCAAGTGCTGGGGCCTCCTTGCCTCCGGACGGGTCACAAGGTGCCCCTTGCACCACACCTACCTACCCCGCCCTCGCCGTCCAACCTTTCCGCCCACCTACCTCACTACCTGGCCCTCAGCGCTCCCGGCCCACCCACCGCACACGCACACTTACACCACCCTACCTCCCGGTCCACCCACAGGCCAGTTCTGGTGCGGCACCATGTTCAATGTGCGCATTGTGGGCACCGCCAACGCCATCGCCGGCGGCTGGGGCAACATGGGCGGCGGCGCCTGCCACTTCATCATGCCGCTCATCTACCAGGGCATCAAGGACGGCGGCGTGCCCGGCTACCAGGTGTGATCACGTGTGTGTGGTCGTGCGTGTGGTCGTGCGTGATGCACTTGATGCTTGCGTGTCGCCCCCCTCGCCCCCCCCCCCCGGGTCATCCCCCGGCCCGCCGTTCACGCCGCCGCCCCCTCCCGGCCCGCCACGCCCATGTGCACACGGACAGGCCTGGCGCTGGGCGTTCTTCGTGCCCGCCGCCTTCTACATCCTCACGGCTCTGGCCACCCTGGCACTGGGCGTGGACCACCCCAGCGGCAAGGACTACCGCGACCTCAAGCGCGACGGCGCGCTCAAGGCCAAGGGCGCCATGTGGCCCGTCATCAAGTGCGGCCTGGGCAACTACAGGTAGGTGTGGGACAGACTGCTGTATGCGGCTGCGCGCGTGCACGTGCGTGTGCGTGTGCATGTGCGTGTGGCCGTGTGCATGTGCGTGGTACGGGCGCGAGCAATTCATGTCGCTTTCCTGCCGTTGCAAGCGGCGCGACGCACAGCACTACATTCCTGGTATGTGCGGATGCGTGCATGCATGCATCCTGGCACGCCCACCTCACCTTCGCGGCTAACAGCCCGTGCGGCGCCTGTCTTCTGCAACCGCATCGGCCCCCCTGGACTTGTCCTTCACCACACACCCACCCGCACGCACCCCACCTGCTGCTGGGACCAGGACCTGGATCCTGGCCCTGACGTACGGCTACTCTTTCGGCGTGGAGCTGACGGTCGACAACATCATCGTCGAGTACATGTTTGACCAGTTCGGCCTGAGTTTGACCGTGGCGGGCGCGCTGGGCGGCATGTTCGGCATGATGAACCTGTTCAGTCGCGCCAGCGGCGGCATGATCAGCGGTGAGCTGCGGCTGCTGCGCCTGGTGTTGACTACTTTGACCACCTGCCCATTGAGCGAGCGTACTGTTGAGCAGTGCGGGGGATAGACGGGGGCTGTGCGCCTGCACACATGCAGCAGGCGCGCGCTGTGCGCTGTGCGTGCTTGTGTGCTGCGTTCACCACCTGCCTGCCGTGCATTGCTCGGGTAGCCGCCGCCCTTGCTTCCAATGCATTCCGTCCATGGCAAGCACGCTCACCAGGCTGCCAAAGTTTTCCGAGTGCTCCTCCTGCTTCCCTGAGTCCAATGGTGTTGCATTCGGCTTGCCTCGCAGACCTCGTCGCTAGGCCCTTCGGCATGCGCGGCCGCATCTGGGCTCTGTGGATCATCCAGACCCTGGGCGGCATCTTCTGCGTCGTCCTGGGCAAGGTGGGTCCCTGTGCGTGTGCGCCATGGGGGCTCGGCATGCGCGTGTGCTATTTGGTGTGCTGGGCAATGTTGCTAGCTGCTTCAGAAGCTGGGATGCTGTGAGCCCCAACTTCCGAAGCCTTCACTCCGGACCATTCGCTACCACCTATCGCTTCCTGACCGCCCATTCCATCGCTGCCCTCAACCTCCATCCCACACTGCCCCTTGCCCCCGCAGGTGCACAACAGCCTCACCAACACCATCGTCATCATGATCATCTTCTCCATCTTCTGCCAGCAAGCCTGCGGCCTGCACTTCGGCATCACGCCCTTCGTGTCGCGCCGCGCCTACGGCGTAGTGTCGGGCCTGGTGGGCGCGGGCGGCAACACCGGCGCCGCCATCACCCAGGCCATCTGGTTTGCCGGTACCGCCCCCTGGCAGCTGACGTGAGTGGTGGTGACGCACTGCAGCCGCGTGGCTGGGACCGGGTACGGCAGCTGGGCGTGTAGAAGTGCACGGCGGCGGCTCCCACTCTAGCGAAACTTCTTCGCAACAGGTGGACCCAGCCGCCAGGCCGCGCTCACGCCCGCCTGCGGCCTCGCACCGTAGCCGCCGCCCTGTCGTTAACTTGCCTCCCTCGCCGCCGCCGTCGCCGCCACCGCCGCAGCCTGACCAAGTACCAGGGTCTGGAGTACATGGGCTACCAGACCATTGGTCTGACGATGGTGCTGTTCTTCATCTGGTTCCCCATGTGGGGCTCCATGCTGACCGGACCGCGCGAGGGCGCCACAGAGGTGAGAGCGTGCGTGCGTGCGTGGCGACGACACCCTGCCCCCGCCCGGCCGCCTACCGTGGGATGATCTGTTATGGCCTGGAACAACCGCTTATGACTTCGCCCAAGCACACGACGGCCGGCCCGCGGCCGCTGCCGGCACGCGTGTGGGTGCCGTGCTCGTGCTCCCAATAACCACCCGCTGTGCATGCCGGTAGATAGACCGACCCCACTTCACTCGCAGTGCGCATGACGTTTCCCGCTGTCATCACGACCCGCTGTCATCGGGACCTGTTTTTACCGCCTTTGCTAACACACAGCATGCTTGCCTCGCCCCCTGCCCATTACCCCCGCCCCCCTTTCCTCCGTACCCGCAGGAGGACTACTACATCCGGGAGTGGAGCGCCGAGGAGGTGGCGTCCGGGCTGCACCAGGGCTCCATGCGCTTCGCAATGGAGTCCCGCTCCCAGCGCGGCACGCGCAGCAGCACCCAGACCAAGGTCCTGGCCGTGGGTGGCGATGGTGATGGTAATGGCGGCGTCACCGGCGGCCGCAGCAGCAAGGCTGACGTGGTGGCGGCGGCGCCGCCGCTGGGTCAGGGCGCGGTGGCTGCGGTGGCGGTGGAGGAGGGCGGCAGCAGCAGCGGCCGCAGCAGCAGCTCCGGGGGGCACCTGCAGCAGCAGCCGGGCGCGGACGCGCAGGCTCGAGTGGTCGTGGCGTAATTAAGCGCGCCATGGCACGAGCGGTCATCTGCACAGGTTGCGTGTTACGAAAACCACACAGGGAAGTCCGCCCAATGCCAACCGGTTGTGCGTTATGTGTGGACTTGTTTTGGACCGCCACTGTTGCTCGACTTATTGTCAGAGGACTTTCCGCATGTGATTGACGTGGGTGCGCCAGGGCCTTGAATGCAGTCTGCTGCTGCTGTTCAGTGTGAGAGGGAATCATTGGTTGGTTGAGGCGGGGTATGTGCCTTCGATGCTGGGACATGGCAGGATGGCAGTCTGGTGATGGCGCGCGCTACTGTGTGGGCCGGTGGCACAGGTTCCCCGTAAATATGACGGTATAATATAAATATATAGTACGTGTTTTTGATGTGCATGGCGCGGCACTCCGCATCACTAAGCGTAAGGGGAATTGAAGGTTTAAACTGCGAAGCATTGGCAGTTTGACACGACAAGAAGTGCGCGCGCGCGCGCGCGCGCGTGTGTGTGTGTGTGTGTGTGTGTGTGTGTGTGTGTGTGTGTGTGTGTGTGTGTGTGTGTGTGTGTGTGTGTGTGTGTGTGTGTGTGTGTGTATGTGTGTGTGTGTTTGGTCATGTGCCGCGCGTGCACGCATCCTCACCACCCTCCCCCTTCCCTTTGATAAACACCATCCGATGGATGGCTATCCCCCCACACACACACGCACTCGCATCTTCTGTTTTACTACGTTGATATTATGCACAAACTGGCTTCATGTATTCTATTCTCTTCTAAGGTTGGGTTTCCGGCAAAGGCTGCACGACAGAATCCCTGGCATGTGGATTCTATGCGTAGGCGACCGTCCACACAGGCCGTGGCAAGAGGCGACGGCGCGTGTAGACCGAGCGGTCTGGTGATGGGCTGGTTGAGGCAGCAGCAGGCTGGTGGTCCGTCCACGTTGGATTCGGATTGGGCTGAGGCGTGAGGGCCGGAAAGGCCGCTATTCAGGTTGCTGGATTCGCAGTATCCAAGCCCCCGTACGATGGTGGCAAGCATGGCAGACCATCAGGCTTTAGGAAGTTGGGTAGGCTTTTGTGCGCGAACCGCCGCAAGTCCGGCGACGACGAGCTACACCCCGCGCATTACTACATCTAACGCTGTTTGCGTACGCGCACACACAAGATATGTAACACATCCAAGCATGTGGCCGGCATGCCCCGAGGTGCCCAGCCGCAAACTGCGTGTGCGCATGCTAGCTGGCGCCGCTTGTCAGGAGCCCGCGGGCAGGTGATGCGGGTCTGCATGCCCGCCGCGATGCCCTCACGCCCCGGCCCCCCCCCGGCCTGCCTGCCGCCAATGACATACGTACGGCACTCGTGCGGTTGGGTCGACGTACGTCTCGATCACGAGCCAGCAAGGACAGCCAGGCCCCCCATACGGCCATACACCTGACCTCCTGCTGGCCAGTCCTACCGCAGTACGGCAGCGGGCTTTGATTCGCCGTACCGTATGTCAGCATGAATAGAAACGTGTCAAACGTGTGGGCCCCCCCGCAATCAATTACTCTTTCCCCCTTCCCCCAGCGCCGCACGTGGTGTACCCTCGTACATCAAAGTGCAAGTGGTGGGCATCTCCCAACCGCAAAATCAATGCATGCTATATGCCTGGCAAAAATGAAGTGTGATGTTGTCGGTTCTTGCGCACAGTACGGCATGGAGTGCAAAACTGCTTGCCCCCGGATAGAGAGCACGTAGCTAGGTCCACAGCAGCAATAGCAGCAGCACCAGCAGCAGCAACAGCTACACAGACTTCTCGGCACCACGCACGCACCACACTTGCGGCCTGGTCCACGCGCCGCAAATAATAATCCTTGTGGCCTAGCCGGAGCGCCTGCTCCACAGCGCCTCCTCCGCCGCCCTTCTCTCCCCGGTCATGTCCAGCTAGTGCGGCCGCCCAGCTGCTGCGGCCTGTGGTCTGAAGCGGCGCGGCGCCTGCCCCTGCCCCTGCCGGCCGGCAGCCACAGCCCATCACCGCAGCTCCCGTGACACAGCTGCTGCAGCGGGCGTCTTCCTGGCACAGGCTGCTACAGCCGCGGCCCCTCCTTTGACCCCCCAGCTCCCGCCCTCCCTCCAGCGGGCAGCGGCGGCTGCTACAGCCTCACGAACTGCACGCGCTCCGCCGTGTTGAGCATGAAGGGCTGCAGCTTCCAGCCCGCCTGCGTGGCAGGCAGGGAGGCGAGTGAGGGGGGGGAGGGGAGGGGGAGGAGGGAGGAGGGAGGAGGAGGCCAGGCGTGAGGGAGGGCGCATGGGAGAGAGACGTGCCCGGCGGGTGTCGCAGGACAATGTGTTGAGGCCCCGCCACCCGGCACATGCCTGTGTGGGGCCCGGCTGCCCTGCAGCCCGCCCCCTAGCTCTAATGCATGTAACCCCTCCCACACACACGCGCACACACATACAATCTGCATGTGTCCCCTTCCTCCTGTTTTACAACACACATAGGGTGCAACCTCGGCCCGCCAGCTTACGAGCCCGCCCCCACCCCTCGTGCTGCACCGACCTGCTCCGCCTGCTGCAGCAGCCGAGGCAGGTTGCGCGCCGCCTCCTGCCGACTGGACCTGGGGGCGTGCGTGCGTGTGTGTGTGTGTGGGGGGGGAGGACGAGGAGGTGGTGAGGTGGGGGGTGCGCGTGAGTTGCGGTATACCAGATTGTAAACTTGTGCGCTCCTACTTGCTACGCGTCTGTAAACAGGATATGCTTTCCAGCAACGAACGTAGGGAATCCGCGCGCGCACATTGGGACTGAGTGAATCTGCCTCGCCCAGGCCCAGGCCCAGGCCCAGGCCCAGGCGACCACCTTGCAGGCCCCATGCCCCAACACCACACACGCCAGCAGCTTCAGGGGCTGCGTGCGCCGCCACGCGACGCGTTCGTTGACGGACCCGGCAGACACACGTGGCACACAGGGGCACGTGACCCGCCCGCCCACCCACATCCACATCCGCACCCGCACCCGCACCCGCACCCACCTGATGAGCTGCGCCCACGTGTCCGAATCCAGCCGCGCCGCCAGCTCACTGCGCCACGCCAGCGGCGGCAGCGGCGGCGGCGCCACCACGCCCGCGCCCGCGCCCGCCTGCCGCACGCCCATGTGCTGCTTCACATCGTGGTGGTCCCCACCACTGCCGCTGCCTGCTGCTGCTGCTACAGCCTCGTTGCCGCTACTGCTTCCACCAGCGGCGTTGCTACTGCTGCTGTTGTTGTGGGTGCGGCTGAGGCTGAGGCTGGCGGTGTGCGGCACCGCAGGGGAGGAGGACGTGGAGGCAGAGGAGGCGGAGCCGGGTGAGCTAGTGGGGCTGCCGTGCGTGTGGTAGTGGGAGTGGTGGTAGTAGGTGTGGTGGTGGGGGTCCCAGTGCATGTGGTCGTGTGTGTGCCCCGTCACGCCGCCACTGCTGCTGCTGCTGCCGCTGTTGCTACTGCCGCTGCCGACCTCGTGCAGCTTCCCCAGCAGCCGTGCTTCATGGCTGCCGCCCGCGCTGCTGAGGCTGCTACTGCTACTGAGGCTGCTACTGCTACTGAGGCTGCTACTGCTACTGAGGCTGCTACTGCCGCTGTTGCCGAGATGCCCCGCCAGCAGCGGCTGCAGCTGCAGGCGGCCGCCACCACCCACGGCCGAGTCGCCGTTGCCGCTACCGCTACCGCTACCGCTACCACTGCTATGCCCACCGTGGCCGTGGCTGTGGCCGTGACTGTGGTTGTGGTTGTGCTGCTGGTGGTTGTGATGGTTGTGGTGGTTGTGGGTGTGGTGGTGAGGCTGTTTGTGGTGGTGGGGCGACTGGGCGGCAGGCGCGTGTCGCTCCAGGTGCTCCAGCAGGGCCTGTGTGTGTGCATGTGTGCATGTGTGTGTGTGTGTGTGTGTGTGTGTGTGTGAAAAGCACAAGGAGAGGAAGGGTCGACATGTGTGTGTGTGTGTGTGTGTGTGCATATGTGGGTGGGTGGGTGGGTGGGGGTGAGCAGTGGACGGTGCGGACAGGGCAGAGGAAGTGGCGAATGCCCGCCCGTCATGCAATCCCCACGCCTGCCCGCCCGCCCACCCACTCCTCACCCCACCCCCAAGAGTATGTCCCCCTCCACGATGTGTGTTATGGGTTCTGGGTTTGAAAGGTCAAACTGAATTTGGAGTGAGCTACCCGCCCCACCCACCCGGACCCGCCCACCCGCCCACCCACCCACCTTGCGCAGGTAGGCTGCGTGTAGCAGCGCCTTGGTGATGTCCGCCGGCGCCGCCCGGTCGCTCAGAGACACAAGCACACGCGGTACACCGCCACCACCACCCGAGCCCGAGCCCCCACCGGCCCCGCCGAAGCCCCCACCGGCCCAGGGCAGCCAGCTCAGCGGCCCCGCTTGCCCTGCCCCACTGGTGCTACTGCTGCTGCTGCTACTGCTGCTGCTGCTGGCGTGCTCCTGCCTCCCTCCCGCCCCAGCCGCTGCCGCCAGCGCGGGCGACACGGTCAGCACGTACTGCTCGCCCTCGTAGTCGCGCAGCAGGCGCCGCAGCAGCGCCGGGTCGCGCGGCACGATCTTGTCCAGGGCCGTGATCTGTGCCCGGTGTTGGTAAACGGAAACGTGCCCGGTGTGTGTGTGTGTGTGTGTGTGTGTGTGTGTGTGTGTGTGTTAGTTAGAGCACGAAATGAATCGCCCGTTAGCCGCCGGTGGTATGTATGTGTGTAAGTGTCTGTGTCTCAGAGGGCGTGGAGGTCTTTTGGAAGCAGCACTGCTGGATGAGAGGCATGCGCGCAACACGTGCGGAGAGCCCGCATGGGCGACATGGCGGCGACATGGCGGGCCCCTGTCCCCCCCCGCCCCTCACCCCCGTAGCCGCCTCCGCCCCTGCCTCCCCTCGCTGCCTGCCTCCCCTCGCTGCCTGCCTGCCTGCCTCACTCACCGTGACCGGCAGGCAGCCGCTCCAAACGTCCGAGGCGCACACCAGGCTCTCGGCGGCGGAGATCTGCACACGAGCGTGTGTGCGTGCGTTTGTGCGTGTGTGTGTGTGTATGTGTGTGTGTGTGCGCGCGCATGTGTGTGGATGCGCGCGTGGGCCTGTTTGGTGGTGGTAAGTGCAGTGTGGTAGTGTAAGGAACGTGACCTCCCGGCAAGGCAGTAGGGGCGTCGGGGGGTCAGCGCCGCCTCCCCCGCTGCCTCCGCCTTTCGCCTGACGGCGACGGAGCCCCTGTGAGGCCCATCCGACATTCAGGCCCACTCCCCGGCTTGCCTCCCCCCTTCTGGGCCCCCGGGCTGGGCTGCGTGTACCCGCTGTACCTCTGGACATCGGCACTTCATCATTGATTAAACACCATCCATGGATGGTAACCCCCCATCAGCTTCCTTTAGCTTGGTTTAGTTTGGGCTGGTAACCACAACCCCCCCCCCCACACACACACACACAGAGATATCCACTCCCCCTCACCTCGGCCGCGTCCGGCACCGCGCCGCCCCGCCGCATCCACCGCTCTATCAGCATCTCCGCCCGCTCCCGGTTCAGCGTGCGCAGCTGCACCGCCTTGAGCTCGTGCCAGATGCAGGTCAGGTCGCCTGGTGGTGGTGGTGGGGGGTTGCCATGCATGTTTAATCAATGACGGGGGGAATGTAGACAGACGTTTAGGGGTGAGGGGTTAGGGGTCGGGTTATGGGCTATGGGTTGTGGGCGGAAGGGGCGGCGGTAGTGCGTGGGCGGTGTGTGAATGCGTGTGTCTTGGGTTCTATTTGAGCGGACAACTCGTGGGCATGAATACAGCACCCTGGTGGCTCTAGGCCCTGCGCTGCCGCCGCCAGGCCCCATGCCGCCGCCAGCTGCCTCAACCCCGTCACGCGCCTTCCTCCCCCACCCCTCGTGCCTGCTGCCCTCAGCGGCATCCTCCCCCTCCCCTGCCCCCCTTCCCTCCCCTCCCCGCCCTGCGCTACCGCCGCCGCCGCCCTCTGCTGCTGCTGCTGCTCACCCGCGGCGCATA
The DNA here is from genome assembly GCA_016834595.1 of Chlamydomonas schloesseri. Taxonomy (NCBI): domain Eukaryota; kingdom Viridiplantae; phylum Chlorophyta; class Chlorophyceae; order Chlamydomonadales; family Chlamydomonadaceae; genus Chlamydomonas; species Chlamydomonas schloesseri. The sequence continues at coordinate 1,697,814 of JAEHOD010000002.1, forward strand.
TGGGGTACATGACCGCCGGCAGCAGCAGCCCGCCGCGCGGCATGCCCCTGCACAGCCAGGTGAGGCCGGCGGACACACCCAGGGCCAGCATGTCCATCACCTGGGGGTGGGGGGGGGGGGTGAGGGGGTAGTTCATTCCAGAAACCAGAAGTGAAACGACTGGGGGGTTGCAAGGATATGTGGCGATGTGGTAACACAGGCACAGAAGAAGGGGGTGTGAATGGGGGGAGGGGTGGCCATTCATGAATGGTGTTTAATCAAGAGAATGAAGTGCCCATGTCCAGTGGGATGGCGGTGGCATGGGTTCGCGGGCAGCGCATTCCACCGAAACCGAATGGGGTGGGGGGTCCATGCATGTCGTTTTATGACAAGAAGGCGAAGACATGTGACGGGGCGGAACAGGCGGGGTTGAGGTTGTAGGGCAGGTTGAAGGGGGCGGAGGGACTAGGAGAGGTGTGGAAATGATGAGCTGAGGGATTGGAGGTTGGAAGGGTTGTGGGGCGGTGGGAATGCGCCCAGGTGGCGGGGCGAGGCCAGGCAAGGGTTCTGACGAGGGCGACAGCCGCAGAGAAAGACAACAGGTGATAGGAGCAAAGGCGGGGTGTGGGGCTGGAGTGCATGCGGGGGAGGAAAGCGAGAACCGGCAGGGCCAGCCCGCGGCCATCTCCGCCATTCATACTTGACCCCTCCCGCCCCTCAAATGCTCACCACACCGCACAGCGCACCCACACCCACCATGTGCTGCGCCTGGTTCTTGGAGGTCAGGTCAGCAAGGTTGCCGCCGGTGGCCAGAGCCGCCTGAGCGCGGGCGGGGGGCGGGGGGGTTGCGGGTGTAAAGGTGTGTGTGGAAGCAGTCCTAGGAGGCAGCAGCGCGGCGCGTGCAGGCGGGTGCGCTGGGGCCCACCCTGCTGGCGTGACCCTGACGCCCTCTCCAGGTACCCTTCCGGTACCCTGCCGCTGTACAGCCGCTGTACAGCCCCCCACTTAACCCGCCTCATCCCGACCCACAGGCGCCTGCCGCGCTACCACTAGTCCCCCGCTGTTCCTCTGGGCATCGGCACTTCACAAAGAATGATACACACCATCCTGTGGATGGCTATCCCCCCAACTCCTAGATCCCCCCTGAACCTTTCCCCCGTTGTGCGCGCAAGCCTGGGTGCCGGTTACCCGGACTACCGACAACGCCGACCGCGAGACCGAAGACTCGAGACCCAACGCCCAAGGGTGTCCAAGACCCAAAGGTTATGGCCACACCACCTCCTCGCTCTGGACTCTGGGTTCGCGGGCCGGTTCAGATTCCCTTGGTCGGTTTGCTTTGGCTTCTGGAATGAAGTACCCCACCCACCCACCCACCCACCCACCCACCCACCCACCCACCCACCCACCCACCCACCCACCCACCCACCCACCCACCCACCCACCCACCCACCCACCCACCTGGAAGGCTGGCTGTGTGGCCACGAAGGCGGACAGCCCCACCGCCCGCCCCACACTGCTGACTGAGGCCAGCGCCACAAAGTGCTGCGGCGCAGCAAGGGGGGCCCAGGGGGCCGGGGTGGGAGGGGTGGGAGGGGGCAGGAGCAGTTGGGTGGCCGGAGCAGCAGACAGAGGCAGGCGCCAAGGTGCACGGGGCGAGCGGGACCGACAGGATGCACAGCTCGCGTGGAGCCCTGCACTGTCGTGTTCTCTTACGCTCCGCTGCGGCAATGCCAACCCCCGTCCGTCGCCCCAACCCCCTGGAATGAACTACCCCCTGCCCCGCACCCCCGTGCCCCACCTGCGGCCAGAAGGGCGTGGCGAACTCCCCCGCCATGCAGCCAGTGAAGATGAGCGAGGTGATGAAGCGCATGCGCTGAAGCGGGCGTGTGTGCGGGTTGAGGGGTGTGTGGAGGGGTGGCGGGAGGGTTACTGGTAAACAGTCCAGGGTGACGGGAGGGGGGGCGGCGGCGGAAAGGACGAGAGCGCGTGCGGCGGGAGGGTGCAGGGGGTTGCAAGGACACGGCATTCAGCAAAGTGCAGGCCGGCATTCACGTCCGGTGGGGCCGTGGGTAATCATGAGACCGCACCACACCGCCCTCCCCTTGCCGCGCTCCCCCAGGAACCCCCCCTTCTCCTGCACCCACCCTTTCTTCCTCACTACTTGATGATACACGCACCTGTGGCCGCCGCCGTGATCTCTCGCCCCCTCCCCCTCTCACCTCCCCTCTTCCTCCCCCTTGGTTTCCCGCGTATGACCTTGCAGCTCATCACGGGGTACGGGAATCTACGTTCCCGCCCCGCCCCGCCCCGCACCCAATCCCTTCATTATGGCGCTGCTACCTTGAGGTCGGCGTCAAAGGTCTGTCCGAAGCTGGTGGACACGGTCATGCGCACGATGCGGCTCACGCCGTCCTTGAGCAACCAGTTGATGGCGGCAGAGGCCGCGAAGGCCTGTGGGTAGGAGGTGCGGTGGGGGCGGTGGGGCGGGCGTGGGTGGTGGTAGGGGTGGGGTGGGTGGAGGTGGGGGTTCCATGCATTTAAGTTAATGACCGTGGGGGTGGGGTAGTTGATGTCAGAAACCAAAGCGACCGTTACAACCCAGGAGGTGGGGGTGGGGGTGGGGCAGGGGGGTGGGGTGTTGTTACCAGCCCAACAAACCATACAAAATGCAAAAGAGCGAGGAGGAGAGCGGGGGGGGACGTGGGTGGTGTATGGGATTGGCCGGGTGCGGGTAGTGAGGCCCCAGTCACGCGGGCGGGCGCCCAGCACGCGGCGCCCAGCGCCCAGCCCTCCGATAACCCCCCCCCCCCATCCCCACCCCCATCCCCATCCCTATACCCATACCCATACCCATCCCTCGCCACGCCAGTCAGCGCCCACACGTGACTCTGCAGGCGTCCCACTCAAGCCCCCAGCCCCCCGCCGCCCCCCTCCCGGGCAAGGGAAGTAGAAATGCCCACCCATCCACCCACCCACCCATCCACCCACACCACCACACCACCACACACGCACCCCCCACCCGCCCTCGCGCGCACCTTCTTGGCCCCCAGCCCCGTGGCCATGAGCAGCGCACTGAATGAGAAGTTCTGCATGGTGGAGCTGAAGAAGCGCTGCGTGGGGGTGGGGTGTGTGTGTGGGGGTGCCACGCATGTTTAATGAATGAGGGAGATGTAGACAGGGGGGAGGCGGAAGCGGAGGAGCAAGTGGAAGGGAAAGGATTGAGCGCCGTCAGGGTGGTGGTGTTGGGGTTGTGGTTACCAGCCCAAAATAAACCAAACCCAATGCATAAGAGCGAGGAGGTGAGCGTGGCCTAATATGGGAGAAGGAGGAGAAAAAACTCTGGGGGTGGTGGGGGCTTAAGATGCAGTCATGCTGCCCGGCAGCCCTGGCCGCCCCCCCCTCCTCAGCGCAGTCACACTAACAGCACCTGCGCCCCGCCCCGCCCCCCCACAAGACACACACAACACACACACACACACACACACACACACACACACACACACACACACACGCACACATACACACACACACACACACACACCTGGCTGAGGCGCCACCGCAGCCACTCCCAGTAGTCGGGCGTCACGTCCCGCGGGTCGGGCAGGAAGGCCTCGTGCAGCCGCCGCTGCAGCCCCAGGACCCAGTTGCGCAGCCGGCCTGGGTGTGGTGTATGTGGGGTGGTGGTGGTGGGGGGGAGGGGGGGGAGGAGCAGGGGGGAGGGCAGGGAGGAAGGCGGTGCAGCGGGGTGGCAGGAGTTCATGTCAGTCACAACTACCCAACTGCGAACAAACCCTTAGGAGCCGGTTCCAGCGGGGAAGCGGGGGCGGACCATTGGGGGTAGCGGTGTGGGTGTGGAGGCGTACGGCGCGGTTCGGAGTGTGTTGAGGTACCGGTATGCTTTGCTGGTGCCGAAGCAAGGCAAGCGCACCCGCACTAGTTTCGCGCCCACAAACACTGCCAGTGCCGCCGCTGCACATGCAAGCGTGCCCCTACCTCACAGCCCTTCCTGCGAATCAACCTTGCCCCCTCCACACTTTCCTTGCCGATCCCGCCTCGTCCTCGCCTCCTCCTCCCCAGCCCCATTTCCCTCCCCCCCCATTGCTTCACTTCTCCACATCCCTCCCCTGGACCCTGTCTTCTCCCTTGCCTCCTCCCTACACCTCTCTCCACACCTCTCCACTCACATCCTGCCTCTGTCCCGACTTCTCTCCCCACTCGCCCCCACGCACTCGCCCCCACCCCCTCCGCACGTCCCCCACCCCACCCCCCACACGCACGCCCCCACGCACTCGCCCCCCCCACGTTTCGCTTTTGGTTTCTGGAATGAACTACCCACCCTCCACCCCACCCCCACCCCCCACCCCACACATACACTCGCCCTTGTTCACGTCCTCCTCCGCCAGCGCCGCCTCGTCCATGGCGCTGATGCGCTTGCCGTCCCACACGTACGGCAGCAGCTGGTCGCCTGCACCGAGGGAGCGTGTGTGTGCGTGTGCGTGTGCGTGTGTGTGTGTGTGTGTATAGGGGGGGCCAGGTGGGAGGATGTCAGGGTGGGGTAGGCAGAGGCAGGCAGCCATTGCGGGCGGGTGGCGGTCGGGAGGGAGGCAAGCCGTCTAAGGGGCAGGGGCAGGGGTGGCCGGTGGAGAGAGGGCACGCATGAGGGGCATGGGCTGAAAGTGAAGCGGGTCCAGGCCACAGCGGGCAGTGGGCAGTGGGCGGGAGAGGGGCGGGCGGCATGAAGCCGCCTGCTCGGGGCCGGCAGGCCACAGCGCGATGAGCCCACCCTGAATTACGTGTGGACCGCCGTGGCCCCCCCCTCCGCCCTCACCCTTCTTGATTGCCACCGGCAGTCGCTCAAGAGAGGACGACCCGGACGCCTCTGCTCCGGGGGAGGCGCTGCCGCCTGGGCCGCTGGAGCCCCGCTGCCCGCCCTTCCGCCCGATGCCGCTGCTGCTGCCGTTGCCGCTGTTTGAGCTGGAGTCGGAGCGACCCGCAGAAGGAGGGCTGACGGGGAGGCCGCCGCTGGAGGCGCCCGACGCCGTGACCGAGCAGAAGACCAGCGGCGGGGCCCGAGCGCGACCCCGGCCGCAGCCGCCCGCCCCCGCTGACCGTGCACCGGCCGCGACGCCAGGTGACCTCAGCAACAGGCGGCCGGCCCCGCCGCGGCTTGTGATAAAGTGGTAATCGCCGCTGCTGGGTGACGCATACGACGTGGACGGCGCGTCGGCCGTGCTCGCAAGCTGGCCGCCGAGCACAGCGCAGCCGCGCGTGCTAAATTGTTGCCGCGTCATGGCGCTGCGATGACCTGCAACCTATCAGCTTATGCGCCAATTGGTAATCTATCTATTCCTATGCATGTGTGCCATCAAGGCCAACTTGCGTTCTGAAGAAGATGTGAACCCTTGTTTTGTGACGGCTGACCAACCGTAAAGCGTTAGTGTTTCAATATTCAGTTTTGCCTTGAATTTGTGGTTCGACAACGTCAAATTGCGTGGGCCCGTGGTGGCTGCACGTTTTCACGCGACGCTCAGAGGCCAGGATTGGCGCCGCTACAAAAGTTCATAATGCAATGGACGCTATGCATCAGGCAGTTGCGCGCTTACCAGGAGGTCGCCGCATGCTCCTTGACCGGGGCGGGATGGGGGCGCATACACCGTGCCGTCCCCGCGCCCGCCGCCCAGCTCTCGGGGTCTCAATCCCCACCCGCTCACCGCAATTTCCCGATATCGCATGCTACTCAGTTATGTGCCCCCCGCCGCTGGTTAAAAAAGCACGTACCTGCCTGCGTGTACAACTTGATGCGCAGTAGAGAGAAGCGTGCATGAACGACCTATCCTGTGTCTGCTCCTGCGCCATGGAAGAGCCAAGCCAATGACGGCCGCGCGGCGGGACTAGCATGCACCGACTAGGGACGTGGTGCAGGCAGGTAGGAAGGCAGGCAGAAAGGGTTGGGCGAAAGGTTTCCCAGCCGGCCCGGAGGGAGTGCCCGTTGACCTGGCAGCTCTGAGCAAGGCGGTTGAGGCTGAATGCCTAGTCGGCATGTGGCGTGTGCCACAAAGACGCTGGTCAGGGTGTACCATACGACGGAGTGGAAACACTCGCTCGGACCTGCTGGTCCCCTATCCTTGTGCCCCCAGCCCCGTAGCAGGCGTGCAGCAGGCGTGGAAGTAGGGATCAGTCGCTGAAGGTGCTAGAGAGTTATAATGGAATGAGGCCCAGCACGGGCACGTGGACAATGCCCTCGCGCCTCGCGGCCTCGCACTGGCACGTGTACTGTGCCCATTTGTTATGTTGGCACGTACGAGCAAGCAGCCACGTGCCCTGCACCGTTGCAAGTTGCTGAAGAGACATGTCTTGCACTCTGTCCCTCCCGCACATGCCGCGCTGGGCACCGATGGCGCTGGCATTTTTCAGGTTGGTAGCGACGGCAGCGCCACCATACTGCTACGCAGCGCCCAGCCTCAGCCTCAGACCACAGTCTCGTCCATCAGCGCGCGTCAAGGCGGCCGCTTTTACCGCCGGTTACCGCCAATTTCGAGGTGACTCGTTTTCTTGCACTGCCCAGCCGCTCACCCCCTTTTGCTGCTGCCTGCTAGAAGCGACATCCACGACTCGGCTACCCTGCGCTACGCATTCGCATTTTATAGCATGTCCATGTCAACTGTGGCGGGAGAATCTCGTGAGCGTGGACAACTGAGTGGTCTGACGAGTATGTCAGGACGTGCGAGGGTACGCGCAGTGCGCTTAGGGGGAGTCAGCTTAGGGGCCGCGGCAGCGGCAATGGGGGTCTTATTGCGGTAGTCTTTGTTGGGCAGGTATCGGCCAGTGTGGCGGCGGCAACAGCACAGTCACCGGAAAACTCTGAAGTGCGATTAGGGCGATCCAGTGACCTAAAGGACTAGTGACCCACCCTCGGGTCCTGCCAGCCACGCATATGCAGGAAGTAGAACAAGTATGGTCAGGTGGTCCCCCCATACGGTACACGTAGGCTGAGCCCACACAAATGCACTAGTCTGAGGCCGAAGGTTTCGAAACGCCTCATCTCCCAGCGGACAAAGCTGGAGTCGGTGTGTACAGGCCCCGCCCGTGTCCAGTTGCGTTCAGCTTTCAAGCACAAGCGCACTACTACAGATCTGAGGTTTCCGCATGAGCGTAGCGAGTAGTCGGAAACCGCGGTTTCCTGCGTTCAGAGTGTCCGTGGTGGGTTCCCCCGGGCCGGGGGAACGTGGCGTGTGTGTTTGGGCTTGGGGGCCCATGCGTGGCATGGGCCGCCTTGGCCCTGTGAAGTACCGGAGCGCGCGTCGGCGCTCGCTACTTTGCGAGTTTCTTCCTGTCAGTACTGACGCCATCGTTCCTGGCTGCGCTCTTCCTGCGCTGCCACACGGCGGTTCGGGCTCGCCCTCCCTGCGGCAGTTCGGGCTCGCCCTCCCAACCCCGCATGAAGACCTCAGTTCTCTGCTTGCAGGTACCCTGCTTCCCTTTAGGCGGCGGAGCCGCCCCCACCTATCGTATAACGACGCAATGCATGGAAGCCCAATTATATTCAGCCAATCAAATAACCACAACTTCTGAATGCTTGCAAGCCAAGATTGCAATCCAGACCTGAGCGCTGCGCGCCGGCGCTGCTTTCTGGGTGGCGCCGCGCTCTCCACCTCCACGTGGCCGTGCCCGCCCCCTCCGCTCCGCACATGCGTGCAACTGCTGCCAGGCTCATGGCAGGAGCCGCGACCACCACTGCCGCCGCCAGGCCCTGGGCTGCCGCCGCCACCGCCAGGCCCTGGGCCGCTGCCGCCGCCACCGCCAGGCCCTGGGCCGCTGCCGCCGCCACCGCCAGGCCCTGGGCCGCCGCCGCCGCCGCCACGGTGCAATGCAGTAGGCCCTGGGTTACCCAGCAGCATTACCATCAGCGCGTGACGCATGTTAGTAGCTGAGTTGGCGCCACGGCCCTGCCGTTGGTGCAGCAATTGCATACCCGCAACATGGGTAGTCAGGTCCCAGAATGGATTAGCATCCAGAAGAGCTTGTTAATGCCATTGTGACGGGACGCATGCACCCGGCCCCAGCAGCCGACGTGCACAGGGATGTGGTGGGGCGAGGCGCTTCTCAGGACGGTGGAATCCCTTGTGGACATACGACGCGACATGCCGCTGGCACTAAGACGCCAGCGCGCTAGAGAGCAAGCGTTATGGTTACTGGGCAGGCCCTACCGGAGGTCGAGTTGCTGAGCGCCGTTCGTGAGCGCATGGTGTCTGAGTGTTCCCGCGACGGTATTTCATCCGGTTCACGCGTGCACATGGCTAAGTATGAGCACTGGGTCGGGCAGAGTTTTGAGCGCTCTGCACCCCCTCCCCCATGCATGCACAGCATGCCCGATGCATCACCCCCTTTTGACGCGCATAGATGCTTGATACGTTTTCGTATGTGCTGTTGGCCGCTTGCAGCTAACAGGAGCCGTAATATACCCAGAAGTGCCAGGCTTAGCCCCCTCTGCATGAATGTTGAGGATGTTGGCTTTTGGAAAGTATGCTGACATTAGAGGCAGTTACGGTGTGCAGTCAGGAGACATGAGGCAAACAATGTTGCATCACGACCAGACAAAATCGGCTGCATGTCCGCTAGGCGTTGCAATCTCATGAGGTGACAGGATGACTCGATGCCACGTGTGCAAAGTCTGCAGACTACTGACGCCCTAGCGACTCGGTTAATCTCGTTACGGGAGAAGGGTGGTCGGTAGCGGTTTTTCCGAATTTCCATTACTGTTCCTCGCGTAGTGACTGTGTTTCTCCCTTGACACTCGCTCCTCTACATACAATCGAGATTATAATAAAGGAGGCATGACTGCGAAGCCGGCTCCCGGGCGCACACTCAGGACTTGGCTGTATCGCTGCAACGCTGTTCGGTGCCTAGGCACTAGTCTTGTACGTCAAGCGGCTTGAATCTAATTGTAACATGCTCGGGTAGGTGCGGAAAGCAAAGTTGCAGCTTAAGGCTCGCTCGCGACGCCGTACCGCATTGCTATCAACCCACAGGGAAACCAAGGAGCGCCAGAGCCTATGTACCTGCTACTGCAACCAATGCAGAAAGACGGAAAAGAAGCCTTCGCATCGCTGGAGCAAGCAATGCTTCGGGAGCGCACGGACGTCCTGGCGCCGGGTGGCCAGCGGCCGGCTGCCAGACTTGATGAGCGTGATGGGCTGGCTGGTCGCGGCGTCAGGGGGGTTGGGCTCGGCACTAAGGCGCGTGCGGTTGCCAATGCCACCTCCCGCAGGATCGGCTGTGGGAGGCACCTGGTCGTATTAGCGGCTGTGTGCGGTTTCCGTTGCGGTTACTTTTGTGCGGGCGCACGAGGCCAAGGGCAGCGGCGGCCAGGCTTACTTGCACCCAGAGCGCCTTCCCCGCTAGTGTCAATATGGAGCTAGCCGATGTGTCCTGTGCTCAAGCCGCCGTTGTGCATGGCCTGCCAGGTAGGGGGGCGGGGAGCGGGGGCAGAGAGAGGAAGGCGGGGGCCGCAGGCTCCGATCCCCATTCCCCAATCGGCGTGCATTGTTGCAGGGTGGCTACGCCGTGGCACACCGACCCCACACGGACTCCAAGCCCTGCTTGGGGCCAGGGCACATGATGGCAGGCAGGTGCCGCATGGGCACGCGCAGCCGCATCATGCGCTCCACTGCGCACAGGGCGAGGCGGCAGCGTGGTTTGGCGAGGCGGCAAGCAGGTCGGGCGGGGCAGGGCGTGGTCGGTAGCGGTTTTTCCGAATTTCCATTACTGTTCCTCGCGTAGTGACTGTGTTTCTCCCTTGACACTCGCTCCTCTACATACAATCGAGATTATAATAAAGGAGGCATGACTGCGAAGCCGGCTCCCGGGCGCACACTCAGGACTTGGCTGTATCGCTGCAACGCTGTTCGGTGCCTAGGCACTAGTCTTGTACGTCAAGCGGCTTGAATCTAATTGTAACATGCTCGGGTAGGTGCGGAAAGCAAAGTTGCAGCTTAAGGCTCGCTCGCGACGCCGTACCGCATTGCTATCAACCCACAGGGAAACCAAGGAGCGCCAGAGCCTATGTACCTGCTACTGCAACCAATGCAGGAAGACGGAAAAGAAGCCTTCGCATCGCTGGAGCAAGCAATGCTTCGGGAGCGCACGGACGTCCTGGCGCCGGGTGGCCAGCGGCCGGCTGCCAGACTTGATGAGCGTGATGGGCTGGCTGGTCGCGGCGTCAGGGGGGTTGGGCTCGGCACTAAGGCGCGTGCGGTTGCCAATGCCACCTCCCGCAGGATCGGCTGTGGGAGGCACCTGGTCGTATTAGCGGCTGTGTGCGGTTTCCGTTGCGGTTACTTTTGTGCGGGCGCGCGAGGCCAAGGGCAGCGGCGGCCAGGCTTACTTGCACCCAGAGCGCCTTCCCCGCTAGTGTCAATATGGAGCTAGCCGATGTGTCCTGTGCTCAAGCCGCCGTTGTGCATGGCCTGCCAGGTAGGGGGGCGGGGAGCGGGGGCAGAGAGAGGAAGGCGGGGGCCGCAGGCTCCGATCCCCATTCCCCAATCGGCGTGCATTGTTGCAGGGTGGCTACGCCGTGGCACACCGACCCCACACGGACTCCAAGCCCTGCTTGGGGCCAGGGCACATGATGGCAGGCAGGTGCCGCATGGGCACGCGCAGCCGCATCATGCGCTCCACTGCGCACAGGGCGAGGCGGCAGCGTGGTTTGGCGAGGCGGCAAGCAGGTCGGGCGGGGCAGGGCGTGGTCGGTAGCGGTTTTTCCGAATTTCCATTACTGTTCCTCGCGTAGTGACTGTGTTTCTCCCTTGACACTCGCTCCTCTACATACAATCGAGATTATAATAAAGGAGGCATGACTGCGAAGCCGGCTCCCGGGCGCACACTCAGGACTTGGCTGTATCGCTGCAACGCTGTTCGGTGCCTAGGCACTAGTCTTGTACGTCAAGCGGCTTGAATCTAATTGTAACATGCTCGGGTAGGTGCGGAAAGCAAAGTTGCAGCTTAAGGCTCGCTCGCGACGCCGTACCGCATTGCTATCAACCCACAGGGAAACCAAGGAGCGCCAGAGCCTATGTACCTGCTACTGCAACCAATGCAGGAAGACGGAAAAGAAGCCTTCGCATCGCTGGAGCAAGCAATGCTTCGGGAGCGCACGGACGTCCTGGCGCCGGGTGGCCAGCGGCCGGCTGCCAGACTTGATGAGCGTGATGGGCTGGCTGGTCGCGGCGTCAGGGGGGTTGGGCTCGGCACTAAGGCGCGTGCGGTTGCCAATGCCACCTCCCGCAGGATCGGCTGTGGGAGGCACCTGGTCGTATTAGCGGCTGTGTGCGGTTTCCGTTGCGGTTACTTTTGTGCGGGCGCGCGAGGCCAAGGGCAGCGGCGGCCAGGCTTACTTGCACCCAGAGCGCCTTCCCCGCTAGTGTCAATATGGAGCTAGCCGATGTGTCCTGTGCTCAAGCCGCCGTTGTGCATGGCCTGCCAGGTAGGGGGGCGGGGAGCGGGGGCAGAGAGAGGAAGGCGGGGGCCGCAGGCTCCGATCCCCATTCCCCAATCGGCGTGCATTGTTGCAGGGTGGCTACGCCGTGGCACACCGACCCCACACGGACTCCAAGCCCTGCTTGGGGCCAGGGCACATGATGGCAGGCAGGTGCCGCATGGGCACGCGCAGCCGCATCATGCGCTCCACTGCGCACAGGGCGAGGCGGCAGCGTGGTTTGGCGAGGCGGCAAGCAGGTCGGGCGGGGCAGGGCGTGGTCGGTAGCGGTTTTTCCGAATTTCCATTACTGTTCCTCGCGTAGTGACTGTGTTTCTCCCTTGACACTCGCTCCTCTACATACAATCGAGATTATAATAAAGGAGGCATGACTGCGAAGCCGGCTCCCGGGCGCACACTCAGGACTTGGCTGTATCGCTGCAACGCTGTTCGGTGCCTAGGCACTAGTCTTGTACGTCAAGCGGCTTGAATCTAATTGTAACATGCTCGGGTAGGTGCGGAAAGCAAAGTTGCAGCTTAAGGCTCGCTCGCGACGCCGTACCGCATTGCTATCAACCCACAGGGAAACCAAGGAGCGCCAGAGCCTATGTACCTGCTACTGCAACCAATGCAGGAAGACGGAAAAGAAGCCTTCGCATCGCTGGAGCAAGCAATGCTTCGGGAGCGCACGGACGTCCTGGCGCCGGGTGGCCAGCGGCCGGCTGCCAGACTTGATGAGCGTGATGGGCTGGCTGGTCGCGGCGTCAGGGGGGTTGGGCTCGGCACTAAGGCGCGTGCGGTTGCCAATGCCACCTCCCGCAGGATCGGCTGTGGGAGGCACCTGGTCGTATTAGCGGCTGTGTGCGGTTTCCGTTGCGGTTACTTTTGTGCGGGCGCGCGAGGCCAAGGGCAGCGGCGGCCAGGCTTACTTGCACCCAGAGCGCCTTCCCCGCTAGTGTCAATATGGAGCTAGCCGATGTGTCCTGTGCTCAAGCCGCCGTTGTGCATGGCCTGCCAGGTAGGGGGGCGGGGAGCGGGGGCAGAGAGAGGAAGGCGGGGGCCGCAGGCTCCGATCCCCATTCCCCAATCGGCGTGCATTGTTGCAGGGTGGCTACGCCGTGGCACACCGACCCCACACGGACTCCAAGCCCTGCTTGGGGCCAGGGCACATGATGGCAGGCAGGTGCCGCATGGGCACGCGCAGCCGCATCATGCGCTCCACTGCGCACAGGGCGAGGCGGCAGCGTGGTTTGGCGAGGCGGCAAGCAGGTCGGGCGGGGCAGGGCGTGGTCGGTAGCGGTTTTTCCGAATTTCCATTACTGTTCCTCGCGTAGTGACTGTGTTTCTCCCTTGACACTCGCTCCTCTACATACAATCGAGATTATAATAAAGGAGGCATGACTGCGAAGCCGGCTCCCGGGCGCACACTCAGGACTTGGCTGTATCGCTGCAACGCTGTTCGGTGCCTAGGCACTAGTCTTGTACGTCAAGCGGCTTGAATCTAATTGTAACATGCTCGGGTAGGTGCGGAAAGCAAAGTTGCAGCTTAAGGCTCGCTCGCGACGCCGTACCGCATTGCTATCAACCCACAGGGAAACCAAGGAGCGCCAGAGCCTATGTACCTGCTACTGCAACCAATGCAGGAAGACGGAAAAGAAGCCTTCGCATCGCTGGAGCAAGCAATGCTTCGGGAGCGCACGGACGTCCTGGCGCCGGGTGGCCAGCGGCCGGCTGCCAGACTTGATGAGCGTGATGGGCTGGCTGGTCGCGGCGTCAGGGGGGTTGGGCTCGGCACTAAGGCGCGTGCGGTTGCCAATGCCACCTCCCGCAGGATCGGCTGTGGGAGGCACCTGGTCGTATTAGCGGCTGTGTGCGGTTTCCGTTGCGGTTACTTTTGTGCGGGCGCGCGAGGCCAAGGGCAGCGGCGGCCAGGCTTACTTGCACCCAGAGCGCCTTCCCCGCTAGTGTCAATATGGAGCTAGCCGATGTGTCCTGTGCTCAAGCCGCCGTTGTGCATGGCCTGCCAGGTAGGGGGGCGGGGAGCGGGGGCAGAGAGAGGAAGGCGGGGGCCGCAGGCTCCGATCCCCATTCCCCAATCGGCGTGCATTGTTGCAGGGTGGCTACGCCGTGGCACACCGACCCCACACGGACTCCAAGCCCTGCTTGGGGCCAGGGCACATGATGGCAGGCAGGTGCCGCATGGGCACGCGCAGCCGCATCATGCGCTCCACTGCGCACAGGGCGAGGCGGCAGCGTGGTTTGGCGAGGCGGCAAGCAGGTCGGGCGGGGCAGGGCGTGGTCGGTAGCGGTTTTTTCCGAATTTCCATTACTGTTCCTCGCGTAGTGACTGTGTTTCTCCCTTGACACTCGCTCCTCTACATACAATCGAGATTATAATAAAGGAGGCATGACTGCGAAGCCGGCTCCCGGGCGCACACTCAGGACTTGGCTGTATCGCTGCAACGCTGTTCGGTGCCTAGGCACTAGTCTTGTACGTCAAGCGGCTTGAATCTAATTGTAACATGCTCGGGTAGGTGCGGAAAGCAAAGTTGCAGCTTAAGGCTCGCTCGCGACGCCGTACCGCATTGCTATCAACCCACAGGGAAACCAAGGAGCGCCAGAGCCTATGTACCTGCTACTGCAACCAATGCAGGAAGACGGAAAAGAAGCCTTCGCATCGCTGGAGCAAGCAATGCTTCGGGAGCGCACGGACGTCCTGGCGCCGGGTGGCCAGCGGCCGGCTGCCAGACTTGATGAGCGTGATGGGCTGGCTGGTCGCGGCGTCAGGGGGGTTGGGCTCGGCACTAAGGCGCGTGCGGTTGCCAATGCCACCTCCCGCAGGATCGGCTGTGGGAGGCACCTGGTCGTATTAGCGGCTGTGTGCGGTTTCCGTTGCGGTTACTTTTGTGCGGGCGCGCGAGGCCAAGGGCAGCGGCGGCCAGGCTTACTTGCACCCAGAGCGCCTTCCCCGCTAGTGTCAATATGGAGCTAGCCGATGTGTCCTGTGCTCAAGCCGCCGTTGTGCATGGCCTGCCAGGTAGGGGGGCGGGGAGCGGGGGCAGAGAGAGGAAGGCGGGGGCCGCAGGCTCCGATCCCCATTCCCCAATCGGCGTGCATTGTTGCAGGGTGGCTACGCCGTGGCACACCGACCCCACACGGACTCCAAGCCCTGCTTGGGGCCAGGGCACATGATGGCAGGCAGGTGCCGCATGGGCACGCGCAGCCGCATCATGCGCTCCACTGCGCACAGGGCGAGGCGGCAGCGTGGTTTGGCGAGGCGGCAAGCAGGTCGGGCGGGGCAGGGCGTGGTCGGTAGCGGTTTTTTCCGAATTTCCATTACTGTTCCTCGCGTAGTGACTGTGTTTCTCCCTTGACACTCGCTCCTCTACATACAATCGAGATTATAATAAAGGAGGCATGACTGCGAAGCCGGCTCCCGGGCGCACACTCAGGACTTGGCTGTATCGCTGCAACGCTGTTCGGTGCCTAGGCACTAGTCTTGTACGTCAAGTGGCTTGAATCTAATTGTAACATGCTCGGGTAGGTGCGGAAAGCAAAGTTGCAGCTTAAGGCTCGCTCGCGACGCCGTACCGCATTGCTATCAACCCACAGGGAAACCAAGGAGCGCCAGAGCCTATGTACCTGCTACTGCAACCAATGCAGGAAGACGGAAAAGAAGCCTTCGCATCGCTGGAGCAAGCAATGCTTCGGGAGCGCACGGACGTCCTGGCGCCGGGTGGCCAGCGGCCGGCTGCCAGACTTGATGAGCGTGATGGGCTGGCTGGTCGCGGCGTCAGGGGGGTTGGGCTCGGCACTAAGGCGCGTGCGGTTGCCAATGCCACCTCCCGCAGGATCGGCTGTGGGAGGCACCTGGTCGTATTAGCGGCTGTGTGCGGTTTCCGTTGCGGTTACTTTTGTGCGGGCGCGCGAGGCCAAGGGCAGCGGCGGCCAGGCTTACTTGCACCCAGAGCGCCTTCCCCGCTAGTGTCAATATGGAGCTAGCCGATGTGTCCTGTGCTCAAGCCGCCGTTGTGCATGGCCTGCCAGGTAGGGGGGCGGGGAGCGGGGGCAGAGAGAGGAAGGCGGGGGCCGCAGGCTCCGATCCCCATTCCCCAATCGGCGTGCATTGTTGCAGGGTGGCTACGCCGTGGCACACCGACCCCACACGGACTCCAAGCCCTGCTTGGGGCCAGGGCACATGATGGCAGGCAGGTGCCGCATGGGCACGCGCAGCCGCATCATGCGCTCCACTGCGCACAGGGCGAGGCGGCAGCGTGGTTTGGCGAGGCGGCAAGCAGGTCGGGCGGGGCAGGGCGTGGTCGGTAGCGGTTTTTCCGAATTTCCATTACTGTTCCTCGCGTAGTGACTGTGTTTCTCCCTTGACACTCGCTCCTCTACATACAATCGAGATTATAATAAAGGAGGCATGACTGCGAAGCCGGCTCCCGGGCGCACACTCAGGACTTGGCTGTATCGCTGCAACGCTGTTCGGTGCCTAGGCACTAGTCTTGTACGTCAAGTGGCTTGAATCTAATTGTAACATGCTCGGGTAGGTGCGGAAAGCAAAGTTGCAGCTTAAGGCTCGCTCGCGACGCCGTACCGCATTGCTATCAACCCACAGGGAAACCAAGGAGCGCCAGAGCCTATGTACCTGCTACTGCAACCAATGCAGGAAGACGGAAAAGAAGCCTTCGCATCGCTGGAGCAAGCAATGCTTCGGGAGCGCACGGACGTCCTGGCGCCGGGTGGCCAGCGGCCGGCTGCCAGACTTGATGAGCGTGATGGGCTGGCTGGTCGCGGCGTCAGGGGGGTTGGGCTCGGCACTAAGGCGCGTGCGGTTGCCAATGCCACCTCCCGCAGGATCGGCTGTGGGAGGCACCTGGTCGTATTAGCGGCTGTGTGCGGTTTCCGTTGCGGTTACTTTTGTGCGGGCGCGCGAGGCCAAGGGCAGCGGCGGCCAGGCTTACTTGCACCCAGAGCGCCTTCCCCGCTAGTGTCAATATGGAGCTAGCCGATGTGTCCTGTGCTCAAGCCGCCGTTGTGCATGGCCTGCCAGGTAGGGGGGCGGGGAGCGGGGGCAGAGAGAGGAAGGCGGGGGCCGCAGGCTCCGATCCCCATTCCCCAATCGGCGTGCATTGTTGCAGGGTGGCTACGCCGTGGCACACCGACCCCACACGGACTCCAAGCCCTGCTTGGGGCCAGGGCACATGATGGCAGGCAGGTGCCGCATGGGCACGCGCAGCCGCATCATGCGCTCCACTGCGCACAGGGCGAGGCGGCAGCGTGGTTTGGCGAGGCGGCAAGCAGGTCGGGCGGGGCAGGGCGTGGTCGGTAGCGGTTTTTCCGAATTTCCATTACTGTTCCTCGCGTAGTGACTGTGTTTCTCCCTTGACACTCGCTCCTCTACATACAATCGAGATTATAATAAAGGAGGCATGACTGCGAAGCCGGCTCCCGGGCGCACACTCAGGACTTGGCTGTATCGCTGCAACGCTGTTCGGTGCCTAGGCACTAGTCTTGTACGTCAAGTGGCTTGAATCTAATTGTAACATGCTCGGGTAGGTGCGGAAAGCAAAGTTGCAGCTTAAGGCTCGCTCGCGGCGCCGTACCGCATTGCTATCAACCCACAGGGAAACCAAGGAGCGCCAGAGCCTATGTACCTGCTACTGCAACCAATGCAGGAAGACGGAAAAGAAGCCTTCGCATCGCTGGAGCAAGCAATGCTTCGGGAGCGCACGGACGTCCTGGCGCCGGGTGGCCAGCGGCCGGCTGCCAGACTTGATGAGCGTGATGGGCTGGCTGGTCGCGGCGTCAGGGGGGTTGGGCTCGGCACTAAGGCGCGTGCGGTTGCCAATGCCACCTCCCGCAGGATCGGCTGTGGGAGGCACCTGGTCGTATTAGCGGCTGTGTGCGGTTTCCGTTGCGGTTACTTTTGTGCGGGCGCGCGAGGCCAAGGGCAGCGGCGGCCAGGCTTACTTGCACCCAGAGCGCCTTCCCCGCTAGTGTCAATATGGAGCTAGCCGATGTGTCCTGTGCTCAAGCCGCCGTTGTGCATGGCCTGCCAGGTAGGGGGGCGGGGAGCGGGGGCAGAGAGAGGAAGGCGGGGGCCGCAGGCTCCGATCCCCATTCCCCAATCGGCGTGCATTGTTGCAGGGTGGCTACGCCGTGGCACACCGACCCCACACGGACTCCAAGCCCTGCTTACACAGTATCCAGTGTAGTCGGCTCCAGGCCGTCACTTACCCACACACTCCCGCAGTGTTGGCACACTTGGACGTCGCGGGCACACGAGCCACCAAACGGAATCACCACCAGTAGGCAGCCCTGCCCAGGGGAGCAGACGCTGTCCACATTTTGCACAAACCTGCGGCCAAAACAGAATAATTCAACGATGGAGAGCAATTGTGTAAGAGAACGTGCAATACCTGACTGCTAAAGTACTCGTCCACGTACACCACCAGAATGCGCGTACTGGTCCACGCTGGTCCACTAGCAAGCGGTTTGCGCCAGTATGATACTTTTTTGCCGACGCATGCCCGCACGCACGCACGCAGCCAGCCACGGACAGGGGTGATCCCGTGGGGCGATCCTTGGGGGCTTCGCCCTTCCTCCCTGGGACGCTTCGCTGTGGGGGCTCAGCTTAGAAAGCTCAGGCAGATGGCTCACTCGAGCACGTGTTGTAAGGCAGTTGGGTTGGTAATGCTGGTGATGGTGGGCTGCGCTGACATCTGCTTCACAAACGGACAGGGAGAGCGCGTGATGCACCACCAGGGGAGGCCCTGTGCACCACTGAGGCTGGGGTAGTTCACACAACTGACATTACGGTACACAAATTTTACACAACCGTACACAACATTACACAACGTTTCACAACGCACACAAGCAATACAAAACTTCACACAACATACACCACGTTTGGTTGTCTTATTCCTGCTGTTTCTTTAGTGGATTTGTCGGTCTTTGTACTTTTGATTCGAGGCGAGGAGCCCTTGGCTCTGAGATGCCCACACATCCACCTGCAACACACTACACTGGTAATGCTTAGCCGTAAGCCTACTGAACTAAGCAGGGGTGCCTGGAACGAAGCCGCACGAGTGCCGTACATCACTCGTACTGCGCAT
Organism: Chlamydomonas schloesseri; assembly: GCA_016834595.1. Taxonomy (NCBI): domain Eukaryota; kingdom Viridiplantae; phylum Chlorophyta; class Chlorophyceae; order Chlamydomonadales; family Chlamydomonadaceae; genus Chlamydomonas; species Chlamydomonas schloesseri. The sequence goes on from JAEHOD010000002.1 coordinate 1,716,387, forward strand.
CCACCAAACATCCACACCTGGCCAGGCGTCTGACCACGACGTTCCTCACGGTATTGCGGAAGCAGGGGTGCGTAACTAAGAGGAAGACTTCAAGCTTGTATTCCTTTCCAGAGACGTACACTTACAGCGCAAGGGGATTTGGCGTCAGCTGACGTCGACATTTGCATATGGCTGCTTCGACCAATGTATTTCAATTGGCCACTGTAGGGCACGCAGCTAACGCAGCGAAGTTCAAATGTTGCTATTAGCAGTTGGTCCGTGAGCTCGCTTCCTACCTGTGCACCAGCCATTGCAACCACACCAAGCCCGCACCCATCATCCGAGATGCCACAACAAAAAGAAAAACGAAGCCTGCGCCTCCCAATCTTTCGCGCGCATGCACGCTGAGGGTCCCTGCACGCGTGCGCACAAAGCCCACGCAGCAACCGCCTGCCCCAACCACATCACTACGGGCGCACTTTTCAGCCCCACAATCCTTCCTGTTACTACTAGCTTCCATGCGACAGCCACGCGCGTGGCTTGCTGCACAATCCTGCTTGCTTGCGCACGCTGCTACGCTACACGCCTGTGTGGTCCCGGCGACGCCCCGTCCTCGACCGCTGCATCCGCTGCTGCTCATGATTGTCGTCTCGCCTCCATCATCCCTCAAATCTGGTACACGGGGCAGCACTTGGCGTTCTTGGCGCCCACGCTGTACAGCGCCACCACGCACTTCTTGCCCACGCAGATGTCGTCCAGCGTCACGTCGTGATCCAGGGTCAGGCAGATGCGCGGGCTGTTGGCCGCAACCCACTGCGCGGTCCAGCCCAGCTTGGAGAAGGTGAGCTCATCGGAAGAGTCGCCCTTCTTGGCCCAGGTACCTGCAGCAGCAGGGCGTGCAAGGGGGCATTGATGTGGTGAGAGGATGTGCCATGAAAGTACGTATAGAGAGAGGAAAGGGAAGCAGAGCACGCCATGGGGGAACCCCCACCCCCGTCCGGCCCATGTTCAGGGTCTCGATAAGAAAAACTCTGGTGCCTCCTGCACGGGGACTCACCCGACACGGCGGTCGTGGTGGTGGCGGTGCGGATGCTGTAGCCGTTGATGGCGGTGCGGCTGGCGTGGCTGGCCCAGATGGCCACACGCTCCAGCGTGGTCGCCTTGCCGCAGTTGCCGGAGGGCGCAGAAACGGCGGAGAACCCGAAGCACACGGTGTTGCCCGGGAGGGCGGTGGTGGTGTTGCTCTTGACGCGGAAGGCGGTGGTGTCAGCCTTCTGCTGGCAGTTGCTCAGGGCGGGCCACACGGCGCCCTTGGCTCCGGTGCGGGCGGCGCTGACAGCACTGCGGGCGCGAAGGAAGTGGGTAAGCGGCGCATGGCATTATAAGCCCACATGACTACTACAGGGCGAGCAACAAAACCGCGTTACTAGGCCGGGCGCCCCGTTCAGAGAGCGCATCCTAGAAACCTCTTGACGGTATGGGCATATTCAAGAGGTGGGTGCTGACTGGCGACGACAGAGCAACGGGCGATGCGACCATAATGCCTCGCCACTCTAACTCTGCGCGTAAACATGCTTGCTCACCCCAAGCACAGAAGTGCCATTGCCACAAGCACCACAGAGCGAGTTGCCATCTTCATGTTTCTGAGCTACAGAGCGTCCTATCAAATGACGAACGCGTCAAGACGACTGCAATGAAGATGAGCAGACTAGTCACCTTGGAGCTATACAAGTTAAGTGTATAACTCGGCTATTTGACACGCGATGAGCGACCGCTACAGGTGCCATTCACCGTACGGTCTACTGCAAAGCAGCGCTCCCGCGCAAATTGAGAAGTGCACCATTCATGCGCCTGTAAATGGTATGCAACAAGCAGCACAAAATCTGACACCATGCAAAATTGGGTTCATGGGTTGACCAGCTGTTTCACAGGCTGTTTCCCGACGAAAACAGCCTGACTGATACAATACTGTGTTTATGGCAGCAGCTGGGTTTATGGCAGCAACTTATAAGTTAACCTTAAGAACATCATGTGTGCACGATTGGACCAGAATTCGCAAATGTCGGTCCCTCAGACTCCATGGATTTCCTTCCAGCTCTAGAATGATTGCCTTTATGTGTTGTATGGTGTCGACAGCAACTACCTCGGGCATGTTTGGGGCTCGCTGGCTTCTGTGATATCCGGTCGAAGTCGCGACAGTCGCCAAAACACGAAATATCGGGCCATATAAGGTACTTGTAACGTATCAATGAAACACACTGAGCCTGGAGGCCTAACTCGGAAGTTTCGTGGGGTGCTCAACTGGCGTGTCCGTGCCGGTATTCCTATGGGAAACGCACCCCCCGGACGGAAAGGCCATGACCCTGCTATGCCCAACGAACCCAAAGCTCGGTACGTAATGAAATCGGCCTTTAATATGTACTCAAGGCGTGCACAAAGTATTGCGACTGGGTTCGTTAGGCAGTGTAAGATATGTGACCCACAAAAAGTCATGATTTGAACCGGGCGTCCTCCCCATGTGGGACGCGAGCAAAGCCCCGATTTCAACTTGGCCTTGAGCGGCTACCGTACCCACACCCGGATTGGGGGGGTTGATGAAGCTTGGGGACGGCGCGTTTATGCCGTTTGCTGCAGGGGGGCGGGTTCGGGAGGTTCGGGGGGCCGGAAGCGGGCGCGAGCAGAGTTGGCAGCACGCGGGGGAAATTCTGCGAGCGATTTCGCGACACGCGCGCATGATGCGCACATAATTACTATGAGAAAATTGCTATACAAAGTAAATACGTTGCTATTTCGGGCCGGAGCGAGCGACTTTGGCTTCGTCCCGTCACGTCCGGGAGGGGCCGCCGACGGGACCCCCGGTGCACCCGATTGTCTGTTCAATGTGTTGAAGCACTACGCAAGTACGGTTATATAAAAAATCAATTGGGCTCAGATGATCGTGAGGGCTGCGGGACGTCTTTCGCGGTCAAAAGCAGCAATACGACCGCTATTTCCGCGCCCCGAGGATTCTACAAGCCTAAGATATGAGTGCTCTATGCGCATGGGCATGTCCTGTAGCGAAAACTGGCAGAAACAGCGAGACAATAGCTCACGTGTGCGCCAGGGACGACATTTTGGCGATGGACCCGGCAGCCGGTTACACCGCAGCGAGCAATGTCGATTTCTCTTGACATGTAATCATAACAACTATCCAGTTGCACACCCCGGACAAGCCGGACAAGCGCAACAGTTTACGACCGCGGCTGGTAAATGTGCGGCTTTTAAACATACGCCTCATTGCGACACAGCTTATCACATATAATGCTATAAATGCTGCCAAGGCTGCGCTAGGTCGATCGAGCCACGTCTGTCACCGTCGATGGCCGCGGCGGACCTGCTGCTTCTCCTCGTCCTGGTGAGCGCACGGATTGCGCTTTCTCTAAACCGAACTGCAGTGAAAACTGCATTAACTAAGCGATGCCGAGGGGCGGCCCGCACCTTGACGCGGGTGCTGGGCCGCACCCTTCGTGTATGGTATGAACTACCCCCCTCCCCCCCTTTCACACACATGCGCCGACGCGTCCCCTCACCGCCCCCGAAATCCAGGCTGCCGATGCAGTCGCCTCTACTCGGGCGGTCGCTGTGTCATCGGGCCGATCAGCTGACGATGCCTCCTTCGGTCGGGCGCTCGAGTCGTCGAGCTCCGAGCCGCGGACGCGGGGGGTGCACTCGGGTGCGGCACGCACGCATGATGACGGCGTGGTGCGCCGACTGCTGGACGATGACGCTGACGCCCTGCTAGATGCGGACATAGCGCGGTGGCGGCAGGCGCGCCGCCGCCTGCGACAGCAGCAGCAGCAGCAGCAGCACGCTGTGCAGAACGACGCCGCCTGGAGGCTTTGGCAGGAGCAGCAGCAGCAGCAGCAGGAGGACGACGGTGGTGGCGACGGGCCAGCAGACCCCGCAGCTTCAGCCACCACCAAGGCCGCAGCGGCGGCGGGGTCCGAGGCGGTGGCGGGGGCCGCTGTCGGTGGCAGTAGCACGGGCGTCGGGGGAGGCGCTGGGGGCGGCGGCGGCGGTACCAGTAGCGCGGGCAGCAGCGGCACGCATGCGCTTGTGGCGGCACTGCACCGCCTCCTGGCTGCGGCCAAGGCGGCCCGGGCCAAGTCGCCCGAATCCCACGTGCTCAAGCTGCGGCAGCTGCAGCGGTGCGAGGGGGAGGAGGAGGAGGAGGAGGGGCTGGGGAAGGGGAAGGGGAAGGGGAGGAGCGGGTTGGTGGTGATGGACGCGGGCTGTGCTTGAAGTCACACTGCCTGCCTGCCTGCACCTCCATGCCGCCGCCCTCACTGCGACTGCCTCGTTCGCGGTTGCTGCTGCCTTACATGCTGCCTACCGCGCGACCGGGTGCAGCTTCCACCAGCACGCCGCTCGGGCTTGAGTTAGAAGGGGTTGGCGTTGGATTCAACAACGCAAACAACACCCGCCTGGCACCCCTCAACCCGCCGCTCCCCAACGCACCCCACCCGGCGCCCGGCACCCCACAGTGCCATGTACCTGGGTGACCTGGAGCGCATCCGCAGCTTCGTGTGGCGCATGGCGGCGGGTGGGTGGGGCGGGCGGGCGGGCGGGGAAGCCGCGCACAGAGCCATTCGGGCTGTAGCAGCTGCGGCGGTGCCTGGCTGCCGCCGCTTCGGATGTGGGGGCTGTAGCAGAACGGAAGGGGCCGGCGCCAGGCAGCTCCAGCACTGCTGGTGGCGCCCCTCCCTGCCTTCCTCACTTCCCCATGCCTGCATTTCGAGGCGCTGCCGCCCGCCCGCCCGCCCCCCACGCCTTCTGTGTCGCAACGTCTGTCTACATCTCCCCCGTCATTTAAGTAACATGCATGGAACCCCCACCCCCTGCCCCGTGTCCTTCGGCCCTCACATCTACTCTTACCGGGCCTGCATAGGGGCGGCGGCGGTGGGTGAATGCTCCGTCCCTCCCTCCCTCCCTGGCTTCTGGGTTTCGAACGTCGGTTTGGGAATTGGAATGAACTATCCCTCCCGCACCGCACCGCACCGCGCCACGCCGCGCAGGCGAGCGGCTGACGGTGGCGTTGCTGGGCGGCTCGGTGACCATGGGCATGGGCGCGGTGCTGGAAGAGCCCAGCTATGCACAATGGCTGCAGGTGGGTGGGTGGGGGCTGCGGGGGTGGGGGGGAGGTCTTGACAGGTAGGGGTCCGGGGTCAGCGGGTTTGGAGGGAGGGTGGGTTGGGTAAGTGAAGTGGGGCGTGGTGGTGGGAGAGGTGGGATGGGTTCGAAGGAGGCCGTACATAGAAGACAATAGGCGTGGGGATGCGGGCACTGTAGGGGTCGGTAGGGATGTGGGGGAAGGCCTGGGGGGGGGTGCAAGGATATGTGGCGAAGTGGTAGAACAGGTACAGAAGACCGCGGTCACGGCCGCGGTGGGCTGGCAGGATGTAGCAAGCAAGCATGTGCTGTATGACACGCACGCGCCCGCCTTGTTTACCTGATACACTTTGCTTTTGTGGGAATGCCTTCTTATCGCCCATCGTGCCACAGCGCTGGTTCGCCGAGGTGGCGCCAGCGCGGGCGGGCTCCGGCCTGCCGCCTGAGGGCCCCGGCACGGGGCACGAGTCGGGGCGTGCGGGGACCTGGCTGGGGGTGGTGGGGCCGGGCTGGAACGCCTCCACGGTTCGTGTCATCAACGCCGCCTGTCCCGCCACCAGCAGCGGATACATGAACCTGTGCCTGGGGGTACGTGCGTGAGGGGGGAGGGGTTGTGGCGGGGCAGGCAGGGGAGGGGGGGCACCCAAGGGAAGGCAGGGAAGGGGCTCGGCAAAGGCAGGGCGTGGTAAGGCACCAGGGAAGGGACGGCATGGAAGAGTAAGAATGCCAGGATACGGAGTAGGTCAGGAAAAAGGGGGCAGGATACGGAGTAGTACAAGGGACGCGGTGCGTACCGCACCACCAACACATCGCCCCCAACTGCGGCCGCCGTTCACGCACACACGCCCTGCAACCCCGCCCTCCCCTGCCCGTCCCCTGCCCCTCTCCTGCTCCTCGCCTCCTCCTGCCCCCCCCCTCCCCGGCCCCCAAGGAGTACCTGCTGCTACCCGCCCACTCGCCCGACCTGGTGCTCCTGGAGTACGCCATCAATGACCCGCCCTTCCCGTACCCCGCCTTCGAGAACGAGCCGCGCAAGAGGTGGGGCGTTGCGGGGCGGGGCGGGGCGGGGCGGGGCGGGGCGGTGGGCACGCGTGTGCGGAGGCAGGGAATGCCGAAAATTACAGCGCCATTCATTGATGCCCAACTAAGGCCCTGCCCCTGCTATGGCTCTTCCCGCATCCGCGCGCCTTGCTGATTGCTGCTGCCGCCACTGTCACTGCCGCTGCTACAGCCTGGAGCTGCTGCTGCGCAAGCTGCTGCTACTGCCCGGGCGTCCGGCTGTGGTGTTCCTCAACGGCTACCGCTGGCATGGGCACTTCACGCTGCCTGGGCCGGCCAAGCGGGAGGCACTGGGCGTGTGAGTGACTGTCTGTCTGGTGCGGAGGACGAGGAAAGGGGTCGCTGCCTCGTACCTCGTACGGCAGTTGTACGGGTTGCATTTGGCGGGTTACAGGAGCAGGCGCTCGCAACATGATTGGGAGGAGGTTTAGATGCTCTGCTCGTGCAGTCTCACACAAGTGCAACTGTCTAACAAATGCAACTGTCTTGCAAGCGTCTCCCACCCCGCTGCGCGCTTCGCTGGGTTCCACCCCTGCCCCCCCTGTCCCCTGCCCCCACACACACGCAGGTACTACTCTAATACGGGTGGGTGCCTGAACATTGCGCCGGGCCCCCCCCCGCCGTACCGGACCGTGCTGCGCTGTACTGCCGCTGCGATGCTGGGCGCACGATGTGCGCGAAGCGCCATTCCCCGTGAAGCCCCACAGTAGCCTGGGTGGCTCGTCGTTTGGGGGGTCGGTGCGGAGCATGGGGCCCTCTCTGGTGGCCCTACAAAAGTTTCGGGGCTAAGGGGGCCGGCGCCGCCCCCATCCATCGCTTGGACCAAGTGTGTGTCACCCAGGGCGCAGGCGCCCACCTGGTGCCTAGCTGGCCCCTCCACACCTGTCCCTGTGTCCCCCAGAGCCCGAGTACTTCGAGTTCGCGACGTACTATGGACTGCAGCTCCTGTCGCTGAAGGTGGGCACATCAGGGCGGGGCGGGGGGCCGCCGTCCCGGATGTTCCTCAAGCTGTTACTTAGTAATGGACGTGGCGCAAACGACTATCTGAAGGACGGACGCGAGGCCAATTGCTTGGATGGGTGTGTGAACAGTTGTGTGCGCGAGCCGGCGCCATCGCCAGTTCCGGACTTGATGCGTAGGGTGAGCGCTGTGTGCCGCTGGCGGCTCGCCTGAGTCAGCCAGCCTAGCGCTAGCCAGTCGCCACCACCCTTCCTGATGCATTGTTCCCTCTCCTCCCGTGTGACGCGCACTGCGTGCTTCTTACTGCTCCTGCTGCTCCTGCTAATCTGTGTACTACTCTCTCTGCCTGAGTGCTGCGCGCAGGCGGCGGTGTTCCACCAGATGGTGGCGGGCGTGCGGGGCTTCCGGGTGGGTGGGTGGGTGGGCGGCCCGGCACGGGGAAGAGGGGTGGTGGTGGTGGTGGGGTGGGGTGGATGGGGGTAGTTCATTCCAGAAACCAAAAGCGAAACGACCAAGAGAACCCAAACCAGGGGGGTAGATAGGTGGGGGGTGGTGCATGGATATGTGGCTTGAGGGCGGGGCTTGACGGATGATGACACAGGGAATTCTGGCTGTCACTGTTGGGCTTAAGACGGCTGCTGGCCAGCGCCGCGGTGTGTTGAGAGCCACGCGGCTTGGGCGTGGGGCATGCGGTACCATCGCCGCCCCTATAGCGCTGGCTGGCTTCGCAGCCTGGCAGCTCACCTTCGCCTCAACTCTCCGGACCGCTTTTCTTTTTCGTTGTATTGGTGTGCCTGTTGTGTTGTGCGTGCTTGCCACGCAGGCTGATGTGACGCGCAGTCAGACGCGAACAAACGCCACGGCGGACCATGTGCGTGCAGCGCCGCCGCCGGAGCCACCAGGGGACGAGAGAGAGAAAGAAGGGTTGAGGGGACCTGAGAGGCACGCGTTAATTATAGCCAGAATCAGCAGCAAGGCGGACCCATAACCATCGGGCGAGACCTGCTCGCTGGGACATGCTCGGTGCCAGTGCACAGCACAGACCTTTTCTCTTCGTGCTCGCTTGCGTGTGCTTTTGCCGCATTGCCCTGCCGGCCTGCCAGCCTCACTCAGCCACTCTCAACCTTCAGCCCCCTTTCCGCTCTGCGCTCACTGGCTCGCTCGCTCGCTCGCTGCCTCGCCTGCAGATGGCGCTGTTCTATGAGGACCCCATGCACCCCAGCGCCTACACCGGGCACAGGTGGAGTGCAGCCGCAGAGGCAGCCGTGCGGCAGTGCATGCCTGGGGGGGCGGCGGGGGTTGTGGGCTGGGGGCTGCGGCCTGGGGGCTGCCATGCGCTCCGGGCACTGCCGCCCCGGCCGTGTACCCTGTACACTGGCCGTAGGCGCGGGCGGGAACCGCGCTGCCTGCACCTCAGGGCGCCCCCAGCAGCACCGATAGTCGGGCGAGGCACGCGCCGCTCGTCCAGCCGTCACGTGTCCGGGTGTGTCCTGGCACACGTGCCACGTGCCTGTTCTTCCCTCCTCGACCAAGTGGCGTCCCCACCACCTCCGCCTCCGCCTGCAGGGCCATCGCCGAGCTGGTCATTGGGCTGCTGGTCAAGGTCGGCCGGGGGCTGGTCATGAGGCCCTGGAGGCAGGTGGGTGGGTGGGTGGGTGGGTGGGTGGATGGGTGGGTGGGTGGGTGCGAGGGTGGGTGGGCGGGCGGAGGGCCCAAGTGGGGGCCAGGTTGTGGCTGGTGAGTTACTTTCTCCCAAGCCCGCCGCCACTTACCCCATGCACCACGCACACCCATCCCACCTCACTCTGTCTATCCCACTCCGTCCCCCACTCCGTCTCCCTCTCCCACTCCGTCTCCCACTCCATGCCCTGCGGCAATTTGTCTTCGCACGGTGCCAGTCTGACCACAGTAGCTAGCGATCTGTCCACCGCCCGCCTCATTCCGGCCTGAAACCTCGTGGCCGCAGAGCGAGGAGGCTGCGCGCGTGGCGCCGCTGCCGCGCCACCTGATCCCTGGCAACGAGGACTCAGTCAGCGATGTGTGCATCCTGGGCAACCGGCTGCGAGAAAGCGCCGTCGATCCAAAGGTAAGTCGGCCGCGCGAGATGTAAACGCCCATTCCTTTCCCGCGACATGCCAATGCACATGTCTTCCTTGCAGTACACGCGAACTGAGTTGTATTTTGTATCCGCATATAGTTGATGCATTGTAGCTGATTACATGCTTGAATGAGATTAAGAACATCGATTGCTTGGATGATTGGATCTGTCAACCCAGAGTCTGGCAAGTTAGTTGTGTTAAAGCACATAACCGGTGTCGAAATTGACATGCGCTTTGACAGCCATCAACTCCGGCAAAATAATAATCAGTTTGATACAACTGCTTGCGACAGATAGTCCGGGTAAAGACGAGGCCGGGTTAACGAGGGTGTGTTCATGTCCAAACAACCTCGCGTCAGCTCACCACGTACTGCTTCGCGCCGGCGCGCATTCCTGCGTCCTCCCCTCGACGCCACGGGGCATGACGTAACCTTGGTTATCACACCATATGTTGCCAGTGGATTGCCCATCAGTAACAAGGCGCCAGCTGGTCAGGCACGCACGCCCCCCCCTGTACCTGGTCGTCACTTCTTTCTTCTTTCTTCAAATTGACCCAAACCATCCCACGGATGGCTAACCCCCCCCAGGTACATAATCTGTGTGCATACCCCGTTGCCTTGCATCGCCAACACCTGCTCACGCTGCCCACACCAGTCCACACCGTGACCGCGCATCGTCAACCCGCACACACACACGTGCCTTCCTCTCCTTGTGCTTTTCTAACACACATGTGCTGGCCTGTCACGATCACACCGTGCCCACTACTACCTGTACCGTGACGCGCCGTCCTGTCCTGTCCTGGCCCAGGCCCCGCCGGCTGCCGCCTCCACCTTCCTGCAGCCTTGACCCTGACCGTTGCGCCTCTTCTCCCCAGGCCCAGGGCCCTGTCCACCCCGCCCTCTCCACCCCGATACCTCCCGTCTTATCCCCATTCACTAAAAGCATGCATGGACCCCCGCGCCCAACGTGGAACACCGCCCCGTCCTTGCCCTTCCCGCAACACACACACACACACACACTCTCTCTCTCTCTCTCTCTCTCTCTCTCTCTCTCTCTTTGTAACACACAGGGGTTCTCCTGGATTAATGAGGGCCGCGATCCCCGCGCGCCCAAGTGGGGCTTCACCGCCACCCAGCCCGGGGCCAGCATCGCCTTTCTAATTGACACCACCTCCGGCAGCAGCAGCAGTAGCGGCGGCGGTGTGGCTGCCACTGCGGGTGTGGCTGTGGGGAGTGCGGCTGGCGCAGCGAACGGCGCCAACGCCGATGCCACTGCGGCAGGGGCAGGGTTGGCTGCGGCGGCGACGGCGACGGCGGCGCAGTCCAAGCCGCGCTTCGTCATGCTCATCCTGGCCTACCTCAGGTGTGCAGGCGTGTGTGTGTGTGTGTGTGTGTGTGTGTGTGTGTGTGTGTGTGTGTGTGTGTGTGTGTGTGTGTGTGTGTGTGTGTGTGTGTGTGTGTGTGTGAGGGAGTGTGTGTGCGGATTGGCCAGACGCCCCGGCTGTGCGCACGTACACCGTGTACGCTATGTGCGGCAGGCGCGCTTCCCTGCAGCCCCCGAAGTCGTGGCCCACAGGGGAGAGAGCAGTCGTAGGAGCCATGGATCGGTCAGATACACACGCCTCCTCCTTTCCCCTGGGCAGCACACGCAATCCACCCCTATTGTACCATGCTCATCCATGCCACGCGGGTTTCCCTATGTGGCGCCCTACCTGCCCGCCTGCCGGCCTGCCTGCAGGAGCTACGAGAGCATGGGGTTAGCAGACATCACGTGCGCCGGCGGGTGCGTGTGCGGCGACCGCGCGCTGGACCTGCACCGCAAGTACAACAACGAGAGCGCCGCAGCCGCCATGGCACCGGCGGTGGCTGCCGAGTACGCAGCGGCAGGTAGGTGTGGTGCGCTGGGGGGGGCCAGGGCAACGCACAAGGGTAAGCCAGGTTCACAACAAGTGCGTCGTGAAGCGGCCTTGCTGTTTGCTCACCCACTGTGTTCAATGCTGCTCAACCGTCACACCATCGACAGTCGCGGCGGCCGCTGCCAACGTCACGGCCCAGATGGCGCCGGCAGCGCAGGTGGACGGGCTGTGGGAAGCCCGTTCCTCACAGCTGCAGTTGGGCTGTGTGCCGGCGGTGCTGCTGACGGCGCAGCCGCTGGCGCCGGCAGGAGGGGCGGCCGCCGCGGGCGGGGCGGCTGGGTTTGAGCCGTGCCGTGTGGTGGTGCAGGTGGCGCAGGACACGAGAAGCAGCGGCCACAAGGTGTGGTGGGGTGGGGATTACTGGTAAACAGTCCCGGTGAGAACAAACTGCGAAGAACGTGACTGCGCTGTTGCTGGGATTCGCAGCCGCCTATGCGAGCTACTGAACATCACCGTATTTGGGCGGGCTTGGACAATGGAGCGGCAGGTTGGCGACGGAGTCCAGAGCCGATTGAGCCATGTCAGCCTTGCGAGCCGCGCGCGGTCCCCATTACCGACTAAATCCCCATACTAGGATACTCACCTGGACTCGGACAGAAGTGCGCCAGGTAGGAGCGTCCAACAGCAAGGCGCGACGGACATGTAGGGAGCAAAGGCGGCGACTGTGAGTGGAAGTCGAGAAGAACGAAAAGCAATGGCATGGCAAGGCTATGAACTAAGGGAACCCGCGCGCGGCTCTGTAAGGAAGTAAAGAGACAGAAGCAGGGAGGGCGGGGCGATTAAGTAAGGAGTGGCGGGATGGGCCGGGGCGGCATGGGCGGGAGGTGAAGCGGCGGAGGGAGGGGGCGTCAGCGGGGGGGGGTGTTGTCAGCGGGGAAAGCGGAATAGGGGGGTGTGAAGGTGCAGGCAGGGCGCGGGCCGCCGAACGGCTCCCTCGCAACCCTGCCAGCAAGGACGCGCGCATGCACGAGCGGGCGCCCCCAACGTGCAGGCGGACGCCGGGGCGGTGGATGCATGGGTGCGGTGGGGTGGGGAGCCCTGGGGGTCGGGAGGCCCGGATTGCGGGGATTGAGAACACAGGAGTCTTTTCAGTGCCCCCACCTGCCTTTGGCACCTTGACCTAGCTTGGCGCTCGCTTGGGGGCGTGTTGAGATGCGCATGAGCTTCCCCCGCACACACGTGCCCATGACGCCCAGTCTCTCGCCGCCGCCCTGCTGCTTCATGCTGTGCAGGTGAAGCTGGGGGGACTGATTGTGAGCGAGTCCAGTCCCGCGCTGGCCTCGGCGATGTGCAGGGACAACACCGAGGCAATGCAGCGGGCCGCCGGGTACCGAGAGTAGTAGCTCGTAGCTAGTGCTGTGCCAGCCGTGTGGTCGATGGGGTGGAGGTAGGCAGTCCATGTCAGAATCCGAATCGGCCTTCGCAAACCCAACATCCAGGGGATTGTATATACCAACCCATTCTAAGCAAGCTAGCGAGTGAAGCCAAGGCAAAGGCGACGAATGTAAGGCATAGTTTCCATGCATTGCGTGCACGTTACCGACATGCGCTAGAATGCGAATGCGAAATGCGAAAGTGAGGCCGTCGGGACGAGGATGTCGCATCTAGTAGGCAGCAGCAAAAGAGGTGAGCAGCAGGCATGGGCCAGTGTCGTGTGCTGAGGTTGCTCCGCCGCCGTGAGGGCGAGAGGGGGGGGTACCTGCGAGCAACTGCGGTCTTCGTGCGGGGTTGGGAGGGCGAGCCCGAACCGCCGTGTGTAGCAGTCTTGCCGGTAAAAGTCGTCTCGCTAAGGGCGTTCCTTTGGTAGGTAGGAGTCCGGCGGAGCTTGTTGGTCCCGCAGCGGCAAAGCTCGCTTTGCCGCGGGGTACTTGTAGTCACCCGTTTTTCCATTTTTCGTATACCGCGAGTACCACGTTACAGCCCCTGGAATGTCGGTGCCCAAAAATGGGGCAACTATAAAGCCAAAATCCACAGTGGAGGACATCTCGGACAGCGATTTGACATCGGACCTGAATGCGTATGCTGGCGTGTCAAAACCACTGCCTGAGATGTCCTCCACTGTCGTACAGCCGTTTCCGTGGCGGGGGTCTAAATGATGCCTAGGCAAAACCCCACGGAACCCCCGACGCAGAAATGGGCCCCGAACGTTGCCCCCGCTACGCAGTTGCACCCATACACCTTATATCATGATAAGTACCAAGTTGGGGCTTGGCGTGACCTCGCTAGTGTGCAGAACTCGTGGCTTTCGTGGTGCCAGTCAGCCGGACAGCAGGGTACGTGTCGGCAAGGTCAAGTCGAATCGCACATTTGCCCATACAGACTAGCTAGAGACTAAACACACACACCCGACCCTTCCTCTCCTTTTGCTTTTCTAACACACACACACACACAATCTCTCTCTCTCACACACACACACACATACACTCCTGGTGATCTCTAACACACATATACACACACAGTGCCCTCTCCGGCGGCCACCATCACTCTAAACGCAGGAAACCTTGGTTCGCTTGCCCCTTCCCCCAAGGGGGAGGGGCGGAAGCCATTGCGGTCACATCGATCGGTGCAGGGGGCCCCCCTCGGTTTTTGCAGTTTTGCCGAAGCGTTGAAAGGCGTTACATGTATCAGACGCGCAGCCAACTTGTCGGCTCATGGCAGTGCTTGTATCTTGATCTTGCTGAAAGATTTCGGCCTAGAATTGGGCGCTGGGAAAGACGCTGCAGGCCGTTTCGGGGGCCCTACCTTTCCCGTCCTGGGCAAATTTTGGGCCCCAAATCTTCCACAACACCCCTTTCCGGGGGGGGGGGGGTAGCCATCCATAGGATGGTGTTTATCAAATGGGGGGGTTCGGGGGAGCGGAGCCCCCCCCCCCCAAACGCTAAAATTTGGCATTTTCAGGACTGAAAGTTGCCGTGGGAAAGACAAAACGCGCATGCCCGGGCAGCCGAGACCTTCCAGGAAAGATCAACCCGGGCCTGGATCTTTCCGCTTCCCCCGAGCCCCTTCCTGGAAGATATGAGCCCTTGCTCATGGTAATACGGATTGTGTACATGTAAGCCATGTACACAAGGGTTACATAAGGGGGGGGGGTAGGATCTTCCCGATTATACCCCATGCCTCAATATTGAAGAGCGCGACGAGAGCGTTCGAAATACGCGCTCAAAATTTGAAAAGGGTTTTTGGGTGCAAAGATATGGGCCCCCAAAGTCGGGGGGACCCTCCACCCCCCCAGGGGCCTCCCACGGTTTCGTCACGGTCAGCTCAAGGTTTCGTTTTGTGCCCCAAACGCCTAGCAGCAGCCACAGAACGGCGGGACAACTCCTAGGAGCGATACCAGATGCATAATAAATGCATGATTCTGAAGGAGCCGGCCCAAATCACACATTTTTGGGTACACATGCCAACATGTCTGGGACATGTTGCCACGATGTCACTCGGCAGCTTCGACTTCTACAAGCGCCGACCGCTGGAAATGCTCACAAAACTATATTACTATAGCAACAATAGATGTAGCCATGTAAAGGCGAGGTTTCGTGGTGTCTGGGGCCAGGGCTGGTGTGGAGCATGGATGGCTGGAGCCATGGATGGCTAGGTCTGGTGCGAATCACGTGGGCTGACCGGTCCGCCAACCGCACAGTGTAATAGAGGATGGTGAAAGGAGTTAATTGGCACTTGTTTGGACAAAAATGGAGGGGGTTTTAGGGGTGTACGACAGGGGGGAGACCCCACCACCCCCCCAGGCCCCCTTCGGGAGGTTTTGTGGCATGGGGTCTGAAACGTTTGTTTCTACCCCCCCCCCCCCCCACTGGTTACGTCGATAGTGCGTAAATGCTCTGGGACCGCCTTGGGACAGATTCCGGCCAAATCAACTTGGTCCTAAATCGTCCGGTCTACTGCATTTCAGTCATTCGGCCAGGCGCGGCGCGGGAGAGTAGGCAGGCTGGAGGCCCAGCCTGTGGCAGATGGTGACGTGGCCAAGGAAGAGCACGGGGCATGGGGCACATCAGGCAGGCAAGGGACTGCTCGCAGGCCGGCGCGAGCGGCGAGCAACTGCCCTCGTGGGACGGTTGTGTGGGCGCGGGCGTGGGCGGACAAAGGTTGCGTGGCCCCTGCTTGGAGTCGGTTGGAGTGAACGAGGCCCTCGAGGCTGGTGTAGAGCGCTGCAATATAATACGGAAGTGTCTGCAGTGGGGCCGCCGAGGCCCTGGGAGCCTTGGCAACCGGCACTTGAGGCAATTGCGGCGGCGACGAGCATGTCGGCACGTGCCCGCAGCCCAGTCGTCGGTACTGCTGGTTTCGCGGGAGGGGAGCTGCAAGCTTGCGGCCGCCCCTAATTGCGGCAGTGCGGCGCCGCGCGGCCCTCTTTGAGCTGAGGACACCGCTGTCGGGCCATGCGGGAGAGCGTTTGGCGCTTGCCGAAAGCACGAAACCTCGCCTGGTTCCCGGCCGCGCGGGGGTTTCCTTGACGCCGATTCGCTTCTAGGCGCGGGTCAGCCGGCGGGGCGCGCCAGCTTGCCGGTTAAATTGAATGGGCCGCTGGGCGGCTTGGATGGCGCAGGCCCATGCCAGTCGGTAATATGCTACCCTTAAGTTTGACAGCAGTGCCGCATGTCCCTGCCGAGAAAGCGAGTCCAGCAGGGGTAAGCCGCAATGCCGCAAACCCGCCGCTCGACCGGGTTAAGAATCAGCTAGGGGAGCCAGGTAAGGTGGAGGCAAGGTAGGGGGCCGTCAAGGTCAAGACTCTGGCAAGTGTGGCTTACGGGTCTGAAGTAATTGTTGCAAGAGCGGTCGAGCGGTCAATTGGGGCCGACGGATGGCCAAAAGTTAGCTTGTTGGTATAGGGCTTCTGGGAGACACGTTTCAACAGTTGTATTAAGTGAAGCGTGAGCATTATGAGCAGTAGGCGCTGCCATGGCGCACGGCCGTTGGTGCTCGGTCAGGTGGTCAGCAACTTTGCAAGTTCACCTCGCCGTGATTCTCCCAGTCCAACAAGACATACTTCATTGTGCTCATATGGCTCGAATGCTCTGATTACCGACACTTGTAGCTCGGGCGTGCCGCAAAAGTACGTGCGGATCGGCATACGTCGAAACTTAAGAAGCCTACCTCGCAGACTCACAGTTCCCATACACGAGGCATCAATTGTAACTTATAAATTTATTTCTTACCACGCTAGACAATTTGTTAGCGCTTAAACAACGGCTGCTAGCTTGGAGCAAAAACGCACTTCCTCAATGTTTCAAAGGTAGAGCAACTGATTTGTGGTCCACGCGACCAGGGATGGCCGCCTATAAATGGCTTTTGCTTGGCGCGCTGGCGTTGCTAGAGAGGTGTCTGGCGGCATCGGACCCAGCCCTCGCAACACAGGCACATCAGCTGCACATTGAGGAAGTGCAAGGCATACGCGTGCGAAGCGGTCGCCAGCTATCACAGACATTCGGTGAGCGCGCGGCGAAGGAAAAAAAACTATTCGGCCTCTTCGTCTGTCGACCACAGCCGCGTTATAGCGGTTTTCATAAGCCTTTGGTACTACCTGCACTATTCTCTATTTGTGTTAACTTGCAGCTGCTCTTACAACTGGGTCTGAACAGAGGAGGGGCCTTGGGAGGGCTTGTTATGCCCGCTTTTTGTGAGCTTTGCCTATCATCGCTGGCTTAACTCAAGTTGTTACATGATATGGATGTATGCAGACAGCATTAGCCTGGGATTCGACCATTCAGGCTCTTTACGCAGGGCGCAGGTTTTACCTTCTTTGACATGCTTTTTTGTTTCAGGTGGCTCAAGCATTGTGCCGCTGGTGCTGGATGAGTCGCCTTGTGTCTCGTTTAATGCCGATGATTCCGCGCCGTTGCTGGACTCGGAGGGCATCATGTGAGTGCAGCTGACTTAAAGGCGGTGAAATAGCAGCTCCTCGTTCCATTCATATACCGCAAAAACTGCGTAGGCGCAGCCGTGTACCGTAACATTGTTAAGGATGTGCAGCGCCTCGTCCAGGTGGTGCCGGGTGAAGCGTCGCACTTGTTCGTAATGTGAAAGCATTACAAGCATCATGCTTTCCGCCAGGCCGGCTTCACGGGAGCTGGACGGGCTGACTCCCAGCTGAAGCTAAAACAGCACAGGCAGCTCGTCCAGACGTCGACCGGCCGCGTCAGCTGTCAGCCTGCCTGAATCCCGCGGCACCGTTCACCTCGCTTTCCCCCTCCCCAATTGCCCCCACCAACCACCCGTGTGCCACCCCTTTCCCTGCCTGCTCACGTGTGTGCCGCTGCCGGCGCGTGACAGTGTGGGTTACGCCACGGTGCACTCGAACGGCTACGACAGCAGCGGCCAGGCCATCATGCGCCTGGACGTGGCGGCCATCTTGCAGGGGCTCACCTTTGCCAACGCCAACCTCTCCACCGCTGGCAGCTCGAGCAGCAGCGGCAGCAATAGCACCGCCACGGGCGCCGGCGCTAGGAACATCCGGGCCACCATCAGCCCGGACCTGCCGGACGCCTGCCCCTCCTCCGCGCCGGCGCGGGACCTGTACACGCAGGGCGTGGCGGTGGCGTGCGGCAAGCGGCGCAGCACGCTGGACGTGTCGGTACCGGTGTCGCTGTTCAACTGCACCGCCGCCACCACCGACGACTTCACGCAGGTGTTCTTCCTGCAGGTGGAGGCGGACATGACCAAGCAGGTAAGGAGGAGGGGGGGGGGGCGTACGGGTAGGTAGGAGGAGGAGGCGGAGGGGGGGGATAGTTCATTCCAGAAACTCGCCAACTCCGAGTGCTCTGATGCACTCCCTTTCCCTCCCGCCCCCTCATCCAACCCACCTCCCCAACTTGTGAGCACACGCAAGCAACACCAAACCAACAAAACACCAACACCCACGCAGGCGTGCGGCGCGCCCACGACGCCCTTCTACGCCGGCTCGGTTCACAACATCATCAGCGGCGGCTGCACCTACATCATGGTCACCGCGCAGTGCAAGCCCTCCACCTGCGGCGCCGCGGTGGACACCAGTGCGCTAGCGCCGGGGGACCTGGTGACGCTGGCCCTGGGCGCCACGGGCCGGGTGCCGGGCGGCGTGACCGGCCGCAACGCGCAGCGCGGCAACAGCAAGTACTACGCGCAGCAGGTACGGAGGGATAAGGGAGCGTGAGGACTGGGTGGGCTGGGCTGGGCGAGGAGCTTAGGTAGCGGGGTCCATGGTCGGGCAGCGGGGGTGATGGTCCAGTGGGCGCGTTGTCACGCGGCTAGGAACGTGCAACATGCAAGCTGCCGGTGCCTCTCCTGCCCGGACAAGCCGTGCCACCAAAGCAACCCTTACCTGATGACGGCTGCGCTGCACACTTGCATGCCTCACCGCCACAGGGCCTGTCGGGCGTGGGCGCGGCGGTGGTGGGCGGCGTGGTGGGTGGCCTGCTGCTGCTTGCGTCCGTGCTGCTGGGCTGGGTCCTGTTCAGGCGCAACGGCGGCGTCGACCGCGGCGGCGCCGCCGCCGCCCGCCGGCTGCGGCGCAAGGGCAGCGTGGCGTCCGACTACCTGGATGCCTACCGCTTCGGTACCGACGGCGACTCCTTTACCTTCACCGTGCACGACAGCGGCAGGCTGGCGAAGCGGAAAAAGGGCGGCAAGAAGGGCGGGAAGAGGGGCAGCGGGGGCGGCGCCGCCGGCGAGGGGCAGGAGGGGCAGCAGCCCTGCGACGCGGACAGCAGCGGCGTGAAGGCGGTGGCGCTGTCAGACCTGTCCGCCTCCAAGCCCAGCGAGCTGCTTCGGGCCAAGGCGGCGGGCCGCTGGCGCGACAAGTTCGGCAGCCGCACCGCCGGCTCACCAGCAGGCACGCCGCACGGCGCCGGTGCCATGAGCGGAGGTGGCCACAGCGCGCAGCTGGTGCCCACCATCACTGAGGCGGAGGTGGAGGTGGACGTGGACGTGGAGGTGGACCCGGCCCTGTCCGGCGGCGCAATAGAGGACGCGGCCGCCGTTGCGGCTGGTGCTGCTGGTGCTACTGGTGCTGGTGCCCACACCGGCCCGCTGGATGTGGCCAGCGCCGGCCCCGTCGACGCCGCCGCGGGCGCCCAGGCGTCCGGCAACAGCGTGTCCAGCGCGCTGTACAGCATCGGCGGCCGGCCGCCGTCAAGCATATACGCTGCCAACGGTGCCTTGTTCTCTCCCACTGGCGGCGCCGTTGCGCGCGGGCCGTCGGTTTTCGCGCAGTCGCGGGGTGCCATGGCCGCGGCCGCGGCCGGCAGCGCGATTGCTGCGACGCCGGCAACGCCGCGCGCGCAGATGAGCATCTCCACACCGCGTCGCGCCGCCCTCACCGTGCTCCGCCCGACGTCCACGGTGCCCATGGTGGTCGGCCGCGGCGGTGCCGCCGCCGTAGCAGCGGTGGCGCCGCCCGGGCCCGGCTCCCCGGCGTCGCCCTCAGCGGATGCCGCCGCAGCGGCGGCGGAGCTCGCGCCGCCGGAGAATGCGCAGTCGGTGTTCCTGAACCCACTGGCGATGATGGGCCCCAGCAGGCGCGGCCGTGGCGGCGCTGCCACCGGCGCCAGCAGCGACGCCGAGCACGACGGCTCCGATGCCTCGACGGCCTGGGACGGCGGCGGTGCGACCGCCGCCGGCCGCCACATGGTGACGATGGCGGACGCGGCGGCGGCGGCGCACTGGGCCGCCACCCCCAGCATCTTTAGCGGCGGCGCTTCGGGAGGCGGCGGCGGCGGCAGCTACAGCAGCCGCCGGCGCGGTAGCGGCGGGCCTTCGGGCTCCAGCCGCGGCGGTCCGGGGCACACCGGGAACATGCCGCTCATGGTGCTGGGCGAGGAACCCCTTATCCGGCAGGTGCTGGAGGAGGAAGGCTCGCCCAACGCCACCACCCACTCCTCCTCGGCGCGCAACTTGCACGCGCCGGCGGCGGCAGACTCGCCAATGGCGCACGGCCGGGCCGGCTCACCGCTGCGTTGGCAATCCCCCGACACCGTCGTCAGCCAAAACGATGGCAGCGGCGCCGGCGGCGCCGCCAGGAGCCGCTCAGCGCTGTCCCACATTTGGTCGGCGGCGCTGCAGCAGCTGACGCCGCGGCACCTGCAGCAGCAGGCGGCGCAGAGCCCGCGGCTGTCAACGGCTCCATCGCGCGCCACCGCGCCGCCGACGGCGCCCATCTTTGGCGCGCCGCCGTCGTTGCCGTCCCTGCACATGTCTTCGGCCACCTTTGGTGCGCCGCGGCCCGGCTCAACGCTCGTGGGTCGCCGCCCTGGCGGCGGCAGCGGCGGCGGCGGCAGCGGCGGCGGCGGGCCCCGCCCCGTGGCTGAAGGCACGCTGCCGCTGACGCCAGTGGTGTCCGGCGGGGGTGCCGAGTCCGGCGCAACGGCGTTTGACGCGGCGTATGTGGCGGAGGTCGCCGCCGCTGCTGCCACTGCTGCTGCTGTCGCTGCGTCTGCTTTGCCTCCGTCCCCTCGCGAGACGGCCCGCCTGACGGCGGCGGCGCGGACCCTGGCACCAGCTGCTGCGGCTGCGCCGCCACCGCCGCCGCCGCAGGACGCGGTGCCGGCGCGGCGCCGCGCGCTGGCGCCGCTGGTGCTGCCGCCGGCCCTGCCGGCCCTGGACGCCGCAGCCATGGCGGCGGCGGGTGGTGCGCGGGGCGTGCGCGCCCGCTCCTCCCGGCGCCTGGCCACCTCAGCCACCTCCATCTCGACGCCGTCTTCCTCGGCTTCGGCCGGCGTTTCGCAGTCTTCGCCGCGATCCACCGCGTCTGGGGAGGACCACTTCTGAGCGGCTCGCCGCCCCGTGACGGCCGCACGGCTGGTGTCTGCAGACGGCCGCACGGCTGGTGTCTGCAGACGGCCGCACGGCTGGTGCCCGCGGCTCCAGTGGAGGACGCAAAAAGCACTTGTCGCTTCTGGCGCGGCAAGGGTGACGGACAACACTGGGTCCCACCGCCTGCCTAGCTCTCCAACGCCGCACCCCAATCCCGCCTGCGGCACCGTCTTTCACCCGTACGATCGCCACCTCCTCACACACGCGCCCTTGCCGTGGCCGTGGCTCTGGACTACATCTGGATATTGCATCCTGCCCGAGGGGTGCTTTGCCCCGCCCGAAGTTCACCGGTTGCCACCAGCTTCGCTGCGCACGGTGACGGTCTCGTCCCACCGCCTCCCACACGCATCCGGTTTCCAGGGCCGCACTGCGCTCGGCTTGTTGGCTAGCCAACTCTCTTCTCTAGTAACTACTTAGCATACTAGCCATGAATAGCGTCAAGCTGCCTCGCATGAGGCCATGACCGCAAACTCCCTTGCGGCGAGTTTTGAAAGGGACTGCCCTTGAAGGGCATGGAGGAGACTCTGACTAACCAGCTCGCATGCAATACGGGTTCCGTGGCATGTATAGCAGCTACGGGTGCGATGGGTGACTGTTGTGCTTTTAAAAGCATTGGTCGTTCCACCTAAGCACCAACATGCAACATCCCACACGGCCTGCATACTCATGATACGTGTGCGCAAGACTCAGGCGGGCTACAAGCAAGCGCGCAACAACATATTGTCACCTGCGTCCCTGAACACGCCGCTGACCGCACTGTTTGCCAGAGAGAGTGTCGTAGGCCGTGGACGGTGTGTGCGCGGGTCGCAACAAAGCAATAACCGTGGTTGCGGGGGTGCGCTCGTGGGGGAGGGGGATGCACGCGCCTCCGCTATCACACGACGACTTGTTAGAATGTTGTTTTCTTGGTTGCGGCAGGTCATGACAAATTTACAACGTTTTCGCAGTGCCTAGGAACGCGCTTACCGATGAGCCGAAAGGGGCGCTCGTATTCGCCACCCGAAGGCACAAAGTCGCCGAGGGAGCGCACCACAGACCTTACAGGGTCTGGACGTTGGCTCGCCGAGGCACCTGTAGGTAGGGCGGACTCGGATTGGAGGGCTGGGCATTATGTGGGCGGGCAGCGCCAGCATGCTGTCCAAGGCATTGCCGTGCGCATAGCTTGCTACTATCACTGAAGATTGCCTCGGTGTGTGCGTTCTGACGTGTTGTTGACGCGCGAGGTGCAAGTGTCTGTCGGCGACGGTCCTAGGGGGTGTGCCGCTGGTGCAGCTGACCCAATCCAGGTCTTGCCGCATCTTTATCATTGCTTCGCATTCGTGCCAGAGAGCCGCTGCTTGCGCCGGCTTGCCCAAGAAGGAATTTCACCATATCGCCCGGCACCTATGTGCGCGTATCCTAGTGTATTGTGTGGGCACTCTCTATATACATCCCATGCCACCTCGATTTGCGCCGGCTCACTCAATTCCTATGCCCATGTGCGTGTGTTCACGTGTGTCGAAAGGGCGTGTGTCGTTGCGGTTCATGGGGCTAGCCGCCATCGCGGAGGTTCCTTGGGGCCTGACCTTGGTAGCTTGCTTTCGCAACGTACGCATCCCGACAGGCAGACATCAAATGAATGAATGATGGAGGCTATTGTGCTGGATGGAATTCCAACCGGCGTGGATTAGCCATGAAGTTTGACTGTCCCAACTTTCGAGAACTTGGTACTGACGTTTGGTTAGATTTGTATCGGGTTCGTGTGTTGGAGAGAGCGAATAGCAACACTGCTTACGCTTATGGCGTGAATGGACACGCGTCGGAGCATATGCCAAAGGTTGGTGCGAATGTCGCATCGTGTGTTTGTGACTGCCTGGATGCGGCGGGCTAGCGGCCTGACGCCTCGGCCCCTCCAGAGGCATGCCTGTCCGTCAGCACTAAACACATTACACCGCGCTGTGCCTTCGATAATCACAAACATTGCACGAAATGGCCTGCTGGCGGGTCGCTGTGTGTGGTCATCAGCATGCACTCCTCGCCGCCTGTGCACCCCCGGGACTGCTGCAGCAAAATCCCCATGCTGTCTCTCCGGGTGGCACTGGCTGTGCTGTGCCCCCCCTATCGGCCTTCGTATGGCGCCTCGGCGCAAGGCCTTACCTACTCCCTATAGGGCTGTGCCCTTAGCATGTGTGGCGCGTGTTGTCATGGTCTTGTGCATACCGTGTTTCAGCATTGCATGTGTATGGTGCAATCTGGTGGTACGACAGTCAGTACCAGGAGTAGGTTGGCACCGTGTGCGTGTTTGCATCACGTGCCTAGCAGCAGGTAGGCATGTGTCTGCAGTGAGGGTGTGCATGTGCATACGTCAGGCGACAGCGGCGCCGTGTGGCTGCCTGCAGTGTTGTGTGGTGGTTGTGCGCACGCTGTAGCCGGTAGCCGACATAAGTTAATCCCAGAGCCGAAGCACTCTGTAGAATACATATCAGCAACGCAGGCTGTGTACAGTTTTGGTCTGGAAGTTGAGCATATGCACTGGCAATGATGGATTAGACACGCTGTGCGTGTTCGGTAGAGGTGGCTTGCTTGTGTTGTTTATAAGATTGGGCAACGGGTCGTGCAATGTGATGCTTGCACCGCAGCATCAAGCTGTAGGGGTTACAGAAACCGAGAAACTGTTCCGGGGATTGCAACGCGTGATGGTGACATTGCGCTGGGGCTGTGCGCTATGATACATGCTCGGCACACCTCAAGGCTTCTGCACATGTAAGCAGATGTAAGGAGCCAACTGGCTGGTGAACTTGGTCGGAAATGTGGCGCGGGACTGACGAAACCAGTCGGGGGGTGGCACTGACCGACGGAAGGCACCGTTCCGACAGCGACCGATGGGTTTGAGACGTCACCGCAAATACGGAGGGTGGAGGCTGCAGGCTGCAAATGCATGCTGCTGTACCTTGTGCGTGCGCTGTCACCATTCGCTATCATCAACAATTTTGATCTTGAAGACTCTCATAAAACTTCAGACCCGCGCGTGCCGGGTGCGCTAGCTGGCTCGCTCGCTCCGTTGTGCTTTCCTGCCTTACGTCCATCAATGGCAGCAGCTGCAGCCAGCGATGGGCTTCTGCCGGTGCCTATGGCCGGCTTTCTGCTGCTGCTGCTCGCGAGCTCTGCAGCCGCCGCCGGCGTGCAGGTGTCGCAGACGCGCACTTCCGGCCCGCAGCTGAACGTGGAGTACTCCATTGATGACGGCAAATGCAGCTTCATAAACGTGTGCGTTGTTGGGGGGAATGGGAGTTGCAGCTGCCCGCGCCTGGTGCCGGAGTGAGGGGTGAATCGATGAATGATCCGTCCAGCGTGCGAGCGTGGCTGGGATCCCAGCAAAGCGGCTTCAAGCGCCTGACAATGTCCCCTGCTGCCACCCGCCTGCTCCTTTCCCCATGCAAACTACGGCTGGGCATGCATGCACGTAGCTTCATCAACCTGTTTGAGCAGGCGGCGGCCGCTGGCGGGCAGGACGCCGCCTCGGGTGCCTCCACCTCGTCACCCACGACCACCCTGCAGGGCAACGTAGTCACGTGAGTGCTCCCTAAATGGCGGGGCGCATCGCCTCCGGTCCTTGCCAGAGGCTCTCAGGCTCGCCTGCTCGACCATTACCATTACCCGGGATTGTCTGTCGGCAGCGTGCTCCGTCCCTGTGGCGCCTCACAGCCCCGCCCACGGGTGCCGCTCCCCCGCCAATCGGCCATGCCCCTACCACCACATCCCGATCTTCACCACAACCCACGCGCGCACGCCCCCCCCACTCCACTGCAGCTTCGACCACTGCACCCTCGCCTTCCACAACATCTACTTCTTCGCCCAGGCGCCCACGCCGGCAGAGCTGGGTCTCTCCGACTTCACTGTCGCGCGCTCCGCCCGCACCGCCCGCATCTCCGGCTCCGTGACGCCGGGCCAGTGCCTGGACAGCGACAGCGGCTACAGCAGCTGCAGCGGCGGCCCCGTCACCCTCACCTTCAACGTGGACGTCACCTGCCCCGACAACCCGATCACCGGACGGTGCGGCGCGGTGCGGGGCGGGGCGGTGCGGGTAGTTCATTCCAGAAGCCAAAGCGACCATGCGGGGCGGCCACAGGTGTTGTAAGCTGTGGGGGCGTGCACAGTAGGAAACGAGGTTGGTGCAGGCGGTGGCGGGCGGCGCCACCTCCACCTGATGGGACCGCCTGCTATACCGGCTGCGGCTGCTGGCTCAGCCGTGCCACGCGCCTGCTGCATGTCGCATGCCTGCCACAGCACAACACCGGATACCCCGTTTACGGACATGCGCTAAATTGCGAAACGAAAGCGAACCCGGTCACCAGCACTCCTCATGCATGCGCCGTCACGGCTTCCCTGCAGTCGTACCACGCACATCCAGGCATCCACGCATATCCAATCTACCCCCCCCCCCCCGTTTTGGTTTTTTGGGGCGCAATGGTCGCTTTGGTTTCTGGAATGAACTCCCCCCATCTCTTGCCATGTATGGGTTCCCTGGGCATCACGCGGCGTGGGCACCAATGCCACGCCGCAGGTGAGTAAATGCCAGGGGGTCTAGGAAAGTTTATTAGAGCAGCGCGCATCCGTCCATCGCGAGCCGTCGCGACAAGCAGTGTCGCCGTGCCGCCGCACGCTAGGCCGCAATCAGACTCGCTATGCAGCAGCCTTATAAAACGGGAACACATTTAGGGCGGACCGATCCGGAGCTGGAGCTGGAGCTGGCGCTGGACGGGAGCTGGTGCTGGAGCCTGGCGCGATGATGTCGGTGACACCTGCTGTTCCTCCAAGATTGGCTACGGTCTACGTCTTCCCTAATCTTAATGCATGTAACCCCCCCAGTCCTCCCCCCCCAACACACACATGAACTACCCCCCCCCCCACACACACACACGCCCGCCCGCCCGCAGGAACGCTGTGACCACCAGCTCCCCCGACGGCACCACCCGCACCTCATATACCGGTACCTACTGCGACTCGCCGCCGGCAGGCATCACCGTCAGCGTCGGCGGCAGCAACTTCACTCTGAGCCCGACCACTGCCACCGGCCAGTGAGCATGCGAAGCGAACAAAGGGCGGCAGTGTAGAGAGTGGAAGCTGCTGCACGATATGCACTCAGCGCATGGTTGCAGGGCTCGCTTTGCACTGTTTCCGTCACTACCCCACCGCTGCGTCGGCGCTGCCCCAGTGCACTGCTGCTGGTGCCCCCATGCCCGCCCGCCCCCCGACTGTACGCACCACGCACACAGGTGGGGCTACACCAGCAGCGGCGACGTGTCCCGCACCCAGTTCCCGGTGCGCGCCAAGTGATGCGGATGGCTTGCCGGACAGCAGACGTTGGGGCCTGCTGGCCTTCGTCATTCCGCTGCTGCGCCTCCGCCAGCTCCCCCCCGCCTCACCGTGCCTGCGATTGGCGATTTGTCGAGGGCTCGAGGGAATCAGGGGCTCGTTTGTTGATGTTGTATACACGGTACATACGACACGATGTGCATCGATGCAATGCTGCGCTTGCTCAGACTTGCTTGGCTTGCTCGGCATACACTGACGCACTCGACTAGGGTGGTGTGTCCCGGTTGGTGATGTTGCACCAGACACCATCAGGCTGTTCGGGCTAGAACGCTGAGCCTGCACGCGGTCTTGTGCGGGGCCCGATACCACACGTCAAGCTCCTCCAGTTCGGCCCATGCGCAAGCCAAGGCGGGCAGACAAGGCTGCCCATCAAGCGGCCGTGCCACCGGCCTCGGGCTTCTCACACAAGTTGCATGTTACCTCGTTGATGCATGTTAGCTGAACCACCAACAAGTCCAAGACGAGTGGTCGAGTGCACGCTCGTTGTCTGCATGTTACATCATGTATCTATACGGCGTCCCTACAGCGCCCTCCACGGGTGCGATCATTGCCCCCACAGTGGGCCATCGGGGGCTCTCGCCAACGCGGCGTGCCGCCAATGTTCTGGCACCTGGCACTGCACGTGCTACTGCCCCTCGGCGGTTGGGCCGACTTACAAATTGCGGCATAGCAAGGACAGCCAGGCCCCCCACCTACCATGTAACATGCAGCAGCAAATTCGAGTCTTGCGGCTGCATGGCCCTGCATGATGACATCAAGCAACTGTAGCGGCTGCGGTAGGTAGCCCGGCAGCAGCGCCGCCGCCGATCGCCTGCTAGCTAATAGCTGCATGTGCACAACCCGTCTCAAGTTACGTCTTCCTGTCTCAGCCTACTTTGCAACACACCGGTGCACACGAGCGCACACTCATCCTGTTGCATCTGCGCGGACCAATGCTTGTACCGATGCCGTCTATATGCCTCCCATGGCCGCCAAGGGTTGGGGGCGGGTCTCAGGCGCGGGTCTCGGAGAGTCCGACCTTCTGATATAGCGTCCCCTTTCACCAACAGCACCATCTTCAGCCACTCAGCCTGTCGTACATTCGTCTAGTTCATGCACCATCAACCGCGCACCGGCAGAAACCGTGCCAGCACGTACTTCCGTCACTTCCGTCAAAACAGGATGAAGAGGAGCGCTCAGACAACACCCCGAAAAAGCTACTCCCGGGCGTCCTGCCACCATGCCCCAGAGAATGCGATGCCTTAAGTCCAGAGAGAGCCTGGGCTCCATGTGCGGTGGGAGGCGATCCCCCGCCCCTCAGCCCCATACATCCACCCCTGCGCTCCTCACTCCACACGCGCGCGTAGAGTGTACATGGGGCCACCATCCACGTACATGTGTCGGGGGTCTCCTTCCTGCTACTTCGCCTGGCGTCATCAATCCGCCTGCCCGCCTGCCTTCCTCTCCAGCCGCCAGCCACAATGCGCTCCCAGTGTTGCGCCTTGCGCTACCGCCCCACCACGGCCTGCCCCACGACAGCACGTACGAGGAGCACCCTGGCGGCGGCGGCCCATAAAGCCAGTAAGTATAAGTAATTCAGTGCACTTAGACAGCAGGCATCGCAGTTGCATGATGATGCATGCATTCCGCCGTTGCCGGCTGCTACAATAGGTAAAAGGCTTTCGAGCTGGCGTCAGGTAAAAAGCGGACCAGCAATGGGCCATACTTGAGGAGGACAAAATAAAAGAAGCCATTCCTCACAATCGAGCGGCGGATAATAAGTAAGTCGGGCCGCAGAGCTTACGGGCCCCTCATACCAGCCTCATACACAGGCTGCTCACGCAACCGAAGCCAGCATTTCCTAGTCGATGATGAAATGCACACGACGGCAAAATCTCCATAGTCAGTACGTGGGAGCGCGTCCCTGCACCAGCATCTATCCCTGCCCAGCGGGCAACGGGCAGGGCGCCGCGCCACACGCGTTCCACCTGACCCCCGCTCACAGCGACAGGCTGACCGAGCCCGCCGCCGCAGCCGCCACAGCGGTCGCCGCAACGCCCGCCGCCGCCACCGGCACAACCGCCGCCGCCGCGGACGCGACCGCCGCCGCCGCGGCCTCCGCCGGCTGCGGCAGCAGCACCAGGCTCAGCGCGGCCGCCACGCCGGGCACGGACACGTTGTCGTCCACCCACTTGTTGATGGGCAGCGACTCGACCACCGTGGCCGCCAGCGCGATGGCGCCCAGGCAGCCGTACAGCGCGGCGGGCGGGTAGCAGGCGAAGAAGCCCAGGCTGCAGAACAGCGAGATCAGCCTGGCGGGGGCGGGGGCGGGGGCCGCGCTCGTGTGCGTTAAAAAGCACGGGTCACAGGCAGGCCATGCGTGCAATGCGTTGCGTTGCGGTCGCGTGCGCGTGTGTGTATGGATGTACGTCATCTCGAGAGGCAAGGGCCCCATCAGAGGCGAGGCCCCCCCCCCGCACGGAGCCGGGCTGCTCTCCACACACGCCGTTGCAGCCTGACACCTGACAGCGCCTCCTCAGCCACTGGGGCTCCCCAGGCCTCACCATGCGCTGAGCACCGACCGACCGACTGACCGACTCACCCGTACGACATGCCGTAGCCGCCCACCAGCATGGCTACACTGCCTGCCACGCTCTTGGCGCTGTTGTACGGCAGCGGGTTGCCGCGCCCCAGCCGCCGCCCCACGATGTCCGCCAGGCCGTCGCCGCCGCACATCATGCTCACCGCGATCAGGCCTGTGATCGCGGGGTGGGGAGGTGTGGTGCGGTGTGGTGTGGGGAATGGGGGGAGAGAGGGGAGCACGGCAGCAAGTGCTACGTCATTTGCATTGTGGCGTTTCTGCAGTTGTGCCACGTGCGACCATTGCCGTGTCCGGGCGCTGCTGGAAGGAAGCTGTGCAGCGCAAAGACCCTCAAAGGCCTATGCAACGCCATTGCAACGCCCACACCACCACGCCACGCCCATCAAAGTCCCAGCCGTCGAGCCGGCACCCAAGCCCGCCTCCTCCCTGGCCCCAGCCCCCGTCCTGCCCCGCCCTTCCCCGCCCTACCCTACCTGCGGGGTTGTCGCGCCAGCACAGCACAGTGGCCGCCACCAGCGTCACCACGTAAAACAGAGGGCCCTGCGCGCGTGTGTGTGTGGTTGGGTGGGGCGGCAGTGGTGGCGGGGCGGCGTGGGACAAGCACGAGTGCGTGGGTACAAGGGTGGAGCAGGCAAGCTATATGAAGGGACGTGCGGACTGGGGGTCCACAGGCAGACACATACTGTGAACCCCCAACCCATACGCCCCCAACGCCGCCCCTGACCGCACACATTCGCAGGACCGCTATACAACCGCCGTCGAGCCCCACGCACGCACGCACGCACGCACCCAGCCACCGAACCCCCCTCCCGCCCTCCCCCCACTGCACACACATGCACCCCACCCACCTTAAGCAGCTCGGTGCGGTCGCCGCTGCGGCTGACCGAGTTGACCAGGCCTGGGTCCGACAGCAGGCCCGTGCCCACCGCAAACAGCCTGTGTGTGCGTACGTGTGTGCGCGCGCGCGTGTGTGTGTGTGTGTGTGTGTGTGTGTTAGAGATAACAAGGGAGAATACTATGAAAGACGTGTGTGTGTGTGTGTGTTAGATCGTGTGCGTGCATGTGGGTGTGCGTGCTGCAGTTGGGCGGGTGGGTGGCCAGGCATGTGGGTAAGAACAGACACGTGTGGGGCAGGCACCGGCGTTGCGCCTCACGTGCGTTGCACCTCACGTGACGTGCGTGTCGGCCACCCCCCGATGGTCGCTTTGGTTTCTGCAAGGAACTACCCCACATGGGGGGAGCGCCTTACACGGAGTGCCGCCGATGTTCAAGTCGCTAGGTAGCCCCTTTCAGCGCTGTCAATCAACTTCAAATGTGTTTTTATGGATACAGACCCACAGATATGCCACCGCAACGGCTGGGCGCGAGGTCGCGAGATGCATTGAGCATGCGAGCCCTCAACAAGTTCACTGCGGTCGCGTTCTGGAGTGCCGTGGGACCCTTCACACACTATGTAGTGATAGCGCGTGTCCGGGAGCTCCAAAACGGCGCCCTGAGCTCAATCCAACTCATCGGCATTCTCAATTTAGGCCGGGAGAGGCCGAGATACGCCCTTCCAAGCCCGAAGCTAGCACCACCAAGTACATTAGACACAAATGAAGCCATAGGGGCTAATAGCAAGTCATTTTACGAGGGTCGGAACGGGAGCAATGTCGACGCGATTTTTTGCTTCTCTGACATGTTTGGGTATGGCATTAGCAATATAATGGTATACAAGTATATGTACACTCAATTGGGCAGTCGTAGAGCGAGTATTGGGTTTGCGCCGGTGCCTTCCCCCGTGCCGGTGCCTTCCCCCATCCTATGCCTCACCAGCTCGGCGCCGTCCGGCATCAGGACCATCCCCATACAGCGATAATTGTTGGGGAAAGTATACCACATGCTTATATACGTCTATAACAAGCCTTCGAAGCTGTGGGAGGTGTATTTGACAGCCGGGAAGCCGTGGGGCGTGTCAGGCTGCATGGGGGGTATTGACAGACGTGTTTTGCACGGCACGCGTGCTAGCATCGAGGTATGATGCAGCGAGAGCAGTCGATATATGCATATACATGTGTATAATATATTTAAGCTGTCAGAGGCGGGTTGGGCGCGTGTTTCACGGGTGCTGGGTCCATGTTTGGGGGGTTTTGACCCCCTGCCGTACAACCCCAAAAGTACGACACTGGAACCCTTGCGCATGGATGCGGACATGGTGGATCTCTATATTCAAGATTTGGTGAATGCGCGAGGGTTCTGGCAAAAGTTGTTAAGATCCCAAGATTGCCATTCCCATGTAGGGGGCGCCCCCCATGTGGAACTACCCCCCACCCACCCACATACACACCTCATGAAGTTGAGCATGGGCACCACCGCCGCCAGCAGCCGGGCGGTGGGGTTGGCGCTGTGAGGGAGGAAGGGAAGAAAGGGGCAGGGGCATGGGGACAGCGGGACGGGGTGTTGCAAGGAGGGCCAGGGCCAGTGCCCATGCGGGCTCTGCATCAGCCAGCAGCCTCAGCAGCACAGCGGCCTGCCGCCTTCCAGTCCCATCCGTTGCCGCTTCACCCCTTCATGCCCGACCCCCTTCCAACTTGCCTCCAGAGCCCCACCTGCCCGCCCTCGCCGCTCCTCCACCCTTACCTGAATAGCGCCCACGTCACCACGAAGATGGGGCCCGTGGTGGTGTGCACCAGCTTGCGGCTGAGTTTCTGCGGATGCCGGATGGTGGGGCGGATGTGTTGTGGGTTTGCAGGGAGGATCAAGGGTGAGCCCGGCACGCGCCTCCCACCGCCGCGCTAAGCGCCCGCGCCGCAATCGGGCAACACGCTCCCACAACCCAGCCATCCTGCCACAAACACTCCTCAAACCCCCCCCCCCTCCCCGCCGTGCTGCCTGCCTGCCCTGCCGTACATGCATCCAGCACGTACAGCACCTGCGCGCGCACCTGCTCCAGGGTGCCGTTGGCGGCTAGGTAGTCGAACAGCTTGACCCACACCACGGCGCCAACCGCCGCGCCCGCCAGCACGTAGTAGTCCCGGTACGGCGACGCCGCCAGCGCGCCAACGAACTCTGGCAGAGCGCCAACCGACGTGGTGGTTGGCGCGGCTGCGCCGCGCCGCCTTGGCGTACCGGGGGCGGCGCCGCGCCCGAGGTGGGTTTGGCTCACGGCGCGGCCGAGCGCCAGGGGGGTTGCGCAGGGCAGGCGTGGCTGGACAGCGACCCTACCAACGCCCACGGCTTTGACGACATCATGGACCAACGCGGTGGATGCCGCGTGGGGCACGGGGGAGGCGGCAGCAGGGCGCGCCGTCACGCAGGCTGGGGCCGGCAGCACGGGGCCACGGCGCGCGAGGCGCCAGCCGGCCGCTGTGGCCGCGCCGTTGGGGGGAGTCACGACGAGCGGTGCTGCTGCGCAGCGCGCCATGTTCGAAAGCCGCGGCTTTTAGGCGCGATACTGAAGAGGAGCAGGCCGAGGGCACCACAGCGTGTGGTGGCGCCCGTTGTGCCAACAGGGCAAACTCCCGCGCGTGAAATGCGAGTCGGCTCGGCGCTGCGACAGTGACTGAACAGCAGACCTTAACCGGCGGCCCCGTATCGCTTATGTCCTTCAAGCAGTAACCATATAGGTTTCAAGCGCCTAAGGAACAGCGAGGGCTCGAACAGCGAGGGCACAAGCAAGCAAAGTCGAAAACTGGGAGTGAGGCACTATGTCTGAGTATTTTGCTTGACTGTGTTAGGCGCTGAGACTTGTGTTTTGTAGCACTGGGCTTGGAGAGGGCCCGCGATGAAGAAGCCAAAACAATCGCAAATCTGATGGCCCGTCAGCCCCCTGCCAATTGCCTCCCTTGTAACTGGGTTCCTAGATTTGCGTTGTCAAGTACTTAGTTTGACCTAGATCGGGGCGCAGGAGCAACCCGGAGACTTTGCCGAACTCAACCGCAACTAGGCAGCTTCTAGCGCAAAATGATGTTGACGCAGACTCCTGGGACCGTTACGGCTTCAAGCCGGCGGTCGCAGATCTGCTCAGCGGCCCGTGTGTCCGCCAAGGTCGCGGCTCGGCCCACGCCATTCTCGGTCGCGAGCCCCGCGACCTCGGCGAGCTCCGCGCCCGTCGCGGCCCGCCGCACGCTCCTCCGCACTGCCGCTGCGGCCACTGGTGCTCCCACGGCGCCCGGTGCCGGCGTCACCAAGACGCTCGACAATGTGTATGACGTGATCGTGGTCGGTGGCGGTCTCTCAGGCCTGGTGACCGGTCAGGCGCTGGCGGCTCAGCACAACGTTCAAAACTTCCTTGTTACGGAGGCTCGCGAGCGCGTCGGCGGCAACATCACGTCCATGTCGGGCGATGGCTATGTGTGGGAGGAGGGCCCCAACAGCTTCCAGCCCAACGACAGCATGCTGCAGATTGCGGTGCGTCCGCCTTCCGCGCGCGGGGTGAACGGGATGAACGGGAGGTTCAGCGCGCGGGGGGGGGGACATTAGCAGGGAGGGGGAACATGCGGCCACGGGCCCATTGGGGTGTTGCACCGCAGGCCTGGTCCAGTGTCCAGGCGTCACAGCCGTGGCAGCTGGCCATCGCCCCTTCCATGCTCTCGTGGCCCCGCCGCCATCTGTGCGCTCGCCCTTGCTGTCGCAATTATTATCAATTCCTTCAGGTGGACTCGGGCTGCGAGAAGGACCTGGTGTTCGGCGACCCCAAGGTGCGAGCCTGGTGACACGGCGTCAGGACGACTACTGCGGCTGCGTGTGTGTGTGCGTGTAGCGAGGCACAGGAGGAAGAGAACAAAGAGCGGGCGCGTGGTTCGCGCAAAGGGTTACACCAGGGCGCGCCTTCTGGTGCCGCCGGGCTGGGCTCCGCGCAAAACCATGCGCCACAGCTCAGCTGGCGGCGGCGGCGGCGGCGGCGGTGGCTGGGCATGTAGGCAAGCGCGGCCACACACACCCTCTTGGCTCATCACGCTTTGGCATGAAGCAGCCGCATGCACACCCACGCACCCGGCCGACCCCCTACCCCGCCCCCCGCACCCACTCACGCGCCCACATCCCACGCCCCCAGGCTCCCCGCTTCGTGTGGTGGGAGGGCAAGCTGCGCCCGGTGCCCAGCGGCCTGGACGCCTTCACCTTCGACCTCATGTCGCTGCCGGGCAAGATCCGCGCCGGCCTGGGCGCCATCGGCCTCATCAACGGCGCCATGCCCTGTGGGTGCGGGTGTGGGTGCGGGTGCGGGTGCGGGTGCGGGTGCGGGTGCGGGTGCGGGTGCGGGTGCGGGTGCGGGTGCGGGTGCGGGTGCGGGTGCGGGTGCGGGTGCGGGTGCGGGTGCATTGCAACCCGAGGGGGGCGCTGGGAGGGGACAGGAGAGAGGACAGGGGGGTGGGCGCACCTCCAACCAGCTGCCAAGTGCAATCCAGAGGGGGAGAACAGAATAGGATGGGGCTATTGGGGGATGAATGTTGGGGGTAGTTCATTCAAGAAACCAAAGAGGGGCCAAGATTGGGGCATTCGGATTTGTTGGCAGATGGGACGAAAGGCCGCAGCTGCACCGGCCTCGGGTAGTGATGTTCCGGCCTGGCCCTGACTGTTACGCCCCTCCCCATTCCACCTGCTCCTGCCTCCATTACCCCTCCCCCTCCCCACAGCCTTCGAGGAGAGCGTGGAGCAGTTCATCCGCCGCAACCTGGGCGACGAGGTGGGGAGGCGCGGAGGGCTGAGGGCGGGGGAGGAGGCAGGGGCAGGGGCAGGGGCAGGGGCGGTGAAGAGGGGCGGAGGGTGGGGAGGGGAGGGCGGGGAGGGGAGGGGGATGAGGCGGCGGAAGAGCGAGGAGCTTGCAGGCGTGGTTGGGCGGGTTGAGTGTTGTGGTGGCATGGCAGCCCGTGGCGTGGCCCTGGGGCACCCGTGGAAGGAGTTGCAGTGGATTGCCCCTCACATCCACTCCTTTCCTCCGGGGGGCTGAAGTTTCCAAGGTCATAACTGTTTACTGGGTGAATAGGATTCACCCCCGAACCCGGGTTCGCCCCGAACTCGGATTCCCACATGTGAACAGTCCCTAACTGTTTACTGTGTCAGGCAAACCTGTCCCTCCATTGATTGCTTGCCTCCCTGTCGCCTCACCTACACCCCACGCCTAAACCCCGGCATTGGAAATCCGAATTTAGCACCTGGCCTCGCTGCCTCCCCCCCTTCCTTTTCCCCCAGGTGTTCTTCCGCCTGATCGAGCCCTTCTGCTCGGGCGTGTACGCGGGCGACCCCTCCAAGCTGTCCATGAAGGCCGCCTTCAACAGGTGCGGCGGCGCGCGCTTTGGGGGCGCCGCTCAAAGGTTTTCAGCAACCAAGCGGGTGCCAGGGGCATATATCCATTGCATCACCCCCTGTTGTCATCTTGTTCCGCCTGCTCCTGCTCCTCGTGCTCCTCCTGTACCTCCCCCCATCTGTCAGGATCTGGATCCTGGAGAAGAACGGCGGCAGCCTGGTGGGCGGCGCCATTAAGCTGTTCCAGGACCGCAAGTGAGTGAGGGGGCGGGGCGGGGGGTGGGCTTAGTTCAATCCAAAAACCAGAAGCGAAACGACCCAAAGAACCCGGCGGGCGCCGGGGTGTTGGGTGAGGAGGTTATCAAGGGGTTGGGGTTGGGGAGGCGCGGTGGGGGTAAGCACCAGGCACCACGCGGCAGCAGCCGTTGTGCCAGCCTTGGCGCCTTGGAGTATTGGTCGTGGGTGGTGGGTGGTGGGTGGTGGGTGGTGGCGGCAAACTGGGAGGCACGCGATGTGTCACCTCGTGTGGCCCGCCCCCCAACCTTGTGCCGCTGCCGCTGCCGCTACTGATGTTGGTGTTGTTGTTGCGTGTGGCGTGTGCGCACAGGGCTAACCCGGCCCCGCCGCGGGACCCCCGCCTGCCCCCCAAGCCCAAGGGCCAGACCGGTGCGTCGCCCTGGCTGTTGGAGGTGCCAGCATGCCAGGCTGGGCAGTAGGAAGCCGTGCGGGCATGAGGGCGCATGACACCGGTGCATCTGCTGAAGCTGGGCCCAGCCGCTGTTGCCCATTGCCCCCGCCCACCAAATGTGGCCGCCGCCTGCACTGCCAAACCCTGTGTGCGTGTGTGTGTGCTCTCTGCAGTGGGCTCGTTCCGCAAGGGCCTCAAGATGCTGCCCGAGGCCATTGAGCGCAACATCCCCGACAAGATTCGGTGAGTGGGTGTGGCCCGAGTATGGCGCGGATGATGCCGGTACGGCATTTTCGTGCCGTGTGCCGTGTGTGTTTTCTGCCGTGTGCCGTACCGACTGCAGTACCAGAGCCCTGCGCGCCGCATTGCACGGCACCACCGGACCTCACGCTTAGTTGCACTGCCTGGCGCCCGCGCCCGCAGACACACATACACACACGCCTGGGCCCCTCCCCCTTTCCACCTCCCACGATTGCACTTGACCCCTCCTGATAAACACCATCCATGGATGGCTACTCCCCCCGCGCCGCTCGCAGTGTGAACTGGAAGCTGGTGTCTCTGGGCCGCGAGGCGGACGGGCGGTACGGCCTGGTGTACGACACGCCCGAGGGCCGCGTCAAGGTGTTTGCGCGGGCCGTGGCGCTGACCGCGCCCAGCTACGTGGTGGCGGACCTGGTCAAGGAGCAGGCGGTGGGTGGGGTGGGGCCGTGTGTGTGGGGTGGGGTGGGGTGGGGGTGGGGGTAGCTCATTCCAAAAACCAGAAGCGAAACGACCACGAGAAGCGGGGGGGGGCGGCGGCGGGGGATGGATGAATTGGGTGCGTGGGTTTCGGGGACAATGGGTATTACAAATGAGTTCGGAACCCCGAAATCCTGGGGTGGCGCTGGATGGGGGGGTGTGGAGGTTGGGGGCGAGACAAAGGGCGGCGCGGCGGCCGCAAGTCAAAAGCCAGGCCCGTCCATGACCCGATCACAACCAAACAATTGCTCGGCTTGATCTCCGCTCACGCCCACACGCCCACACGCCTCCTCACCCCCGAACCCCCGAACCCCCGAGCCCCGAAACCCCTCGCCGCGGACCCGAACCCCAACCCCCTCACCCGGACCCCCCTCACCGCCCCCCACTCACACACATACAGCCTGCCGCCGCCGAGGCGCTGTCCTCCTTCGACTACCCGCCCGTGGGCGCCGTGACGCTGTCCTACCCGCTGTCCGCCATCCGAGAGGACCGCAAGGC
Source organism: Chlamydomonas schloesseri (assembly GCA_016834595.1). NCBI lineage: Eukaryota > Viridiplantae > Chlorophyta > Chlorophyceae > Chlamydomonadales > Chlamydomonadaceae > Chlamydomonas > Chlamydomonas schloesseri. The sequence goes on from JAEHOD010000002.1 coordinate 1,753,429, forward strand.
CGCCGACGGCTCCGTGCCCGGCTTCGGTCAGCTGCACCCGCGCACCCAGGTGGGGGCAGGGGAGAGAGAGATTGGTTGGTGTGGCGAGTGTGTTGTGTGGGTGGTTGTGACGATGCGCGGGGGAAAGGGGGAGGCGGCAGTTCATCTCCGAGGCCAACATCAAGGGATCTGGGTGTAAGGGGGATATGGGGGCGGGGCAGAGGTGTCGGAAGATGAGGGCAGCGGGAAACAGGGCAGGCCTTGGCAGGGTGCGGGGGGGGGCCAGGTGCGGCCGGTGCAGTATGCTGTCAGCGCTGCACCCAACCCGCAACCCCAACACCACATGCCATGTTCTCTCACTGCTATATTCCTAACCCCCTTACCTTCCTCGCTCGCCCTCACCCCTCACCCTAAACCCTCATCCCCCTCCTCACCCCCGCCCCCAGGGCATCACCACGCTGGGCACCATCTACAGCTCCAGCCTGTTCCCGGGCCGCGCCCCCGCCGGCCACATGCTGCTGCTCAACTACATCGGCGGCGCCACCAACCGCGGCATCGTCAACCAGACCACCGAGCAGCTCGTGGAGCAGGTGCGCGTGCGTGTGTGGGGTGGGGTGGGGTGGGGTGGGTGGGTGGGTGGGATTGATCCTGTTCGTTCCAGGACCCCAAGCAAACCAACCGAGGGGGAGCGGTTGCAAGCGTAGGCAGGGACCAGGAGGGGACCAGGAGGGTGTGCGTGGGTACGCAGTGGGACGCCCTTCCTGTCTCTCTCCCTCACTCGTCTCCTCATTTGGTTGTCAGTGAAACCTAAACTGTCTCCCGCCCCGCCCCCCTCCCCGCCCCCCCTCCCCTCCCCCTTCCCCGCCCCCCCACTTCCCTTCCCCGCCCCCCTGCCCCCTCCCCACCCCCTGGAATGAACTCCCACCACCACACACACACAGGTGGACAAGGACCTGCGCAACATGGTGCTCAAGCCCGACGCGCCCAAGCCCCGTGTGGTGGGCGTGCGCGTGTGGCCGCGCGCCATCCCGCAGGTGGGTGCGCGGGTGGGTGGGTGAGTGGGTGGGTGAATGAGTGGGTGCGCGCGTGTGGCTGGGTGTGTATGTGGGTGCGTGGGGGCGAGCAGGTGCAGGTGCAGCAGGTGCAGCAGCAGCAGCAGCAGCAGCAGGTGCAGGTGCAGTGGGCTGTCCTGGAACAAGGGGTGTCGGCTTTGTGCAGATGGAAAATGGGCTGAGCCCCAATACAATCATGGGGGTGGGCGGCTGCTTCAGGGGAACGATGCGCAAGCTTAGGTCTAAGGACTCGGCCAGCACAAGGCACGCGTGTGTGAATCACACACGCCATCCACGCGAGTCAAGGGTCCCCTTGCTACCAATCCCAAACACTTGTAGCCCTCTACCGCGCTCCAGACCTCCCCGATACCCGACACTCAGTGGGCAATAACAAATACTAATACGTAGCGATCGGGGTTTATGCTAGTATGATACTTTTTAGGAACCCACGCACGCGCGCACGCAGCCAGGGTGATCCGGGGGGGCTTCGCCCCCCAGGGTCGCTTCGCTCTGGGGGCTCAGCCCAAAAAGGGCCAGGTGCTGGAGGCAGTGCTTGGGCGCGCAGCTGGTTCAGTGCTTGGGCGCGCAGCCTGCGCCTTTACTGGCATGCGACAGGAACCGACCTTCCCGTCCTTCCATCCTCACTCCAGCTAACTACTCATACCCGGGCTCTGGCTTAGCTTCGACGCACCTACGCAGCTGTGAGGAAGGTCGGCAGCCAACTGGGGGGAGGGCGGTTTCCCTTCGGGCCGGAGATGGTCCCTCTCGACCTGGGTGCGGGGCACCCTTGCTTGGTCGGACTGTCCCTTTATGTAATGTCGCATTCATACCCGGAACCTCCTCCCTCCCCCTCCCCCTCACACACACTCACGCACACACACACACACACGCCCCCGCTCAGTTCAACGTGGGCCACCTGGACCAGCTGGACAAGGCGCGCAAGGCGCTGGACGCCGCCGGGCTCAAGGAGGTGCACCTGGGCGGAAACTACGTCAGCGGTGAGGGGGGAGGGGAGGGGAGGGGCCGGGGAAGGGGGCAGGGAAGGGGGCGGAGGGAGGCAGAGGAGAGGAGAGGAGGGAAGTGGGGCGGAGGGAGGAGGGTGGGGGATGGGGAGGGCAGGAGGGAGAAGCACACAACCGCGCATACACACACCTCACACCTCACGCCCTGCAACCCGCATATACTCCCGCACTCGGAAGGCATCCACATGCACATGCACATGCACATGCTGACGTGCACATACACACGCGGGCACACGCGGGCACGATGCACAGGCGTGGCGCTGGGCAAGGTGGTGGAGTACGGCTACGAGTCGGCCGCCAACCTGGCCAAGAGCGTCAAGGCCGCAGTCAAGGCGTAAATACGTGATGGGGGATGGGGCAGCAGCGCCTGACGCGATGGCGCGGTGAAACACACACCGCATGGAGGAGGCGAGCAACAAGGAAGGCGGCACTGGAGGCGCAATGAGCAACAAGCACCTCGTGGCGCCGTGCGGGGCAGCAGGTAGTTGTTACATAGTTGGAATGCTGAGGGAGCTGTTAGAAAGGGGGGTTAAGGGGTGTTTGGGTGTGGGGCACGGCGCGGCAGGACATTACCTCGAGTATGGGGTGGGTGTGGAGGTCTGGCGCCGCACAAGGAGTGTGCAGGAGCGGCGAGTTTGGGGCAAGCAGCTGCTCAGTTGTGCAAAGGCCAACGTTGCATCATGCAATTTTGAACAGAGGTGCGTGTCGTTGAGGTAAGGGGTTGGTGCGCTGCTCCACTCAGCCCGCTGTCCGAGGCGGGAGGTGCAGTGCAGTGCATTGCCGCGGCACGTGGCGGCGGCAGGGCGGTTGGCTCAATGACGCACGGTGCCCTGCATGAGAGGAGTGGTGACATAGATTGTAGTGTAGTGCTCGAAAAGGCTCGAGATGAGGCTCTCACAAGGTCGGTGCGTAGAAGCTCCGGAGGCCCGGGGGGCAGGACCGCAGGACGTCATAAGGTCGGAGCGTTCCATGTAACCAACGTTCTGTAACTTCTGTTCGCTTGGGAATCTGCCACGCTTCGGCCACGCCTGTTGCCGCACGCCCCGCAACGCAGACGAATGCAGCTAGTACCGTTAGTGCCGCCGTCAGCAATGCAGCAGGAGCCACCAGCAACTGCAATAGCCTAGATAGCATAGTCCTGGTCGCTGCAAGCGCTGCAAGTGCTGCCAGGTGTGGACGCCCAGGTGATCCACGAACAAGCGTGTCAAGGGGTCATCCCTCTGGGTTCATCCACGCTCTTCGCTTTCCGCCTCGTCGGCGGCTCTGACATACATGAAGGCGTCCGGCTCTACAGCCTTCACACCACCACTTGTGCCGTTTTTATGCAGTATTGACCGCGCTAGGACGGGCTTAGGTCGGCATCACCAGGACGACGGTTGCTGAGCCTGTGCCCGGCGACTCCCCACGCCCAGCGCACATCCTGCTTGCGCGGCAAGTGATAATGGCCATGGTGTGAACGTTACAAGTAGGCTGAGGCGTGTCGTTTCCGGGCAAAGGAGAAAGTGCGCAACTGGCTCGGCTGTCGTACTCCCCATGCGGGCGCCGGAGTCTCCAACCTGCGTCTCCAACGCCCACCGAACCAGGCCCCAGTCCTGTAATTATCCTAGAAAATTAGGCAGCCACTCACCGGAAGGCCGACACAACACGGCCTCAGGGAGCAGCAAGCCAGTATCGCATTAGTTCGGGTCCTCGCAGGTAGCTCTTTGTGGAAAGCTAGTGAACATACACATAATGAGCTATTAATCAGCCCAGCTCTTAAATCATTGCACAAGTCCCGGAGCCCAAGGTGAGCGGCGGAACCCAAGAACCGGCACAGGTGGCCGATTTAATATCCAGCAAAGTGCCTTCGGGTAGCCACACAGGGATACCCGACTTATAGTTTGATACATCAGAACCGGCGGAGGGACTTCTCGGAGCGTGAAACGCTCAGCGTCCGGGTACTCGGGCACATCTCGACGGCCGGCCGGTTCCTTTTCGTGCCCTCTCGGTTAACGGTACCGATGCCCACGCGCAGGCAACAAGTGAGCTACTTTCTACTGGCTGTTGCGGGGAGCCTGGCGGAAGGCCGCATTATCCGGAAGCGTATTCGCACCAAAAAAGCGAAAGGCCTTGGGGCTGTCCAGCTTCTGCTTCTTCTCGACCGCGGGTCCAGCTACAGAACCGAATTTCATTTAATATGGCTACGCTCATTATAGACGGCATAGACGGCGACGCTTCTACCGTCACAAGCGCCGCGGCTGGACCGAGTTTACAAAAAATCATCATCTTAACTGTGGGCGCAGGCCTGCACATCGTGCAATCGATTGATGGCATCAGGGCTAACGTAGCTTACGCCCTCGCGGGGCTGCAGACAGACTACAGCGCGGAGTCGGCAGGCCCTCGCGCTTCAGCAACCGCTGCAGCAACAACGCTTCGCGACGAGCCAGGAGCGCGAACGGCCCGGTCTAGCTCGATGTATCACATCGGTGGCAGCGCCAGCGATTTCAGTCACCTGTCCGCGGCGGATGACATGCACATGTCCTTGGAGGGCTGCAGCTCGTGGGAGTCGATGGCAGCCCAGCACGCGTGCTCTGCAGAGCGCGGCAGTCAAATGTCGCGGCTTCAAGAGCGCAGCTCGGCTAGCGGAATCGTCTGGCTCGCAGGTCTGCCCTCTATGTTCTTGTCAGCTGCGGCCTGCGAGCTCGGGCGCCACAGCCAGCAGCCGCGACTGCCTGTAACACCATTCTACCGCAGCTCTTCTTCGCAGCACGAGCCCGCGACGGCATCGACGAGCCAGGCGCAGCTGCCGGGGCCGCACGAGACGAGGCGGCATCACCGCAGCCACGGCAAGAAGCAGGCGCAGGCCCAGGCGCAGCAGCAGGCCTCCGTCGCCGCTGCCGCTGCCTCCGCCACCACCGCTACAGCTTCGGCTGCTGCTGCCGCTCCCGCGTGGCTGCAGGCGGCCACGGTGGCTGCGGGGGCGGCCTCCCGCACGCTGGCGCAGGTGGCCATCCACCCGCTGGACACGCTCAAGACCCGCATGCAGGTGGGTGCGGTGGGCTGGTGGGTGGGCCGCTGGTGTTGGCGGACGGGGCGAGGCTCTGAGGCGTGAGTGTGCGGTGTGCACCATGATGAGGGGGCGGAGCATGGTAGCAGCTCCATCGCTCTGTCTGTTTTGCGACTGCCCGCCGTTTGCCAGCGGACCACATCATGGAATCACGTCCTTCTTTCCCTGTGTCCGCGGCCACGCTGACGCGCTGTCCCTGCCCTTGCCCCGATACGGTACAACTGCCCGCAGGTGTCCGTCCCAGCACCGCAGCTGCAGGTGTGGCGCGCCGTCATGTCCTCCGCCGCCTCTTGCGCCGCCACGCGCCGCGCCGCGCTTCTGGCCTGGGCGGGGCCCGCCGGCGCGCGCGACCTGTTCCTGGGCCTGTCGGGCGCTGTGGGCGGCACGCTGCCCTCCGCGGCGCTGTTCTTCGCGACGGAGGCCGCGGCGCGGCCCGCGCTGGCGGGGCTGATGGGCTGCGAGGCGGACGCGGCGCCGGCGCGGCTGCTGGCGTCTGCCGCGGCCGCCGCGGCGTCGGCACTGATCCGCGTGCCTGCGGACGTGCTGAAGCACCGCGTGCAGGCGTACGTGTACCCAAGCGTGGCAGCCGCCGCGCGCGACATCGTGTCCCGCCGCGGCCTGGCGGGCCTGTACGCGGGCTTTGGCGCCACGCTGCTGCGGGACGCGCCCGAGCTGGTCATCCAGTTCACCGCCTACACCCACATCAAGGCCCTGCTGAGCCAGCACCGTCACCAGCACGTCATGGACCAACACCATCACAACGCCAACAGCAGGAGCAGCGATGCGGGCAAGAACGCAAAGGAGACAGAACAGCAGCAAGGCAAGCAGCAGCGGGCGGCAGGTGGTGGCGGTGGCGGTGGCGGCGGCGGCGGTGGCGGCGGCGCCGCCGCGGCCATGGCGGAGCACCTGGCGGTGGGCGGCGCCGCCGGCGCGGTGGCTGCTCTGGCCACCACGCCGCTGGACGTGATCAAGACGCAGCTGCAGTGCGGTGGCGCCAGCAGCGTGGGCGGCGCGGTGGCGCAGGCGCTGCGCGCCGGCGGCGGCAGCCCGGCGGCGCTGTTTGCGGGGCTGGGGCCGCGGCTGCTGCAGACCACGCTGTGCTCGGCGCTGTTCTTCACGTGCTTCGAGGCCAGCAAGGCGCGCATGGGGCAGGTGGCGGCGGCGCAGAACGCGCAACAGGCGCTGCGGGAAGCCGAGCAGGCGGAGGAGGCGTCCGCGTCCGCGTCCGCCGCTGCAGCGGCTGTGGCTGCTGCACAGCAGCAGGAGCGCCACGGCGGCGGGCGGTTCTGGCGGCGGCGGCGAAGCAACGGCAGCAGCGGAAGCAGCGGGAGCGGGTCGTCGGACCTGTGGGAGGCGCGCGCTGAGCTGCAAGACGCATGAGCTGGCTATTCAAGCCAGATGCCCATGGCCTTGCTGTGCCGATTGTAATTCATAGGGCTTACTACTACTACGGAGGCTTCGCAGGCTGAGAAGAAAATCAAGTTGTCACGGTACGCCACGGTATGTCACGGTAGGTACAGTACGCCAAGGCTTCGTTCTGCCGACGGCTTTACTATTGGGCTCTGTATGACGTGGCTGGCTACGATTAGGCCGGCTGCGGCCAGCGCAGGGGAATTAGGCTTTGCCTGGGTTTGGATCCTACCTAGTAGCTGCAACGCAACGTAGCGGTAGTGTGGGGGGCGCCTGCGAGAATGACCGGTGGTAACGAGAAGCAGGTGTGTGAACAGGCCGTGTCACAGCACACGCGCGTTTGCAGAAGTAGATAGCCAGGATTGCCGGGTTTGCGCGGTATTGCTGATTTGCATGCGTGCGTAGTGGCAGGATTAGCTAGCGCGGCTGCGTCAGATGCATCGTGGCTGTATGTACGTGGGCAGGCGTGATAGTGGGGCGTCGTTCAGTGTTCTTCCTCTTTGGGCTTGCACGGGTTGTTGCGCATTTGTTTTGCCGTGCGCGGCCGTGCTCTTGAACCTGAGAAGACCAACTGACATGCACGGAGCCGGTCGCGTATCGACAATTCTCTGTATGTTTGCGTAGCTTTGTGTAGCGTAGCGGGATGCGCGTTGTACCAAAATAAAGTTACGTGACGGGGGCGCGTCAACTGCGGAAACTTGCATAGGGCGGCGGCTGGGAAGGTTACAAACCATGACCACAATGACTCGACATGGATGGCATCGCACTCACGGACGACGCCTTGGCCGCTGCTGCTGTTCAGTGTGACTGGTTTCGGTTACCGCATCCCGTGCCATCGGCACCGGCCGCCGCCGCCGCGCCCCAGCTGCTTTGACCGCATTGGAGCATGCTGAGGCGCCACACGTATGCGTGTGTGTTAGATAACAAGAGAAAGGGGACAACGCCACATGTATGCATGTGTGTGTGTGGTGCTGTGGGCTGCGGGTGTGTTGGCATAGGAGCCGGCAAGGCGGCTTGGCGCCGCACCCTCTGGCACCCCCTTCATCAGGCACCGCGCAGGCAGGCTAGGCTAGACAAGTAGGGCAGATGTGCACGTAGTAACCATGTCACGCAAGGATGACGATGAATTTATGCGGCCGCCTCCTCTCCAATGTGAAGGATGTCAATCAATCTTTGACCAACGCTGACCTGACCTGGTATGGTAACAAGGGGAAACCCGGGACGTCCCTGCGGCGGGAATCTGACCTGGTGTGTGTGTATGCGGGGAGGTTGACCTCGTGCCTTATGTGTTTCCTTTCCTCAGAGAGTGGAGGGGCTCAGCCCCTTTTCCAGTGACAGGGAACATTGCCTGTAACAGTGTAATTATATGCTCGGTTTATACAGCCCGTCGCCGGCCCCGACCCCAATGGTTGCAACGCGACCGGACATTCCATGAGCGACCGGACAGCATTGCGGCGTGTGCGCACAGGTCGTCCGCACCGCATCACCGCATGCATGCACCCTTCTGGTCATGCGCCAGCACCGGGCGCCGCTGTGAAATCCGGGGCGGCGGGGGCGCTGACCTTGCCGCCACGGTGCCAGCGGGGGAGAGCCGGGACGTACGCACAAAGCCTTCCGACCGAAATCCCCCTGAACCCCCTCGGCCCGACAGAGTGGCAGACCGACCCCCACGGTACACTACCATATCGTACGCCCTTCAAACCCCTATCTTGTTTGACCGCGTTTGTGCCACAGCACCCCATCTGGGGTGCCACATCACCGGTTGCAGTCTGATGGAGTGGCGTGTCAACTTGGCCCGGACGAAAATCTCAATATGTCAAGTGACCCGGCCAGCGGAGCCCTGCCGCACCAACCACTTTGCCATTAGGTAGACAATTGGTGCCTTGTGTGCGCGTCGGGAGCAGCTGCAGAGGTCACGTGCAGTGGGTTGCTGAACACATGTTGACCGTGAACGTGTATGCATGGGGAGACTGTTGTTCGGGGAAACTGGACGTACTGCTTTGAAGGTTTGCGGGCGGCGTAGGGTGCTACTGCTGGGTACGAGTCGGCACCGATGTCACAGGGTGAGGGCGGCCGAGCGAACTGTGGGGTCGTGGGACACACCCAAACCTTGCACTAGCACCTCCCAGTAGCTCCCTTGGCCTCTGTAATGCACGGGTGAAGGTTCTGCGCGTGGGCCGCGGTTTCATTAGGCCTAAGCACGAAGCCTTCCCCTACGGATGAAACCTTGCGGACCCCAGGAAACGGCCATTGACTTACCGATCTTGGGGCCCATATCTTTGCCAGTATTACCTGATTATACGTCCGAAAGCAGAATCCAAAGGCTCTCGTCAAGCTCTATCCATCTGGAACATGGGGTGTGTCTCGGATTGGCTCTCCTCCCCCCTGGCGGTGCAATCCCAAAAAGCAAACCTGCTAGCGTGAGAGGAAGTGGTGGACTGGTGGTACGACATTGCCTTGCGGGGCGTGTCCACTGGAGAGGGCCAGCACACGCTCAGGTCCTGCCGTATTCGGTTCGCTCTGCGCAATGGCTATTCCATCAGCGGTGCGCAATGTCAGGCAACGCCGCCCGGCCAAACAGTGCGATAAGCACCGTGCGGAGGGCTAGACCGCTAGACTGGGATGCATGTTGCATGATACATCTTGAAGCTTGTTTGCATTCGCATACTGTAGGTCCTGTCATCTTCTTCAACACCCTCATCACCACACCCCTTACTGCTCCTCGACCCCGGCGATCAGCAGCCGATCAATCAGGTCCCCATAGTAACACAGAACCAGACGCATACACACACAACTCCCACCGCATAGCCAAAGCCGAAGCCGACCCCAGGGCGTGAACCCAGTGCCATGATACCATCTCGACGCCCCGGCCCAGCTTTCATAAGCCGACCACCGCACGCCACAACCGCGCGCGCTTCGACCACGCCGCCTGTGCGCGCACCGGAATCAACACAGGGTACTCAGCAAGAGACGCCCCGTCGCTCCAGCAGGGGTGCTCCTCTACCTCGGGGACCCAGGCGACCGGACCATTTTGTGAGGGATGGGAAACCTTGGGCGCACAGAGCACCCACTCCACTCCCCTGCACTGGGCTCCACACCGCTGCTGCCCCAGCCTCCATCCTGCGTGCACAACCGAGCCAGCGCCAGCGCCACCACCTGTGGCTGCCTCCTACAGACAGGCCCGCGCTCCCACCCCGCGCCTCCAGCTCACAGCTGTCCCGTAGCTCAGCGGCTCAACCAGCGCCACCGGCCCTCCTCCAACAGCAAGACGCGTCAGAGCCCGCCGCGCAGGGCCAGCACCTGCGAGGGGAACACGGTTGACAGCGCGTCAACTCCAGCAACAAAGACAGCCTGGACAGACAGGCAGCAGCTAGGGGGGCTGCCCCTTCATAGCGTGCAACACACCGCACGCTGCCACGGCCTGCCAGCCCCGCACCACACGAGTGTGCCTTGCACCCCAACCCCGTAATGCTACCCACATTGCCGAACTCACCAGCTGCGACCCTTTTTCCGCACCCGCTGCGGTTGCTGTTGTTCCCTCACCTGCGCCCGCTGATAGCCTGATGCCACAAGATTGCCCCTCTCCCTCCCGCCCCGTCTCTCATCTGTCTCTCACCAGGTGCAGCACGGAGCCTCCCTCAATGTTGTAGTCCTTGGCCTGCTTGTCGTCGTTCATCTGCTTGCCCGCAAAGATCAGGCTGCGAGGAACACGGGAAGCAGGGAAGCAGGCTTTCAGGGCGGGGTTCGGTGGATGCAGGGCTATGAAATTTGGGATCCCCTTTCTCTGTCCGCAGCAGCTGCCGCTGCAGCGTCTCCGCGGCCGTCATGCGCCCCTTTCTCAGCCCCTCGCGTCCCCGGCTTCTGCCTGCTGCCTCGTTGGCCTGGTCTGCCTCCCCCCCTCGCTCACTTCCTCGCTCTTATGCATTGGGTTTGGTTTAGTTTGGGCTGGTAACCCCCCCCCCCCCCGCATACTACCCGACCGCTTGCCTGCACCCCGCCTGCCTAACCGCGCCTGCCTGCTCCGCCTGCCTGCACCTGCCTTGCTGCCCACGCCTAACTGCCACCAGCCTGCCCTTGCTTGCCCCTGCGCCTGCTGCTCTCACCGCTGCTGCACAGGCGGGATGCCCTCTTTCTCCTCCACGCGCTCCTTGATGCGCTCAATGGTGTCACTAGGCTCGATGTCAATCTCAATCTCCTTGCCTGTGAGAGTCTTGACCTTGATCATCATGCCGCCGCTGTGGTGCGCAGGGATTGACACCAATCAGCGATGCGACACGCAGCCCCTCAAGCGCGCCAGCCGCTCTGTGCCACGCACAGCGCCCGGCCACGCCCGCCATCAAGCTGCCGACCCCGCTGTTTCACCCACTGTCCCCGCTATGGGCCGCCCTTAAGATTAGGCCTGTGTACTCGACATCGCTGAAGTGAAATGCCCACTCTGTAAGCGGCCCTGGCCCCCCGCCCCGCCCGACCGCTTACCCACGCAAGGAGCGGCGCACCAACCCAACTTGCTGCTGCCAACCCCCCAACCCCACCTGCTTGGTTTCTGAAATGAACTACCCACAACCCCACCCAGCATCCGCCCCGCTGTCCCCGCAGGCGTGGGCCCCGCATCGCCGGGTCCCTCCCCTCCAGGCCGACGCGGACCGCGACTGGCGCCTCCAGACCCCCGGACCCCAATCCGCCGTACAGCACTATCTCATCAGCTGCTGGGCACCACGATCGCCTCCACGTTCCAGTCCCAGGCTATGACTTCAAGGACACACGCACAGGCACGCGCGCACGCACCGCAGGCGCAGCACCAGGTGCAGCGTGGACTCCTTCTGGATGTTGTAGTCGGCCAGGGTGCGGCCGTCCTCCAGCTGCTTGCCGGCAAAGATCAGGCGCTGCTGGTCCGGGGGGATGCCTGTGTCGTGCATGGATTCGCGTGGCCGTTGCAGAGTGTGTGGTGTCACTAGGAGCGCAAGGGGACCCGACGCGCTGTGAGCAGCCCGCTCGAGGCGTCGAGTTAGGGCGGCGGTGTTGTTTGGGCCCGCGTGTGTGCCCTCAGGCCTGCCTCGCTTATGCCCCGAACCCGGACCCAAGCCATATGTGGTACGCGGCGCTTGACATGCAACCGGGACGACTTGGCTCTCCCTCCTGGACAGGGCTTGGGTCATTGGCGGTAGATCCGCTGGGCCTAGGCTCCTTCGATGCCGCTGGAGGTTTTCCCTATGGTGAAGCCCCTTTCACTAATGGCCACGGCGCGGACGCACCCTCCTTGTCTTGGATTTTGGCCTTAACATTTTCAATCGTGTCGCTGCTCTCAACCTCGAGGGTGATAGTCTTGCCCGTCAGCGTCTTAACAAAAATCTGCATTTTGACTTGTTGTCAAGACCAACGCTGGGTGGAGGAATGCGCCCAAACGCGAAGTTGTGTAATTGGAAGCTTAAAACGAACCTCAGCTTCTATTGTCCGTCGCCTTCTCACTTTGTAGCAAACACAGTATGACAAGAGAAGCGCCCTGCTACATAGTGGTGGAAGGGCGCCGCGCGAGATGGAAGCCGAGGGGTCTCTCCATTCTGCGTTACAAAAGGCCTGCGCTAGCGTCGCTGCTTAAACCTGCGTTGCTACACTGCTTATGCACCTTTGTATAACGTATAGCACGACTGAAGCGCGACGTCTCCGTCGGCAAGGGGCTGGGCAAGGGCCCAGCGGTGGCGACACCGGCGCGGGCAGCCTCAATGGACAAACGCTATTTCCCTCTCGCTGGTGTACTTGCCGTGCTGCTGCTCCTGGCGTTCGCGACCTGGCCGAAGACTGATGGAAGCTCGCGCTTCAGCGGCCTCAAGAGCAGCTCGACCGCTCGCGCGCTTGTCGACCCAGCCACTGTCTCATATGGGAGTGTGGACCCAGCTCGCGGCAAGCTGCTGCAGGTCCAGCTCGTTTTCAGGTGCGCGTCCCTAACTTCCGGTGCTTGTATCACCGCTCCGCATTCCCTCGTTTTCTTTTAAGATACTCATAGCGCAATGCACGACGACCTGGGGTGTCGCGACGCCCGACCAGCTGTTGCGATGCCAAGCGGAGCCCCAACCCTCGTTCCGTGTCCTGGACGCAGGCACGGCGCGCGCACGCCACTGAACCAGCTCTACGACTTCTCCGCAAAGTGGAACCACTGCCGGGAGCATTACCAGGTGCGACGCCGCGCGTTGACTTGAAAGTCAGGGTGTTCGGACGGGGTCGCCGCTGGCGTTCGGAGCTGCTGGGGCTGGCCCCGCCTCCAGGCCAGTCGTGCGCTGGCGGCAGCGGAGGGGCGAGCTGGTCCACCGCCGCCGCAGCTGCAGCGTTGGGGGCATGCAACTTGAACATGCGCAGGACAGCGCTGAAATGCATGCGGGTCCACGCCTCTGACTCAGACTCCGGCTTGTGCGCCGGTGACGCGTGAACCCACTGTACCGTACTCCCGCAGGGCGTAGAGGTGGAGCTGTTCGATGAGAACGGCGCGCCGCAGCCGCCGCCCATCCTGGACCCGCACACGCCGCCACTGCCCGGCAACTGCACGCAGGGCACGCTGACGGAGGCGGGGTACGGCATGGTGGGTGCCGGGTAGTTGGGGGTGGGGCGGGGGACGGGTCTTTGCGGCTGGCGGGGAGGGGTGCACCGGCGGCAGTGCCTCGCCGTGCGGGGTGGCTGAGGCGTGGGGTGGGGTTTGCACGGGGCGGCAGGTGCAAGGCGCTGTCATTGCGGGCAAAGCAGGAGGTGCGCGTGTGGTACCTGGGAGTCCAAGGAGCAGCGTGCGCTTCAGGACTCAGAACAACCCCGCGGCCCAGGGGAGGCCCTCCCCTGCTGCGGCCTGTCCCCCCTCCCTCAACTCGCCGCACCTAAACGTATGGCGCGCTCCCACCCCCTCACTCCGCAGGCGCTCAAGGTGGGGTCCTGGCTGCGCTCCCGCTACGTGGAGGAGATGGGCTTCCTGCCCGACCTGCCGCTGGCCGGGGCCGGCAGTAGCAGTAGCAGCAGCAACAGCGGCAGCAGCAGCAGCGGTAGTAGCAGCAGCGTGGCGTTGGACAGCTCCATAGCCACGCTGCGCACCACGCCCATCCGCCGCACCATCGCCACGCTGCGCGGCGTGCTGACGGGGCTGTGGCCGGGGCTGCAGGCGCCCACGGAGGCGGGCGCCGCCGCCGCGGCGGCGGGCGGCCAGCGGCGGCGGCTGGCGGCGGGGTCGCTGCCGCCGCTGCCGGTGGGCGCCAGCAGTGAGGAGCTGGAGATCATGTACGGCAACAACAACACGTGCGCCCGCCTCACACCGCTGTACGCGGCGCTACAGAAGGACCTGGACGGTGCGTGTGGGCTCGGCGGGCGGTTGTGCGCGGGTGTGGGTGTGGCGGCGGATGTTGCAGGTTTAGGCACGCACGCGGCTGTTGCGCCCGGGTGTGAGTGTGTGTGGGGGGGGATGGGGGGGAGGTCTCTGCTGCTGCTGTTGCCTTTGCGCACCTCTTCATCCCTGTCCGACCCCCGCCCCCTTACCCTGCACCCGTTCCTGGCTTCCCGCGCGCAGCCTGGGACGCGCGCGACGCCGAGCTGCCGCGCCTGAACCGGCAGGTGGCGGAGGCGCTGGGGCTGGACCCCGCGGACAAGATCAACTGGTGGGGCGGGGCCCGGGCCGGGGGAGTGCGGATAGAGGGGAGCGGGGGGCAGGCTGACTGGCTGGGATTAGGGGCGGAGAGGGCCGCGTTGGCTGCTGGGGTTGGCGGGACCAGCGGGTCTCCAGGGCCAGGGGCGGCGGCGGCTACGTGTGCATCCAGCTCCCGCCTCGCACCTTCCTTCCTGAGCACCTGGGACGCACTCCCACTTACCTCAACGGCATTTGCCCCGCTCCCCCCCCCAATCTAACATGCATGGACCCCCCTGTCGGCCACAGGCCCAAGCTGTACGACGTGCTGGCGGCCATGGTGGCGGACGGCGCGCCGCTGCCGCCCGGGGCCAGCCGCGAGGTGCTGGACATCATATGGGCGCAGGTGTGTTTTTGTGTGTGTGTGTGGGGGGGGGGTAGTTAACTCCAGCAACCAAAGCGACAATTGCTACCCAAAACCCCGGAACCCAGAACCATAGAGCGCGGAGGAGGGGGTTATACCGGTACTCGTGCTCTTGGCGATAATCTTAATCTTGTTCAATTGGTCGTCGTTGGCATCTTGGGTCATCGGCCCGGAAGGAGTAACTAACGGGGGGGCCGGCAGGGGGGAGGGCACGATTGGCAGGCGGGGAACGTGGCGAGGTGTGGCGGGTGTGCGAATGGCGCCCAGACGTCGTTGGTAGGGAGGTGAGCCTGAGATGAGCGGCGCGGGTAAGTGCGCTCGCGGGGCTTGCGTCATGGAGCTGCGCATGACGCAGCACGCTCGAGGCAGCGGGCCTGACCCAAACACCCGCCGCAACACACACACACACACACACACACACGCACTCACACACACACACACACACACCGCACCCCCTTACTGGCCATGCCTGGAACCCCCACCACCACCACGGCAGGCGGAGCGGCACGAGGCGGCCATCATCGGCCCCGGCGCCGACCTGTGCGCGCAGCTGGGCTCCGGCGGCGGCGGCGGCAGCAGCGAGAGCGCGGCGGCGCGGCGGCGGCGCTGCCACGAGGTGCTGCGGCTGGGCATCGGCATGCTGGTGCGGCGCCTGGTGGACAACTGGGACGGCGCCGTCAGCAGCACCAGTACCAGCACCAGCAGCGGACTGGGGCAGGAGGAGGCGGAGGTGCGGGCGCCAGCGCCGGTACGCAGCGCGGGGGCAGGCAAGGGCGCCGGCACGGTCATGGCGCTGGGCGGCGGCGGCGGCGCCAGCGTATCGCGGGGGCGCAGCCTGATGGGTCGGGAGGAGCAGGAGGAGGAGGGGGAGGTGCAGGGGCGGGCGCACCACGGCAGCGGCGGCGCCGCCGCCGGCCGCGGCGCCGCCGCGGGGCGGTCCCGCCTGTACCTGTTCAGCGGGCACGACAGCAGCGTGACGCCGCTGCTGGCGGTGCTGGGGCAGCCGGCCGCCGCCTGGCCGCCCTTCACAGCCAACATCGCCTTTGAGCTGTGGCAGATGCCGCCCGCAGCCGCAGCCGCGGCGACGGCCAAGGCCGTTGGCGGCCGGCGCGCCCTGGCGGGCTCCGGCAGCGGCCGCCCCATCCAGCCGGAGTACTGGATCCGGACCCTGTACAACACCAACCCGCTGGTGGTGCCGGGCATTAGTAATGTGGGCGGCTGGGCGCCGCTGGGCGTGCTGCGTCAGCAAGTGATGCTGCCGTACGCCATCGCGCCGGACGAGCACGGCCGCGTGTGCCGCGCCACTGACATCAGCGACATGCTGGCGGCGGACGAGGAGCCCGGCAGTAGCAGCAGCAGCAGCAGCGGGGCTGAGGGCAGCAGCAGTGGGGGCCGGCAAGGGGCGGCGGCGGCGGCGGCGGGCGCGCGGCGCGCGCTGCAGGGGCTAGGCGCGGGCGGGAGTGAGAGTAGCAGGGGTAGAGGGCAGATGGGCGGGGTTTACTCCCGTTACCAGCGGCAGTACGCGACGGCTACCACGTCGTCGTTTCGTAACGACCACCTAGGGGACCCGCTGTGAGCCCAGGCGTTTTGCTGCAGCATTGTGGGTGAGGCTGGGCTGGTAGACCTGGCTGTGCGAGATCTGCATTGGGGGCGGCATTTGGCCCGGGGGTTGTGAGCAGGTCTGGGCAGGCGTGGTGCAGGCTTTGCGTGTGCGCGCGGCATAGCACTGGGTTGGGCATATGCATGATGCAAGCGTTCGTGTACGATTAGTATTGGAGGATGGCACGATATGGCCCGGATAGGCCCCGAGCAATCGGACGGCCCATGTACTCGCAGCTTTTAAAGTTATGGAAAGAATGAGCGTGCAAATGCGCGTATGTCAACTCAGTTGCAGCCGCTTGTATTTCCACTGAGTCTCACGTAGATGTAACAGCATAAGTTTATGTACCAATCTTATACTTTAGAGTGCAAGTCTCTGTTCGCGCACAGGTAGAGGGCCAGGACGACTAAGCGCTGGGGGCGTAACGCAACTCGGCGACATGCCATCGAGATTGGCTGCGCTGGCACTGGCTGCCATGAAACGAGCGGCATTAAGTAACGAGACCCCGGAAGCTCGGCAGAGTATCTCAACGCCGCGCCAAGAGACTCCGCGTACTCAGCCACACACGCCAGGCCCATTCCTCGAGGGGCGACGGCCCCTGCCCGCTGGGCAGGCTGGGCGAGCGGAGCCGCCAGCAGCCAAGCGAGCTCTGGACGGGCAGCTCGCGGCTGCTGCAGATGGCCAACAAGGCGGCCCCGGCGCCGACATCGCTCGTCCAGATGAGCTGACGAAGGAGGTCGTTGGCGTTAGGCGTGCTGCGGATGACGAGGAGCAAGGTCCTCCGCTGCCGCCGCAGGCAGGAGGCGCAGGGAAGGCTGAGAAGGAGGACGTGGTGGCGGTGCAGCAGTTGCAGTTGCCTCCGGTGTTTGTGGCCGCCGACGCTGGCCCTGCTGGGCGTGCTGCGGCTGTGGATGGTGCCCCCGGCGGTGCGCACGCCGCTGTGCCCGCTGCCGTGGGGCAGGCTGGCCAGCCAGCAGCGGCAGGCGGCGACGAGGTAATGGTCCACCTACCCATCAACATCGTGACCTACAACGTGCACAGCGTCAAGCCGGCTGCCGGCGGAGCAGCGGTGGCGACGGCGCAGCAGCAGGAGGTGGACCTGACGGCGGTGGAGCAAGTGCTGGGGGCGCTCATGGGCAGCATGGGGTGCTGGAGGCTGTCCGAAGACCTGCAGTCCAGGTGCCAGCTGGACGTCATCTGCCTGCAAGTGCGTGGGAGCTGGCTGGTGTGCAAGTGCTTGCAAGCAAGGCCAGGGCCGCAGGGGTACATGCGGGGCACCGCGCACCGCACACCATCTTATTACGCCATCGGAGCCATTTTCCAATGCGCCGGTGGCTTATTTTTCTGCAGGAGGTGAAGATTGACCAGAATCAGACCGGGCGCCTGGCTGGCATGCTTGATCGCATGAGGGACAAGGGCTACGACCACGTGCGAGTGAGTGCATGGCAGCGCCGCTGTTATTCAGCACATGCACGCACGCATGCATGCCGCCATGCACGCGTGTGTTGATGCGCTTGCTGCATGGGAAGCTGAGAACTGGGGCCGGCCGTCGTACGCCCGAATGACTGGCGCTTGCTACTTGCTCACTGTCTCCTCCCAGGCAGGCGAGCAGGTGGTGCTATGGAACCGGCGCACAATGGCGCGTGTCGCAGGCGACGCCGGCGGTGGTGAACCTGACTACGTGTGGACTCGCAAACGCGGCTCAGTCCCATACCTTGAAGCGGCCTGGGGCGGCGTGGGTCTTGACGACGCGCCACCGCATAGCCAAGCCTACGGCACAGCACTCGAGGACATGAAGCCATATGCAGCCAGGCAGCGGCAGGAGCGTGTCGGCGGCCAGGCGACGAGCAGCAGGCTTGCCGACTACGACACCTTCTTCCGCTACCCGCCCATCACCGTGGTGCTGCAGCGCCGCGCTGAGAGCACCGGCTCCAGCGCCATCTACGTCATCACCACCGCCCACACGCCCGGCGGCGCCACGGACCCCAAGGACCTGGTGCAGCTGGCGCGTGAGGTGGGCTGGTTGATGGACGGCGACGTTGCGGCCGGGAGCTACAAGGCCGTGATGCGGCACATGCTGAGCATCAAGAAGCCCGGCACTGAGGCACTCCGGGCCGCAGTGGCGGCTGCAATCGGAGAAAACGAGGATCTGCTGTCGGTGGCGCCGCACAGAAACGTGGTGCACCTGGTGGTGGGCGACTTTAACAAGGACCTCTACGACAAGTCCTCTGCTGCCCAGGACCCAGGTGGCGGCGGCGGCGGCGGCGGCAACGGCGGCAACGGTAACAGCAACAGGGCGCTGCGCTCACAGGCGCCCTTCAGCTGCTTGCACGCGTGGACCGCATTCCAGGGCAGCAGCCGCGCCCTGTCCGAGCCCACCACCGCCCTCAACCACCCGGACGTGGCGTACGTGCACACCTGCAGTGCCAAGAAGGCGGGCCTGACCCACGTCGGCTCCTTCACGCTGCCGCTCAAACGACTGCCAACCAAGAAAGGAAAAGAGGACAAGGGCCTGTTCTACGGCTCGGACCATAAGCCGGTGATGTTCTCATTCCGGGAGCAGGATCAGTCGCCCGTGCCGCTAATGTCGCTGGAGCGGGCACTGCAGGCGGAACTGGAGGCACGGGTGGCCGCACGGGTGGAGGCAGAGCTGGAGGCACGGGTGGCCGCACGGGTGGAGGCAGAGCTGGAGGCACGGGTGGCCGCAAGCGTGGCGGCACGAGTCGCTGTGCGGACGACGAAGATCAAGGCGGCCCTGTCTCGTTACTACGACATGCTCCTTAACATCTCTTGGATGCTGTTGCAGCAGGAACCGAAGAAGGGCCAGAAGCACGGGCGGATGGAGCCGGCGGCTGTACAGGAGATAAAGGGCCATGTGGACGACTTGGGACAGGAGATTCAGGTGCTGCTGGACGACTGGAACGTGCAGCTGGCCTAGTTTGAGCCGCTTAGCCAAGCAGGGGGTGGGGAAGCGACTGGGATCGGAGGGATTGAAGAGCGGGAAGCTCAGTGCCCGCCGCAGCAAACTGTGAATGTTACCTTCCAACGCACGTGTTTCACAATCATAATCATCCGGACATATTCATTTAATTCATTCTCATCCGGACAAATATATCATGTGCCGTAACTGCCGTGGGGCCGGGTAGTGTGGCCCGAGGAATTGCTAGATTGTGGACGCGATTGACTGTTTGTGGCCAGGTGCACCGCCGGTACCTGGGTGCGAACGTCAATGTGGGGAGCTGCGCGCGTTCATGGGTACAAGGGAGACGGATGTGACAGATGCACGACAAGGTGCGGATGGCATGGACAGCAAATGCAAGGGGTGGCCGGCTTGACAGAGGCGCGGCCTTTGTAACTTTGTTGGACGACTTGCATCGCCGATGCCAAGCATTAACAAGGTGATGCTCAGAGCTGATGGCAATCACAAGGCGCTGGCATGTTGTGAGTGCACGCACGGGTATGCGGCAAGGTTGACGGATTAGGTGGATGGAGCAGGATACCACACCATGCGTGCGTGGTGCGGCTGTTCATGCATCGTACAAGGGGCGGACGGTGGACCCGGCGGGGGTTGGGGGGAGTGAGGACAGTGCAGTGAGCATGGGGATTCGAGTATTCGACCCCCTTGGCATGATGAAGCCGATGGCACTGTTTTGCCAACGCACACATCGCCAATATGTGCGCGGCCTTGGTTGGAGGTGTGGCCTTGTTTAGGTCTCGATGGTCAGGTGACAGCTGAATGACTGTTTGTGCTGGTCGTGCCGCTGGACTTGGGCGACGTAGGTCCCGTGGAACCCGCTCCCCTTGTCATCGAAGTGGAGTTGGATGTTGCGGTATGGCTGGATCACCTGGATGACACGACCACGGTTGGGCCTGTGCCTCGATCGGCCTGCCCGTCAGGCTACTTCGTCCCAACTCCGAAGCCCCATCCCGGCGCGCCGATATACTCGCTGAGCGGGTGACAATATTCGTGTTACGTGCATCCCGTAACGCGACTCTGCCCACCACCGGCACTCCGGCCTGACTCAACTGGTGCACCAGACAAACATGGTTCGCCCCCAGGCGTGGCTGCGGCACCTGCTAGTGCACGCGCTGGCATTTGCTGTGATACAAGCATCCTGTGCTCCAGTGGCTTATGGCGAGGCGCGTCGCACTCAGGTGTGTGGGGCCTGTTGCAGGATGCCTCAGGCATCCGGAGCTAATTCTTCGCCCGGCCAGCAGCACTTCGAGTCTTGCTGACGAGACTGAAGCCTCGCATTGATATATTGATGATTGTGACGTTGCTTGCGTATTGATGGTTGGCTGTCTTGTCCACGATGTGCCACGAGATTTCTTTACTGATGCTTTTCCCGTCATGTCTGGACATCGATGGCTTCCTGACTGTGGTGTTCCTTGTCCACTCTTCCACACCAATGTTCCCACGTCCCTGTCAGGATTCCACATTACTGTGGCGTAGTCGGCAGCTCATTGATGACTTACCCAGCCCCGAGCCGCCCGGCCCCGAGCCACCTAGCCCTCAGCCTCCCAGCCCCGAGCCGCCCAGCCCTCGGCCGCCCAGCCCACTCCCCTCCCCTCCCTCGCCCAAGCCGCCATCGCCCAAGCCCCCTTCACCCAGGCCACCGTCGCCAAGCCCGCCGTCGCCTCGCCCTCCCAAGCCGCCCAGCCCCAGCCCGCCCCGGCCTCCGCTGCCGCCCAACCCACCTCTGGCACCGGGGAGCCCCATCCCCGCCGCTTACTTTGAGGCGCTGTCCTTCAGGTGCATCGTGTCTAGCCACGTCGTGACTGTGGGCCATCGTTTCACATTGCGTCCGCACGCAGTGTGTCGCTGCACTCCCATAAAAAGGCCACGCCGGAACCGCATCCCCGGAATGCCCTGAAATGGTGTTGTGTGCGCACCTGCACGCCCCCGCCCCCGCCCCCTGCACACAGGGCCCCAGCCATCGCCGTATCGATGATTCAAGTCCCCAAGACACGCAAGTAAGATAGGCTGTGTTGCAGGACGCACACGTCCCGTGCTCACCTGGTATCCGGTGTGGCGCGTACCGTTCTGATTCCGAATCAGCCTAAACCCGTACATGCACCATGCGAGTGGTTAACTTCAGGTACCTGACAACATGGCGCCGTGTGGTTGCGGACTTCAGCCTGATTGGAGGTGGGGCACATCCGGAGGTGCCGTGCCCGGGGTTTGCATGTATTCGATTGATTTATATACACGCTGCCCGTGCCTTACTTCCGGCCAATAACGCCTTCCTGCGCCCCTCCCCCGTGTGAACGCGTGACACGCAGGTCTCGTTGACCTCGACACCGGTAAAGTGCGTGACCCGCATGTAGACAACTTGGTGTTTTACTTTAGCTCCGGCTAGCTCCATTGTTTTGCAGGCAGTAGTTGGTACCAGGACACTTACAACGCGTATGAGCAGTATGGTCCCTATGCGTTCCCGCATGTTATTGTCTGCAGACATCGGTGAAAGCCCCTGGATTTGCCATTGGCTGCAACGGGTAGGCGGCGGGCGGCTGGTCGCGCCGCGTACCCGACCCTCCCTGATGCTGTGTGTGCCCCTTATGGGCCCCGTGCTGCGTGGCTCTTCTTGGGCCTGCTGGTGCGCGGTCCCGCCGAACCTGTGTGTCTCAACGCCTCCTGCCCTGATGTCGCCCGCACGCTCTCAACCGCACCCCACCCCCTCACACGCACGCAGGCCGCTCATCACGGAGACGGGGCAACCCGTGTTTGTGGGCGGCGAGACCCGGTACGTGGGTGGGTGTGAGCAGTAGTGCGCACACCATGGGCACTGCTGGTCACGTCTTACCAAACCCCCACCTCCCACGCGGCACGTACACATCACTCGTCCATCCCGTCCCCTACGCATCTTCTACCGCTTTCCCCGCCCCCCTCCTCCTCCCTGCAGCAACTCAGGCAGCCGGCCGCCCAACGCGGAGGCCCGCAACCTGTTTGTAGGCTACAACGCCGCCAACAACACCTACACCAGGTAGGCGGGCGCTCAGGGCTAGGCGGCCCCTGGCCCTTACTCGTAGCAAATTGATGGCCGGGTCAAGGGCGCCACATACGCTCCAGACAGCCGCAGGGGCGGCTGAAGTCGCTTGAGGGCACAAGAGCGTAATCATCTGAGCCTGCTTGGCCACATAGCCACTGCTTGCCGGGGCGCGCGTGTTTCAAACATGATGGACGCAGGACGCATGTCTTCTCGTGTTTCCTAACACGTGCACGTGCATACACATGGGCATCCATACACACACAGGCTAGTTCTCTCCCTTGTGATCTCTGACACAGGCTTGGCTCCATGTACAGCTACCGCTGGTACCCCTCCACCCTGAAGCTGCAGGATGGCAAGGTGTGTGCGTGTGTGCGTGGCGCGTTCTGTGCTGCTTTTGATTGATTACCTTACAGTTGTTTGCGGGCTGCATGGCAGTCTCATGCAATCTCATGCGTGCCCACTGGAAGGCTGGCCTGATTAAGTGAACGGTTGACGTGGCACAGGTCCTGGTGGTCGGGGGCTCGACCAACATTGAGGCCGGTGGGTACCGCGGCGTTTGAGAATGCGGTTCCACCAAGCGAGTGTCATGACGCATGGCTCTTGTAACTTGAGTCTAGAGTGACAGTTGCACAGCTGCTACATTATTGTGGATATGCCTACTCCCGTGACATGCCTGTTCTGCCGCACTGTTACCGCTGCTGCCGCCGCACACACGCACGCACGCATGCACGAACGCATAGGCCCCGCCCTGGAGTATGCTGAGCTGTGGGACTCGCGCAACCCGGCCGCGCCCACCGTCAATGTCACACACCCCGACAACTACAAGAAGCAGATGGGCATGAACTAGTGAGCGAGGAGCGAGGGAGCTGCTGGAACTTGTGCTGTGTGATTGCACGGCTGCACTGCATCTGCCGGGGGGGGGGGTAGCCATCCATCGGATGGTGTTTATCAAATGGGGGGGGCGACATGCATGAGCGACGGTTTGAGTGACTCGAGCACTAATCAGTTCAATCCCACTACCCGCTCCCACCACAGCTACCCCCTGCTGGCGCTGCTGCCGAACGGCGAAGTGCTCTGGTTCGTGGAGCGGGCCGGAAAAAATAGTATAATGTATGTTCTAGGACAGCTCCGACTAACCCCCAGCCGTACAGGAGGTAGCGTGGCAGTCGGCAGCTGCGCAATTGTGAGCAGGTAGTTGTACGGCGGCCCGGCTCGGAAGCTACCTGACTGTAGTGACGCACACGGGCAGTTGGCGCTAGTCGGCAGGCGCGCGAGTGGGAGCTGGCAGTTGAGCGCGTACGCGTGTGGGAAGCTGCGTCTGAGCACGGTGGAGCACGGCAGAGGCTGGCGGTTGGCGCGGCGCGCGAGTGGGAGTGCATAGTCGTGCGCGCGCCGTCTGGGAAGCTGCGTGTGTAAGCTGCGTGTAACCTCAGCGAGACGCATGGTCTGACCCGGTTTCCAGAAGCTGCCTCTGAGCGCACAAGGTTTCACACGGCTGCTACAAGGACCCTCACGGGGCGGCGCCAGCCGCCCTGCGTCGCCTGGGTTTGCGAGCTGACTGGGAAGCTGCATGTGAGCTGGTGGGACTCGCTGGATTGCACAACAGGCGCTGGGGGCACGCGCGGGCGGGACACAGGATTGGCTGGGAACATTCCGTTACAGAGGAAAGAGCACAACACTGCGACAGCTCGTGGGCTCAGCGCAGCCTTCGCGCCCGCCGGCAGCTCAAAACCCACACCGCCCTGACCTCGCCAGTACAGCCAGCACCCGCCCAGCCCCGCGTCGATGCGCGAAACGACCTGCCGCGCATGCCCAGAGCTCATACCGGTATTGCTCAAGCCGTCATAGTAGTCCCGAAGGCGATGGCTCCCACGGCTGGGCGCGCGCGTCCAGTTGCCGAGATGTAGCGCATCATGCATCATCATCAGGTCCTCAGCGGAGGCGTTCGCATAGGCAGCCATGCAGTCGAGCGCGTCTCCCGAAGCCGCCTCGCCGAGGTCACAGGCTTCCTGGACCACCGCAGCAGTCATCTGGATTGGCGCCATTAGGAGAGAATCTTCTCCAGGACCTCGATTCTTGCGCGATAATCCGCCAGCGCCAAAGTCAAGTCCTGAATTAGCGGCTTATCCGGGTCCTCGTTATCCGGGTCCTTTTCTTCAGCAAGAGCTCTAGAGAGGAGTTTAAAATCAAGCTGCAGCGTTTTTAGCCGCTGTTGCTGCTGGCTCGTCGTCAGCTTCTTGTATTCCTCTGCGTGGTCCTGATCTTTCGTTGCAGTATCCATTGTAATAAGATGTACCTTGAGTTCGTGTGGAGGAGCAGCTCTATGTCGTCATATCAAGAATCCAAGACCCCATGCAGGTAAGCGCGATCCAAAACTTTCCCGCACCCTTTTGCCCTGACCCTCACAAAACAGAATTGCCCTGGCCCTGGGAACCTCAAATTTAAATGCCGAAAGCCTGCGCCCCCCTATGCTTTGACGCCTCCACGCGCTCCTCGTGCCCGCGCTTCATTTCGAATAGTTGTTGCGTCGCGGGGATGTTAACCCCACGCGGCCGCAGTTGACACATTCAGTCACAGCACACCCTCCGGGGGCAGCGATAGGTGCTGGCTCGCCGGAGTACGCCGGGCTCACCAACTTGGGATCCTCCTCCACATTCTGGGGCAAAACTCGACAAGGACTCGCACCAAACCCCACCGAATCTCGCCCGAAACTCACCGCTGCCCGCCGCGCCGGCGTAGCGCCCAGCGCGCCAGCCGCGTCACCTCGAGTGCTATCAGCACGCTGCGGCACACTGTGCGAAGGGTGTCAGGGCGCATCCTCGCCGCTCACCTTTATCCTTAGGCGCTCAAAAGAATCGAAGTCACACTGCCGACCGCCCCCCACGAACCCAAAGGTCCAGTAGCGCTCAATGTAGCCATTCGGCAAGAACGTCATTTGCGGTGAGGCCTGCATACACTTGTAGCGTCTGCCGTCGCTGAGCACGTAGTACCTGCCTTTGGTGTACCGGCGCTTGGGAAGGGGAAAGTCATAGCGTGCCATTGCTTCCTAGCCTTGGCCCAGAAAATATTTTGGCGTTAGCCCCCGCCAGACGCACCCATGAGCGCGCTCCCCGCGCCCTGCATGCGCGCGCCAATGGCACTGGCCTTTCCTAGCGCGTCAGTGACCTTGGGTGCTGCGCCAGACACCCAGTCCGCCGCCTTGCTGACCCCCTTGGCCAAGAGCGCGATCTCTGGCTGGCCTGCGGCGAGGGCGATGCCGCTCACGGCGTTTGCGACAGGGCGCGCAAACTGCGCCACCTTGCGCACCACGGGTGCTGAGAACTCTGCCACCTTGCGATTGGCGCCGCCAACGCCACCAATTGCGCGTCCTGCGAGGGAGCGTGCCTTGCCAAGCAGCGCGCCGAGTCCCATGTTTTGTCTAGGTGCGAGATATTTTGGGGTCACTGAGCACCATCAGCCTGATGTCATCTCGTATGCGCGCCACGCCAGGGGGGGGTAGGAACAATAATTCCGTACCCCATGATACAAAACCTCGGGGAGGGGGGGTTAGGGGGTGGGGGGGTCCCCCCCCTGTCGTACACCCCTTCAAACCCCTCCATTTTTGTCCAAAGTAGTGTCAATCAACTCCTTTCACCACCCTCTATTGCATGGCACGGTTGGCGGGCTGGTCAGCCCACGGGGTGCGGAGGCGACCGACGCATCCATTGGCTCCAGCCATCCATGCCCCACACCCAGAAACGGTCCCAGACCCCGCAAAACCTCTCCCTTACATGGCTGGGGTATCAGACATAGGTTAGAGGCTCTTGCAGAGCCTGTCCCGGTGGTTGGTGCGCGTCGTTACCAATAGTACCGAGTGACATCTAGGCGACATGTGCCGGACATGTCGGCATGTCGACCCACAAACATGAGATATGGACCGGTTCCTCTATACCCACGCATCCATGCTGCATCTGGTACCTCTTCTACGTGCTACTTCGTAGCTCTGCAGCTACGGCAAGGTGTTTGGGGCCACGGAACGAAGTCTCCGAAGGTGGTGACGAAACCTTGCCCGGCCCTCGGGGGGTGGGGGGTCCCCCGGACTTTGGGGGCCCATATCTTCGCACCCAGAAACCCTTTTCCAATTCTGAGCGCGGATATCGAACGCTCTCATCGAGCTCTTTAATATTGAGTCATGGGGTATAGTTTGGAAGATCCTACCCCCCCCCCTGGCCACGCTGCTGCTCAGCGCGTCCATCGCATCGTCCCCCTCCGTATAGGTGATGCGCAGCGTCAGGCACCAATCGTACTGCAGCTCAAGTGCGCGGCCCGTGTCATCAGTCACCCAAAAGCGAATGTCATCCAGGTGCTGTGCAGTGAGCGTGTAAGTGTACATGTCGCTCTCATTGGCGGCAAAAGTGATGTTGTCAATGGGTATGGCTACTAGCACATGGCTCTCAACGAACCCCGAGGTGGCCAGGTTGTCCACCACGGCGCCCCGTTCCTTGGGCAGGGAGGCGTGCACGCACACGCTGTTCTCTCGGTTCAGCTTGACAGGGCGCTGGCTCACGAGGGGGCTTGCGTTGGTTCCTGTGGGTTGCGCGCCGCGCTGGAAGCCCAGCAGCTCGTATGCGTAACCAGGCAAGCTGAATCGGTAGGTCTTGCCATCAGGAGGGGGCTGAAAGCGGAACTTGTTTGTGACGCGCAGATAGGTCACACCCCAGCCAGGCAGCAGGGCGGCTAGGGCCGTGCGGAGGGAGATCACGTCATAGTACCCCTCAGGCAGTGTCAGGTTGGTGGTGGTGGAGCCGTCAAGGACGGACCAGGTGCTGTTTGCTGCGGTGACCGAGTACCAGCTGCGGTTCACGACTGCGGACACCACTGACACCTTGATGCGGCCACGGGTGCGGTCCAGCTTGATTGCCGCGTGTGGGAGCGTCACCCAAAAATCAGCAGGCGTGCCGCTGCGCCTGTTGGCTGAGCTGATGTGGATCAGCTGCGTGCGCTGCATGGTTGCGGGCCTTGGATGGTCATTTTTCGTCAGCGGAGGGGACGGGGTAGGCCACCAGGGTCATCATCCAAATAGGCGTGACACCAGCGCCAAATGCATCCGGGGGAATCAGGTTGCCGTCAATGCCCACCAGCCTAAAGTTGTGCAGCTTACCGCGCAAGATGGAGGCGTTTCCAACCCGGATGCCAAGCAGGTTGCTGGGAATGATGCGTGTGAAAACCGAGCCCACCATGGGCATCAGCTGGTACCCCGCGCTCTTGGTGAGGGATGAGTAGGAGTTACCCTGGGTGAGGGTGTTGCTCTCAATAAAGTATGGCGCGTTTGCGGGCACAGTATTCACGCTGACAATGAATGACTCGATGGCTATCTGCCAGTCGGAGGTGTCCCCCGCAAGCCACTCTGGCAGGTCAATGAAGTGCATGCCATCCCGCCAGTCCCCCAGCACCACGTTTGCAGAGCTCAGCTGGATTCGGAAGAAGCGCATGGCGTTTTGCTATTTGGCAAGTTTTTTCTCAGGCGTCCATGACCTTGACCATGGGGGTTTCGGGCGGCTGCTCCGGGTTTAGCACACGCACAGCGTCCTCAACGGTGGTGCTGGTGGGTGGGGTGGGTGCGTGGCGTGCCTTGCCTGCTGCCGTGCGCTCCTCTTTCTTGGCCTGGCGCACCAGCTCCTTGATCCACTTGGGGTCCGCGGAGCGGTAGGTGGCAATCGCAATATCAATCAGATAGTCGGGCAATTGTGGGTGCTCGCCTTTGATTGCGGAATACCACGACTTGTACTCGTCTGACCGCTTGAATTCCAGGCTGATCCCCGGCGGTGCCATGGCTGCTGCTGTCCTGACCATAGGGCTAGAAAATGCGCGGGCCCCTATTCAACGTGTAGAATGGTGTCAAAATTGCGCCGCATGCGCGACTCCTTAGGCCCTGTGAAGTCTAGGACCAGGGCCGAGTGGTCTCCGCCCGTGGCGTACTCGTACACCTCCTCGAATCGGTCTAGGGTCAATATGTTGCTCACTTCCTCATAGAGGTCCTCTGTAATTATGCGCTTACTTGCATAGCGAAATACAACAAACAGCGAGGTATTTGTCCTAATCGATGGAATGGGCCGGCGACTGTACAGGAGGTAAAGGGCCATGTGGACGACTTGGGACAGGAGATCCAGGTGCTGCTGGACGACTGGAACGTGCAGCTGGCCTAGTTTGAGCCGCTTAGCCAAGCAGGGGGCGGGAAAGCGACTGGGATCGGAGGGATTGAAGAGCGGGAAGCTCAGTGCCCGCCGCAGCAAACTGTGAATGTTACCTTCTAACGCACGTGTTTCAAATTCATAATCATCCGGACATATTCATTTAATTCATTCTCATCCGGACAAATATATCATGTACCGTAACTGCCGTGGGGCCGGGTAGTGTGGCCCGAGGAATTGCTAGATTGTGGACGCGATTGATTGTTTGCGGCCAGGTGCACCGCCGGTACCTGGGTGCGAACGTCAATGTGGGGAGCTGCGCGCGTTCATGGGTACAAGGGAGACGGATGTGACAGATGCACGACAAGGTGCGGATGGCATGGACAGCAAATGCAAGGGGTGGCCGGCTTGACAGAGGCGCGGCCTTTGTAACTTTGTTGGACGACTTGCATCGCCGATGCTAAGCATTAATAAGGTGGTGCTCAGAGCTGATGGCAATCACAAGACGCTGGCATGATGCGAGTGCACGCACGGGTATGCGGCAAGGTTGACGGATTAGGTGGATGGAGCAGGATACCACACCATGCGTGCGTGGTGCGGCTGTTCATGCATCGTACAAGTGGTACGATGCATGAACATCGTACGTCCCGGCGGGGGTTGGGGGGGTGAGGACCGAATAGTGAGCATGGGGATTCGACCCCCTTGGCATGAAGCCGATGGCACCGTTTTGCCAACGCACACATCGCCAATATGTGCGCGGCCTTGGTCGGAGGTATGGACTTGCTTAGGTCTCGATGGTCAGGTGACAGCTGAATGGCTGTTTGTGCTGTTCGTGCCGCTGGACTTGGGCGACGTAGGTCCCGTGGAACCCGCTCCCCTTGTCATCGAAGTGGAGTTGGATGTTGCGGTATGGCTGGATCACCTGGATGACACGACCGCGGTTGGGCCTGTGCCTCGATCGGCCTGCCCGTCAGGCTACTTCGTCCCAACTCCGAAGCCCCATCCCGGCGCGCCGATATACTCGCTGAGCGGGTGACAATATTCGCGTTACGTGCATCCCGTAACGCGACTCTGCCCACCACCGGCACTCCGGCCTGACTCAACTGATGCACCAGACAAACATGGTTCGCCCCCAGGCGTGGCTGCGGCACCTGCTAGTGCACGCGCTGGCATTTGCTGTGATACAAGCATCCTGTGCTCCAGTGGCTTAAGGCGAGGCGCGTCGCACTCAGGTGTGTGGGGCCTGTTGCGGGATGCCTCGGGCATCCGGAGCTAATTCTTCGCCCGGCCAGCAGCACTTCGAGTCTTGCTGACGAGACTGAAGCCTCGCATTGATATATTGATGATTGTGACGTTGCTTGCGTATTGATGGTTGGCTGTCTTGTCCACGATGTGCCACGAGATTTCTTTGCTGATGCTTTTCCCGTCATGTCTGGACATCGATGGCTTCCTGACTGTGGTGTTCCTTGTCCACTCTTCCACACCAATGTTCCCACGTCCCTGTCAGGATTCCACATTACTGTGGCGTAGTCGGCAGCTCATTGATGACTTACCCAGCCCCGAGCCGCCCGGCCCCGAGCCACCTAGCCCTCAGCCTCCCAGCCCCGAGCCGCCCAGCCCTCGGCCGCCCAGCCCACTCCCCTCCCCTCCCTCGCCCAAGCCGCCATCGCCCAAGCCCCCTTCATCCAGGCCACCGTCGCCAAGCCCGCCGTCGCCTCGCCCTCCCAAGCCGCCCAGCCCCAGCCCGCCCCGGCCTCCGCTGCCGCCCAACCCACCTCTGGCACCGGGGAGCCCCATCCCCGCCGCTTACTTTGAGGCTCTGCCCTTCAGGTGCATCGTGTCTAGCCATGTCGTGACTGTGGACCATCGTTTCATATTGCGCCCGCACGCAGTGTGTCGCTGCACTCCCGTAAAAAGGCCACGCCGGAACCGCATCCCCGGAATGCCCTGAAATGGTGTTGTGTGGGCACCTGCACGCCCCCGCCCCCGCCCCCTGCACACAGGGCCCCAGCCATCGCCGTATCGATGATTCAAGTCCCCAAGACACGCAAGTAAGATAGGCTGTGTTGCAGGACGCACACGTCCCGTGCTCACCTGGTATCCGGTGTGGCGCGTACCGTTCTGATTCCGAATCAGCCTAAACCCGTACATGCACCATGCGAGTGGTTAACTTCAGGTACCTGACAACATGGCGCCGTGTGGTTGCGGACTTCAGCCTGATTGGAGGTGGGGCACATCCGGAGGTGCCGTGCCCGAAGTTTGCATGTAATTGATTGATTAATATACACGCTGCCCGTGCCGTACTTTCAGCCAATAACGCCTTCCTGCACCCCTCCCCCTTGCGAACACGTGACACGCAGGTCTCGTTGACCTCGACACCGGTAAAGTACGTGACCCGCATGTAGACGACTTGGTGTTTTATTTTAGCTCCGGCTAGCTCCATTGTTTTGCAGGCAGTAGTTGGTAACAGGACACTTACCACGCGTATGAGCAGTATGGCCCCTTTGCGTTCCCGCATGTTATTGTCTGCAGACATCGGTGAAAGCCCCTGGATTTGCCATTGGCTGCAACGGGTAGGCGGCGGGCGGCTGGTCGTGCCGCGTAACCGACCCTCCCTGATGCTATGTGTGCCCCTTATGGGCCCCGTGCTGCGTGGCTCTTCTTGGGCCTGCTGGTGCGCGGTCCCGCCCAACCTGTGTGTCTCAACGCCTCCTGCCCTGATGTCGCCCGCACGCTCTCAACCGCACCCCACCCCCTCACACGCACGCAGGCCGCTCATCACGGAGACGGGGCAACCCGTGTTTGTGGGCGGCGAGACCCGGTACGTGGGTGGGTGTGAGCAGTAGTGCGCACACCGTGGGCACTGCTAGTCACGTCTTAACAAGCCCCCACCTCCCACGCGGCACGTACACATCACTCGTCCATCCCCTGCCCTACGCATCTTCTACCGCTTTCCCCGCCCCCCTCCTCCTCCCTGCAGCAACTCGGGCAGCCGGCCGCCCAACGCGGAGGCCCGCAACCTGTTTGTAGGCTACAACGCCGCCAAAAACACCTACACCAGGTAGGCGGGCGCTCAGGGCTAGGCGGCCCCTGGCCCTTACTCGTAGCAAATTGCTGGTCGGGTCAAGGGCGCCACATACGCTTCAAACAGCCGCAGGGGCGGCTGAAGTTGCTTGAGGGCATAAGAGCGTAATCATCTGAGCTGCTTGGCCACATAGCCACTGCTTGCCGGGGCGCGCGAGTTTCAAACATGATGGACGCAGGGCGCATGTCTTCTCGTATTTCCTAACACGTGCACGTGCATACACATGGGCATCCATACACACACAGGCTAGTTCTCTCCCTTGTGATCTCTGACACAGGCTTGGCTCCATGTACAGCTACCGCTGGTACCCCTCCACCCTGAAGCTGCAGGATGGCAAGGTGTGTGCGTGTGTGCGTGGCGAGTTCTGTGCTGCTTTTGATTGATTACCTTACAGTTGTTTGCGGGCTGCATGGCAGTCTCTATGCGTGGCCACTGGAAGGCTGGCCTGGTTAAGTGAACGGTTGACGTGGCACAGGTCCTGGTGGTCGGGGGCTCGACCAACATTGAGGCCGGTGGGTACCGCGGCGTTTGAGATTGCAGTTCCACCAAGCGAGTGTCATGATGCATGGCTCTTGTAGCTTGAGTCTAGAGTGACAGTTGCACAGCTGCTACATTATTGTGGATATGCCTACTCCCGTGACATGCCTGTTCTGCCGCACTGTTACCGCCGCCGCCGCCGCACACACGCACGCACGCACGCACGCACAGGCCCCGCCCTGGAGTATGCTGAGCTGTGGGACTCACGCAACCCGGCCGCGCCCACCGTCAATGTCACACACCCCGACAACTACAAGAAGCAGATGGGCATGAACTAGTGAGCGAGAAGCGAGAATGCTGCTGGAACTTGTGTTGTGTGATTGCACGGCTGCACTGCATCTGCC
The DNA here is from genome assembly GCA_016834595.1 of Chlamydomonas schloesseri. NCBI lineage: Eukaryota > Viridiplantae > Chlorophyta > Chlorophyceae > Chlamydomonadales > Chlamydomonadaceae > Chlamydomonas > Chlamydomonas schloesseri. The sequence continues at coordinate 1,785,679 of JAEHOD010000002.1, forward strand.
GTGTGGGGGGGCGGCATGCATGAGCGACGGTTTGAGTGACTCGAGCGCTAATCAGTTCAATCCCACTACCCGCTCCCACCGCAGCTACCCCCTGATGGCGCTGCTGCCGAACGGCGAAGTGCTCTGGTTCGTGGAGCGGGCCGGTGGGTGGGTGGGTAAGGGTGTGTGGGTATGCAGCTCACGATGCCGTGGGCGTGTTGAGTGCGCGCGCGGTACCGTAAGAAAGGCGCTACCCTCGTGGCCAATACCATTTATTTAAACGGATGTGCAAATGGATCTACAGCGCCGCATACCCGTATCACATACGTGTGCGCAACCAATCCATACATGCACGCACGCACGCAGGCGCCATCACCAATGGCACCTACCCCTTCAACAAGCTGGCGGAGCTGCCGCCGCTGCCGCCCGACTTCCCCTTCATCACGCAGTGGCCCTTCACCGCCGGCATCTCCATGCACGCCTGGCGCCCCGACAGCGACGGCGCGTACCGCACCTTTGCATTCACCATCTTCGGGGTATGAATCAGGATCTGGATCCATGATGTGGCGTCGCGCAGTAGTGTTGATTGCTGCATGCGCCCATGCCGATCGTCTGTGCGTGTGCGCATGCGTGTGTTGCTGCGAGCTGCCGCCCTTACCATCACGGCATATATAGATAAGTTTCAAAGCTCTCAAGAAAGAAAAGAAAGAAAGGTTACACTGATCCGTAGGATCTTAGCGTTGGATTAACGGAGAATTGTCCGCGAGCGCAACCCTAGCACTGACAGACGAACTCTACGCAGCATCACCCACCCTATCACAGCCACCATCATCATAGCACACCAAAGCCACCCAATCCATGCCATCACCCTATGCCGCTAGGGAAACGCCGCATTAAAGCTGCGGAGCACTGCCAGTTAGCGCAACTTGCCAGAGCCTGGCCCTCCTGTTCAAAGCTCTCATGCATACCGCGCGCCTGTCGCCAAAGTGCTCAACTTTTTCTACCGTGCTTGTCGCGCCAATGCGCCATTGTTGCCGCCGCTGCTGCCGCGTGCAGGGCACCATGAAGACCGCGCAGAGCTTCACGCCTGCCGCCAACGTGAGCGCCACCCTGGTCGGCCGCTACTGCGCCGAGTCCTACATCTGCTTCGAGCCCTGGCGCGTGGAGGTACGTGTGCACGCTCGTGTGTTGCCCAGTAGTGCTGGTTATTACGGTACGGCATGCACGGGGCTGCTCGGCTGCAGGCGGCCTCACCTTTGGTTTCCCTGGTTGGCCTTGCAACTTTTCACTGGGTACGGGAAGACATACCCCCCCCTCCGCCAAGCGCCACCGTACTTACCTGCATGTCTACCTGCCTACCTGCTTGCTCCGTCTCATACGGTAATGTTGACCACGCACGTACACATCGCATCATCACCCCCACCCGCACGTCTATGTTGCACCACCACCACATGCAGCTGATGCCGGAGCCACGAATCCTGGGAGACCCCATCGGTGAACAGGGCGCGTGTCAGCGGGCGAGCGTATGGCGAGCGAGTGGCGCTCGTGTGACCCGTGTGGCATGTGGGCTGGCGGCGGCGGCCTGCGTTTTCGGTACCAAGTCGCGCATGAATGTCCGTTGCATGTGCTGTCACATGCCAACCCCAAATGCTCCCCCTTTACATTGCACTCGCACTCGCAGTGCTGCCCAACGAGCGCATCCTGGTGCACGGCGGCGCCACCACCGGCCGCGGCGGCTCCGGCGGCACCTACGCCGACAACGGTGCACCCAGGTCCTTCGTGTTCGACCCCACCAAGACCACGGCGCAGCAGCGCTGGGCGCTCACCGCACCCATCCGTGAGCGAGTGTGGCCGTTGAGTGAAGGTCGTGGTACAGACATGCGCTAGAATGGGAATGCGAAATGCGAAAGCGCTGCTGGCTGCTTGCATTTAGGTGCTCTCTCTCTCTCTCTCTCTCTCTCTCTCTCTCTCTCTCTCTCTCTCTCTCTCTCTCTCTCTCTCTCTCTCTCTCTCTCTCTCTCTCTCTCTCTCTCTCTCTCTCCCCCCTCTCTCTCTCTCTGGGGACAGTTTCACCCGTGTTCGCCCCTCCTCCCCTACCAGCTTGGCCACACTTGAGATAACCCTCTGCCCCTTTCTACTGTTGCTTGTGGCTGTAATAAGGAACTCTCTTCCAGGTGCCATCGCTGCCAGTCTACCGCCCCAGCTCTGCCACGCGCCTGCTGCCCTGTCCCGCCATTCTTACTCCATGCCCCCCCCGCCCCCCTCCCCACCACCAGTGTTCCTGCGCGTCTACCACCACACCGCCTGCCTGGACGTGTCCGGCAAGATCCTCAGCGCCGGATGCGACGCCTGCAACGTGAAGCTGGTGGGTGAATGGGTGGGAGGATGGGAGAGACCAGAGGTGGGTTGGCAGCTTATTGCTTGACGGCCGCCAGGTGCGTGATGTTCCCAAAGCAAGCGTGGCATGCTTTCTTTGCGCCAGCACGGTCAGTTTATGCTGCGGCGGCTGCCTTGGCCTGAATCCTGTCATTCCTAAACCGTCTCCTGTACGCGCCCGTATGGGTTTCTCTTTTGAGTCTGCTGGCACAACCTTTCGCCACTTCCAACGGTCGCCGTTGCTGGCTATTACTGTTGCGCGCTGCGGTGTGTCTGCTGCAGCCGACGGGTTACGAGGGCCTGATTGACATGCCTGGCAGCGCCAACGACTTCCGGCTGAGCATGGGCACGCCGCGGGAGATCTTCGAGGTGCCACGGCCCGAGATCACCGCCTTCCCCGAGACCATCTACGTCGGCAGGTAATGCATCGCGTCTCGTCCCGCGGCCGGCGGCGTGCACGCGTGTGTCGTTCGCCGGCTCCAGCGAGCGGTGCAGCCCATGGGTAGCTTGCAGCATTGGGTCAGACATACAGCGGCGGTTAGTTCCTAGCCTCATCACTGCTTGGCAACCCCCCTCACGCGATCCGAACTGGCCCGTTTGTTCCCTTGCGCCGTGTGCCAATGCCGTGCAGCTCCTTCACCGTCACGGTCTCCTACCCGGGTGCCACCGTCACGGGCGTGGTGCTGGCAACGCCCTGCGCCCGCACCCACATGATTGGAATGGATTCACGCGTGGTAGTGCTGGTGAGGCGGCTGCGTGGGATCCAGTGTGGATGAGCGGACGTAGCAAAGCGCCGTCTGGGATGTGCTATGCGTTGCGCTGCCAGCATTGCTTGTTGTGCAGAACGCGGACCCCTATCGGCTGCCTATCGGCTCGCGCCTCCGGTCGTGAATTGGTTCGACGGGACGCCTGCCGGTCTGCCTGCCTGCCGGTCTGTCTGCCTGCCGGTCTGCCCGCATGCAGCGGTACGAGCTGGCCACCGAGACGCCCAACACCGTCACCGCGCACATGCCGCCCGCCCAGCAGCACGGCGTGCTGCTGCCGGGACACTACATGCTGTTCGTGTTGGGCGATGAGGCGGACATTGGCGGGCGCACCTACAGCACCGGCCGCTGGGTGCGCGTCGTGGCGCAGCAGCAGCTGCCCAGCGCCTAGGCAACCAAGGGATCGGACTGGTGGAACAAGAACATGTCTGGACACAGTAGTGTTAGAAAAGCACAAGGAGAACGGACACAGTAGTGTGCTTATCACGTGTATTCAGTTGACCAGGCTGGGCGTGTCCGTTCGGGGCCATGTGTGTCGTTTCTGCTGGCTGCCTGCTGTCAGCGTTGTGCGTGGCTGCCAGGGACTAGCTAGCGCCCATTGTGTTGCAAGGGTTGCGTTGGCACAAACCACGGGCCCGGTGCCTGACTAGCCTTGTAAACCCAGTACTTGCTCCAGGTGGTACTAAGTGCGCGGGAGAGGCCGAACGTGTCTGAGGCGAGAGGGGGTGAAGAAGGCGCCGGAAATTGCTTTTATGGCGAGGCGCGCCCAGGGGCACACACAGCCCCTAGCCTCACGTGTCAGTGTCTATCTGTCGGCATGTCGGCCAGCAGCATACGGTTGGGAGGCGTCAGGCATCCCCCGCAGCTTGTGATTGAGCGACCTAAGCATCCCAATACCTGAGCAAGTGAGTTTGGGTTTCGGAGTCCAACTAGGCGGGGCGGTCTGGTTGGGTCCGGGGTACGCGGCCCACCTGGTGTGGGCCCAGCCGGGAGCTGCGCACAGGCCGGGTTCGCCATGCTGGGCACGCGGCGCCATCCAATCCCACAGCGGCGAACCCATCTACTTCACAGAGTACAACTAGGCCACTGAGCCCGTGCTACGCACGACAAAGACGAAAGAGGGCGTACTAAATGCGGTATTTAGGAGCGACGACCGTGAGCGACGACCCTAAATGCGGTGCAAACTCGTTTGCGAGTGGCTTGAAAACTGTTTGCACCAGTATATGCAGCGTAAGACCTATTTTGCATTGGTGCTTCTATCTCAGAGCGCGTTCTGGCACGCCCGGTCGAAACCCCGTCCCGGACTAACTTAAATTCCCGGGCCACCGCACCAATGTCCCAAATGTCCCAAAGGAGGAATGCATTAAATACATTGCCGGCCAGGAAATGTTTGAAATGCCGTGGGTCATGGGCGGGGCCACCCTGGGGCAGCACGACGCGCTGTGGGACAATGACTCTCGCATACATGTTTACGTGATGCCGTGGGTGTAGTGGTGTCGAGAGACACCGATGAAGCACACGGATTCCAGTGTCAGCAGTGCTTGCAGTGCCTGAGTTGAAAATAAACATACCCAACGTAAGGCCACCAAGAAAAGTCATAAGCAGCATGTTCGGGTGCTCCGGCACTGGAAGCGAGGTGACTGTAGCTGCAAGCCGAGCGGCAACCATTGGATCTGGATGGAGAGGTGGCATCAGAAACTCGGGAGGGGCCGGCAGCGGGGGGAAGGGGAAGGGGGCTGCGGCGGTAGGGCGAGGAATTGTGCAACGGTGCCACAGGAGAGGGGCCTTGGGCTGGTACTGCGAGTATCGTTGTGGGAGAACCGACGCGCGGCTCCCGGGGGCTCGAGGAGGGAGCACGGGGCGACAGCATCACCGGGTGTTGGCTGGTACTCGGCGAACTCGTAGTGCGCGATCCTACGTGCAGCTCGACGATGGCGCTGTTGCTCGTTTATTGCGGCTCGCCTGGCAGCATCGCAAGCCCTGCGCGCAGCGACATGCTCATCGAACCGCTCAGCGAAGCGCGCCGAGCAGCGTATCTTCTGCCGCTCTGGCTTGTAGGTTGGTGAGCGCTTGTTAACATGCAGTAAAAACGCTCCTGTTCAGGGAAAGAAGGCCAAAGAGGGACTCGTCAGTTCCGAGTCGGCCATGCTACAACCCGAAACGTTGACCACCGAAAATCGCAGCGCGAGCACACACCCAACACGGCAATGGTTTATCAACTTATCAATGACGATGCTCGCAGACGCCGACGGGTAAAATACAGGCAGCGCGCGGGAGGGACGCTCGGATGCGTAGCTCGAACGTCGCGAAGGGGCCGGAGGCAGAGTAGCCGTCCGCCCGAAGAAGGGCAAAGTATAGGAGCGAAGTAGTTTGTGAAAGCGGTGTTCGCGAAAGGAATGTTTGAAGGTGGGACCCGCGGAGCCTTTTGTACTCGAGGGGGTCGCCCATGCAGGCTGTCGTCGTCAATCAGTGGCCGTCGCAGTGCGGGGTCGTGGTTCTCCTCCGCCGACTGATTCTTGAAGTGAATCGAAAAATAAACAAATTAAAACACCCGTGGGGCGCAATTTCGCTGGATTCCTTACACGTTCACGCGTACGACGCCGAAATCCACGATGCAAATATTTGCACAACATTAATTTGAGGACACGGAGTTTACGCCCTACAAAACGGGGCACTAAGCAGTGGTCGGTCGCTTGGTCGCCCATGCAGACCCGACTACTTTAATTATATAGATTTGTTTGTATCAAGCATATTTGAGCTTATGCAAGACTGTATCAACAACATACCTCGAATTCGACAAGTCCCCAGCAAGCAAAACATCACAAATGGCAGAAACCAAGCGAATCGTGTTCAGCGATATCGATGGCACCATTATGCATGAACCCAAGGAGATAGATAGGGTGAGCTGCAACCCAGAAGCGCGTGGGTGAACCGTGGAGCATAGCGATGAAGCCGCGCTTGCAATCTGTTGTGCACGTGCAGGACGCGGCTGTGCTTTTGACGCCACCCTCGGCGAGCGGGCGCCAGGTGGGTTATTATGGTCGGGCGGTGCTGGGTTCCCGCACAGGCGTCGCGCACATCCCCGCCGATGGATGGCATACCGTACAGCTTTGGGCCTGTACCCTGCCCCATCAACCCAGCATCGCTCAGCCGCCAGCTGCACACACTCCTTCTTCTTCTGCCTCCTCCTCCTCCTCCTTCCATTCCTCCTCCTCCTTCCACTCCTCCTCCTCCTCCTCCTCCCACTCCTCCTCCTCCTCCTCCCACTCCTGCACGCCGCCGCCGCAGGGCGTCATCTCGGCCGAGACGCTCCACCTGGTGGCGCAGCTGCGCGCCCGGGGCGCACTGTTCGTGGTGAGGCGGCACCCGGCGGGCGGCGGCCCCGAGCGCTATCACTGCGCGGCGATGATGCGCCGCTGACAACCACGTCACTGCTTCATAGCCTCGTAGAGCGGCGGTGTTTGTTTGTTCATTCCTCCATGGGGTTCAGGGGCGAGGAGGCGGGGCAGGGGGGGCCTTGGCAACCCCTCCAGCCAACACACGCCCTCCCACCACCTCCGCAATCACGTTATCCCCCATTGTCAGCAAGCTGTCGGCGTACTTTCAGTCGCACGGCAGCAGCTCGCAGCAGTTCAGCCATCCCACCGCCATCACCCATTCGGCCCCACCAACTCCCCCCCCACTCGTCCTCCTCCTCCTCAGGTCATCAGCGGCGCGCGGCTGTCCACGCTGCTGATGCGCCTGCCCTACCTGCCCGCCGCGGACGCCTACGTGTGCGAGAACGGCGGCCGCATCCTGTACCCGGGCAGCGACCTGCCCACGGGTGGGTGTGGCAGTGGCAGTGGCAGTGGCAGTGGCAGTGGCAGTGGCAGTGGCAGTGGCAGTGGCAGTGGCAGTGGCAGTGGCAGTGGCAGTGGCAGTGGCAGTGGGTGGGTGGGTGGGTGGGTGGGTAGAAGGGAGAGGAATGGCGACAGGGAGGGGTATGCGGCGGTTATGAGGCAGAGATGAATGAAAGGGAGATGAGGGGGAGCGGAGGGGAGAGGAGGGGAGAGGAGGGGGCAAGCCCATGTTGTGAAGGATCACAGGTGATGGCTGCGCAGCGGGCGGGCAGCACCTCTTAAGCTGCTTGCAGCGCAGTATCCCTGGGGCATCGGGAAGGCGCAGTCGGAAGCGGCGTCCCCCTTCTCCCCGGTACTCACTCGGGACGCACCTTGCTGGAGTCACGTCCTCACGGCCTCGCTGTGGCCCCTCTCCTCCCGAGCTTAGCCACCACCCATGCGACCTGCCGCCTGCACCCGGTCGGCCATGCCACTGGCCACGCCTGCTGACCGTGTGTACGCATGTCATTGGCGCCCCCCACCCACAGCCTGTTTCCTCCCGTGTGATCTCTAACACGCAGCCTGCCCGGTGACGGAGGACAAGGAGTGGCGCGCCAGCCACGACCACGCCGCCGGCTCCATCGAGCAGGACGCCACGCCGCCGCAGGAGCGCAAGGTGTGTGTGTGGGGGGGGGGGGAGGGGGTAGTTCATTCCAGAAACCTGTGGGGGGGAGCCGCACGTGCTGACGTGCGTGGTATGTGTGTTAGCGTGGACCGTGTAGGTTGGAAGGGGTGTCGGAGTGGGAGACTGGGAACGAGGCACTTACATGTCACGCAGCTGTGGGAGTGGGTTAGTGGCGCTCGGGTGAATTGCGTGAGCATCAGCATACGGGTGGGTCAAGATTCCGTCGCGCTCACATACCGTGTGGCTCGCTGCCCGTGTGCCCCCCACCTCCTTGCAACCCAACCCCCATCCCACCCAACAGGGGTCTCTGTGGGACTTGTACCGCCAGCTGCATGCTGAGGGCTGGTCGCTGGACGCCAACGGCTACACCACCAGCTTCAGGTGCGGCTGGGGTTGGGGGTGGGAGAGGGGGGGACACACCGGATGTGTGACAGCGGTGGTGGCAGAGGTGGATGGGATAGCATATTACATAAATCCTACATGAGCATCTGAGTTCAAAAGCCGCAAGACACGTGGCATGCGTGTGCCCCGACAACCCATCCCACCCACCTTGTTAAACGTCACCCTGTTAAACCTAAGCTAACCTCCGCTACGCGCTTATTGCCAGGGTGCACGCCAATCGCAATGGCAAGACCCTGGAGCAGCTGCAGGCGGTGGTGGCGGCGGCGCCCGCCAGCCTGGCCTCCAGCTTCAACCTGGGCGCGGCGGACTTCTACCCCGACACCTCGGGCAAGGTGCGTGTGTGCGTGTGTGTGTGTGTGTATGTGTGGGGATGGGTGATGGTGTGATGGGACGGCGGATTGATGGGGCTTGCCTGGCGAGCCCGGGGAGGATGCGGTAGGTGGTATGAAGGCGTTCGGGTGGTTCCACCACGGCAAAGGTCGTGGTGGGTGGCGCACGGCGTTAACGCTGGCAGGGCATGTGGAGGTGAGGGTGAAGGACGAGCTAAAGCGTCAGTTCGCGACAGGAGCTCGCCTCTTTGCTTTCCTGTTCCACTCTCTCCGCCATGCCCGCAGGTGATGGCGGCCCGGCACCTGATGACCCACTTCGGCGCCGCCGCGGCCGACTGCTCCTTCCTGTGCGACGACGACAACGACCTGCAGCTGGCGGCGGAAGTGGGCAAGGCATTCTTGCCCAGCATCACCTCGGTGAGAGAGGAAGCGGAAGAGGAGGAGGAAGCGGAGGAGGAGGGAGAGGGGTGAGGAGGGGTGTAGCCATCCATGGGATGGTATGGGTCACATTTTGTGAAATGGGCAGGAGGGGGGAGGGGGGTGTGGTTACCAGCCCAGACTAAACCAATCTAAAGGAAGCTGAGTTAAGCAATAGGGGGATAGCCCATTCCTGAAAGTAAAAGCCAATCGACCATTGCAAACCCAGAAGGGGGGCGGGGAAGTGGCTGGAGGAGAAAGAGGGAGAGGGAGAGGGTAGCGATGGAGGGGAGGAGTGGGGGGAGTGCGGAGGAGGGAGGAGGGTGTGATGGCAAAGGCGCCGGGGAGCCGGGCGAGGATAATGGATTTGAGTGAGGATGGCGACGGTGGCAAGCGGGTTTGGTAGGCTGGATGCTTTTGGGATGAGTACACAGTATGGGAGCGTCTGTCCTTTGAGTCGCTGACGCCTGGGCCTGACTTTTTATGTTCCCCTGCTTGCACCTGGCGCAGGATTCGGTGCGTGTAGCGGCGGAGGCTCGGCCCGAGCACTTTGTGGTGGCCAAGACCGCGGGACAGGGCGTGGTGGCGACGGAGGAGATGCTGCGGGCGGTGATGCAGCACTACAAGCTGCACTGAGAGGGGTGTGCTACATGGGGGCGGGGGGCATGTGTGTGAGCGGGAGGGGGGGAGGGTAAAGATTGGGTTGCGCTGAACCCACCACACGCGGCGGGTACTAGCTGGAACAACCGACTGCAGGTTGCTTCTCAGTGCCCACTGCACTCTCGATGTCATGATTGTGGATTACAAGAAGGGGGCAGTGTAAACACCGTCCTGGCACAGGGGAACCACCGCTCGGAAGAGCGCAGCCAACTGCCGCCCCTGCTCGGCTGCCGACCCAACTCACAGCTGCGCGGTCGTGTCGGAGCTAGGCATATGCCCGCCAAAGCCACTCCTAACACAGCATCACAGTGAGCGCGGCTCATGAATGCACCGCTGTTCTGTGCGCGAGCGCGGCCCAGGCAGCACACAGCAAGGCCAGGAGCACCCTAACCCCACGAAGTACCACACAAACAGGCGTCACCAGACGCAAGCGAAAGAGACGAAGTCCGACCACACACCATCACGGAGACGGTGGCGGAGGATCGGCGTCATACGGCAACACAACAATAATGCGATCCCTAGCCCCACGTGCCAAGGACACATGTTTGGAGGGGACTTCATCCCAACCACGCGGGTGCACACCCAGGCTGGCGAAAGACTGCAGTCGGCCCCAAAAATCAGCTATAACCTCCAACTCAATCGCCAGGACACGCGCAGAGGGGGTGACGGCGGCCCCAAGCAACCCCCGACCAGCCATCACCACCCGCTGCCGCCCCCAAATCTAACGCCGACGTCATGCTGGCGACCGCCGCCACAGCACCTCCGAGCGCAGGGAGAAAGCGGAGGGAGCGGGGGGCCACAGCACCTTCGCGGAGGGAGACCTGCCTGCGTGTGCAAGGCCGCAACCGTGACACTTGTGTGACTGGACGGATGCGCGGTGCGGTGCGGTGCGGGGCTGGCTGGCTGGCTGGCGCGAGATGCTTTGCAAATCGGCTCTGTTAGGCTCGTGGCAGGTGAGCGTGAGCGGAGCAGCAATTAACATGGAAGCGCAAGATGCGTCACACCCAGGGGGCTGATGGCTTGCGTGCACGTGGCCTGTCTTTCTTGGCAGCCTTCTCCACGTCCCTATGCCATTACGCTACCCCAACTTCGTACACCAACTTCGTAAGCATAGTGCAGCCTTGTGCTTGGGCAGCTCCTGCAGCAGGAGAGGAAAAACCCCATACGGCTACGCAGTACCACGGCTTGCCCCTAGCCCGTATCCCCGGTTCTGGGAGTGGTGCGGCATGTCACCGAGTTCAGCTGGGGAGGATGTCGGGAGGCCGGGTTGGGGCGCGGTCAGCGTTGCGGAAGTTTGCTGAGCCGAATTCACGCACATATCATCAACATGAGCATAGTTGTCGTTATAGGGTGCGTAGAGTGCGCAAAGAGCCCAGTTTGCGTGAGCAAAAAAATTGTTGAGGAAGCTTTCACTCGGCTGAAGCTAACGAGGCCCTGATCTTCTGCCTGCAATACATAAGCAATTACTGCTAATGCTTACATGAGTTTTGAGGCAAAAGCTGGGTGAGTCAATCCCTAGGGTTCTACGCACTGGTGTTGCGTGCGAGCAGCCAAGCATCAGGTTACTTGTTTCAGCATGTAAAGGTCCTTTATACTGTACAGTTGTGCAATACCTATTGTGCGAAGCCCACGAAGCACAACCCTACCCAAAAAGCCTGTCAAATTAGCAAACTGGTAAAAACCGAGTGCCCCGCCCTAGGGACCGATCGAGGGGATTGCAAAGGCTTCCGCCCCTCTCCCTTCGGGGGAAGGGGCAAGCCAACCCGGCGACTACGCGCTGGGGGCCCAGCGGTATCGTGCCGCTGTGCAGGCGCCAGTACGACTCCCCTGGAAGTGGGTCGGAGCCAGCAGCAAGCTGGATGACACCCTGAAGCGCGCCTAGACGGTGCTGGGGAAGCGACAGGCCATAGACCTCACATGCAGCAGTGACAGTGACGCGGAGGTCGTCACGATAAAGCGCCGGGGTTGGATTGACCTGTAACGTAGCCGCAGACTCACTTGACCCACCAGCAGCCCGGTACCCACCCGTGTCCCCTCCCCTGAACGGGACCACGTGGCCGCGTGGCCAGCCGGTGTTTGAAGGACGCCCGCTGCTGGCTATACCGGAGGTTGCAGGGGCAGGCCCCCCTGTGCTGTGCCCTAGTCAACCACAGGCTGCCTGCTGCCATCGCCATCGGCTTCGGTCGAGGCCGTAGAACGGCAGATTTCTCAAGTCAGATTTAGATCCATCTGACGGATGTCCGCCCGCGCGTGTGAACATCCGCCAACAGTTCCGCAACCACAGGATCTGCGACTGCATGTGCGCACGTGGGATCATCTCACCATCAAGTGGCTGGCTGCACGTTACAAGCCTGCGCCGGCACAATTGCTCAGTCGTCCCGACATACATAATCAGTGTTAGGGTTGGGCACAGGCCGAGGACTGCACCCCGCTCCCCGACAGCGTCCACCCCCATGCAGTGGTCAATGCAGCAAACGCAACCGTACATACATGCGCACACGCACACATACAGTTTGTACTTGATGTGTGTTATTGTTAATCTGTTGGCAAGAGCCCTGGCCTCGGCTTTGCCAACCTCCCTGTAATACAAGCTAATGCGACGTATGCAACAGATGAACAACAGTCGCACCCACGCTGTTCCTTATGCGCAATCACATGTACAATTTTGACTGAACGCCTGATAGCCTACATCTATAAGAATCCTCCATACATCTGCCGCCCTGGCCCGCACATCAAGGGTCTTTCCATCCCTTGGGAGGGGCAGCTAAGCTAGGGATACGCAGCTTCCCACCTGTGGATGCCCACGCGTCCCTGCTAAACTCTGCGAACGCGACGGGCCGCCATCCATCCAATACCTCATTCGCTGCTGTGCATGCATCGATCTGCGCCAACCCTGCATGCCCGCTCTCGGCGAGCGCCACGTTCGCTCTCCTCGCGCCCGCTTGGCTCCTCTCTTTGCATTGTCCACTATGCATGCGCTAACCGCGTCATTCACCTGGCGGCGGCCCTGGGGCGCACGCAGGGCCGTCGCCGCCTGGCCTCGCCACACGACACAAAACCGCACGGCGCACGCCCCTCGCTCGCAGCCAACATGCCACAGTGAGTTGTGCACGCGTACGTGTGCGCGGGTGAACCTGAGTTAGGGTGGTTCTGGATAGCGTCCCGGCCCCCGTTTCTTCTGTCTCGTGTACTCGTCTGCCCTTTTGTAGTAACTATCGCAACAGTCTAGACCGACGTGCACATACAGCACGTGCGTCAAGCGGACAGCCAGGAGACCCAGCGTCTCGCGCGCCCTCCGTCTGTAAGTGCAAAATAAACAAACAATGCCCAATTCACTCAAGGTTTCACTCGGCATACCCCTCCCTCCGGGACCACATCCACCCATCGTGGCCTCATAGGGCCACCCACCCCCGATTCCGTCACCGCGGTTTCTCTCACGAGTCATCTTTTACTCTTGACACGTGCCGAATACACACACACACACTGTCCCTTGTGCTTTCCTAACACACACACACACACGCGCGCGCGCGCGCGCGATTGGCGGTTGGTTGCTTGTCCACACAGAGAGACTCGCCCTGACCCACACAACGTACGCACGCGCGCAGTGCGCTCCGGTGCGCTGCACACGCCTGCGCGCTGGCTGACTTGCAGCAGGGGGGCGTTCCACGCACTCACCCGCGACTCTGACACAGCACATCACCCGTGCACGACTACGGGCATCCCCACTCTACCCATCTCGCTTTCAGATCGACGACCCTGGCGTTTTGTATAGCCGATAGGCCGCGAGCATACTACACAAGGCACGAACGCGATAACGTCCAATTGTATTGTGTCACATATCCGTCCACAGGGACTGCGCGTATGGGCACCTGAATACCTCCCTTTGCCAGCGGCGTGCTTTGAAAGTGTACGTGTGCGTCATTGTTTGTACCACACAGCCCCAAATGACCCGCATCAGACCGAGTAAGTAACGACGGCACAGTCGACTGCATGGCTACTAAACAAACATCCGTCCATGCCGCAGGCCGAAATAAACACACGAACAAATTTAGAATAGCTTTCTGAGGTTGTTGCGGCAGCTGCTCTGCCGGTACTCCCGACCCAATAATGTCCACACATGCAGGTGCTTCGCAGCCGTGCAAGCGGCCGAGGCGCGAACAATGCCTCAGCTCGGCTCCGCCTATTTCGCCAAGCGTCCATCTATCGAATGGTGCTGCTGAGGAAGCCAGCCGAACTGTTAGCTGGCGCAGAGCCGTAGGGCGCCGGCCACACCACGGGGCAGAAGGCGGCCGCCGCTTGCGGCGCCTGCACAGACACAGCCGCAGCAGCTGCTGCGCCGTGCGCTTGCGGGATGGCAACACCGCAGGCGTGGGCGCAGCTGTCAGCGGCTGCGCCCGCGCTCCAGTAGGCGGAGGCCAAGCATGCAGGCAGGGGCTCGTGCAGCGTCGGCGGGTAAGCTGCGTGCTGCTGTTGCTGCCCTTGGTGCTTTGGTGCGCAGGTGCTCTGCGCGTCGACGGCCATGGGGTCGGCCGGCTGCTCGTCTGAGGCGGCAGCGGCGGGCGCATCCGCCGGTGAGGTGCGGTGGCTCAGGCTGCGGTCGTGGCTACGGCGCTTCGAAAGGTTGTTGTTGTGATAGTGGTGGCTGTGCAGCCCCGCGTGATGCTGTTGCTGCTGCTGCTGCTGCTGCTGCTGCTGCTGCTGCTGCTGCTGCTGCTCCGACAGGGAGAGCAAGGCAATCAGGTTCTCGGTGCTGCCCCACAGGCTCGACAGCTGCGCCGCAGCCGCAGCCACCGGTGAGCTGCCGAGGTGCCGCGAGCTGCGGTGCAACAGCGAGTGGTGCTGCTGTGTGGGCTGCCCCCGCGCATGATGGGGCCCCAGGCCGCAGAAGCCATTGGACTGCGCCGTGGCACGCGAGCTGCTGCCGGCGCCGCCGCCAGACGCCGCGGCTGTCGTGGCGGCGCTGTGGCCCGGCGATGAGGCAGACGTGGGCGGCTGCAATACCAGCAGCGGCGAGGAGGCCGAGGCCGAGGCCGAGACTGAGGCCCAGTCGCCAGAGCCGGGCTGCGACAGCGCCAGCCCTGACAGCGCGCACGGCGCCTGCTGGGCCGGCGCGCGGGGCGGGAGGGCGGGGGTGAGCACGGGCGCCAGGCCGGCGGGCAGAAGCGCCGCTGCAGCGTTGGCGCCACCACCGCAGGACACTGTCCCCACCATGTGCCTTGCTGCCTGCTGCTGGTGTGGGTGTGGGTCTTGCTGCTGCTGCAAGACAGCGGCGTCGAAACAGGATGGCCCAGACACCACGCCGCCGGCGCTAAGGCTGGTCCAGATGCGCGGCCCACCGGCGGCAGCAGCGCAGGCGCCGAACGCGCCTGCGCCTGCAACGGTCGCCGCCGCCGCCGCCGCCGCACCTCCCTCCCAATCGATGCTCCGGAAGGCCGGATGCAGCGGCGCCGCCTGCCGGGCCGCCGGCGCGCAGGGCCCCAGGGGCACCAGGCCGCCGCCGAAGAAGCCTGCACCGCTGCCGCTGGTGCTGTTGCCAGCGTGGGCCGACGGCAGCAGCACCGCCGCCAGCCGGTTGCAGTACTCGGCCGTTAGCTGCTGCTGTAGCGCAAGCTGGTGCTGAGTTGCCGCCGCCGCCAGGGGGTCGCTGGCAGCGTTGCGGCTGTCGGCGCAGGCTCCTGCAGCGCACGACTGCAGGTGCGGGTGCTGCGGCTGCAGCGGCGGGCTGGCGTCAGGCGACAGCAGCACGGCTTCGGAGGGGTCGGAAAAAATGGTGTCATTGCAGGGGCAGTGCCGGGAGCCGCTGCCAGGCCCGCACAGCAGGTCGTCGTCGTCGTCCTCCTCTTCGCACTCGTCCTCCAGAAACACACCACCCGCCCCGTCTTCCGCCCCCTCCTGCTGCTGCTGCTGCTGCTGCGGCGGCTCCTCCTCCGCGCTGTCCCCGCAGCGGCGCCCGCCCGCTCGACCATGGTGGTAGTGGTGGTGATGCTGATGGCGGCGCTCGCCCGCCGACTCATGCAGGCGCAGCAGCCCGCAGCGGCGCTCCGGCAGCAGCACCGCCTCGTCCACGTCATCATCCGCCGCCTCGCCCAGGTCGCCGCTGAGCAACAGGTCCACGTCATCGTCTGACGAGGAGCCGCCGCAGCAGCCGCTGCCACCGCCGCCCAGTAGGCCACGGTGGCCGGCGGGCTGGGAGGCGGCGGCGGCGGCGGCAGCACCCTGCTGTGCGCCGCCGTCCTGTCCATGGCCCCCCGCCGCGGCCAAGCTGCATGCCGCCGCAAAGGCACTAGCGAAGCGAGCCGCAGCTGCCACACGCGCCGAGGCCGGAGCCGCCGGCGAGCCGCTGCCGCCGCCGCCGCTGCGGTGGTGATGGTGGCGGCCGGCGCCGCCGCCCAAACGAACGCTGCAGCTTTTGGCAAGCACGCCCGCACCCGGCACCACCGCCGCTGCTACCACCGCCGCCGCTGCTGCCGCCGCTGCTTGCCGCTGGAGGTCGAAGCTAGACCGGCGCTTGGCGAGCGCCAGCGAGGACGTGCCGTAGGGTGTGCACTGTGTTACCAGCTCCAACGATGAGAAGGACTGGCTCTTGCTGCTGTAATACCGTGAAAGCCCGCCTGACCGGACCAGACCGCCGCCGCCACATCGGCGCTTCAGCGGTTTGGCCTTGACGCAGTCTATACTACTGGCTGCGTCATCTGAGGCGTCCGCGGACACCCACACCATCCCAGCACCACGCCACCAACTCCTGCCGCTGGTCTACGGTGGCCCGTTTGTGTGCCCCGTGTCGCTGGCTGGGGCTCAGTGCTTTACGTGTTAATATTGAAGCGATGTCGGTCGCTCAGACTGCGCAACTGCTCGCTTGAGACCGTCGCCGATACTCTGTACCGCTGTTCGCGGAATGGGTCGGCGGCGTGCTGACAGAGACCACCGGTCAGCACGTTCACGTCCCGCGCTCACGCACTCAATCTGCGGGCAGCATGTTTGTATCAGGCAGCGAAATGAGAACCTGCAGCGTGCTCGCGTGCGCCGACGTCGGCATGTCTTTACCGTCCCCATCGCGCCCCGCTACATATTGCAAACGATGAATATGGGCCAAATTTATGTCGCTGCGATCCGTACGCCCACAATGCACGCGCTGGGGTTTTCATAGAATTGCCCAACACAGTCGCGGCCCCCGTGCGAGACCTGTTCTCCCGAGTTCTTCAAGTACATAGCAGTTGCAAAATTGAAGCCGCGCGCCACGGACAAAGAGGGCGACGTGGCCGGGTGTCGACTGCCTTTTCTTCCAACGTGTCCGCTCGAGCCCCTCCCACAGGCGCCCCCACTAAAGCCAATGCATTGCTATATTCGTGCCAATACGCTAAGGTGGCCTACAGACTCGAACGTGGGCCGGAGACCCAGCGTCGCCCGAACCAAACTGACCTGCGAGAGCACCCTGAGGTCCTCTCCTGCGCAACGGCTCTTTGTTGCTCCTGCAAACAGCCTCCAATATTGATGGAGCTGGCTAGGTGGGCGCGAAATCCAGGGGAAGCGAAAGTGCTCCTTTTACGCTGTGGCAACTGAATACACCCAAGTGTCTTAATACAGGCTCATATAGCGCTGCTGCATATAGTTGCAGATGCGAATTTGTTTGTTGCAGCGAGTGGAGGCTGGTGAATTGCACAAGACGGCCGCAGACAGGTTTGATTGCGCAGTGCCACGCAAGGCGCCACGATGGAATGTCAGGCCCCAGCTCAGAAAGCGAAATGCCATATCCTTTATACTTTAATCACATAAGAATAGAAACACGGACACTGGGAGTTTGAACCCAAGAACCCAACGAGTCGCGGCAGAGCGACCGAGCGACCGACCCGCTCAAAGCCATCGGCACCGCAGTCAACCACTTCTGCAACCCGCTGCGCGCACTCACGTTGCGACTGGGTAAATTCTGTGGCAGCTTTAGTATATTCTCGTAGGGTAGGCAGTTCGTGGCGGGCGGGGGGACGCTTTTGGTGGTGTGCGTGTCAAAGCCCGTTGAGTACGTGGAAAGCCGCCTTAGCCGCATGATGCCGGGCTCTTGCTCTCCTCGGCCTCGCCTCTTGCTCCCAGCCTAAACGCAGACATCGCAACACCCCTCCCCTTATTGTGCACAGGCTTCCCTCGAGCTCCAGTCCTCAATCCTATTTGTCCGGAGGCTAACAGGATGGTCAATCCGTCTCGCATTTCGCATTCGCAATTTAGCGCATGTCCGTCTTGATGGCGTCCGCTTCAATACCAATCTGGGGGTCAATCTACGCTGCCCGCCCCGGATCCCCTTGAGAAAGATGCATGCACCCCTGGATGCATGCGAGTAGCGAAGTCCCTCATGGGTGAAAAGCGACCCACACCCACGACCAATAAGCAAGCTTAGAGGACGTAGTAGTGATATGACAGGCAAGGGTGGCTGCAAATGTTACGGAATACCCGACGTTACCGCTACTGTTGCTGTCAAACCGCGCTGCACTTTTGCTGCGTCCTCTTCGTGCTCCTGGTCGCCCGGCCAGACCACGCCATACAGACCTTGATACAGACTCCACGTCATGCTTGTGCGGGCGAGCATGTGAACGCGAACGGGCCGCAGCGCACCTGCGATGCAGTCCAGCGGGGTCCACGGGTGAGCTGCGGACACGTCAGCCCCCGGACCCCCTTCTCTGTTGCCTCGCCCATGCCGCACGCCGTACGACCGGGGATGAGCCATGCAGCTCACACGCTGCTCTTTCACTCGCCCGCTCCGGTGTCCGTACTTGATTACTGGTTTGTTTCGCTTCCTTTTTCGTTCCGTCCTAGGCCGCAGCCGCAGCCGCAGCCCCCAGTGCAGCCCATCCACCCCCAGCCCAGCACTGCGCAGCCTTGCCTCGCTAATTGCGCTTGCTTGCTTGCCCACCCGTTGCCTTGCCTCGCCTCCTTGTCTTCGTTTCCTCTTCCTTTTACGGTTCCTCCCCCTCTCTTGCCACGCATGTCGTGCTGGGCACCGGTGGCGCTGGCGATTTTCAGGTCACACCTCGGCCCGGTCACAACAGCCCGGCGCGCGCCCAGCCCAGCTGTCAGCACCGTACAGCTTACAACCCACTGGCGTGTCGGACCGGCTTTTGTCAGCGGTTACCGTCCCTCTGAGGTAATGTAATGTGCAATAGCTGGGCAGCACCAATGAGGAGGCTGAAGAGGGCGCTCCCAGCCCGCTAGAGGTGGCGAAGGCAGAGGCCGTCACAGGTTTTTGGAGGCGGCTGCACGAATTCGCAGGCCTAGGGCTACCGCGGAAGGGGTGGCGGGAAGTGGGCGTTGGGCACCCTTTACTAGCGGTGCAGGCTGGCCGCATCAGGGTACGCCAGCCTGGAGAGTAGCATGGCGGAGCTTGAGTAAAGGTGTGCAGCCGCTACTTGTGCGCTCGGACGGTTTGACGCAGCTCGCAACCGCTGGAACAAGCGGCTAGCAATGAGTTCTGTTCGGGCGGAGAGCGAGGGGATGCCCTTCTTTGCTTTCTAGGGCGGTTTTGAAAAGTTTTCAGCTTGTCGGTGGCTTTTTGCGTTTTCGCCGGCTTGGGAAATAGGTATTAGCTGAACGGTGGTGGGTGGACAGGCGATGGCTCCTGGGGGTTGATCAAGGTTTTCTCTTTCTTGCTGTGTGTGAGTGCTGTCTTGTGTGCGGGTGGTGCGAGCGAGCTGCCTTCCTTTTGTACGTCTGACTAATGGAGGCAGACGCATTGCGTTCACGGAGGTCAAGCGTCGTGTGCGTTTTTTCGACCGCCGTAGGCTTGGTTCGTGTGCGCCGCCGTTCAGGTTGTCGGCGCTCTCGCCAGTCCAAAGATGCTGGTAGGCTGCAGCGGCCGTGTGTTTCGGGCCCGGGTCAGAAGTCTCCCCACAGCTGTAACAAGGCCGACGAGGGGTGAGTAGGAGGGTCGGGACTCGGGACGCATGGCGTGTGTGTATTTGGATCCGAAGAGCTTGGACGCTTAGGCCCGCATGAAAAGGAGGCAACTGCGTATTTCAGTACATATGTTCATGTACGCGTCTGTGTGGGCGCATGCGTGGAGGTTTGCCTATGGGCGTGTGTGCGCGTGCAGTCCTGCACGTGCGCGCCCGTCCGGCCTGTCTGGCCTGTGCTGTGCATAAAGTGGATTTAAAGGTGAAAAGTGCTCGTGCTGTGATCCGGCCTGTGTCTTACATTTGGCCTCCCGCCGGAGGGGTATTTGAGGCGGAGCTCGGGCAAGGTCATTCATACCAGAAGCACTGTCGATACCAGACATACCGTACGCTCTGAGTACCCTGGCCAATCCCGACCTTGCTATCCCCTTGTAAATCATATGCTTGGCTTACCCGGCTCTGTGCCCCTTGCGCCCTTGTGCGCCAGCTCTCCACGGTTTCCCCTCGCGCCCTCAGTGTGCCAGTTTCCCCCGGTTGCCCCTCGCGCCCCCGTGCGCCAGCTCTCCCCCAGTTTCCCCTTGCGCCCCCGTGCGCCACAGCCCAGTGCCTAAGTCCAGCTAACCCCAGCTCGGCAGCGCGGCCCCTTCTCTCCTTCGGTCCTTCCCCCTCTCTCCTTCTCCCCCCCTGTCTCGAACGCAGGGTTTCCATCCCCTTGCGCATATCTTCTCCCGCTACCACCTCCTCGCTCTCTCTCCTTTGTGATAAACAAAAGGCCGGATTTAGGAGGTTCGTGTCAGCCGTTGACACGCAGGTGGATCCCGTGCTCGGTTACTCCCCAGCCCCGTAACGTCTTTCTGCTGACGCTTCCGCATCTCGATTACACTTACGCACAGTACTCTGCCACTCTATCTCTATACAGCTACCCTTTGCACTTGAATACTAAGGAGCACACTCAGACCGAGACCCCAACAGTGGACGCCGTGCTGCATGGACCTGTCACTCCGTCCCCACACGCGTGCCATGTGGTGTTACCCGATCATTAAGACGCCCCTCTGTCGCCCATCTGTGCCCCTGACCCCGGGTCACCAAGCGTCACCGCCGCGAATCCGCCCCAAACTTACATCATAACGTACTTCGTAACATGAAAGGCCCATAGGATGCGAGACGAGCCCGAAATCCGAGCGAGCGACAAACATGATATAATTAGCTCCTACATTTCGCCCGCGATTTCTTCCCGCAATCCCTCCAATTTTAACCTTGCAATTTAATACCGCATACAAATTACAAGGGAGCCAAAGTCGCGAGCGACGCCGAAGTAACCGCGACCTGCTGGATCCAAGCTCGCTCGCCCAAACTTCACATCACAGACGTCTTACACCGGGGTCTGGACAGACCCCGGCTTTAAGGAGCTCCTCTGTCACCAAGTGCGCCCAAAAACCGACCCTGGGTCGCGAAGCATTGTAGCCCCAAAACGCCGTCCGATTCCTCCCAAAGTAATGCCTTTGAGCACTCTGTAACAACATATGGGTATACCTCGCAATTTACAGCGTAAATCGACCTCGGCGACGAGTTCCCACTTCCCACCCGGCCAAATTCCAAGCAACCGCCGAAGTTACAGACTCAAGAGTTTGCACCCCAATCTCCCCCGCGCCCTCGTGCCTCAAATTCAAATTCTTGATAAGCTTCATATTTTCCTACATTAATACAATTTATTACGGCAGCAAAAGCTTCATCGCCGGCGAAGTCCGCGACCGACCAGGATCCAAACTCAAACATCACAGACTCCTTTTCAGCGGCGCCGCCAGGCCCGCCTTTATGAATGCGGGTTTACAAGAAGGGGACAGTGTGAACACTGTCTCGGGCACATGTGGCCAACCGCCACCCTGCTGGGCTGCCCACCCGACTCACAGCTGCGTAGGCATGTCGAAGCTAAGCGAGACGCCCGCCAGAGCCACACCAGACACAGCATCACAGTACTCGCGGCTCATGAATGCACCATTTTGGCGGCAGTACCCACGCAAAACAAGGCGCGACAAGCCAGAGGCCTGCCGGCATCCCCAGTAAACGCAAGCACCACTCATTTTCTCGTCTGCAAAGTCGTGGCCAGGAGGCCATCGTCCAGGAAAGTCTGTACCAACTCAAATCCAAGCCGAGCGGGGAACAAGCCAAACCACCAACACACCACAAAGCCCCACCACGGGCACGTCGCCCGCCACACGCCCTACCAACGAACGAACTCAACCCTTTATGAATGCGGGTTTACAAGAAGGGGACAGTGTGAACACTGTCTCGGGCACATGAGTGCTGGTTACAAGAAGGGGACAGTGTGAACACTGCCTCGGGCACAGGTGGCCAACCGCCACCCTGCTTGGCTGCCCACCCGACTCACAGCTGCGTAGGCGTGTCGAAGCTAAGCTAAACGCCCGCCAGAGCCACACCAGACACAGCATCACAAGACACGCGGCTCATAAGGCACCGCTACGCGAAGACCAAGTCGGAAACGTCAAGGCAGCACACCGTCAAGCCAGCACAGTAGGCCCGAGGCCAGCTGCACGCCGCACGCCCCTCAAGGAGAAGGGGGCGGAGAAGCAGCGTCATACGGCAACACCACGTCAATGCGGTCGCCAGCCCCCCGCGACAGGAACACGTGCCCGGAGGGGACAGCATCCCAGCCACTAGGGCGCACGCCCAAGCTAGCAAACGCCTGCAACCGTCCCCAGAAATCAGCCACCACCTCCAGTCCAATAGCTAAAACACGGCGAGAAGGGAGCGGGGCCTCAGCAGGCAACCCTTGGCCGGCCATCACAACCCGCTGACGCCCCATGTCCATAGCAGACAACGCAGCCAGACACACCACATCCCAGAACGGCGGCGCCAGACCCGGCGGCGGCCGCACCAGCCACAAGGCAGCCCGAGTAAACACGCCTAGCGAGTCTTCGGGAAGCGCCCCCATCGCCATACCCATGGACTCACGCAGGCCACGGGCGACCACACAGTCCCAGTAATAATGCCGCCGATCCCCAAACGTCATATCCGCGCCACATGCCTGGCACACGTGGACGACACCGCCGGCACGTTCGCGGGCCCGCATGGGGAACGCCCAACACGCATCGGCAGCGACACGCCACAAGGCCTCTTTGTGCCGATTCTCCCACTTAAGGTTCCACAACCGTAACAGCACAGCAGCAAACGCACCCGCAGCCAGCACACAGTCAGAGTCAGTCACATCGGGGTCGAAAGCAGCAGCCACATACGTACGATGTTTGGCACGTAGCTGCGCCAGGGGCGCCGCGAGTTGCATGAGTGTACCAGCTTTCACCGTATACTCCAGCACCAGGAGGGGCGGGCCGCCGGCCTGGGCCCACCCCAACCCCCTGGCCAGCTCCCGCACGGACGCAGCTTGGTCCGGCGCCGTAACCCGACCGCTGCGGGGCGCCCGCGCCGCCCGCGCCGCTGCCGCCCAGCCCTCCGGCAGGAGGGCCATGGCGGCGGCGACACGTGCGGCCGCGGCCTGGGCCGACGGCGGCCCCTTAAGCGGGACCGGTAGCGGCCGGCGGGGCCCCCACTGGAGCACCTTGCGCCACACACCTGCCAAGTAAAGTTTCTCGCACTCTGCATGTATACGGGTGCCGTAAGCACCACGCTCATAAGCATCTCGCACTTCTTGCAACGCGCCATCAATGGCCACCAGCTCCCCAACGCACCGCAAGTTGGGGAGTGCCAGCAAATCAGGGAATGCCGCATCAAGAGTCCTAGCCCCATCACGCAGCGCCGGGTTACCCCACAGAGGTACATTGTACACCCAGGGCCCCGGTGCCGGGGGCGCCACCAAGGTAACAGCAGGCAACTTGGAGATTGCCTTCAGCACACGCTTGAATGGCGGGGAGGCGGGAGTCACCGGAGTATCAAGCACACGCGTACCGTCACCCCCACAGAGCAAACAAAGCACAGTAGCACCCGCGTGCCGCTGGCGCAGCCACGCCGCCACGACAGCGGTCCACGGCGGCACAAACGGCAGCAGCTCACACGCCCCCAACACACACCGAACTGCCAAGCCCGCGTGCCGCGCCTGCACATGAGCCGCCAGGGGCAGGAGCCCCGCACCCCCACACGCCGGCGGCAGCTGCATAACCTCCAAGGACATACCGGGCAGGCGCTTGGTGGCCCGGGCGTCATACTGCGCAGGCGACATGCGCCGGTCCACCACCGCCGCCACCCGCTTCAGCAAGTCCTCAACCAAGCGTTTAGGCTTAGGAAACCCCGCAAACTCCAGATGATACAACACTTTGCCCAAGGCATACGCCGACACCGCGGCCGCACGCCCAAACATGGACACGGGCATGCGCGCTACGTTACCAAGCACACTCAAAACCCCATCAAAAGCCACAGGTGGCACGGGAGTGCTCCAGTCGCCAAACCGGACCCCAAGGGACTTGGCGGCCTGCACCACTTGCAGGCCGGGCGGCAGCGCCGGTCCCGCGACCGTGCCTCCCTGCCCATTCCCCGACCCAACCACCAACAGTTCAACTTTACTCATGTTCAACCGCTGTCCAGACGCACGACGAAACACGTCCATATCTGCCAGGAAGCCGGGCACCGCCTGCAGCCCAGCCAACAGCGGCGCGCAATCATCCGCATACTGCGACGCCAGCACCGACGCCAAATCAGCCAGCACACCATGCCCCCGGTGCCGCAGCCACGACAACAGGGCCTGCGCGACCGCCAGGTAGAGCAGTGGGGCCAGGGGGCACCCCTGCCGCACCCCTGCGGCCAGCGGCACCCACCCCGACACGCGCCCGTTGACCAGTGCCGCTCCGCGCGTGTCCGTCAACAAGCGCGACACCCACGTCAGGAAGCCAGCCCCCACACCAAGCCGCTGCAGGCAGGCGAGGAGGAATGAGCGGTCGACCGTGTCATACGCTTTGTAAAAGTCCAAAAACGCCGCCACACCCGGGGCACGCCCGGCGGCTTTCAACAACCCAGGAGTAAGTTGCAGCAGGAGAACATTACCAGCAATGCGGCGGTCGGCCAGGAACGCAGTTTGTTCAGGGTCAATGATGCGGCCAAACACAGGTTGCAGCCGACTACACAGCACACGGGCAAGCGTGCGATAATCAGTGTCAGTTAAAGTAATGGGGCGGCAGTTGGAGGGCTCAGACGCATCACCCCCCTTATAGAAAAACGTCCACACACCATCTAACAGCCCATCAGGCACCCCAACCCCCTCTCCCACCGCCGTGAAGACCTCCGCCAACGCGGGCGCAAACTCAGCGGCATAATGCTGGTACAGCTCTACCGGGATGCCGTCCGGGCCAGGCGACCGGCCAGGCGGCGCCGCCATGAGGGCAGCACGGACCTCGGCCACCGTAACAGCCGCGCACCCAAGCCGCTCTGCCTCCGCCGCCGTACACTGCCTCCCACACTGCTGCAGCGCACCCAGCACTTGGTCCCGGGCAGCCGAGTCGGGCGGGGGTGCAGCGCTGACATCACGCCAGTAGTGCGCCATCACCTTGCCCATGGTCGCAGAGTCCGTGGTGACACGCCCGTCCGGCTGTTTCAAGCGCGCAATGGCGCACGGGCCGCCAGCTGGCCGCAGCATGCGTGTGAGGAGCGGGCACGGCCGCTCCCCCCCGCGCAGCCAGTCATGGCGCGTACGGCGGGCTGCGCCAGCGGCCGCTCCCACGGCGGCGGCGGCGGCGGCGCATCGCGCCGCCACAGCCACCGGTGCGGCCGCCGGGACGTCCCCACCCTCTTCCACTGCGGCCACGGCCGCTGCCTCCGCCGCCAGGGCGGCCGCTTCCTGCTGGCTAGCTTCCACGCGCCGCCGCACAGCTTCACGGCTAAAACGAGTGGCTGACGTAGCGGCCGCCTTCTTCAGAGCCGGCCACCACACCAGCAGGTCCACTGCGGTAGCAGGCCGCGCCGCGACGGCGGCACGCAGCCACCGGCCGTACGCCGCGTCCAGGTCCTTGAAGTCCAAGAAGCCCAGTCGTGCTTTCGGCAGCCCCCGAGGGGCCGGGAGGGCCCCCGGGGACGCTGCCAACGACATTGTGACAAGCCGGTGGTCAGCCGGCGCGCCGGGGGCCACGCCACACTCCACGACTTGCGATGCAAGGCCGGCGCTGCACAACACCCGGTCGAGGCGCGCACCCCCCTTTGGGTGAAGGAAGGTGCACACACGACGCGCTGGGTGCCGCTGCCGCATGACATCAATCATGCCCGGGCACGCGACCGCCAAGGCAGCCGCGGACGCCCGATCCCCACTGCGGGGCACGCCCGTCACTGTATCAAGCGCCACGTCGTCCACAAAGTTGAAGTCCGCCGCCAGCATATGAGTGCCGTCGCCACCAGACGCCGACGGCCCCACCCACTCACGAATGAACGCTTGCTGGTCGGGGCCGTCCAGCGGGAAGTACGCGGCCGTAAGGACGAAGGAGTGGCCGCCCCATCGCAGGGGCAGACTGACGCCACGGCCAGCCCACCGCTCCCCAGCGACAGCGACAGCTGCAGCGCCGCCAGGGATGGATACAGCGCCACTGTGGAGGAGGGCTGACCGCACCAGAATAGCAGTGCCGCCGGTGACCCGGCGACCATCAGGCTTAGAAGCAGGCGACCAGAAAGCAGTCCACTCACGTACACGCAGCCGCTGGGCGGCTGCACGCAAATCAGTCGTCACGAGATCAATGGCAGATGAAAGGACGTGCGTTTCTTGCAGGCACACGACGTCCAGTTGCTGCCGCTCCCAGCACCGGAGCAGGGCGTGCAGGCGCGGGCAGCCCAGGTCCCGGACCTGGCTGCGCAGGCCGCGCACGTTGTGGGTCCCTACCCGCAGCGGCCGCGGACCGACAGCCGGCAGCTTAGGCCGCCGCATTACCTCAGCGCCCCGGCCGGGGCACCTGGGCTGGCGGCGGCAGGCTGCACACCAGCGCCACCGTGCACACTGCCGCCACTGCCAGCGTCGCCACTGCCGCCGCCACCGCCAGGGGTGCGGCCGCCACCGCCGCCACCGCCGGGGCTACCGCCACAACCGCCGCCGCTGTGGCCGCTACCCGCGGGCAGCTCGGCGCCCGGCACCACCACCGCCACCGCGGCACCGGCCGCAGCGGGCGCCGGCGCCCCACCGGCAGCCGCCGCGGCCGCCCCGCCGGCAGCCGCCGCGGCCGCCCCGCCGGCAGCCGCCGTGGCCGCGCCGCCCGCAGCCACCACAGCCGCAGCGGTCGCAGCCGCCGCGGCCGTGGCCGCAGCCGCCTCTGCAGCCGCGGCCTCGGCCGCGGCCGCCGCAGCCGCCGCAGCGAGCTTGGCGGCCTCCTCCTTCTCACGAATAGCGGCGTCCAGCAGCTCGTTGTCGGCCGCCGCCTTGGCAGCCGCCGCTGCCGCCGTCGCCGCCTCCTCACGCTTCCGATTCGCCAGCATCTGGGCCTTGGTGGCAAGGCGCCGGGCGCCCTCCGCGGCCTCCGCTGCAGCCGCCGCAGACGGGTCCATCACCTCGTCCGGGTCGTCGCCACCACCGACACCGTCCTCGCGCCCCAGGGTAGCCAGCAGGGCGAACGCATTGTCACCCACACCCGCGCCCGCCCCCCGGCCCGAACCCGGCGGCAGGGCCGCCGCTGCCGCCGTCTTCTCGGCCGCCGCCTTCGCAGCCGCCTCCGTCTCAGCGGCCGCCGTCGCAGCCGCGTCCTTCGCGGCCGCCGCCTTCGCAGCCGCCTCCTTCGCAGCCGCCGCCTTCGCAGCCGCCGCCTTCTCAGCCGCCGCCTGCGCAGCCGCCTCCTTCGCAGCCGCCGCCGCCACAGCCGCCTCCTGCTCAGCCGCCGCTTTCGCAGCTGCCGCCGCTGCAGCCGCCACGGCCGCCGCCGCCGAGAGCGGCACGACCCGGCCGCCGACGAGCTGGCTCCACGAACCGCCAGCCCCCGCGCCACCGGCTGCACCCGGCCCGCCAGGCCGAGGCGCATCTGGCTCGGCCGGCGGTGCCGGCATGCGGCTCTGCCGCGGACCACGCGTCAAAAACGCCTGGTACCGGTCATAGTCCGCCGGCTCAAAGAGCAGCTGCATCTCCCCAAGGCGCACACGGAAAGCATTCCCGGCACCAGGCAGCTGCGCCGACGCAGGCACTTTCACCAGCGCGCAGTCAAGCTGCTCCACCACCACCTCCGGGAAGCGGGTGTCCATGTACACCTCGACAACCTCGGCGGGGACCCCACCCAAGCAGCGCTGCATCTCCACCATCATCAGGCCGGGCTCCCGGGCCAGCCCAGCCTCCAGTCCCGACACCTTCAGCCAGCGGGACCCTCCCCGCACCCGCATGCGCTTCACCGGGTCCCACGCCACCCAGCGCAGCGCAGGCACCCCGCGTGCCGCGGGCACTTCCACAGCGCCGTTGTCGTCCAGCATCGCCAGCAGCGCGGGGAAGAGGGCCTGGTCCATGGTCAGGTCGACTTGCAGGCAGGTGCCCGCCGAGTCAAGGTGCACCGGCAGCCCCTTCGTCCGGCCCGGCGGCCCGACCTGCGCCAGGGCCGCCGCGGCCTTGAGCTTGGGGAACAGGTGCCCAAGGAGGCCACCAGCCAAATGCTCACGGTTCCTAGCCAAATGTTCGTGCGAGCCGGCGCCCGGCGGAATACTGGTGCGCATGGTGGCCGTCACCATGCGCGACTTCTTCCGCATCCATTGCTGCGTTGCGTCAGCTAGTTCTAAGGTAGCTACTTGCACGACGTCGCCGCGCTTAAAGCGCGACAAGGCCATGCTCGCTATAAGAAACTAAGTCAAACCAGGGCAAGAGTCAGAACCAGGGCAGAACCAATTCAGAACCGATGTAGTTGCTTATGCTGCCCTATGTATAGACAAGATGGACAACTTGACCGACCCTGGGTCAAAACCGCGCACGAATTCTTAATAGCGCGTTTCGCGGGCGCCGAGCAAGTGCAATCGAAAGGCCGCGTTGCACAGGCGCCAAAAGTCGCGCTGGTGTCGCGCATAATCGAGTCTGTGACAAATTCATTTGCTGCAGCGATTACAATTGCAAGCAATTTCGCGTGGAGCGGCCTTTCGGCCAACCTGGGT
This sequence comes from Chlamydomonas schloesseri, assembly GCA_016834595.1. NCBI lineage: Eukaryota > Viridiplantae > Chlorophyta > Chlorophyceae > Chlamydomonadales > Chlamydomonadaceae > Chlamydomonas > Chlamydomonas schloesseri. The sequence continues at coordinate 1,814,038 of JAEHOD010000002.1, forward strand.
TTTGCTATCAACTTTAATATGCAAGCGCTATCAAATAGCATTGTGGGTTTTCAAAGGACAGTAAAATTTTCACAGAGCGGTTACTGAAAATGGACCGCGACTTCACAGCCAACATCCCGAGCGAGCATGCGCATGCTAGGAACCCCGGCCCACTTCCCACGAGGTCCACGACCTCTTCCCACCCTTTCTTTATCATTTTTAGAGAGCGACTACTGAGAGTTGATCGCGACATCGCAACATCGCAACATCCAGTGCATACCACGAATCCCGGCCCACTCCAACTCCCTCCCGGTCCATACATACCCTCCCTCTGCATAGACCTCGTCCCCAGCCTCGTCCCACCCTTTCCAGACCGAGAAGCAGCACACTCAATAGGCCAGATCATTGGGCCCTCCATTCACACACGTAAAAAGTTTTAAATCTTGGTGGTGTACACCTTGTGTGTGGTGGTGGTTTTGCTTGCCACACGCATGCGACCTGTCGCTGCTAAAAAGACTGAGGAGGCGTCGTGCGAAGCTTAATAGCTCTAGCGTGGAGCGTGCACAGAGTATAGTAAATAGTCGAACACAGTCCCCAAGTTGGGAACAGACTCCCTGCGAGATGTCTGGAGGCCGAATCATAACCCTCGACGTTCATCCGGGCTCGCCCCGTTTGAACTCTCGTGTTCTCCACTCGTGGACGCCCCGCCCACTCACGCTTACCGACATGTACTAGAATGCGATACGCTTCCCACAGTACGGAGCCCTGCTTCTGCCTGCACTTCTGCCCGACTCAGTGTACATCCTAAAAGCCCAGCAGGTGCCATTGGGGTTTGAACCTTCGCTTGTCATGTAATTCGCACGCACGCTGTGCGCGGCGCTCAGCAATCGCACAGGCTAGGGCGCCGCGTTCTAAAAGGGTGGCGGCCTTCCTACATCCATCACTTGTGTGTTACAGCTGCGGGGAGACTCCGTGACTCGATCCATTTCGTGACTCTGCGTGACTTCTGTAGCAGCACGAGCCCATAAGCTCCAGTGGGACAAGGGCAGTGAAGGCCCTCACCAGCACGATAGTGCCATAATTCGCACTGCAGGCTGTGCACCAGTGGGGAGGGGCTGTGGGCAGTTCGATCAGGGTTCGACGGCGTGTAGGCGTTACGCCCCTGCCCGCGCGGCCAACCAGCCCCGGACACGTCGGGTCGAGCGCCCCGGCTACATCGAGGTCGACAGGATTCAACATGCCGCGACCTCACGGCAACTTTGACATGTCGAGCCCCCAGCAGGGCCGCGTGCGGCGGCCAGGTTGCAGCATGCGACGCGCGAAACTGGTCAGCACTTGGCCAGTGCGCAACGCGCGCAATCCCAGACCATGTGTTATTTTGTTATATGTATCGAAAGATAGTTGGTAAGGCCACTTTCGGCGGCGCGGTTCCCAACTTAAAGCCCACTTCCGCCGTCTCGAAAAAGCGCCGCGTCCAACGCAGACGCCGATAACGCGCACATGGGACACCTTGACAAGGTACCCGATGTAATATTCAAACCTCGAAGACGGAGCCGCGCCGAGTTCATGCAGCTCGGGTTGGCTGTACTCTTTCCGGAATGAGGCCTCATTCCGAAGCCCGCCCGTCAAATAGCAGCATCCCCGCCCTGTACTCCGTCATACAAATCGACACACTCAAATTAAAACAAACAACCAGAAACCAAAAGCCTGCCTGTGGTAGCAGGGACATTCGATTGCCCCCGCAACATTTGCAACTCCGACTCCGCCTGCGTCTTTCTATCGAATTAGTGTCTGAGGCTAGATTGCAGGATGGCGCTGGGTCTGCTTGCGGAGCTGCGTTCGGCTCAGGCCGTGGCATGTGCCACTCGTCGCGGTAGTGCTCACCCTGCGCCTGTGGCGCCGGTCCAGCTGCCCCGTCACACGCGCCACTTCTTCAACCTGTCACATAGCGCCTCGTCGTCGCAGCCTGTGCGCGGTAAGATTCCGTTGAGGTATGCCGCATTCTTCTTTTCGGAGCGCGATTCTAAACGCGTTATGCACGGCTCCACGCAGGCTCGACCATTCGTGTGGCGGCAGCCGCAACCGATGCTGTTCCGCACTGGAAGCTAGCTCTTGAGGAGCTGGGTGAGTGGCGCTCGCTAGTCGTGCGGCGCGTAACAAAATGTAGCCGTAGTTTTACCCACTTGCCGCATGCGTTTTCGGTATTCAACATTTTGTTGATCCTGTTAGATCCTAGAATCTTTGCAGAATGCTGCATTTGCTGCGCTAACGCCCTTCGAATGCAGCTGCTGCCACGTTCCGCCTGGGAGCTTTCCCCGCCTTATTCTGCACTTGACCCCACACTCCACAGCAAAAGGGGTCACCCTAGGCTCCGGTTGCCTTGCCCAGCGTTCCTCGAAATGACTTCTACTGTGCCACGATGGTGTACACACTGCCCCCTCCTCGTGGATTTGCAACCATACCCAGCGCTCACACACCCTGTTTTGAAATCAGGTTTTGACACCCGTATGTTCCCTGCCCATGCGTGTTGTCTTCTGCAGACAAGCCCAAGGAGGGCGGCCGCAAGATCCTGATCGCGCAAGTGGCGCCCGCGGTGCGCGTTGCCATCAGCGAGGCCTTCGGTTTAGCCCCCGGTGCCATCTCGCCCGGCAAGCTCGCCGCCGGCCTGCGCGCCCTCGGCTTCGATCAGGTGCGCGCGCAGGCCTTCAACCCACGCCATACCCCTTTTACTCCAGGAAGGATGGCCTGGACCCCGAATACCCCACCCATGCCTCCAGCACGCTTTGAATTTTATTTCCCCTTCCGCACCTCCTACCGTGCTGCTATCCCCTCCCAACCCAGGTGTTTGACACTCTGTTCGCGGCCGACTTGACAATCATGGAAGAGGGCACGGAGCTTCTGCACCGCCTCAAGGAACACCTGGAGCAGCACCCGCACTCGGACGAGCCGCTGCCCATGTTTACAAGCTGCTGCCCAGGTACTTTTGAGGCGTGGTGGCGCCCGGTTGCAGCCCGGTCTGTTGCATTTGTAAGACGCGGTTGCTTCCGGCGCGTCACTGTCAGTTTCACCTTCATCCCCGCATCTCACTTGCCACGCTGTCCCGCAGGATGGATCGGAATGATGGAGAAGTCATAGTGAGTAGCATAACCACATGGAGCATGCCTGCATCTGCATTTGTGCATGCTTGACCACCTAACTGCTCATGTCTCATCCCGTCCTGCCCCTGCCGTGAGCCCGCGCCTGCCGCCAACCCCTTTCCCGCCCCCCGCCCGCCCTGACACAGCCCCGAGCTCATCCCCTTTGTGAGCTCCTGCAAGAGCCCCCAAATGATGATGGGCGCCATGGTCAAGACCTACCTGTCAGAGAAGCAGGGCATCCCCGCCAAGGACATTGTCATGGTGTCCGTCATGCCCTGGTGAGGCCCCGCCCGCCCCGCCCCGCCTCGCCGATCTCCCGCTTCCGTGACCTGGGGGCCGTTTGTGGGTTGTGCCAGTGGGCAACATGTATGGCACGCATTGTCTATGCAATTGCAAGCCGGTGCAGCCGGCGGCAGCGTGTCCTGAATCGTCCCGACCCGCCTGCCTTCGCTGCCGCGAACCCCCCTGTTTCTCTCTCGCTCCCGCCATCACAGCGTGCGCAAGCAGGGCGAGGCGGACCGCGAGTGGTTCTGCGTGAGCGAGCCCGGCGTGCGGGATGTTGACCACGTAATCACCACCGCTGAGCTGGGCAACATCTTCAAGGTGAGGCAAGGCGCGCAGTATGTTTGGCGGAACGAGTGATGGGAACGCAAGGGTTCAAGGCCTGTAGCGGCGAGGGGTGCTCGAGGGGGAAAGTGATAGGCCTGGTGGTGATAGGTTGGCCTGCGCACCTCGGCGAACGTGTTTTTGCATTCGCCACCGGCACTGCGCCACGCACAGGAGCGCGGCATCAACCTGCCCGAGCTGCCCGAGAGCGACTGGGACCAGCCGCTAGGCCTAGGATCCGGCGCGGGCGTGCTGTTCGGCACCACCGGCGGCGTCATGGAGGCGGCGCTGCGCACGGTAGGAAGAGTGGACACGGCTGGCTGCGCGAAACCACCAGTATTACTGCCTGCCTGCGCTTTTGCCGGCACCCGTCGCCCTGGCCGCGTTCAATCTAGCCAACCCCACCACGCCTGCCGCCAACCCCCGCCCGGCATGCTGCATCGCGATCACCGTCGCCGCAGGCCTACGAGATCGTGACCAAGGAGCCGCTGCCGCGCCTCAACCTGAGCGAGGTGCGCGGCATGGACGGCATAAAGGAGGCGCAGGTGACGCTGGTGCCGGCCGAAGGCTCCAAGTTTGCCGAGCTGGTGGCGGCGCGCCTGGCGCACAAGGCCGAGGCCGAGGCGGCGGCGCAGGCGGCGGCGGCCACCGAGGCCGCCGTCAAGCCGGCCATCGTGTACGATGGCGGTCAGGGCTTCTCCACGGACGACGGCAAAGGCGGCCTCACGCTGCGGGTGCGTAGTGGAGTGCGGGGAGGGGCGGGGCGGGGGTTGGGTGAGCGCATGCCCCTGATGATGTAGTGATAATTGCGAATGTGACGGGGTGCTGTGTGGTTTCAAGGGTCCGGTCAGGGACAGCTCACTGTGAGCAAGTTGCTGACGAGCGCCTTATGTCGTCGTGCGCCATGGGCTGACGGGCCTGCAGGTGGCGGTGGCGAACGGCCTGGGCAACGCCAAGAAGCTGATCGGCAAGATGGTGTCGGGCGAGGCCAAGTACGACTTCGTGGAGATTATGGCCTGCCCCGCGGGCTGTGTGGGCGGCGGCGGCCAGCCACGCTCCACCGACAAGCAGATCACGCAGAAGCGCCAGGCGGCACTGTACGATCTGGATGAGCGTGAGTGCAGGGCAGGCGGGCGGAGGGAGGGAGGGGGAGGGAGGTGCAGCTGGGCGTGGGCATTTCCTAAGCGTACACTGGCACGGCGCGTTTTGCGTTTCCAGCCTGCTGACGGCCTTCTTCCCCTCGCCATACCCACAGGCACCACGCTCCGCCGCAGCCACGAGAACGAGGCGGTCAACCAGCTGTACAAGGAGTTCCTTGGCGAGCCGCTGTCGCACAAGGCCCACGAGCTGCTGCACACCCACTACGTGCCCGGCGGCGCCGAGGCTGATGCTTAGATTGGCATTGTATGTGATTAAAGGGCGCGACCGGTACAGATCGAGTGGCGCGACAACAGTGGCGAAAATTTGGATGCACTTCGCTCGTCGTAATGTATCTGGGAGCGGCTGGCGCCAGCTGCAGCAGCGGCCGGAGACAGAGCCGGGAGAGCGGCGGTGCCGGAGCACTGGGGGCTCGAGAGCGGACGCTGGGGTGGCGGTTAAGTACGTGGCGCGGATGCTGCAAGAATAAGAATGCAATTCTTGCGCGTGCTGGCGTACACGGTGCATAGTCAGGGGTGCTGTTTTACAATAGTGATCGTCGTGGTCTGGCTCGGAGTTCAAGGACACATACTGGGGATGCATGGACGGAAGAGACGGAAGGATAAATTACGGTTTGGCACGGCTTCGATAAAAGATACAGAACAACCATCTCGAGTGAAGCGTAGCACAGCGCGCATTCCTCGCGCGCATGTGCGTGTGCCTAACTACCTGTGTTCAACAACGGCGGTATTCGTCGCACAGTGTGTGATTATGTCACTGGTTTTGTGCATGTCATGGTGGTGGCGAGCTGCTGCATTCATTCAAGGTTGGGTGAAAAGGGGGCTCGCCACCTGTGCATGTGCGGCGTGGTGATGGCGCATTGCGCACAAGCACGTCTGCCATGCGCATGAGGGGCGGTGCAACCACCATTCTATTAACCCCCGAGTCTTAAATAAAGTGACCTCGAAAGTGGAGTGCCCGGACAACCAGTGTGTATGTGTGTGTGTGTGTGTGTTTATGAGCTGATGAGCAACTGGTGAGGATGGCCTTCAACTTCTCGACCGCTGGCAAGTGCATAGACCAGAATTCACTACGTTGATGGCCATCATTCCATGTAATGCCTATTACCTGCATTCTAGCTCTGTGTCATCACAAAGCACAGCCTGGTGCAGCGGGCCATGAACATCAGGCCACGTGTGTGCTCCTCCTCAGGGGAGGGCTTCGGGTAGCAGGCAACACTGGGCAACAGGGTGGCAGGCAGTCGCAACCAGACGCACTTGCCGGAAGGTGTTTCATCGGAACGCTTTTTGCTGTACAATCCGCGACTGCGATTGCCATGAGGTTGCCTGACAGGATTTCCTTTCACGGTGCACGCATGTTAAATGTCTGATAACGGCAGCGATGGCGCGGGCGAGCCGGGCCAAGCCGTGAATCCTTCCTTCGCATTGCCGCCGCATGCGGTCTCATCCCGTGGCCAATTCAGCTTGCTTCTTATGTGCTTTGTTGCTAAATTTCAACAAAATTGCATCTCCCACACACGCTCGTCTCACGCTTGCCCGCAACAACAGCCGGAACTTTGTCAAGTTTGTTAGGCCTATCTCCAGTCTTGAATTCCAATTAGAAGAGAACCAAACAATTAGATTATCATTACGAGCGTTGACACCGTAGTCGATTCCGCGCAACTAGAGCAATCGAGGTCTTTCAGCTTGAAAGCGCCCGCGACCGGACTCACACTCCGACAGGAGCTTTCAGAGTATGGCTCTGAACAGCAGCGCTATGTCGCGCCGGCAGGCGATGACCGGGGCCCCGGCTATGGCCCCCTTCCGACACGCGGGGTGGGTGCCGGTTCGCCTATGAGACGTCGGAGTGCTTATGCGAGACGGAAAGATGTCGACAGTGCTAATTGCGAGGTTCTGGGCTCCGTGTCTTGACCGAAGCTTGTGAATTATTCGATCCCAGGCGGCATAGTCTCTCAGCCGCCTCGCACAAGGTGCTCGGAACTCTGCTATCAAGCAAAGCATTTCCTTAACGACGCGCTTGTCGTCATCAGGTTCTAGCCGCGCGTAATCAAAACAGCATTGGGTGTTGCGTGACAATGTCCGCTCACCTGGAGAACCCTTGACCACACCCACTCCTCCGCAGGCTTTTCCCGCGCGTCCGGCTCTGCGCCAACCGCCGGGCGGCGCACGTGGCTCCCAAGGCCGTGGGTAACAACAACGGGCCTATCACACTCCAAAGCGCCACCGGCGAGCAGGGCCTGGACACGCTCTTCCTCTCCGACATCTCCCTCGTGGGCCAGCGCACGCCCCTGCTGCTGGGCTTCTTCAACTACTTTGAGCGCCACCTGCCGCATGTCGGCTTCTTTGAGCCCATCGCCGCGGAGGCGCTGGCATCGTCGGAGCTGCGCATCGACCGCCACGTTGAGCTGTGAGTGCGGGGGGCGGGGGCTGAGGAGCGGTCAGGTTGCGACGGCACTGCTAAGCCAGGGTGTGAGAGGAACCATGGCGTTGTGAGGGCCCCGCTATGCAGTACGTGTGGGGGGTGGGGCTGTGAGGACGCCATCATGGCGCCGCCATCGTTAATGTTCCCTTGTCTTGCGTGCCGTTGTGCTGTGTCGCGTCATCTCGCCAAAATGCCAACCACGGCCCTTTTCTTCTTTTACTCCGTCCCAACCTGTTCCCGCCTATCCCCACTGCCTGGCTGCCCGGCTCCCTCCCTGCCCTGCTGTTGGGCGTCCGGGCCGCCGGCCTGCAGTGTGTACAAGGTGTTCAACCTCAAGGGCGACGTGCGCGCCATGACCGGAGTGCAGGACGCCGAGGCGGCGCGGGTGGGTCGCCAGGGGGTGCTGCGTGGCTGCCCAGCTGCCCGCCGCCCTCCGCCCGCTGGCAAATTTTGATGGCGTCACTGCCATGCCATGCCATGCCATGCCATGCCTGCCGCAACGCACTGCATGACTGCCGCTGAGCAGCGGCAGCGCGCGCCCGCGCAAGCACCATCGCCTTGCCTTGCTCCACATGCCGCCGCCGCCACATGCACCAGCTACCCACCCAGTAGCAGACGCACGCCCACACAATTGCGACCGTGTCGGTACAGCGATACAGCCCGCCGCTGCTGGCCACCGCTCGTGGCTGCCGTGTGATGCAGATGATCGCCAACGGGCAGCACAGCGAGCTGCTGGACAAGATCTACAGCCAGTACGCGGCCTACAAGGAGGGGCAGGACCTGGTGATCGTGGAGGGGCCGGGGCCGCTCATGGGCGGCACGGAGCTGGACGCGCAGGTGGGCCGGGAGATGGGGGGTGCGGGTGGGGGTAGTTGATTCCAAGCCCAAGTGAAAAGACCCGAAGACCCAGAACCCGAGCCCTCCCACAGAGCAAGGAGGGGTTGATGGAGGGCGGTGGAGCGGAGAACGAGGATTGCATTGACCAAGCAGCTGTGCGTGTGCCGGCGCAAGCAAAAAGTGTCGACGTTGGGAACTCCGTCATGCGGCACGGACATGCAGCCTGACATGCAGCGATGGCCGGCTCCGGCCCGCCCCCTCCACACCGCACGCCCTCCCACCTGCATCCCCCCCCCGTTGGAATCAACTGCCCACCTGGTCGCCCCTCCCCGCTATCTTTCAGATCGCTGCTGCGCTGAACGCGCCCGTGCTTATGACCATGACCGGCCAGCCCAACGCCACCGTGGCCGACTACTACAACCGCGCGGTGAGACCTCGCAGCCTGGCAGCCTGGCAGCGGTGCCAGCAGTGGTGCCTGCACTTGTGTGTGTGCCAGCCTCACCTTGGCGTCTTACCAGTCCCTCCCACCCACCCATTGCCTTGCGCCGCCCACTCCCCTCCCTCCCCTCCTCCCCTACCTACCCCTTGCAACCTCCCACCCAGATGGTGAAGCGGCAGGTGTTCCTGGACCACCACGTGGAGGTGCTGGGCCTGGTCATGAACGGGGTGAGGGAAGGAGGGGCGGAGGGAGGGGCGGAGGGAGGGAGGGAGGGAGGGAGGGGCGGAGCGGGTTGGAGGGAGGGAGGGAGGGAGGGAGGGGCGGAGCGGGTTGGGGGGAGGGAGGGGCGGAGCGGGTTGGGGGGATGGGTCGGCGGCGGAATGGACAGAAGCGAATGTGGAGGGAGGACGTCATGAGAAGTCGAACTCGTGGATTGGGCTGGGGGCGAGTGTTGGTTGAAAGAGGGGGTGTAAGAGCGGGGGAGAAGGATAGCGGGGGCGGAAAGCAGGCGTGGGGGTGTGGGAGCGCGGAGCAACAACGGATTGCATGGGATGCGCTTGATGGTCTTGGGGCGGGGCCCCGTGGCGCGCAAGGTGGTGGTGGGCGCGGGCTCGGGCGCAGGGGAGAGGTGCGGTAGCTGCACACGGCTGGGTCACACACTCCTGGTGCAGCCAATGTCATGACAGCCTGACTCGCCGCTTCACCTCTCGCCCCGCCAACTCTTTCCCCCTCCTCCTATCCTCCTCCTCCTCATTCTTCCCCGCACCCAACAGCTGCCGCGCCAGTCGCACGCCATCCTGTCCAGCCAGCTGCGTGAGAAGTTCTCGGCGGCGGGGCTGCCCTTCGCCGGCGCCATCCCCACCGACGTCATGCTGCGCAACGTGCGGTGAGTGATGGGTGGCGGGCGCCAGGAGCGGGGTGGGTAACAACAGGAGCAGCAGTGACTGGGCCGTGGCAGCTAGGGGCTGGCACAACATGTGTGGTCACAGGACGGGCATGCAGTAACCCTTCCTACTCCCCATCACCCTCCTACCCGCCCGCACCATCTCCACCCACGTTTTTGGGTTGCAATGGTCGCTTTGGTTTCTGGAATGAACTACCCCACCCACCCACCCACCGCACTGCCGCCTCACTGCCGCCTCACTGCCGCTTTACTGCCTCCGCCGCTGCAGCCTGGACGAGGTACAGACCGCCATGGGCGCGCAGCGGCTGTACGGCGACAGCCTGCTGACGGACGTGGAGTTTGACGACGTGGTGGTGGCCAGCCAGCGCCTGGAGGAGCTGCTGGAGATACTGGCGGAGCGGCCCATGGGCAGGTGCCTGGGTGGGGGCACGGGGGCAGATTGGGGGGCAGGGGGCCAGGCGGGTTGGGGAGCAGGGGGTGGGTGGGTGGGGTGGACACGACAAGACCCGGGAACCGCCGGGTGTATGGTAATGTGTGTGTGTGGCTTCATGTATTCGGGTTAAGAAGGGTAGGTGGCGAAGGTTGGGCTGTTTGGGGGAAGCGGGTTGGTTTATGTAGGGACCCTAACCCAAGGCAACCCAAGGCAACCCAAACGCGCGAACTCGAAGCAAAATGGGCAAGCCGACCCAAACCCAACTCAACCACCCACTCAAGCCCAACCCACCCAAACCCAACCCAACCCACCCGCCATCATCAGGCCGCTGGTGGTCACCTCTGCCGACCGCCTGGACATCGTGCTGGGGCTGCTGGCGGCGCAGCTGTCCGTGTCCGGCCCCGGCGTGGCCGGCATCCTGCTGACGCAGGCGGGCTCGGCGCGCTCCGGCCGCAACTACGCGCGCGACACCATCGACCGCATATTCGCCGGCCTCAGCAGCAGCGGCCTGTACAAGGGCAGCCTGCTGCCGGTGAGGAGGAGGGGGGGAGCGGCAGTCGGGCGGGGGGGGGGTGGCAGTGGGGCATTCACGCGGCCGGTTTGCCCGGGAGCGCAAGGGGGAGGGGGGGATAGTCCATTCCAAACCCAAAGGAAAAGGCCAAAACCCCAAACCCGAGCCAGCCCAGGGGGTTGGCGGAACTGGTATCCTCAGGTTATTATCATCCGCAGCATCGCCAGCTCCGTGCCTCCGTGCCAACCCTTCCGCCGCTTGCTGCCTCTTTATCGCTGTCGGCTGCCGCACCTCCAACACCTTCCCGCCCGCTCGTCACTACCGTACGATCGCATGATCACCGCGCACCCCTCCTGGGTCAACATTAATTTTTGCACCGCGCACCCCTGTTTTGGTATTGCTTTGGGGCCGCGCACCCCCCTACTAAGCTTTTCTGCAAGGCCGTACAGCCATTGAACTGCGCGGTGAGGGCAGGCAAGCAGAGCATCATGTAGGCACTGCAATGGCACGTCAGTTGCCACCGCAGCCCCGCACTCCTTCGAGCTACCGTACGCCCCAGCCAGCACGCAACCGCCAGTCTCAGCAACCGGAACTAGAGGGATAACGTCAGAACCGGCCATCCACACGCCCCCTCATGGGTATTTCCGTTGCACCGCGCACCCCCCCTGAAGACTTTTGTGGCAGGACCGCGCACTCCACCCCCGAGAGTGCGCGGTATTCCAACTTTTTGGGTCAAGACTTTATTTACATGCGCGGTGATCGTGCTCTGGTACGGTATACCCTCATCGATATACCCCCCCTTCCCGCCCCACCCTTTCCCACCCCCCGGTTTAGCTTGGGCTGGTATTTACAACCCCCCACCCCACCCCACCCGCCGCAGGTGCTCGTGACGGACATGCCGCTGCGCGACGCCATCAAGAAGCTGGACAACCTGGACGCAGCCATCCTGCCCTCCTCCACCCGCAAGATCAGCCAGTGCAAGGTGCGGGATGGGGGGGATTTGAGTGATGGGGTTGGGGGATGGGGGTTGGGTACACGGGGTTGGGTGAAACGGGTGAAGAGGGGCGCGAAGGGGCAGGCAGGCATCCGGAGGTCAGGCGGGTGAGGAGGAAATGGAGCTACGCGCTTGCCGCAGCACACTAACCCGTCTAAGCACTAACACTCCTCCTACGCGTGCTCCTTTTATGGTTCTGCGTTTTTGGGTTGCAATGGTCGCTTTTGTTCCTGGAATGAGCTTTCCCCCCCACCCATCCCACCGGCACCACCGCCGCCCCCGCAGCGGCTGTTCGAGCAGTACGTGGACGCCAACGCGGTGGTGGCGGGGCTGCAGTCCATGGTGCGCCCCAACCGCATGACGCCCAAGATGTTCATGCACACGCTCAAGTCCATGTGCCAGTGAGTCCTCGTGGGGTGGGTGGTCCTCCTGGCGGCTGCGTGTGTGTTGGGGGTGGTGGGGTCGTGGTGGCGGCTGCATGCTTGGGGGGATATGGGGTAGTATGCATAGCAGGCGCTGCAGAGGGCACGGACCCAACGCCAACGCCTCGCACATCACGCCGCCACCGCAATACCACCGCCATCTCCACGTAGTCTCGTCCTCCCAACCCTCCTTCCTGTCCTAACCCAATCCTCCTGCTTTCTCCCCCTCCGCTCCTCCTCCCTATCCGCCTGCAGCGCCACGCCCCAGCACATCGTGCTGCCCGAGTCGGAGGACAAGCGCGTGCTGGCGGCGGCGGCGGACGTGGTGCAGCGCGGCCTGGCCAAGATCACGCTGCTGGGAGACCCCACCACCATCCTGGTGAGGGATGAGGGGGAGGGTAGTTCATTCCAGAAACCAAAAGCGAAACGACCAAGAGAACCCAAACCAGCCAGCCCAACCCAGAGCGCGGAGGTGGTGCTGTGGATCTCGGGCGCCCTTGACCTCAAATCTTCAGTCTTGTCGTCGGTGTTGTCGGTAGTCATGGATGGCACCCAGGCTCGCGCGCGTACAGACCCACCCCGTTAGCTAATTTGCGCGATTCAATCGCGGTACTCACCTGCTTGATACCAGAGCAGTGCCGGCGCCGTGATGTGAGCGCCGGCCACGGAGGCGTACATGCGGGAGGGTTGCAGGGCAGTGTTGCGTAAGTAAAGCTCAAGAGCGGGATGAGACTAAATGTAAGTCTAAAGCCTAAAGCCTAAACTAGCGCGCGCGAGCCCGGGTGGAAAGAGGGCTGGCCGGAACGCCAGCCGGGCCTATAAGGGAGCCGTGTCGGCGTTACTTACGAGGGGGAGGGGAGCGCGAGGAGCTGGCGATGGCACGGCCCTGGGCACGGCTCCACTTGCCTTGTAGGCAAGGCTCTGATTGGTTGTATGCCTGCTGGATCCGGTGCGGCCCCGCCGCTTCCTACCACCCGCCCAACCCCGCTCCCTCCTCGCCTCCTCTCCCCCCCCTTTGCACGCCACCCGCAGGCGGAGGCTGCCAAGCTGGGCCTGGACCTGTCCGGGTGCACCATCCACAATCCCGCAGTGAGTGTGCCGTGTGCCGGCAGGCTAGCAGCGCGGGGGGTGGGGCGGGGCTGGGCGGGGTGGGGCGGGGTGGGGCGGGCCAAGGACAAACCCACCCGCACACCCGCACAACCACACGCCCGCACACCCACATATCCCCAAACACCCATACAGACGTCCGACCGCTTCGACAAGTACGTGGACATGCTGGTGGAGGCGCGCAAGAAGAAGGGCATGACGCGCGAGGTGGCGGCGGACACGCTGCACGGTGAGGTGGGGGGGCGGGAGAGGGAGAGAGGGAGCAGGTGGAGGTGGAGGTGGAGAGGGGTAACTGGGGGAGGCGACGGTGCAGCGACAGGCAATTGGAAGCGGGTGGGGTAGTTTTTATACATGTACCATAGCCACCATTGCAACCTAAAAGCACGGGGGGGGGGGTACACGCATCAGAGTTAGAAGAAGGCGTAGCCAGGTACACAGGTACAGTAGTCATGCGGGGGGGAAGGGCGGAGTCAGACATGTGTGGCCTGGGTGGTGGCATGGCAAGGTACCGGTGTGCGGTGCCTTCTTCCGCTGTCCGCGTGCACAGGCGCACTTGTGACAGGGCTCTTCGAGCTCACAACACACGCACACGGCACACCTAATCATTACCACCACCTGCCTGTCTGTCTGTCTGCCTGCCGCACCTGTCACAACTGACGCGCCTGCCGCACCCGCCGCGCCTGCTGCACCTCCGCCACCCCACCCGCCCAGGCGACGTGAACTTCTTCGCCACCATGATGATCGTTGCGGGCGACGCCGACGGCATGGTGTCGGGCGCCGTGCACACCACCGCCTCCACCGTGCGGCCCGCGCTGCAGGTGGGTGGGTGCGGCCTGTGAGGGTTGTTCAGCGCAGGGGGTGGGAGGGCTGGATGCGGGGATGCAGTGGGGCAGTTGCGGGCGGCAGGCTGTGGGAGTGCAGGCCGTGTGTTAGCGGCGGGAAGGGTCGCAAACTTGCCCTGCTTCACGCCACATGGCATAGCTGCCCGCTACAGCATCTGGGCCACTAGACACCTGACGTTGTATTGCCGCCACACCGCCTGCGCTGCCACCACGTGTGCGACCCGCCCAGGTGCTCAAGAGCCCCGACACGCCGCTGGTGTCGTCCGTGTTCATCATGTGCCTGCCCGACCGCGTGGTGGTGTACGGCGACTGCGCCGTCAACGTCAACCCTTCGGCCGCCGACCTGGCGCAGGTGGGGGCCGGCTGGCTGGCTGGCTGGCTGGCTGGGCGCGCAACTGCACCTGCATCGGCACCTGCACCGGCATGTGCACGTGTGTGTGTAGGCGCCTGTGTAGACTGCAACGGCTGCAAGCTGTAGAACACCCACCCCACCCATTTGGGCGGGTATTTACAAACCCCGAACATCCAACCCCTTGCAAAGAAGTAGTGGTAAGAGCTGTGCCAACACAGCCCTAACGGCCTGCCCTCCCTCCCTCCCTCGCTCCCCACCCGACCGGACCCGACCCCTACCCTACCTGGCGCGGCTGCTCGTAGATCGCCATCACCTCCAACGACACCGCCGCCGCCTTTGGCATCGAGCCGCGTGTGGCCATGCTGAGCTACTCCACCCTGGGCTCCGGCTCCGGCCCCGATGTGCGTTGGACTTGACTTGATGTGTGGGGAAGGGCTAGGTGGTTGCGAACGTGCGGGCTTGGACACGGCCGGGGCTGCTGGGCGTCACGACGGCCAGAGCGGCAGCCGTCGGCTGCGTGGGCGGTGCAGACACGGCCTGAATCGTTGTGTTGCCACCCCGCCCTCCCTGTGCCGCTTCATTTGTTCCCTGCTTGTTCCTGGTTGCCGTGCCTCTTGTCTTGTCTCCCCCTTGCCCTTGGCCATCATCCCACCTGGACCACCCCACCCCGCCCTCCGCCCATGCACGGACAGGTCCAGAAGGTGAGCGAGGCGGTGGCGCTGGTGAAGCAGCGCCGCCCCGACATCAAGGTGGAGGGCCCCATCCAGTACGACGCCGCCATTGACCCTAAGGTGCGTGCTGTGTCCGGCGGGTGTGCCCGGCGTGTCCAAATGCACGCGTGTGGCCTTCTTGCCCATTGCACGGAAGCGCCCGGCAAGAGAGTGTGTGCGGCTCGTCCTGGGGACAACCGCGAGTATGTTTGCGACGTACGTGTGGACATGGAAGTGTGTATATTGCGTTTGTTGCGCTGCCCCTCACCGTTCTTCACTGACCCGCGATGCGCTGCCCTGACAGGTGGCGGCGGTCAAGGTGCACGGCCTGAGCGAGGTGGCGGGCAAGGCCACGGTGTTCATCTTCCCCGACCTAAACACCGGTGCGTGGGGCGGGGCGGGGCGGGGCGTGTGCCGCATGCGCGGTCACGCACTGCCTGTGGCCTGTGTGTGTGGGCGCTCCTTCAGCGGCTGCGTCGCGCCAAGCGTTATCTATCCCTGCTCTGCGCGTGCATTGACCTCCTCGGTCCTGGTGAAGAAGAAACAACCCGCTCCCTCGGCCCCTCGTTCCCCCCCGCCAAAACAGGCAACAACACCTACAAGGCAGTGCAGCAGTCCACTGGCGCCATCGCCATGGGCCCCGTCATGCAGGTGGGTGGGTGGGTGGGTGGGTGGGTGGGTGGGTGGGTGGGTGGGTGGTTTATTCCAGAAACCAAAGCGACCATTGCAACCCAAAAACCGTCAGGTGGCGGCCGGCCCGTTTGTCCACTTTATCTCGCCCACACCCTCTCCCACACATCGTGTTTACTTCTTCACACCTCACGCCCCCCCCCAAACCCGCCACCTCCCGCTCCTCGCCGTCATGCGCATGCAGGGCCTTCTCAAGCCCGTGAACGACCTGTCCCGCGGCTGCACCGTGCCCGACATCATCAACACCATCTGCGTAACCTCCATCCAGGCCGCCCGCATGTCCTCCGCCGCCCGCTCCGAGGCGGCCAAGGCCGCCGTGGCCGCCGCCTAGGCGCCCCGCGCAAGGCAGTAAAGTAGCTGTACTGCAGCAGGCAAGGGCTGCAGAATCAGCGCAGGCTGAAGTAGCGGCGGAGGCTGCCGCCGGCCGCCGCAGGGCGCCGCCACGGTCGTGCAGGGCGGCGTACCGAATGCGGCGCACGCTCTGCCCGCTGTTGGCTGCACAAGCCAGGTGCACGGGGCGCGCCGGCGGCACCAGCGCCGGCGACGCGGGACGGGGCTGGAGGCAGCACGGCGCGCGGCGGTTGTTTGACGTGGTTGGAGGTGAGGACGGTGGGGTTCAGATTAGGCGACGCTTGCTTGGGCGTGCGCCGGCGTGCGCAGTGACCTGTGTGGCGGTAGCGGCATACCGTAACTTGCAATGCAGCTGACTAGCTCTTGAGATATTCACTTGACTGGTTTTTTCTCCTGGCACTTTCCGGGGCGTGTTTGGAACTTGGCGGCGGGCGTTTGCGGTATGGTAGGTGGTTTGGATTCTGCAATGGCTGCATGGTCCCCGGGTAGGGGACTCTCGACAGGGAACATGGTGCCGGCGAAGTAGGGCAGTGGCTTGCAGCGGCGCTGGTGTCGCGGGTTGCAGCACGATAGGATTGAGTGGCTAGCGCAAGAAGAAATAAGCGCCCTTGGGCGGCCACGACCGGCCCTGCGGATGTGTCTGCATTATTTTTTGTTCATGGGGCTGGGGCGGGCGTGGCACGCGCGGGCATCCCCGCAGCTGCTGGCCGCTGGCGGGCTTGGAGGCTCAGTATAGAGGGGAGATATGTACTTGTATGGTATAAAACCACCAAGTCTGGGACTGCACATATGGATTCGAAGAGTAGAGCGTGCGTGGACGCGGGAGGGTACATACGGGGAGCAGGGGACGGGGAGCGTGTGTTTGTCGGGCGGGCAGCACATGAGGGCACTTAATTGTGGTGGCACCGCCTCTGTAAAGTACACACATGCCTCCTTTTGACACTGGAAACTGAACAGGTTGAAAGTTGACAGCCGCCGAAGATCAGGGCTGCAGGGGGCTGGCACGACACTAGCGGGAAATTGGTGTTGCACGGAGGAGGGTGTCGGCGCCGGAAGTGGCGGGAACCTTGTGCATCGAAGGGCTGCATGCACGAGTCGCCGGGACGCAGAAGGCCCCAAATGCGGGCTGTCACAATTATGTCCAATATCGAAATTGAAGACGCACTCCTATACTTACTTATCAAAGCATCGCCTGTGTCGGAGCAGGCCGCGCGCAAGAACTACGCGTTTGCGACGCCTGAAATTGCAGCAACACCCAGCCCCGACACCGCGGCGTGGAATTAAATTTTGTATACCAAAGACATATAGTTGCCCTAGGATGCTGGCCGGCAAGGTGCCTGTCGGGTCGGCGGTGCCTCCGCGCAACACCGCTGCTTCCGGCAGCAAGGGGTCAAAGGTTCTCGTGGTGAATGCCGGAAGTTCCAGCATTAAGTTTAAAATCTTTACCGCGGAGACGCTTTCGCCGGGCGCCGCTGGCCTGTTTGACAGAATCGGTAAGGGGGTCGACATGCGGGGGGCGCTTGGGCATGCGCAGTGGCCTGTCCGCGCGCAAGTCAAGCTGGCGTCTCCTTGAGCCTCCTGAGTCATCACGTACGCGTATTATTCTCCAGCTTTCACTGAAGGCAGCATGCATCAACAGCTGGGGAACCTGGCCGCAGGTGACACGGCCAACTGCGTGCTGAAGGCCAGCGTGCCCGAGGATGGCGGCAAGCCCAAGAAGTTCGAGAAGAAGATCCCCGCCAAGGACCACCTTACAGCGATGCAGGATATCATGAGTTTCATTGATGAGAACGTGTCCAGCACCTTTGCGAGCGAGGTCTGTGCGGTCGGCCACCGCATCGTGCACGGGCTGGACATCTCGCAGCCCAAGCTGCTCACGCCCGACGTGATCAGTTGCATCCAAGACGCATCCGTGTTCGCGCCGCTGCACAACCCGCCCCACCTGCAAGGCATATACGCCGCGCAGAAGGTGTTCGGGCCCAGCGTGCCGCAGGTAGGGGGCCCTGCGCGGCGGGTGGTGGGCGGTGGTGATATGGGGAGCAGGCGGTGTCGCTGGAAGCCGAGCGGGGGGCTGGGGCACTGGGCTGGGGGTTAGTTCAATCCATTTCCAATGCGACCACGTCAACCCAAGACCCACATCAGGCAGCAGTTGGAAAGATTCATCCGGACCTGGGCGAACCCTCCTATGGTTTACTTGCTCTGCCGCGGCCACAAACTCTGACACAACTTACCAACTACGGCACCCTCGCTTGACCGCACGCTGGCACCGCATGCCACCGCACCGCGCAGGTGGCTGTGTTCGACACGGCCTTCCACCAGACCATGCCCCCCGAATCGTACGTGTACGGCCTGCCGTACGACATGTACGAGAACCACAAGATCCGGCGGTACGGCTTTCACGGCACCAGCCACAAGTACCTGGTGGAGCAGGCGGCGGGTGAGCGGGCGGCGGGGCGGGGCAGGGCCGTGGTGGCAGGTGGGAGAGAGGCCGGTGGGCCGGCGGGAATGTGGGCCCAGCAGACGATGCGTGTACTTGAGGGTGGGTGTCAGGAAAGGCAGAAGCCGGTTCGAGATATACGCTGCGATGGCTTGCCTCACACTTGGCCCCCCCTACACACACACACACACACACACACACACACACACACACACACACACACACACACACACACATGGCCCGCCCACCCGCAGCCATGCTGGGCAAGGATGTGTCGCAGACCAACGTAATCACCTGCCACCTGGGTGAGTAGGGAGGTGGGCGGAGAGCAGGTGACTGGGTTCACTGCCTGGGTTATTCGGGTTCAATGTTGTCCATCAGCCCAGGGCTAGTCCACAGTCCTGTCGGAGAGCCTCCCAGTACCCCGTTCCAAACAAGCCCCCACCCAACCTCCGCCCGGCTTGGTGCTGCAGGCAACGGCAGCAGCGTGGCGGCTGTGCGCGGCGGGCAGTGCGTGGACACCAGCATGGGCATGACGCCGCTGGAGGGGTGAGGGAGGAGGGAGGGAGGGAGGGAGGGAGGGAGGGAGGGAGGGAGGGAGGGAGGGAGGGAGGGAGGGAGGGAGGGAGGGAGAGAGGGAGGGAGGGAGGGAGGGAGGGAGGGAGGAGCGGGCAGGAAGGAGGGCGGGTTCGAGAAAAAGGAGGGAAGGAGGGCTGGGCAACGGCTTAGGGCGAGTGGCGGTGCCACTCGCACGGCAGTAAGACCCTCCCCCCCTTCCGTCCGCATGGATGGCTACCCCCCCCCCGGGACCTCAGGGAGCTGGTGGGGCCTGAACCTTGACCTGTGTGCAAGGGACTAGGCTCACCACCTGCCCTGCCCCCCTCACCTGCCCTGCCCCCCTCACCTGCCCTGCCCCTTTCCCCCCACCAGGCTGCTGATGGGCACGCGCTGCGGCGACATCGACCCGGCGGTGGTGCTGTACATCCAGAACCAGCTGGGGCTCAGCGCCACCGTGAGCGGGGCGGGGTGGAGGGAATGGTGGTGCGTGGGTTACGGAGGTGTAGAGGCGTGGAGGGCAAGGAAGTGGTGGCGGCGGATGTGAGGTGGTGGAGTTTGGAGCAGCGATGGTCGAGGGGAAGGGTGTGGGGGACCGGCTCGTCAGCAGGACCGGAAGGGTCTGCAAGGTGACGCCCAGATGGCTTGTGGCCTGTGAGCTCGGGGAGCACATGGCTGCACCGCAACCAAGCCATGTTGTGTGTGTCCCAACAGGAAACGGACACGCTGCTGAACAAGAAGTCAGGTGGGTGGGTGGGTGGGTGGGTGGGTGGGTGGGTGGGTGGGTGGGTGGGAGGGTGGTAGTTCATTCCAGAAACCAAAAGCGGTGGGTGACAGGCCGCGGCACCAGCAGCGCAGTGTGCAGTCTTCGTGGACCTGCAAACCCACCTTTGGCACGCACGGTGACGGGGCGCCCTCAGGACAGCTCCCCGCCTCCTGGCCTCACCTTGACACGCACGGCACCTCATCGCACGTCCACGCCCCGTGCCTCCTGCACCCGCCCCGCAACCCGCACCCACCCACCTGCGCCACCCCCCCCACCCCCAACGCCCCCCGTTTCGCTTTTGGTTTCTGGAATGAACTACCCCCCCCCCCACACACACACACACCCTCCACCCACCCACACCCACACAGGCCTGCTGGGCCTGACCGGCTCCAACGACCTGCGCACCGTGATCGAGGGTGCGGGCAAGGGCGAGGCCCGCTCGCAGCTGGGGCTGGACATGTTCGTGCGGCGTGTGCGCAAGTACATCGGGGCCTACATGGCGGTGCTGGACGGGCAGGTGGGTGGGCGGGGGAAGGGGGAAGGGTAGACAGGGGGCGGGGGAGGAAGGGGGCTAGTTCATTCCAGAACCCAAAGCTGGTGGTGGTGGTGGTGGAGGTGGCGGGGGTTGGAGGCAGGGTGGGGAGGCGACTCCCGCTGAACATAAACGCGCCTCCCTGCTGTGCCCACTCCCGCTGCGCCAGTGCCGCCTGAATCCATCAGTAACCCTTGCGCCCCCCCCCCGCCGCCGCCGCCGCCGCCGGGCTCTCCCCTCCCCCATCCCTGTCAGGTTGACGCGGTGGTGTTCTCTGCGGGCATCGGCGAGAACAGCGCCCTGGTGCGCGGCCTCATCTGCGAGCGCATGCAGGTACGGCGGGCGTGGGTGCGGGGGCCGGGGGGCCAGGGGGCTGCCAGTGCATTCCAATTCCCAATGCAACCATGTGGGAGGAGGGGGCACCCCATCACCCCGCATGGACTGCGGTGCCACTTTGGCTGCGGTGCCTTTTCTGACCAAAATGACCGACCCAGCCACCCACACACGCACTCACCCACCCAGCCACCCACACACACACCGCCACCACCGCTCACGCCTCCAGGCGCTGGGCATCAGTGTGGACAAGGACGCCAACGCCGCGGCCGTGGGCGGCAAGCAGGTGGGGGGGGGCAGGCGGCGCGCGGGTCCGGTCCCGGGCGGTCCGGGGCTCTCGCGCGCCTGACGTTGCGGTTGCTTGTGAGCGGGGGGCTTGTGAGAGGGCTACGAGCAAAGGGGACGCAGTCCGAATCGGTCCGTCGGGTACCGAATCGACCAGGGGGGTGGAGGCGGCGGAGGACAGTGCGCTTCTGGCGGCCAATACGGAACCCCCGCGTGTGTGCGTGCGCCCGCATATGGCTGCACGTGCTGTGGGCTCATCGCGCTCGCGCGCACCCCCACGCCCACACCCACGCCGCCGACGCAGGCCGACATCTCGGGCCCGGGCGCGCGCATCCGCACGCTGGTCATCCCCACCGACGAGGAGCTGTCCATCGCGCAGCAGACCCTGCAGGTGCGGGGCAGTGTGGGACCGTGGGCTGTGGGACTGTGGGATGGTGTGTGTGTATGTGGGGGTTTAGTTCCCTCTGCAACCCAAATGGGGTGGGGGAAGTAGCCATCCCTGGGACGGTATGGGGGGGAGCAAGGTTGAGCGAAACATGGTAAAGCAGGCAGGGGAGCAGCGTGCATGTGTGGGGGTGTGTGCAGGTATCGGAAAGGCTGTCGCAGGCCAAGGCGCCGTGGGGAAGGGTCAGGATAGACACAGGTGACATCTTGTCTTCTTGCAAGACCGCTGAAAGCTTTGATGTGCTGGCCTCGGCCCTGTCCCGCGTTCATTGCTGTCCTGCACACAGTTGGTGCGCGGCGCGGCGCTGGCCGCATGAGTCTCGGGGCTGTGGGATGGCCCGATCGTGGTGGGTTGCCTGGTGCCGCACGGTGCTGATGGATTGCAGAGCTCCGGCGGCGGCGGGAGCATTGCTCGCAGCGGCTCCGCGGTGTAAGGACGGCTGGCCGGGAGCTAGCTGAATGCCTGCCTGGGGCGGCGCCTGCCTGGGGTGATAGCCATCCATGGGTGGTCTTGTGTCAAAAAAAGGGCAGGGGGGCTGGCAACGATTGGGAACTGTGACGCACAGCATCAGAGCCGGGTGGGTGGGATGGAAGACGCAGCGTGCGGCAGCGGCGGGAGTGGGCGGTTGAGGGACACCAGGCTTGGGGCGCGCGTGTGGTTGCACCGGCAGGCGCAGATGAATGAAGAAGCATGAGCTTGGTGGACTCAGGAGCACGTGCACTGTACCTCCAAGTCCAATTGACTCAGAGACGAATGATTGCGTAACCACCAGAGGAAAATGAACAGGACTTGTGGTGCCAGCGGCATTGAAGCTTATCATTGGCGCCAATTGCTGTGGTTCGGGGTCAGGACGTGTGCGTGGCGTGGACTACGCGTGCCAAGCATGTGACGCACAGGACTGCGGTTGCTGGCGCATTGCCAGCCCGGTGGGTGCAATGATGACTATTCTTAAAGCTTGCGCGTCGCATGAAGGTGAAGGCTGTGCAGCTGTGGAGAAAGGATGACACCGGTAGCGGGAGGAGTGAGTCAGTGAGTGAAGGCCGAACTTGAAGGTGCAGCGCAAAGCATTAGTTGCGCCACTTGGGGGCTGAGCCCGGCGGCACATGCTCATCTCGATCAAGTCGGAGAAACTATTTGCATGCGTGCGTGTAAGAGTGCATGCCGCGTGCACCAGACCAGATGCCGCTGGGTATCACCATCAGCGTGGTGAGGGCCACCCGTCGACGGGCCTATTGGCACACCGAGCCACCCTAACCGCACACGGGGAACATGCCCCAACCGTCATAGGTCGCAGATAAAGACCCCGAGCCCTGATTGCTTGCATACAATGGCAGCGTCGCCATATAATGCAGTACGTGCATTGAAACAGCGGCGGGTGCGCTTTCCCAATTCGCCCGCCTTCACCACCGGTCCTATCTTCAGAGGAGGCCGCTTTGCGGTAACTTCTGTGGTATTTTACTTCATCATATATATCGCTATTCACTGCAGCATGGATACATTGTCCGAGCGCAGCTAGGTTGCGGGGGACGGCCTGCAAACAGGCGCCGTGACAGGTGCAACCAGAGGCAAGCAAAGTCCGTGCTCGCGCAGCCCGACTTCAACATATATTTGGTTGCCTTAAAGATAACCACGGCAGGTTTCCAAACTACCGCACTGTGTCTTTCCGGCCTTTCAGAGGCCAACGCAGTCTGCGGGAGCTCCCGATTCGCGGCTGTCACTTCTTTCGAAAGATTTTGTGACTGATATTCTCTGAACCATAACTTCAAGGCCACAAGTCCAAGGTCTCGGCAGTCATTGAGGCTGCCCGAAGGTAGAAGACAGGTAGGCAGCCCCCGAGCCCACGCCCGTGGCTCTGAATGCCGTGGTATACAAATTCCATGCGCAAACGTCATCGCCCTGGTTCCTGACTACTCGTTGTGCTTGCCGCCCGCCATCTGCGCCATGCCTCGCAGCGCGTCCAGGACGATGGACTGGCGGAACGCACCCGACGCACCAGGCACGCACCGCTGGCGAGCACAAGCCGCATTCAGCCTGCTGAAGCGGCGTCACGCACGGGTGGCGTTGCGGCTGCTCTTGCTGCTCAGCTGCTTGGCGTGTGGTCCGGGCCTGTCGGTAGCAAGTGCAGGCGATTCCGCTGCCTCGGTCACGACCTCCGCGGCAGCCTCCTCCAGCGATGCCGCAGGATCATTGGGTCGCAGCGGCTCCATGTCCGCTGGCGCCGCGTGCGAGGTGGTTGAGGTGGTGGATCTTCTGAGCGCCCATGTGCCTGGGCGGCAGGGCCACCGCAGGGTGTGCAGCGGCGCCGGTGCCGAGGGCGCTGGCAGCAGCAGCAGCGACGAGGAGGAGGCAGGCCTGGCAGCCACTGCCACCGCTGGGAGCGACAACAGGCGGCCGCTGGAGGAGCAGCGGCGGTGGCTGCAGGCGACGGGGTCGTGTTCGGGCTTCACGGCTTGCCCCTCAGCCACCACCGCAGCGCAGGTTCGGCCCCCATCCGTGTGTGTGACAGGGGCAGGGGTGTGCACTCTCGGACGTACCGGTGACCTCCAAAAAGGGAGGGGTTATCACTTGCAAACTAGGCCCACGGCGCTCCGCCAGCGGTCCACGTACAGACACCAATCACAGAAGAGCATGTGTGCATTGGCACCTACCTAACGCGTGCCGCGGATTGATTGCTTAATTGCATCTCGTCCGCACGCAGATGCTACTCGGGGCCGCGGGCGGCGGCGCCACGCCGGACGTGGTGGTTAGCAATGCCGCGTTCACGCAGGGGGTATGCGAGGGCGGCACGGCCGCGGGCGGCGGGCGGCGGCAGTGGGGGCTGATTACCAACACCAGCTGGGCCACAGGGCACGTGATGAAGCCCTGGTTCCCGCGGGGTGCGTGACGTGAGGGCCGCGCGCGCAGGGGCGACGGAGCCTTGGGTTCACTGCCTAATACCGCCGGTAGTGGATAATATGCACGGTACAGGAGGCGGGCGGTGCAGCGAGCGCGGACGCAAGGGGCCCGCGGCATATCTGCGGGGTCTCCGAACTTGCCCTAGTTGACAGCGGCGTGTGGCATTGCCAGCCGGGTTGCGCCACGCGCCCTCCTGCCTGTACACGACTTCTGAGCCCCGTGTGTACGTACGTGCCTACCCCGCAGGCGCCGTGGTGCTCAGCTCGGGCGCGGCGTCCGCCGCCGCCTGCAACTTCAACTCGCTGGGCAGCTACAGCGTGGTGGCGGGCGGCGGCGGCGACCCCGAGCTGGATGCGCTGGCGCCCGCCGGGCAGATGTCGTACGACGCCGCGGTGCTGGAGTTTGACGTCACGCCGCGCAAGTGCGTGGGCCAGGTCATGGCAGTAGTTCACGTCGCCTTCCGTATGAGCTTATAACTTCATTTAGAACGTGTTTTTGGAAGTGGGGAGGACATGGGCGTGGCATGGGGCTCAAGTGGCACTGTGGCTGCTCTGAGGCTTTAGCAGCAGCACGGGAGATGCGCTGGCAAGCGACACCCGCCGGGCCGACACACACGCCGTACGCTGTATATACAACTGCGGCACCGGTGTTTGCAGGTCTGGACTGCTGACCTTGCGCTATGTGTTCGGCAGTGACGAGTACACGGAATGGGTGAGTAGCTACTGTACGGCTGAGCACACCGTGTAGCTGGGGCAAGCACGGGACCGACTGCTTGCTGCCGCAGGGGTTCCAGCACCCGTACGCATGCCATACCGGTGGCCAATGCGCACGCCGTCTAATCATGCGCACGCACGTAGTCCGCCTGCGGCCCCCAAAGGCCGCCCAGCCAACCTCCTTCCCATCTCCTCCTCGCTCTCTCTCTGCTCTGCCTCCTCGACCTCCTCCTCCTCGACCTCGCGCAGGTGGGCGCGCCCTTCAACGACGTGTTCGGGGTGCTGGTGTCGCCGCTGGTGGCCGGGCAGCTGCAGCAGCAGCAAGGCAGCGCGGGCGCGGCCGGCCGGCAGACGGCGCTGGTGCGCGGCAGCAGCGCGCAGCCGGTGAGGGGCCGGTTGTGAGGGGGGTGGATGGGCCGACTGCTGGGCATTGCTGCTGGGGTGGCTAAGCAACTCCTCCTCGCACGTCTTGAGCCGCGCCCGGCCCCTCCACCGCAACAGCCCCGGTATACCACAAGCACGGATGCCCCGTTGCTACTGCGGCCTCTCATGCTGCTCCTGCTGCAGGTGTCCATTGCCACGGTCAACTCCGGCTCCAACTCCGACCTGTGGATCAACAACCAGCCGGGAGAGGTGGCGCAGCTCAAGGCCACGGAGGTGGGGGTGGGGTGAGGTAGGGGTGGGGTGGGGTGAGGTAGGGGTGGGGTGGGGGTTAGAGGTCGGGGTATGTGGGACGGACATGCGATGAAAGAGAAGGGGACACTGCATGGCACGGCTGGGCCATGATGCAAGGACAAGGACACTTGAATGCGGAGTCAAGTCTGTCCGCGTGCCGGCGCACCGTTGCCTCGTCATCAACTGTTTCCCTCCCTCGCCGCCCTCCCTCCCTCCCTCCCTCCCTCCTTCCCTCACCTTTCCTCCTATCTACCGCCACGCTGAGCCGCAGGCTGACGGCTACACGTACCGTCTCAACACGCGCGGCTACCCAGTGCAGGTAGCTAGCTAGGGACGGCCGCGGCGGCTTCGGCGGGGAGTTGCAGGAGCACGTAGCAAACTGGAGCCGGTAGCCGGCAGGCGTACTTAAAGGGGGGGCACGCATCCATGTGGGCCGTATGGGTCACTCGGGGGGAAGTGCCGGAGTCATGAACGGAGTCGAGCGAGCAATATGTATGTACTCTGGTGTGCCGGCGCCACGTGCCCCCCGCTCCCCGCCCCCATAAGGCCTCCACCCGTGGCCTCCGCCCCATGAACCCGGAACATGCAGCGGCGCTGCTGCAGCAACATCGCCCCCCCTCCCTCCACACACGCACCCACAGACCAACTCCAGCTACCATGTGAAGATCGCCATTGCGGACGTGGGCGACCGGGTGCGTGCCGTGTCCGTGTGTGCCGCGCACGCGACCACGTGTGCCCGTGTGTTAGAGGTCACCAGGGCAAGAGCAGCAGGACATGTGTGCCCATGTGTGTGCCTCCCCTGTGCTTCGCCTCGTCTTTCCTATCCACATCCAAAAGAAAACTTGTTGGTTTGGATTGAACCAACCTCCCCTTTACTCCCTACATACAATTACAATCAGATCCTGGACTCCTGGCTGTGGCTGGCCGGCGAGTCGCTGGTCGTCAATAGCCGCCCCACAGCGGTGGCGGACGGCAACAGCATCAACCCCGCCACCTGCGGCGGCACGCAGAAAACCGTAACGTTCAACGCCTCCGCCTCCACCGACCCGGACAGGGGTGCGTGCGCCGCAGCAGCACTTATGCCCTGTAATGTGCCAGTACAGCTTGCCCTGCTGCATTGTTTTTGTTGAGCTGTGGAAACTGCATTCCCCATGATGCGCGGTGACTCCCGCCACGTCCTCCTCGCCACAACAAGCACACATATGCGCACGCAAACTCACACGCGCAGACGCGCTGAGCTACCTGTGGGTCATCACTGCGCCCTGCCGGCCCTCCATCACCCGCCGCACCGCGGTTGCAAAGGTCAATCTCACCGACCTGGCGGGGGGAGCAACCTACACCGCCCGACTGACAGTCACAGACGACCGGGACGCAGAGGTGGGGCCGCAGAGGTGGGGCCGCAGAGGTGGGGCCGCAGAGGTGGGGTTGTTTCAGTTGCCGGTAGATTCGGGTATTCGGCGCTCGCGATATCGCAAGCACACCCAGTTGCCAGCCTGCCAGCCTTGTAACATATACGCAGCCCTGCCATGGAACTTGAAGACGGCGGTCTGCGCGTGCTCCGCCTGGTCACGCCCCCTTCCCACGTATGTACTTGCCTGAGTGCGCAGGCGGTGGCCGAGCGCAACGTGACGGTGCCGCTGGGCTGCGGCAGCGCCACCCTGCCCAACACCTGCACCCAGCCGCCCTCGCCGGCGCCGCCCTCGCCCGTGCCGCCCTCGCCCGCCGGTTTCATTCCCCGAGTGGTGTGGGGCAGCCCCTCGGTGGCGGCCGTGGTGCCGTGCGGTGGCCCCGGCTTGGTCCTGGATCCTGGATCGGCTGCGGCTGACATCCTGCGGATCCAGGTCTGGCCGGACGGAGAGCCAACGGATCCAGGATCCGAGCGCCCCGCGTACTTCGTGTGGGCCCTGTATGACAGGTAAGCCCACGCGTGCACGCAAGCGCGTATCTATCTACCTACCGCTGTAAAACCCTCCAGCCAATGGCTCCCTTGGTTCTCCTGAGCGAGCTTACAACACATATCATAGTGCGTACCCGACCTAGCCGCATGCCTTCTGCATTACAACGCCTGCCGCTTCATTCATTCCGCTCGCTTTTGTGAGACGCAACCTGGTTGTGGTCCCACCCGTGCACGCGCGCGGTCGTCGCCGTCGCCGCCACCTGCTGCCGCGCAGCTTCGCGCCCGAGCCGGCCGGCCCGCCCGCCTCCTTCCGCGTCACGGCCATCAACTCCTCCTCCGACGACCCCTCGCTGACCCTCAGCGCCGCAGCCGACCTGCGGCAGGGCTCCGTGGACCGCAAGTGGATGGTACGTGCGTGTGTGTGTGCCTTCGTGCCTAGCCGAGTGCAAATACCGCGCGCGCCATACGGTATGTGCGCACGCGGTTTCTCCGTTTCTCGCAACGGTGGACCTCCGAAGCTGCTACGTCTGATACGAACCCAGTGCCGTGCATATGTGCATGTGTGCATCTCTAACTACCCACCGGACCTAACTTGGATGCGCCACAGGTGCGGCTGTGGGTGAGCGATTCACCGGTGTGGGACGAGGGCAGCGGCGGCTACCTACCCGGCCAGGTGCGTGCGGGGGCTGGCCGGGTGGCTTCGAGGAATGAGGGGGGCAGGGCAGGTTGTCCGTGCCAGCCCTAGCTTACGTCGTCAACAGCAGGTACAAAGCATGTTTAGCGTGAGGTGGACAAGGGGCGGCGCCGATGTGTGAGCCACCGGATCGTTTCTTGCGCGCGTCCCGGCATGGGCCTGCCTTGTCCATGCGGCTACCCACACGCCCCCTCCCAAACATTTACGGTATACCCGACTGCTGCGGCGCGGCGGCTCCCCTCCCCCTCCGCCACACCGGTTTGCTTTTGGATTTTGAAATAACTCCCCCCGCCCCCGACCCCCGGCCCGCACAGGTCTATCTGCAGGTCCTGCACTGCCCGCTGCTGCCCGGCGCCGCAGGTGAGCCGCTGCCGGCCGTGGCGCTGGGCGGCGAGAGCCAGCCGCCCGACCCGCTCAGCCTGGGCTGCGGCGCGGCGGTGGCGGTCAATGCCTCGGCCGCCAGGTGTGTGGCCGTGCGGTTGCGTGGTCGTATGTGTGGCCGCTTGGTTGGCTGGATGACGGGGGGGGTGTTTCCAGCCCAATGAACCATGCCCAGTACAAAAGAACGATGTGTGGGGCGGGGAGTGTGAAGGCTGTGGCAGCGGGCAGACCGGCACGGAATGCGTCAGCAAAGGCAAGCCGTCAGCGCTGGGGCAGCTGTTGCGCAGCGACATCCACCAGCATCTGCGCAGCGACCCGTCCTCTCGCTCCCCTACCTTGTCCCCTCGCACCAGGTCGGCAGCACTGGCTCGCGCCGGCCTCAACACCACCGGCGGGATGGAGCCC
The DNA here is from genome assembly GCA_016834595.1 of Chlamydomonas schloesseri. Classification (NCBI taxonomy): domain Eukaryota; kingdom Viridiplantae; phylum Chlorophyta; class Chlorophyceae; order Chlamydomonadales; family Chlamydomonadaceae; genus Chlamydomonas; species Chlamydomonas schloesseri. The sequence continues at coordinate 1,842,944 of JAEHOD010000002.1, forward strand.
TCCGTCAAGTTCCGGTGGAGCCTGACGCACGAGACCAGTGGGCGCGTGTGGCGGCGCGACGTCGTCAACGACCCCACATTCACCCTCAACACCACACAGGTGTGCATGTTGCTGGCTTTGATTGTGATTTGAGCCAAGGAACCTCCCTTCTTCCACCTACAACCTTGTACACGCTACGCGGCGTTGCCCTCCACCTCTATCAAGTGCACTCACACACGCACACTCACACACGGCGACTGAGCTACTGATCTGCCTCCGACCGCAATCTGCCTTCCGGTACCGGCCTTGCTCGCTCACGCTGCATGCAGGTGCTGCAGTACGCAAACATGTCGCTGGGTGACTTCGCCGTGTTCTCATTGGGGCTGCAGGTGGGCCCATTACGTGTGTGTTAGAGTCCACAAGGGAAAGGATAGCAGGCAGAGGACATTGCGTGCGGTGCAAAGACGGGTATATTCGCGAGTTACCTTGCATACTCTACCGCTGTCGACCAGCCCAGGAATTCTGTGGGTGTGTTAGAGATCACAAGGGAGAGAACAGCAGACTTGTGTGTGTGTGTGTGTGTGTGTGTGTGTTAGAGATCACAAGGGAGAGAACAGCAGACATAGGACAATGCGTGGACATGTGTGTGTGTGTGCGTGTGTGAGTGTGCGTGTGTCAGGATGACTGCATCTGCAATCACGATTGCACCCACCACAGTCTCAATCGCAACGCAACCGTCTCACGCACGCGCGCCAACACCGTCCCCATTGCGCTTACCGCCGCTGCCCACCCCGACCCTACCCGCCGCTCCACTCCACCGCCCACACGCGCATCGCCAGGTGGAGTTGAGCGGCGGTCAGCTCATATCGGACGACAAGTGGCGCATGCGGGTCGGCAGCGAGGTGGGTGGGGTGCGGCGGGCTAGGCGGCTGAGTGGGTGGGTGGGTGGACAGGCGCCGGGTTGGTGGGGGCATACATTCGTGATCGACTGTTGGTTGTGCCGTATGCATTTGGCGTGCCGATTCGCGCAAAGACCCGTGTGGTGTTGACACTCCACGACGTTCTGAGATCTGCAATACCTGCCTCCCTTTGCGACATGCTCACAGCCCTGCTACCAGCCGCCCAGCCCAGCACCACCCTCCCCGCCTTTCCCTCCACCTGCTCCGCCCTCGCCACCCTCCCCCGAGCCATCCCCTCCTGCAAACCCCGATCCGCCAAGTCCTCCATCTCCCGCGCCCCAACCGCCCAGTCCAACACCGCCCAGCCCGGTGCCCCCATCGCCTGCGCCTCCGCAGCCACCCAGCCCGGCACCTCCTAGTCCTGCGCCGCCGTCTCCTGCTCCGCCTTCGCCGCTCCCGCCTCAGCCGCACCCGCCCTTCGACTCCCCTCCCAGCCCGGTGCCACCCAGTCCTGCGCCACCGCACCCCAGCTCGCCCCCCTCTCCGGCACCTCCCTCACCCGTGCCTCCCAGCCCGCCGCCCAGCCCGGACCCACCCAGCCCAGAGCCTCCCAGCCCACCACCAAGCCCGGCCCCACCATCTCCTGCGCCGCCCAGCCCGGCGCCGCCCAGCCCAGAGCCGCCTAGCCCACCTCCCAGCCCGCCGCCTTCTCCTGCACCTCCAAGACCGCATCCCACTCCACCCCCGCCCTTGCCCCCGCCTCCTCCTCCCCCTCCCCCACCAGAAGACATTGACGTTGACACAGGCAACCGCCGCCCTCCCTCACCCTCGCCGTCTCCCTCGCCTCCCCCGCCTGTTAGCCCACCCCCACCCCCTAGCCCGCCCCCACCGCCCAGCCCCCCGCCACCACCTCCACCGATTCCACCACGTCCCTTACGGTCACCGCCCCCAGAGCTCTTCAACACCGTAGAATCAAGCCCGCCCTCTCCCGCGCCGCCGCCGCCCTCTCCTCCCCCACCGCCACCCTCTCCGTTGCCACCCCCGCCCCCTTTCCCTCCGCCTCCTTTCTCGCCCCCACCGTCCGTTTCACCTTCCCCACCACCCTCGCCACCGCCGCCTCCCTCGCCGCTGCCTCCGGCCCCGCGCCCTCCCAGCCCACCCCCACCGCCCTCGCCGCAGCCGCCCGGCATTAACGTGGTTACACACGACCTTGTGGCATTCTACGACTCGCCAGCCGCACTGCCGCGTGTGCTGCTGTGCTGCGGGAGCACCAGCCCCAGCTCCATCTCGGCGCAGGTGGGTGGTGTGAGCGGCGTATGGGTGGGGGCTGAGGCGGGTGCAGTGTGGCGGCGGCTGCCAGCTGCCCCATGTCGAGTAGAGTAGTAGTACGACACTGTATCCAGAGGCGGCCGTGAAAATTGTGCCCACGCCCGCACGTCCTCTATGCGTAACGCTGCAGGCGGTGGCCTCGTTCGTGGCGGAGTTCAAATCCAACATGTCGCGAGCCTTGGGCATCCCCTCAAGCCAGGTGACTGGGCATGCGCAAGCCAAATGCGTGGATCTGAGAAGAATTCATTGTCTCCGTTTCTATTCATGTCCCTCACATTGTCTCTTAGCGTACCATTCCAACTACGTGCGCCTTATTGCTTGCCGTATTGGACGAGCTTCAGGTGTTGATCCGCTCGCTGGTGGTCATGAACAAGACTCTCATCCAGCAGCAGCAGTCCGACTCGGGCCACCACCGCCGCCGCCTGCTGCTGACGTCGACATATGCGGCACACGCGACCGCGCTCCCACACCACACACACGGCCCCCGCACCCCAGAGCTGCCGGAGCGGCGCCTGCTGCAAGGCACCGGAACCAGCGCCACCGTCGCCGCCACCGCAACGGTCGGAGCCGGCGCAGCCGTGGGCGTTCTGTCGTTCAGCATCACCGAGGTCGTGAACACCAACACGCCCAACTCGCCGCCGCCAATCAACTTGGGCCTGCTGCCGGCGGCCGTGATGGCGTCTCGGCTGTACCTGTCGGCTCCCAATGGCGGCGGTGACGGCGGCGGAGGCCAGCAGGACGACGCGCCACCAGCCCCGCCACCGGCCGCACCCACGGCCGCGCCCCTGTTCGTCAGGGTGGCTGGAATGATGGCGCACGGGGCCGCCGGGCAGGCACGGTATGTGCGCGGATGGTCGCGTCAAGCTTTGGACTGCGGCTGCGCCCCCGATGGCGACTTTTACACCCGCCTACCTGCTGTACTGCTAGCCTGACGGTCATGCAGCTGTCAAAACAAACACACACACACACATACACACACATACACACACACATCGCCGCACCACGATGCGTAAGGACCGCACACTGCCCGCCCTACACCCGCACGTTCAACAGGAACCTGGTGTGGTACGACGACGCCGACTTTGCCAATCAGCGCGTCGATGGCGGGGCGCTCAACCTGGTGGGTGCGTGCGTGCGTGGGCGGGTGCGTGGGTTGGGGTGGGGCGAATGACGCCGGCCTGGACATACAGTGGTGGGCAGACTGCCCTCTGCACCATGAGGCCGCGTGCGCAACCCTGACAGTTTTGCTTTCATGTGCCCATTGCGTTCCTTGACGCAACCAGTCGCGCGCTTCCCTGCTGGCTTCACGACGCAAAAACAATAATAACGCCAATGCGCGCTGCCCATTGACCATCAAGGCATGCTCGACGCCCCCTGGCCACGTGAACACGGCAGCCTCTTCACGTCCTGACCCCCACCTCATATGTAACCTCCCCCCTTGCTCCGCCTGATCCTCCTGCTCGCCCTGTACGCCTACCCCTCCTACCTCCTTATTCAGCTTCCTTTAGATTGGTTTATTTTGGGCTGGTACCCCCCCCCGCCCCCTGCCTTGCCCATGCTCCCCCTCCCACCTCCTGTCCAGGTGGACTGGGCCGCGGCCAACCGCTCCGCCTGCGCCGCCAGTGACCGCTGCGCGCAGTGCGGCCACGCCTGGGCGGCCTACTTCGGGCCCTTCCAGGTTTGTGTGGCACTGCGCTGCACTGCACGTCACAGTCCGCGCTATCTTGTCCGATTTTATTAACTCAATTGCGCCACGGTTGTTGTGCCCCTGCCAGGTGACGTTGTACTTCCGGGAGCCGGTGCAGCTGAGCCGCATCGACATCCGGGAGATCTACAACCCAGCCATTACGCAGGTGCGTGGAACGACGCGGGTGGTTGCCCAGGTCAAGTACGTACTGGGGTTTAAAGGGATGAAGAGGAGGCCTACGCCCATATGCCCACACGCCCACACCTCCGCGCCCATCGCCCCCAGCCATCCATGCCTGCCCTCCACGCCCCCATACACATACTCACACAGGTACAGCTGCTGCCCTGGCCCGCGGTGTCCTTGGGCCCCGACCTGCCCGCGCGCCGCGGTGCGCTGGGTCGCCCCATCAAGCTGCCGCCCGCCGCCGCCGCCTCCACCGCCTGCCCCCGCACCGCCGCCATCGTGCTGCCTGCCAAGCGCGCCGGCATGAGCATCAAGGTCAGCGCCGAGGGCAGCCAGGTGGCGCTGCCGCGCGCGCTGCGGGGCACGGCGGTGGGCGGCGTCACGCTCGTGCTGCGGGAGCCCGCGACGGCGGGCGACGCGGGCCGCACGTGGGTGGAGAGCGTGCGCTTCAGCGGGCGGGTGCTGTACCCGCGGAACGCGTCCGAGTACGCGGCCGTGAAGGCACCGGGCGGTGCGGGGTAAGGATCGAGGCTGGAAGGGGGAGGAGGGGGTCGCCATCCATGGATGGTGTTTATCAAATGCGTATGAAGTGTGGTAGGGGGGTAGGAATGTAGGGGCGCCTAGAGGATGTGTGATTAGTGGAGCATGGCGGCGATGTTGCCGTTGTGTCAGAGGGTGTGGGGGAGGTGCAGCCCCCTCGGCGGCCTCGGCACAATGCGTGGGCGAGTATGCCTGGTGGCGGGCGTGCTCGAAGTGAGTGTGACGTGGGGAGCTTGTGTTTGCAGGTGTGCATGGGTATTCTAAATCTCTTTGCTTTGCACTGACTTTGCCCTGAAATAGCTGGGACGTGCATGTCTCTGGAGGCGCCGCGTGCAGGATGTGCTGTGTATGGATTAGGCCTTGGACGTGTACCTGCGCGTGTTGTTATGTTTAATCCGCATGCCGCGGCAGCTGCAGCCGTGTCTGCACGGGAGGTGGGGGGGGGAGCTCTGTCGTGCCGGCTTGTGCTATGAGTGGCGTGCGCTCGGCAACATTATTTCCCGTACTCGTGGAGTATCGCCTGGCAGGGCTTTGGTGCAGCGTGGCTGGGCTGTGTGCTAAGATATTTACTGGAGTGACTGGTGACGTCAGTGGTCCATGTTGAAACAAATGCATTCTCTGGTTCGCTCCAGTGTGCTGAGTGTACCATGCGTGATTGGATGCCGACTGGGTGGGCGTGGGCGTAGATAGTTGATTCCAAGTTCCGGTTCAGGGAGGGGGTTGAGGGGTGACCTGTTGACCTGTGCGACAGCGACTGAGTGGCAGGTGCGCACCCAGTCGCACTCAACGGCTGCATGTGGATGACTGCATCAGGCTCAGGACGGCTGCGCTCAGGCTGGGTGATGGGAGGATGGCTGTGGGCACGTCAAGACAGGTACATAGTCATGGGAAGCACCCGGCGGTTGCACTCGGGCTGCACTTGCACTCCTTCATTAGTAGGACTGCTGTCTCAAGCAGGGCACCCCTGGTCTCAAGCTGCACAGCCGTTCTACGGCGTGGTACGTATACTGCTGAGCACAGTCCCGAAAACTACCAGCACTACACTACGTCGGAAGAATGAATCCGCAACACGCCCACAACTCTTATCCTGCATCAACCATCGCAATTTAGCGCATGTCTTTAACCATATCTGGACAACTGTGCGGCTATGACCCAGTCAGCGGCATCTCACAGCCTGCGCTGACGGACTTTCTTTATGACGCCCACATGAAGCCGAATGAGGATGGAGACAACATATGTTGAATTGGATGCGGTTGCGTGCGAAAGATGGCGTGTCTCGGTCCGAGACATGCATGGAGCCAAACGCAGTACCGGTCTGTCACCGCTCGACCTCCACAGGGAACCCATTATGACAGCAACACGCGGCTTCGCACGTGCGTGGCCTGACCCAGGCTGTCGCTCGCCTTTGTCTTCTCCTGCGCGCCCCTGCTTCCACGCGTTGCACCAGTCAGGGCGTCCCTGCGACCGCAGTTCTGCGCCTGTGCGTCTAACCAAACGACGTTCAGCCTCCCACCCTACGACAGCCTGCGTGCAGCGCGCGCCTACCAGCTCAGCTAACCCAAGCCAATCTAAGCAGAGCAACACAGCACGCCTCTCCCCTCCCTCCGCTAGCGCACTGATGCTCTGTACATTTTTGCTGCTGCCCACATGCCACCACCGCTCACATGCTGTACTCGGAGCTGTCCAGCGGGTACAGCGCGCGGCCCGTGAAGCGCACCCACTCCACCACCGTGCGCTGCGAGGCGGCGGTGGGCGGTGCGCTCAGCGTGATCACCACGCCGCCCACCGCCGTCCGCTGCAGCGCCCTGGGCAGCTCCGCCTGGCTGCCGGCCACGGGCACGACCTCCGCCAGGCCGCTGCGCTTGCGCGGCAGGGTGATGGTGAGGGTGCCGGGGCAGGGCGTGATGTCGGTGGCCTCGTTGAACAGGGGCGTGCCCAGGAAGCCGGAGCGCGGCGCGGGCGCGCCCGTGATGTTGACCGCGGGCCAGGGCAGCAGCTGGACCTGTGTGTGTGTGTGTGTGTGTGTGTGTGTGTGTGTGTGTGTGTGTTTGTGTGTTAGAGAGCACAAGGGAGAGAACGAAGGAAAGATATTCAGGGAAGCGTGGCAGGTCGGCCGCAGACGTAAGGGGGACGAGCGTGGGGGGTTGTGAGCAGGCGTGGGCGTGGGTGGGATGTGGGTGCACTAGGCTGGGTTGCCCCGGAGGCTCTGCTCGCTGCATACGGTGCGCATGTGTGACTTAAGGCACCGTGCGACAGGCCTCCCGCCGTCGGTCGGCACTCACCATCTTGACGGCGGGCGCGTTGACCTGGCGGATGGCGATGGTTGCCAGCTGCACCGGGTCGCGGAAATAGAGCGTGACGGAGTAGGGGGCCGCGGTGGCGCCCCAGGCGCGCGAGCAGGCGCCGCAGGTGGGCCGCGTGAAGCAGGCGCTCTTGTTGCGCCACACCTGCAGCCGTCCGGCAGCGCAGCAGCAGCGGGTCGCGGCGGTGGATTAGCGTGCGGCGGCCGCAGCCAGGGCTGGTGGCGGCAGCGTATTTAGTATGCACTATCGCCACCCATATAACTGATCGCTTGATTCCCAGACTCATCATTGACCACGCGCCGTACGCCTGGGGCTCTTCCTACACACACACACACACACACAGCCTCGGACTGTCTTCCTGTGTGAACCACGTCTTCGCCTTCGCCTCCAACCAGCCCGCCCGCCCCACCAGGTTGAGCGGCGTGCCGTCCAGCCTTTCCTTCAGCAAGTCGGAGTCGTCGTACCACACCACCTCCCTGCGGTGGGCGCGGCAGCAGCGGCGGCAGTACCGTAGCAGCAGTGTCAGCAAGCAGATGAGGAAACTTTGTTTGGCGGGTGGCGGCATCACATGGCTTTGGTAGGAGGTGCTCGGGGGGCCAGCGTGGGGGCCCGGGTGCTGCTCTGGCGGACTGGCGCATCAACGCGCGAAGCACAGGCCTCCACCTGCATTGCCCTGTTCCCATCAGTCATCCTGCCCGCCCCCAAGCTGCCCGCCTGCTCCTGGCCCCCACCGCCCACCTACCTGCTCCTGCCCGGTGCGCCCGGGGCCAGCATGGAGTCAAAGTACGCGAACAGCTTGGGCGCAAGCGGCGGCTGGCCCCTCTGTGGAGGGCAGGCGGCGAGGGAGGGAAGGAGGGGCGCAGGGCACAGCACGCGCGACGGATGGAGCGAAACTACAGATGGCCAGGTTCAGGCGCGGACGTGGGAACCCGGGGACACCAGGCGGGGGGTCACACGCATTAGACTTAGGCGGAGAAGGCGTAGCCAGGTACCCCGGGGGTTAGCCACCCATGGATGGTGTTTACCAAACAAAGCGCCGGGGGGGGGGGGGCAGTGCGATAGTTGCCGTCAAGAGCGCCGCGTGCCTCTAGAAGGCCCCGCAACGCAGCGCCTGCAAGGACTTGCTGCCGCCACCCCCCATTTTTGGGTTGCAATGGTCGCTTTGGTTTCTGGATAAGCTATCCCACCCGCCCGCCATTTGCACCCCCCGCTTGCCGCCTCACTCCTCTCACCAGGGCAGAGGCGCCGGGCCGCGGCGAGGGCGGCGGAGGAGCGAAGAAGCTGGCGATGACGCCCGCGCTGCGGTCCACGCCGTTGACCGTCACGGAGGCGGCGCCTAGCGCCGCAGCCAGTTCGGCCAGGCCCGACCGAGTGAAGTCCAGGGTAGCTTGGGAGTCGGGCTGCAGGGCAGCAGCGCACGTCCGGAAACGTGCTCACTCGCCGTGCGGGTACAGGGAAAGTGGACTCGCGCCGACACGGCACCAACACCCAAGCATTTCCCATGATCCCAGCCCTACGAAACCGGGCCATCCGACGCCACCGACACGGAGCCTCGCCACACCGCCACACACGTACCTGCGTGTCCAGCACATCAAAGGTCGCCAGGAGCGCTACCATGGCCCCATCTCCAGATTGCTGCAGCTGCCGCCTGCTGCTACTGCCGCTGCGAGTACTGCCGCTGACCGCCGCCAGGGCCAGGTCCAGACTGGACAGGGCACGGCTGCGGCGGCGCACACCCACCGCCTGCTGCTCGATGGCGAAGGAGCGGATCACCACCTGGATTGATGATAATATACGTAAAGAGAGCGGATGAGACGAAGGGGTGTGGCAAAGCCGGAAAGGCAAGCCGGTAGTGTCAGCATGTGCAGTACACTGCACTGGGTAGTGCTCGCGTTCTGTCTAATGGCAGTGACGAGGCGGCACAGGAGGAGGGGGTTGATAGGCCGACTCTTTCGGTGGGGAGGTTGACAGCCCACTTTCGGACCCTTCCCGGCCGCTTCCGGGTGCCGGATGCAAGCCGTTTTTCTGAGTGTGCTTATGATAATGTTGTTACTTCACACACGCACCTGGTTCAAAGGGACAGTCAGGAACGTGCTCGCCTGCTGCGCTAGCTTGTCTTGCCAGGCTGTGACGACAGTTCGTGTAATTGCTGAGTCGTCGCTAACCCCAAGAATGGACGCTAACGTCGGCCCCTCAAAGCGCGCTGTTAGGTTATAGAGAGCGGCTGATGACCCCTGGCCATTGGCGAAGCTCAGCGTCCACCCAAGTGTCAGCAGAAGAAGTGCCGGAGCACATATAGAACGCATATTTAGACAGCTTGTGCCACCGCGGGCGAACGGGTGTTACTATCTTACACGGGCAGCAAGGAAGCTCGGTGCCGAACCAAGGCCCTTGTGCCGCTTCTGGTGATGCAAGCTAGCGCCTGATGCCTGTGATTGACTAGAGCCTGTCCGTCGAGTTCTGAAGCGTGAATATAAAGCGAAGTTGGAGCGCGTCTTCTTCTTGCCGCTGGATTGTCCGGGGTTGACACCAGCAAAATTAACAGATTCAGCGTTGCTCTGCAAAGAATGAAGGTGAGAAGTGCTCAAATAGTATAACTGGGCAGGTTCACTCGCGCGCAATCCACGGTGTTTAGCCGGAGCAGCGCTGTGATGCTATGATGAATGCGTTTGGTGAAGTGAGTAGCAGGCGGTCAAGCAATGGCAGCTGCCCAGTTCACCACACCCGATACCGATGAGGCTGCCCGCTTCGGCGGTTGGCCCGCACGCTGCGGAGTAGCAGGCAGCCCTGAGGTGCTTTGAATAGCGTAAGCCCCGTCGATGAGATCCGCTTATCTATTGAAACATTACAGCAGAAGCTTTGGGGCTCTGCACTATATGCCCATCGCCTCCCCGGTAGGCAGGCACGGCTTTACTCGCCACGTCAATCCAGGTAGTCTGGGGCAGGCGAAACCCCACTTTCCATTGGTCATACCTACGTCAAGAGTGTCTGGGGAGCTTATCACCATATCTCAGGCTCCAATCATGCCCTGCCGTTGCTGGCCAGGCGGCAGTCTTTTCGTCTCCCCAACGCTGCTGCAGACGCGCGGGCGCCTCATCCGGAAGCCGTCCAAGCGTCCAACCGCGCCGTAGTCGCACAACGTTTACAGTATCAGCCCCTCCGTGCTAGCGGCGTCATCTTGTCCGTCAAAAACCCTAGCCCGGATCTGCACTCAACAATACTCTGGCATTGCTGCTCATGCACGCTCCCTCACGTGACCCCCTCTACCCCAAGGTCCCCATCAGTCGCGCGCCGGCGCCGCGGTGGCGGCGTTGCCCACGGCGCCTCCCGCCGCCCAGCCGGTCAGCTGCACACCCACTGTGCGCGGCCGCGGCCCGTCCAGCTCAACCAGCAGCACCGACTGAGACACGGGTAAGCAGGACACGGGCAGGGACGAGGACATAGGGCACGGGTACTTGCTTGTAGTAATGTTGGTGGTAATCCGGGATTGCGTATGACATGTGGGCAAACACCACGGTTGCAGCGCACGCGCGCTTGCGACGACGTCGTGGCCGTGCCAACATTGATGCACGTCCCTAACTCCCTCTCCTGCTGCAGCCAACCAGCATCCCCTCCCCGTCGCCGCAGCCCTGCACCCGCCCACCCACCTGCCATGCTCCAGCCGTCGCCCCCTACCGGTTTGCAGGACATCCTACCACAGGTAACCCCCTTCAAAGACTCGCCAACTCCACAACCCTTCCGCCCCCTTCCCCATCCGCGGAGCCACCCCGCACACCTGCCACGTGCCCAGCGCCAGCCTGCCGCCGCTGACGGGCAGCGCCAGCGTGTTGCCCAGCACCATGCTCAGCAGGTGGCTGTGCGCGTTGCGCGGCTCCTGGCCCGCCCAGGCCGCCCAGCCGCCGGGCCAGTTCTCGGGCGCGGGCCGCAGGTGCAGGTCGTTGTGCAGGTAGGGTGCGGAAGCAGGGGCCAGCTGGGATAGGAACTGTGCAGGAGGGTTTGTTGTTGGGGGGGGGGGCGACAGGTAGTGGCGGTGGTGACCGTGCTGGCGTGGCAAGGCGGTGAGTGTAGGGGGTCATTCGCTCAGCAGGTATGACGCTTGGGGGTCATTCGCTCAGCAGGTGTGACGTTTGCAAAGTCTCCGCGTCGTTTCATGCCGTGGGTCCTGCCGCACGAACCATCAATGTCAACCACTCATCAATGCACCCGCCCCCCGCCCCCTCCGTCCCCACCCACCTGCCGCACATCGTCCATAAGGCGCGCCTCGTTCTCGTTGATGGTGACGGCGGTGGTGGTGTGGCGCGACAGCACGTTCACAGAGCCCTCCACCAGACCCGCCTGAAAGTGCAAGATGAGGGCGGCTACTAGGATCACCAGTAGGGTACCGTGCAAGATGGTTTCAGAGTCAGCGAAATAGAGCAGGGGCACGGCATGGACCGCTGAACACAGATTAAAACAACCATAGCACCGGTCTGCGGCTTTCCACCGTCTACCCTGGCCCTTTCCACCGTCTACCCTGGCCCTGCACATAAGTGCTCGCGCCTCAAGGCTTCCTCCGCTGCTCTGAAGCGCGCACGTCCCCACGGCCTTGGATTCCGGCACGCATTGCCATCGCTCTACAAACCATCCATCCCCCCCAGTCCCAGCCCCAGCCACCTACCTGCGCGACCAGCTCCCGAATTTGCGGCGTCACGTCCACCAACGCAATGCCGGGCGGCGTGGCGGGCACCTGCACATGGTGGTGGTGGTGGTGGTGGTGGTGGTGGTGGTGGTGGTGGTGGTGGTGGTGGTGGTGGTGGTGGTGGTGGTGGTGGTGGTGGTGGTGGTGGTGGTGGTGGTGGTGGTGGTGGTGGTGGTGGTGGTGGTGGTGGTGGTGGTAGTGGGACACATGACCGGCGGCATATGCATGCCAGCGCGTGCATGCGTGCCCGCGTGCGGATGCGAGCGCGCGTGTGGTTTCGTTGGCCTCCCTAGGTTGCGGCTCATTGTACCTCCTGCAGCTTCATTGCCGACGCCCTGTGCTCAAGGGACCACCTGGCGGTCGGGCGTGCTGCTGCTCGTCCGCGTTTCCTCCGCCGGTTCCCAGTCACGGCCTCGCCGCCCTCCCCCGTACCTCCAGCTGGTGGTAGCTGAAGATGAGCTGGTGGCCAGTGGCAGCCGACACTGCTGGCGCCTGAGAGGGCGAGATGCGGACCTCGGTGCTGGTGCCCGGAGGCTCATGCGGCAACGCGCCTGCCGCGACTGGTCGGCGGGCTGGAGCAGCCGACGCCTTGGACGTGAAGGGGCGGGCGCTCTTGGGGGCAGCCAGGCTGTGTAGAGCCTTGGCGCGCGCTCCCGCAGTCGTCTGGCTCCCACTGGCAGCGTGCCGCTGGCCGCTGCTTAGCATGGTGACTGCCGCAGCTGAAGAAGGGTTTGCAGGATGGTGCAAGCTGAAATTTAGCAGGCTGGGGCCGAGCCCTCAGGCTAGAAGCGAAGATCGTGTGTCAATTGTAATTAGGTAAATAAGCTTGGTTCAGCGCTTAGGGCTTTGAGAGTATCGGTCGTGACCCATTGATGGGACCCGCTTCCTTGTGACCGTGACTTCTCGCGCCCCCGGCATCAAGTCTTTCTCTTAGTTGCAAATTCAAAAAAATCGGTCAGGTTATTTTCATCAGCCACGGGCTTTTTTGCAAGTTCGTTTTTTCCTTGCGCACTCCGACTCGCCTAGCCAACACAGCTTGATATCATAAATAAGTTGTGCTGAACAACTTACTTTGGTCGTTGACTTCCGCAAGGAACCGACAAGCACCACAGGCGGGAAACCCAACGCAGCACTGCTTGCCTGTTGCGTCGTCCAGCCGTAACAGCAGCACGTTATCAGGAGCTGGCTGCGGAACTGGCCATCAGCTGCGGAACTGCTGTGAAGCGTTGACCGGACACGTCCAGCACCAGAATGCCGCGCCTTGAACACTGGCCATTTTGACATAACTGGACTGCGCTAACAGGACATCACTCGATAATAAGCCGCCAGTGGGAGCCGCCCAGCTTGCAGCAACGTATAGCAGCTTCCAGTATGGGCTCGAGCACGCCGCAAGCGCGCACGGCGGGGCTGCCAACCGCGTCGTCGTTGCGCTTCTCCCTTGCTGAGGCGCAGCCGCTCCTGTCCGGCACGCTCTTGCCTCCTCAGCACTTTTCGGGAAATCCACTTGACCGAACGTATGACAAGCGGCGCAAGTTCGACGGCACCTCAAAGCAGGATGAGGTGGGTTGGCGTGGGAGCGCTCGACAGGGACGCTAGCGTGGAAGCGGTGGGCAAGGTGTTGGGGTGGCTGGGCTTAGGCTTAGGCTGGGCTTAGGGGTGGAACTAGCGTTCGGGGTAGTGGCAATGGTCAGCACGCCAACGTGCACATCATATTCGTGCGTGTCGTCATTACTATGTAACGCGCGGGTTGCGGCGTCAGCGCACAATTGCAGCCAACGCTGCCACGCCGCTCCCACGCACGCTGCCAACACCCGCCTCTCACCCTGCCGCCATTCCGCGCCCTGTACTTCACGCCAGGTGAGCCTGGTGGTGGTGGCGGCGCGCGAGGTGTGCATCCGGGAGTCGCCGGGGGCAGGCGGCTCGGCCTCCTCGCAGAGCGGCGCGTTTGGCGGCGCGGGGGGCGGCGGCGGCCAGAACACCAGCGCCGGCGGGGCCAGCGTCACGGCGGCGGCCGACCTGCAGGTGCGGCGGGCTGCTGGGGCTTACGGCGGGTTGGTGACCAGCTGCGGCAGCGAGTGGTCTGGGGCTGCGTGTAGGAGGACAGGGAGCCTGGGGGAAGGATACGGTAGGATAAGAGGGGACACGTTGCGGGGTTCGTTGGTATCGTGTGATTCAATGCGGGATCGCATCAGACCACCACCACCATCAATACCATCACCGCTTCACCCTTTCTAGGCCTGCTACTTCATACTTTTTGACTAGACGAATACCAAGTGGACGGCTGCCTTCCCCCCGCGCAGGCGCTGCTGCTGAGCGCCACCGACCCCGAGCTGGACCTCAACAGCGACAGCATCTGCCTCACATGGGTGTACGGTGGGTGGGCGGGAGCTGAGAGGGGGAGGGGGTGCCGGAGCTGAGTGGGCCAGCGGTTGGGAGGTGGGCGCCTTGCGGCGGGCTGCACCGTCGCGGGGGACCGGCATGGGGATACAGGCACGTCCAAGCACTTCAAAATTTGCAGTCGTCACGTTTGACACCATGCCACCTTACCTATTCATGAGTCCCCATCCCCTGATGTGGTCGCCATCAACACGCCTGCCATCTTGCACCCCTTCCGCCGCCTTGCCCGCCCCTCTGACCACCCCGCCCCCCCCCTGCTCCAGGCGACGTGGCGTACCAGCTGCCGCTGTACCTGCTGGGCCAGGACCGCACCGAGCGCTGGACCTTTGCGCTGGACGTGAGCGACTGCAGGTGCGAGGGCAGGGGAGGGGAGGGGAGGGGCAGGGGAGGGGAGGGGAGGGGAGGGCAGGGGAGGGCAGGGGAGGGCAGGGGAGGGCAGGGGAGAAGGACGGGCGGTTTTAAAATCAGTGGAGCGCCTGTCAGCGGCGGTTGAGGAGGTTGCAAGGGTGACAGGGGTGTGCTGCTGGGCGCCGTGGGCCACCGGGCTGTGGGAATGGCACGCGGCGCGCCAGGCAGGCAGGCAGGCAGGGCACACGGCGTGGGCTCGAGTATCAGCGGTATCTACCTGGCAGGTGCTTTGCAAGTCAGCATGCGGGCTGAGCTAGTGCGGTCGCCGGCCGCCGCCACTGCAGGTCGGCATTCCTGGACTTCCTGAGGGAGGGCTGCGGCCTGGGCGCGGGCGTGGCGCTGGCGGACCTGCGGGCGGCGCTGCCGCAGCTGAGCCGGGACGCGGCGGCCATCGCGGGGCAGGCCACCTCGCTGTCGCAGTGGCACCAGGTGCGGGGGCTGGGGGGGGGCGGGGCGGGGTCCGAGTAGGAATTGCGGGTTGGGGGGAAAGGCTGGGTGCATGGGTGCAGAGGGCAAACCCGGCAGGGCAGGGCTCTGGGCTCTGCGCATACACGGGCCCCACACCGCCCAACTGACGTTGTCCTTTCGTCTCTGGGCCTTACTGTACGCCTCCCGCCGCCGCCGCCGCCCCACAACAACAAGCCGCAGAGCCACAAGTTCTGTCCCCGCTGCGGCTCGCCCACCGCGCCGGTGGAGTCGGGGCTACGGCGGCAGTGCGTGTCGGAGCCGGGGCACAAGCAGTACCCGCGGACAGACCCCGTGGTGGGTGGCGGGGTGTGTGATACTGGTTCTGTGGTTTCTATGAATGCACGTCATTTCTATCCGCTTCGCACCTAAAGCTCGCATGATTTCACACCTAAAGCTCGCATGATACCCCGCGGCCCTACATGGTCCATGTCACCATAATCCTGCCTCCACTAACGCTCGCCCGGGCTTGTCTCCCCCTGCCCCCCTCCCCTGCACTGCACTGCGCTGCAGGTGATTATGCTGGTGGAGAGCCCGGACGGCCGGCGCGCGCTGCTGGGCCGCAACCGCAAGTTCACTCCCGGCATGTACACCTGCCTGTCGGGCTTCGTGGACCAGTGCGAGAGCGTGGAGGAGGTGAGGGCGGCGGCGGCGGGCGGGGTGTAGCCATCCATAGGATGGTGTTTATCAAATGGTTGTAAAGTGCCGATGTCCAGCGGAACAGCGGGTACATTACCGGTGGCTCCAGCGCCGTGTTCGCCGAGGCTGCGTTCCCGTTTGCATTTAGGGGGGTTGTGGTTACCAGCCCAAACTAAATCAAACCCAATGCATAAGAGCGAGGAGGTGAGCGTGGCCTAATAGCACGAGGGTGGAGAGGGCAGCAGGCGTCGGCCCATACAACCTGCCTCTGGCCACACCTTCCCCACTCCCTATTCTCTTCGCCGCCATGTACCGTGCTTGGGCCCCCCCGTGCTTGATCCATTAAGTATCTACCGTATGCCTTACATTTGTCGCTTTTGCCCGTGCCTCACTCGCTCGTTTGGTTTGTGGTTCAAAATGGGCTGGTATTTACAACCCCCTCCCCTAACATGCATGGCATCCCCCCCGCTTCATCTCCCAAAATACCCCACCTGGGACCCCGCCTTGCGCCGCGACCAAGGCCGTGCGGCGCGAGGTGTTTGAGGAGTCGCGGGTGCTGGTGGCGGGCGTGGCGGTGGTGGGCAGCCAGCCCTGGCCCGTAGGCCGATACGGCGGCTGCGAGCTGATGCTGGGCTGCATGGCGCAGGCGCGCAGCTACGAGGTGCTGGTCAACACGGACGAGGTGTGTAAGGGCTGGCGGCGCGGGCGGGTGGGTGGGGTTGCGGGGTGGGGTAATTATTTCAGGAACCAAAGCGACCATTGCAACTCAAAAACTGGGGAAGGGGAGGGGTAGTTCGTTCCAGAAACCAAAGAGAAACGAGGGGAAACTGGGGCCGGGGGGACGTGTTGGAACTTGCAAGCATCGAGGGTGTAGGTTACAAGGGCATGGTAAGGGCGTGGGAGGCATCCTGGCTGGGGATGCGGGCGGTGGGGGTAGTTCATTCTAAATTCCAATTCGACCAACCAATGAAACCACTGGGGGCACAAGGGGCGGGAGCGTCACGCCGAGGACAGGGGGACATGCTGTGCTGCGCGGTTGGGGCGGGCAAGTCGTGTCACGTTGGCTCGCCTCGCATTCCCCCCTTCACACGCATGTGTACTGCACGCATGTGCAGATGGAGGACGTGCAATGGTACGACAAGGACGAGCTGAGGGCGGCGGTGCAGATGTATGACAACGCGGCGGCGCAGTCCACCTCGGCGGGCGGGGCTGGCAACAGCGGAGGCGAGGGCGAGGGCGTGGCAGAGGTGCCCATGAGCGTGGCGCAGCTGCAGGTGGGTGAGGGGGCCGGAATGGGGAAGGGGGGGATAAATATGTACCAGCCCAAACTGTACCAAACGAAAGCGGGGGAGGCCGGAGTACGTTGGGTGCGATACGCTAATTTGGATCTGGCTGGAGGGTGTAAGTTGCGTGGGAGGTCAAGGTAGCGAAGCCGGCGGCATGAAAAGTAAATGCGCGCGCTCATGCACACCCCCTCTACCCCCGCCGCTTCATGTCGCCCTCCCGCCCAACTGCGCGCCCCGCACACCGCCTGCCGCGCCACCCCGACACGGGGCACCGCAGGAGGCCTCGCTGGAGCAGCTGGGGTTCTTCATCCCGCCGCCGCTGGCCATCGCGCACCACCTCATACGCACCTGGGCGCTGCACGAGGGGCCCTGGTTCTCGCCAGGGCCGCCCGCGGCGCCGCCCGCGGCGCCGCCCGCGGCTGCCGCGGTGGCAACGGGACCGGCCGTGCCGGCGGAGGACGGCGCGGCGGCGAAGCTGTGAGCGGTTGGTGCAGTGGTGGCATGGGCGTTGGAAGGGAGCCAGGAGAGAGACAGGAGTGACAGAGGATTGGGGCGCATAACTTTCGCACTGCATGCATTATGAATCGACGGGAGCCATAACAACAGTATTATACGTATTACAGAGAGCAGGCTACGCGAACGCTGCGGCACGTGACAGTTTGAAGTTTGACGGGCCGTTTGTCTCCTCAGGATTTGTTGCTGTGAGTCCCACAAAACATGTTGCGCAGGACTTTCTCACTTCGCATCAGCTTAAAAGTGGGGCAAGCTAGGGGTGGGGCAAGATCACTTCATGCCGTATGGACAGCGCCGTGGTCCGGGGTCCCCGAACTGGGGCGTGAAGTGGCGAGTGGCGGCGCTGATGCATAATTATGGGAACATACCTGCTTGCGAGCAGAGTTTGCGCCATCACATGCACGTACCGTGATCCTTGCAAGCGCCCTGTGTGCAATGTGCCCCGCATGTGGATGGCGGGCAACCCTAGCCTCATCCAGCCATGCCCAGGCGGCAACGCCGCAACGGCACAGCTCGTGGTGCCGGTGCGTTGCGCCATTGCTACACGCCCACGTCGCCTTCTCTGTTTCAGACACGAGCGGGTATCGTAACCCGTCGCCTTGACTCATTAGTCATTACCGCGCCCCTGTTGCATGAACAGTTGAAGTTGCGCGACAGGCCGACAGCGGTAGTCCACCACAGCCACTGCAGCCACCAGCTCCACATCCAGCAGCTCTGGCGCCGCTGCCGCCCCCCCCTGCTGTACCTTTGGGCATCGGCACTTCACAAGTGTGAAGGTGATATGCACCATCCCATGGATGGCTACCCACCTACCAGCCCCCCGGTACCCCCCCCCTATGGATGGCTACCCCCCTAGATTGGTTTAGTTTGGGCTGGTAACCACAACCCCCGCCCCCCGAAAGCCACCCCCGCCACCACGGGGTGGCTCGCCAGTCGCCACAGCGCGCAGACCACACCAGCCCGCCCGCCACACGAGCCGGCGACGAAACCAACAATAGGGATTCGGTGTGTGCATACGTTCGCAGTGGGCTGCAGCAGCCTGAGCAGCCACGAGCAGGAGCAGGAGCAGCGACGGACAGCGCAATGCATCAATGCGGAGGGGCAGCAGCAGGATGCAGACCGAACTAGTGGCGGTAGCAGCCAGCAGTGGGCGCGGAGGGACCATTTGAGCGGAGGGTCAAGTGGGTTCACGGCGTGCCGCTGTGCAAACGCCACCACAACCGGTGGAGTGCCTGGAAGCACCTGTGGCAGGGCGCGTCGGCACCGCGCGGCGCACGCCAGCCGCTGCTTGGAGCCGGAGGAGCTAAAGCGGCAGTGGACAGGAAGGTTATGGCCAGGGGAGGTTATGGCGGTGCGGACCGTGCGGTGCGGAGTGGCGCTCGCACATGTCACTGTCACAAAGTGGGGGCGCGACACCCCACCCATTCATCCAGGTCAGAGCCACCACTGGGCTGCGCGTCCAGGTGGGGCTGCATAGCCCATAGCTTCGCCCTGGGCCCTCCGGATCCCGTTAAGCAGTAGGGTGGACCGCCACTCCGCCAGCCGGTCCGTCATGAGTCCACATCGCATGCCTTGTCGGGCAGACCTTACAATCAGCCTCATCCGGCACCCGCATGCAGTCGTTATTGTAATGCATGGCCTTATTCAGCATTCCCGCTTGCCTGTTCCCCATCTGCACCCCACTGCGGCGTCCTCCCGCTAGCCTTCCTATCCCGCGCAGGCACTACATGTTTCAACGTCAGGGCAGCACGTCAGATGAGAGCAATCGTGCCACCAATCAGCCAGCTATCGCGCAGCATAGCGCACGTTTTGTTGTGTTTCCGTTATGATTTACGAGCAAATCGACACCCACGGGAGCGCCAACACGCACCCGTCCTGCAAATGCCCAACCGCATGTGCGGCTATTCTTTAGTTCGGCACACACGCTACTGGTACACACAGCCCGTTGCCTGCTCAGTCGACAAGCCGGGGCTTTCGGTCGCAACCTGCAGCCATGCAACCCCAAGCAGCCTCAATCTACAACTTAGACTCAATTTCACAGGCACCGCGCCTCACCCTCAGGCTCTGATTTAGGTGCCGCAAACACAAAAGCCAAGCGCATCGCGCATTCCAGCTCCATACCGATTCGGTAGGCACATGAATTGGCTGCCTCAGACTACTACGGTACCGGTAGACAACGGACGGAGGCGACTGGACGAAAACAGTCAGCCATTGAAGCGCACCCTCAGCCCCCTAAAGATCCGCTGCTCCAGACCCCGCATGTTAGTTTTCAACGTGTTTAGTCCTGAAGACATGGACTGAACGCCAAGGCAGCGCGGTCATCAAAGTGACATTCTCCATCCATGGCTTGGGTCACACAAAACGTCAAAGATCTCGTGTCAAGCAGCTCTGCCAAACCGAGGAAGGCTGCATGCCGTCTCTGCGCCACCTCATTGCCTCTCTGCACCCCAAAACAGGTGTTGAAGCAAGCCCCAAAACCGTTCTCAGCCTGCGGCTACATCGCCACCGGCCTGGCTGTTCTTCGGCAACAAAATGTATAGTGAAGTCTCGCGCGCACACAACAAAACCATCAATGGTGAATGGGGCAAAACCTCGCGCTTCGGCTCCGCATCCTCGCATCAATGTCAACAAACCACGGGACACCTCATCAACGCAGGGGCCAAGTCTCAACTGCTGCTGCTGCTGCAGCGGCGGCGCACTTGTTCACACGGTCCGCCGCAACTGCTTAGATGTCGCAGCGCAGCGCAGCCTACTACCCAAACCACCCAACGCTTGTCAATTTCGTACTATGAAAAGCAAGACAAACGGCGTCAGGGCCTGTTGGTCACGCGCCTGAAACACAATCAAGTGGTCTCACGGAGCACGCAGCACAAGTTAGTGTCCGTCACGCCACACAACCAACCATTGCTCATAGCAGCGCAATCCAAATGATCGACATGCGCATACTACACACACGCCCGGACAATGAAGAGCAGGGCCCCAGCACCGCTTCTGCGATGCACGCGGCGTGGGAGACATGTGCCCCCAACACGCTCCCTCGAAAGCTGGCCCCGCAAACACCGCGGTGTGCTGGACAGGCACGCAGTATCACTGCCGCCGCCTGATCGCGACCCGGGAAGCTTGTTTCACTCGTAAGCTCTCATCCTCACACGCAAGCTGCGTCTCCTGCATCTCCTGCGCGCGCATTTTTTTCTCCCGCGCACCGTGATCGTCCCTTCAGACCCGCCGATGCCACGCCATTGGTCTCTGCGCTCCATGACGCAGACTCGCACGTGGCTAGGCTGCGCGAGCGACTGGGCTGCGGGTCTGGTCCACGGCCCCGCGCCACCCGGCCACCGCCTAGTACTCACGGGGCTGGCCCAGCAGCGACCGCAGCCGCTCCCACACGCCGCCCGGCCCCTCCTCCTGCTCCGCCTGCGCCTGGCGGGCGCGCCGGCCGCTGCCGTTGGTCTTGCTCTGGCTGCCGCCCGTCGACTGCCGGCCCTGGCTGCCGCCGGTGCTCCGGCGGCCGCTGCCCGTGCTGCTGCCTCCTGTGGTCTTGCGGCCGCTGCCGGTGGTGTTCCGCGAACCAGAGGCGCCAGCAGCGGCGCCGCGGCGGCGCACGCTGCCGCTGGCGGGGCCCTCGTCGTCGCCGTCGCGACTGGCGGCGGCACTGTTGGCGCCGCTGCGCACCAGGTCCGCCAGGGGGCCCAGCAGGCTGGAGGCGGCGCGGGGCGGCGGCGGCGGCCGCACCTCAGGCACGTCCACCTCCCACTCCACCGCCGAGCCAGGCGAGGGGTTCAGGCCGAAGTCAAAGGCGTCGTCCAAGGCCTTCTTGATGGCGGCCAGGCGCGACTCGAACCTGGTGAGGTCAAATGCACGGGGTGAGACGAGCCGTGTCGGTTTCTACTAGCTGTCATCATTAGTGGCCTCCGAGTCCTGAGGAGTTCGCCCAGCACCATCACGTCTGCAGCAACGCGGCCCATCCCCGCCCCCCACCCATCCTTGGCCGTGGCTGACACTGCCGCCGCACTCACTTGAAGGGGCTGTTGTCCGCGGCGTCGAAGTCGATGGGGTCGTTGCGGCCCCACAGCGTGTAGGTGGCGGCGGCGGTGACCATGAAGAAGGCGGAGGGCAGGAACAGCGCCGCCTCCCAGGACTGGGTCTTCTCAAACAGATAGCCCACCGCCGCAACGCCCAGCACGCCGGGGATGGCGGCGGTGGTGTTGGTCAGGCCAAGCAGGATGGGCGCGTACTTGGGGGACATGTCCTGAGGGGCCCAGGGATTGGGTTGACGGGGTCGTGAGTGATCCTGTGGCCCCAGCCCCTCCCTGCCTTCGGCCCCCCACCTGCCCTGCTCTGCTTCTCCTCTGCCTATGCCCACCTTGTCTCTTCCCTTTCAGGGCTCCCTCGCCTCCCTCCCACTCCCTCGGCCCTTCACCTTCCCCGCCCCCCACCTTCAAGTTGGCTGTTTCGGAGGTAGAATGCACTAACATGCCCCTCCCCCCCCCCCACCCACATATCACCGCACACACCTGGTGCGTGCAGAACAGCCCCGCCAGGCTGAAGCTGCTCACACCCAGCGCCACCGTGATGGCCGCGACCGTCAGCCCGCTGTCCTCAGCCACCGCGGGGGTGCAGGCCGCCACCAGCAGCGCCGTGGGCACCAGGAAGGCGATGCCCTGCGCCAGCTTGCGCACGACAGGCACGCGCACGCCGCGGCTGATGAGCGCGTCCGCGGCGGCGCCGGCCGCGGCGGAGGCGGCGATGCCGGCCAGCGGCGGCAGCAGCGCGGTCTGCGGTGAGCGGGTTACATTGGCATCACCGGAGGTTGGTTATACAGAAGTGATGAAGAGCACATGAAAGGTATGGTAGGTTGGAGTCACAAGTGCTTTGTCCTACGTGCATAGAATCCCACGCTGCCAAACGTGTCATCTGGTGCATTGCTTTCCCGGGACCGCCACCTCTGCCACCCCCATCCTCCCCGCCTCCCCATCAACCAGTGCTCCGCCCCCGGCCCGCCACCTCCTCGGCCCTTCGCCCTCCGCTCGCCCGCTCTGCCTTACCCCGCCCCCCCTCCCAGCCCGCCCACCTGGGAGGCGTGCAGCAGGTCCACCGACAGCGTGTCCACAAAATAGGTGGGCAGCCAGGCCAGCATGGTGTAGTGGAACCAGTTGTTGGCAAAGTGCGTATAGGCCAGCGCGCGAACCGGCGTGCTGCGCAGGAAGGCGCGCCACGGCAGCGGCGGCGGCTCCGCAGCGGCCGCGGCGGCCGCCGCGGCGGCGGCTGCGCCGGCGCCTCGGGTGCCGGGCCTGCTGGCGGCAGCCGGCACGACCACGGAGGAGGAGGCGTGAGTGACGCTGTCGGCGTCGGTCATGGGGGCGATGCGGCGCGAGTCGGACACCAGGCGGGTGGCGAAGTCGGGCTCCTCGGCCGTGATGCGCGACATGATGCCCTGATGAGAGGGAGGTGCAAGAATATTCAATATCCAGCGAAGGGGGAGGCGCCAGGCGGTGAGGCAAGATGATCGGTTATAGCGGGTGGCAAGGGCTTGTGCTCTCCTCAGCTATTTACACTCCTCTCTGAGCAGTCCCTGTTTGCAGTGCACGCCGTTGCGGCCCCGGGCCCTGTTTGGTCGCCATCTCAAGCCTGACTGGCCGGCCCCCAGCCCTCGCCTCCGCGCCTCCTCCCCTCTTCCCCCTCGCCCCACCTGCTCGAACCACAGCCACCACACGAACCCCAGCGCGCCAAAGGTCACGAACACGGAGCGCCAGCCGTAGTGCCCGATGAGCCAGGGCGCCGCCAGCAGGCCCAGGATGGAGCCCACGTGGAAGCCGGAGAAGATGAAGGTGACGGCGCGGGCGCGCTCGCTGGGCGGCACGGCGCGCGCGATCATGTCGGTGGCGGCCGAGGGCGCGGTGGCCTGGCCGAAGCCCACGAAGGCGCGCGACACGCACAGCGCTGCGGAAGGTGGAGCGGGGAGGTGAGGGCGCCGGTTGAGTTGGTTTACTGCAGGGTGGCGACAAGCCCCGAGGCCCCCACTGAATGGGCCTGGCGTATTTGAAAAATGGCCTGCCGATATGCTGTCTGACCTGTTTTCCGAACGGTCACCACCCGCTTCGCCTATTCCTCTTTGCATGCTGCTTTTCCATAACTGCATTCTTACCTCCCCGGTCTCCAGCCCTCTCCTCCTCCTCCTCCTCCTCCTCCTCTAAACGCCCTGCTCTCTTCACCACAGTTTCCGTTCCCTTCCCCGCCCTTCTCCCAAGCCACCCACACACACAAACTCACCCGGCACGCTGGCGGCCACCCAGGGCACCACGCCCGTGGCGGCGCTGTACAGCAGCACGCCGGCGGGCAGGATGCGGCGGCCGCCCAGGCGGCTGTTGAAGTAGCCGCCCGGCAGCTGGCACAGCATGTAGCCCCAGAAGAACGCGCTCTGCACCAGGCCCGCCACGGTGGGGCTCCAGCCAAAGTCGCGGGCCATGGGGATGATGCAGACGGACAGGTTCACCTGGGATTGGGAAAGAAAGGTGGAGGTGTGGGGTTGAGAGCAGGCATGGGAGGGCTTTCGTAGAACTAACTGGGCGTTGGTGGTTGGCGACTGCGACTGCGGTTGGTTGTCAGTAGTTGACGGGGCCCGGTACACAAGCTTAGAGAGGAGGGCGACGAAGTGTGATGGCAATCCCAGGGCGCTGGATGCGGGGCGCTAGGTCGGGAGGTGGTGGAAGCTGACTGGAGGCTGCCATGCCAGCGCAGCCTTCTGGACCTGCTGGGCCTTGGGTCACGCCAGTCCCACGCCCCGTGCAGACTGACATCAAGTGCATCTGCATGAGCACACTCCTGAAGCACCTACGTGGCACGAGCCAACTTTGGCCCCTGCCCCTCACCTTGTCTAGATTGCAGATGACAAAGGAGACCGCCGTGCCCACAATAATCTTGTAGCGGGATGGGAGCGAGTCCCACCAGCCCCACGCGAAGGCACTCGAGTCGCTCGTGCTTCCGGTGTCGGGTCCCAGATACTCTGCTTCCCGCACTTGCGGCTGTGCTGCGGACTGCCGCCCCGAGGTTGTGCGCGAGGCTAGCATGCCGCTGCTACGAGGAGTGGTGGGCCCGTCGACAGGTACCGCGACCAGCCCGGTCCCATTGCCGCTGCTGCTGCCTGAACCACGCCGCCGCGTTATCTTGACGGTGCGCCCCGACTTGGACGACGCAGAGCAAATGTGCTGCGCGACATGGCATCGCTGAGGTGCATAATACTCGGTGGATGAAGCCGCACGATGCCCTCGCCACAGAGATGAGACGCCCGAAAATGTGCTTAGGACAGCTGGCCGTCGTGGCCAAGCCACTAGCGGCGATTTCGCGACTTGTCTGGGCTGCGAACCCACCCCCAGCACGCCCGGCGTGAGGGCCGAGACCGGCTGCACCATCGTATTTAGTGTGGTGCTGCCAGAAATAGGCGCTGTAGCCCAAAGTATCGGAGGCTACTTCCGCAATCGACCACAAGCCAGCGTCAAGTGTTGCGCACTGTGTCCTATCCTATCGTATAAAACACCTCAGTGCTTCACTATGAAGGTCTGGGCGTGAGCGCCAAGGGACTCCTGGTGACTTCTTCGGCGCTCCTTCTTCGCGCTCGACGGTCAGGTTCTCAGTTTGACCAGAGAGTTTGTTGGCTTTAGATGGCTTTACTTGTTTGCACTGTGTATAATGGTAGGAATTTTTTATGGGCAACGCTGGGATCAGGAGCTGAAAACCCCAGCGCACGGGCCCCATCCCAGCTACTCGCGACTTCACGCGAAAAGTAACACAGCCTGAAAGTAATCAGCTTTGCTCGTGTAGGCCTCTACACTTATGAACGCGGCCCATGTTGCTTCCTCGTTGGTGTGCGTGCGCTCAGGATTGTGGATGCCAAGTTTGGCCAGCTGGCACGCAGAGGCACGCAAGAATGTTCCAATGTTCTCTGCCTGATATTTCTTTGGGATTATCATAAGCTGGTGCCATGATGAAGCTGGGACGCGTGGACAACTGTTGCGCCGGAGTTCGACAACGGGACTGAGCCGCAAAGGCGTCAAGCGTGGCGTGCTGCCGTCACGCATGCCAGCGCACAAACACATGCGTTTAGGTTTCCCGCACCCATGCCGCTGGCTTGTGGCATGCACATACGAATTGTTGCTAATGTACGGACTGACCGCCTGTGCGACGAAGCTGGGGCGCGCACGCCATAAACACACGCCATCTTCGACTGCCGCACGCCCGCACCCAGGCACCTCTGCCCACGCCGTAGCCCGTGGGCTAGCAGGTGCAGCCAGCCCGCATCACGAAGCGAATGCAACCGGGTGGTGTTGACAAGGCCTTGGCCTAGGATGTTCATGTGATTATGGTAGTTTCCCCTGTGCCGAATCGCCAGAAACGTTGACATGCTACAACGCAAGCGCTTGTCCGTAGCAACGTGTAGAGAGCGGTTGGGAGCCAGGGCGCGTAGGTTGCGGGCATGAGTGTAACGGATTAGGTTAGCGACTCAGGGCAGCAAAGAAGCGGGCGGGGACTGAGTGAGAGGCTAGGTTAAAGTGGCGACATGAGGGTGCCGATTGGCCGTAAACATAAAACGGAGCCAGGACTTTGAACGCTTTCGTTAGCTGTATCGGTATATCCATCCTGAACAAAGGGTTGTTTTAGGCGGACCTTCCTCCTGATGCAGTGATGGGCCCCTCCGCCCTCGGCTCCTGGCCTTCTGGGCATGAGGAAAGCACCCCTGTAAACCTGTGTCTGTGATCCTCATTTGCGGTTTCCATATTGCAGCAGCCCTGGCAACCCTGGCTGCACCTCAGCATGAGTGTGACTGCCGTCCCTTGGGGCCCGCGCGCCCCATGGGTGTGCGGGGCGGACTGCGGTTTGCGGTTAAACCGACAAGTGTCCCCCTGTGTCAGGGAAAAAAGGGCTGAGCGCCTCCACTGTCTGAGGCCGGACATAGCCGGGGTCGGTTTGAACAGGCACCGAGCCAAACCTAGGAGCCCAACAGTCGCGGCACCAAGGCAGGAGCCAGCCAACACGCAGTGCAGGAGTCAACAGCAGCCGCACTACTTGTCGTAAAACCAGGGGTTGCCCCTGCCGTAAACCATGCGTAGTGGGCAAAACATTAAATACTTGCACGTATTCCCAGTACAAATCACAAGGGGGGTATCAGGCATTGAGGCACCAAGACAGGGGGCATTCGCCTCCCCCAAACTTCCTGGTCACTCCGCACAGTGCGGAGTGATGTGTGGACAGTTGCAACTCCGTGATGCATTCACTTCCATGCAGAGCTTAGGTGTTGGCCTGTTCGCGCGCTGTTACACCGTACCGACTTCATGCGCACTGCCTCCCCTGGCTTCCGTAAGGCCGCCACCTTACAATTGCCATACAATGGTTGGCAGTAAGCAAGCCATTACGATGTTTTGCCTCAGTGCCGTACGAAAATCATGCGAGGTTAGAGAGGAAAACTTAGGTGATTTACCACATTTGTATCTGAATTTGGGTGGCTCAGGCCATGGCCATGGCTTGGCCTGATGCATTCGTTTGTGCAGTGTCCAGGTTTACCGTGCTTTGAAGATGTGCCATTTACCTGCACGTGTGCAGGGGCATGGCACGACGAGCACATTTGTTTCAGAGCATTTGACCCAGCACATCCTTCCCGCGTGGTACGGGTTTACTGCGTGGTAGAGTGGGCCACTACTAGTAGCAGGTGTTCATGTTGCACAAAACTCACCGACGCCGTCACCCAAGTTTGGCGTGCTTCTGCTGATGTTGCCGCTGGCCCAGGCCGCTCCGGAGTTCACCAAGCTCAGCTGTGAACCTCTCCGGCCGCCACCGATGCCATGTCCCCCAATGTCTGCCGTGCCGGCATTACCGCTCGGTGCACCCTTGACGCCCGCTTTCTTTCCGCCGCCGGCCCCAGCACTGCTGCCCGCGGCCGCCTTGCTTTGGCCTCCTCCTCCTCCTGCCGCGGTGCAGCTGATGACCAGCCGCGTCATGAGCGCCTCAACCTCCACCTCCGGCGGCAGCTGGCTGAGCAGCTCGGCGATGCGGCGCATCTCTAGCCGGGCGCGGCGCAGGAAGGGCCGCAGCTGCAGCCCCACAAACGCCGCCGCCCACACCACCGCCAGCACAAACAGGATGACCTGCTTCGTCTCCGCAGTCCTGCATGGATGCAGCAGGCCAGCCATGGCAGTGAAGAGGGGCAGGAGCAGGCATGGAGCAGTAGCAATGCTAGCGCAACCACACGGACTTGATGTCTTGCCGTGCATGCCGCCACTCACTCGTAGGCCTTCTGCACCTCCTTGAGGTACAAGTCGATCAGCCGGTACTGCAGGCGGGTATGCACAAGCCATGCACATCTCAACACCGCTTGTCATGTTGCCTTGAAATGCGGCACATAAAACGCTGCAGCAGCTAGCCCCAGCATTGCCAGCCCCCCTGCTGCGCACCATGCCATCCTCGCCATCCGTCTGCAGCGTGGTCCAGATGAACCTGAACTCCGTCGCATTCAGCCCCGCAGCGGCACTACCGCCGCCTGCTGTTTGTGCCAAAAGAGAGTGGCCGGACTTGAGCAAAGACGTGACAAGCAGGTGTAGGCCATTTGAGGTGAGCTGCAAAGCATGGAGGCCATGGGAGCCGAGGATTGTTGTGTAAAGGTCAAGCGCGGGAGGCAGGACCCGGAAAAGCACCCGAAGTGAGAGGAGGCTAACGCTGTTGTTATGTTTGCCCTGTACAGCCTTAATCAAAGCCCTACCTGGTAGTACGGCGATGTCAGCGGCTGGCAGTCAGCCGGGTGGAAGCACAGGCACTGGCCCTCTCCGTACAGGATGTTGGTGACGGCGCGGTTGCTCCACACGATGCCCCGGGTCTCTTGCTCAAGATGTGGCCGGTGGGTGACATTCCCTGTTGCCCACGTAAGTGCCTGAAAGCATATCAAGGAAGCAGATTAGCTTTTTGCTAGAATGCGATATTGAGCACAGGCTCTTGAAGTCGACGGCTCTTGCCAGCTTCTTACCTCATTGCCGTGCAGAAGCACGTCGTATTCGACCTGCGCCTCGGCCAGCTCACGTGACAGCGCCTCATGAGCCGCGGCCGCGGCAGTGGCGTTGGGGGAGGAGGCAGCCAAGTCCTGAGCGAAAGAGGGGATTGCATTTCCCGTAACCAGTGGATGGAGGCAGCGACAGGCATTGTCAGGAAATCAGAGGCTGACCATGCTAGCATCCTCGTTTCGTTTCGTCCATGTGCATGCAGCCCTGCGGACGTGCATCCCGCGCCTGCCTCGTAACGCACCAGCGCGTAGTACAGCGTCCTGTCCAGGCGGCTGATGGTGGTGTGCAAGATGCCCAGGCTGGCGATGGGGCCGTCGTTGCCGTTGAGGGTGGCGAACACACTGAGGTCGATGGACACCAGCACGAGGCTCCAGGCCAGGAAGGGCAGCACCAGCAGGATGGCCAGGCGCCGGGAGGCGACCAGCTTGCGCCGAGGGGGCTTGGAGCCGCGGGCGGAGCCGCTTAGGGGCTGGACCTGCAGGCGGTTGTGATTGTGGGATGGAGCGATGGGTGTAAGTATGCAAGTGCTGCAAGCAGCTGACGCTATTCATGCAATGTGGCTGTGACCCAAGACTCCGCTGGCGCTGCGCTGACTTGCCTTGTTGTTAGCGCCAAAGCTCAGCAGCCGCGACATGCTGCGCAGCGCTGTGAACGACATGGCTGTGCGCGCCAGCATCGAAGGAGACGGCCTCAGCCCGGCATCTCCATTCACGTCCCCACCTCCCACTGCCTCCGCTGCAGCCGCAGCCACTGCATCCGCTTCCGACCCGGCGCCAGAGCTCGAGCCGTAGGTGGCCTTGCGGTCAAAACCCCGGCCCGAGTCATCAGATGGTCGTGGCGGGTCCATGACGCGTGGCGCGCTCTGGATGCGCAGCGTCCGTGGCTTAGTAAAAGCCGCAGTGTTGCCGACAGCGCCACCCGCCCCTGTGCCAGCACGGACATCCGG
This sequence comes from Chlamydomonas schloesseri, assembly GCA_016834595.1. Taxonomy (NCBI): domain Eukaryota; kingdom Viridiplantae; phylum Chlorophyta; class Chlorophyceae; order Chlamydomonadales; family Chlamydomonadaceae; genus Chlamydomonas; species Chlamydomonas schloesseri. The sequence continues at coordinate 1,872,238 of JAEHOD010000002.1, forward strand.
CGCAAACAATGCGCTGGCGCCGCCACCAATGCCCAGGTTGTCGGTATGCACGCCGCCGTGCCTGCTCAAGCTGCCGTCGCCATCACCCATGCCGCCGCCATCGGAAGCGGCGCCCTCCGGCCCGCCCGCCGCCAGTGCATTGGCATCGTGCAGCAGCGTGTCGTCATCATCGTGGTCCGGCTCAAGCTGCAAGTCCAAAAAGGGCATCAGGCGACACGCGAAATATGACTGTTCATTTACCCGTAAGCATGACAACCTGCAAACACAGGACCTGCTAGCCACAGCGTAGGCGCGCCCTGGCCTACACAGCCGGCTCTTTGTCCAGGGGTGTCCTGACTGCCTTGACCGCGCGCGGGAACCACACAACGCATCGCAGCGGCGGGCAACGACGAGTACTTCCTAGGTAGCTGCTGCTGCTGGCTGGGTCAGAGCCACGCCTCACACAACCACCGCTCACCTCGATGGACATGTTGGCCAGGCCGCGCACCAGCGCCATGGGCACCAGCACGAACACCGTGTACAGCTTGTAGTGGTAAATGGTGAACTGGCAGCAGCAACAGCAGCAGACACGCAATGGGTGCAGCAGGACAGGGCGCGGCAGGGACATTGTGGATCAAACTGTAGCGCAGGAGGTAAATTAATGCATTTGCGCGAAGGCTCGCAGGGGTACCGCACCTGTTGCGCCTCGTACCAGACGAAGGCGGTCGCCGCCACTCCCACTACCACACCCTCGACCGCCAATATTATTAGCATCAGTGTGTACATCTCGCGGCCATTGCTGATGGTGATCTGTGATCATGGTGAGCGGAGCAGAGCGGCCCGTGTCAAGACGAGGTCATTGGACGTGCGCCTCCTATCCAAGTTTTACGTTGTTTGTTTGTTTGGTGGAACCCACCTGCACCACAGCGTCGATTGAGTCCTGGTACGCTGGCCACAGCACTTCCATGCCGTTGTACTGCAAGCGGCGCAAATGCGGTTATGTGCGGAGGTGTTTGGCTTTTGCAAGGCACTCAAGCCAGGCGCAAGTCAACATCGCATCATCCCAACCCAGACGCGCAGCCCCATGACAGAGCCCACAGCGCAAAATGTATACAACTCACGATGACAAAATTGTAGGACGCCAGGGCCGAGAAATCCACGCCTGCGGCCACGTAGGCTGCGGTGGTCTCACACAGCTCCAGGGCCGCCGCCACAAACAGGTTGCTCGCACGCCACAGGCCAACAATCAACTCCGCGCTGACAAGCTCTGGCTCTGACACCAGCACGGTTACGTCGGAGGCGTTGTCACTGCGGCTCGCTGCCGAGAACAGCTGGCCCGTGACGTTATCGTTGCGATTATAGAAGTCCAGTACCCGCAGATGGGGCTGCTCCCAAATGTCCTGCATGGAAAGTGCGTGCGATAACCACTGAGGGTGTGGCTGCTCATTTTTTACACACTTCCACCAGCTTCCATTGCACAAACCGCCTACGAATCCCCGGGTTTGGCCCAGTCCTTACCCTGAACCCGAATCCAGTGGGCATGCGAAGGGACTTTTTCTTTCCCAGGTAGATGTCCTGCTGCAGCTCCTGTGAAGGAGGGTTGTACAGCGGCAGAGAAGTGAGAAAGCACCCGGGGGGTCCCGCATGCCCAGCGGCTTGGTGGACATGCGCGCCATTTGCATACTCAGATGTGACAGTAAAAGAGGCATCCATCAAAGGGTCGTGTCGCATTGCACCCGCAAGGTTTTAGACACACCTTCAACTCCAGTGCCAACTCTTTCATATGGGAGAGCACATGCTGCGTGGCAGTAGTGAAGTCCCCTCCGAGCACATTCAATCCCGCAGCTAGCGTGTAGTTGTAGGTTGACGCGTTGCCACTGACGTTACCCGCGCGCAACACGTCGGTGTGTGCAGCATACAGGGCTGCCAGCGTACGCCCGTCTAGTGCAATGTCGTGCATCCGCGCAGCAGCAGCACCTGCGCCACATGCAGGGGCATGACTGTATGGATACCAGCGGAATGCCGACACCACATGCCTGCCGTTAACATTGTTCCACTTCCTAGCAGCTCTGCCATTCCCAGCGTGCATCCGCAACTCACCAACGTCGTTGAGTTCTCGGATGTCGTTAAGCTGCAGGTTCAGGCGCGATACCATCACCGCGAACGTGACGGTGTGGATGACTAGGATGACGCCCACGACCGCCAGCACCCGCCACCACAGCCGGCTGGAGTGGGCCTGTGGTGCAATGGCGTGCGCACGGGGCTAGTCAGCAGGCAAGACACGCACACGGAATGCGACCACAACATCGCTCACATGCCAACCCAGTCCATGGTCTCACCTGCGACGGCGGCCCCATCAGCAGCCGGTACAGGCGCTTGAAACGCTTGCCCGCGCCGAACGCTGCACCGACGCCGCTAGCTTCTGAGCCTACTTGACTGCCGGACCAGTGTCCGCCGCCAACCCCTTGATTGCTGTCTAGAGCCCCATCGAGCAATGCACTCTCGCGTGGCTCCGGCACCGCGGAGCCATCCGCTTTCTTCGGCAGCCCTGAAGCTGCAAGGTCATTTTTGCTGGCATGCAGCTTGCCGCCAACGTCTTCAAGCGTTTCAAGGATAGCCTGGTCCTCAGCGTCTGGGTCTGCGTCCGCCTTTTGGTTGCCATCAATGGCGCTACTGCTGCTGCTACCGCCGCTGCTATTCTGTGCGAAGACACCCTGGGCGCCATCATCGCCCATGTATTCTTCTGACTCGCCGCCCATATGAGCTCCAGGCTCAGCATCATTGCCACCATTGACAGATCCTGGCGCCGCAGGGACGGCACCGGGCAGGACGCGCGAGTTTGTGCGCGAGACCTGGGGCGTTAATAAGACAGTGATGAAGAGCGGCGTGAGAAGACCAGCCGTAGTAGTCGTACAGAGACGTATAGTGCGTCGTACGTGTATAGTAGTCGTACAGGGACGTATAGTGCGTGCTGGGTAAGATGGCCCTTAGCTGTGATAGTTGGCCAGCTCCTGCCACTCACCACACGCTCCTGCTTTTGAGCATCCGAGTCGATGCCGCTAGAGCTGAGCACCCAGGACTCCACACGTGACAGCTGCGACCCCTGCAATGAAGCCATAGCATAGCAAGTGGCGGACACGCAGGATGAGGAGCACTGAAGCCGCAGGTACGCCACTTGCGCGTCAACGCAGCCATCATACTCACCCGGCGGCTGCGCGCGAGGAGGTTGTCGTACCGCCGCTGTGTTGACACAGCCTCTGCGGAAACCTCGACCTTTGCGGCCGCGTCGCCGTTGTCAGGAGCGTGCATGGATGACCGGCGCGAGGACGCCAGTGCCAGTAGCGACCTGCGGCGCTCGGAGCGGTTCGCATGCGGCCAGGGCTGAGGTCGCTGTGAAGGCAGCGACGTCCGGTCGTCCAGCAGGGTTGCTACCGCAGCCGCCGTGGCCGCCACCACCTCAGGGCTTGCAGCCACACCGCCCGGCCGTGATGCTGGAACCAACTCCTGCGCGACGCCACCCGGCGGCGCGGCGGCAGCTGCATCGTCCCCATCACCTGCTTCCGCTGTTTGCAGCAGCGGCGTTAGGGGAGGGCGTGGCCTGGAAGAAGCTGGCCGTGCACGCGGCGACAACGCCACGGGATCCGCCGCTGAAATGGTGGAGGATGACACCGCAACGGCCGCAGATGCTGCCGCAGCAGATGCTGCTGCGCTGAGCGCGAGCAGCTCGGCGCTGATGCCACATGAGGCGTCTAGTTTTAGGGCCGCAGCGGTGCGCGGGCTCAGGGGGCTTGGCCCGTCTGCCCCACTGCCGCCGTAGGCCGCGGCCACCCTCGCTGCCAGTGCTCTGCTGCTGGCTCGCGATGGTGCCGCCCTGCTAATGACACCGCCGCGCTGCATGTTCGGCGGGGCTGATGCTAGGGCAGGAGCCGCCTGTGGCGCCGCGGCTGCAGCAGCTGCAAGGGTGGATGGCGTACCAGGTGCCCCTGCCGTGACAGCGCTGGATGTTCCCTCACCCTCGCCAACCCCGCCTCCTGCAATTGGGTTGCCTGCATTTCCATTTAAGTCGTCTCCAGCTTGTGGGGGGCGGATTCTCGGGGCCAACCCAGCGGTGTCACCGGCCGCCAGCCATCGCACGAAGCCAGGGTGCGCCGGGGCCGGGCGGTGCGGCCGAACCACGATGTACATGCCGCCGCCATCCGACCCAGTGCGCCGCACAGCCTGCAGCCGCAGCTGCACCCCACAGTTGTCGCCAGCGTGGCGCGCAGTCAGCACCAGCGGCGGCCCAACCACGCCCGCCCGGCCCGAATCCCCGGACCGGTGCTTAAGTGCACCGCGGAGCACCGGAGCCGCGCGGCTGCCAGCTGTGTCGGCGGCAGGTGAGGGCATGGTGAGGAGCGCGGCTGCACCGGCGGCCGGCAGCGGCAGCAGGCTCGCGATGTTGGCGTTCAGTAGGCCTTCGTTGGGACTACCCAGCACCAGCCCTGTTACAACATAGAGGAATGAGAGGTAAGACCGGGCCCTCAGGATCCGCACATTTTGGGCTCGCGCCGCGGCGGTCTGGACCGAGCCCCTGCAATCCTGTGTTTGCAATCCCACTCCACCCCATCCCTGGCTATGCTCACTCACCGGCCTGCCCCAGCGAGTCGTGTGGGTCCACCCGCGCCACCCGGCCTCGGGCGTCCAGCTCCAGCACGCCCCCCAGCAGGTCCGCGCGCCACAGCTCCACCTCCAGCCGCAGGCTGGGCGCCAGCGAGGCGGCGCTCCAGCCCTGGGGTTGCGGAGGTACAGGAGACGGCTGCCAGGGGTGCATATTCTGCTGCAGCGGTGACCAGACTGGCTGGGAGTGCTGCGCGTACTGCGGAGACGGCGCGTAGCGCGCAGTAGCGGCTGGAGGGGCGGCGCTGATGTGTGGGTACACTGGCTGCTGCCTTGGCGGCTGAGCCTGCTGCATTTGTGCATGCACGTCATGGCTGGCCGCGGCGAGGTGCTGGGGTGGGGGCATTGTGGTGGCACGCCGCATGCTGCGTGACTGCTGTTGCTGAGGCTCCAGCACTTGAGCCCGCATAGGATCATGCCATTCAGCTCCGGATGTGACCTGCTGTTGCTGCTGCTGCTGGTGCTGTTGTGTGCTCTGGAAAATGGGCGGGCACGCTGCTGATGAAGCAGGCTCCTGCAGCTGCAGGTCGGCTGCAGGCAGGTCCGGCCCTTGCTGCTGTTGCTGCTGCTGCTGCTGCTGCAGCAGCAGCGGCGCCGGATACTCATCACCCTGAGAGGAGTCAGCTTCAAGGGGCCGGCCACGGTCATTTGCGTGCGGTGGCAGCGGCTTGCGTGGCGATAGTTGTGGCCGCAGCGGCTGCATGTATGGAGAAGCCTGCGACTGCAGTTGGGCCGGCACAGAAGCCGGCTGCCGCCCGTTGGTTGCGGACGTCGCACCCGCAGACGCCACTGCTGCACTCGCATAGCTGCGAGATTGGACTTGCGAGCTGTGGCCATCAACAGCCAAACCTTCGAAATCTGCGCCAAGAGGCGGGAACCAAGTCTGAATGACCTGACCGTCTTGGGCGTCTTTGTTATGACCAGGCGCGTGCACCATGGCAGCTGCAACACAAAAGGCGAAGTACAGGGAATGTGGCAAGCTACGACTAGCCCCGCCATGGTGCCTGTGACCGCAGCCGGCTACATCCCAACATACCTGTCGGGGCTGTCGAAGGTGGGGCCGGCGGAGGCGCAGGCGGCAGAGGTGCCGCTGGTGGTGACGGCATTCCTTGCAAGGCAGTGTAAGAGGCGTATGTCCCATCCTCGGTTGCCTCTGTCACCGCCTGTCTCGCGCCCCTGCCCCAGCCGGTGCTGCCTCCATCAGCTCTATGCACATTGAGGCCATCGTTTTCTTTGAAGCCAGTACCCAGCACAGAGCTGGCGAACTTGTCAAATAGCTGGTCCACTTGCATGTGCTGCTCCTCCGTGTGCAGTGTGCCGCGGGACTGTTGCTTTGCAAGCCTGCACTGCTGCGGCTGTGGCATCCCGCCACCGAGAGCACCATGCGCACCGTGCAGCGCCGCGCCTGCGAGCGATGCCCCGCTCCTCGGCCCGCCGCCGCCGCCAGGGTACAGGCCAGCGCCGCCGCCTGCAATCCGCGGGGCTGCTGAAGGTGAAGGAGCCGGCGCGTGCGGCCGCCGCACCATACGCACCACCATGACTGCCGGCACCACCTTGGCGCCCATGGCCGCGGCCGCCACCGCCGCATGCTTATCGCCAAGCGCAGCGCGAAGTCGCTGCAGCTCGGCATCCGCGCTGTCGTCGGCCGGCAGGTTCACGCCCACACGCCAGCTGACGCCCTCGGCCGCAGTCGCCCTGTGCATGCACAGGCAACGTGGGGATGAAAAGGCCGCCGCCGGTAGGCCTGCACCCTTTCAGGAGCTCAGTAGCCACTCACCGCTTTGACAGCTCCAGCATCAGCAGCGTCAGCAGCTTCTGCGAATCGCCTGCCGCGGTAGCGAGCGGCGAATCATCTTCAACCGCCAGCAGTGGAGGTAAGGGCTGCGGTGCTGCAGCCATAGGGATCGAGCCAGATGACATGCAGGGGATCACGGCTGCGGTGCCCAATGGATTATTGTTGTTGCTGACAACGGCATCACTGGGCCATGCACCTATGAGGTCATTTGTGCTGCTTCCTGCACGGGCCAGGGTGCCCACCCGGCGCATGGAGTTGGGCTTCGCCGCCAGACTGGTTCCGTGCCCGGCTGCAGCCGTCTGTGCTGCCGCCTCCTGCTGCTCCGAGCTGCCACTGCCGCTGCCTGTTGGGCCGCACCCGTGCTGCTGGCTCTGACTTTGCTGCCCGCCGCCGCACCCCTGCTGCTCCTGCTGCTGCAGGTGGTGCTGGCTCTGCAGCTGCGCCGCCAGCTGGAACACGTCCACCAGGTCCGCCAGGGAGCGGCCGAGCACGTGGCGAGGGTCCACACCGAACAGTGAGGCCGGCGCCGGGTCCGCAGAGGTGATTGTGCCGGACAGATCCACCGTCAGGCGCATGCGCCGCTCAGACACGGCCTGCAGCGGCGGACAGTGGCCACGGGTGGCGTAGTGGTGGGTGGAAGCGCGTCAGTCGCCTTCCACAGCAGCCGCCCAACCCAGCATACCAAGCACATACTTCCTCCTTGGTACACGCCTATGTAAGCACGCACCTGCTCTCGCGTGCGGCGCTCAAACGCCATCACATGCACCCGACCGGGGCCCTTGGGCGTGGTGCTCAGCCGCTGCTGCAGCCGCATGCGGAAGGGTACATCGACGGGCCCTTCGCTCTCATCATAGCCACACAGGCTCAGCGTCACGCCGCTGCGGCAGCTGTACGGGGGAGGCGGCGGTGCGCCGCGGCCAGCAGCCGCAGCGGCGGCCGCGTTATCGCCCCAGGACTTGCCTGGGGGAACAGCCAGCAGCTGCGGCGCACATGAAAGGACAGATCCAAAGGCTTTGTCAGGAACGGTTGTCTAGGTGGCAATACAGATAGCAGTAGGCGCGCGCCAGTCGGCTTCTTTCTAGGTGCCACGTCATGACCACTTACGTGCACCCAGGGCCGGTGCATGAGGCCGTACGGCTCGGGCATCAGCGCCGCCAGGCCGCCGTTGCGCACGCTCTCCACAGAGCGGCCCAGGGCCGCGGCCATGCCGGCCGTCACGTGCAGCAGGCGGCCCTGCGCAAGAATGGAAATCGGCAGGTGTCAAGATGCACAGACGGAGGGAACTGCAAGTCGGTGCGAACTGCAAGTAATGTTTAGCATAGCCCGGGTGTGCAGCCCTGGTTTGTGTTGCGCATACCTTGCCGTCCGCAACAAGCATAAGCTCCGAAAAAACCGCCGGAGAGCGCAGGATCTGTGGCCGAAGCGCATCACGCGCTCCCTGGCCGTAGGACAGAGATGGCGGCTGTAACGTGAACGGGTTGGGCCCGGTGCTCATAAGCACCTCTTCTGCAGAGTTCCGCGTCGCCTTTCCAGCTCCTGCACCATCCGCCTTGGGATCGGTGTGCAGCGAGATCACCACGTAGCGCACAGAGCCGAACGCTGCAGGATGCACGTGTGAAAGGAGATGATCCAGATAGCATGATGGGCTAGTGAGGCCGACTGATTGTTTGCTTAAAACACGTTGCGTGGTATGCAGCATCGCTCACCATCTGCTGTCAATATGGTGGTGAGCGGGATGGAGCCGCTGTACTTATGGCGCCACTCCAGGCCAGGTAGCGCTGCCGTTGGCTGCGGCTGGGTGGAGGTGCGCGCTCCAATGATGCCCACATGCCGGTTGCCAGTGGCTGCTGCAGCACTGTCCGTAGACTCATTGCCTGCGTTCACATGCGTGTCTCGCCCAAGCAATAGCGCTGCCAGGTTGAACCCTCCGACAGCCTGCGATGCTGTACCAGCCCACATGCCGGTGCTTCCATCGCCTCCGGTGTCCCCTCCTAGGCCATTGCTGGCCAAGCGGAATACCCCTGCTGACCCTGGCTCAGCCGGCGCCTGGCCTTGCTGCCCCCCTGGTGGCGCAACCTGCTGCACACCCGCTCCAGATGAATCCATGGTCCGGCGACGCGCACGGCCCGCAGCAACCGCTGCCGCGGCCGTTGCCGTGGCCTTGGTCGCAATAGGTGGCGCGAGCAGCGCCTGCTGCAGGTCCTTGATAACGCTGCAGGGGGCCGGAAGCGATGATGGGGGCTCAGAACAAGAACAAATGAGCGCAACATGCATGGGCGCCAGCATGGTCCCAAAGTCACCCTATTGCGGCACTTCCTCAGGCAACCCAGCCCCCACTACCCCACCCACCCCATCACTCACACGTCCACGGCGGGCGCGTCGTTGACGAGCGCCGCCAGTGGCTGCCCCAGCAGCTCTCCGGCACCGTATCCCAGCCAATCGTAAAAGCCCTCCTCCGCGGCAATGAGAGTGTTGCCCGTGGCACCCGCAGTGCCGCCGCCGTTGCCCATCACCCAGGCGCGGACAACACCAGGCTGTGGGGAAGGGGCACACCCGATGTGGATCAATAATCGCGTGACGAATGCAGCTACAACCTCTACGGGGCATAGCTTGTTCGACTCCTTCCCGGCAGCTAGCTGTGCGTGTACCGTACGCGCAAACACAACCTTCCGCGCACGTACCTGGGGCGGCAGCGGCTCCATGACGCCCATGAATACGCTGTCCTCGCTCAGGCCCGACACCTTGCTGATGCGCAGCCTGCACGGAGGCAAGCGGGGAAGAACGCATGTGGCATCGGTGGTTGTATGGGCATGTGGGCATGTGGGTAGCCTGATGCGAGTCCAGCGCTACGCGAGAAGGCTGGTCTGATCCTTCGCACACGCTAAGGACGGACCTGATGGGCACCACGCTGCGCGTCTTGGTCAGCGCCACAAAGTCCGTGGTGCGGTCAAGCACGTGGGACACACCTGCAAGGTGGCATGCGATGGATGGGAGCAATTGTCGAATAACTATTCACGCACCACGGGCTGTGCGCACCAACAACATCACGCCATTCGCCTTGGCCCCCTCTGCACGCACCCGTCTGGATGTAGTTGCGCAGGTAGGCGTTGTGCCGGTCCCCAAAGGGCGGCGGCATGATGCACGCCACGTCGCGGTCCTTGAGCTCGCCCTTGGCATAGCCCAGAAGCGCGTGGACCTCAGGCGTCGCCACTTGGATGATGCCCTGTGCGAGGGCCACACGCGCAGGTTCAAGACCCAACGCAATGCTCGACACACCACAGTACACACTCCGCCCAGTTCTCCAAAGAACGGCCCGTCTCTCGCTCGCACCTGGGAGTTGATGAAAAGCGCCGCGAGGCCGTCCACCGCCATGGCGCCGCCACCCCCAGCCGTGGCTCCCAGCGCCACAAGGGCGCCGCCCAGCTGCATCGCCTCCTTAGCGTGCTCCTCACGTTCCTCCAGCCGGTCCGCCTCCCTGCGCGGCAAAACGTGTAAGTTCATAATCTCCATATGGTTCATGCCAAGCCAAGGCGAATTCAACTGTTAAACCCAAAGCCCGACATGCACACTCACGTAAACCACTTGGCGGCGGCCCAGGGGTCGAACTTGACCGACTCCAGGAAGCGGCCGTACAGCCGCACCAGGCGCGCGTTGTGGCCGTGGCGTGTCAACACACTCTGATAGGCACGCTCAGCGGCGCGGATGGACACCTACGGCAGATGCATGCAGCCACGGCACTCAGCTTCCAAGGCGAATGCCCTTCAACGGACTCTAAAACGACCTGGAGCGATTCAAACACGTGGACCGCCCTGGCACGCACCTCAATCCGGTTGATGGCATGTGTGAGGCGCACGAAGGACACACGCGAGTGCAATAAGAGGCTCCAAAATGCGCGCATCGCCAGTAGCGCCTCCTTGTGCGCGCGGGTCACCAGTCTGGTACAAGCAACCAGGGTTTTGACGAGGGCGTTTGGGTGGTTGCCCAATGATCGGAGTGGTCACGGGATTTTCCACGCGGTACGCGCGGGCAAGTGTACGGGCAAGGCTCTCCCGGCGGGTCACGGTCACAGGCTGAAAATCCTAGGTTTTATGCGGACCACTCTTGATGCGGACAAGGACATATGTTGCGCTACCACAAGTGTAGCAGAATCATCAGAGGCATACATCGAGCTTTGCTGGTGAAAGCGAGCCCTTACAGAAAATGCAAGCCCGCACACAAAGCCATACGCCCCATACCTGTGGCTGCGCTGGAACTCCACGTAAGAAACCAGGTCCACGACGCCGTCGCCCGCGCCGTTGACACCGCTGGCCTTCTGCGTGTGCTCCTGCTCGCGACTGAAGATGGCGAAGCGGTCCAGCAGCCCTGGGGACTGCTGCTTGGCCGCCTGTGCGTCAGTCACATGGCACCAGGTTGGGGCAAGCGAACCTCCACGACAGCTGTGTGGCCTTATTTCCACCCATACGCTCGTTCACACACCTGCAGTTGCGTGTATCCAGACTGGTAGCTGCCTTGCACGTCTATGAGGAAGGAGGAGTAGAGCAGCGTCATGCGGGGGTCGCATGGCAGCTGCATGATGCCGGCCTGTAGGGCCGCGTGCGTGTGGCGCCACGGCGCAAGAGAGGTCAGCGGGGAGGGGTAAAGGCAGGAGCTCCATGGAAGGACCGTATAGACCAGCCGGCACGCAACCCCCGTGCGCAACGTCTTCCCAACCCTATCGGCTATCGCACCTTGACAATCACCTCGCCCAGCGCCATGGCCTCGGGCTTTAGCGTGTCCTCGTCCCCGGGGATCCAGTCCCGGCAGGCGCGCAATGCTACCCCCACCTCCCGTGCATCCTCGAACTTGCAAATGTACTTGGATGGAACGCCCGGTGTGGCGTTTCTGTCGGGGTGGCGGGCGGGCGACCGTGGCACGGAACACCCTCAAGCAGGATCAAACGCACAGGGCACGGAGTGGTGCGGCACGGTGCGCACGGGGGGGACCTGTGGACCTGTGAGAGACAGGCTCTTGCCAGCCCATGAGCAATCCTCCAGATGAATGTGTGTCTTTCATTGTCCCCTTTAAGCTGCTATTACCATAAGTGTCACCGGGGAGCTCGGCGAACGGAAGCGCGGACCGAGGCCGACCGGGGTCGGCATTTCGTAAGCCTTGCTGCTAGTTCATGTTTATAGTCTACCTATTACAGATATCGCAAACAAAGAAAATGGAGTAAATGTGAACAACTACATAAGCCAGGGCCGTTTACTAGTTTGACTCTTTGTTGCTGCGGCTTCCGGATGGTTAGTTCATATAACTAAATAGTGTGCGTCACCAATGTTTGGTATTTCCTGTCTGCGGCAAACAAGGACGTTGCCGGCATGGCGCCCGGCCTCCAATGCGCTTGGTCCCTTTACTAAGCCCCCCACCCTCTCCCCCGGCTGGGTAACACCCGCCAGCTGGAGCCCTCTGGCTTACGGTATCCTGCGCCCATGCCTCAGCCCCGCCCACCTGAAGCGCTCTGCCACCACAACGCAGAAGTATTGTAGCCTCGCCCAGCACGCGGCCATGCCCGCTAAAGCAGCGGGTCCCATGCCAATCCAGAGGGCCAGAGTGATCTGCAGCACGGTTGGGTAAGTACCGTAGGTGCTCAGTCGCTTGGAGTGCTTCCATTATGGTCGCCATACACCTACATGAAAGCTTTGACGCGACCCGACCACAAACCTGGTGCTGGAACTCCTTGCGCTTTTCCGGCTGCTTGGTGGACGGCGCCATGAATGCCAGGAAACACAGCAGCACAGAGCAGTAGAGCACGCAGCCGTAGGTGGCGCAGCGGGTGTAGTTGACGACCGCGTAGGTGGCGGGCACCTGAAAGGCAGGAGGCCCACAAGTAAGCCAACATGCACTGAGAGGCCCAATACGCCCGGTCGCACTGGTACCAATTTTGCGCACCGCATGCCCGCTACGGCAATCCAACCCAATCCGGGCCGGCTGGCTCTGCATGCGCCCCTGTACCCAATTCGCAGATGTCAGTACCTCCGCCGCTCACCCATTTCAGCTGCAGGTACAGCAGCGCCAGGAACACGGCCAAGTACAACACTGCAAGCCAGCGCACGTCCCCGCCCAGCATTACGGCGGCGATGGCGGCAATGGACTTGAGGCCGAAGCACAGACCCTCCGTGCTGCGGTGGTGAGTGCATGGGGAGTGCGTGCAAGAATTGGCGTTTGTACTTTTGGGGGCCGCGGGGGCGGCTATGACAGCAATTCTTAACATCACGGCGTCGCATCCATTCCCTACCCTGGCTGGCCCACCTGGAGTGCATGATTGCCAGCGGTTGGCGTGACAGTGGGTTCAGGTCCATCTGACTCAGCTGCGGGGACAGGCAGCAGGGCAGGATGTGGGTCAGGGGATAGCGTGTTGAGCAAATTGAGTACATCCTGACAGATGACGTCATGCCACATGTGTGTGCACGGGGATGGCGCTCACCACCATGGCGCTGGCCATGACTTCAAACACCAGCAGCCCCACCACCGACACCGCCACGTGCACTAGATGTGGCATGGACCAGCAGTCTGCGGTGGCATAAAGCAAGGGGGGTTCGTTGTACGAGTTCACGAAACAGGGTGCATTTTTGGAGGTAGCTCTGGTGCTGAGCCCAGGCCGTCATTCCCACGCAGTGACGCAGGTGCATTCACATATGCAGCTGACTCACAGATCTCAGGGAACAGCTGGTTGTAGTAGCGCTGCTCTGGCGAGCCGCCCATGTACTGCGGGGAGTGCCCACGACAAGCAAACACAATCAACGGCATGTCTGTGCAGGGATACAAGGTGTGGGCTGTAAACTTCTCACATGGCTCCTACCTATCAATCCCCTCAGCGAGCATGTAAGACCCTAACTGTCTACGAATGCTCCCCTCCCCATGCGTGCAAGCAATGCATGCCAGTCGCTCAATACACATCCCTACACTCACGTGGCAATCGAGCGTGCCCAGCAGCAGTGTCAACGTGGCGATATCAAGGACCTGAAGTAATGCAGCGTACGTAAGTCAGTGGGTAAATAGATACGGGCTACCCAGCAAAACATAGCAAGTCACATCTTGCATGGTCAGTCCAGCAGCTGCCTGGTTCGCACGCACCTGGAAGAAGATGAGCCCGAACCAGCGCAGGAAGGCGATGGGCCAGACCTGGTCGAACCGGTTGTTCGAGAATTGGTACGCCACCCACATGCTGAGCACCACATTGAATGCCAGCAGCGCCAGCAGCACGTAGAGCACGATCAGAAAGAAGTTGTAGCCCTGCAAGTGCGTGATCGGGCGTAGTAGGCCACAAATGTGTGCAGGGTGAGACCGTCATGCACTAGGGCCCTTCATTGCGTGCACACACTTTTGACGCCGTACTTACCCTGTCCGCAAAGACCCAGTCAAGCTGCACGAGCGAAACAGCCTTCCAGATCCTGGAGTTGACAATGAGCGCCATGGGTTTCGTTACCGGCGGGCGCAAGGGCGCAGTGCACGGCGTAGTGGACTGCTTGAGACCGTGAAGGCACATGATGGCAGTGGGCCGAACTTATGGCTGCACATTTGATGCATGCGCCCCCTGCGCCAGCCCACGCGAAGTGGTGCTCCCCGCTTATCCTAATCCGCACCCACTTGCTGTTGACGTTGATGTCGAACCCGTACGCGGGGTTAACCACCAGCAGCCACAGCTGCCAAAAGTCCAGCAACAGGCGCGACACCGCGAACCGCAGCGTGGCCTTGTGCTCCTTGCTGACCGTGTACAGCACCTGCAGGTGAAGTCATGCAGGTGGTCATGCGGGCCCGACGGTTGTGGGCATAAGCAGCATAGATACATTGCCTTGCCTTGCCACTGACCGCCCTTGCGGCAACCGTGACGCACGCAACCGAAACATCACGGGCGTGTGGGGTTGCGTTCCATGCACCACTCCCACCAGCACGGTGCTATCCCTGACAAACCACTTGCCCCAAAAATGCCTTGCTGCAGCGACGAGTTCTCCTCGAATCCCTCATCTTGGTCGGCGCCAGGCTCCCCTTTGTGACTACATGAAGCGACGCAACGCGGGGGGGATTGTGGCAGGCTGGTGAACAGGTGTCGAAGAAAGTGGCCGGTTTTGCCATCTAGCAGCTGCATATCATATCTTGAGACGCCCAGCCCTAACGACAGTGGTGGCTGGCTTAGAACGCTTCAACAACCGCACTGCAGTGCATGTCCCGCCTTTCCCAGGCCCCAAGCCCCTGGGCCCTGAGGCCTCACAGTGTGCCGCGGGCGGTACTGTTTGCAGCGCTTCCCCCGAAGCTGGTCCCGAAGCTGGAGAGGCTTGCGCTATCCGGCATTTATTATGAATCCACGCCGGCGCGTCCACTGGATTAGGGCATAGCCCTAAGGCTCATTGTACGTGCACTGACTCTCGAGTAAATCGCTATCGGCCATTTGGACACACAAGGTGGCCCATCTCTGCCCAAAGCGGCAGGGCCCTTACTTGTCAATTGTTAAGTGCAATAATATATCACAGTTGTATTTGAAGCAATGTGTTACATGTGTAGTTTCTCGAGCTGAAAACGAGGATGACCTGCTCCGGATGACCAGCTCAGTGCGTCCTCTGGCCTGCACATGAATGTTTTGAGTCAGTAGGACCTCAAAGCTGCTCGCTTACATATTGAAGCTTTAATAAACTGACAAACCCACTACGAGTCCCGAGTACGGATCCTGAACCCCAACCTTTTTCGCGCGACGATTCTCGCTGTTCGCCTACCGCGAGCACCTTTTTATATTTGCTTGCATCAGAATATTCGACACTTAAGGCTACTGAGGAAGCATATGTCGCGCGATGGTGCATTCAGCCCCGCAGCGTTGTTTCCGCCATAAATGCGCGTGAGCCGCAAGCTAACATTGCATAAAGATTATTCCGTTACGCGCTACGTCTTTCGAAGGCCAGAAAACGGGTGGGCCCGGAGGGCGGCTTGACCGAACCGACCGATCAGTGCGGCCAATGGAAGACCTTCCGGCATCACTTATTGCGGCCATGCCCCATGCCTGTAGGAAAGCGGGTAATAAGTCAGGGTAGAGGGAAGGCGTACCAGGGGCGATGCTATCGCAGGGAGTTGGGACAGGACGCTGAAGAAATACAGGGAAGCGGCACACAATGATTTGGCGTGCATTCGCTATCCTTTTCGCAATTTGGCGCATGTCCGCATAAAGCACTGAGCAATCGGTATTACCCTTGTATGGCACCTCCAGCTGCGGGTTCATGTCACAATGTAATGCCACAAAAGGAACGCATCAGGGTGGACTACATCTGTAATGCATCACTTGTAGAGACGTGTAGAGTGTCCATGCCCTAACGCACAAACCCGTCCTTATAGTGCCAGTGTCGGTGCTGTCCTGGCCGTCTGTCCAGGTCAAGTTGACCCCAGGTTTACCCCCTTCATCTGTCATCACCCGTCGTCATGAATATGTTACAGCTGTGGGGAGACTTCTGCCCCGGGCCCGAAACACGGCCGCTGCAGCCTACCAGCACGGCATACCAGCCTCTTTGAACTGGCGAGAGCGCCGACAACCTGAACGGCGCACACGAACCAAGCCTACGGCGGTCGAAACGCACACGACGCTTGACCTCCGTGAACACGGCGTCCATTACTCAGACGTAAAAAACGGAAGGCAGCTCGCTTGCACCACCCGCACACAAGACAGCACTCACACACAGCAAGAAAGAGAACTTCCTGATCAACCCCTGTCCGCCCACCACCGTACAGCTAACACCTACTTCCCAAGCCGGCGAAAACGCAAAAAGCCACCGCACACGGGAAAGGACAAGCTGAAAACTTTTCAAAACCGCAAACCCCAAGCAAAGAAGGGCATCCCCTCGCTCTCTGCCCGAACAGACCTCATTGCTAGCACCGCGTCATCACCCACACGGGTATCACCCTTGGGGCCTCGCCACCCGGCGCCAAGAAACCCTTACTTTCTAAGTTTGGAGCGAATTTGCGCTTATCTCAGAGGGGGGGGGGGTAAGAAAGAAAGTGCCAGACCCCATGCTAAGAAATTCCCCCGACTGTCCCCTACCGACAAAAACCGTGTCGTTGAGGGCCCTAGACACCTCCATTCAACACAAAAGTGATTTCAAGCGAAGTGTTATTACAAAACGGTCTTCTTCAAGCATTTCTGGGGCCTCCTCTTCGACTCCTGAAGTTCGGAATTCGAGCGGAATTCCATCAATCCAGGATAGGATAAGAGTGCCGAGGTTAATAGCTTCAGCTGATAAGGTTAAAACGACATAGTATAAGGTAAAGCGTTAGCAGGTATCAACATTTCGGATTCGAAGCGCATAAGCGACCCCAACCAACCGGCGTGATTCATTTTCTCGCTCCCGCGACCGTGCCTCGGCATCGCAAGGCGGCCCCTGCCCCTGTCAGAAGCGCTCTTTCGCAGTTCTATGTTCCGGGTAGCAGCACTTGAGAAAGCAGCTTTGGAATTTTTGGGGGCCAGGGGAATTCGGTGCCAACTGATCCCTGGTGATGTCAAGTGGGATGTTAAGCGGGATGTCAATATGCCGACAGCAGGACGTGCCCACATACTGCAACTTGCTTCAGTATGCACTTGAAAGCATGATTACAACACGTGAGTTGCTGCTGGACCCCTGGCCATGCGTTTTGGGGCTCTTGAGTGATGTATGGCACTGATTCGGGTTGGATTAAGCTATGCACCGGCGTACTTGCACGCCTCGGCCTCCACAGGGCAGCGAATGCAATTACTTGATGTAATGCAATGACTTACTATAGCCACGATTACCCCAACTCGGCGGGACACGCGCGCGCCCGGAAGGCTGGTCACGCGCTGTTGGCATATGCGTGTCAATAGTAAATAAGTAGACGTCGCTTATTGTCAGTCGTGCTTAGCAAGAAAATTAGGAAATGATCTAGCTCCGCTGGAATACCGTGAAGGTATGGGTACGATCCCGTGCCTGACCATGTCGCCGTCGTCGTCCGTCGTGGAATGCGATCCACGGGGCCGGGGGAGCGGTCTAGTGGAAACTCAGTATAACGTCGCAATTGTAGCGTCATTACAACTCGCGCGTGGGCACCGGTGGCGTTTTCGTGGCCGAATGCATTGGCAGGACGAAAACGCATCAGCGCGAGGTCACGCCGCTCGATGGCATGAGCCCCCCTCAGGACTCCCTTTAACTGCAGGTTCTGGGGTATAACTCTTTGGATACATGGTCTGTTTAAGATGAGGCTAAAGCTTGCATGCGGTCCGTTCAGCACCAGTGCACCACGCATGGCAACCGCAGGCAGTGCCCGTGTGCACTAAAAATGTCTTATCATTCTTTGCACTGGAAAGTGAAGGACTAAGTGGCTATTGTGTTGTTGTCATGCGGCGCCGGTACCGGCATCACACGGCTGAACATGTGCGTACGCACCCGAGCCAGTGTCGTGGGAACAACACATGCATACCGCAGGCAACATGACAGCCCAGGCCGTTAGCCGCAGCGTGCATGTCCTAGCTTGAAGGCTTCAACTCCAAGCCAAACCGTCAAAAGGGGGTAGTACATACTATGTGTGATGGAAGTCTTTACTTGTCCAACCCAGTCGCCATAAGCGAGCAGCACTCATGAGAAGTCTAGCTCGAAGTCACGCATGTCCGCCTCGTGCTTATCCAGGTCAAAGTCTGCCAGTGCGCCTCCCAAGCCGCCGGTGGGATCCGCTGCGGCCGCAGCGGCCGCAGCAGCGGCTGCCGCAGTGGCTGCAGCATCTCCGCCTGCACCGACCGCGGCGCCTGTAGACGCACCGGCTCCGCCGCCCGCTCCCATCGGGTCACCATAGCCTACGCCCATGCCCATCGTGGCAAGATCCGAGAACGAGAAGTGGTTGGCGAGGTCCGAGAAGTCAGTTGCGCCGGGCGCCGCCGTGCCGGCCGCGCCCGGCGCGGCGCTGGCAGCGGCCGCGCCTGCTGCAGCGCCCGCCGCAGCCGCGGCGGCGACATCACTGTTGCCGCTAGCGGCGCCGTCAAGGGAGCTGAGGTTCAGGTTCAGGTTGAAGGCGCCTCCACCGCCGCCAGTGCCGGCAGCGCTGGCCGTCACGTCGCCGGGCGCACCTAGCCCGAGGCTATTAATGAGGTCCTGGTCCGAGCCTGTGCGCAATACGTATTGTGTATGAATATCAACGCGGTAGACACAAAAGCTACTATCCAGGCTGTAACAAATGCAAAAGCAATCGGCAACCAAAAGCAGCTTGGGGCAGACCATGGCAGGACGGAGCAGCAGCCTTTGCACCCATGCAGTTTACAACAACACACACACCTGCGAGCATGTGTAGGTCGCCCATGCCAGACCCGTCCAGTGCCGAATCAGAGAGCGCCATCAAGTCAGACGTCCCTGGGAACGCTCCCGCACCGCCGCTCCCCGGAGTGTTGCCAGCGGTGGCGCTGCCGGCGTTGCCAGCCGCGTTTGCCTGAGCCGCCGCCGCTGCTGCCGCCGCCGCAGCGGCTGCGGCCGCCGCCGCCGCCTGCGCATGTGCCACCTGCGCCTGCGCTGCCTGCTGCTGGGCCTGGGCCTGCGCCACCTGCACCGCTGCCGCCTGCGCGGCGGCCTGCGCCGCAACTGCCGCCTGCTGCAGCTCCAGTGCCTGCTGCTGCGGCGTTGTACCGGGTGTCGTACCCGGGGGCTGCGCCGGCGGAAAGCCCGGGATTTGCATGGGCGCGCCAGGCGGCGGGGGAAAACCGGGCGGCATCCCCGTCAGCGCGCCGAAGGCGCCAGGCGGCATGCCAGGCGGCATCCCTGGCGCTCCCGGCATCTGCACATGCGGGGCACCAAACGGCGACATGGAGGGCGCCGCCGTCTGGGCCTGTGGCGCTACTGGCGGCGCCATGCCTGGCACGTTGCCAGCAGCTGCGCCTGCAGCGGCTGCTGCTGCCGCCGCCGCTTGGCTGGCAGCAGCCATGCTGGCGGCCTGGCCAGCGGCGGCCGCCGCCGCCATTGCCGACATGCTGGGCTGCTGTTGTTGTTGCTGTTGCTGCTGCTGTTGTTGCTGCTGTTGCTGCTGCTGCATGGCCGCCGCGGCAGCCGCCATGGCTGCGGGGTTGGCGCTCATGGCGGCTAGGAAAGGGTTAAAAGCCACGCCCGGCGGCGCCGTCATGCCTGGGGGCATGCCCGGCATGGACCCGGGCACCACACCCATCATGGGCGTGGGCGCTGTCGGCGTGGGCGCCGGCGTTGGTGCGGGTGCAGGCGCCACGACAGGCGCCGGCGCCGCGGGCGCCGCAGCCGGTGCGCTGCCAGGGGCGGAACCGGCGCCGGGTGGGCGAGCGGCTGCTGCTGCCGCCGCTGCTGCCGCGGCCGCTGCGGCCATCTGGGGCGGCATCATTTGCAGCCAGCTCATGTGCAGCTTTTGCACCATGTTGACCTGCACATGGTGGAAGCAAGAGAAAAGCGTCAAGGGCATTTGGCTGCGGTAACAGGTAGCTCACAAGACGCCTACATCCACGGCCCTTCGCGGCGTGCGATCCCTTTAGCCACTCATGCGATGCACACATTGAACATTCTCCTCCTGACAATTCCTGGCTCTATGAGCCACAGACTCTCGCATGTGTGCACACGCACCTGCTGCTCCAGCAGGTAGTTAAACATGACGATCTGGTCCTTGATCTTGAGGCGCACGTGGTAGGCCTTGAAGAACTCGGCGTTCTGCGGCATGAGCGAGGAAACATATGGTGGCGTGAATAACGCGGCAGCATGTTGCAACATGTCAATCTATAAGGGCATTGAGTGCAAGTCCGTGTTGACGTGTCCAGGCAGCTTCCCGTCGCCCCACCTGCTCCTCCAGCTTCTGCCACACCAGCTGCGTGAATCCCGGCTCAATCTTGGCCTGCGTCTGCAGCGTGGACACCTGCAGGTGTGGCCCGAGGGGCAAAGCCGGAAAGAAGTCACGCAAATTAGCCGACGAGTTACTGAAGTGCGGTAGCACGGTAGCCAGATAAGCACAGCCACATCGTATTTGGTGCATCCACGTGAGAAAGGCCCACAGCGCACAGTCTCTTGGCCGCACGCCCCTGCAAGACCCAAGCTCACCACCTCTTTCAGCGGCATGTACATCTGCATGCAGCGCTCGATCAGGTTCTGCACCAGCTGGATGTCCGACGTGGACACCTTGCGGCCCGCGCCTGTGGCGGCACCACCCGCAGGCGCGCTGGCGCTGACAGCGCCCGTGCCGGGTGGTGTCGCAGCGGCCTGCGCGGCAGCCGGCGGTGCAGCCGACAGCGGCATGGCGCCAGGCGCACTCGCGGCAGCCGCCGCCGCAGCTGCGGCCGCAGCCGCCGCTGCCATGGCTGCAGCCTGCGGCTGGGGCTGGGGCTGGTGGACGGTGCTGTTGGCCATCACCGCTTGCATAGGCGTCGGTCCGCCTGGTGGAGCAGCGGCCGCCATCTGGGGCGCTGAGGCTGATGCGCCGGTTGCTGGGCTGGGGATGGACACCGACCCAGCAGCCGGCAGCGCTGGCGGTGGTTGCGGCGGAAAGCCCGGCAAGGTCATTCCCGGGGGCAGCCCGGGGAACATGCCTGGCGGTGGCGCGGTGCCTGGCGGCAGGCCATAAGCTGCTGCCGCCGCTGCTGCAGCCGCTGCCGCAGCCGCTGCTGCCGCGGCCGGATCACCGTGTGCTGGTGGCGACGGCGCAGGCGGGGGTGAGGGCACAGGCTGCGCCTGTGGCTGCCCGCCGGCCGCTGCAGCTGCCGCTGCTGCGGCCGCCGCTGCCATCGAAGCTGCGGTTGGCGGCATGGGCGGGAGCTGGGGTGCCCCGGGCGCGCTGGCGAGCATCCTACAAGGCGTTTATGTCAACCCCGCGTCTGAGGCGACTGCTGAGATCCTAGCCCAGACTTGGCCACGAAGCAAAGCCCCAGGCACGATGCTGCAGCTGCCACACCGCCCTCGGTTGCCCGTCAGTCGCAACGCGCTACGGCAGGTGGCACGGCGGGTTTTGGTCGTTCAGGAGCGCCGGAAACTGGGCCCGCCGAGCGCCACTGACTCAGCCACCCAGTTGAAGTCGACGTCCAAGCCGCTGCTGCTGGGAGTGCGAGGAGCCGCTTCAGCCGCCCAGGTGGCTGCTTTGGGTCACAAAATGCTCGGCCGCTTGCTCAGCTCGGGATGCACACCCTTTGCGTCCAATTATACCATGCTCGTATATTATAGTTACATTAGCTTCGTGGCAGCAGAAAAAAGAGTCTCGGACTGTGTGCACACGGTTTGGTTGCGGCACGTCACGCCGGCTTCCTTGCCCAAGCTTTAGAACTCTACAGGTTCTTGGTCCGTCCTGAAACTCAAATATGTTGCTGTTGGCTTGTGAGCGACTTCGCTCGGATGAAATTTGCATGGGGGTAAAATTGCGGGGCGCGTCGAGCCTCGAGAGCTGCGGAATCATATTGTAATAATAGGCACAAAGACGTCGTTGTTTCGTAATACATCCTTTCCGCTGAACTGCTCCGCGTCCCCCAGACCCTTCGCGGGAAACACTTGAGATCCTTTGACACTCGCTTCTTAGCCGACGTAAGCCCTGACGGGCACCTCCTAGGCCAGGTGTAAGGATGTCGTCCGTTAAGACGTTGAACGCGAATGCGGAGGTCATGAACCGGGCCGCCGCGCTCTTCATGAACATCAACGCGGCAAAGGGCCTAATGGACGTTATGCGCAGCAACTACGGGCCTAAAGGGACGATTAAGATGCTGGTCAGCGGCGCGGGCGACATCAAGCTCACAAAGGACGGGAACGTGCTTCTTCGCGAGGTGGGGTGTTTTGGCGCCCCGCGCGCCGAGCAGCCTTCTGGGGCCGGGCGTCACGCATGCTGCAGCCACCCGAACGTGGAGGACCCCGGGATCACAAGGGCAATGCAACAGGGATATAACCGGGGCTCAGCGTGGCGAGGGACGGCGGGGCGCCGAAGAACGTGCCGAGGTTGCTGGGGGGCCGCGGGGTTCCAGCCACGACGACGCGCCAGGATCTGAGAACTGGCGTAGATGAGGCCAGGCAGGCAGGGCTTCATAAATATCCACAGATCATAAGAGCGTGCACATCTGGCTTGTTGCATTGGGGTGAGAGGCAATGCCGTTCCTGCGGCACGCCCCACCACCAACACACCGGCAGGTTTGCCTTTGACTGAATCGGCCGTCCTATTTCCCCCATGCATGCAGATGCAAATCCAAAATCCGACTGCGGTCATGATTGCGCGTGCTGCGGTGGCGCAAGATGACGTCACGGGTACGTGGGTTCAGGGCTGGGAGCGGGTGGCACCGGTGTGGCTTTGCCTGGTCGAATGCGGGCCCCTGGTGGGAGCGCGGCCCTACGGAACCGTACGTCACCTCTCTTACACCTCTGTGCGCTGCTTACACAGGTGACGGTACCACCTCGATCGTGCTGCTGATCGGCGAGTTGATGAAGCAGGCGGAGCGCTACCTGAGCGAGGGCACGCACCCGCGCGTGCTGGTGGAGGTGGGTGGCGCCGGGCAGGGCTGGGATGGGGTTGGCCTTGTGCCGGGGCTTGACGCGGTACACTGGGTGCTACCGGGCTGGATGTTGCCGGCTGGTGGCTGGCATCTGGGACCGGGCGCTGACATTGGCAGGAATGACGGCCAGGAAGTGAGCCGCCCGGTTAGTAGGGCATGGGCACGGGAGGGCTGGGTAGGGGGGAGTAGCGTATGGAACGGATTGCGGTGAATGGGCAGGCGTGCAGGGGAAGCGGGCGGACAGCTGACGGCAGTCGTTGTGCAGTCGATGGCGGCATGCCAGGCGCGAGCGCTGCAACGTGTGAGCGTCGAGGTGCTGCGCTCAGCGACCCGATCTGCCCGCTCAAGCCTTTTTCGGCACACCTCCCCTGTAAACCGCCATATCCCCCCTGTCCTCCATTGCAATACGACCACCCACCCATGCCGCACATGCCCTGGATGCATGCACTGAGCACCGCGAACTTCCAACACCCTCCTCCGCCCCGCCTCAACGCTCAACCCTTACCTCTCCCATCCAGGGCTTCGAGACCGCGCGCAAGGCCACGCTGGAGTTCCTGGAGACCTTCAAGCAGCCGCTGCCCACGCCGCCAGCCGCCGCCGTGGCCGCCGCTGGCGCCGCCGCTGACGCTGAGGGCGCCGCGCCGCCCGCGGTGGACCGCGAGACGCTGCGCTGCGTGGCGCGCACTAGCCTGCGCACCAAGCTGGCGGAGCCGCTGGCGGACCAGCTGACTGACATCGTGACGGACAGCGTGCTCATGGTGCGGCGGCCCAACCAGCCCATCGACCTGTTCATGGTGCGTGCAGGGGGAACGCGGGGGGGGGAAGTGAGTTTGGGATTCGGAGGTTGGGGGACGGGGTCGGCAGGCGGGATTTGGCAGGCGGGGGTGGCAGGCGGGGGTGGCTTGCGGGGGTGGGAGGCGGGGGTCGGCAGGCGGGATTTGGCAGGTGGGGTCGGAAGAGGCGGGGGTGGGACGCAGCGGATGGAATGTGTATTTAGTAGGCGGGGTAAGTCGGGCGTGTGTGCGGGGGAGGAGGGGGTGAAAGGCCGGAGCAAATGGGGGAAAGGGCTGTGACCGGAAAGGAACAGAGTGTATGGCAGAGGCGGTGGAATTGGGAAGACACGGACGCGGTGGCAAGCAGCTGCAGCAAGCGTGAAGCTGGGCAAGGAGCCAACAGTGCCGGGAGGGGCGGGGCTGGGGCAGCGATGGGCGCGTGGCAGCGGCTACAGATCCTCTCCGCCTTGTAACGGGAACCGCCAGGCGGTTTGCGTCCTTCCTCTGCCTGCATGGAAGCCACCGCCACCACAACCACCACTGCTGCCCACACACGCGAACACGTGAACACGCAGGTTGAGATCATGCACATGCGGCACAAGCTGGACAGCGACACGCGGCTGGTGCGCGGCCTGGTGCTGGACCACGGCAGCCGCCACCCCGACATGCCCAAGCGCCTGGACAACTGCTACATCCTGTCCTGCAACATCAGGTGGGCGGTCGCGGGCTGGGCGGGCACGTGTGCACATCCAGGATTGCGGGAAGGGTGTGCGTGTCCGCGCGTGCGTGTGCAGGCGGTTGGGTGGGCAGGGCGTTTGCTTGTGTGTGCGTGTGTGTGCGGGTGGGTGTGAGTGCGGTTGGATGGGAGGGAGGCGAGGCCATGTGCTGATGGATGGGTGTCCCGGATACATGCCACCCGGAGCCGTTCCTGGCACTCGGAGTCGAGGTACATGCTTCAGCCAGCTTTGGGCATCTTTCCTCCCGCGCGCCTTGGTGGCTCCACCCATGATGAGGCGGCTCCCTAACTCTGTGTGCTGTGCGGCCCCGCGCAGCCTGGAGTACGAGAAGTCCGAGGTGAACAGCGGCTTCTTCTACTCGTCCGCCGACCAGCGCGAGAAGCTGGTGGCTGCGGAGCGCGCCTACACGGACGAGCGCGTGCACAAGATCATCGAGCTCAAGAAGAAGGTGCGCGTGTATGTGGCGGGTGGGGGGGAAGGGGTGCCAAAGGAAGGGGTCGGATCGTGGTGGTGGTGGTGGTGGTGGTGGCGACATGTGAGGCGGGGAAAATACTGTTGCAACCCACGCTGTACCGAGGGATTAGGGATGGCCGTACGAAGGTCTTCTGGTGAGCCGGGAAACGACGGGCGGCCCCCCTTCTCTCCTTAACTCGTAATGTGTGCAATCCCCTCCACGCCAACGGCCTGTGTTGAAGTACATGTCACCTCCATCCCCCTCCACCCCACCCCCAAAAACCACCCCACCCCACAGGTGTGCACGGAGGAGAACGGCCGCAGCTTCGTGCTGATCAACCAGAAGGGCATCGACCCCATCTCGCTGGACGCGCTGGCCAAGGAGGGCGTCATCGCGCTGCGCCGCGCCAAGAAGCGCAACATGGAGCGCATCCAGCTGGCGTGCGGCGGCTTCTGCGTCAACAGCGTGGAGGAGCTGGCGGAGGAGGCGCTGGGGCACGCGGACGTGAGTGGGCGCTTCCTTGGGGCGGGGGGCGGATGAGCGGGGAAGGGGCGTGGATGCGTGGGTGGGTGAGGGTGCGAGAATCAGTGTGTGGGATAGGGGTTACTGGTAGTCCCGGTGAGAAACAAAATGCGAACACGACTGCGCTGCAGCTGGTGTGGGGTAGGGGCATGGCTTGCAAGGGCTTCGGTATGTCAACTGTTGAGTTGTTTTGGGATGTCGTTCATCTCGTTCCGCCGCCCCCTTGTCAGTCCCAATTCAAATCTCACGTCTCAACTAATCGTGCACGGCGGCACGGCCCCCCTCCCCTGCCTGTCGCCTGCCACAGGAGGTGTACGAGCACGTGCTGGGCGAGGAGAAGTACACGTTCGTGGAGGGCGTGAAGAACCCGCACAGCTGCACCATCCTCATCAAGGGCCCCTCCGACCACGTCATCGCGCAGATCAAGGACGCGGTGCGCGACGGCCTGCGCGCCGTGAAGAACGGCATCGACGACGCCGGCGTCATCCCCGGTGCGTGTGTGTTTTGAGGGGGGTTGTTTTAATCGCAATAAACCATACCCGATACAAAAAGAACGAGGTGTGGGGAAGGGGGCTGCTTCGACGCATGGGATGCGGGGTGCATGTGAGGGGTGACGTGCCTGGCGTGGTGTGAGTGGTTGTTAGTGGTGGGCGAGCGGAGCAGGGCAACCAAAAATCTGCTCTGCTTGCTAGCCGTCCAGCACTACGCGCTCACAAACCCTTCCAGTTTTTACTTAATGTGGGCCCGTGCTGCTGCGATTGGTGGTTTGGTGTGGTACTGCAGGCGCGGGCGCCTTTGAGGTTGCGGCGGCGCACCACCTGCGCACCGTAACGCGCAAGTCCCTGGCGGGCCGCGCCAAGCTGGGTCTGGACGTGAGTGTTCCGTGTTTGCTGCGTCACAGCCAGCCCGGCTGTACGGTAGTGCCCCACGTATGGTCCTGTGTATTGCGTCACCCAAGGGCACGCACGCCTGACGTGGCGTGCTGACGCACCGATCGAGATGCGCGTCCGCACATTGCACGGCGCTCTGCCGCCTGCACGGCCGCCTGTCACAGCCACCCACTTGCGCACCCACCCGCCCACCCGCAGGCATTTGCTGAGGCACTGCTGGGGCTGGCCAAGGCGCTGGCGGAGAACAGCGGCCACGACGCGCAGGAGACCATCATCAAGCTGCAGGTGCGGCAGGGTGCGGGGTTCGCGTCGGGCGGGCGGGCGGGCGGGCAAAGGGCAAAGGGCAACGTAGGGACTGGCATGCGCGTGGGAGCAGTTTGCACTGGCCTTGGCAATCACTTGTGCTCACTGCGCTGCCTCGCGTTTGCACGCGTGTACACTCACACGCACACGCCTGCGCGCACGCCCACCCGTAGGAGGAGCACGAGCGCGGCAACGTGGTGGGGCTGGACGTGGCCACGGGCGAGCCCATGGACCCAGTGACGGTGGGCGTGTACGACAACTACATCGTCAAGCGCCAGATCCTGCAGTCCGCGCCCGTGCTGGCGGGGCAGCTGCTGCTGGTGGACGAGGTCATGCGCGCCGGCATCAACATGCGCAAGCAGTAGATGGGGGTTCGAGGGAGACGGGAGGCTGGGGCGGGGGCGGTGGTGGATGCGGGGGCGCGCGGGTGTGCCTGTTCCGATTGGGATGCGGGTGCGTTTGATGGGGTTGCGGCGGCGGCATTGGCTGCTTCGGAAAGAGGAGGAGGCGGCAGGGGGATGGGGGCGTTGCAGATGCGATGAAGCGAGCGGGTTGAGGATTGGGGCGCAGTGGTGCTGACGGGCCTGTGACCTCCTATTCGCGGCATGGACAGCGGATGTATGGGGTCAGGGGGGAAATGAGGGGCGGTTTGAAGGTCCCTTGATACACCCACGTCGTCTGCAGTCAGTTGTTGATCTTCGCCCGCGAAGGCGCTTTGGCAGGGGTGCATGGTGGGATGGCAGCAGGCATAGGAATCTGCACAGCGCGCGATCACTGGCTGTGTTTGCCCTGGCCTCATACTAGGGAGGCTTACACTTGCACACAGTGTGCAGGGATTACCGTATAGGCGGAAGTCCGTCAATTGTCCAAAAGGATTTGCCAGTGTAACAATCAGCATAAGGTACCGTAGCCGTAGGATCAAAGGGGCGGAAGGGGGCAAACACCAGCCCAAGCCGGCCAAGCAACAACGGGGGGAACGTGTACTTGAGGGATGGCTCGTGGGCGGCGAGGTGAGTGTTACAGGTGGTCCCTTCTCGGGCTCGCGGGTCACTCCCCTGACCATCACACCTGGCGATAAGAGCTAGCCGTGTTCGTGTCATGAGATGTTTGCCTCAGTCAAGTCCAGTGTCGACTCAGCAGTGTTGGGACTAGCGAGTGCATCACTGAATCAGGATAGTGGCACCCCATGCTGTTCAACAGGCAGAAACGCAGGTGAATACAATTGAACCCGTCAAAACCAGTGTTCCAACATCCCTGGATCCCCACCGGACCTGCAACCCCTTCCCATCTCGAAACACACACGCACATGGCTATGACACTCGCGACTCATGTTTTTTCAGTTCATTTGGCCTGTCATGCTGAGCAGCAGTGCATTATTGTAGATCAGTAGGTATGACAGCGCACTCATACGTCTTCAGGCGCACGCACATCCGGAATGGCCACTTCCAACCTGTCTCCGCGTACACGCAGAAAAGGGTGTGTGTCGGTCACCTTCTGCCACGCCTTATCCCGCCGGCGCCGTGGGATTCCAAGGGAAGCGAAGTCGGTTAACAGGCCTCTGAAGCTAGCCATGGCCACCGCCTTTGCCCGTTCTAAAGCCCTCACTCCGAATGGTCGCCGCGCCCGCATGTACCGCCGTGCACGCTCCATCGCGTTCAGAGCAGCCAGCGCCACCACGTCCCAAACGCATTGCTGTATCTGCGCCGGATCCGGGCTCTCCAGCAGCCACACATGATGCCGCCGCACAGGGCAGCCCATGTCGGTGCGCTCAGCGTTGATCGTGTCTTGCAGCAGCTCCACCACACTTTGCGCGATGGGGCACTCCCAGAAGTGATGCAGGCGAGGTGAGGGCGACGGTGCCGGTGCTGCCACCGCAGACAAGGGCTTCGTTATGATTGCGGAATTACAGAGGGGACAACCCGAGCGCGCATGTGCACAAGGGCCGTCGAAGCTGCCGCAAACCCTCCCGCAGCCAAGGTCGCGTGACTCCGCGCACAGCAAGTCCCAGCCAAGCCTAAACCCGCCAGATCCTCGCCGTTTGCATCGATGCCACAAAGCCAAGAGCGGGAGACCCGCAAAGTCTGAAGGCCAGCAACACACACCACCGGCACAGCCTAACCTAACCAGGGCGCAAGCGTCCAGGACCCAGGCGGCAGTAAGCAGCAGGGTACTCACGCCTACCTCCCGTAGACACACCACGGATGGTCTCCCCCATCGATTCCCGCCAAGACTGCTATGAATTCCAGCGTATAGCCCCAACCGTGGCCGCCGTACGCCCGTGCGCGTGCGGCCCAGGGCTGATTCCGCGGCCACAGCATGCCTGTGCATAGGGGTATCACTGGTATTTTTTTCTGAGAAGGAGGTTACAAGGCCCAGAAGGAAGGGAGGCGGCGGAGAGAAGGGAGCTCAGGCCAGGAAGAACCAAGCGAAGCACCACACAGCAGCACCGCCACGCAAAGCGCGAACCCATCACTGACGCAACGCAGGACAGGCGGCCCCCTGTAAGAAAGACGCAACCTGAAACCGCTCAGACAAGGACACCAGGAAAAAAGAAGTAGGAAAAGGGACCAAAAAAAGTAGGAAAAGGGAAGCGGGGGCGCCCCACACACCAAGACCCGAGGCGACACAGCTGCTAACCAACGGCCACACCCGCCTAGGCACCGCTCCAAGCGGCCGCGCTTACGACCAGGGGACGCAGGCCGCGACTAAACGCGCGGGAACCACCCAAACAGGCGCACACACAGGGCGCTGTGCACAGCCTAGCCACGCCGCAAGCCAGGTCTCGCACCTCACACCGGAGGCAACACACAGCTGCTAGCCGACCGCCACACCCGCCGGGGCACCGCTCCAAGCGGCCGTGCTCACGACCAGGGCACGTAGGCCGCGACTAAACGCGCGGGAACCACCCAAACAGGCGCACGCACAGGGCGCTGGTATGGTGGCGGGGGGCAGGCACAGGGGCCTATGTGTGTGGCAGGGCTGTTCCGTAGCCTGACGGGGTGGAAGCTGGGGTGGGCGGGTGACACGAACCGTGGCCGCCGTACGCCCGTGCGCGTGCGGCTGCTTGCTGACCTCGCGGCCACAGCATGCCTGTGCATAGGGGTATCACTGGTATGGTGGCGGGGGGCAGGCACACGGGCCTATGTGTGTGGCAGGGCTGTTCCGTAGCCTGACGGGGTGGAAGCTGGGGTGGGCGGGTGACACGAACCGTGGCCGCCGTACGCCCGTGCGCGTGCGGCTGCTTGCTGAGCTCGCGGCCACAGCATGCCTGTGCATAGGGGTATCACTGATGTGACGGCGGGGAGCAGGCGCAGGGGGCTATGTGCGCAGCCGTGCAGTTTCGTGGGATCAGGGACTGGGGGACCAGGCTACGGGCCTGGCGATGTTCAGCGCCAGTCCCAAGGGCAGCAGCTGCGTACTGGATGCGGACTTCAAGTCTAAGCAGGCGCGCCAGGAGTTCTTCAGCCGCTCAGGTGAGGGCGCGGACGGAAGAGCAGAGGTAGTGGGAAGAGTTGAGGTGCATGAGCATGAGCATGAGCATGTTACATGGGTTAGAAGTCCATGTAGCCCCACTAACTCCTGTGAGTCCGGAGGCGCCTCTAATAACGAACAAGCAAACTGCGAGTATCAGGCCGCTACTCGTATCTCCTGAGACCTGAGTGTCATCACCGCGTGCAAGTATGCCGCCAGCTTTTGCGTGCTTGTGCTGAGCATAACGTGCTTCATATCATCGCCCTCAATTCCGGCCACCTGTCTAAGGCTAGCGTATTTCAACTTACGTATTACACTCCAGCAGAACGTGCCGCTCGTCCTCCACCCGATTGCTCCTGCATAGCCTGCACAGCCGTGCTGCCCTCGCGCGATACTGACCCCCCGCTAGGGGGCGATTCACCTCTACCTCCCAGCATCCCAAACGAAACCGCATAAGCGCAATCAAATGCTGGTGTGTCACGTACTCGCGCAAATGCGGTAGCCTGCCCTTGTCTACCGCCGCTTCCAGCAACGGCACGCCCATCCATTGGCTGTACCGGCACATCTTCACTCCGGGGTTTCCTGCCGTGTTGCGCCGCCCTCCACTCTCGGGAAAAGAGCGGGGGTCGGTATTGAGCCGTTCATCCTCCCATTCTCGCATAAGCTTGCCGGCAAAATCGTCCAGCAGAGCATCCACCGGTATTTCGGTGCACACCAGCCATTCGCATAGAGCCTCTGCGCCTTGCGGACCCTCCCTTTGCCAATCGTAACCTAGGTTCTTGCAAATCCGGTACAACTTGCTTACCCAGCACATACCTTCGAAGCTACCGACAACCGCTGCGCACAAAGCGTCTTCCAGCAACGTGCGCGCTAGTGACCCTTCTTGCTTTATGGTACGGTTCCAGAACCCAAAGACAAGGCGCGCCCAATGCAGATGCATGGGGTGCGCCGCAAACTCGGCATACAGCGGAGGTGCGGCGCGAGAGGGATGGGAGTTGGAGAAGGCGGGCAGGATTGCGCTCTGTGTCGGCAACAGTGGGCGAAACCGACTGTGCAAGATAGGTTCCGTATATCGAGTCGATGCTGCTGGGTAACACACCTGGGTCAAGGGTGGGTGAAGACCGCTGTCACTGACGTTACGGCGGGTGCGTGCGTCGGTGGTCTAGGTGGTCACGGCAGATGGTTGGATGGTGGGGGCAAGTGGCAAACATGTGCGGATACCCATACGTTGGCCAGTATGGCAGCCATCCACACTTGCAAGGTGTCCCTTTCTGTCCTCTTTCCTCCCCTGTTCGTTGGTGTTTTCGATGCGGGCAGCCTTCTTCTCGTTGCGTGCCGTGCGGTGGGTCGGGTCCGTCGCGGTGCGTGGGGTGGGGTGTTTGGTGGCTTGCCGGGTGGTTTGAGCGCTTCTCTGCGCCCCCTCTTGGTCTCCCCTTCTCCGTCTCTTCCCTGTAACCGTTCACCACGAAAAAAAGAGGCGAGGCTGCTGCAGAGCGTGCTGCTAGCGCCACCGCTCCACCAGGAGGTGGTGCCTCTGATGACCAGCAGCAGCACGCAGTGGACGCGCGTGAGCTGAGCTATGTGTCTATCTGGCGTGGGCATGCATACGCGGCGTTGCCGGTGGGCAGCAGCGTCTCGTTCCTGATTTCCAACCAACCATGTGCCTCGTCAGCCAAGCTCACGACCCCTCGCCCGAAGAATTAGTAACTTCCACTCCCCCGAACTGCAGCCACCCCCGCATACACGTTCAAGGGCGAGGAATCGGTGATACGGTAATCAGTGGCACACAGTGGGCTGAGTTTACCGATTCCACTTTTTGGGAGGCGTACGGCATGGGCCGGCGAGTTAGTTCAGCAGTGTCAGAGCAGCAGTGTAAGAGTCAGAAAGTTGTTTCAGCATGCGCCATGCAGTTGTCCTATCAGAAGAAGCACGCCCGCTGTGTGGTGTGCGGCAGCATGTGTTAGTGCAGCGCTCTCGTCGGAGCCTGTGTGCTCGAGCGCATTTCGCGCGGATGGGGGGTGTTGGTCAGGTTGCGCCCAAGCAGGGTATGGCCCAGGCATACGCAAGGAGCGTGGTCTTCAAAATTAAGCGCTGATCATTCAGTATTGTATGAAAACCATTAGAGGCGAAGTAAAAGACATACTTTAATGAAATTCGTGGGACAGTCCCCATCGGCCTAGCGGCTTACACCCATCCTTCCACATTAGCAACAAAATCTTTTTGAATCATCTGACCTGATAGCTACACTATAGCCCTTCAAACGCCTGCTACTCTGTAACACTCTCTCGCCATGAACTTTGGTGCGCACACCCCGTCCTATGGCTCCGGCGGCTTCCGTGGTGTGCGGCGATCTGCGCGCTGCCGCGCCTCTCAGACACCGACTAGCGCGACGTCGAGCTCATTTTCCTGGAGCAAGATTGCAGAGCCGGTTGCTGCGACCTGCCTCAGTGCCGCCACGATCGCTTGCTTCGTCACGGTTATGAAGGTCAACACGCTGGAGGTCAAGGTCGACAGGCTGGAGGCCGACGTGAAGGGCCTGTCCACCAAGGCCGACGCCCTCAGCCGCATAGAGGGAAAACTGGACGCGCTGACTTCATCGGGTGTGAAGCTGAAGCAGATATGGATGCTGCAGGTGCGTTTGGTCATAGGCGCTTGACTGAACTTGGCGGTCTATAGTGGACTGTCCCCAACGAGCGGCCCTTCGCAAACCCCTGTCTGGTTGCTCTTGCCTTGACCTGTAAACACGCAATCTTAATACATACGCCTCTAGGGCTTCACCCCTAGCCTCCGAGCCTTGGCTCGTGAGGGGGCTCGACTGACATTTCTGTTTCGTCGACTTTGGCGTGTTATGCAAACTTTTTGTAGCTCGATACGAGCTCTCTGACTGCTAGGAATGCCGATTTAGGCGCCGACGGGCGCTCAGCGCCACCCAAGACCTCGAAGTTCCATGGCGGCTGGTCCGCGGCTCCCGCGGCCGGCCGGGCGGGTTCTTCCTTGTTGCTGCTGTTGAGGCGCTTGTGTGTGCAGGTTGCTGGCGGCTCTCGTAGCCGTCTGTGGCCGGGCGCAAGCCTCGATGGACAACTCGCTGTCGGCATGGCGCTCCACTGAGGATGCTCGACAGCCTTCTTTCCAGCCGGTGCCAGACTGCCGTTAAAAGCCTGGCGAGGAGGCGCAGCGCCAGAATGCTGCACGCCGGGTTGCCGTGTTGGTGGATGCAACGTGTCGGTAGCGAGTTGTCTATCCTGGTGGGTTGTTCGGGGCGCTGCCCTGTGTTGGGCCTGTAGGCCGGGACCAGACTGTGCCGTTGGCACGATTGATGTGAGGGCGCTGCCCCGTGTTGGGCCTTAGGGCCAGGACCAGACTGTGCCGCAGGCACGCAAAGACGCCCAGTCACGTCCGCGCGGCGGGGGCGACCCTGCTTCGCGGCGTGCGAAATGAGTGGTGTTTCTGTTTGATGCGGATGACGGCGGACCAATGGCCTGTCCGCGCCGTGTTGTGCGGGGGCACCACCACCAAAAGACCTAAAACTGAAGCATTGCTTCTTTGGACTTGGCAATGAGGAAGCTGTGCGGTGTGGCTGTGACGGGTCATGCATCCGGGTGTCTGACTTGGTTTCGACACACTGTGCGTGGAGTTGCCGGACTGAGGACTTGAAAGTGGGCAGCAAAACCTGGTGGTGGTTTCCGGTCGCAGGGTGGATCCCTCTGGCTTATGTCAGCCCAGGGCCCGAGTATGCCCCTTGCTCGCTTGCGAGCTCGGCGTGTCCTTTCCTGTAAACACGCAATCTTGACCGTTGCCGACAGGCTAGGCGGCCCTGCGCTACCGTATGAGGATGACCTTGTGGTGGGTGTGCCGAAGTTTCGTGGGGTTGTCCTGACTGCTTGGGTACTATGGCCAGGCTAATGCAGCACGCGACCTGGCAGCCTGGCAGCACGCGACCTGGCAGCCTGGCAGCCTGGCGCAGGCTGCCTTTCATTTGATACTCCGGTCGGCGGTTTGGCCCACGTTGACCTATCGCCTGCCTTTTTTCACGTGCCTGCCTCCAGCTAACCTGTACACGAATGGAGCTTGATTACAACGTGGGCTACGGAACGTGGCAAGGCATAACAGCCGCACTAATCGATAGTCGAGACCGCCCTCAGCCCCTCACCTGTGGAGGATGACCTAGTAGTGATAGTGGCTAGCGCGGCTTTATCTTTGCAGAAGGGTGCCAGTGTATACTAAATGAAGTAGTATGTAGCTTGTGATGTTTGGATCTTTTAGTGCACCCAACGCTTGAGGGCACCTTTATTTACCAACCTTACCGCAACTACAGCGCATGTGTGTTCATGTGTGTGGTTGTGTACGTGTGTTACGGAAAAGAACACTGAGCGTACGTTTGTTTGAGAACAGAAGGCTTGGTCGATGGACGTGTATGCTCAGCAGTGCGCTCGCGTTTGGACCCACCAAACCGACGCCCAGCTAGCCATACCACGATTCAGGAAGTGTCGAGTGTACGTGTGTATGTGTGTGTGTCGGAAAACATAGCGCTGAGCGTGTGTGTGTGTGTGGATGTGTGTGTGTGTGTGTCGTACAGAAAAGAACACTGAACACTAAATACTCCCTGCCTTTGTATGTGTGTATGTGTGGTGTGCGCGCGCGCACGCGTATGTGCGTGTGCGTCTGTGTATTTCAGAGCTGGATGAGGCAACAAATGGTTCCTGTCGCTCAGTCCCAGCATAAATTGCGTTTACGACTTGGTCTTCGCGTAGCGGTGCCTTATGAGCCGCGTGTCTTGTGATGCTGTGTCTGGTGTGGCTCTGGCGGGCGTTTAGCTTAGCTTCGACACGCCTACGCAGCTGTGAGTCGGGTGGGCAGCCAAGCAGGGTGGCGGTTGGCCACCTGTGCCCGCGGCAGTGTTCACACTGTCCCCTTCTTGTAACCAGCACTCATAAATTGCGAATACCACGTTATAATACGTAGCGTTCCCTATAAAACGCACTAGCTCGGTGGCGCTTTTACCCTTGAGTCTAGCGAATCGGTTACCTAACCAGGGCGCAAGCGTCCAGGTACCAGGCGGCCACACGAAGCAGAGGCACTGCACTACCAACGCGTCACAAGACGTATGAACTCACGGCGACGGAGGCGGTGATTCGAAATCTTACGGCAGCCGCAACTCCATCCCAACACCACCGCCAGGAGCAATGAAGGGGTGAAAAGGCGACACCGTGTCCCAATCCTTGGGGGGAATACCCAGACTAACAAACGTCTGCAGCCGACCCCAGAAATCCGTCACAACATCAAGGCCAACGCGGAGCACGTGCGCAGACGGCAACGTGCGCTTGGCAGCAAGGCCAGCCATGATCACACGTTGCCTACCCAAGTCCAAAGCAGACATCGCAGCAAGGCACACGACATCCCACACAGGCTGAACTAGACCCGCAGGCGGCCGGGCCAGCCACAAGTCGGCACGAGAGAACGTGCGCAGCGTGTTCTCAGGCTCTGCGCCCATAGCGAGGCCCATACTCTCACGCAAGGCCAGTGCAACCCGACAATCCCAGAACCAATGGCGCCGATCACCGTCTTGCATATCAACAGCACACGCACGACACGGGTCCACACGCTGACCACGCAAACGTTTAGCAGCATTTTGTGGGAACGCCCAGCACGCATTGGCGGCCACCCGCCACAAAGCTTCCTTGTGTTGGTTTTCCCACTTGAGCGCCCACAGACGAGTCAACGCACCCGCAAAGGCACCGCACGCTATGGGCACCTCAGACTCCGGCACACCAGCATCAAGCACGAACGCACGATGTTTAGCCCTCAGAGCGACCAACGCCTGGGACTGTTGCAAGGTAGTGCCCGCCTTCACTGTGTACGCCGTGACTAGTAGGGGAGGGCCCCCGTCCTGCGCCCAGCCGAGGCCTCGCACAACCTGTTGCGCAGCCGCGGCCGCCGCACGCGCCACTTCCTCCTTCCGCAGCGGCGCCACCCCGTACACACGGCGGTACCACCGGTCCTCACGCACGGCAGCGGCCCAGCCAGGGGGCAGGAGGGCCACTGCCGTGGCAAATCGGTCGGCGGCATCTTGGACCGAGGCAGGGCCCCGGAGCGGTGACGGCAGCTTCCGGGGATGCCACCGCAGCGCAGCCCGCCACACATTATTCAAGTACATTTCGTCGCAGTAGGCAGTAAACCCCTCGCCCCACACATGAGGAGTTTCACACGCGTCCCGGTATTCGTCAAGCCCATCATGCGCATCAACCAGTTGACCCACATACAACAGACGTGGGAGAGCACGCAGATCCGCAAATGCAACGTCCCAGGTTTGACCGTCCACGCACAGTGCCGGGTTGGCCCACAATGGCACATGGACCACCCACGGCCCAGGCTCGGGCGGAGCAACTAGGGTCACAGCCGGCAATTCAGACATAGCTTCTAGCAACCGCACAAACGGGGGGCACATAGGGGAAAGCTGTTTGCCCAGCACCTTCGCGCCGGCCCCATGCACCAGCAGCCGCAGCGGCGTCGCGTCATTGTGCACTTGGCGCAACCAGGCGACAGCCACCTGAGTCCATGGAGGCACATACGGTAAGAGGCCACACGCCCCAAGGACACACCGCACCGCCAACCCAGCCTGCCGCGCCTTCACATGCTCGACCAGCGGAAGCAGGCCGACGCCGCCCACCGCCGGGGGCAATTGCATAATTTCAAGCGACACACCGGGTGGGCGGGCACGAGCGTTCTCATCATATGCAGCCGGCGAGAGACGGCGGTCCACAACAGCGGCCACCCGTGCCAGCAACCCCGCCAAATCCGCGCCCCTCCGGGGGAGGCCCACAAATTCCAAATGGTACAACACCTTGCCGAGCGCATACGCAGAGGCTGCAGCCGCCTGACCAAACATGGACACTGGCATACGAACAATTTTGTGTAGAACACCCAACACTCCCTCAAACGCGACAGCCGGGGAAGGGACAGCCCAATCACCGAAATGAATCCCCAGTGATTTAGCCGTCGGCACAACCCGCCAGCCAGGCGGCAGGTGTGGCCCAGCCACCCCAGCAGGCAGAGACCCAGCGCCGCGCGACGCACCCATAACTAGCAGTTCTACTTCAGCCATGTTCAGGCGTTGCCCGGAGGCACGACGAAACGCCTCCATATCCGCCAGAAAGGCCGGCACCGCTTGAAACCCAGCCAGTAGCGGCGTACAGTCATCCGCGTACTGCGAGGCCAAGGCCGAGGCCAAATCCGCTAGGACCCCGTGCCCCCTACTGCGCAGCCACGACAGGAGGGCTTGCGCAACGGCCAGGTACAGCAGCGGGGCCAGGGGACCCCTGCCGCACACCTGCCTCCAGAGGCACCCAGCCCGACACCCGGCCATTTACCAGTGCCGCCCCACGCGTATCAGTCAAGAGGCGGGATACCCACGTCAAGAAGCCGGCCCCCACGCCCATGCGCTCAAGGCATGCCAGCAGAAATGACCGGTCAACAGTGTCATACGCTTTATAAAAATCCAAGAAAGCCGCCACACCCGGCGACTGCCCCGCAGCTTTTAGCAACCCAGGAGTAAGTTGCAGCAGCAGCACATTGCCGGCAATGCGGCGATCAGACAAGAATGCGGTTTGTTCAGGGTCAATGATGCGGCCAAACACCGGTTGTAACCGGCGGCAAAGCACACGCGCTAGAGTGCGGTAATCAGTATCCGTCAACGTGATGGGGCGATAGTTGGAGGGCTCAGACGCGTCACCCCCCTTATAGAAAAACGTCCACACGCCATCCAGAAACCCGGCAGACACACCATGCCCCTCCCCTACCGCAGTGAACACCTCCGCCAGCACGGGGGCGAAATCACTTTCATAATACTGATACAGCTCCACCGGGATGCCGTCAGGGCCCGCCGCCCGCCCTGGAGGGGCCGCCTGAAGCGCCGCACGCACCTCCCCCGGGGTGACGGCAGGCTGGCCAAGCTGCTCGGCCTCGTCGGCAGTGCACCGACGCCCATGGCGCTGCAGCGCATCCAGTACGCAGGCAGCGGCGTCAGGGGCGGGCGGCGGCGCGGCGCAGATATTCTGCCAGTACTGCGCCATCACCGTGCCCATGATTGTGGGGTCTGAAGTTGGTGAGCCATCTGGGCGTTTCAGCCGGGCGATGACACGCGGCCCGCCAGGCGGCCGCAGCATGCGGGTAAGCACCGGGCACGGGCGCTCACCCCCGCGCAGCCACGTGTGGCGGGTGCGGCGCGCCACACCCGCAGCAGCAGCCACGGCTGCCGCCGCCGCGGCGCAGCGGGCGCGCACCGCCGCAGGGGCGGTCGCGTGCACATCTTCGCCATCCACGACCGCTGCTGCAGCAGCCTCCGCCGCGGCAAGCGCCGCGGCCTCTTGCTGGCTCGCCTCCACCCGACGAGCCACAGCCACCCGGCTGAGGCGGTTGGCAGACACAGCGGCAGCGCGCTTGAGGGCGGGCCACCACTCTAGCAGAGCAGCGGGATCCGTGGGGCGCGCAGCCAGGGCGGCGCACAGCCAGGCGCGATACTCACGGTCCAAGTCCTTGAAGTCCCTGAAGCCCAAGTGCGCTTTCGGCAGGCCCCGCGCCGGCGGGTAGGTCTCCGGGGACGCAGCCAGGGCAACGGTCACGAGCTTGTGATTAGAGGGTACACCGGCTGCAACCCCGCACTCCAGGACGTGCGGCGAGATGCCCGTACTGCACAGGATACGGTCCAGCCGGCTAGCGCCCTGAGGGTGGAAGTAGGTGCAGACGCGGCGTGTAGGGTGCCGCTGGCGGAGCACATCGGTGAGGCCGGGGCACACGGCGGCAAGCGCCGCCGCGGCAGGCCGGTCGCCACGCTCCACGCCGGTGACCGTGTCCAGCGCAACGTCATCAACAAAATTAAAGTCTGCGGCCAGAACGTGCTCGACGGCGCAGGCCGCCTGCGGGCCCACCCACTCCCGAATGAAGGCTTGCTGCGCCGTGGAGGACAGGGGGAAGTAGGCTGACGTCAGCGTGAAGGCGTACGTGGCTACCCCACTGCAGCGGCACGCTGACGCCGCGGCCAGCCCAAGCACCCGCGGCGACCGCCACGGCGGCAGCGCCGCCGGGGAGGACAACTGCACCCTGCTGTAGCAGACACGTCCGGATGAGGATGGCGGTGCCGCCTGTGACACGACGCCCTGGGGGCTTCTGCGCCGGCGCCCACCACGCGGTCCACTCCCTAACACACAGCCATTGCGCGGCGGCAGCCAGGTCCACGGTGACCAAGTCAATGTCAGTGTCAAGAACATGTGTCTCTTGGAGGCACACAACATCAAGGCGCTGCCGCTCCCAGCAGCACAGCAGGGCGTGCAGGCGTGCGCGCCCCAGGTGGGGTATTCGCGTCCGCAGCCCCCGCACGTTATGGGACCCCACCCGTAAGGGCCGGGGTCCCGCCGCGGCGGCCGACGGCCGCCGCATTACTGCACGGCCCCGGGCGGGGCGGCCAAGCTGATGTCCATGTCATCACCGTCGCCGCCCCGGCGGCCCTGGCACCGCAGCTTGGCGCGGACACCCGGCTCCGCCTCCTCCTCACCCGGGCGGCCCGGCCCAGTGCAGCCCGCTGCGCCCGCCTCCGCCGCCAAACCGCCTTCGCCGCCGCCGCCACCAGCAACCCAGCCCGGCGGCAGCTCGGCCGGCCCGACGAAGCCGGGCCCGCCACCCGCCGCCGCGGCGCCGGCGATCGCAGCCAGCGGCAGGGCGCCGCCCTGCGGCCAGCTAGCTCCGTCAGCAGCAGCGCCCACCGCCCCACCGGCCCCGCTGGCGGCGGCCACCCCGCCGGGCGCGCCAGTGGCAGCGGCCGGCGCCACCGCCGGCCCCTTCGCCGCCGCCGCAGACGCGGCTTGCCGCTCAGCGTTGGCCGCCCGCACCGCCTGCCGCAGCAGGGCCGCATCCGCCGCGGCCGCCGCGGCGGCCGCAGCCCGGCCCCGCTTGGCGGCGGCAGCACGCGTGGCCGCCGCTGCCATGTCCGTCGCCACCGGCGTCCGGTCCGCCCCCTCCACGACACCCATCTCTACTTCAGAGCTCGTCTCTGCCAACAGGGCGAAAGGGTTGGCGCCCCGCACCAGCGGCCCGCCAACCCCGCCTGCCCCGCCGGCGCCCGCCTGCTGCACCACGGCACCAAAGATTGTCTGCACCAGCGCCCGCACCAGCGCCGCATCCGCTGCGGCCAGTTCGGGAACCACACGGCCGCCGACGCGCTGGCACCACATGGGAGTGCCTGTGCTGCTGCCACCGCTGCCGTCGCCAGGGCCCTGGGTGGCACTGCCAGCCGCCGCGGCCGCCGCGCCCGCGCCTGCCGCCGCAGCAGTCGCCGCGCCCGCGCCGGCCGCCGCAGCAGGCGCCGCGCCCGCGCCGGCCGCAGCAGCAGGCGCCGCGCCCGCGCCTGCCGCCTCATCTGCCGCCACACCCACGCCCGCAGCAGCAGCCGCCGCGCCCGCGCCGGCCGCAGTAGGCGTGACCGGCGGCATGCGCGCCCGGCGGGCCTGGGGCCCACGTGCCTCCTGTGCACGGTACCGATCAATGTCTTCCAGCCGGAAGACCAGCTGGTGTCGCGGGCCCACGCCCACCGCAAACGCCACGTCCGACGACGGCAGGTGCGCGGTGTCCGGCACCTTGACCAGCACCTGCCCGCTCTGCAACACCGCCTTGTCGTAGTGGAAAGCGTACACGCGCCGGACGCAGTCCTCGACCGTCACCCCCGGCAGGCACTGCTGCAGGAGCTCCTGCTGCAGCTGCGGGGGCAGGCCGGGGGGCAGGCCACTGACGCGGAGCCACCGTTTGCCCTTGGGCGGGCCCATGGCCGTGCGTGGCACGTCCGCCACCCATCGCAGGCTGGGGACCCCGTCGCCGGCTGGGGTCACCACCGCCCTGTCGGTCGGCATCCAGCCCTTCGTTATGGTTGCGGAATTACAGAGGGGACAACCCGAGTCTGCCAAGGTTTATAGATGATCTCGTAGGCAAAGCCGACCCCGGGTCACGTTCATCGATGTTTTTTTCCTGCGCGAGACGGGACGTTCAGGAACTACCGTCGAGAAGACAGAGCGACACAGCGGTTCCTGACAGCCTTAACTGCTCAAAAACTGCTGCCGAGCAAAATTAGTGAATGTTCTGTATTGTAGCATTTTTCGAGAGGGCGACACAAGACCTCCGAAATCTTGCAAGACCATTTCCCTGGCGATAAGCGGTGAAGATAATGAATGATCGGCCGACATGAAATATGCTTAAGAAAGTATACCACGTTGCTTTTATGGCGTGATCTGCGGGTCCCTCCTACGCGTTCTTGATCGCGTCATCGCTTCAGAAATTTGCATGCACCAAAAATTACATGAATGCCTGCCATTATAGTCGTGCTATGTGTGGCATGGCAAAGGTCGGTGGGCTGCGGCGTCCTGCACGTGCACATGCATGCTCGGCAGCTCCGCTCGCTACGCTCTCAGGCCCTCGCCCCGGCCATCCCCGTGGGCCAGCCCTCATCCCACTCATGGGCCTGGCCAAGCCGAGAAGCAGCACATTCAGATAGCAAGATCATTTCTCAATTTAGAGCATGTCCGTAACGCGGCTGAGGGGGATATGTGCTGCTGACACATGTTTCGGGTGCGCTGCCATGGATGTGCGTGTTGCCCAGCATGCCGACGCCGTCTACGGCCAGCCGCCACAGAACCTCCTTGTGCTTCAGCTCCCACCGTACATACCATACCGACGTCATGTGCCGCCGGAACAGCACCAAGCGCTGGCGTCCAGGGGCGGGGGGCAACATGACGCCGAGTGCTTCAGCCACATATGCGTTGTGCAATCGCGTTCGCTCCTCGTTGATGCCGCATAGTTGCATGGCGGTACCATCCCGTACAGTCAATGCAGCTAGGGGAACGGGGCGCTGGTGCCCCTGGACGTGCCGGTTGTTTTTTGAGTTGTGTTACAGGTGGTCCCTTCTCGGGCTCACGGGTCACTCCCCTGACCATCACACCTGGCGATAAGAGCTAGCCGTGTTCGTGTCACGAGATGTTTGCCTCAATCAAGTCCAGGGTCGACTCAGCAGTGTTAGGACTAGCGAGTGCGTCACTAAATCAGAAGAGTGGCACCCCATGCTGTTCAACAGGCAGAAACGCAGGTAAATACAAGGGAACCCGTCGAAACCAGTGTCCCAACATCCCTGAATCCCCACCGGACCTGCAACCCCTTCCCATCTCGAAACACACGTACATGGCTATGACACTCGCGACTCATGTTTTTTCAGTTCATTTGGCCTGCCATGCTGAGCAGCAGTGCAGTATTGGAGATCAGTAGGTATGACAGCACACTCATACGTCTTCAGGCGCACGCACATCCGGAATGGCCACTTCCAACCTGTCTCCGCGTACACGCAAAAAAGGGTGTGTGTCGGTCACCTTCTGCCACGCCTTATCCCGCCGGCGCCGTGGGATTCCAAGGGAAGCGAAGTCGGTTAACAGGCCTCTGAAGCTAGCCATGGCCACCGCCGGCGCTGTACGACTGGGTGAGTGTATAAATGAGTGCTGGTTACAAGAAGGGGACAGTGTGAACACTGCCTCGGGCACA
Source organism: Chlamydomonas schloesseri (assembly GCA_016834595.1). Lineage (NCBI taxonomy): Eukaryota > Viridiplantae > Chlorophyta > Chlorophyceae > Chlamydomonadales > Chlamydomonadaceae > Chlamydomonas > Chlamydomonas schloesseri. Next base: position 1,914,862 of record JAEHOD010000002.1, read on the forward strand.
GGTGGCCAACCGCCACCCTGCTTGGCTGCCCACCCGACTCACAGCTGCGTAGGCGTGTCGAAGCTAAGCTAAACGCCCGCCAGAGCCACACCAGACACAGCATCACAAGACACGCGGCTCATAAGGCACCGCTACGCGAAGACCAAGTCGGAAACGTCAAGGCAGCACACCGTCAAGCCAGCACAGTAGGCCCGAGGCCAGCTGCACGCCGCACGCCCCTCAAGGAGAAGGGGGCGGAGAAGCAGCGTCATACGGCAACACCACGTCAATGCGGTCGCCAGCCCCCCGCGACAGGAACACGTGCCCGGAGGGGACAGCATCCCAGCCACTAGGGCGCACGCCCAATGGTATATATTGTTTTGCAACCCATAAGTGGGCACCGACCCATGGGACAGTCGGTACGCACTTATAGCTCAGTTGGTTAGAGCACCCGTTTAGTACTGGGCCCTTAAGGCTACTCAAAGAGCGGGAGGTCTCCAGTTCGAATCTGGATAAGTGCATGAGAATACGTGTACCTTTTGCGGAGTTGCTTCTTTGTTTGGGACTGGGCCGGCGACGGCGGTGGAGCTGTTAGCTAGGGCTGGGCTAGTGATGCACTGATTCCTCCGCTTGGGAGGTTGGGTCCTTCTTGTAATCCGCAATCATGACTGCGCGGCTCTGATTGACTAATTTGCGCATTTTACTTTTTAACGTGGCAAAATTGAGCCCGGGTGGCCAGCAAGAGCCGTCCAAAATCAATCCACGGTGCGTTACACCCGACAGGAGCCGCAATAGTCACCAGTGCACGTCGGCCCGCCGGATTAGACCCTCCGGAGAGCAGCAACCGGGGCCGTCCCCATCACTACTTGACACATGAGGACCTGTGAGGCAAGCACCTCAACCGGTCCTCACCGGCCACGCCTACGCAGAATACGCACCTCGTAGGCATGTCCGTGACCGCCGTCATCGCCTCAAAATAATGCTTGGGTACCTGGGACCACGCGGGGCTATGACTGACCCCGTTCCACTTAGATTGCATTCTTCATGCAAGGCAACACGATATAGCTCCCATCACCCGCTGACCGCACGCGCAACCACAGCAGCAATTGCTCATGCCAGCCATCACACTCAGTGCGAGGCATTCATAAGCGGAGCGCGATAGAGTACGCCGCAATCCCAAAACTGCAGGTGAGGCACAACACATTGGACCCTGCACAGATCTTCGCATACAAACTTGCAATCTCAATCTTCAACACGTACCATCCAGGGACTCATCAGGGTCGCACAACAGACGAACACCCTCCGCTATCTCTGCTTCTTTGTACTATCGTCCCGTGCCCTTTCTTCCTTTATGCCCTTCAACGCCACTGCACCACTCGCCCCTGCACAAGCGGAGATCTGCGCACTCACAGGATAAGCGGTTCGCACAGAGTTCGGCTCCACATTTCTATGTCTCTCTCCGCTGCCATACCTTCGCTCTAGCCTCTATGCTCACACGTCCAACCAAAACATCACACGAACGTGCACTTTCCACCAGCACGCACGACACCACCCAGGTGACTCCACGCTGAAATCCCACAGTGGAGTGTGGCGGACAAGACCCGACCGTCCGGGGCGAACAGTGGCTTGCCATTTAGTTATGGAGGCCCAAGAGCCTGCTCCCGCAATGCGCTGCAACCACGTAACACACGCACACACCACACGCTAGCACAACCATTACAAAATATTTAGGAGGAGAAAACCACGACCAACGTGATACTTTGCCACACATTAAGAGTCTCAGTCCGCTGGTGTGCCCGGCCGCCGCCGCGGCCCCGCCCTTGCACGGCCGCAAGGCCAGGCACCGTTCGGCATCCTGGCGGCCGCCTGCGAGGACAGGGGTCGTAACGACACGGCCGAAGCAGTGTGTCTTTCTAGAGCGTGCGTCAGTGCCTCTCTCACAACCCGTGCGCTTGCCCAACGTGTTGTGGAGGAGGGCTGCACGCGTCCGGTGGTGGATGTTAGGTATCCGTAATCGCGCCTTGCCGCTGCCTGCCGTTAGGAACAACAAGAAGATGAAGTAAAACGCCAACTCTCCTCCTGCCCGCCTGGCTGCCTGCTCAACGCTGCAGATAGCACTTCTGACTTCCTGTTGCTCGCCCCTTACACCCCGGCTCCGCTGCTCTGCGGACGGGGGGCAGGCAGCCTGCCTATCAACTGGCGCAGCATAGCACGCTGCTGGCGCTCGCACTCCTTAGGAGAGGGCGCCAACAACGTGTTGGGGCGCCCCGGCGTCGCCGCTTTATGCGGCGGCCTCGGCAGCGGGCTTCTTGAAGGCCAGCTTGGCCTTCTGGCGCTCCGTGGGCAGCTTGACGTTGGTGGCCAGGCCCAGCTTCTGCAGCGCCAGGATGATGTACCAGGTCATGTCCACCTGCGGCGCGTGGGTGCGAAGACACCACGAACGCGGGGGGCACGTTGGTCACGTTCAGGAACAACAGGTTGAAGGTTTGGGAAACACGAGCCCGAGACTCTGTGGCCAAGCAGGAGTCCAGCCTGGCAAGCCGCTGTGCTGTTCAGTTCTAGGTTGCGGTTGCTCACCTGCCACCACTCGAAGCCGTGGCGCGCAGAGAACTCGAAGGCGTGGTGGTTGTTGTGCCAGCCCTCACCGAAGGCCAGGATGCCCACCCACCAGTTGTTCTTCGACAGGTCGCCAGTGTTGTAGTCCTGAGACCATGGGGCGCACAGCAACAGTGTAAGCTAACGTGCGTGCAAGACGGTTGCGTTGTCTTGGGATTGCGCTGTCCCTTTCCCTTCCGCCGCTCTTCCATTGTCCTAGCTTCTCGCTCACGATGCCCCCACAGCCCCGAAGTGCCAAGCGACCCCACCGAACCAAGGCCCTCCTCCTCCAACCTTCTGGCCCAGCCGCTGCAGCTGCCGCCGCTGCTGCTGCTCTCACCTGGTAGCCCCAGCAGTGCGAGGCAGAGTTCACGAACCAGGTGATGTGCCACACCCAGCACATGCGCAGGGCGCCGCCCCAAACCACAGCGGGGAAGCCGCCAACCTGCATGCAAACCACCGAGCGGCCAGCTCGTGAGCGAAAGGCTGAGCGCGCTCACTAGCGGCTTACATTGCACCGCGGCCCTCGTAGGACACTTCATACGCGGCCACGCGCATGCCTCTCGACAGCCCACTACTGCGTCAAAACCGCACCGGCCCCACGTTGTGGCCCGGCTCGCAGCGTTCCCCTGCCCAACCCTTCCCTTCCGGCCGCCAAGCACCACCCGCCTGCCTAGTCGCTACCCCCGCTCACCAGGTACAGCACGGCCAGCTGCGCCGCCACGTGGAAGGGGTAGGTGTCGCGCAGCCAGCGGTAGTACCACTGGCTCTCCAGATCGTCGGCGTTGGAGCGGTTGGACACACGCTCCATGGTGGCCTGTGCGTGGTGGCGCGGACAGGCCAGGCGGCACAGGCAGCGGCGGTTAATTGCGGCATTGATACTTTGGTTGCTGCAACGGTGCTGGCACGCACTTCAACTTGAAATCCAACTGTCCAGGCCTGCACGCCCCTCAGTACAAGCACACCGCACGCCCCTCAGTACAAGCACACCGCAACCTACTCCCTCCCAGTACCGCCCAGCGGCCAGACTCACGTTGTTGTCCAGCAGCCAGCCCATGTGGCACCACCAAAAGCCCTCGTACGGCGAGTGGGGGTCCAGCGGCGTGTCGGTGTGCAGGTGGTGGTAGCGGTGGCTGCTGCTCCACTCCAGCGGGTCACCCTGCAGTGGACAGCAGGGTTTCGCTTGAGCGTGGGCAGGGGGGGCCGTGCGACTGCTTGGGCTTGCGCGCAGCAGCCACCTGGGTAGCGCAAAGACGCTACCCATACAAGGCGGGTCTGTGGCGCACGTGCTGGCCGCTCGCGACCCGCTTTCGGTCGCGCACCGCCCTTCGCCCCTACACGGTGAGCCACGCCACGCGCGGGACACGCACCTGCACGGCCAGCACGCCGCAGTAGGCCAGCGTGTACTCGAGCCACTTGGGCACGGTAAAGGACTTGTGGCTGAGCATGCGGTGGTAGGAGAGCGTGATGCCCAGGCAGCCGGTCACGAAGTAGGAGGCCAGGAACAGCACAACCATTTGCGGCGAGTAGGTGAAGGGGGCGAAGCAGGCCAGGAGGTGCATGCCGCCGATGAACGCCAGGTAGTACTTGTCCGTAGCGTTCCACTGTGAGGTGATGCAGGAAAGGAGGGAAAGAGGAAAGGGTCAGGAGTGGACAAAGAGGCCCTGTTTCCGCAGGAGAGGCGGGCCCACTCACTGGTCTGCCCGGCCGGCCAGCCGACTGCTTTGGCAGCACAATGCGCGACCCGGCAGCGTGCGCCCTCCCACACACACCTCGCGGTTCAGGAACGAGGGCCGCTTGCCCTTGGTGGCCACATCTGACATGAACACTCGGCCGGCGCCCGGCTCCTCCAACTGGGCCTCCTTGCTGGGCTTGGGCACAACCTGCGCGGTGTGCCACAAGGGGGGCGGCAAGCGCGTGAGCGCAGCGACAGGCACCAGCCCACAGCTGACAGTTGAGTTCGGGCTGCTTCGCGTGCACACAAGCCACCCATGCCCCTCACGCCACAAACGCCACACGGTGGCACACGGTGGGTACGCATGCTCACTCACACGCATGTGCACGCACATGTGGGCATCACAACCGCGCACCTTCTTGGGGTTGATGGGCTTGTTGTTGTACAGCTCGTCGTACTGCTGGCTGTACGACATCTGGGCCCAGCGGGCCGCCTCGGAGGCAGCCGAGGCGGCGGCGTCGCCCAGCGACGTGGTGGGGGCCACGACCTCCGCCACCCTGCGCGACGTGCACAAAAAATTCAAGGATCGGATGCCAGTGAGACTGGGAGCAACAGCGGCAGAAGGATGGCGTGGTCGTGCTGGAGCGAAAGCTTGCGCGTGCGCGTGCTGACGGTGCAGATAGGCTGCTGACACGGCGTGTGCGTGGCGTTCGCCGTGCCTTGGCCCGGCCCCGTGCAAACGCACGCAACGCGCCCACTCGAGGGCGCAACGCACGCCATGCTCGTTCCCGCCGTGAAGAACTATTCGCTAGCAACCTTCCAGGCGTCGGCCTCTCCCTAGCAGCGAACGCTGCCGGTACAAGCAAGGAGTGCCCGCGGTCACATCCACCCTTCCAGGAGCTGCTGGGCGTTACGGCGCGCGCAGCCGCCAAACGGTCCCCCGCCCAAACTGACTTTGGATATTCAGGTGCACAAGCTGCGGTGGCTGGCCGGGGAACGCGCGCAAGGTGAAACGCAAATCAGCTTGGCATCAGTAACAGTCCCAAGCTGGTACCGCGTAGCTGTCCTTCTTCCTGCCCCCGCCCAATTGAGAATGCATAGCAGCCTGGCTGCACAATTGACCCTGCAGACTGCGAAAGAAAGGCCCCAACAAACGGTCTTCTGGCGCGACGCCGAGCGCGCGAGTAGAGCGAACGCGCCTTGTTTGCGACGAAGGTCCGCGACTTCCCAGCACCCAGTCACCTTGAAGTCTCCTCCCACCACCCAGAGCGACGCAAAGTAAAGGTCGCGCGCGCGCCACGTCGGCGGATGTCCCCACCGTCGACCCGCGCTTGCATGAAACGACAACTCACTTAGTGGACACGTCGCGGTCGTTTCCAGCCGATGCGATGACCGCTCGCCGCTGCTGAACCAGGCCCAGCGGGCGCAGGACTGGGCGAACCACAGTCTGTTGGCTCTGGCCTAGCCGCAGGCCAGTCCGAGCGGGCTGCTGCAGAGACGCCATCGATGCAAGCTTTGCGCGTGTTGACTAGAGCGCCAAGTTAGGTCGCGCGCTTGCTTGTGTTGCGCTTGTTGATGGCTGCCTTCAACTATGGACCACAAAAGCAAGCAGCAAAATTGTGATTTCGACTCTGGTGTTGTTGGACAAAAGCTGCACGGTATGCTCCCCTTCGCGAGCTTCTGGTCACCACGAGCGACCAAGTGTGTTGCAAGCTAAAGTCTGAGCAGCGGGCCCGAGCAGACAGGGCTGTTCGGCGCGATTTGGGAATCTGACCGAAATGTCTAGAACGGCCAAGCTGTACCGGCAGGCGCGCGTTCTCTGCACAGGCAGCGACTGTCCCCCTTGCGCCCATGCACCCGTACCAATCGGGATCATTGGCCTCGCGTGGCATCGCCGGTAGCAGAATTCATTTCTGTTGCGTAGCGCAAATTCTGTTAGCCAGAAAAATGCTCTTTTGGGCAGTAAACGCCTTGGTCGCGGCCCCGCGCCTTGGCACAACCTCCTGAGACAAGCCCAACCATTTACCGCAAAAGAGCAAGTGGATGCCATACTATCATGTTAGAAGATCTAGGGGGGCCATCTATGGGCGAAACCTGGCTGTGACCCAGTGGGACTGGCGCAGCCATCAGTATGGTGGGCCGTGGGCGTTTCCGCGTTTGCAAACATTTGTGAGCCTGGGTTTCGGCCGAAGGGTTGGGACACGGTTTCGCCTGGCCATCCATTCCTCGCTTTGTGCACATGGTGATAGTATGCTCCTGGTGTTGCCATGTGACTTTGAATCCCCGCCTCCGTACCTTAAATGGGCCTGGGGTTGGGAGGTGGGGCACGGAGGTGGGGATCTGGCGGGCCATGGCTTGGCTGGGACTCACTGTGCGCGAAGTCACGCGGACTCCGACTGCGGGAGGGTTTGCTGCAGCTTCAGATGACCCTTGTGTGCTTGCACGCTCGGGCTGCCCCCTCTGTAACAGCGCAGTCGTGTTCGCATTTTGTTTCTCACCGGGACTGTTTACCAGTAACCCCTCTGTAACACCGCAATGTTATGATTTGGCAGCCCTATAACAGTTGCATTGTCACCCGTGGCCGGTTGTATGCCTGCTGGGCTGTCCGCGAGAAAGGGTTGTCGTGTCCGAAGCTGACGCATGGTACCGTATGTTCAATGGGCATTGGCCGCGTTGCGCCTGAGGGTTGGGGCGCGATTCCACCTGCCCACAGCCCACCTTTTCGTGGTGCGTGCGCCTGTTAATGGCATGGCTATGCACTTGCCGTATGACTTTTTATGAGCCTCATGTTACAGCTGTGGGGAGACTTCTTGTCACGCCCTAGCGTGTGCTGACGAACTTCCCGCGTGCCCTGCTGGTATTGAGTGCTGAGTGCTGCTAGACTCCTTGCTCCAAAAGTCAGCAGACAGACGTGCTTGGTGAGCTATAACAGCTCCACCCAAAATGTTACAAGCTTTGGCAGCCTTGCGCGGCTCTGCCGCTTGTTATGGTACACTTGGTCAATGCTCTGAAATCGCTAGGTGACTTAGTCAAGTAGCTCAAGCAAAGACAAGCTTGCTTGAGCTCGTGCGCCAGCCAAATAGTGAGCTGCGCCTCATTCCGGAGCCTCAATCGTCCAAAAAGTGCCCAAGGCTTCCGACACCTCTTAAGCGCCACCCACTTGGTGACTTGGCATAATACGCGATACACTGCTGCTCGACGCAGAGCAGCCTGCAGAAACGCGCTACGCTGACGTGGGAAGTGACCCAAGTCCTACAAAAACATGAAAACACGCGTGGCAGAACCCCCCTTGTGGCTCGCCCTGAGTCCCGGGTCTCGCCCTTCCAACTGCTGCACGCACCGCACAACAGCCATAATTTAGCGATGTCTGGCACTCTACGGGGGCTGGTAACACGCCATGCATGGTACCTCTGTAAGGCGTGACATTCTGTCCCGGGCCCAAAACACGGCCGCCCATGACTTTGAATCTCCCCCTCCGTCGCCGCAACTCGGGGGGCGGGGCGGGGCTTGTTTGCTTCTTGTCTGTGCTGGGCCATCGCGAGCACCTCGCACGGGTGCCTGGACGCTTGCGCCCTGGCTGGTGCGTGTGTCTCGGGTGGACATCTGGCTGGGAGTCGCTGTGCATGGAGTCACGAGGACTCTTGCAACGGGAGGATTTGCATCAGCAGCAACCGGTAGCTTTTGCATGCTTACGTGCGTGCACGGGTTGTCCCCTCTGCAGCACCGCCATCATGTAGATTAGGCCCGGTGTCATCGTCCTAGCCACCAGAACCATGCGGCCCTTATCACGTGTCTTCATCCGCCCTCAATGCGCCTATTTACCCAAGCGACACACTGTACAGCGACGCGAGAAACGCAACCGCAACGTAACGGTGCCCGTGTCTTCTAACTACACACACACGCACGCCAGCTTCCCGACCTCCACCGGCACCACCTGTAGCGCGCCCCTGGAGAGCATCCACTACCACCACCACCACCACCACCACCACCACCACCATCACAACCACCATCGGCCCTCCCCACGTCCACCTCCCCGACCACCAAAAGCTCTCTTATGTCACCGGCGACACGCGGCCAAGCCCCAGCATGAGCCGCAGCGGGTGCTCCCGCGGCAGGCGCAGCACGCTGCTGGCCACCGCCATGCACACCCGGCTGTTGCCGCGAAGCCAAGCCGCCTCCTGCTGCAGCCGCCACAGGGCGGAGCGGGTGGTATACCACCTGCGCGCGTGTGTGTATGGGTGTGGGTGCGCACAGGTGTGTTTCAGAGATCACAAGGGAGAGAACAGCAGACATAGGACAATGCGTGCGGTGCGGTGACGGACGTGTGTGTGTTAGAGATCACAAGGGAGAGTACTATGAAAGACTTGTGCGTGCGAAGGGTGTGTGTTACAGGTGACCTGCTGTAATTTTATACAGTTTCGGCTCTTGATGTAGCAGCAACTGCTAGGAATGTCCTTTCCGCGCGCGTTCCCGGCTATGGGATGTCTTATATGCATAGCAAAAGGCGCCCAGGGCTGCGGCGCATCTGAGCACTTATGCACATGCACGGGGCAATGTTACGCAAGGGGTGCAGAATAGGGGGGTTTGGGGAAACTGCTGTAATTTTATACACCCCTGCAAAACACCAGTGGGGCGTGCCCGTGTGCTGCCCGCCCGGCCACGCAACTTCCCCAACTACCCAGTGGCTACATGAGACCTGGGGGCGGTCCGATGTGCCCAATCGACGAATCGGGTGTGCGTCTTGACCGTTTTCGCTGCGGATGCAGCACATCAGCGAGCTGGGCGCACACCGCGGAACGTGCTATGTCGACAGGCCCGGTTAGCATGACACATCAAGTACATATATGTTATAACAGCAATCGACATCAATCCTATACTCTCGAGGTTCAGAAGCGCAGACATGTTGAAATTTCGCCAAGCATCTTGACAGCGAGTTTTGCATGAGTGCGTGAAGTCCTCAAACCGCACGTACATTTACATCTATATATTTGTTTAGTAATATGAAGGCATTGTGCGGGCACTATGGTGACAACGGGCTGACCTCGAGTGGGCTGACATGGCACGCGTGTCGAAAGTTACCCTGGGAAGTGGACATATGCCCAACCCCAAAAATAACCCGACAGGCTCGTAGGGTATGGTACTAGCATCTCAAGTCCAGGAGGACAGCCCGTAACTTGAAGAGACCAGGGAGAACGGACGGCTGTATAAAATTACCTACTGTATAAAATTACAGCAGGTCACCTGTAGAGATCACAAGGAGGTAACAAACAAATCAAAGGGTGTGTGTTAGAGATCACGAGGAGTGAACAAAGGGTGTGTGTGCGTGTGTGTGTGTGTGTGTGTGTTAGAGATCACAAGGGAGAGTACTACGTGGAGTGTGTGTGTTAGAGATAACAAGGGAGAGTACTATGAAAGACTTGTGCGTGCGAAGAGACAGGAACGCCAGTGTGTGTGTGGGGGGGGGGGCGGCATGAATACTGTATTGCACAGGGCGGTGGCGGGCCGGGGCCAAGAGTGGTCATCCCAAGTAAACCATTGCGAGCCCAAAAGCTAGTACCCGGGGTGCGCGGCGTATGGTGATCTGTCGCGGCTGGATTCGGGCGCGCCCCGCCCCCTCTGGACATCGGCACCACACAAACATTTGATACACACCATCCTATGGATGGCTCCCGCCTGCTCCCGCCCAGCGCATCCCTCCGTTGCTCCGCGCACACTAGTGACGCTGCGCCTCATCCTCATCATATGCTTGGGCTGTAAGGCGGCGTTGGGTTCGTCTTGGAAGGCTGGTGCTGATTAAGGTCGTGCTACGCTGGTCCCCTAGCATTATCCCTCAACTTCTGGCCGAACTTCAACAGTTTGCATTGGCATACATACTTTCTGGAATGAACTACCCCCACACACCCATCCACCCACCGGCTTGCTCTGTGGCGCGCCCAATGGGAATTGGAAGGGATGAATACCGTGAATGAATACCCCCGCCCCCCAATGGTCGCTTTGGTTTATAAAATGAACTACCCCCACGACTGCCCCCAGTTAGTTTGGGCTGGTACCCCCCCCACACACACATACACACGCACGCACACTCACTCCCTGCGCAGTCCCTCCAGGTGCACGGGGATGTGCGGCGCCAGGTACAGCGACAGCAGCGAGGCCGTCTCCACGTCCAGCGCCGCCTTGGCCGCCGCCACGTCCGCGGCCAGCAGCGCCTCCTCGTCCTCCGGCTCCTCCTTCTCCCCTCCGGCCCCGTCCCCCCCTGTAGCCTGGCCCGCCGCTGCCGCTGCCGCCGCCACCTGGCCCGCCGCCGGCTGTCCAGCCTCGGCCCCCGCGACACCGCCGCCTGGTGCCTCAGCTGCCTTGGGCTGTGGCGGGGTCGGGCCGGGTGTCCGCCTGGTGATGGGGGCGGCGGCAGCAGCGGCGGGCTTGGATGGCGCGGGGATTGAGCTTCCACCTGCTTCGGAAGAGCCGCTGCCGCTACTGGCAAAGTGGAGGGCGTTGGCGAAGCTGCGCGCCGTCCTTTGTGCCGACGGCGACTGCAACGGAGGGGCATGGCGTGGGGTCCCGGCCGTATGAATGCGCGCATCCAAAATCCCCCAAAACTGATGGCTCTACGGTAACCTGACCTCGTCCCCACTTCATCACGCTGTCCCCCGCACACACATACACACACACACACACGCGCGCGATTCGTTTCGTTCACTTCAACACACACACACACACACACACACACACACACACACACACACACACACACACGCACACTACCGACGCGGCCACTGCGGCCGCGCGCATCCCTAGTCTCGGTGCTGCCGTGGAGCGGGGAGCGGGGGGCCAGCCCCCGCCAGCCCACGGCGTGCCTCACTCACACACAGCCGCGGTCAGCGGGGTCACTGCGGCTTATCGGGTTGGGCGACGCCACCCGGGATTACGGGGGTTTTGCGTGGGGTTTTGGCACGTTCCGCAGCTCTGCAACCGCGCCCGCCACTGCGCCCCATTCCGCCGAGTTGTCTTAAGCGCGCCGCCTGCCCTGCCTCGTCCTCTCCTCCACTAGGGAGGAGAGCCGTTTCCTGGGTTGGGATTGGGCGGGCTGCGTGTCTAGTTAGCTTGCTTGCTGCACGCCGTTAGCATTGCCGCCTCTTTTTCTTTGCCATGCCCGTGACACTTTCGCGCTGCCGCCCTTTGCCTATGCTTCCTCTGCCGCCTGTAGGTGAGACTACGGACAGCGGGCGGGAATCAGGGAATTAGGCGTGCTGGGTAAACGTTTTTAGGCGCATGTCACAAGCATATGGGTGCATGTCGGGGTCGGTTTGCTTCGCGAACGCCCGACGGGTTCCAGGCTATTTCTGCGGGTAAGTATGACTACCGGGGCTACGCGGTACCGTCCAAGAAGTATTCGGTGCGTATCCGTCAGTAACTGCGAGCGATTGCGGGGATTCCTCTCCGTTTCCGTTTACCAACACACGCACACACACGCACGCACGCGCGCGCGCGCACCGTGGCCGCCTCCAGCGCGCCTGCCACGCCGTCCAGCAGCTGGCGGGCGGCGGCCACCATGGCGGCGGCGTCCTCGGGGCCGGGCGGCGGATCGTCCACAAGGTACTCGGCACTGCGCAGAGCGGGGGGGGGGGGGTGCATACAGGGGTGGGGGGGCGGAGAAGGGGTTCCAGGTATGGTCAGGTAGTCATGCATCTGCATCCGCCGCCGCCTCTGCTGCTGCTACTGCTGCCACTGCTACTGCTGCTGTTGCCACCGCTGCAGCTACCGTCGCTGCTACAGCCAGCCGGCCTCACGCACGCACTCACCGCCGCGCCACGTTCAGCCCGTAGCTGGCGGGCAGCACGTCGAGGTCCGCGGGGCTGTAGCTGAAGCGCACGCCGCCCTCCAGCAGCACCAGCACGTCGCCCGCGCCGCCCTCGGGGCACTGGTAGCTGCGGAGGCAGGCAGCAGGTGCCGGTGTTTGGTGGTTGCGGGGCGGCGGCGGGGCGGCACCAGCAGCAGCCGCGGAGACACATAGGGCGAGCGGGTGGGGCTTTCAGGTAGGGGGCATGTGTAGCGGTGACAAAGAATGCGTATGAAGAGCGGGGCAGGAGCAGCCGCGACAGGCGGCTCTGGGCGGCAGCCAAGCCAGGTGGCAAGATGCCATCCGCCTGCCCGCTCGACCCCACTCGCCCCAGGCGGCAGGACACGAGGCGGCCCCACCCACCCCACACGCGTACGCACGCACGCGCACGCGCACACGCACACGCGCACGCACCTGCGCACCACGGCGGTGGTGCCTGTGCCGCGCCAGCACAGCCCGAACGCAGCGCCCTGGTCCATGGCCGCCTTCATGAGCAGCCGGTAGCGCTTCTCAAACACGCGAAGCTGCGCGCGGCCAGGACCAACAGCCAGGTAGCATGGGCAGCAGAAATGGGTACCGGCAAGTTGATCACACAACCACAAACCCCCCTGAGTTTCCCCTGTGTTTTCCGCGCGCGCAGCGGGGCCTTTGGAGGGACAAAACTTTCTCTACACGACTCCAATATGTTATTGTAATGAAAGGGACCTCCAGCGCTAGCTCAGACCCGTAGCCACCTCGCATCAGACCCTTGCTCCCTCCTCACCCTCGCTCCCTGCCTTCCCTGCATCCGGCCATCCACGCACTCCACCCCACCCCACCCTCCCCGCCCCGCCCCGCCCCACCCCACCCCACCCCACCCCACCCCACCCCACCCCACCCCACCCCACCCCACCCCACCCACCCCACCCCACCCCACCCCACCCCACCCCACCCCACCCAGGCACCCACCCACCTGCATGGTCTGCCCGGGGAACAGGATTGCTCCCTCCAGAGGGAACAGCGGCAGCCCCACCAGTCCCTCGCTCAGGGCCGACAGCGCCCTGGCGGAGGGCACCTCCTCCCCATCGCCCTCGCCCTCGCCCTCGCCCTCGCCCTCCCCACCATCCCCCTGCTCGGCCGCGCCCTGCCGGTGCGCCGCCGCGGCAACAGCCGCCGCGGCACCAACAGCACCGACAGCGCCATCCGACGCCGCAGCAGCAGTTGTGACAGCGGCCGCAGGGCCATCCGGCGGGGGGCTGGGGTCGGCCCAGTGCGGCTGCAGCTGCGGCTCCAGCTGCTGGTGGTGCGGCGGCGCGGGGTCGGCTGGCCACCAGTAGTAGGGGTTGTCGGGCGCGGCGGGCAGCGGGCTGTAGGGCTCCAGGCCGGTGGCGGGCGGGGAGATGGCGGACAGCGCCGCGCCCTGTGCGTGCGGATGCGGGGTGTGGGGTGTGTGACCGTGTGGGACACACACAGGGGTCCCAGGCGAAACACAGGGCACAGGTGAAAACACACAGACACACACACACACATACACACACACAATTCGTTTCGTTTCCTAACACACACAAAAACGCGTGTGCTCCCTTTCTCGTGTTTCCTAACACACGCGTATGGGGGCCGCGCATGGGTGTGGACAGAGGCGGAAGACGCGGGCACGCGGGTGGGCGAAACGGGCGGACGGCAGAAACGAATTGCACGCCTCATCAGTCGAGACCTGAGAGGACAAGAGCCGGAGCGTGGGGCGGCTTGGTCGTGTCCGGCCATGCGCGGCTCGCGTGCCCGCGTGCGGCACCCCACGCCCCCACTCAAGCCCCGAGCACCCACCCGCAGCGCCACGTGCTGGAGGTGGTCGGTCCCCAGCGCCACCCGCGCCAGGCTATCGCACGCCGCCGCCGCCAGCCGCCCCGCGGCAGTAGCGGCAGGCGTGCCGGCGGCTGCCGGGGCGGTAGCAGTGGCTGCAGCCGCAGGCGGGCCGCTCCGAGGGTAGAAAGCCAGCAGCACTGCGCCGCCGGTGTGCAGCTGGTTCCCCACCGCCACGTATGGCGGCAGTAGCGCCTGCAGGCGTGCTGCTACAGCCGCCGCGGCCGCGTCCTCGCCTTCCAAGGTGCTACTGCCAGCCTCGTTCTCGTCATCGCTGTCGCTATCCAGGTCGCTCGATGCCGCGGCAGCAGCAGCAGCGGCCCCCCGCTTTTGTAATGCCGCCTTCACCTCGGCCTGAGCTGCAGCGGTGGCAGGCGGCTTTCTCCGCCGCCCAGAGCTACTGCTACTGCCACTGCTACTGCCACTGACACTGTCATCGTCACCGCCGATGGCGCTGGGGCGGCTGACATCGTCGCTGCCCGCAGCACTGCTGTCAGCGCTGGTGCCAGAGCCGTCCCGGTTCAGCAGCATGCGCTGAAACGGGCCCTCTGCGTCAAACAAGAAGGCAACAAACAAGGTCGCGAATGCTTCCTGTACGCTTCGAGCAGGTGTTCGTGTGTCCCGTGCACCTGCTGAAAGCCCCCGACACCCCGCATTTGCCACACTCACCAAACTCAGCCGCCGGTATGCCGCGCCCGCTCCTTCGCCCTCCTCCGCCCCCGCCCCCGCTTCCGCCTGCGCTTCTGCTGCTGCCGCTGTTGGCAGCGCCGGCAGCGGCCGCTCCGCGTGTCGCCGCCTCCGACACCGACATGCCCACGCCCGCCTCCGCGGCCGCGGTCTCCACAGCCGACAGGCCGCGACCACGCGTGGCCGCGACACCGCTGCCGCCCCCGCCAGCTGCAGCAGCGCTGCCGCTGCTACTGCCGCCGCCACTGCCGCCGCCGCCGTCGCGCCCCGGGCCGCCCACTAGCAGCAGCCGGCGGTCACGTGCGGACTGCTGCGCCGCCACGCCCGCGCCCACACAGGAGCCGGGGAACAGGTTCTGCAAGGCGGCAGGCCCCGTACGGCAGAACCGGATGCGCCGGGAGCGGGTCCAATCAGGGGACAGCTGCCGGCCCAATACGCACCCGTCAAAGCTGCTAATGCGCCCCTGTCCCAGTTCCGTGCAGCAGCCTCCTGGGTGGCAGCCCCCCAATACGGTAACAAACGTCACCTACCTCCAGCCTCCCCAGAAGCTCCGCGCCCAGCCCGTCCGCCGCGGTCAGCATGAGGAAGGAGGGCGGGCGGGCGCCGCGCAGCGCCTCAGCCAGGTGCGGCAGCCGCGGCAGCGAGGACTGCCATGCGGGCCCCGCACAACCAAGCGGGGCAGGAGGGGGCAGCGTCAGCGGGTTGCAGCAGTCCTCGTATCCCTTGTGCCGTCTCCCTTCACGTCCCACGCCAGCGCTTCTGCCGTCCAGACACAGGCACGCCCTGGTTGCCGCAGCTCACACCCCGTGCGCATACACCGCCCAGCCTCACGGCACGGCACGGCGCGGCCGGCGCTTCGCTCTGCATCCCCGACCAGCCGGCCAAAACCCACCGTCTCGCAGTGCAGCACGTGCGCCTCGTGGTGGAGCGTGTGCGCCGCCGCCAGCGTCACGTGGAACGGCTCCACCGCACTGGCTGCCGCACTGGCCGCCGCCGCCGCGTCCGGCCACACACTACTATGGCCTGGTGGTGACGGTGACGCTGATGTGGAAGCGGCAGCCTCGGTGCTACTGCCGCTGCCGCTGCCGCTGCTGCTTTGTTCGGCGCTCGGGGGCACCGCGCGGGAGGGAGGGTCGGTGAGGCCCAGGCTGCGCCGCTCGTCCGGCAGCCGCAGCCGCGAGCTGCAGCCTGTCATGTTCCATACAACCCACAACCCCACACCGCTCGTTGGGCCATGCATGATGGGTGCGACGCGGTCTAGGCGGCGGGCGGAAACGACCCTGATCTGTCGTTACCCACCCGTATCAAGCCCCTATCCGTTTCAAGTCCCAGTAGAACATGCTCCTCATTGCATCCAACGCATGCCCACCAAGTAAGGGTGTGTCGGGTCCCAGTTCCTGACGTAGAGCAGCCAGCGCCGCCGCGGCCGCGCCCCGCGGTAGTCGCAGCGACGTGAGCGCTACCACCGCGGAGGGCGGCCCCTCCACACCCAGTGCGCCGCGCAGTGCCAGCAGCGCCACCTGCCGCGGGGCGGCGATGACAGGAACACCCACCCAATCTGAGGCAGGTGCTGCAATCCTGCCGCGCTCACGGACCGAGTCTGTGCACCCACGCGCCTAGACTTTGCAACACGCCGATGGCCTTCCGCATTCCCCTCCCACCTTGACAGCATCCTGGGCAGCCGCCGCCGTGTATTCAGCAGCTGCGGTAGACGCCTCCGTGGCGGTGCGGGCACCGAACGTCACCGTCGTGGCTGCGACGGTGACGTCGCCCTCGCGCACCCGCACCACCCCGGCCACCTCCGGCGTCGTGCTTACGGTTGATGCCGCTGCTTCCGACTGGACCTGCGTATTTGGGACGCAAGTGGCCAGCTGAACATCGGATGCGTGCACCGGCGCCTACAACACTTGACATGATGATGCCCCAGTTCTTCGTACCTAATATCAAACAGATAACGCACCTGCATGCTCCGCAGGAGCGATGCTCGCCATAGCGGGCGCTGCCGAGAGCGCAGCGCCGGCCAAAGCATCCTCGCACAGCTCCAGATACAATGTCAATGCCTAAGAATGTAGCATTATTTGTTTCCAGAGTACGCGTTTGGACAACGACGACGATTCGCGCTCCTTTTGCCACTATTTCTATGTATGTCGACTTCCAGTCGTCAAGATTGTTCTTGAAGTAAACAGTTCATAATTCTTCGGAGTTAAGGCGACAATCGCGCACACATAGCACGACGTGGAGCCATGCTGCGACCCCGAAGAGCATTGCAATAGAACGATAGGTGGCGAGCTGTCCAATAAAGTGGCGTCTGGCAGGGTCTTGAGTTGCCAAGGGGGAGGGCGCGGGAGAGGGGTGGGGACTGGGGAGAATGCGGGCGTGGGGTCAGGGTTCTGGATCGCACGCGTCGGTCTTTTAGGCCGCTGCCTCCTGCCTGCGGCTTCCCAGCTTGCGTTCTGTACATTATGCTACTTGCAAGACAGCTATTACTTAATTAGCAATATGCCATGACGAAACTACGCAAGCTGTCGCGCACGTTAAAAGATTTGTCCTAGCAAAAATCGCCAGGCGACAATGATCCTGTACAAGGTTCTCGCAGCACATCGTGATATCGTGGCCTTGACGTGAGGTGGTTCAGAGGCACCAGAGCTTCATATCGCAGGAAAAATGCCCCAATACAGCATCCGCGGTCACGAGGTGCACTTTCCGCACCAGCCCTATGGCGTGCAGCTGAGCTTTATGGAGAAAATGCTGCGCACGCTCGATGAGCAGGGCAACGCGCTGCTGGAGGCCCCCACCGGCTGCGGCAAGACGCTGTCGCTGCTATGTGCAGCGCTGGCCTGGCAGGACAAGCGAAAGCGCGAGCTGCAGGAGCGGGCAGCGGCCCGGCTGCGGCGCCAGGCGCATGGCAGCAGCGGCGGCGCTGGTGCCGGTCCGGGACCTGGCCCGCACAGCGCGGGGCTGGAGGCAGCTGCTGGCGGGGCGGGCGGCTCGCGCCGGCGGGAGCGCCGGCGGCAGGCAGGAGGTGGCAAGGCGCCGAGCACGGGCGCTCACGGCGACTCAGATGACAGCATGTCTGAGGATGATGACGAGGACGGGAGCGATTTCGTGCCAGATGACGGCGCGGGCCTGCAGGGGTCAGACCCCAAGAGCGGCAGCGGCAAGGCGGCGACCGCGGCCAAGCAGCGGGACACAGCGGGCGACGTCGCGGAGAAGGGCCCGGGCAACCGCAGTGCCAGCGCGTCCCGGGTCGCCGAGGAGCAGGACGAAGACGACGGCGAGCCGCCAAAGCTGCCGCGCATATTCTTCGCCACACGCACGCACAGCCAGATTGCGCAGGTGGTGCGCGAGCTCAAGCGCACCGCCTACAAGCCCAGCATGGCAATCCTGGTGAGTGATTATCTTGTTCTTGTTGTTGTTGTTGTTGTGGTGGTGGTGGTGGTGGTGGTGGTGGTGGTAGTAATGGTGTGTGTGTGTTTGGGTAGTAAATCCAGGAACAACCCAAAAGCAAGCCAACTGTGTTACAGATAGCATAAGGATCAACCGTGCGCGCGTGTGTGTGTGTGGGGGGGGGTCATTCCAATTCGACCAGTGGAATTGGGGGGGGTCAAGGTATGGAATATTAGGAGGTGAAGTCGTGGAGAGGGTAATGTGGTACAGCAGAGGGGGCAGTGCGAGGGGAAAGAAGTTGCACAGGGCTCAGCGGAGGAGGGGGCTTCTACACACCCCGTGCCAATCCAAACTGGGAGGGGGCCGGGGGCCGGGGTGAGAATTTATTGGACTGCTGACACTGGAGGCCATGGACCAGGGCGGGGGCGGCTTCTGTGGCTTGCACCGCCTGGCAGACCGTAACACAGACCGTAACACAGACCGTAACAAACGACACCCGCACATTGCCCGCCACACGCGCGCGCGAGCGCATAGGCCTCCAAGCAGCACTACTGCATCAACAAGACGGTGCTGCGCACGGGCCGTGTGGATGAGGAGTGCGAGCGGCTGGCGCGCGAGGAGGCCTACCCCTGCCGCTACCGCAACAACAAGGGCGGAGGGGGCGGCAGGCAGCCCCCGCGCGTGGCAGTCGCGACGCAGGTGTGGCGTGTTGCAGGAGCCCAGGAGCCTTGATTGGGCCGGGTTTCGGCTGTGTGGCGCGGGCTTAGGCGGGGCGCCTGCTGGCAACTCTTGGTCGGAGCTCGAAGCTGACATGGCGCTGGCGCTGTTGTGACTGTCCACCTCCGCCCTCCCCACCATCCAACCGCCCCGGCGATGCTGCCCGCGGCCCTGCTGCCCCTTGGCTGCTTTGGGTTCTGCATTGAACTCCCCGCCTCCCCATGGCGGTCCCCATGGCGCCCTGCGCCTCACCCGCCCCGGGGTGCAGGTGCACGACATCGAGGAGCTGTCCGCCGCCTGCACCAAGGCCAAGACCTGCCCCTACTTCACCGCCCGCGACCTGGCGCTGGGCGCGGAGCTGGTGTTCTGCCCCTACTCCTACCTGCTGGACCCCGTGGTGGGTAAGGGGGTGGGGAATAGGGAGTAGTGGATAGTGCCATAGTGGGTAGTGGGAGGTGGGTAGTGGGAGGTGGGAGGCGGGTAGTACTTTTCTCAACCCGAAGCAACAAGCCAAGTGGACCCAAAGGAGGCGGCGAAGGGGGGCACAGGAGTGGGTGGAGAGGGCATCGCCCTTGGCCTCGCCGACTGTGGTCGCCTGCAACTCCCATCGCCCCGCCCTGTGCCGCCGCCCGCTCATCCGCTCATCCACCCCTCCCTGCCGCAACGCCCCTCCCACCCGCCCTCAGGTCCGCGCCGCGCTGGGCCTGGACGTGAGCGGCAGTGTGCTCATATTCGACGAGGCGCACAACATGGAGGACGTGTGCAGGTGAGGGCCTTCGAGGCTGTGGGGGCTTGCGCTGTGTGTGTGTGTGTGTGTGTGTGTGTGTGTGTGTGTGTGTGTGTGTGTGTGTGTGTGTGTGTGTATATGTGTGTGTGTGTGTGTGTGTTGCGGGCGTGTGGGCTGCTACTGACACTGCGGGTAGAAGAGGTGAGGGGTGGGGGCGCCCGTAGTGGCCACTTCATCCAGTGGACGTAAGGCCGCCGCACGGCCAGGGCTGGCCACTTTCCACCTGTCCATGAACGGGCAGCATGACCCGTTCCCTACTCCTCGACAGCTGCGTGGCCCCCCTCCCCTACGACCCCGCCCTACCACCCTACCCCACGACCCTACCACCCCACCACCCATACAGGGAGGGCGGCTCCATGGACCTAGACCTGGACGCGCTGCGGGAGGTGGAGGCGGCGCTGAGGCTGGCGGCGGCACTCACCGGCCGGCCCGAGATCTACGAGCCGCTGGCGGAGGTGCGCGGGCCCGGGCGTGGTGGTGGTGGTGGTGGTGGTGGTGGTGGTGGTGGTGGTGGTGGTGGTGGTGGTGGTGGTGGTTCATTCCAAACCCCAAATTGACCATAGGAACCCAGGGGGGCTGTAGTGTTGTTGGGCTTGACGCGGGGCAAGACGCGGGACACTTGTCCTGTCATGTACTTACCGCCCACCGAGGCACACGGAACCATCCGCCCGCCCCGCAACCAACCCCGCTCTAACCGCCTTCAGTGAACCGCCCCCTTGCACAGGCCTGCAACCGGCTGGTGGTGTGGCTGGCTCGCTACGAGGAGCGGCCCGACGGCATGGCGGCGGCGGGCTTCGAGGAGCACGAGGCGGTGTTCCAGGGGCCCCGGGTGAGAGGGCGCTCTGCTGGGCGGCCTCCAGGGGGTCGTGCAGCCCAGCGGCGGCAGGGGTTGGCCTTCCTGGTTGTGGGCTGGGGGCTGTGGCCCATGCTGGCCAGCAAGGCCGCACGTGTTGGGGGTTTAGGAGGCCGCCCAGGGTGCCGCTGGCCGCTTGTCCGTGGCCGCAAGCGCGCGCTGCCTCCCCCTTTCAGTCGAGTCAGGCGGGCTGTGCCCTACGTGCTGCCGCGTTGCTGCCGCCGTCTCACGCCACGCTCCCCTGCAACCCTGTGCCGTACGCTGCTGTTGCTGTTGCTCCTGATGCTGCCGTCACCGCACGCACCGCGCCGTGCGCCCTGATGTGCGCCAGGCCCTGTCGGCACTAGAGGAGATGGGCTTGTCGCCCCAAATGGTGGCCGAGCTGTGGCGCGCCTACGAGCAGGCCAAGGCCTTTGAGGAGAAGGCCACCTTCACCACAGGTAGGACGGCCTCATGACTTCATGAGCGGTTTCATTGAAAGGACCCTTGAGCCATCCACGGCAAGGGGGAAACGCACCTGATGCTTCCCCTGCACTGGCCGTCACTATGAATGTCTGCCGGCTCGTGCTTACATAAATCTCTTATTCTAAACACGCAATCACATGCACACAGAGGGCGACGCCGCCAACGAGGCGGTGCCGGCCAACGTGCGGCGGCCCGGTGCCGGCGGCGGCGCGCTGGGCGCCGTGGGCCGCCTGCTCACCGTGCTGCGCCTGCTGTACGCCCCCGCGCCGCCGCCGCCCCAGCCGATGCAGCCGCCGCGGACTGGGCCCCATATGCCGCCGCCGCCGCCGCAGCAGCAGCAGCAGCAGCAGCAGCAGCTGTACAGAGGTCAGCCGCTCCCGGCCGCAGCCGCCGGCCACTTCCCTGGCGGCGCGGCGGCGAACGCCCTCGCCACTGGCGGCGGCTTCATTCCCACCGGTAGTGGCGGCAGTGGTGGCGGCTTCATTCCCACCGGTAGTGGCGGCAGTGGTGGCGGCTTCATTCCCACCGGTAGTGGCGGTGGCGGTGGAGCGCCTGGCGGCGGGGGCGGACGCCTGCCGCTGCCGCCGCCGCCGGGCCCGCAGCTGGCGGCCGCGGGGCGTGACAACAGCGGTGACTACCGGGTGGTGGTCAAGCGCTGGATCGCACACGGCGCCAAGGACCGCCGCAAGGCCAGGTGGGCAGGGGGGCAGGGGCGGGGGCAGTGGGGTGCGGAAATACGGGGCAATGTGGGGAGTGGGGGCTTGCACCAAGCAGAGGGACGGGGTGCGCTGGAAGAGAGGGGGCGGGGTGAGTGGAAAGCACCGATGCAGGGACATGGGGTGCAGGGCGTTGGAGAGCAGGGCGTTGGAGAGCAGGATCTGGTTGCCACGGACGGACGTGTGCACAGTGGGCTCGGCACGTGGTGGCGGGGGGGGGGGGGGTAGTTCATTCCAGAAACCAAAAGCGAAACGACCAAGAGAAGCCAAACCGGGGGGCCGCCGGCAACGCCACGCGACGTGGCGCCACCCCCTCTCACACACACACATGTACACACACACACACGCACACACACGCACACACATGTACACGCAGATCGCGCTTGCGGGGCGCCGCCGGCGACGACGAGGCGGCTGCCGGCACTGCGCCCGGGCCCGGCGCGGCCGTGTCGCTGTCGCTGTGGTGCTTCAACCCGGCGGTGGCGTTCCGACACCTGGCGGACAAGGCGCACAGCGTGGTGCTCACAAGGTGGGGGGTGGGGGTGGGGGCGGGGGCGGCGATGGCCTCTCTGTCTGCATGCCTGCCGCTCTTCACGCCACAAACACCTGCACCCCAACCAACCAATCACACTTGCATACCCGCACACCCGCACAGCGGCACGCTGGCGCCGCTGGACTCGTTCGCCAGCGAGCTGGGCACTGAGTTCCACGTGAGGCTGGAGGCGCCGCACGTGGTGGACATGAGCAGACAGGTAGCTGGGGGCATGGGGGGTTGTAAGTACCAGCCCTGGGGGGGGCAGCCATCCATGGATGGTGTTTATCAAATGTTTGTGAAGTGCCGATGGGAGCGCGAGAATGGAGGCGGGGATGGTAGATACCAGTCCAAGAAGTGGTTTACCCCTGTGGGCGTGTGGGTGAGCTGTGTGTGTGTGTGTGTGGGGGGGGGGGGGTTGCTGCGCCGAGTGTCGGGGAACGGCCCGTGGTCCTCATGTGGCCGCATGTGTCAGCAAGCAGCCCTGGCTACCATCGAAACAACACGCCCTGGGATCATGCGCCTGCATGTCTGTCCTTGCCGCCGCTGCCGCCGCCGCTGCTGCCGCCTCCACGTGCCGCCTGCACACACGCACACGCACACGCACGCGCTGCCGCCATTGCATGCCTGCGCACGCGCAGGTGTGGGCGGGCGTGGTGCCCCGCGGCCCGGGCGGCGGGCTGCTGGCGGCCAGCTACCGGGAGGCGGCCACGTTCAGGTTCCAGGACGAGGCGGGCGAGGCGGTGCTGAGGTACTGCCAGGTGGGTGGGGAGTGGGGGGCCGGGTGGGGATGGGGGGAGGTGCGGGTACCGGTAGTTCCTTTTGATTCCCAGAATTCACAGATGGGGTGATAGGGGCGGTGGCAAAGCAAGAGGTCAAAAAGTGTACTAGCAGTGATGCGTTCGCAGGTAACGCCAACATACACCGATTCTCCTCACAGTGACATGCCCCCCCCCGCCACAACCGCCCTGACCCCGCCCTTTGGCCGCCGCCCCGCCTTGCCTCCCTCCCTGCCGCGTCACCACCGCCACCACCACCACCACCACCACCACTACCACCACCACCCAGGTCATCCCGGACGGTGTGCTGCTGTTCCTGCCCAGCTACGGCCTCATGGACAAGCTGGTCACCCGCTGGAAGGTGCGTGGGTGTGGGCGGGGGGGGGAGGGCGCAGAGCGGGGGGGCCGGGGGGAGGCGGGCCATGAGGCAAATTGACAGCCGCTTCAAGCATTGCGCCTATCCTTCTCGCTTCTTAACCCCCTGGCTGAAGATAGGCTGGCATTTGCAACCCCGCATCCTTTTCCCCACCTTTCTTACCCCCTTCCCCCTTGCAACGTCTGTTCCACATCTACCTCGTCATTAACTCAAATGCATGGAACCTCCTCCACCCGTCCTCCCCCGCCGCCGGCCCGCGCCCAGGCCACGGGGCTGTGGGCCCGGCTGGAGGGCGTGAAGGAGCTGGTGACGGAGGGGCGCGAGGCGGGCAAGGGCTTCGAGGACGCCATGGCCCGCTACTACGCCGCTGTGCGCAGCGGCCGCGGCGGGCTGTTCATGGCCATCTGCCGCGGCAAGGTGAGCGCGCAGGGAGGGGCGAAGGGAGTGGTAGGGGGCGGGAGGGGGGAGGCGTTAGGGAGTGGGAGGTCGAGACGGAGGCAAGGCGCATGGGCGGGAGGAAGGCAGGCAAGGAGCACGCGAGGGATTTGATGGAAGGAGACGTTGGGTGTAACTGAGCAAGCTCAAGAGTTTGGATTCCTTTATGGATTCCTTTGACACGTACCGTAACCCGGTGTGCGTGTGTGGCCGCCTGCGTCCACCAGGCGTCTGAGGGCATTGACTTTGCGGACCAGCATGCGCGCGGCGTCATCCTGCTGGGCATCCCCTTCCCCGCAGTCAAAGACACCAAGGTGAGGTGCGGCCTGCAGGGGGCCCCCATCGCAGGGACCCACACCAGCACCAACACAACCTGCTCGGATGCCGCCTGCGTGTATGCATGACTGCATGGGTGCATGCCTCCCGCCTGTCTCCTCCTCCTCCCTCTCTGCCTCTGCTTACCATGCCCCTTTGCTCTCGCCGCCACCGCCCCCCATCAGGTGCGGCTGAAGAAGGAGTACAACGACGCCGGCTCGGGTCCCGCCAGCGGCCGCCCGCCCTCGCAGCGCCTGCTCAGCGGCGACGCCTGGTACTCACAGCAGGCCTTCAGGGCCCTCAACCAGGTATATGTGTGTGTGGGGGGGGGGACCTTCATTCCAGGAACCAAAGCGACCAAAAGCCCAGAACCACAGAGCGCGGCGGAGAGGGATATACTCGTGTCCTTGGCGAATATCTTCGGTCTCGTTAACCTGTCGTCGTTGGCATCTTGGGTCGTCGGCCCCGAAGTAGTAACTCCGTTCGGCGTTCTCGCGTCACCCAGGCTCGCCGCGTACACAGACCCAGCCCGACCAAGCCCGTTTACTAATTCATACGGGATACCCACCTGTTACCACGTGCGAGAAGGCCGGGCAGCGTCCGCGATAAGCCCGGCAGGAGCATCCAGAGCAGCAACGACATGCGGGAAGGGTAGGCGAGAAGGGTGTGCGGTGAGTGAATGGATGGAATGAACTCAGGGCACCAGCCCAGGGGTAGTTCATTCCAGAGCCCAAAGCAACTGACCGAGTGAACCCAGACCTGAGCGGGGCGGCCGAGGGAAAAGAGAGGAGCCTGGGTCGCACGGCGTGGAGGCTGGGATGCCTTTCACCTGTCAAGCCTGCTGCAACTCCTCACCTACACCACCACGCCCCGCCCCCTCGTTGCTCGACCCCAACCGGCCGCAGGCGGTGGGTCGGTGCATCCGGCACAAGTACGACTGGGGCGCAATCATCCTGCTGGACGAGCGCTTCCGGGGCACGGGCCGGCAGCAGCAGCTGTCGCGCTGGGTGCGCGCAGCGGTCAAGGTGGGGAGGGAGGGAAAAGGGGCGGGCGCGGGGAAAGCGCGCGCCAAAGGGGAGGGGCATGGGAGGGGCCCGGGGAGCCGGGGGCCTGGAGTGAGCGTGCCTACACATAATGGTGGTCGTGGGCTTGACAGCGAGGACGAACGCGCTGTGCTACTGGACTAACTGTCAGCGCCTGTCATGTTTAACTCTAGGTGATCGCACGCCATGCTAGCTATGCTTCCAGCAGCCAGCATCGGTCGTGGGGACCTTTGAGCCACAGCCGGCATATGTGATAAGGCGCGCGTGTTCTCCATCTCTCATTTCTCCATCATGCATTCGCGGCTGCAACGCACCCACTGCCCACCGCCACCCACTGCCTCGCCCGCCGCCCCTGTGTGCCCTGCCGCAGGTCCACGACTCCTTCGACGCTAGTGTTGCGGAGCTGTCCGCCTTCTACCGCGCCCTCACCGCCGACCCGCCCCGGCCGCCGCCGGCACCGGCCCCAGCACTACCCGCGATGGAGGCGGCCGCGTGCGGCGCCAAGGCCGCTTCCGAGGGCGGCGGCAAGGCGGGCGGCGGCGGAAAGGGCGGAAGGCCGGGCATCGAGCTTCGGTATGAGGAGGACGTGCCAGGCGGGCCCCGTGGCGTGTGTGGAGGTGCAGACAAGGGTCAGGTTTCCGCTGCGGCAGCGGGCACAGCTGGCAGCCGGCCCTTTGAGAAGTTCCGCCTGGCAGCTGCAGGCGGAGGTGCGGCGGCGGCCGGCGAGGGCGGTCCAGAGGCTGGTGGCGGTGCCGGCGGCGGCGCGGCGCGCCCCATCACCGCTTACTTCAGTCATGCGGCGTCAGGCCAGAAGGCAGCGGCTGCGGCGGGAGGGTTGGACGCGCAGGTGCAACAAGGACCGGCAGGCTGCTGCGGCAACGGCAGCGGCAGCGACGCATCGTGCGGCGCCGCGGGGCCGGTGCGTGTACCCCAGAACCTGTGGGCACGACACAGTGCACACGTGCCCGCGGTGCCGCCGCCGCAGCAGCAATGGGGGCAGCAACCACCGCCACAGCCACCGTGGCAGGCGCCCCACCAGCCGCACCACCAGGGCAGCTACGGCTCTGGGCTCATGACGCAGCAGCCCACGCAGCTCTACGATGCGCCGGCACCTGCTCAACCCGCCCCTCAGCACCAGCCGTGGCAAGGGCCTCCGCAGCAGCAGCAGCAGCCCCAGCAGCAGGGCTATGAGGCGCCGCACCCACCCCACCCGCCGCAGCCGCAGGCAGGGACAGAACCAGGGCCCGGGCCAACAACGCAGCTTCATCAGGGCTGGCAGAGGCCGTCAACCCAGTGGCGAACCTATCCGCCGACGCAGCAGCACCAGCCCCAATACCAGCAGCAGCAGCAACAGCACGCGCATTATCCACAGGGGCTGCACCACCACAGTGAGCAGCAGCAGCAACAACAACAACAACAACAAAAGCCCTTCTCGTTAATGGCGCCACAGCTGCGCGGGCCCATGGAAGCGTCGGGGCCGCAGTTCCCGCCCCAGCAGCCGCATGCCCCGATCGGCACGTGGCATGCGCCATGCGGCAGGGGAGCGGTGCCGGGGGGCACTTGGCAGCCGGCGCCGCCGCAGCAACACCAACACCAGCAGCAGTGGCCGCATCCTCATCATCACCACCAGCAGCAACTGCAACAGCAGCAGCGGCCGCCGTGGCAACCACACCCGCAGCAGCGGCAGCCAGCGCAGCCCGGCGTTTCCACATCCACCAGCGGCCCGTCACCGCCACGTGGTGTCGCCGCAAGTGTGTCGCCAGGACCACCAGGGCGCTTCACCAGCCTGGGTGAGCCGCCGCCGCCATCACCACTGTGCGCTCAGGTACCGCCGCAGGCGTCGCCGATGCCGCATGGCACAACGCCGCCGCCTGCACAGCAGCTCTGGCGGCCGCCGCAGCACCAGGACCAAGGCCAGGGTGGTGGTCGGGGTCCGCAGCAGGGGCCCAGTCCGCCGCCGGCGCACCTGCAGCCGGCTGCACAACAGCAGCTGCTGCAAGCAGCTACCTCACCACCTCCGCGGGCCCTCGGGCCAGCAGGTCACCCCGGCAACACGCAGCCGGGACCGCACCAGCACAGCAGCCACCATTGCGGCAGCCACGTCCCGCCTGCAGCAGCCGCGTGGCAGCCACAGAATGCGACAGGGCCCCACCACAACCAGCAGCAGCAGCAGCAGCAGCGGACGCAGCCCTCTGGGCAGCTGCATTACGGCCACCCTGGCTGCCCAAGCGCGCAGCAGCAACAGGGCGGTGGTGGTGGCGGCTGGTCAGGGCATCCGCAGCAGCATGCACCGCAGCAGCAGCAGCCGCAGCAGCCCAGCTGCGGTGGCGGGGCCGGTTGGAACGCGCCGACCGCTGTGGCGCAAACGGGCACAGCGCAGCCGCTGCAGCCCAGAGACCCGAACATCCCCCAGCACCACCAACACCACCAGCAGCAGCAGCAGCACTCGCACCACCATCCTGGAGCAGGCGCATGGGGCAACGGCCAAGGCAGCTCGCACGCAATGCATGGGCCCGGCGGCGCCTGGGGTGGCGGGTCTGGCGGAGGTAGCGCCATAGAGTCAGCTGCTGCCGCGGGCGGCATGGGCCTGGGGAGCGGCAGCGGGGCGGCCATCGCGGCTGCCGGCGTGGCGCGGGCACCTGGGGTGCCACCGGGCCGGCCTGTAAAGAGGTACACTTCAGAGAAGTTGCGTGAGGCGGCAGACAAGCGCTCGCGGCTGCAGCTGCAGCAGCAGCAGGGCGGCGGCGGAGGTGGCGGTGCGCCCGTAGCGGGTGTTGTGGCTGCGGCGCCGCCAGGGCAGCAGGGGCGGCAGGGCGCTGCTGCGGGGGACGTGTGGGATAGCTACGCAGAGGCGGACGATGATGACGATTTTGTGTGAGGTGGGGTGGGTGAGGTGACAGAGCAGTGAGCGGCAAGCACGAGCATGATGAGTTGGGCTGCATGGCCGTTGCGGCTATAATGCAGCTTGGGTCGCACGTGATGCAAGCAAGGCAGGAATCGGGCGTCACCAGCGCCTTGCATTGGGCGTCAGAAGCAGGATGTGTTAAGGCCGGTATCACAGGGCACAGGCCGCGCGAATACGGAGATGCCGAGAGTGGCCATCTCGTGTCCATACATCTGCGACAGTCTCTTCGACCCAACGCGCACGATTGCTGCTCAGCCCCTGAGCTGGTTGAAACATACCGTATGCGCTCTAAACCAGAAGAGTTCAGGGGAGAGTGGCAACACGTAGTCTGGAATCTGGCCAGAGCTACAACTCAACAACTGTGACCTCAGTCCACGAAGCACCTCTACCCAGCGGCCCACCCCTCATGCGTCAACTCCTTAAATCATAACAGTGCAAGCGCACCAATATAAGCACGGCAAGCAACTCAACCCCGCGTCCTTGCCCGCAAGTCTGCAGTCGCAAACTTGCAATGCGAGGCCGCTTCGCATTCAGCCCTTGCCCTTGCACCGTTCCAAATCCTAGCGCACCGTGGCTACACCACCGCCGCAGCCTGCACAACTTCCGGCAAGCTGACCAGCCACTCATCCGTCAGGTGCTGGCGCGTCACACACGAATGCATGGCGCCCCTCTGCCCACACACGTACAGCATATCTAGTCTGCGAGGCAGCATCAGTGCGCGGGTGCCGTGCCGTGCCCCGCTGCTGCAGCCCCGGCGTCGCCCCCTCCTGACGGCACGTAGGTGCCAGGGGAAATGCCCACCGCGGCCTCGCTCAGGCTCCACAGCTCCTCCGCCGCTGCCATGTCCCGTGCCTCTGGACTGGGTTCGGCCTGCACGTGTTGCGGCCCGGCATCAGCACCAACGCGCTTGAAAGTCGGTGCGGTAGGTAGGAGCTTGCGAAAGGTCACGCGCATTCGGGTAGCTCCGCTCTGACCCTGACCCCAGTAGGAGCCGCAAGATAGCATACGCCGTTGCACGCATTGGTACGGTAGGCAACCTCGCGCGCAACCTCGCGCCGGCTCGCGCTCCTTCCTTCCCTGCATCCTAACCTGCGATCCTGCTCGCCAGCCCGATTGATGCCCACTCGCCTGCTGGCCGCGTGAGAAGTAAGCGCCGCGCACCGCGCCCTCCGCCTCGCCCAGGCACATCGCCACCACCCGCCGTGCGCCCTCCGGCACCGACACCGTGATGGGCAGCAGCGGGAACACGTTCTGCACAGGGGCGCACGAGGCTCAGAGATGAGAGACGGGAGGGGAAGGGTGCATGGGTACAGCGCGCGTGAAGTACACGCCGTAAAACAGTTGGGAGCACCCTCTGTCGGCTGCATGAACGGCGCCATGCTGTGATAAAATAAATTCATGTCTATCTTGAGGAATCGCTCCTGCCTTGCACCGTGCCTTCCCTTATCCAGCCCCCACCTGGTACAGCACCCGGGCCAGCCACGGCGCGTCCCGGCCCAGGCTGGTGCCCGGCACCCAGCCCGGCGTGACGGCGTTGGCCGTCACGTGACCCGGCAGCCGCGCCGCCAGCGCCGACACGAACCAAAGGTTGAACAGCTTACTGATGCAGTACAGCTGCATGCCCGATAGCGGGCAGGCCGGCGGCGGCGGCGTGGCCCACGGGGCTACAGGCGCCCCGCTGGCGGGAGCGGCAGCGGCTGGACCGGTCGTGGTGGCGCTTGCGGCGGGTGCGGAGGAGCTTGTTTGGCTGGCGGCGGCGCCGAGACGCGTCAACCACTTCGGGCTGGCTGTAGCGCCGCTGCCGCCCGGGTGGATGTCGGTGAGCCCCTGTGCACCCGCGCTGGTGCTACTGCCACTGGCGCCCGCTGGTCCGGAGCTCTTTGCTTTGCGGTGGAGCTCGGAGGACACAACCACGACACGGCCAGCAGGAGCGGCGAGCAGGGCCGGAAGCAGCATGTGGATGAGAAGGAAGTGGCCCAGGTGGTTGGCCTGCACGGTGGCAGCAGGCGGTTCGGAATTTGGGATGTGGGCGGCAGACGCGTGATTGGCAGTAGCAGGCGTGTGGGTGCAAGAGCAGGAAGAGGCTGCCAGTTGTTGGCGCAGGCAGGTATTGACCTGGCCTTCAAAGTTTTGGTGCAGCGGTGCAGTGGTGGGCGCTCTTCAGTAGCTCTGTATGCAAGAGAGGCGTGTGCTCCCGCACGGCGTTGACATTGCCGCCGCTCACGCATCTGTTAAGCTTCCCCACGCACCCACACGCACAGGCTCGAACCTGTAGCGTCAGCTCCTGACCATTAACCGTGCGCTGAATCGGGGCCCCTGCTCGCGCATTGGACATCACTCCCGCGTTTGCGAGAACGACGTCCAGTTTGGGGTGCTTGCTGAGGATCGATGTGGCGCCGGCCCGCACGCTTGCCAAATCCGCCAGGTCGAGCACAGCGTACTCCACGCTGCCGCCGGACAACTTGGCTGTAGGCCTGTTACATTTGCGCAGCCGTGGCGAAGGCCGATGGCGTTTTTATGGACTCGCAGGCAGGGTGTTGCATTTCTCGTTCCTCACTCGAGCATAGCCACCGCTTTCTTGGCCTTCGACGCGTCACGACATGCCAGAATAACATTATGGCCTTTCTCCAGAATTTGCTTCGCGGCTTCGAACCCTATTCCAGCGTTGCCACCTGTTATCACCACTCGTCGCACTTGTGCTGCGGCCATCTTCTGTAACGGTTTGCCAAACTAGTAGCTTAGGCCGATGCGCTATGGCAAGCGCATTTCGCCATGGCCACACTAGATTCAAGGCGCCCAACGGGCAGGGATGACACGAAATCTGGGAGCGCACTCAGGAACCTGGACTGGAGGGATGACACGGGGGCGGCTGTGGGTGCCCGGAATCTCGCTTGCACGGGGGCCTCATCACTCCTCATCCAGGCTCAGCTCTACGGAAAGGCGCCCGCGGCACCCGAGGCCAGGGGCACCCCTGCCCGAGGCCCAACGCGCCCCGCCCCAGCCGCCCTTCCACCGGAGCCCAAGACTGGGTCTTGCGCAGGAGCTGGGAAAGGAAGTGCCAGACAGAATATACTACATCAGTATATTACCTAGGGCCAGAAGGTCACGGGATCAAGGATCAGCCGACCAGGTGAACGCAAGTCACAATTACCAGCAAATGCAGCAGCGCGACCAGGGGGGGGAGGATCTTCCGAAACATACCCCATGCTTCAAATGGATAGAGCTCAACGAGAGCTTTCGTAATCCGCTTTCAGATTAATAAATGGGGTACTGGGTGCAAAGTTATGGGCCTCCAAAGTTTTGGGTCGGTCGGTCGGTCCAGGGTCCCCCAAGGTTTTGTCACGGTTTGTGCAAAACTTTGTCCCACGAGCCCCAAACGCTTCTGTAAGCCTGCGCGTGCTACTGCAACACACTGTAGCAATGTTTGCAGCGATGGAGGACACTGCCGGAAGCAATGACGTGAAAAGTTGTTGACATGTCGGCGTGTCACCCAGCCACATGTCACCCAGCCACAGTCCATTCGCGGTAAACCCCAGTCCAATCGCGGTAAAACAACCGAGAGCATAACGTGTCGCTATGCGCTTAGCCTGTTTCATTGTTGGCTGGGGTGGCTCAGGCCCGGGGACGTTTCCATGGATAGAATTTTGCACGTCAAAGTCGCGTGCACGACCGGCAAATCGCACAGCGTGAAAGAGCACATCAAGGGCAGGCGATTGGCACCACTCCGGCATTAAATGGAGGGGTAAAACCCCCTGAAACACACGGTTTTGTCCATGGGGGTCGGTCGGTCGGTCGGGGGGTCCGGGAGATTTTGTAGCCTGGGGTCGAAAAAGTTTGTTGCTACCCCCCCCCCCCCCGCGAGACCCCAGTGAACTAACCGCGCATTAGCCACACTGCCTGCCTGCTCTGTTCTGCCTCATAGGTACGGGAAATTTATTTTGGTCCAACGGGACATTGCGGGGGCGATCTCTGCTTTGCCGGGCTTTGCCAGTGTGCACGTCTGGCTCCGCACGGCGTAAACCGGAACAGTCATCGAAGCTGAAAAGTGTGCGCCGGGTGGGCCGCTTCGTTTCAAGCTGTAACTGACACCGAATTCAGTATGCACTCTTCAAACGGGCGCTGAAGCGCGGAAGGGCCATGGATCCGTCAGCGCCGATTTGGGCAGCGTCCTAGTACACGTACATAGCTGATAATAGACGGCGATATGGTTACGCCTAAATGTTGAAATAAAGCCGATTCATTCAAGACCTTCACCGGGCTCAAGTTATGAAGTACTGCTAATTCGTGCGATGGTCCACCTGGTCCTCAAATGAACGTCATTACTTGCACAGCTTGTTTTTATGGACAACGTAAGACATTATGAATCTGCCTGGAGGCCGACAACTCGCTCTGGGGCGTGACGTCCCCGCGAAGAACAGAACACAGCCTTCGGCTTCAATGGGCACTTGCGTATGAGGTCACCTGACAACACGCGCCACGCTGCTGAGCGAGCGCAAGGGAGTATCCATGCCGAGCCCATGGAGGTTCGCGGCTGGGTCAAATGTACTCATCGTTGGAGCTGGGCCAGCTGGGCTTGCAACAGCGGCAGCTTGCTGCGAGGCGGGTGCAAATGTCATTGTGCTGGAGGACGGACCCGAGCTGGGCGGATGGGCAACGCGCGGAGATGCTTCCAGTGCAATACACGGTGAGTACAGCTGAAGCAGTTAGCAGTAATTGCTTCAACGCAGCGTGCACTGGTGAAACCACGGCGACGATACGGAGAAACCGCGGACCGGTGTCACGCAACAGGGCGGTATTATGTCCGGGACAGTCACGGACACGTTCTGACTTTGCCCGCGGCCGCATTATGTCCTTCCACGCAGCTCCTTCAGCCTCACTGCTGTTCTCCGATGCACGTTTTGGCGCTAGCCTGCCCTGCGAGCCTAAGGTGCGTCCAAACAGGCCCTTTGCGCTTGCGTGCCAGGGCCGTGAAGAGTCCCGAACGGCGAACGGGCCACACCGGGTCCTTGGGCCTTTGGCAAACACGGCAGCGTTTTCTGTGGATCCTGCCGGGGTCCGGCGTAGCTCGTCAAGAATGGCAGTGGGTGTGAACTTTACCCACCTGTGCTGCAGGTGCAACATGTGCGGAGCTACCTAGCTGCTTATGCGGCCCATCACGGCCTCCTCCCCCACATTCGTTTTTCGTGCCGCCTCATACACCTCGAGCATGCTCCACCAGCAGAAGCGCCTGCCACACGCCCACTGGCATCGGCGGCAACAGCGCTCGCGGAAAGCACGATGCTGCCTGCGGACGGCTCCAAAACCTTGGACCAGCACACAGCTGCTGCCGGCATGTCCTCCCGTGGCGCTAGCACCGCCGCGGCAGGAGGCGAGCCTAGTGCGCTTGACGCTGCGGCAGCTGGGGTGGCAGCTACTGTGCACACGGCGGCTAGCGATGCCCCCTCATTGGATGTTTCTCCGTTCACCAACGGTGGGACGGTGGCGATGGAAGCACACCCGCCGATGGCAAGGAGTGTTGGCGGCGAGCCAGCGGGATTCAGTGAGTGTCCAGGCGCGCCGGCATCAGCCAGTAGCGCAAGCAGCGATGACAAGCCAGCACAACGGCCGCAGCAGCCACAGCAGCCCCGAACGGCACGCAGCTGGCAGGCGACTTTCCTTGATGTCAGTCGGGGCCGCATCTTCCGTGGCGGCGCAGACGTCGTGATAGTGTGTACCGGCCACAGCGCTGATGCGTGCCTGGCCTCGGCTGCAGCGGCGGCGGGTGCGGGCTGTGGAGCTAGTGGGGGCGGAACCACGGCGCCGCAGCTGGCGGCCGCGCTCGTAGCTGAGGCCGCGGCCGGGCAAGACCAGGTGCGGTTGCTGCAGCCATCGGAGGTGAC
The DNA here is from genome assembly GCA_016834595.1 of Chlamydomonas schloesseri. Lineage (NCBI taxonomy): Eukaryota > Viridiplantae > Chlorophyta > Chlorophyceae > Chlamydomonadales > Chlamydomonadaceae > Chlamydomonas > Chlamydomonas schloesseri. The sequence goes on from JAEHOD010000002.1 coordinate 1,948,663, forward strand.
GCCTGAGCAGGTGGCGCGGGCGACGGCGGTCACCGTGCTGGGTCGAGGCGACTGGGCTGTACGGTCGGCCTGCGCGGTGGCTGCACTTCGTGGTGGTTCCACGACACGGCTGGCTGCCAGCTCACCCGCAGAAGTAGCCTTGCAGGCAGACCCAGCCGCGCAACAGGCGGCAGCCACGCAAGATGGCGCGGCGCTGCTGTCCTCCGCCCGGCGGCGGGCGCTGGCCGCCTCGCTGCAGCCGCACTACACCGCGCCGCAGCCCGGGGCACTGGCCAAGGCGCTGCGGGCGCCCGCCAAGCGCCGCTTCTGGGCGCTAATCAAGGACAAGGTGGCATTGTGCCGCGGCGGCGGAGGTGGCAGTGTCAGCAGCAGCAGCAGCAGCAGCAGCAGCAGAGGAGAGCACCTGGTGCTGTGGGCGCCCAGCCTGCATGACCCCCGCTTCATGCCCTTCCTGAGCGCCCCGCTGCGCCAGGCGCTGCTGAGCGATGCCGCGGGCGATGGCGATCTGACCCTCTACCGCGGCATGGTCCACCCGGACGTGCCTGGGCTGGCGTTTGTGGGCCTTGAGGCGCACGCCGGCAGCGGCCTGCTGCTGCTGGAGCTGCAGGCGCAGTGGCTGGCGGCGCACCTGGCCAGTCAGCTGGCGCTGCCGTCCGCCGCGGCCATGCGCGCGGACGTGGCGGCTCAGCGCGCGTGGCGGTCGGGCGCGCTGGCGCACCCGCTCATGTCGGCGGGTGGCTCGCTGGCGCGGCGGCACGAGCAGTGGGCAATGAAGCAGCTGCTGTCGGACCTGAGCGGCGTGGTCACAGTCTGTGACCTGGAACGGGAAGGCAGCAAGCTAGGATGTCTTGGCGGTCGTGTGAAGGAGGACGAGTCTGCGTTGCTGGGGCGCGGTGGAGGGCCTCGCGCCGCACTGACGGCTCTGTACCCAGCAAGGGGTCGTGGTGGCAACCACTGGTGGCAGCTGTCGCGCCGGACGTCGTCGGAGCTGCTCGCGCGGCCTTCGCCCTCGCTTGCGTCGGTGGCTGTAGTAATCCCCGCCGGCTCCATGAGCATCCGGCGCCGCTCCAGCGTCGATAGCCCGGCGGCAGGGGGGCCGGCTGCAGCGGCGCAGGGCTGTAGCAGCTCTCGAGCAAGCTCCTCCCACGGCATAGCGGCGTCCGTGCCGCCGGGCGGTGGGGCCTCCAGCGTGGCATCTGGGCCAGCAGGGAACTCGTCGCCAAGAGCCACGGGCGCAGCGGGCGCTGCAGCTCGGGCGGACTCGCGCAGGGACTTGGTAGATCGCGCCTCGCCGCCAACAGCCCTGGCCGCCGCGTCAGGGGCCGGGCAAGCCGCGCCTGCTAGCGCTATGAAGCCGCACACGCTCAGTGGCTACGCCTCCTCATCGGCGCTGCTGCAACGGCGCGTCTCTGGCGGCCACTCGGGCGCGAGCCCCTTTGCCACGGCCACCGGCATGGCTGCGTACGACGCTGCGTCTCTCGCAGCCCACGCTGGCCCTTCAACTTCCGCCGTGCCCTTTGGACGGCAGTCGCTCGACCTCCACCGCCGCCCCGCGCGAACGTCCGGGCCGCTGGCAGCAGCCTCCGCGGCAGCTGCGGCAGCACTGGCCGCCCGAACGACCAGCGCAGCTAGCCTAACCAGTCAAGCGCCCAACACAATGCGCCGCCGCTCGCTCCTGATCGTGCGGGACCCGCACGCTGCTATCGCGGGTTTTGGTGCAGGCTCAGGCATGGGCGCAGGCACAGCAGCCGACACGCGGCAGCCGCGGCCTAGTTCACAAGCACACCAGCAGGCGCAGATGGCTGCGTCGGCCGCCGCCGCCGCTACCGCAACCTCCATTTTTGCTGTTGCTGCCGGCCGGCCGCACAGCGGCGCCTCACCGTGCATGGGCATGGCCCCCGGCTCCAACACGACGCCCTTCACCACGGAGGCCCTGGAGCACGTGGCGGAGGGCGAGGAGGAGGCGGGCGACGGCGACGGCAGCGGCGACAGCAGCGGCGACCTGGGCGACGGCGGCGGCGCCACGTCGCTGGCGGCAGGCGGCGGCAGGGCACACCGCGTCGCGGCGCTAGCGGGCCTGTCGTCCTCCGCCGGGGCCTCGCGCGCCTCTGTCGACTTGCAGCTGCGGCGGGCCGACGCAGCGGCCGACCGGGTGCTGACGGCCAGCGGCAACTCGCAGCAGGCACCCAGCTCGTTCTCGGCGGTGGCAGCGGCAGCGGCGGCCACAGCTGCGTCAGGCGGGCGGCCGGCGAGCGATCGCGGCATGGCGGCAGTGGCAATGGCAGAGCCCGGCAGTCCCGGCGTCCCGCCGCAGGTTCGGCGGTCACCAACGAAGCAGCGATCACGCCTTTGCAACACGGCCGGCATCCGGGGCGCGAGCGAAAGCGCTGGCGCAAGCGCTGGCGCAAGCGCTGGCGCAACAGGGTCGCATGCGCTGCAGTCGCCGCCGGCGGCCGCCATGGCTCTCGCCGGCGCCCACGCTGCAGCCGTGGCCGCGGCCGCGGCATCTCCATTGAGTAGCGCCGCGGCGACCACAGTGGAAGCGGGCGCCTCCTTGCGCGCCTCCCGGCTCTCACCGAAGCAGGCGGCCCATACCACTCAGAGCACAGTGGCATACGACGTCGGCGGCGGGGTTGGTTATACCAGCGAGAGCTCGTGGAGTGTGGCCACCGGTGCAGCAGGTGGCGCCGCCGCCACCGGCCTGAGCCACGAGCACGAGCATTGCAGCGCCGCCAGCAGCGCTGCACACCGCGCCTCGCCCTATGCCTCTGCGGGCGCGCATTTTCCTGGCGGCGGCGGCTACAGCCAGCGCGATCACCGCCCTGATGCCGAGACAGCGGACGATGAGGACGGCGCCGAGGCCGCTGAGCACCTGCCGTATCGCTCGCACAGCCAGCACCGCAGTCCGCTGGGCGCGGCGGTTGCGGCGCTGGCGGGTGCGCCCCGTCGCCTCATGGCCGCGGCAGTGGGCGTGCGGCGCGCCGCGTCCTCCCGGCGCCGCTCCATCGACAGCGCTGTGCCTCAGGTCCCGCGCGCGCTGCAACTTTCATTCGCCTCCGGCACGCCGCCGCACAACCATGCGCCCGCAGTACCCGAGGATGTGCAGGAGCAGCCGACAAGAGGTGGGTTTTCCAGGGCTGCTGGGCCGGACCGTGGCGGCAGCAGGCTACCACCACGCGCTGCGAGCACGGGCGCGGCCTTTGTGGGCTCCACGTGCCCTGCCGGCACGCAGGCCGACGCCACAAGGCGAACGGGGGTTGCGGCCGCCGGGCACCGTCCGGGTCGCCAGCCGCAGGCAGGCCGGCGCCTGGCCGCGCCTGCGTCGCTTGCGTCGCCGTCGACATCACCGGGGCCGCCACTGCCGCAGCGCGCGCGGAGCTTTGCAGCCGGCGCGCGGCGTTGGAGTGTTGCCTCGGCCGCGGCCACGCCGCCGCCTGTTTCTGCCCGCATGTCCCAGGCGTACGCAACTGTAGGAGCCGTGCAGACCACAGAAGACTCTGATGGCGACGGGGATGGGTTTCCTGATAGTGCTGCAGGCACGGAGCCTGCTGCCTCCGCGGCTGCCGCCACCGGGCCGGCTAGGTCTCCGGGCAGCTTCCGCGGGTTGGGCGGCCTGCTGACATCTGCGGCGGCCGCGCTAGGCCTCGGCGGCGCCGCGGGAAGCGGCGGGCAAGCGATGGGCAACAGTAGTGGCGATGGCCGAAGTAACGCGCACGCCGGCCGCATCGGGCTCAGCGGCCGCTCCTTCACGCTAGCGGGCCGCCGGGCCTCCTACCACATGCCAGTTCATCCGGCTGTCGCTGCAGCCGCAGCGGGCGGGGCTGGCGGCCACCAGCCCTTTGCGTGGCATGGCAGCTTCACCGCCAGCGCGGCGTCGCCTGCAACCGCCGCCCTGCTGGCGCAGACGCGCAGCTGGCGCATGCCGCCCGGCGCTGCCGACTTGCACATTCACATGCAGCAGCACGGCCCGCAGCAGCAGCAACAGCAACAGCAGCCCAACAGCCGCCATAAATATCAGCCACCGCAGCAACAGCAACATCACGGGTCCAACCCTCTGATGGGGCCCAGCCGCGCCCATCGGTCACAGCAGCACCAGCAGTTGCAAACACACGCGACAGCAGGAACAGCGGCGGTGGCATCGCACGGCTCGCGGCGACACGTGTCCGCCAAGGCCCTCAACCTCGCCTCCACCACCGGCGTCGCTGTGAGTGTGTTGATGGACCTGATTGCGGACGACGGCATGAGCCTCGGTGCACTGCAGCCCGTAAAGCCCGCTGCTGAAGGCGGCGGTAGCGGCAGTCGCACCGGCACTGGAAGCGGAGAGCATGGTGCTGAGTCCGGCGGCGGCAGAGGCACGGCCGCGGCGACACAACTTCTGCAGCAGCAGGAAAATGAAGCGGCCACCGCCGCAGCAGCGCTGATGGCGGGTGGCACTCTCGCCGGCATAAGCTCTGTGCGGCGGCGGCGCAGCATCGACTGCAGCATGAGCACCGCCTCGACCTTGAGGGGCGCTGGCGGCGGGCCGGCACAGCTGACTTCGCCCGGCGGCGTGCAGCCCGTAGATTCCAAGACCGACTCAGATGCTAGCGCCCTGACGCCGCGGAGTAGCGCCATCGGCACCGGTCCAGGTGCCAGCGCTGCAGGAACGCCGCGCCGCTACGACCGCGTGCTAGCGGCAAGCGTGGGAGTGCACTCGCCGGCAGCAGCTACTGCGGCAGAGGTGGCGGGGGCCGGCCCCGTGGAGGGCACCTGCGATGCTGAAGCGAGGATGCAGCGGGCGGTGCCGACGCTGCTAGGCGCTGTAGGGGACAGCAGCAGTGTCAGCCGCAGACGTCGGCCATCTGACTTGCTGCCTGCCGTCCTGGCCGCCATGCTACCTGGCGGCAGCGCCTCCCGCCACCGCGCCTCCACCGGGGCCGGGCTCTCCCCCATTGCCAGCGCCACGCTTGTGCCGTCGGCCACCCTTGACGCAGGCTCCGGCTCCGTCGCGCCCGGTAACGGCACCGTCGCCGGCACGGGCGCCCGGCCGTCACGCCTTCTCCCCAACAGCGCCAACGGCGCCCGCGACAGACCGAGATCTGCTTTTGCCTCTGGCTCAGCCTCGGCCAGGGTGGGTGCGTCTCGCCGTCGTGCCAGCATCGACGTCCCACCCAAGCCTCACGCCATCTCCAGGCTGCATGCCATGTTTGCGAACCTGTTCCAACCGCTGTCGCCGCCTAGGAAGGCCCGGACAGAGGATGGGTTACACAACGAGAAGCGGCGCGTACCTGACCCGGTGCCACAGCAGCCACGCACGTTGCTCACTTCATTGCAGTACACGCAGCAGGCGCAGCACACGCAGCAGGCGCAGCCGCTTTGTCAACCTATCAACGCAGCCCTTGCGCCGGCACAGGCACAAGGAGTCGGGCCCGATGCTGCTGTAGTTGCTGCCGAGCTTGTGGCCGTGGCTGCTGCATATGGCCAAGGTGAGCCCGAGGCGCAGCCGGATGTTGCACAAAGCCGCATCACCGGCGGAGGGCTTGCGAGAGGGTCTCGCACAGCCGGGGTTGGAATGCCAACAGTAGTGATGCCATCAGCTCGGCACGGTGTGCTGGCAGAGGATGCAGACGCACCCCATGCGGGGCCACAGGAGCACACCCCAGCCGCGACCGAGAGCGGTGCAGGGAGCGGCGCTCACCTGCCCTCGCGCCGCTCTCGGTCCGACACCGGCATGCACGGGCTGTCAGCAGCGCTCGCACACGCCGCAGCTGCGCTGGCAGCAGCACGATTGAGCGCAATGGATGCAGCTGACGGGGCCGTCAGCTCGCTGGCGCGCGATCTCAATGAAGCCGCCGGTGACCCAGCCGCTAGGGAATGTAGGGATAGCGCTCCGGCAGCGGCCACGGAGTTGCAGGCGGCAACAGGCGGCGCACCGCAACCCGGTAGGCTCACCAGCCTGCAGCTGGCGGCTTCGCAGCTGAAGCTTCAGCAGCCGGCGGCAATCCGCCATGACGGCCGCGGCGTAGGCGCAAAGCGGTCACCCTTCCCTGCTCTGATGGCCCCTCTCCGGCGCGTCTCGGCGCCTTGCTATAAGGCCGCCTCAGATACTACAATGGCGGCTGCGCACCAACACGGCGCGGCAGCAGCAGCAACAGCAGCAGCAGCTGGTGCAGCGGGTGCAGTAGGCCAAAGGGGGCCGCAGCTGCACCCGGCGCCGCTCTCGGGCCATGTCGGGGGCCGAGCGGACGAGGTGCTGTCGCGCTACCAGCGGTCGCAAACGGCCGTGCTGTACATCGACACCACCTCACCGCCTCAGCAGCAGCAGCAGCAGCATCACCAGCAGCAGCAGCAGCACAGGCAGCTGCAGCAGCAGCCAGAGGACCCTCAACCCTCACCATACGGTCCCGACGGTGTCGCTGGCATCCCTAGCGCCGCAGCCAGCCCCGCAGGTGCCAAGTTTGCCGGCAGTAGGCGCACGAGCCTCAAGCAGATGTTATTTGGCACCAACAGCGGCGCCCATCTCACCCACATGGCCAAGCCGCCGTCCTCACAGGGCGATAGCAACGGCAGAGGTGGTACCGCAAACTGCGGCGCCGACAGCAACAGCCACAGCGGCAGCCTCCGAAACCGCTCCCTCGGCGGCGGGCTGCTAGCAGAGGCTGCTGAGGATGCCCTGCTTCCCTACTCCAAGCGCATCGGGCCCAAGCGCATGGGCAGCACAACCTTCAGCCGTGGCGGCGTCGTAGCGCAGCTGCCAAGCGCTAGCAATGCTGCTGTCAGCGGCGCCAGTAACCCATGGCAAAAGAGCGCACGCACCCTGGTAGGCTTTTCGTCGCCGCCAAGGGCAGCAGGTACTGGCGCCGCTCCGCGGCTGCCGCCGCCCTCAATGGCTCAGCTGCCGTTGCCCGCAATCCCGCCAGCAGCAGCCGCGCAGCCCGACGACCTCCTCCACAGCCGTGCGTCGCCGGCGCCCGGGCCCTTCGCAGCCAGGGGTCCAGATGGCGCCATTGGTGGTGCTTCTGCGGTAGCAGACCCAGTGCTGCTCCAGCTTCTGGCCGATGCCGACGCATTCAGCGACGAAGCGCTTGCATATGACACGGCTGACGCCGGACTTGGAGACGGACATGCAGGCCAAAACCTGGGTGCCATGACCTCGCCAGTCTCGCCTATTCAGCACGGCCAGGTGGCCACCAGCATCGACAACCAAGGATTGGAGGACAATGCGGCAGGCAAAGAGGAGGCGTTGCCTCTTGTGCGGGGCGTAAGCCTGTTAGCGGAGGCAGAGGCGGTCCAGCTGCGGCAGGAGGCGCGGGAGCGCAGCAGGCAAAACCGCACCGCCGCCGGCCAGCAGCAGCAGCAGCAGCAGCAGCAGCAGCAGTCGCCGATGCCGCGCCTGCCGGCGCCGCAGGTACCTGTGCAGCAGCAGCAGCAGCAGCAGCAGCAGCAGCAGGAGGAGCAGCCGCTGGATGTGCAGCGATCCGCAGCGGGAGGCAGCAGAGGTGAAGATGCAGAGCAGGGCAGCTGGCGTTCCCTAACCAGCCCATCAGCCGCCGCCGCGGTCGTCAGCCAGGTCGATGCCGCCCCGCCGCAGCAGGGTCAGGAGCCGCTGTTCCTCAAAGAGGTCCTGGGTGAGGCTGCTGCAGGCGGAGACCCGCTGAAGAGAGCCTGCGTTGCTCACGGTAGCGGCGGCGCTGCGAGCGGCGCTGACGGCGGCAGCACCTCCGCCGATGCCGTCACACGCGCCGCCGCTGGCGGTGCTACCGCGGCCGGGAAGCCACCAACGCCTCTGGTGGTAGTGGTTGATGATGTCGAGCAGGGCAGCCCTGAATCTCCGTGGGCCGATGCGGCTGCTAGATGCACATCGCCTCCGGCACCGTCCGCGGCCGCACTTGCCGGCACTGTTGCGTCCAAGGCGTCCGTCTCGGAGGCGCCCGCAGCAGTCGTAGCATCAGCAGCAGCATGCAGCTGTGACGATACTGGCGTGCCACAGCAGCCGGCTACGTGTCAGCCCAGCGCAAGCTTGAGCCCTACCAGCGCCAGCCCCACGGCTGTGGTGGGCTCACACGTCGGGCTGCTGGCAAACTCAGCTGCCCAGTCACCGCGGAAGCGGGAGCCACCCGCAGCGCAGCCCTCGCAGTCGCGGTTGATCGCGGCCACCTTTCCGGCCTCGCCACCCTCTGTCACCCCGGCAGATAGCGCCGCCTCTCCCACTAGTGCCCGGTCGAACCGGGTCCTTCTTGCCAGCCAGACCCACGAGCCCGCAGCAGCACCGCCGACGCCCGTCACTGCAGGAGCCGCGCCGCGCAGCGGCGCGCTGCCGCTCCTGCAGCGCCTGCTGCCCCGCAAGCGCCCCTCCATGCCATTGCTGCACAGCACCAGCACCAGCACCAGCACCAGCGCCGGCACCGCCACGCCCACCTCGCGCATCGCCGCCGCCGCAAGCGCGCTGTTCAGCCGCGCCCAGGCAACTCCCGGCAGCGTCCCCGCCGGCGGGACGAGAGTTGTGAAGGGCGGTGTCGCGAGCACCAGTGCCGTGGAGTACTTGCCGGCAACGGCCGCTTCCGATGCCCCGGCGTCGCCAGCGCGGGAGACCGCCTATCGGCCCAGGCGCGCGGGCCGCAGCGGCGTCGCCGCGAGTCGCGCCAGCTGCGGCAACCTGGTGGGCTTTGACAATATGGAGATGGAGAAAGCAAAGCAACTAATGGCAGCCCACAGTGACAGCCGCAGCGCGGCCGCAGCGGTATCACCCACCGCGCCGCAGTGCGCGCCGTTCATTTGGCAGCAGACGCCGCAGCCGGGGCTCAGCCCGGCAGCTGCCGATACCGGCCGTCCGGCAGCCACGGGTGACTCTCCAGGCCCGCCCCTGTGGGGTAGCGGCCAATCCATACCCTCAGCCGCTTTCCGCCGGCCGCCCGCTGTGTCGACCAGCTTCAACTCGCCGTCGTCGGGCGGCGCCACGTCAGCGTCCGCCACGGCGGTTGGAGGAAGTCCTGGAGGCAGCGGGGTACTCAAGCGGAAGAACTCGGTCCGTCGCTGGGCCTCACAACTGTCACTAGGAGCTGCCACCTTCCGCAGCAGGTAAGGGCCGTGCGTTGCCATGGGTGTCTGCAGGCCTTATCGGTGTTGCACCCGGGCACTCTGGTTGCTCCTTTCTTGCCGCCCGGCCGCCGCTGCGCTGATGTGATGTCGGTTTACGTCATGTGCGCCAAAGGTCCTGTTGCTGTCGCGTGCTCTGTTCACAGGAAGGGGACGTCGAGTGTGTTCGACCTCAGCAGCCCCATCTATGCCGCCCAGGTGGCGGCCGCAGTCGGCCCGGACGCAGCCAGCCCCGGCGCGCGCACCCAAACCGTTAGCGGCAGCGGCGGCGTCACCGCCTTTATCAGCTCCGCCGCGCCGTCCGGCGGCCTGGCCACCGGCGTCGGCAGTGGCAGCGGCGCCGTCAGCCGCACACCTCGCGATGCGCTCTCGGTGGAGGCGAGCATGGCCGCCCTCAAGTCGCACGTGGCCACACTGCCGGTGATGCCGGCGGGCTATGCGGAGCGCCTGCACGCGCGTGCCAGCACCAGCGGCGGGGCACTCGGCGGAAGCGGCACCGGAGGCCTGGGCAGCCCAGCCGCTGGCTCCGCGGCGGCGGCGGGCACGCTGTCGACGCACGATGAGCTGATCCACGCGGCGCGCATGTGGCACATCCGCAACGACAGCCGCGCCGGCTCCGCCAAGCAGTATGTCAGTGGTGGCGGCGCCTCCCAGCAGGGTCGGCCCAGCGGCGGGTTGGAGCTGCTGCTGCTGCAGCAGGGCTCGCTGCGCCTGGCACACGCCAACAGCTCCCAGCCCGGCGGGCTGCTGCCCGCCAGCCTGCTGCGGAGCGGCTCGCTGGCGGCCTCCGCCTCAGTGGCTAGCGGCCGCGCGTCCTCGCGCTGCGCCAACACAGCCGATGGCGAGCTGACAGTGAGCGCTGGGGTGGCTGCTGGCAGTGAGCCGCTGAGCGGCGGAGCTGACGCTGTTGAGGGCGTTGCAGCGGCCGGGGGCGCGGGCCTGCAGCAAGTCCCGGGGAGCCCGGCAGCTGCCGGCCGGCCGGCAAGCGGTATCGACGAGCGGCGCGGCCCGGCATGGGCTGTACGGCGGGCCAGCCAGGCGCGGCAGGAGCAGCTCGAGAGCGAGGTGGGTACGCCGGCGCAGGACTGGCAAGCATGCGGGCGCCGTCGTGGGGTGCCGTCATGACGCAGGTACAAGACACAGCACCCTCGCCCAGCAGTGCGTCATGTGCCGGCATTGTCATCTTGCGCTACACTACCTTACGCCCGATGCACCCTTCAGGCCATACCATGACACACCTGCCACCCGGTGCCCTCATGCTGTGCCCGCAGATCACTGCGAACCTCAGAGAGGCACTGGCGAACGGCCGACGCGGAGTTGGCCCTACAGCAGTCGGTGGGGTGAGCGGCCCGGCTGGGCAGATGGCATCTGGCGGTTTAAACCACGTGGGCGCCGCCTTAGACGCTGCAGCCATGGCCGCGATTAACCCGTTTCCCCGCTTTGGCACTGCTTTTGCGTCTGCGCCAGTTGACTGGGCAGTGCATGCGACTGATGGCGAGGCGGAGAGTGAGTTGTAGGAAGCTGTAGTGCTGGTGCGGTGCTTTGGTGTCGATCTCATGCATTATGCAGCTGAAGTGGGTGGACCCACATAACGTGCAAGTGTCATTCACCAAGTACCAGAGTTCTATGCGAAACGGCGACATGAGAGTTTAATGCGAAATTAGGATATTGCAACAAACCCGCTTGGGCGAGAGAGGCATTTTTGGGCTGAGCCCCCTGAGCGAAGCGATTCAGGGGGGCCGAAGCTCCCCCCCCCCAGGAACACCCCTGTCTGTGCCTGCCGGCCTGCCGGCCTGTGTCCGCAACAAACTCAGTCCCAGCGGAAACCGCGAATACCACGTTAAATTCGTATGCACGTGAACGGGCGTTGAGGATCAGTTGATGAGCCAGGGGTGGCGTGTCTGTGAGAGGTTACGGTTGCTGAGTGTAGGACGTAAGTTCCTGTTCAACTGTTTAGATGAAGAAGTGTTTGCCGTATGTGCCTTGAAAGTACTGGCGTTTTTTCCGGCTGTGCATTTTTGAGGTTGCCCACATTTTAAGAGACAGCCAGCGCAATTGAGCGCATCAAGTAAGACTCTGATCAAGACTGCCACGCTGCAGGCTGCTTTGATATGTTACTAAATGAATGCCAGGCACTGCTGTATTACGGATAATGCCGTGATATTTCTTGAATATGCCGTGAGGAATCCTGAGTGCGCAATATTGGATTAGGACGTGGTATACGCAAGGTATACTCGATCCATGTGGTTCGAGACGTCTGCCACTGGACGGTTCAGGAATCTGCTGTGTGTTAATTACCATATCATTGTGAGAGGCACGAGCCTGGCTTGCGCCGGTGTCTATTGAGTGGCTCTCATGCCTGTCAAATGCTCTGCCAGCCGCCGCCGCCGCCCTAAGATACGAGTATTGCTTGAGAAGCGATGCAGGCACGGCGGCACGTGTTCTGCATCACACCTGTGGGCGCACGTAAAGTCCACAAGGTCAAGACCAGCGGTTAACGTTTCTTTAAGGTGGTCCAGGGACATGCCTTGCAATCTTGCTGTGGAGAATTCGATGGCACTCGCCCCTACTGTAAAGGGCCGGGCGGTTGAGGTTTTCGTGCTGCACCCTTCTTCCCTCTTCCTGGTGTCATCGACCCCATGCCTTTTTGCCCGCCCCTCACGCGCATGCTTTTGTCACGCCAGGGGGGGGATAGGGACAAAAGTTTGGACGATGTGGGTGTGGTGCCGTGGAGTCACAGTCACACTAACAGTGGTCTGTAGTGCCAACAAGGAGTATCTGACAAATGTACGACGTGTGCCTTGGCAGACTTGAGCGGTGGTGCTGGGCGGGGTTGCGGAGTTGCAAAAGGCCACCGTGACCGGGGGGAATGCCCCCAAATGCAACAAACAGTGCTAGATCGCCGTTTGGTGCCTGGTGCGTGCTGGGAGCTATCGCATGCACACATATGACGTGGCAGGAGAGGCATTTTAAGGCCCCCTACGCTTTCAGTGCTTGCGCTTCCTGCAGAGACCGTACCCGCCTCCCCAGGTACCCGCCCCCTTCACCCTGGCCTCCCCGCGTGATACGTCTGCAGGAACCGCCTGCTGCGGCCACAGCAGGCACCTGGAGGTCCGTCGGCCAGCAAACAATTAAGTCCATTGCCGGCGCATCGTTCTGTGCCAACCGCAGTGGTATTCGAAAGACGACCGCCCTGCTGTCGGCATGGGTCAAGGACGTGGGGGCAGGGGGGCGGGGGCGGGGCCGAGGCAGGGTCCTCGTCGGTGGCCGATGCTGCCTGACGCGCGCCTTGGATCAGCCCGCTGTTTCAGCCGCTTCCAAAATGTGCGTTAAACTGGCTGGCTGTTGATAAGGCAGAGCAGAGGGTCGAAAGACCGAGGAAGGCGAAACAGGAAGACAGTTGGATCCTGACTCGACCATGTTGTGAACTTTGCCCAGGCGCAGTGGCCCGCATATCAGGCCTGCCGAGACTACCTTAAGTTAAATTTTCTTTCACCTCGACATAAACTTCCGTGCAGTTCACCGCTGCCTGCTCCTCTTCCTGTCGCTACGCTTTAACTTTCATCCTCCTAACCATGAGCATGCCGCCGACATACGCTAATAGTGTCGACAAAAGAAGCAACAAAGTCCAGCCTCACAAATGCATCGTTTTATATCACGCAGAACTCGCGGCTAGTCAACGCCAGACAACTTCTGCGCTATGGCCTCCTTGAGTTTTCCCAGCCAAAACATTATCGCTTCAGCAGACGTCCTTGTTGTTGGCTCTGCAGATGCACCATCGGGAATCGCCGTGGCGCAGGCGTGCGGGTCTGTTGGACGCAAATGTCTCATCTTTAATGAGCCGGCGCAGCCAGGACGGCAAATGGAAGAGCAATGTGGTTGCAGCAATGTTGCTGGTAGGTTGGGTATTATGCAGTGCCTGGCAGTCCGATAGTCGCACCCATCTTCTAACATCCCGGGCCGTGCACGTCCTTTATGCTGCCACAGAGCGGAACGGTGTGCTCTCTTCAAACACTGGCCCTCGGTCTGCCCTGAATCCGCATACACCGGTAAGCCTTTTAAGGAATCTGATTCACGGGCGGTAAACCGCGTCCGCTCGACTCCTCCCGCCGTCACGCTGCAGGTCACGCTGGGACCGTGCGGGGGCAGGGCTAGCAGGGGCTCTCCCCGTGGGCTCTCCCCTTGCTTTGCACAAACCTCTCCGCGCAGTGAGCATGGTCAACCCTTGTTTTGCAGGATCACGGCCATTATCGGCAATACGGTGCCCCTTCTGCCGAGGCCTCCGATGCATTAGTGGTCTACCACCATTATCGCCTGGCCCACTTGGAGAGATGCAAAGCGGCTGTGGACGCGGGTCCCCTGACGACGAGTACCCGCCCACATGCCGGATCGGCGCCGGCACCCCATTACGGATCCCAACAAGCGCACGGGGACGGGTGGCGTGCCACATTTGTGCACTCGCTGACCGGAGACCGCACGACTGTAAGGGCGCCGTTCTTGGTGGTTGCTGGGGCCCCGCTACGGTGCTGTGCTATTCAGCACCTGCACCTGCACCCAACACCATCTGGGGCTGATGGGGACTGCGAAATTGATCAAAACCAGCTATCAGCGCCAGTGCGGTTGCTGCATGCTGGGGTGGCCTCCAAGGCGGTAGTTACCACCGCCTGCTCTGTGCGTATCCTCGGCACAGGCAAGTCTTGTTTTAAGCTCATGCCTGTGTTGCAGCTCGATCCGTGCAGGTTAATATGAATAGGTGTTCTTAATTTGGCGTACCCCTGTGGGCCCGCACGTGGCCTCACGTTTTTATGGTGCGGACACATTATCTCGCTGTACTTTATCCGCTGCATGCAGGCCAAGATGCACATGATGTAGCAAGCGCTGTTGCGCTGCTGCGCCGCGGCCGGACTGTAGCATTGCAGCAGGCAGCGGCAGATGCGTGTGACGGGAGCGCACGCGAGGAACAACATCTGCATATTGACGGCGTCAAATTGCTGTCCTCTGCCCGGCGGCGCGCGCTGGCCGCCTCGCTGCAGCCGCATTACGCCGCACCGGAGCCCGGGCCGCTGGCCAAGGCGCTGCGGGCGCCCTCCAAGCGCCGCTTCTGGGCACTCGTCAAGGACAAGCTGGCGGTGGGCTCCGGAAGCGGAGGTGGCAGTGTCAGCAGCAGCAGCAGCAGCAGCGGGGGAGAGCACCTGGTGCTGTGGGCGCCCAGCCTGCATGACCCCCGCTTCATGCCCTTTCTGAGCGCCCCTCTGCGCCAGGCGCTGCTGGGCGGTGCAGGAGGCGATGGTGATCTGACCCTGTACCGCGGCATGGTCCACCCGGACGTGCCTGGGCTGGCGTTTGTGGGCTTGGAGGCGCACGCCGGCAGCAACCTGCTGCTGCTGGAGCTGCAGGCGCAGTGGCTGGCGGCGCACCTGGCCGGTCAACTGGCGCTGCCGTCCGCCGCGGCCATGCGCGCGGACGTGGCGGCTCAGCGCGCGTGGCGGTCGGGCGCGCTGGCGCACCCGCTCATGTCAGCTGGCGGCTCGCTGGCGCGGCGGCACGAGCAGTGGGCAATGGAGCAGCTGAGGGGGGATCTGCAGAGCTTCAGTCCTGCCATTAAGCCCATACGGCAGGATGCGGCCCCGGCGCCCGCCGTCAGGCCGCTGGCATCTCCGTTTGTGGTCGTGCCGCTCAGCAGTGACGGCGTTGGCGCGTCTGTCGACCGAGACGCTGCTGCTGGTCGGGGGTCATCAGCGCCGTGGCATCCGCCCAGCAACAGCACCCTGTCAGCGCAGTATGGCAGCGGTATGGCACACACCGCCACCGAGGCGTCGATGGGCCGACACGTGGGCGCCCGGCTGCATGCACACTCTGCCATGGGCGGCCCGGAGGACGTTGTTGTTGGCCTTGCCATTAAAGCTGGCGAGACGGCAACAGCCGAGTCAGTGACCGGGCCGCCTGCCGCCCGGCTGCCACCCAGCGCGTTGTCTGCAGCTGCACAGCAGTTCTTCATCACACGTTACCGTACCAGCAACAGCCACGGGCTTGTTGCGGCGTCAGCACCCACGTCGCCGCGCCGGCTTGACCAGGGAGCCGGTGTTGCCGGCCGGCGCGCAGCCTCTCGGCCAGTCAGCAGCCGCCTACGCCATCCAGTTGGCCGCGCGGGCTCGGAGACTGAGGAGGCAGAGGAGGCGGCGGGCTGCTGTGCTACGAAGCAGGTGACCCAAGTGGCCCAGGCCTCGCAGTCACTTTCCGCGGTCGGCGCCGGGTGGCTTGTTAGCGCTGCACTGCGTCATAGCCAGAGTGGCCCGCTACATGTTGCCCAGCAGCCAGTCGCAGCTGTGGGACCTGCTCGACGCATCCCGCGCCGCAGCATAACCACCGGCACCATTGGCACCAACATGAGCCGTGCGCTGACTGCCGTTGCGGCGGCGGTGGCGGCTTCAGTGTCGGTTCGGGCAGCGGGCGTCGTGCGTAGCGGCGCAATGGAGCCTATCACTGGTCCTCCTGTGCTTACTGCTGCTCTGGCAGTTAGCACGTGGCGCGACCGCCGAAGCACAACCTGTGTGCCTGACGAAGGCGATCAAACCCCTGACAACCTCTCGGGCCGCCGCAGGGCTGCGGCTCGAAGGGGCGCCAGCCTCAGCTCTATCGGCGATTTACGCATTACGAAAGGTGGAGGTTCCCGCGCTTTGGCGAGCACTACCAGGCTTGGCCGGCGCGCCGCGGCCGGTGCAACACCGTCAGCTTTCGGCCGGGCAACAGCATGCGAGTCGCCGCTTTGTACCGGTCTCGGACGCATGGCAGCCGCAAGCGGCCTGCCTTTGGAAGTCCTCATGGACATCGTGACAGAGCAACACCAGCACCGGCACAGCCCTGCACAGCTGGCGTCGCCGCAGCCGCAGCGGTCGCCCCTGCTGCCGCGGCCGGGCAACTCGCCCTTCGCTATGCCCGGCGCCGCTCCTACTTCTGGCCTGATGGAGCCGCGCCGCTCACCTGCAAGCTCCAGCAACCGCGCGCGCAGGACCCCCCAGCGCGCCTCGTTCGAGATTGGCCCGTCAGGCCATGCCGCATCAGGCATAGCCGCCGCTCCCGTGGCGACGATGGCGGGCGCGGTGGACAGCAGCGCCTCTCGCCTGGTGGTGTGCACGCCGCTTAGCGATGGAGAGTCGGATGCTGATGCGTCTGTTTGCGGCGGTGCGCGGCGCAAGCCCATCGCTGCTCAGGGGGGGTCGCCCCCGCCGCTGCAGTCGCCGCTGACGCTGCCGATGCGCATGAGTCTGCAGGGATCGGACCGGCTGGCCGAAATGGACGGCGCAGCTTGCCCCGGACATGCTAGCGGGCAGGCACACTCGCTGCCTCGACGCGGCATGTCACAGCGCTTCGGCGTGACAGCAGCCCATGTGTCTGGCGGCCTTCTGGGCCTGAGCTTGAGTGCAGTGCGGCAGCATTCTAAAACTGCCTCCCCACCCTCCAGCGCCGCACGGAGTCGCCGGGGCATGTCGAGCTGGCTCCTGCCCGGTACCGGCGGCGGTGGCACCGGCGGCGCAACAGCAGCAGCATCGGGCTGGGGCAGGGAGCAGCCGCAGCAGCATCTTGCGACAGAACTGCCCATGCCCTCCACCCTGCAGGCCAACGGCATGGTGCCAGGTGATGCAGGAATGGTCAGCGCTCTACCGACTGCAGGCCCTTTCCACACGGGCTCTTTCAGCGTCGGCGGCAGCCGCCTCTACGATGGCGACCCAAGTAGTGCAGGCGGTGGGGATGCCTTGCAAGAGCTGGAGGAGCAGATGCGGGCGCTCCGCACCCACCTGCAGAACCCCGCCCTCTTCCCGTTCCCATCGATCGGGTTGGGGCCCGCATCGGTAGCCTCCTCCCGCAGCAGCCGTACCCCCAGTCTGATTGCAGCCAGTGGGGACTGCGCTAGCACAAGCGCGGGTAAGGGCCTGAACATGACAGCAGGCTACATCAGCCCCAGCAAGCCCCGCCGCTCCGTGCCCAAGCACCGCTCCTCGGCGCCCAACCTTGTGCTGCTGGAGGTTGGTGCCGCGGATCGGAAGACCGACCTATGGACCTGTATTCCGGAGGAGTCTGAGTCCACCGCCAGTCGCTCCATTGCTGGTGGCTTCCTAGCCTGGCGGCGCAGCCTCCGGCCGCGTGGTGGCAGCAACAGCTTGGCGGCGGTTGAGGCCACTGCAGAGGAGCTGGCGGGCTCTCCGGAACCACAGCGCTCGCTTACCGGGTCACTGGAGCGCCCGCTGCGCACGTCGCGCAGTAGCCTGCATGCCAGCAATCAGGTGCTGTCGCTGCTGGAGCGCACGCGTTCCAGCGCGGTTGCCGCCGCCGCTGCACTCGCTAGTGCGTCCAGGCGGCTGCATCGGCTCGCATCTGTGGGCACGGCACGGCAGCCCGGTGGTGAGGGGCAGCTGCAACAGACGGCAAATGCGCTGTGCGCTTCCCCACCGCAGCACAGCTTTCCCTTATGCGCAGCTTCTATCAACTCACATGACATCATCGACCACCTGCCTGCACTGCCATCTCCGCTATCAGCGCACAAGTGCAGTATCTCCGCTATCACGAGTGCAGTTGAAGCCGACAGCTCAAGTACGTGCCTGCCCGCTCGCTTTGGCGGGGTCAAAGGGTTCGGCAGTGCTGCTGCCGTGACCTTGACGCAAAAACTGGGCATGCGCACGTCGGGTGACGGCTCCGTTCATGGCAGCAGCGCAGCCATCGCGATGGGGACGTCCCCGCTGGGCAGACCTCGTGCTATGGGGCCGGCACGTGCAGTGGGTTGCTCGGCAGCCACCGCGCCTATCGCAGGCGCCAGCATGGCATCACCCACACGCAGTGCAATGTTAATGGCAGCGTCCTCTTCGTACGGGCTGACGGACCCGCTCGCACACCTGGTACTGCCCTCAACAACGACCATGAAGCATTCGCACAGCCTGCTGTCCAAGCAGCTGTCATCGCTGGCCTCTTCCCCCAGCCAGTACCAGCAATCGCCATCGGGTGCACACCAGCCTCCGCCCATCCGAGTGCTGCCAAGCTCCACAGCCAGCAGCGCCGCCGCGGCAAACACGCCGTTTGGCCGCTGTTCCGCCAGCGAGGTTATAACATCTCCAAGGGGCTCAAGTCATGACGGCACCGCAAGGCTGCCGAGCCGGAGCATGTCGGGCCACCCAGGTGACGCGCACACGCTGCCATCCAAGTCGCGGGGCGGCACTGCTGCTGCACCCTCAGCCGTCACTGTGACGCCCGAGGAGAGGCGCACCAGCAGCAGCCGGCACATGTCCCTGAGGCGCCATATATCGTCGGCGCTGCTGGTGCTGCATCGCGCGGCCACCGGAGCGGTGGGCAGCGCTAAGGGCGGGGCCGCGAGCAGCAGGGAAAGTGCTGGCACCGGTCTTTTCGCCGAGGCTTGCCAGAACGCAGCGCTGCCCTACAGCCGTCGCATCCCTCGCAGCTTGAGCCGCGGCGGCATCAACTCAGGCAGCATGGGCGATATCATTACTCACAGCAAGGCCCCGCCGTGTGGCGCTTACAATGCTGCCCTCGCCTTGCGCTTCATGCCGCCTGACAACGGATCAAGGGAGGCAGCCATGCCGCTCTCGATGCCCTTGCCGCTTCAGCTGCCACCCCAGCACGAGGCCCAACACAGCGAGCGGCCTGCTTGGGTCACGGTGAACACGGTCGATGCAACAGCTGGATCAGCACCAGGGCTGCTGGCGGCCCGCAGGAGCCAAGACTTGGCACTTCCTGCACCTGCCATGGCCCATGGTGCGTTGCTGCCATCGCGCAGTGCGGCCTCTGCCACAGCTGTGCCTCAGCTTGCGGCCATGCACGGCAGCAGTGCACAGCAGCCCAGCATGCATTCAAGGTTTTCTATTGTGAGCGTCACAGGGCTCGCATCGCGCCAGCACGTTCGCGCCTCAGCACCACCGCGTCTTGGATACACATGTGGCCCAGCCGTTGATGTGGAGACGCAGGCCACGCGGCTCCCCTGCTTGACGGGCCGCGTCACGCAGTCAGCCGCGGGGGACCACGCCACCGCTGATGCCGGGGCCGTGACGGCTGTGAGCAGCGGTCCCGGTGAGGCCAGCGCTGCAGGTCTTGCGGCCCCATTGGCGGTGCTGCAGGAGGTGACTGTGGAGGCAGACGTGGACGATGCGCTGCTCCCGCGTTCGACTAGCAACATCCTGCCCAGCGCAATCTCCGTCGCGGAGGCACTTGACTTTGTGGTCTCGGCTACCCCCGACCAGCGCAGCGGCGGCGCCAGCGGCCACATAAGCAGTGGAGGCCGTGGCGCTGCAGGAGTCATGTTCCCAAACGCAGCGGTCGGCGTGGCCGCACAGCTTGCGCTGCGGCAGACCAGGTTCCCACAGTACGGGCCGCCGCACTGCCAAGACGTCGTAGACGTGGACGAGCTGGAAGTGACGGTGGGCCCCGTGGGCGCATCCATGCTCAGCGCTGGCGCATTTGGAGTGGCACACGCACCATCTGTGCCGGTGTCGCCCCCTCGGCACCCGCAGCTGGAGTTTGTACTGCCGCCGCCGTCGCAGGCACAGCGTGAGGCTCTCCGCCGCACGCGAGGCGGCAGCGACGCGAGCTTGGGCGGGGGCTCCGTCACCCTGCATCTGCCTTCGGTGCGAGGCGGCGTGGTGGCGGACTTGCTGGCGGCGGGGAGCACGGCGCGGCGAAGCATGGTGCCAGCTAGAGTCGCTGGTGTCGGTGATGGCAGCGATCATGACGAACATGGCTTGGAAGAGGAGGAAGAGGACATTTTTGGCTTGTCGCACCTGCTGCGTCCCTTACGACGAACGTCACCCGCTGGCCAGCTCGTAGCCAACATGGCCGACCAGCACGCGGTCTCGGTACCGCTGCCGCAGCGTGCGCCGCAGGTGCCTGCAAGCTGCTCTAGTCGGTCGAATGAGCTTGGCCTCAGCAGCAACTGCGCAATCCCGCTGGCGCCGGCACAGCTGAAGTCCCGGCCATTCCCCATGCAGCTGTCGCCCTCTGACCTTCCCCTCCAGGCGCCCGTGCCGGTCAACAACATCACCGATGAGTTTGAGCTCCTGGATCCGGAGGCAGACACCGCTAACACGTCCCTGGAGGACCGGCTGAGCCCTGTGGGCAGCTGCGCCCGCCTCACGCCCGGCACGTCGCCCTTCCGCTCCGCCTACGCTTCCTCCCACCGACTCTCCCTTGCTCCACGCTGCCCGGCGACGATTGTGGGCTTGGCAGACTCGCTAATCAGCACAGCATATGCCCATGGTAGTTGTGCGGGTGGGCCCCCTTCGGCGGGCTGGGGCGGCGCCCCGGGGCGCCATTCCATGAATACTAGCGCCATGCTGCTCTCGTCAGTGCACAGCGCAAGCTTCGGTCACGGCGGCGCAAGCCATGGCGGCGTGGCCGCGGGCGGCTCCGGCGCCAGCATGGCGAGTCGCATGCTCAGCTCGTTCAGGTCAGTGTGACTCATGTGCTTGGGGAACGAGCTCCAATCTTTTGGCGAGCACCGAAAGCCGCTACTGTACGGTACCTCAGCGGCATACGTGGTGCACAAAATTTGCATGCCCCCGCCGTGCAAACGGGGCGTTCCGCCATGCAAGCCGATGCGCATAGTGAAATTGACGTGTCTGGAACACGCTTGTTGTGCTCTCTCAAACAGGAAAATGGGGTCAATGGTCCGCATGCCGCCGTCAGCGGCCCCGCAGCAGCCGGTCGTGGTTCCTCCGCGCCGCTCTGTGACCAGCCTAACCAAGTGCCCTGGTGGCCGCGGCAGCATCGGCGGTGTGCTGCCGCTCGCCGTGAGCCACCTGGCGGCCCTGCACGTGCTCGCGCCCAGCAATGCTCGTGACAGCCATGTCGGCAGCCAGCCGGGCCGTGGCCGTGACGGCGTTGCGTCTGACGCCTGTGCGGTTCTCTCCCAAAACCCGTCACAGCGCAGCAGCGGCGGCAGTGGCGTTGGCAGCGGCCGCGGCAGCGGCCAGGCCATTGCCTCCCCGGGCGGCAGTGCTGGCTCGCCCGCGGCGTCAGTGCCCGCCAGCCGTCGTACGCTGGTGGGCGGTGGCACCTCCATGCTGCGCCACAAACCCGCCCACAGCCACCTGCAGCACGGCCTGCGCTCCGGGCCGCGCACGAGCTCGCCCAACCTGCAGGACATGCATGACGACCTGCTGGAAGCCGCACGGTGGAGCGCAGCGCAGCGCCAGGCGCGCGAGATGAAGCGCCAGCTGGCGCAGAGGGCGCCGGCGCGCGACCGGCTCAGCATGGTCGGGGCTGCAGCGGCGGTGCCAGCAGACAGCCATCAAGGGCAGCAGCATCACCAGCACCACGAGAACCACCAGGATAGCAGCAGGGCGCTGGCTGCGGGGGCGGCGGCTCCCTCGTCGCAACGGCCGCAGTTGTCAGAGCCGCTGCCATCGCCGGTGCTCTCGCCGCTGTACTCGCCGCACTCGAGCCGGGCGCCCTCGCCACTCCTGCTGCAGACACACGCACAGCCGAACGGCTCGCAGCACCTGCCCCTAAACTGGTTTGCGCGGCACAGCTTAAAGGTAAAGACCTCATCCGCCGATGCCCAGCAAGGAACCTCCGTCGGTGTGACAGCTCTGGCGGCTTCCAGCGGCGGCGGCCGGGCCTTTCGCCGCTCATGCACCTCACCGCGCTCACCACTCAGCCCGGCGAAGCGTGAGCACAGCCGCATGCGGAACATGGCCCTTGCAGAGGACTCAGGACCCAGCTCGCCGCTCCGCTCGGGAAGTGCGCATTCACTAACGGCGCTGGGCGGCAGCTCCCACGCGCTGCATGCTGTCAAGAGCGGGGAGGTTTCGCTCAGCACTGCAGCGCGTGTGGGCGGGCGTTTTGCGCGCGGCTCGAGCATCAGCGGTCCCGGCGGGCTAGGCCCACATGTTCTTTCGGTAGAGGGGGTCGATGCTTCAGCGAAGGTCGCCATGCTCGCTGCGGTGGGGACGGCGGAGACGAACCAAACCCACAGCGGCCAGCAGGGCCAGGCCTGGCTGGATGCCGCGGCCATTGGCATCAGCGGGGCTAGCGAGCACCCGCACAGCATCCAGGGCGCTCCCAGCAGCTGTGCTGAAAGCGGGGTGCTGCTGGAAGCCGCCGTGATGGAGGCCGGTGTGCGGCGCGGCGGCCCCGCCTGGGAGGTCATCCAGGCCAGTCGCGCACGGCAAGAGCAGATGGTCAACCAGGTGAGCGCATGTGTCGGCGGCAGGAAACCGGTTTGGATAGAAGCAGGCAGGTGGCCTGCGATGTAGGGACTTGTTTGAATGACCGAGAGTTTGTGTCGTGCCACCATCTACGCAGTATGGACTCAAGAGATGCCATTTTGATGATGTGCATTTGGTGGCTCACTCCACAGGTCTCGGCCTGGCTGCGGGAGGCGTTGGCAAAAAAGGCGGCTGCGGCAGCTGCTGCCGCAGCGGCAGCACAAATAGCCCCAGTGACGAATGAGCGCTAACATGGCATGAGCATGGCCTCCCTCAGTATCATATAAGAGCAGCACCAAGGATTTGCAAGAGACGCTTCCCGAACTCTATATGTATTGGCCTTACTTGGACGTCCTGTGTTACAGCTGTGGGGAGGCTTCTGACCCGGGCCCGAAACATGGCCGTTGCAGCCTACAAGCCCGTCCCACCCCCCGCATACACGTTAGACTGGCGAGAACACTTGCATTAAATTTGTGCATTCTGCACAGTATGGTTTTACGTGTCCATAGCATCATGGCCCTTTACTAAACCGTGCATGCAGCTTGCAACGTCACGGTTTGTCGCGACTGCTGCGCCGTTTAGCTTTGTAACATGAGTTGAAAGCATCGAGGTTGTAGCATCGAGGTTGTAGGCCGTAAAAGGCGAAAAAGGCTGGCGGGTGTTTATATTTATTCCAGCTGAGAACACGGTAATTCAGAGCAGTGATGTTTGGCTAGGAATTCTTTTCCTTTGATACCACATTTGCGGTGGAAATGTGGAATTGTCATATCCACGCTATTTTGATGACACGTGTCCTACAAGTTTCAGGCTCGACACGGTATTTGGCACCCACATTCACCGTCCGCGGGTGTTACACATGCAGACACTCCATAACTCGGGATTGTGTCCGTTTCATTTGCCTGTCATGCTTGGGTGCATACTTCAGCACATCGTGTATAAATGGCCACGCACTTGATACCGTACCGCGTCCCGCCATGTACAATCGCGCGGCCGCGAAGCCCCCCAGAATCACCCTCGTCCGTGCGTGCATAACGCCGGGCAATCATATCAAACTGGCACAAAACGCTGTGCTACTTATTTATTCTTGCTATTACAATGCGATCGCCCAATACCAGGACCGGGCGCCTGCAAAGTCGCATTTCATGGTTGGGGATTCGGAATGGCTGGGCTACAAGCTTGGCTTTAGTGCGGTATGACATGGACCGCCTCCTCGCGTTCCCATCTTCGTTCTTCAAATTCCTCAATGCCCGCCTTCTCGAACAGGTTCATGTATGCTAAAAAAACCAGCTTACCGTGCTGCTACACATGAATCATGATACCAATACTCGTGAACAAGAATTTCAGGCCCTGGAATTTTCACCAGCGGCCCGCCCGAACCCCCCTACTCGCCTCCCGACCGTGCCTTACGCCTGCTTCAAACAACTTTTTTACCCGTTCTCAGTCAGGTTACGCCGTAATCAGTCTGATTGTAGCTACACCTCCCACACCCCTGTCCCAAATCGACCGCCTAGGGCCTGCCGGCCCTCATGGGTGTGCACGGGCGCACCAGTATTCGTGGCACGGGCCGGCCAAAAGCAGGTCTGCATTTTCACCTGCCACCCATTTCACGAAATGGGTATCACGAATCATGCGTAGCAGTACGGTATGTTGCGTCTACTAGGTCCGTACTACTTGGTCGGTATAGTCCGTACAAGAAAAGCGACCCCCTCCTGGTCCTCTGCACACAGTCCGAGCTCCCACATCTTCCTACGCCGACCCTACCGGCCTTCTTCGCTGCACCCTCGCCAGGCCTGGCACCGCCAGGCCTGGCCTTGCACGCCAGGCCTGGCCTTGCACGCCAGGCCTGACACAACGCCCCAGGCTTAGTATGCACCCTTGGTCCTCTTCTTGATGTCCCGACACGAAGGGCATGCTGTGCAGGCCCTGTCAATTTCATGTGACAATCCAAAACATTTGCACCAGTCGCACGGACAGTAGAGGCTTCGACACTCTCGACTAATCCAGGGGTCACACGCGCAAGTTTGCCTAGTTTGCCGTGGTATGTGCACCCTACAAGGTAACAAGGCCTGTTGGAGAGGTAAGCGCACACACAGGTCGCGCATATGTGCGGACATTTACCATGTCCTAGGCCCTCACACACTATGCACACGCCGCTGACGTCATGAAGCACACAAAACACGTACGGTACATGCACACCGTGGCTTTTCCGAGCAGTCCCAAGTCCCAGCCTGCAGCAACCAGAATCAACAAGTGACCCCAGCGCCAAATCGTGATGCGCTGGTCCGTCCATCTGCCTGCCCGCCAGGTGTTCTCCTGGCCCATGCACATACGGCCTACATAATGCGCTGTTTCCCCCATCCCATGCTGCCCAGCCTATACCCACATGCACAGCCTCACGTCCACGGGCTTGCTTTCAGGCAGCAACTACCGAGTAACATCCTGCTGTTACTGAGCATTAAACTTTTGCTTGAGTGCCTCTCGTAGCCAGGAAGATATCTGTGGAGTGTGATTGAAGATAAGCAAGGGTTAAGGGCTCCGTCAGTGGCTCTGCATAGCTTGTGCGGCCGTCGCAGGAGCGGCGCCCGCCCACCTGACGCAGGCAGGGCCCATCTGCTTTTCACCCCTTCCAGGCTCACCTGTGTAACAATCTGCTCCTGCCGTGCCTCGCTCGCATGCCGTACAAGCCAAGCCGGGCTCCCGTGCTTCTCCTCAGCGCCTGCGGTCGAGCCACCCGTCTGAACTGCACTCGTGCCGCCGCAGCTTCCTGCCGAGCGGAAGGGTCCCGGCGCGAGCGGCCCCATGGCCCCCGTTTCACCAGTAGGTAGCGCATGGCCGCCACCGCAGCTGCTGTAGTAGCTCCAGGTGTTAGGACCGCCGGCGGTGGCATAGACCGTAGAAGCCCCGACGCCGCCCACGGTCGCACGCCGCAGCGGCAACGCAGGTGGCGGCGGTGGAGACAGGTCCGCCGGTGGCGGCGGCAGTAGGTCAGCGCCAGCGTGTGTCTCTGCTGTGTCACCCAGGCTGAACTGCGGTAGCATGGCAGAGGTTTGGCCGTGGTGGCACGTGAAACCAAAGCCGTCGTTTGCGCGCGCGTCGGGCTGCGTCTGCGACTGCTGGAGCCCTTGCGCGCCAGCGGCCGGCAGCACTGCAACGGTGGACGCATGCAGCAGCGCATTAGCTGCAGCGGCCTGGAAGGGTGACAGCGGTGGCTGCGGGTCGTTTGGCAGCACAGGCAGGGCCGCCGTCGCTACCAGGGCCTCTGCCTCCGAAATCAGCGAGGCAGGATGCGCACGTGAGTCTGGGGACACGCCGGACAGCGCAAAGACACCGCCGCCGCCGGTGCTCAGGGCGGGCCATGATGTCTCTTCCTCTTCGAAGACGGACGACGTCGCAGTGGGCTGCGCCATCAGGTGCGAATGCTGCTGGGTGCTTCGCCACGCCTGGATGGTGGCGGCGGCGAGGTGGTCACGGAAAGGCACCTGGTGAGTGCCCTGATGCAATAAAGGGGGTGCGGAGCGCCGCCTGTCGTACGCAGACGCAGATGCTGCGGCTGTAGCGGCTGACTCCGGGAACTCTCCGCCTTCGTGTTCGTCCTGTGCCTGCGTGTTGTCGTCGTTGTCGTCATCATCATCACCGAACTCCATCAGGCAGCTGCGCCCACCGGCGCACCCTGCACTCGGCACGGTCGCTCGCCGCCCCCTGGCGGTAGGCGCCGGAGCACTAGTGCGGGCAGCGGCGGCAGCGGCGGCAGCGGCGGCTGCCATAGCCGTGGCTGTGGGTCGCTGCTGCTGCTGTGGGGCCGCCAAGCTCCGCTGGCTGCCTATGCCGCCGGAAAGCGACACCATGAGTGCAGCGGCTTGAGAGGCAGCAGGCGGCGAGCTAGTAGGCAGCGCCGCTGCAAGCGTCTTGGGCGGCGACGAGCCTTGGAGGCCAGAGCTCAGGCGCTTCCGGTAAGGCAGCGTGGCGGCATCCGCAGCTGCACTGAGGAGGCCCCCGCCCACGCCTCCAGCACCACCGCCGCCGGCGCCGCCGCTCGCACTGCCGAGCATGCCCAGCAGAAACTTCCGGCTGCCGCGAGTGGGCGCCGACGTGCGGCCGTCGAGCCAGCCACCGGCGCCGCCGCCAATGCGGCCGCTGAAGTGTGCGGCGGCACCGCCAGCACCAGCAGCCGACACGCCGCCGATGACGGCATTGGCAGCAATGCCGCTCGGCCTCTGCTCCAGCTGAGACAGGCTTGCCATGGAGGCACCACCGGTGCTCTGGCGCGTAAGCCGCGGCCGAGGCGTGGTGATGGCGTTGGTGGCAGCAGTGCTGGCGCCCCCTCCAGCTGCAAAGGACCCGCTGAACGCAGTGCTCAGGAGCCCTGTTAGCGCAGCCGCCACTGCCGATGTGCGCGAGGTGCGCTGCGGCAACGGCGCCTGCTGCTGGCACGGCTGCTGCGGTGGCGGCGAGTGTTGCTGTAGCTGCCACGACGGCTGGCTGCTTGGCCCCGCTGCTGTGCTGAAGGGCGTAAGCGTTGTGGGCGTGTTCGGCACAGTGTGGGGGTAGCCCGAGTAGTATCCATCGCCCGCTGGCAGCTCCGGCAGCACCAGCAGCTTGGAGGCGGCGGCGCTTGTGCCAGGAGGCGTGCTACAGCCGACGCCAGAGAAGCCGACCGGCTGCCACCTCGTCGCCAGCGCACGCTCGTCGGCCATGGGCCTACCGCCGGCACCACGGCCGGCAGCTGCTGCAATGTTAAGAGTCAGCGACGGCGGCAGCGCCGTACGCGGTACCGCTGACGAGCCCGGCGCATCTACTGTGGTCCTTGCGGTACTCCTGGTGGGCTCAACGGGGCTGACCAGCTGGGGCGGCGGCGCAGCGACGCGTGGCAGTGGAGACCGTGCCTTGGGCGAGGGCAGGAATGCGATCGTGGGCTCCGTGCGCTGAGCCTGAGGCTCCGTGGCGTGGGTGTTGCCGCCAGAGCCTTGCGGCAGGACGCTGCTGTCACCGCGGTCGTTTCCACTGCTGCCACGACGCGCAACGTCGGACATCAAGCTCGCGATGATGCCAGCGCCGGTGACTGTGCTTGCCGGCGGGTGGTTGGGGACATGGTCTCGTAGCATCAGGTCCACGTCATGCCCGTTTGCACGCTCGACGAATGCTGTGTTGCCGGCTCCGAGGGCGATGCCAGGAGCGGCCGCTGGTACTGAAGTACTGCCTCCGCGAGCAGGGGCGTTGCTTGCCGACGCAGCGGTGTCAGATCGAGGGCAAGCCGCGGCTGGCGTCAATATGAAGCCCGTCTGCGACTCAGATGCCGCAAAGCCCAAATAGCTGCCAAAACTGTGAGCACGTGTGCTACTGCTCACAGCGCTGGGCCCGAAGTCATGTGTGAAGGAGATTACGCCTGAGAACGACCTGTTCAGGCCACCGCCGCCGGTGACCGGGGCAGCGATGCCGCTGCCAGTGTCTGTCTCGGACTCGTTGAGGGTGTTGGCGCTGGTTGGCTGGTTGCGGCGGTGCTCGGGGATGGTGAATAGCCGGTGCAGCACGCGCAGATCCGGCACGGAGCGGCCCTTGCACACGACCCGGAAGGCCGCATTGTCTTCGGTGCCGCTGCCTGCAGGTGATGCCATGACGCCGTCGGCCGTACTGCGAGTGCAGGGCGCTGCCGCTGGCGCGCCGCCAAGCGCTGTATCTTCATCGCCATCAGCATGCCTGATGAAGGAAGCTGTGGCCAGGCATGTGCTGTCGAGTTCAGCCTGCTGCGGGTGCAGCTGCCGCGGGTGCTGCTGCTGCGGCGGCGGTGGCAGCGGCGGCAACTGCAGAGCGGCTGTATGCCGGAATGAAGAAAAGGGCGTCCAATCCGAAACTTCGCCGCTGTTGGACGCCGCAGCTGCTGCAGCGGCTACAGCGGCTGCCGCGGCAGCCAAGGGGGCAACGCGCGATCCGATCGATGGCAGTGCCACCAGAGCACCTGGTGTCGCAGCGGCGCCCTCAGTTGGAACCACCTCCTTGAAGACCAAGTGCTGCTGCGGGTCTGGTGCGGGCGGTACTGCTGCAGGCGCCTGTGGTGTCGTCGGCACAGACCTTGATGCTGGAGTAGCGGCGTCGGCGGCCACAGCAGGAGCTGCTGCTGTGGCAGCGGTGATGCGCGCGAGCGCCTCAGGGGGCAGCGTCACTTGGCGGTGAGGCGAGGCTTGCGTCAGCGCAACCTGTGCAACAGAGGCGGAGGGCTGCGGCAGGCATGCGCCGTCGGCCGTCGGCCTCTCTGGGTGGCCCGGATGCGAGCGCAACGGGGGCCGTGGGCGTGCGAGAGGCTCAAAGGTGCCTGATTTACCGGCTGATGCCACTGACAACGATGGATGCGGCTGCAGCAGCAGCAGCTGCGGCTGTGAGTGCCTCTGATCCGGCAACGACTGCGCGGTGTGAAGAAGCCTCTTCTGCGCCGGAGGCGACGGGCTTGATGCAGGCAGAGCACCGGGCCCATGCCCACCAGCCCCAAGGCCAGGCGCCGGCACGGCGGCTGAGGATGGGGAGCGCGGCCAGCCGAGGGAGAGTCGCGGGGAGGGCGAGGGCGAGGGCCGGGAGGAGCGCGGTGTCGGCAGCAGCGGCGACGCAATCGGCGGCGAGGCGGCGCCAACCGATGGGAACGGCACGACGCGGGGGTCGCGCAGGTGCGTGCGCAGCGCCTCTATCTGCGATGTCATCAAGTCGAGCGCTGCGCCATCGCCCCAGATGCTCAAGTCCGCGCCGCCGTCTGTCATCCCGCTCGCGTCCGCCATCGCTGCCCCGCTGTAGTAGGCGCCAACGCCGATGCCGCCGCCGCCACCGGCGCCGCTCACATACAGACTGCCGCCGCCGTTGCTGACGCGGAAAGCGCCGCTGCTGGCCCTGCTGCTGCGTCCGCCTGCGCTGGTGCGGCGTGCGCTTTGCGGCGCCGCCGGCACAAGCACGCATGCAGCGCCAGCCCCAGCCCCACCCCCGCTGCTACGGCGGCTGCCAACTATGCCCCACAGGCCGCTGCTGTGCCCGCGGTGCAAGTTTGCACCCGCAGCAGCATAGACAGCAGTCCCGGCGCCTGTCATCGGGACTGCGCCGTTGTAGCTAAAGCGGGTGTTGGTGCGGGCACGCGTGCCGTAACCACCGCTATTACCGTTGCTGTCTGGTCCAGCGTCGGCCGGGTCCTCACCCGTGCTGCTGACGGCGCGACGTTGCCTCATCAGGCGGCTCATGCGGCGCGCGCTGCGCTCTGCATCATCGACCAGCTCGGCAACCGGCGTGCGCTGCTGCGGCGGGTCTACAAGCGCGGCGGTGCTGCTGCGCGACGCGAGGGTGGCGGCGCCGGCGATGCTTGATGCGAGCGCTCCTCCAGAAGCAGCCTCAGCAGCCACAAGCGCGCTCGTAGGGGCGGCAGGAATCGTGCTTGCAGACTGCGGACCGCCAAGCGACAGCCTGTGCGTCAGGCCGCAGGTGGCAGTCAGCGCCGCGCAGCCCGTGCCTCCAGTCTCTGAGACCACCGCCGCCGCGTTCTGAAGAGGGCTGATCGCAGAGCGGGCCCTGCCGTCCTCGGCCTCGGCATCAGGGGCCGCCGGCCGCTTGAGCTGCACAAACGGCAGGCAAGCACTAAGGGCCTGTGCCAGCGATGAGCCCTTGGGTGTTCGCGCCGACTTGGCCGATAGTGGCTTCTCAACGGGGCCGCCGATGGCGTAGGGAGCTGCCAGCGACTGCAGATTGCTGCCGACGGCCGCGGTTGAGGCGGCAGGCGTGATGACACTGTGCACGCTCGGCTCGTTGTGGCAGAAGCCGTCTTCTTCTTCTGCCTGATCCAGCAACAACATCGGTGGCGCCGACAGCGGCTGCACCAGGGCCGACAGGGTGCTTGGGGGCGACACCTGGCCCTCTATGTCTGACGCCAGCACCTTGGGTGTGTCTTGCCCGGATGACGGCGTCGGAGGCGGTGCGTGCTGCTGCTGCTGCTGCTGCTGCAGGAGCAGTAGCTGCAGGTGCTGCTGCTGCAGCCGCTGCTGGTGCTGCTCCTGGCGCAGAGCTGCCGTCATTGGCGCAACGAGGTGCCGCGCGCTAGCCCCCAGCACGCCGGAGGAGAACGCGCCTGTGCCGCCACCGCTGATGGTGCTGCCATCCATCCCGGCCTCAGCAGCGGTGGTTGTCACCGTCAACGACGCCACGGGTAGCGCACCAGTGGCCTTGGCGAGCGCGATGCCGTGATGCGCGGCGGCAGCGGCGCCGATGGGCGCCGGCACCCCGATGCTGCCGTTGCTCTCGTTTCGCTGCAGGGCACGGAAGGACCGCGGCGATGGGGCTCCGGTGGAGGTGGCGTAGGTCAGGACGAGGCTGGGCGACTGCGAGTGCGTGCAGGCGGCGGCGGCCGTGGGCGAGGTGAAGGCGCAGGTGGAGGCGCTGGCACCGGCGTCCTCCGTGTCATAGAGCGCCGCGCCGGCATCGTCACGTTCCTCACGTGCCACCACGTTCAAGTGCACAGCGCGCGGTGTTGGCGCCGCAACAGCACCTGCGTGTGCACAATCACTCTTTGGGTCCGCTGCCTGATGTTGGTAGCCACCGTTGGGGTGGCTGACGGCGGTGTGTGCCGCATTTCCTAGGACAACGGCACCCGCTGGCGTGGACGCGGGCAGGCGAACCGGCTGCGGCGCTGGAATTGGCATGACTGCCGCCTCCGCAGCCGCCATTGCCGCCTGCTGCAGCTGCTGTTGCATGGCTGTCATCATCACCGCGCCCTGCTGCACGAGCAGCTGTCCTGCCTGCGCCTGCACGTGCGCATGGTGCCGCTCGCCCGCGCTGCTGGCCTTCAACATGAGGCTCGGGGCGGCGGGCACGTGGTAGGGCCCGTTGTAGGTGTGGCGCGTCTGACCTGGCTCACTCTCATCCTCATCTTGGCCCTCCTCGAGCATGGGGGCGCACCGCGCCGGCCTTGTTGGGGCGGAGAAACGCCCATCCACAGCCGACGCCCCGTCGCCGTGCCCGTCAGCGCCTGCTCCCCCCACACCCAGCTCGCGGCCCCGAGCTGCTGCAGACGCGTTCATAGCCGCCGCAACCTGCTGCGTGACCGCGCGCGCGCGCGCCGCCGCGGCGTGCGCCGCAGCCGCCACTGCAGCACTGCTCATGGCAGAGCGTGCCCGAGCGCCGGCAGCTGGCGGCACCAGCGCTGCCGCCGGCACTGCGGCAGCGGCTGAAGCCCCGCGTCGCGTCCGCGCCGCCGGCTTCACCAGCCATGAGGAACCGTCACCGGCGGGACTGGCCAAGGTCGTGCGGACACTGCTGTCAGCACGGTCATAGCTCTGCTGCTCACCAGGTGTCAAAGGCGTCGTGGGTGAGGTGGGCGAGGCAAGGCTGAGTGGGGCGACCATGCTTGGAGACATTGGCGCGGCGGCTGCGGCGGCTGGAGGCTTGGAGAGCGCAGCCTTTCCGCCGCCCGACGGGGAGAGGGGGACACTGTACGGAGAGAGTAGAGGGCTGCCGGTGCCGCCGACGCCGCTGCCGGCTGCCCCGGCGCCACCTGCGATGGAGCTGAACCATGAAACCCGGCCGCTGAAACGGGCGAAGAAGGCGCTGGTGGTGGTGGTGGTGCTGGCAGTGCTGCCGGCGGAGGTGCGCTCGCCGCAGCCGCTGAGCACATGGCTGCTGCCCGCACTGGTGCCGCCAACGCTTGCGGCGGAGCTGCGCTCCTGGCCGCCGCTGCCCAGCACCGCGCTGCGCGCGCTGCGCACGCCGGTCTCGACACAGCCGGCGCTGCTGCGCGGCTGCGAGTGACGCCCGCAGCGGTGGGGGGCCTGGCCAGAGGTAGTGCTTGCGGCACGGCGCCCGCCGCCACGCCCGGTGCCAGCGGCGTGCAAAATGGCGGAAGGCGGCGAAGCCACGCCAAATGTATTCTCTAGCTCCTCGTCGTAGAAGTCTACCCCGTCTTCCGCTTCATCTCCACACTCCGCCGGCGGCGGCAGCTGCAGGGACGGCAGCTTGCCAGTCATGCGCAAGGCCCCAGCTGGCCTTCCGGTGCCCGGCGCGCCTTCCTGCACGGCGTCAGGCTCAGTCACTTCCTGCCTTGGGATGGGAGGGCGGCTGGCTGTCGCTGAGCCCGCATGCCGGTGATCAGCGGTAGCCCAAGCCACGGCTGAAGGCGAGGTGGAGGTCATCGCGAGGCTGGCACCCCGCAGGTCCCGCTGCAGCTGCTCCACATAGCACTGCTCGTGCCGCCGCGCCAGCGAGCCGCCCGCCGACATGAGCGGGTGCGCCAGCGCGCCCGACCGCCACGCACGCTGAGCCGCCACGTCCGCGCGCATGGCCGCGGCGGACGGCAGCGCCAGTTGACCGGCCAGATGCGCTGCCAGCCACTGAGCCTGCAGCTCCAGAACCTCCTTGCTTGCGCCCTGTGGACATACGTGCATGACTTACTAACATACAACCACCGGCATGGAGCCATGGAAGCAAGCATAAATTTTGAGCCAACCGGGCCCTGCCCACCTGTTGAAAACCAATAAACGCCAGACCAGGCACGTCCGGGTGCACCAGGCCCCGGAACAAGCCCAGCTCGCCCTCCCCAAGCTGCCCCATCAGCTCCTCTCGCAGGCTGCGGTCCAGGTACGGCACGAATCGCGGATCACGCAGGCTGGGCGCCCACAGCACCAGCGGTTTGCCGGCGGCGGCGGGGGCCGCCGCCGCGGCTGTCGAAGAAGGTGACAGCAGGGTGTTGGCGCGCCGCAGCCGCCATAATGAGCTGCCGCCCGAGGGAGCCGCGCGCGTTGGTAACGGTGGCGATGCCGTGGCTGATGCAGGAGATGCGGCTGGCAGGTCCGGACCACGTTCCGGGTTGGTCCGCAGGACTGCTGCGGGCTTCACGAGGTCACTTACAAGCGCCCAGAAGCGGCGCTTGGCGGGAGCCTTCAGCGCCTTGGCCAGCGGCCCGGGCTGCGGCGCGGTGTAGTGCGGCTGCAGCGAGGCGGCCAGCGCGCGTCGCCGGGCGGAGGATAGCAGCGCCGCACCGTCCATGACCAGCGGCGCGACCTGCTCGCGGCGTTGCAGCGAACATATTGAAGCATTTGCAGTCATTCGTCAGGTGGGATGCTTCAGGATCTGTACAATCATGCCGCTGAGTGAACGAGTCAAATCGGCGCAGGCTAGGGCACGTGCAAGACAGGCAGGCATACTAGAGGTGCACGTACCCGGTGTTGTGGCACAACGAGGCGAACAGCAGCAGCGCCCAGTAGCAGTGTGGCGGAGCTGGCGGCATCTAAAGCATCGGGACCTGCGAATTGAGCGAAATGGCGGGGAACGAAAAGCACATTCAAGTGGAATTTCCCCCAGACCGCTGCCGGACTAGTGCTCTTGCCACGAGGCGGGCGCCTCTCCTGTGCCACTCAAGATGCACTCAAGCTCTCTGCTGGGCGCCCCGCGCCCCCTTCCTACAGCTTGTGTGATGGGGGCAAATGGGACCCCTCGACCGGGAATGGCCCAAACCTACCGTCGCCCACGACCGTCACAAAGTCGCCACCCTGGAGCAGCTCGGACGCGGTGGCGCTGTTGGCATGCAGCATTTTGCAAGGTGTGTCGGACAGGAACGCCAGCGCCTGCAGCGTGTGTTGAGAGCGTCAATGTGACGTAATTGTAGCATCCCTGATGCAGCGTGCTGGCAATCATGACACGTGCATGGATAGAATGGAGTTGAATGTGTTTAGCGAGTGTCGTTGAGATGGTTGCGACCGTTTCTCCGCGGGAGGGCGGGGCGTTCCGGAAGGCGGCGAAGTGTGCGCATGTCGGCGCCATAACCAAACCGTAACCGGGGCCGCGAATCTTCGACACGGTACCCAACCCGCCACGTCGCGTAACCCGCCAGGCCCACTCCGCTCCAGGCGAGGCCGATATGTGACTTAAACCTCGTTTTGTCCGTGTTGCAACCTAAACGGCCCGAAACGCACCTCGGCTGCCATGTCCCTGGCATCTGAGGAAAAGCCCGTCGCCACCACGATGTAATCGGCATAAAGCTCACG
The DNA here is from genome assembly GCA_016834595.1 of Chlamydomonas schloesseri. Lineage (NCBI taxonomy): Eukaryota > Viridiplantae > Chlorophyta > Chlorophyceae > Chlamydomonadales > Chlamydomonadaceae > Chlamydomonas > Chlamydomonas schloesseri. Next base: position 1,982,942 of record JAEHOD010000002.1, read on the forward strand.
GCGCGTCCCGTTGTGTCCGGCGGCCGTCAGGTCGTCATATATAACAAGCCAGCGACTGTCTTGCTGCTGCAGTGTTGCTGATTGGCCGCCGCTCCGCGTTCTCGCCTCTGAGCCGCTGGGCAGCGCGTGCGGATGCAGGCCATCTGGCGAGACCGTCGATGCTGCAGGCTCACCGGCCGACGGCAAATGAACTAGGTGTCGGATTCGGCAATTATGCCGCGCAGAGTCCTCAAATATGAAGTCCTGCTGAGACAAAGTAACAAAGGGTGCAAAGGCTCAAGGATACAGACGGCTATGCGGCCGCCCAAAATGCCATGCCGAAGGCTGCGGTCGGCCCACCGTGCAGGGCCTGTGCATCTGTGCCACCCCAAACTTACCGATGGCGCTTCAGACTCCTCAAAGCGCGAAGCTCCCGGCACTTGACTCCCGCTTGCGGCCGCATCGTGGCCTACAGTTGGGGCGAGTTGGGGCGGACTTTCTACAGCAACACGATGCACAAATCATCCCTGGAATGCGCCATAGCAAGCCTGATCCAGTCCATGGAAAGGGTCAAGAGGAAATGTATTGCTACGTGCGAACTCGCGGCGCTGCACGTCAATCAGGCCGTTTGTCGAACTTCCAGTGAGCCCGCATAATACTGCGCTCCTTAGAACTTACCAGGAGCTTGCTGTTCTAGCACAATTACTTCGCGTACTCCAGGGCAGGAGCGCAAGGCAGCCGAGGCCGCACGGCCCGCGTCTCCGTGTCCCAAAACGACCAAAACCAAGCCAGATACAGATGAATTGTTACCAGAATGCATTATATCTCGCATATTTTGACCCACGCCCACAGAACCAATTGGTGACCTAGGCCGCGGTCGGAGTGAGTCTTCCAACCGCGGACTAGGGCCTCGCGAATTGAAACATCCTCCTGCTAGCCTGCCAGGAACTGCATGGGCATATGTGGGTACTTGCGGCGTTGCAAAATCCGTGTGAGCTGGCAGATGTTATTTTTCACGAGGCCCCTTCGTCTTTGAGGTCCTTCCTATGTGCAGTATTCTCTCCGCTACTACACTCTATCAACAACAAATATATAACTTTGTGCGACCTGGCAAAATTTGGGACCAATGCCCATGAAGTCGCGAAACAGGCCAGCACTCTTAGTTTTCTGGGGCGGTTTTGCTTGCACGCGCCCTCCACATTTGCATCATTCTTCAATGTGAGTAATTACATCGCCATTCAATGTATGCAATTGCATTTTTGGTTGTGGCTTTCCGTTGCGTGCGGGGACTCACTTGTGACGAGCCGTGACAGAGTTCCCGACACGGTTCGCCGACCGTAGCGAGCCAGCCTCTGCAGCGGCACAGCCAAAGCTAGCTTTTCATATTTATGGAAATTTTTATGCAGCCCCCCGATCTGCAGTCTTGACAGGTTTTCGTCGCAGGACGTCCAGTGTAGGACCCGCTGCATAACACATCATAACAAGCGCACACAAACATGATGACGTGGTGGCGAAGGTCTTCAAATCACTGGTAGAAGTGATTTATGACAGCAAGCGCGTCAAATAGTCCCGGGTGCAGGGCGGACACGTACGTAACATGTGTTACGTACTAGGGTTTATGGGCAGGCAGCCCGGCAGCCAGGCCCCACCATCTAGGTCGTTCCCCTGGATATGTGGGGGCCCGCTTGAGTCTTTCCAGCAAAACAACAAGCTGAAGTTGTATTTTTGCAGAGGGTGCAGCGCAGAGGGAGAGGGCAACTGGACAATGAGGTGAGGCCTCGCCCCTCAAACCCCGCGGCCTGCGCATTGTTATGGCCACCACGCATGTCGCTCACACATTCTGCGTGTTGGCTTGCCCTTTCCTCCGAAGGGGGAGGGGCGCAGCCCTTGCGGTCGCATCGAGTCCCAGAGGGGCCCCTCCCAACCCGGGCTCACCCGTGACAGGGGCTATGTCCAAAAATGGGCCATCTCCCAAGCCTGATATCACAAAGTGGGACACCTCGGACATCGAATTTCACCTTATCTACCCCCCCCCACACACACACACAATTTGTATGCGGCCAAAATCACTGTCCGAGATATCCCACACTGTCGTACGGCCGTTCCCGTGCGGGGGGTCTAAACGGTTCCTACGTAGCACCCTGACACAAAAATGGGCCCCGAACGTTGCCCCCGCTATGCATTTGCACCCATACACCTTATATCATTATAAATACCAAGTTGGGGCTTGGCGCGACCTCATTAGCGTGCAGAACTCGTGGCTTTCGTGGTGCCAGCCAGCCGGTCAGGAGGGTACGTGTCGGCATGGTCAAGCCAATCGCACATTTGCCCACATGGACTAGTTTGGTATACTGTATATACATCTAATATGGCATCGCGCCTGGTCTGGAGCTGCCCAGCGAGGTTCTGTCGAACAGCAATTCGCGAGCTCGCGACCCCAAGAAAGCGCCTGTAAGGTCCCAAAGACCGATGCCGTGTCATTTTCAAGTCACAGGAAGCGGATATAAGTGCTGCACGCTGGCTAAATACGGTCTTCCTGCTGCAAGGTCGGGAAATGTCGCGGCATTTGGCAGTCGCGACGAGCCGAACTACCGGGAAAGCGTGCAAATCGACTTGCAACAGCATACTTATAGCAATTTAGGCATGTGGGAGCGACTGTGCTTTGGACACCGCCGGGCGTATGGGCACGACATGTGAGCCCGGGTTGGCCCCTCCTCGGTTTCGACGTGAAACCGTAGTTGAAACAGAAACGCTGTCCGGGAGACCTGCCGACACCCCGCTGCGTCATGCAAAACGAAATCGTAATATATGAAAGCGTAACATATGTCGAAATTCGAGAAACCGTCACAAAGCGGCATACCCAGGAGCGATTTTGTCGAGCACTTGCTTGTTAGGGTCGTAGTAGGTCGCGTGTCGCCATCCCAAATCCCGGCTGCTTCCCGCGCCTCCCTCTCTCTCTCTGAGACCGAAACACCCTCGCTAGCCCTGCAGCTGCGAAAAATCACATGTCATTCTGTGGGGCAGGCGACTGAGGGCGGAGGGGCAAGCCGGAGAACTGCGCAGCTGCAGGGGTTTACCATAGCCTCTCGTTCATAGCCATGGGAGCGTGACTACAGGCAGGGTATCGTTCACAGGCAGCTGTCTATAAGTCATGTGCATGATGCTTGCCTCGTCACCATTATTCGTGGCCACGGCACCCCTACCCGCTACCTATAGCAGTATAGGCATGGCCGTTACTCGATGACGCGTCGCCGCAAAACATTCCCTCGATGACGCAGCCCCCTCGATGACGCAGCCCCCTCGATGACGCAGCCGCCACGCGGCGAGTAAAGAGTTCTGCACGATTTGCAAGGATAGCCCGGCTTATTAGCCGTGCACATCCTGGCGCTTCGTGGTCTCCTCCGATGTTGTGGCACGCCGTTGATTTCCAGGTTGCGCCACTGTTAGAAGATACCGTGCAAGTCTGCCTGTAGCCTGCCGCCCCCAATCAGCCTTTTGTTCCATTCGGTCTTCCGAGCCCGACCGGGCATTCGGGCCGCGAGGACTGTGTAGAACATGCATGCATTCAAGCCACGTACCCCCAGGCACGTGTCATTCCATGCTTTGATAGGGTGCAAACCCAGACATCGCCATAGGAGCTGAATGTGGTCGCCACTCGTGGCATCTCCAAATGCACATACACACACACTGCGGCGCGTCGCCCACCTGGGGCTCTCCGCCTTTGGCCGTGCGAACACCGCATCCGCCTACTGCACCTCTATGGTCACGTGGCACATGGAACACAGCGGCATGCCTGATGACGTGGCACGGGAGCTGGGGCGGCTCGCAGCACGCGTGGTGGACTGCCGCCCAGCTCCGGAGGCCACGGAGCAGCGCCTGACGGGCATCCCAACCGAGTTGCTGTACGGACACTCCACCGCCGGCGGCTTCAGAGCTTTGCCCCTCATGCAACACTTGCGTGGCCGGCACGCCACGTGGGCCGCCCGCCTCGCCGCCCACGACACCGCCCCCACCACTGCGCTACCTCAGCCCTGGCGTGTCGCGTACACCATGTTCCTCCACCACCACCACCCATCCACGCGACCTAGCAGCGCCCTGACGGCAGTGCCAGCAGTGACGGGCACTGGCGACGTTGTTCCCAGCCTGCCCCTCCCCAAGGACGCCGAGCGCACGGTGACGGCGCTAGGCTGGCTGCCGCCGGTGCAGGTGCTGGAACCAGCACCTGAGCCAGGGGCCTGGTGCTACACGGCACCCCTGTGGGGCAACCCGCTCCTCTCCCCGCCGCCTCTGGCTGAGGGCGGCGAGGCAGACCCGGACCTGGAGGCAGACGAGGAGCCGGCGCCAGAAGCTGCACTTGCCGGCGCCGCACAGTGCACGCAGGGCCGCGGCCTTGGCTACCGCCACAGGGCACTACGTGCCTGTGCGCGGCTGCTCGCCATTGCTGACCTGGTGCGAGCATACGACGCGCGCCCGCTCAGCGCGGCCGCCGTTGAGTGGGCCGGGTGGCTGCGAGCCCACCTGGACCCCACCGACGCACGCAAGCGCCGCCGTGGCCCCACGCTCGCCGCCCTCCAGGGCCTAGTCAACGACATCCCGCCGGCGTGGCTGAACGCCGCACGGGCCCACGCCGCACAGCTGGCGGGCCCTGGCCCCGCCCCGCCCCCCGCAACCTCCACCGCCTCCGTCATCAGCACCACCATCATGCCGCGCATGGGCTGCCCGGCACCGAGTCCGTCAAAGTCCCCTGGAGAAGCTGTCCGTCCGCATGGCCACAGCCCTGCAGCTGGACAGCGTAGCGACACGCCGTGCAGGACTCCACGCGGACTCTGAGCGGACGGCACTCGGCCTGCCGCCCCGCTCAGAGGCGCGGCGTGAGGACCTGCCTGAAGCCGCGGCAGCGACGCTCGGCGCCTTTCGGGGCACCCTGGCACGCATGTGGCAGCACGTCCGGTGGGAGCGGCGCCATTTCGAGACTTTGTGGCGGCTGGCCATCGACGCCGTGCCGCTGCCGGGCATCACTCACATGCCCACGGCTCGGCGTCAGCCGTGCGTCTGTGGGCAGTATGGCCATGGCAGCGCCACAACGGGGCCAGCCACCGCCACCCCACCTGCGCCGCGGCAGCACCATTCCTGGGACTGCGCAGTGGCGAAGGCGGTGGTGGCGCAGATCAACGCGCACACCCGGGGCCCCAGCCCGTCAGCCAAGCCCAGTGCAGGCGCCCTCAGGCATCCAACAGTGCGTGTGGGATGTGGTGGCATTGGCGGCGCTTTCCGCCAAAAAACACGGCCGGGTGCGGCTGCGCGGGACGACGCGCGCTGCAGCGGCCTAGGGAGACCAAGCGGCGGCAGCGGCAGCAGCACCCACCGAGGCAGCGGCGGCGGCAGCCGCGGGGGCGGAACCTGATCCTGATGGGATCCCGCCCACGCAGCTGCCGCTGCCGCAGCCAGGCGTCAACCCCGTCGAGCTCGCGTGTGCTCGCGCAGTCGCGGACTTCTAGTCGCGGCTGCTGCAGTTCGCGCAACTCGGCGTGCCCCGAAAGGGCTGGGACGGAACTGACGCCACCCAAGCCATCCTAGCGGTGATGGACGGGATGCTGCTCTGCGCGCTTCCGCAAGCTATGGAGCTGGAGCTGGAGGAGTGACCGGGGTCAGCCCGATCGTTTAGAATGATTCGCCATAGTATAAGCCGCGGAGCCAGCGGCTGAATATAGGGGCCAGCAGAGTTGGGAAGGGCTGGGAGGGTCAAGGGGAGTGTGCGTCAGGGTGCAGGGCCACGGGAGCTGAGGTTGGGGTTGGGTGCTGGGGCACCCCGGGCCTTCTTTTTGGGCTGAGCCTCCCCAGCGTCCGCCGCGCCGCCGTGAATCCAAAGGGGCCTCGGCCCCGGCCCGAGTCCATCGACCCATCGACCCCAGCCCCAGTTCCTAGGGGCCTCGACCCGCCCCGACTTCCCAGGCGCCTCGACCCCCCCCCGCTGGCGACATTCCAGGGGGGGCGAAGCCCCCCCAAAACACCCCGGTCCGTGCGTGCGTGCGTGCGTGGCTGCGTCGGCAAAAAGTATCATACTGACACAAACCGCGACTGCCACATATTAGTATTTGCTATTGTCTATTGCATGTAAATAGGCGGCAGGGATGATTCGGGTGGAGCACGAAGTGCCTTCGCGCGTCCATGGACAATTGACTTTAGCGAGGTCGCGAGGATAGTCACCTACGCCCGCATTTATAGGGTCTATGAAGCAAACGATATTGACGGCAAGCAACGCAGGGAACTAACGCGCCAGTTTGTGGCAACTTGCGGAGCCATGTCTGTCGCCCCTTCCTGAAATGCTTGCCGAGGTGCCCCGAGGTCGCTCCCACCCCGCGCCTAGCCCGAGGAATGTCGGGCATCGGGGACGTCTGCAATGCGGTAGAGGGCTACAAAATGCTTGGACTTGGTGGCAAGGGGGCCCTTGACTCGCGTGGATGTGGGCGTGTGGGATTCAGGCACGCGTGCCTTGCTGACCGAGTCCTAAGCCCCGAGCTCGCGCATCGTCAGCATGGGCCCAACGCTCATTCCCTTGAAGCAGCCACCCACCCCGTGACTGTATTGGGGCTCAGCCCATTTTCCAGCTGTACAAAGCTGACAACCCTTGTCGGCCAAGACCGGCCTGATAGTCAGACGCGTTTGTGCCTGCCCTTAGTCATAATCTGCCCTGGCGTCGAGTGCTGGTTAGGTTGCTGTCGAGGTCGTGCAATGCTGCGGGGTCGCTGGACTCAGCCCCGTAGCCACCCGTCGCTGTGCTGTCGGGTGCGGTGTGTCGTCTGTCCAGTGCGCGTGTAGCTGCTGTGCTGGCCCTCCAGCCTAGAGGTTTGTGAGCCCGCTGGGCCATGCGTTTCTGTACCAGCAGTAACCCTACTGAGGTTACTGGCGTGGTCCAGGGTTGGTGCGTCTCCTCGGTGGACTCCAGAGCTTGGTTGCGCTCTGGGCCGGGGAGGCGCGTGATAGCGGCAGCGTGCGCCAAGAATGCTTCACTGTCGCTGGCTGTTCCGGGTATCCAATCACGAGACTCGCCACACACACACACACACACACACACACACACACACACACACACACACACACACACACACACACACACACACACACACACACACACACACACACAAACACACACACACACACACACACACACACACACACACAAACACACACACAAACACACACACACACACACACACACACACACACACACACACACACATACACACACACACATTCACTCTGCCTGCGGCAATGGCCTGTCAGCCTTGCCCCCGAAACCATGAGACTATCTTTTACAGTGCCCACCACGGTGGCCACGCTGCGCCAGCACAACCTGTTCCCCACCAAGCCTGACAGTCACCGCATTACAAGTACCCAGGACCCATTCCGTTTATGTTCATGCTGCATTCATTCTTCCCTTCCATGTCCTTTACCCAACAACACTCCTTTGCGTCATTCAGTCTTTCTTTGAGCGTGGCGGCGTAACGCGCCGAACAGGGATGACCATATGCGGCCCTTCTTTGGCGGCTTGCCCGGAGCAGCAACTGCGCCCGCCCCGCGCCCGATGCGGTCATTACCATGCAGTTCACACGGCGAAGGCGGTGGCACCTCCGCGCGGCGGTCAAGCTCTGGCTGCGGTACGGAGCAACGGAGCAGCTGTGAAAGCTGCGGCGGCGCCTGCAGCACCGGCGGCTGAGCACGCGGACGGACCTCCAGAAATGCAGGCGCCGACTCCGCACCGTCAGATTGACCTGCTGGACCAGGGCCCCCCTGTGCCGGATCCAGCAGTGCTGGCGGCTCCGGCCCCAACGCTGACGACGAGGGCGGGGATGCCGCCTTCACCTGCGCGCCCAGGAATGGCCGCGCCGCTTCCACGTGCTGGGGCCTCAAGACATTGCTCGTGAGCACGGTGGCTGCCAAGGGTGCGCTCGCAGCAACAGGCGCCGCCATGCCGCAGCTGCTCTTCCGCAGCGGAGCCACCAAGCCCACAGGGGTCGTGTGGCCGCCGGTTGTGCTGGTGCCCCAGCTGCTCGGCTCCGGACCCAGCCCTGCAGCACTTGAGGCGCCTGCGCTGCTGACGCCGCGCAGCGACCCTGACGTGGACGGCGCCACCATGTCCAGGCACTCCAGCTCGTGGCGCGCTCGGTGCTCATCCACCTCTGACGGCACTGCCAGGCCCGCCGCAGGCCGCCACCTGCCGGCAGTTGTGCGGCTGTACGGCCTGGCGGCCGCCGCCGCCACGGCCGCCGCCGCTGCAGCCGCAAAGTCAAACGAACCTCTAGCAGCAGAGGACAGCAGCTGGGACGCGGTTCCCGCGGCCGCAGCCGTGGTGGTTGCGGTTGCGGTTGCGGTTGCCGCTGCCGCGGCTGCAGGCGCGCCGCCGCCAGCACTCTCAGCCCCTAAACCGCCTGTCAGTGCGGTCGCGGAGTCCCCGGCTGCTCCGCCGCTCACGTGCGCGGTGCTATCAGGACCGCCACGGCTCATGAGCATGAGCGTGATGATGAGGAAATTCTCTGTGTCCACATCCCCGCCTGACGCCATGGCCGCTGCTGCGTCAACGCTCTGCCTGGCCGCTGCAAGTGCGGCCGTGGCGGCGGCGGCGGCAGCTGTGCCTGTGCCTCCAGCAGCATTGCCAGTGGAAGCGGCGCTGCTGCACCCTACATGTGCCTCTGATGGCGTTGGCAATGGTTGGCCCCCTGATGGTGACTGCAGCGCAAGCATGCTGGGGACGCTCGCTGCCCTCGTCTCGCCATTCACTGCGCCACCGGCTTGCCCAGTTCCCGCCATGCTTGTCACCCAGGCCGCCTTGCCGCCTGTGCTGCTTGCTGAGTTGCCACGGACGGCAACCGGGGGCCTGCCGGGTGCATCCGCATCAGTGCCGTGTATGCCGAGCAGCGTGTCGAGCAGCGAGGACGCGTTGAGGGCACCCTCACCCCTGCTGCCCAGGCCTGCTGCGGCTTCGGCTGCATCGCCAAACAGGTCCCCGGCCAGCTCCACGGGAGCCGAGGCAGGCAGTAGCATGGCGCCCATGCTGCTACTGCCGCGTCGGCCCCGAGGCTGCAGCCGAATGCAGAACGCGGGCGTGCCGGTCGGCCGGAGCACTGTTGCCGCCAGACCCAGGCCAAGGCCTAGCTCTGACACGGTAGGCTGTAGCTGTGGGGCGCTGGCGGGTGGGCTGTCGGGGTCAAGTGGCAGCAGGTCAGAGTGGAAGCCGCGGGCGCCCACGGGCAGGCCGAACGTGGCGCGCGGGCTACAGCTCTGGGGCGTGGCTGTGGCAGATTGCTGCACAGCAGCTGCCACGGTGGAGGCCGCTGTGGAGGCCGCGGCAGCCCAGGGCGGCGTGGCGACAGCAGGCCCGGTGCTGGTGGGTGCGAGAAAGCGCGGCCACGAGATGGTGGTGCCGTTAGTTCCAGATCCAGGTCTGGACCCGGCAGCGGTTGGACTGGGGCCCCAAGCTGTGCTAGTGGTGAGGAGGCTCTCGCTGCGAACGTCAATGCTGCGGACCCGGGCCCAACTCTCTCTAGGCGTTGCTGCTGGCTGGGCAGTAGCTGATGCTGCGGCTGCTGCCGGCGCAGGTGGCTGTGCGGGTGGGGCCGCCCGCTGCCTAGTGCATGCACGGTGCACCGCCGGAGCGGCTGCTGCAGCAGACCCGCCCGCCATTGTGGATGGCATGCCTGCAACTGTGGGAGTGACAGGGCCCGGCCCTGTGACAGGGCGGCTTGAGTCGTCTGGCAGCCATGCCGAGCAGCCCCGTGCCACGGCCAGCGCCACCTCCAGCCCAGCGTCTCTGTACTGAGCCCCCGGCACTGTTGGCTTGGACGTAGCACGGGCAGGGAGAGACGGCCCCGCACTGGATGCTTTGGGCGGAAGGACTACGGATGCTGCTACTGATGACCAGGAAGACTGCGGTCCGAACAGCGCTGCGACCGCGTCACGCAGCAGCAGGGGGCCGCTGGAGCTCTTCCTCAGAGCTGCAACTGCGCTCGACCTGGCCTGCTGTGGCGGCGGGGCAATGGCGCAGTCCGCGGCCGTCGGGCAGGTGGGAGTGGCGGCTGCCGGATGGCAGCAATTAGCACGTGTGGCCTCACCGCCCCTACGGCCAGAGAGGCCGCGCAAGGGCTGTTCCGTGGGCCGGCAGGCGGCTTCGCCACCAAAGCCCGCCGCGGCCAGCAGGCTGGACAAGGACAGCTGCCGGCGCCTGAGCGGCGCAGGCTTGTCGCCCAAAATGCCAACGGCCGGCGCGGAGGCCGTGGCAGCAGGCGTCGCACTGCTGCCGTCCCGCATGCCGCTGCACGGCAGAGCCACAGCGGTGCTGCTGCTTGACTGTGGTCGGCGCGTGAGTGCGTACCTGTTGCTCCCGAAGGCAGCCGCACCCATGCCGTCTGTGCCACTTGCGCTGCGACGCTGGAAGGGCATGCTGCCTCTGGCGAACACGGGCAGCGGCGCGCTGGCGCTGCTATCACCGTAGCCGAGGGACCTGCTTGCTTCTGTGCCGCCAAGTTGACAGCCCTCGGGCACAGGCAGGATGCGACGTGAGGACGTGAACATTGCCGTAGCCGCCATAGCCCGCGCAATGGATGCGCGCGCCTCCGCTGTCGCCTGGCCTTCTGCCGTGCTTGCAAGCAGTGCCTTCCCGCTGCCCGCGCGTGAGCTGCCTCCGCCGCTGCTGCTGCCATGTGAGCTGGCGCCGCTGCCCCAAGAGTACCCTCGCCGCGCGAAGGTGCCGATGCCTGCTGCTGTTGCCCCTGCTGTGACGCTTGCTAATACTCCTGCCGCGGCGCCGCCGCCACCAGCCGGCAGTAGCACGGCGCTGGAGCTGAGCGTCTTCCGAACCTGCAGCTGCTGATGTGCCCCACCTGACGGCGGCTGCAGCATGAGCTCCGGCAGCGGGTGGCCAGCGGCGGTCAGCGAGCTCTGGGTGGTCCGCAACGGCTGCCAGCTATGCCGCGCAAACGAAGGCGGCGTAGCTGCCGAGGGCGGGACCGACTGACCTGCAGCCCCGCCAAAGTTCGGGCCTGCAGTGGCATCCCTTGACCCTGGCATGGCCTGCGCCCTGCCTTGCTGTAGCGCTGGCCCGCCTATGGGAGAGCCTACTGCAACGCCAGCAAGTCCAGCTGCTCGGCGTGCCGGCGCAGGTTCAGCAGCGGACACGAGCGCACCCCAGGCGGCAACAGGCCCAGCTGTGCTGCTGCTTGCGCCACCGGCAATTGCTGCGCCACCACTGCAACTGATGGCGTTGCTGCTGTCGCTATGGTGCACGGCGCCGCTGACGGCCGCCTCAGCGGTGCTGATGAAGTGAGCGGTGCTGGTGAGGCCCGGCAAGCGCAGCTGCACCGGCGGCGGCGTGGAGCCGTTGGCAGGGGCTGCCTCGACCTCCACACCCACTGGCGCCTCAGCACCAGGTTGGGATCCAGGCCGCGTGAATGATGGAGAGGGCGGCGGCAGCGCAGGCGTATTTAGGTCGCCTGAGATACCCGCTGCTTGCAGCTGGTGTAACGCCTCCCTCCGGTGCTGGTTCACCACCAGCGTCCGCAACGACAGCTCCAACGATGAAGCCGCGGACTTGGACCCGGCATCTGACGCAGCGCCTGTCACAGCCGCTGCTGCCGCCTCTGTGTCAGCCGCTGGTGACTGGGCAGGCGCTGGCGATTTGGTGGACGCGGAAGCATCGGCCTCAGTGCTGGCGGCTGCGTCGGATGTGGCGGTGGCGTTAGCGGCAGAGGCGTCAGCGACAGGTGCGACCGCAGCGCTCATGGCAGCGGGGGGCTCGGCGGCAGGGATCAAGTCTGCAGCGGCCGTAACTCCAGAGCTGGCGGCGGCGGCCTCGGCATTAGCACTAAAGCTGGCACTGCCGCTATCTGCAGCACTGCAGCCCAGCATGTGGCAGCAGTCGCTCAAGCGGTGTGCCCACACGCCGCAGCCGCCGCCTGGCACCGCTGACGACGCGCCCATGCGGCCCGCAGCAAGACCCGCGGCGCACCCGTCCGCAGCGCCCGCACCAGCATCGCCTGTTGCCGCTGCAGCGGCGACATGGATCACGCATGGCACTGGCGCTGACGCGGCGGACACCGCTGCCACGTCGCAAACCACGGGTGACATCTGGCCATCCGGCGTCGCGGCGCCCCCCTCCGACATGTAAGACGCCTGCCGTGCTGCAGCCGCCGCGGCCGCGGTCGCTGCTGCCGCTGCATTGCGGCCCGCAGCGGCGGGGCTGCGGCCGCCGGATGAGCTAAAGCCGCTGCCGCTGCCGGACGCCTGCAGAGTGGGAGACGACAGCTGGCGTCTGGGGCCGGCCTTGCCATCAGCTGTGCGCCGCTGTTTCTGTTGTTGTTGCTGTTGTTGTGCCGATGACGGCAGGTGCTGCTGGCTGCCGCGCCGTGACAGCATCCCGCCACTGGTGGCGCCGCTGCCACTGCGGCCCCGCTGCCTGCCAGACCCCAGCACGGCTCCGCTGCTGCTACTGCCATCCGGTATCGGCAGGAGGGGCAGAGGCCCGCCGCTATCGCTCATGCCGAGCCCCAGCAGCTGTCGCAGCTGCATTAGCGTGGGTGAGTCCAGCCCCGCCAACTGCCGTCTGCGGGTTGTGGGGCTCAGGGGTGCGTCGTCGCCGTCATCCAACAGCCCGGCGCCGCCGCTTGGGGGCGTGGACACGCGCGAGAAGGGCTGCTGCGCAGCCATCACCCGGCCAGCTCGGGCGCTGCTGACGCCTGTGCCATAGTAGGGTGATGCAGGGCTGGCACCGCCACTGGTTGAGGCGGGACCACCGTTCGGCGACAGTCGAGTTGAGGCATGCAGCGGCCGGACTGCGGGCGAGCATGAGGCGGCTGGGGCCGTGCCGTCTGCCGGTCGCCTGGGCGCAAGAGGCGATCGGAGCGCTTGTGGCAGCGCGGGGAGTTTGAGTAGTGGCTCAGAAACGCCCCGTGGCCGGTGCTGCTGTTGGTACGTTACGGGAGAAATTCGGGTCTGTGGCAGCGAGCTGGGCGTGAGCTCATCACCTGTACCAACACTTGGCGCCGTATTGATGATGTGTTTGATGACGGCACCCAATAACACGCCTTCCTCAGGCTCTTGGCCATCCCTGGTGTTTGATGGGCGGGGCAAGGCGCTGCTACTGCCGCCCTGACCACACGCAGAACCCCCGCTGGCACTCTCTGCCGCGCGAGAGGCAGTCTCTGCTGCGGCCGCGCTGCTGCCATCGGGAACGGCCGCGGAGCTGCTGCTGCCAAGCGTCAGCACCGCAGGCTCCGGCTGCTGTAGCATGCTTGTGAGGGATGGCGCTGCGACCAGGCTACAGCCGGAGCTGATGAGTAGCTGGTTTCCCTCCGTCGCTGCCCCCGCCGCTGCAGCGACTGCTTCCGGATCGCTCGTGACTGCCGTCAGCAGCAGCAGCGTGCCAGGATCCGCAGCTCCGCCGGTGACCAATGCAGCTGACGAGGCCAGCGAAGCTGGGGCTGCACGGGCTGCAGCTGCGCTGCTACTGCCATCATCGCCCTGCGACTGCGACAGCAGCAGGTCAGCCTGCAGCTCTGCCTGCACCTTAAGCGGCTGCTGCTGCTGCTGCGGCTGCGGCTGCGGCAGCTCCACCCGCGAATGGCTCTGCTCACAAAGGCTGCCTGCTGCATGGCCCGCTATCGGCATCGCCTCGCTGTGTAGCAGCTCGCCTGGCGGCAGCTGGCCCGTCGCCTCAGCATTAGCACGAGCAGCCGCAGTCGCGCTGGCCCCGGTACCCTCCGCAGACCCGCTGTGTTGCTGATGCGGATCCGACGGCAGCAAGGCCGCCTGCTGCAGGTGCTCAGCCAGCGGAGAAGGCGACGGCGGAGGCGGAGACGCTGGAGACCGCTGCTGATGCTGGTGCTGCTGCCGCTGCTCCTGAAACTCACGGATGATAGTGGCGACGTTCAGAATGCGGGGCCCGCCTGGGGGCAGCGGCTCTGGCAATAGTGGCAGCGGCCCTGGCGGCGGCTCCGCAGCACCCGCGGCACATGTCAGGCGGTGCGGTGCCGTGGTCCGGGGGCGCGGCTTGAAGAGCTGGTGGTGCCAGGTGCGCGGAGGAGATGGTGGCGCGGCGGCGGTCGAGAACGGCGATGCGGACGCCACCGAGCGTGCGTAGCTCGCAGCAGCGTCGGCTGCTGCCTGCTCCGAGCGTGCTAGCGCGTCTGCAGGACCGCTGCTGGCCAGCGCTACCACCGCGCCAGCGGATTGCTGGTCTTCTATCACGCCACGGTTATGGTTCTCGCTGCTGCTGGCGCCAGTAGCACACGACACCGCCGCGCGCTTGTGGGCGTCCTGCGTGTGCTCACGAAAGCCATCCGAAGCCTCTGTGCAGTCATCAGCGGCGGTCGCCTGCTGCTGCAGCTTTCGCGCCACGTTGTACATGCGGCGGCGTTGCAGCTGTGAAGCCTCTGGGTTCAGCGCTTCCGCTGCGACCCGCGGTGAGGACGGTCGCGATGGCGGCGGCGGCGAAGGTAGGGCGCTTTGGGCCATACGTGGCACGTGCGGCGGCGCACTAGGGGACGGCAGCAGCGGCAAGCTAAGCGCAGAGGACTTGCGGCTTCTGCCGAGCACCTCAATCCCTGTGCCGGAGCCAGACGTATCGGTGGCGACAGGTGACGAGCTTGTGGCGGCAGCGGCCGCCGCCGCGCCAAGCGTGGGCTGGAAAAAGACCGCGGAGGATGAGGGCATGCGGCCGCTGCTTGCGCTGCCCTGCCGCACCGGAGCGGCCGTACCGACGCGTTGGCTGGCATGGTCGCCCTGCAGCTGCTGCTGCTGCTGCTGCTGCTGCTGGCGGTTCTCCACCGCATCCAGATGGCGTAAAGCGCCGCTGCCGCTGCTGCATCGGCCGCCGCTGCCTACGCTGCCACCTTGCAAGCTGTCGCCCTCACTATCAGCGCCAACATCAGACCGCAGCGCATGGCGCCGCAGCCGTCGCTGCACCAGCCCCACGACCTCCACGTATCCACCGCCAGCACCGGCAGCAGCTCCCGCGCCGCCGCTGCCGCCAACGCTGCTGCCCCTGCCACTTCGCCCGCCCCTGCCACTACCTCCGCCGCTGCTCCAGCCCGCCATCAGGCCCGCCGCATCCAGCCCGACACCGCCACTGCTGCTGCAACCACCGTCGCCTTCGTCCCTGCTGCAGTGACTCAGGCGGCTGAAGCTGGGCGTCCACCCCAGCGCGCGCTTGGAGGAGCGGCGGAGGGCAGCAGCAGGCGGCGGCGAGCCCGGCGTTGCCATCATGCCCCGCCGGTTGCATGCTGCTGCGACTGCGCCCACCCGTAGCAAGTCCCGGGCATTCAGACCCGAGTCCCCGCCGGTGCCGCTGCGGCCGGTCGCCCCAACGCCCGACGCGAAAACCTCGCCGGGCGCTGTCTGGTGGGGCCTTAGCGCCAGCTCCTGCTGCGCTGACGCTTGCTGGTGCTCCTGCACGCGAAACGACCTGAAGGCCCGCGGAGACGTCGGCGCCCGCAACGCAGGGCTGCTGGTCACAGGCATAGTTGTCTCCGGCGTGTGAGCGCTGGTAGCAGTTGGGCGGGCCGCAGCCGCTGCCTTTGAAGCCGCTGCAGCCGCTACAGCCGCAGCGGCGGCCTTGGACGCTTCTGCTGCCGCCGCCATGGCTTCCGCCACCACAGCCATGTGCCGCTGCGTTCGGCGCGGGCCCAGGGCAGAGGGATGCGTCTGTTGTGAGGTAGCCGACGTCGAGCCAGCTGGCACCGCAGGCACCGTGGGGGATGCGGTAGCCGAAGCCAAGTGAGCGGAGGCGCCAGATGGGCTCCGAAGGGAAGGGGTGTCGGGACCGGCAGCAAGCGGCGCGCCAGGCTCATCAACAACGTGAGCAGCGCCGGAGACGGTCAGGGCCGGTGCCAAGACAGCCACGCGATGCACAATATCCGCATGCGCCTCTGACCGTACTCCACCGGCAGCGCTGGTCTGCCGCCCCTGCTGTACACCCACGTGCTCGCCTGCTGCCACTGCTACGGCTTCTTCTTCTGCTGCTGCTGCTGCTGCTGCCTCGGCTGATGGCGACCCTGCCTCTGCAGTCCGCATCCCCGACAGCAATGTTGCCGGGGTCACCGCACCGCTTGCTGCCAAGGGCGGCTTGGTGGCAGCTGCTGCGGCGGCTGCGGCGGCGGCGGAGGTTGCGTCCAGGCCCAGGGATGCTCGTCCCTCGCTGCCGCGGCACCTGCTGGATCTGCGCGAGTACGAAGGGACTGCGGGCGATGAGCTCCGGCTGCCGCCGGCCAAGCTCCTGGTGCTGCCACCTGTGGGGCCCCGTGAAGTGATGGGCACTGGCGGCTCGCCAAACGACGTCACGCCGACACCCCGCAGGTCCTCCCTCAGCTGCTCAAGGTAGCCTTGCTCGTGCCGCCGCGCCAGCGAGCCACCCGCCGACATGAGCGGGTGCGCCAGCGCGCCCGACCGCCACGCGCGCTGAGCCGCCACGTCCGCGCGCATGGCCGCGGCGGACGGCAGCGCCAGTTGACCGGCCAGGTGCGCCGCCAGCCACTGCGCCTGCAGCTCCAGCAGCAGCAGGCCGCTGCCGGCGTGCGCCTCCAAGCCCACAAACGCCAGCCCAGGCACGTCCGGGTGGACCATCCCGCGGTAGAGGGTCAGATCACCATCGCCTCCTGCACCGCCCAGCAGCGCCTGGCGCAGAGGGGCGCTCAGGAAGGGCATGAAGCGGGGGTCATGCAGGCTGGGCGCCCACAGCACCAGGTGCTCTCCCCCGCTGCTGCTGCCACCACTGCCGCCACCGCCTCCGCAGCACAATGCCAGCTTGTCCTTGACGAGCGCCCAGAAGCGGCGCTTGGCGGGCGCCCGCAGCACCTTGGCCAGCGGTCCGGGCTGCGGCGCCGCGTAGTGCGGCTGCAGCGAGGCGGCCAGCGCGCGTCGCCGGGCGGAGGATAGCAGGCCCTCGTGCTCGCTCGCATCTATGCAGGCCTCCATTATCTGAGGGTGGCATGCAGAGGTCTCCAAGAGATCGTCAGGTAGTTGGCCAGCCCGGACCGAAACGCCCTCCCCTTGCCGCAACAGCGCCGCCGCGCATGCAGCGTCACGCGCCGCCACGCCTGCATGTGATTGGCAGCATGCGAAGTGCGGGGACAGGTAACCGCTTGCAAATACGTAGTTAAGCATCCTTCCGGCTCAACAGAACAACTTTTAGCGACGATCCTAGCTATCTCGCAGACGCAATCACTTTGCTTCTGCAGCACCCTACCCTGGCCGATGACCGTAACTCTCGCCGCGCGCTCCACATGCACTGCCGTAGCCTGCGGAGCTGCCAGGAACCGGGTGCAATGAGCACTGCTGATGCCAGCGCTGCCCACGCCGCTAGCGCCGGTACGCTCATCCGCGGCAGTCGCCGCATGGCAGCTGGCCGGCAAGGCGGCTGTTGGCTTCGGCGGCACTGCCCCTGCCGGCAAAGCCCGCTGGGAACAGCCCCCGCCACCGCCACCGATGCCGCCAGGCTGCGTCAGCTGTGTTGTGCGCGCTGCAGGTGTTGTTGCCGGCTCGGGTCGTGGGCCCCCAGTTGCCACAATCACAGCGTCAGCATACATCCGGCCCGTGGTCCCCCAGGTCAGGTCCACGTACGTTACCAGCCAGCGGCCCCTGTGCTGATGTGGGCGCGGTGTCTGTTCCCGTGCATGCGGTTTGCGTGAGCCGGTTGAAGCAGCAGTCGCGTCAAAGCTGCTGCGTCTTGCAGCGGCGGCCGAGCGCCCTGAAGCAGCAGCGCCTGCCGCCGCCAGGGCTCCGAGCGCAGCTGCGGGCAGCTTCAGGAAGGGCGCGCTTTCAGCAGCGGGCGCAGCGCCGCCATGCGCCCCAATGCCGGTGCGATCGGGCGCCACACTGATGGCGCCGGTAGTGGCATCGAATTCCTCACGCGTGGTAGCAGAGGCTGGCATGGGGCATTGGACGTCTTGGCTGGCTCTGTTGCCAGTGTCACTGCCCTCGTGGACGTCGGCTGTAACGAGCTCTAGCCGCGTCACCCGGCAGCCTGTGCAGGCTCTGTCGCTGATGCCGTGGCGGTTTGCAAAATCTGTAAGGACACGCGCCACAACTCCCGCCTGAACGCAGAACAAAAGGCCAGAAATGGTGGTTATTGTTTCAGTGGTGTGTGAGACGATGAGTGGGTGCCGGGCTAATAAATCCATGTGGCAAGCAGGTAGGTTCTGTGCCAACAGTTGCAACGTGTGCACGTTCCAAGTGGCTGCCTAGTCTTGAACCACTGCTACCTACGTGCTCACCGTAAGATTGTGTCCTTTGGACTCTGCATTGGCGCCGAAAACCAACGCCTCTTTCGCGTGGCCTGCGACGGGCGAACGCCCACCGTGTTGTGAGCCACGACGTTGGCCCCCCGCATAAAATAGCGAGCTGTTAAAACTAACAAGCTTACCACTTAAACTTGTTGCAGGTTCGAGGCAGGAAGCCCAGCCACCAAGCTGCGAACCGGCATCAAGCACAATACAGTTTTCGCGTGCCAACCGCGCTGCCACCGCGAGGCCTGCCGGTCCTCCTCCTATTACGAGAACATTAAGCGGCAGCCGATTATTTCTATCGGGCGGCTTTCCCTCTCTCAGAGGCATCGCGTCTCTGGGGTAACGCTTCGCAATTCATGTGCAACTCTGTGCGTTGTCCCGTTGCATATTCAAGTGGAGCAATCTGTGAGGGTCTGTGAGCGCAATCCGTGAAGGTCTGTGAGCGCTATTTTTGAAATTCGTTACCCAATGCATTGCCTGCGAACTACATGCGGTTGGAAGCTGGGTTAACAGGTCAAGTTTTGGATTGCCAATTATCATTTGAATACCCGTGCATACAATATCATCTTCTGATGATACGGTACACAACACGGTGTCAAAGTTCACCTTACCACTGCGGGACTGTGAAACTGCCGTGCGTTTCGTGATGAACTTGGCCGCGAGGCTGTGTCTTGCCGTAGCTGCAATCTATGCATAATATCAATAAAAACATTAGTATGCTCGCCGTCCTCGGACTGGTGCTGGGTCGAGCTCGGCGCCTTTT
Source organism: Chlamydomonas schloesseri (assembly GCA_016834595.1). Taxonomy (NCBI): domain Eukaryota; kingdom Viridiplantae; phylum Chlorophyta; class Chlorophyceae; order Chlamydomonadales; family Chlamydomonadaceae; genus Chlamydomonas; species Chlamydomonas schloesseri. The sequence goes on from JAEHOD010000002.1 coordinate 2,001,956, forward strand.
CCCACCTGAGGTGGGGAGAAGGCGCCGAGGGGGGTGACAGCGTGGTGTGACAGGGGCCTCACGCACTCCCTATTGCCGTTCTGCGCCGATCTCAAACACAAACGCTACCCGGCCCGAGCACAACTCGACGCCGCTCTTGCTCTTAAGCCTCTAATTACATTGTTTCTATATAAATAAGCAGTTCAATTTGACAAGGTTTGGGGTACTAATTCTTGACTGGGTCGAGGGGCGTGGCACCAGGGGACCCCTGCGTGGCACGGAGTTGGACTTCCTGATTTTTGTGAACATAATCGTAAGCTTGGTTGGGTGAAGTGACAGGTTAGCATAGGGGTCACGTGTAGGATTGACGGGTTTGCAGGTAGGATTGACAGGTTTAATAGATTCATTGACACGCCTGTCGTGTCAGGTTCACAGACGGACAGGTCGGCAGCGTACCGCCCTTCCCGTGCGGGGAAGGCCCCCCCTGCCCCCATCCACGCCCTCAGTCCCTGTAATTACATAGTATTGGCTTAATTGCCGCGTGTCAGGGCAGTTTGTGCTTACCTGAGGCAGGAATGGGCGGCTTTGGGGGATTGAGCCACCCGCAGGGTACGTGCCAGGCCGATGGACCCGAAATACGCACGAGTGGACCTGGACTCGTTCATTATGCTATATCCATACATTATATAGCTTTCGACTGTATCCGGGAGCAAAATAAGTTGCTCTTCTGACCGTCATTTTTGGGCTGAGCCCCCCCAGCGAAGCGTCCCCAAAACACCCTGGTCTGTGCGTTCGTTCGTGCGTGGCTGCGTCGGCAAAAAGTATCATACTGGCACAAACCACGACTGCCACGAATTAGTATTTGCTATTGTCTATTGCATGTGAATAGGCGGCAGGGAAAATTCGCGCGGAGCGAGAAGTGCCTTTGGACACTTGACTTCATTTTCGTCATTGTCGCGACCGAGGTCGCTCGGTAACTCATCACATTATAGCCAGACCGTTGCAGCATCATTCGTGGACTATAAAAAGCTTAATAGCATGAGTTAAATAGTCATTGGGGGCTTCTCGTGCATACATGCTGGGCATGTCGCTGCATTTCGCGAGCTCGGCGAGCGGACCGGACGCCCCAGGGCCTAAACCAACAAGTTATATCATACATATATCATATAGCAGCATTCGTCGAGGTTTGGACTTGGGACAGCGGGGCGTGTATGGGCACGCCCCAAGTACCGTAAACCCGGGCTGCTCTTGTCCTCACTCCGGGTCGCCTCCGGGCTGACAGGCCTACCAGGCAGCGCCACACAGACTCCACGCTATGTGAGTGCAGGGAGTTAACAGATTGTAGGCAGCTTTCGACCGCATTCGCACCTGCTATGCAGGCCAGCCGGGGCCATAGGATAGGAGGGTGGGAATTTCGGGGATTGGCGGTTTTGGTGTGGTTGGGGCACCACGACGCCCGGAGATCCAGCAGCTCTGTAACGGGGCGCCCCAGGTCTCCGGAGATCTAGCCGGGGTCTCCTGCCTCCCTGGGTCGGGTCGCCCCAGGGAGGCAGGATGCCTGGGCCGGGGGATTGGATCCCTGGGTCGGGTCGACTGGGAGATCCTGGATGGCGCGGTCGGGGCGACCGGGAGCTGTAAGAGGCCTGGGGCCGGGTCTGCACAGGGGTTTGACATCTCCCTGTTGTTACATGCATTTCTGCTTCTACAAGGCTCCTTACTGGTCTGGCCACCAATAAGTTGTAACAGCGCAAGAGGACGTACGCGTCCCGCACCTGTGCAGTAACTCCACCACCGCCCAACATCAGCACTCACACCCGACGTGACCTCCAGCCCTCTCCAGCAGCACTTGCTCAGTGCTTCCTCGATAGCTCCCTGCACACACACATACACACAGTCCCACACCCACGTACACGCAACTACAGACAACCACACGCATAAATCAATACCCATTGCGCCATCCTGCACACAAGCCACTACTGTACCGATGCTGTACAAGCTACATAGGCGTGCCTTCTCCTTGCGGCCGCATCGACCATGAAGTCACGCCAGGAATGCTGCCAATGCGGCCAAACACTTTAGCGAATTTCTCCACAGCAGGACCCATGTATACCACAACGCTTCCATGGGGGTTGCCCACACGCGCCCCCCATGTCAGCTGATCCGTAGACGCCCGTCCCTGCGCTGGGTCGCCGTCACGCACGAACGCCAGCCGATCTTTAATAAAGCACACGGGCCATTGCAACACAGCGTCAAACCAGCGGTAGCCAACCGACGCCTTCAAAATCAGCACCGCCTGGCCAATGCGGCCAGCAGTGTACTCCTGCACACAGCGTTCAAAAAACAAGCCCTGGTAGCTCTCGCTGCCTCGCATTCCGAATGGCGGATTTACGAATACACTGCCCGCCCACACGTTGCACTCATCAAGCCCGTCCGCGGCCGCGTCATAGTACCGTGCGGCCTGCACACGCGAGTTGGCCGCAGCTGAGGAGCACGGGTCCAAGTCTATTATTCCGGGTGCAAACACTTCGCGCACCAGCTCCAGAACGTGGGCGGGCGTGTACCACTCTACTCAGAAAGTTGAGGGGGGGATGGACCCCTGGAGGTTGGGGTGGGTGTCAGTGGGCCTTGTCCTGTGGGTGCAGCCTGCGCCTGTAACACTGGATCATCTTCTGTAAGCCTATACATGTCAAACCATGTCTCTGTGGGCACAATTGGAGCCAGCGCACTCGGGTTGGCTCCCGGCAGTAGGATGCCTGGGGAAGGGAGGCAGGATTCCTGGGTCGGGTCGACGCAGGGATTCAGGATCGCCGGGTCGGGTCGACGCAGGGATTGAGGATGCCCCGGTCGGGGCGACCCAGAGAGGCGGGAGACTCGGGCGGGGTCTCCTACATGCCCGCGACGGGGCGTGTTCAGGCAGGTGGGAGACGTGGCCGGGCGGGCCGTGGATGCCTGGGCGACTGGATGGCTTTCCAACCCCGATGCCCGAAACCCCTGGCCCAGATCTCCCTCCTACCCTCCGATAGGATAACCGTGGAAAAGTACAGTAGGAGGGATGACACGGGGCCCGATTCGCGGTCGGTTGCCCAAGGTGTCGTGGCACGAAGCGATTTAAAACGATGAGGCAACTTGCTGATTACGTCTGCCCAACCGGCCGTTTCACCAATCCTAACCTGCAAGTTGACCAATCCTACCGGTGGTTCGGTCAATCCCAACCTACGGGGCGACCAATCCTACATGCCGCCCCGTCAATCCTACCTGTCGAGCGGCCTACCCCAACCTACGGTTCCATCAACCCTTACTACTTAGTAAGTCTGCCCTAACCGTGCGTTCTAAGCCTGTTCCTGTGCGCGCGCGAACCCGTGCCCAAGCCCGCTTCCAGCCCCCGCCTCCCCGTGTCATCAAGGCCGGGCAATCCTAGGCTTCTCGCCCAGTGCAGACCAATACATGCAAAGGTTAATAGGGTATTTAAGAATAGCTGAATCCCATGACCGCACGGCTCAGGTTGGGCTGTGCGCCAATGGCGCGTTTTTGCGAGTGGAACTCCCGGCCCAAGTTTGCGCCCGAGCTTCAGTCCGATAAGAGGAGCCAGAACAGCTATATCTTAGCCGTTCCATCCGGCGACGGCAAACGCCTGCGGGACGAAACTCTCCGCAGCCATTTAGCCGGCGTGAACTCGCAGGAACCTAGGAACCAGCAGTCCAAGCGGTAAGAAAGCAACTATGATTACTCCCTAAATATTAAATAGAAGGCCGGGGCCTTTGATTGAAGGGGAAACGGGCAAGACGGCCCCCGGCCCCGGGCTTCCACTTGGTACGACAAGGTGGAGTTGACCGCCGGGTGCTTCTAAACAAGCAGCGCAGAATACCGTTGCTATTTAGAGCATCATAGAATGCTTTGATTCCGGTCCCTGCTCGCAAATACACGTCGCGCGGTCAGAACTCGCTTACCATCGGCACGCCCCAGCTCGCTCCGGCACCCTTACCCCCCGGGGTGCGCCAATGGCGCATGGCGTGGCCGCGATACGTTGCCTCGGGAACCCCGCTTGCGGCACTTGCAGAAGGAGTGGGCGCGCCATGGTGGCTTCTCTGATCTCCCCGGCAGAATCCTAGCTTGCTCGGGCATCTTATGTAAGCTGGCGTTCTGCCAATCCAACTTGCGGTTCGGTCAATCCTACCGGCGGTTCGGTCAATCTTAACCTGCCACCCCACCAATCCCAACCCGTCACCCCGTCAATCCCAACCCGCGCCCCGACCAATCCTACCGGTAGTTACGTCAACCCTACCGGTCAACTCGTCAATCCAGGTTTGATCGAATACTGTCAATCCGTGCCACGACCATGTGGGCAACCGATGGCCCGTGTCATCCCTCTGGTACAGTGTAAGTCCAGCAGCGTGCTTAGAGCAGTTGGCCGGGCGACAAGTAAGCAGGCAGGAAAGAGGCAGGCTGGTGGCGCAGGCAGCAAGTCGACGGTACGGCAGGCGGGCAGCATGGGCCAAGCAACAAGCAGTGCAGAGACATCACAATCTGAAATCGGCTGGGAGGAGGCGAAAGGCGTTTGAAGGCGCATGCTGATGACCGCTGCGTGCTGTTCGCAAGGCATGCCGAAAAGTTGCAGTGTGTTTGGTTGTGATTCAAGCGCATCAGTTGCACTGGACATAATGGCCCTATGTCATACCTCCGCTGCACCCGCCCGTGGACCTTGCCGTACGTACGCGCAATCACCGCCCAGCGCCCACCCCCTTGGAAAAAGCATTATCCCTGCACCGCCCACCCCTAGAGTGGTAATTTCCGTGCACCGCCCACCGCCTGGTGAAACAGCTGCAAACACAGCTGGATGGGCCTCAGCCGCTCTCGCAGGCAGCGTATTGGGTGTGGATATCGCGGCCTCTGCAGCCTATAGGATTTTGGAAAAGTTGGACTGCCAAAGTGGCCCAGAATGGCCACTTTTGGCCTACCCCGCGCACACAAAACAATTCTAGCACCACCGCCCACCAACCCCCATGGTGGGCGGTACTGCAGCTTTACCCAGCAGCGGCCTGGCCCAGCTCCTGCAGCAGCGCCGCAAGCGCCTCCTCCTCCTCGTCCTCCTCGCCCTGCCCCCACCCACTGCAGCTAGCCCCTCCACCTGGACCGGCAGTGGCAGTGCCGGCTCCTCCCCGCCGGCCGCCAATCCTGCTGCTACAGCCGCCATACATGCCCGCTATAGCCATGCCCGCCGCCACAGGGCCGAGCTGTAGCCGCAGTAGCAGCTGCACGCAGCCGCGTCCCGGTAAGGTACGGTATGCTACATCGCCCCGCGCGAAGGATTCAACAAGTTACATACGGCCTTCCGTTTCCCCGCGCCAGCGTCCACCTAATTGTCACCCCGAACGCGTGCAACTCCTCCCCCCTTGACGTTAGTCCATGCAACCTGCTCGATGGCATAACTACAACGTATTACGCAACCTTGCCACTATAGTCTATAGCCAATCTTATGAAGATAGTGTCTGCGCCCACGCATGAATACCCAAAACGCTTACTTGTTCTGCGATTCTTGTTCGTCACATGTACAGCGAGACCTGTGTACAGCATCTGTGTTTTGGACGGACTATGTAGCATACCCATACAGATCTCCGTAGCTGAAGTAGCTATCCAAGCACTGTCATGACATGTAAATGGTATCGGCGAATGTCTGGCGTACATGTATCGTCAAGGTGATGCATCCCATGCGGCGCCAACTTCGTCAAACTGTCATGGCCTTGGTGCCTCCTGCTGCTCAAGAATAAAAAACGTGGTGATCCAACCGAGGCCTCGCTGGTTTAACCGCTTCACCAAAAACATGGTGTTGCCCCCAACCGCTTCCAGCGCTTATTACTTGGGCAAATAGGGGCCCAGCAGGGTCACACTCATGTCCTGTGTTTCAAACCGTAAAATGAACTAGATGGGCAAAGCAAGCAGAACCGACTATATCAAGGTGAGTGGAAAGCAGTTAAAACAGAAGAAATGTCAGAAGCGTGCAAGCGCGCGCCCATTCCAGCCACGTCGTCGAAGCTACCTGCTAGTTTCTTTGCTGGTACTTCACTCCCTACTTGCCCCAGAACGCCCCAGACGCGGGCGCTGGTCCAGATGCACTAAACGGCTCAGCTGTTGCATCTGCTCTACTGACTGCGTTTATGGGTGATTCAAGTACAGCGGCTGGGAGGTCCCAGATTCGGAAAAATGCCCCGGTGCTCTTGCTTCCGGTCATGCGCGGCCCCGCCACCCTGCCAGAGCCATCGACGCCGGCGTCAGGGCCTCCAGCCGACCCCCCTGCGCCAGACCCCAAGGCGGCGTATGCGCTGCCGCCAGCAGGCGCACGGTAGCCTGTACCGGCGCGCGCGGGCGCAGCTTCGATACCCGTCAGGGCAATCGCCTCAGACGTGTGGGAAGCCGGCGAGCTGTTGTAGTCAACCAGGCGCGTCCCTGGGCGGCCGTGGTCAGCAGGCTCGCCGCCACCAAGCGAGGACCGCCCAGCACTCACACTGCCGCCTGCGGCGCCGTACAGGCTGCCACCGGCCACACCACCGTACATGGTGTCCCCAGCGCCCTCCACGTCAGGGCTGTTTCCAGCCGCGCCCGATCGGTCGCCGTACACGGCTGGTGAGGCCTGGGACGAGGCCGGGTACCGAGCGGATGCCGCGCCAGACGCCGGGGAGCCGAGGCGGCTGCGCGCCACCAGGGCTTCACGCAGCCGCGAGGAGATCTGTGTCGAGTGGTCCCCGCATAAGCATACGCAAGGTGAGGATATACTGAGGCAGGTTCACGAGATCAAGTCCAATCTAGGTATACACATTTCGATAGGTTCACGAGATCAAGTCGAATCTAGGTATACACATTTCGATAGGTTCACGAAATCAAGTCCAATCAAGGTATACACATTTCAATAAACGTGCTGCCCGGCACAAGCACCGTGCACGCTCACACAGTCACTGTGCATGCTTTCTCACCTCCTTCTCAAGGCTCTCCTGCTTGGCGCGGCTTGCCTCCCGCACCACCTGCGCCGGACTGCCGCGGTAACGCGCAGCGCCGCCAGCCGAACTCATGCTGTGGGCCTGCCTCTGGTACAGCTGCTTAGGGAGGTGGTGGTGCTGCAGGCGATGGCCGGATGCGGATGAGGGCGGCAGCTGGCGCTCCATGTGGGTGGCGCGGCTGCTGCCGGACGGCGAGCTGGGTTCCGGCGTCAGCTGGATGGGAGTGAGGGTGGGTGAGATTCCGGGAGACGCCATCATGACTGCACGAGTGCTGCCAGCGCCGTTTGTGCCGCCCAAGCGGCTCGCATACGGCGACGGTGTGCCACTGTGCTGCCGTCCAAGCGCCGGGCTGGCTTGTGAGAGCCGACTGGCCGCACGCGGGGTGTCTGCCATGGCCGATGGTGTCGGCTGTATCAGCGGCAGCCAGCCTTCGAGCGAGCTTCGAGCTTCGTCCGTGCCTAATTCCGCATCGGTCTGCCAAGCCGCGCCATTTGCATCAGCGTCGGCCTGGTCGATTGCTGGAATTGGCAGGGATGCGTGCGTCGCCCAGGCATGCAGCGCGTCACTGTCCATTGCCGCCAGGGCACCGGCCGATGTCACCACAACCGTGGTGCCGGCCGGGAGACTGGCGCCTGCTGCTGCCGCATGCTGCTGCTGTGCGACCGCTGCTGCGCCAAAGCTTGTGAACGGGGACATGTGCTGATAGGGGGGCAGCCCAGCTTCGCCGCGCTCGGTAGTGGGGCCGACAGGCCGGGCAAGATACGCGGGCGAGTTAGAAGCCGACTCGAGCAGGCCCCCGTACGCCGCAGGTGAAATGCCCAAAGGGGCGGGCGAAGCTGCGTTTGAGCCACGAGCGTGATAGGGAGACAAGCCAGCTGCTGCACTACCGGCTGCATGGGCGCTACGTGGACTGCAATCCAGGGCGGCGATGGGCCTGCCACCCTGAGTGCATGCGCGGCTGTAGCGGGCATACACCAAATCACCATAGGTGCTGCTGCTTGCGGCCGCGTGTGCAGCCGGTGAAGCGGCGATGTGAATGGATGCTGCCGAGGGAGGATCCAGGACCAGCTGCTGCAATGCAAAGTGCGCAGAGGCGCTTGCGCCGCCGCCATCAGCTGCGGCCAGTAGTGGTGTGGCGGCTGCTGCGCTGTCCATGGGAGTGCCCGCAGCGGACGACCCACCGCCTGTGCCGTTGCTGAGACGCTTCCTGTAGGGCAGGGTTGCATTCTCGGCAGCCTCTGCAAGCAGCCCGCCCATCGAGGGGCGCTTGCTGCTGTTGTGCCTGGAGATAGGCTTCGCAAGCATGGCGCCCAGACCTGCAGCAGCGCTGCCAGCCCAGCTGGTGCGCTGGCGCCGGCCGCTGCCGGTGCCACCCGCCATGACCATAGCTGTGCCAGTGGCGGTGATGGCGGCTGATGCCACAGACAAATCCACAACATGAGTGGTTCCGATTGTCGGTGCGCGGCGCAGCTCGCCCCCCTTGTTAACCCCATAGGTCTCCCATGTCGCAGACATGTCAGCCCAGCGCGCCGCGAGCGCCTCGGTCGTGAGGGCTGCTGCACTGCTGCGCCCGCCGTCTCCACCCCCACTCCTGCGGCCGCTGCTACTGCCACCTCCCGTCAGGCCGCTCCAGGTCTGGCGCGCACGCTGCATCAGGCGCATGCCGGGCGACAGGGCCCCTTGCTGCGGCGGCAGTGACGCGCCCGCAGCGGCACTGCCAGCTTCGGAGGCGCGTACTGCGCCGCGTACCACCGCAAGGGGCGCGGGTGAGGACGTGCGCTCGCGCAGCACGGGAAGCGCAGCTACGGGCACGCCGTCACTCACAAAAGAGCCGGGCGCGGCGCTGGAGGCCGCATGGGAGGGGCCTTGCAGCGGCCAGATTTGGCGCAGGGCGCCTGATGGAGCGGAGGAGCGCTGCGGCGTCGTGGTCAGGGAACGCGATCCTTGGTCAAAGCGGGACGTGGCAGCGGCCCGGAGCACAGCAGGCACAAGCGACACGGGTGGGGTTGCGGCCACAAATGCTACGGCTGGCTTGGGGCTCTGATCCACGGTGGATCGGTGGCTTGGCGGTGCCGGCGTGTCGCCCACAAGTTGCGTCGGAGAGGCGGTCTCCACGCGCCTGGGGTTGACGAGTGTCTCAGCGGCCGGGGAGACACACAGAGCCGCGGCGTAGGCGTAGGCGCTGCTGGATGGTATCACCGCCACCGTCGGTCCCGACCCCGCCGTGGCAGCTGGGGCAGCTCCTTCTGCAGCCTGCTGCAATGCCTTGGCCCCGCCGCCTTCGACCGGCCGGATCTGCTCATCCGTGAGGTTAAACGTCGCATCTTGCGCCTCCTCGGCATCCTCAGCCACGGACACGAACTCTTCGCCGACGGCGGTGCACATTGTGAGGCGCGAGGTGCTAGCGGCAGGCGATGCCGCCGAGTTGGACCGCGTGCCTGCAGAAGCGCCTGTGCGTGGTCCCGTGGACGGCCCCGTCGAGGGGCCCTCGGTGCCGGGTAGCTCAGCGCCCAGCAGCGCACCCGTTGCCACGCTGGATAGGGAGGCGCTGTGCTTCTCAGGGATGGTGGCCAGGCGACGATTGGGGCCGGCGGAGCCGCTGGTGCCACTCCCGCCGCTACCGCCGGCGAGGATGCGAGATCCCAGGATTCCGCGCAGGCCGCCGCCACCGGAGCCAAGGCTGCATTGCTGCGTAGCGCCGACAGAGGCCGCGCTGCTCATGTCATTGCTGCTGCTGATGCCCTGACCCGGCTCCTGGGAAGATGCTGAGTACAGGATAGGTATCGTGCCGGCCGAAACCAGGGACTGGGTCCCCGGCATGGCAAGGGCGTCGCTAGACCAGGTGCGAGTCTGCTCGGTAATGACACCTTGAGAGGTGTTCACGACATTGCAGCCAACCGTTTCGGTGTGCGTGTGCGCTGGGCTGCTGCGCGGGTGCGCAGCCACCGGCGCGGCCGGTAGCAACAGCTGCAGCTCTGGCACGTCCGCCGCAAAGGACAGTCGGTCCATCAGGGCCTGAGAAGGGCGCGGCAGCAGGGCCTGATGCTGCTGTGACTGCTGCACAAGCAGCAATGCAGCGCCAGTGCTGCTGCCACTCCAGCTGGCCGCCCGCCGCGCCTGGTTGCAGTGCGCTGCACCTTCCGCGGCAGCAGCCTCGCAGCCATCTGCGGCAGATGATGCTGCCGCTGCAGTGGGCGGCGACCCGCGAATGGCGTCTACTTGCTGCGCTGGCGCCGCCGGCTGCGGGATTGGGGGTGTAATGGAAAGCGCCATGCGCTGCGCAACAGCCAATACGTCGCGCACGGCACTGGCAGGGGCCCGCGTGCTGATCGACGACGCGGGAGCCGCCACGGAGGTCGCGGCATGCCGCGCGCTCTGGGTGCGCCGGAGCACGTCTGCCGCGGTGAGGAGGCCCAAGCTGCTGCTGCTGCTGCTGCTGCTGCCGCGGATGCCCCCACGTGTACTGCCGCTGCCGGTGAGGCGCTCGGCGTGGCTGGCATGTGCGGCGCGTGCGGTGCTGATTCCCATGAGCTGACCTGGAGCCGTACGCGTGTCGGGGCGCAAAGCTCCGGCGGGCACGCGCCCGACCGCGGCAGCGCTCGCACCGGCTGTAATGCGACAGTTCACGGCGGCGCCGCTCTGCCGCGGTGAGGGCCCCAGTGGTGACGCAACCGCAGAGATGAAGCCCGCCGATGACCGCCGCCCGCCGCCGCCTGATCCGCCAGCGGCCGGTAGTGTGGTGTACGACACGGCACGCACGTAGCCTGGCCGAACGCTGGATGCTGCTGCAGCTGCTGCGGCAGTGGCTGTTGCTGCTGCGGCGGCGGTGGCTGCAGTGCTTGTGTCCTTGGCATCAGCAGCGCTGAGCTCCTCTCCAGCGCCGCCCGCCGACAACACGGCAGCGTAGCGCGGCCGCGGGGCTGCCGGCGGCGAGGCCGGCACTGCAGCCACTGCATAAGGCGCCCCGGGGCTGCTGGAGTCCAGTCCTGCAGCAGCAGTTGCGGCTGTTAGGGTCACGCCAGTGGCACTGAGCAGCAGCGCGGTGCGCACGCGCCGCAGCAGCCGCCTCTCCGGCGGCTGCGGACTGGCACGCGCGCCTGGCGCCGACAACCGCGCGGGCGAGGAGCTGCTGAACGGTACAGGCGCGCTGTACGTGTGCGCGCGGGCCTGCATCTGCTCTGTGACGGTCAGCGCAGCTACAGAGGCCACAGCAGCAGCGCGTGGCTGCTGCGGCAGCGGCTGTTGCACCAGCTGCTGCTGGCCGTACACCGAAGACACAGCCGCAGGCCGCGGCGCTACAAGTATGTGTGCCGGCTGTGCATCGGTAGCCGCTACAGATGCCTGGCCAGCTGCGGCACCAGAAACCGCCGCAGCCGCTGCCACCGCAGCAGCGGCAGCAGTCAACGTAGCAGCCAAGTTTTGCTCACTGCCTGCGGGTGCTGCTGCCGCTGCGGACAGCGCCTTGCCACTAGGCTTGCTGTTGCGGCCCCACGATGAGAACCATGACATGATGCTGCTGCGGGTGTTGCTGCTGCCGCGGTTACTGTTGCGGTCGCCGCCGCTACTGCTGCTGAAGATGGTATAGTTGCTGGTGCGCGCGCTGCCGGCCGCTGAGCTGCGAGTAGCACTACTGCGACCGCCCGAAGTGGTGCGGCCGTAGGCAGCAGCCACCCGCGCGTCAGGGCCGGCGAGCCCAACGTCATACGCGGCATTTGCGGCCGCTCGCAACGCCGCAGGCGCAGAGGTGCGCTGCGACGGCAGCCGGCGGAAGCTGGGCGCCTTGCCTTGATGGTCTGCAATGGTGACCAGGGGCGCCGAGCGCCGACTGCCCTCACCCGGGTCGGTAAACCCTGGCTCCGTTGCGCATAGCCCCGGCTGCGCTGCTAGCAAGCATGGGTCTTCTGCAGCAGACTCGAACGCCAAGTCACCGCAGGCTGACTGCAGCTCCTGCTCCGCCGGCGGTAGTCCCGCGACGTCTTGACCTGATACCGCGGCGGCGTGGGAGCCGGTCGCGTGCAGCCAATGCCCAACCGCCGGCGTGCCGACAGGCGCATTGCTTTTGCCGCTGTCGCCGAGGTCGCGCAGGAGTTGCTCAAGGTAACGGCGGCGGTGCCGCCGCGCCAGCGAGCCGCCCGCCGACATGAGCGGGTGCGCCAGCGCGCCCGACCGCCACGCGCGCTGAGCCGCCACGTCCGCGCGCATGGCCGCGGCGGACGGCAGCGCCAGCTGACCAGCCAGGTGCGCCGCCAGCCACTGCGCCTGCAGCTCCAGCAGCAGCAGGCCGCTGCCGGCGTGCGCCTCCAAGCCCACAAACGCCAGCCCAGGCACGTCCGGGTGGACCATGCCGCGGTAGAGGGTCAGATCACCATCGCCTCCTGCACCGCCCAGCAGCGCCTGGCGCAGCGGGGCGCTCAGGAAGGGCATGAAGCGGGGCTCATGCAGGCTGGGCGCCCACAGCACCAGGTGCTCTCCTCTGCTGCTGCTGCTGCTGACACTGCCACCTCCGCTTCCGGAGCCCAACGCCAGCTTGTCCTTGACGAGCGCCCAGAAGCGGCGCTTGGCGGGCGCCCTCAGGGCTTTGCCCAGCGGCCCAGGCTGCGGCATGGTGTAGTGCGGCTGCAGCGAGGCGGCCAGCGCACGCCGCCGGGCAGAGGATAGCAACTCATGACCAGGTGAGCCTGTCGCCGTCTGGTCTTGCGCTGCTTTCCCCGGTTCCCCAGCAAAGCGAACCAATGAGCCGCTCTGGAGCAGCAATGCTGCGGCGCACGCCGTGTCCCAAGCTCGCGGCCCTGCACGAGAGGCGAAGGTGGGCATGCCGTGGGACGTCGTAGACAGTTGTGCGCGCTGTCAGCAAACGGCAATATGCATGGCGGACACAACGCAAGCTGCACGCACCGTCTCCGAGAACCGTGACGCCACGAGTGCTTGTAAGAATGGACTCTGCCGTGGCGTCTATAGCATTCACGACACGGCAGCTCGCCACGAAGGCCTGTCAGTATGATGGATAGATAAACATTCCAGTATTGAAGTGCAATTGAACTAGTGTCTTGCAAGGGACAACTGGGCAGGTCCCTTGAACCGCGCACCTGCATCGTGAGACCAGTAGCCTCTTGTTGGGTTGAGGGAAGGGGTCCGAGTGATGTCACTACCACGAAGCTCGCGTGCACCTCCACGTGCTGGTCATGATGAGATGCCGGAGCCGCCGTCGCCGACCCCGCGACCTGTGCCGCTGCCCCAGCGGCCTCCACCTCCTCCGTTCGACATTTCGCCACCCAGAGACGCTGCTGCCCCTGCTGCGCTTGCCCCGCTTCCAAGCTCAGCAGATGCAGGTACCCTGTGGCCGGGAGCGTGCCGCCAGGTGCCAAAGAGCTTGCGGCAGCCTGCAATGGACCGTTCAAGCGAGGGTTGACGTTAACGGTTCAATCGAAGGGGAACCCCTGTTCAGTCACACCCACGGCACGAGAACTCACATTGCAGCCAGGGCTACCAGTAAGCAGCCCAATCTTGCTATCTAGTATTATTTGCAGAATGAGTTGCGGCGGGTGCCAGCGCGCATACGCAGCGCGGCGGCTAACCCGGTCGGCGTCGTGACGAGCTTACCGTGGCAGACTGAGTAACGCGGGTTTCTGCGAAGCCACCGATGCAGGCCGCCGCTTCGACACCTGCAGTGACAAGAAAGCCATCCTACGTGTGACACATCATGCATTCGTAGCTGGGAATGCAGGCGGGGGCCGGTGGGCCGGAATCGGCCAGGTGCATTGTCGCGCTGGGCACCCGACATGCCCAAGCATGCGCAAACCAAGACGGCGGTCGATAGTCTAACCTCACCTTTGTGTTGTATATCACTCCGCGAGACGGTCGCCGCAACCATGGTGGTGAGGGGCGATTTCGCGAGGGCGTTGCAGACGACCTGAGCAGACGACTGCCCGGTCGCCCCATCGCCAACGACCAGAACATCAACGGCGTATATATATGGTGGCATGCCTGGTTGCCGATTTTTTTTGGCGTGACGGCCAACCGCGGCGACGGGCGCGGAAGGAGTAGTTCTCCGCGCAGCACCTATGCCACCGTGCTGCCCCTATCGCTTTCAATGCAGTTTGGTATTGACATGGGATTTTGGTATGCGCACGCCAGGTAGAGTTGGAGTTGGGTGTCCGCGCGCTGTCGTTTACTCGCAGAGCGGTGTGGCGGGTTAGCAGGCAGTAGTGTGCGTCGATTGCAAATGGGGAAAAACAACGGGAGTAGTGTTTCAGCAGCCTGCTCATAATTGCAGAAGCATTGTGTAAAAACTAAACACCGTGTCTAGAATTGCGCTACTTTGCACCCAACCTCCTTTGCGCGGTATTGTTTGGCGGAATAATATGTTACCAATGCTAATATTGACTTCACTCAATAAGTACATTGGAATCACCGCCGCCCGTCACGTCCATGAGACCGGTCGCCCCGTCGGGGCGCGCGGTTTTTGGAAGAACTGAGAGCGCAGCGCTTACCTGGAGCTGCAACATGAAGGCGTTCTCCTTGTTATTTACCTTCATACAGTAAGCACTGACGCTGACGACCGTGTCAGGCGCGACGCCGTCTTGCCACCGTACGTCACCGGCGCATTCCGGGGGCCCCACGGAACGTAACCCTGCTGCGGTCCGACACTTAATGTTACAGCTGTGGGGAGACTTCTGACCCGGGCCCGAAACACGGCCGCTGCAGCCTACCAGCCTCTTTGGACTGGCGAGAACGCCGACAACCTGAACGGCGCACACAAACCAAGCCTACGGCGGTCGAAACGCACACGGTCCGCAAGCTGGCATAACGTCTGCAAGTTGCCAGTCTTCTTTGGATATTAGCGGTTGCTAAAGCTTTGAACGTGACGACGGACTTGAAGCATGCGTCCAGGCTCGACGGTACCGGTGACTATGCGACGATGCGAGGCTCTGCGTAACACCCACGGTGCCGCGGCCCTGTCCTGACTTGCTGTGTTGCAATAGCAGTGCGTACCGTTGCACCCTATCAGCCTCGATAGGTCAGAGTGAGCCCCCGTGTCCCTGCTCAGGGAAGGTAAATATGCTGCCATATTGTACAGCGGCCCCAGTGCCCACAGTAGGAGGACCCTTGGAGGACCGACCGTCAGGACCGACCCCAACGTTCTTTCTCCACAGCACCAGCAAGCGTCATGGAGCCTCATGGAGCGTACCGCCCTCACTATTAAGTATCCACTCTCTCCGCTCTCGTCCTGGATGTGCACCGTCAGGAAGACCAAACAGGTGAACACGCATGTCATATCGTCAAACTCGTCAATGCAGGGACAATGTATCATGTTTCAGAGGCAGGCAAGGCCACGCAGGCTGCAGGGCCACGCTTGCATTCTCTCGCAATCGGTTCATTTGAATGCAATAGGATGCGAATGGCGATTGCGTCCCTCGGTTGTGCTGTCTTTGCACTGCACGCTGCTTGTCCCATGCCGTCCGCCAGTCGTGCCCTCATATGTTGACGCACGCTGCTGCCTTTCGCTACTTCCATGGAACGATGTGCGCAAGTAAATGCATGCGGCACACACCCATATCTCCTTGCAAACGCATGCGACCTCAACAACTCATCACGCTCCGGTACGCACCACACACTCCGAGCTGTGTGCTAAGCTGGCACTGACAAGGCAAGGCACTCAAGGCCAGGCTCGGGGCACCAATGCCGGCACGGCGCTCAGCAATAAATGCTGCCCGCCCATGCAAAGCAGAAGCACCCACGCTAGTCGAGGTGCAATACGGAAGGCAAGTCCACCGTTTACGGGTCCACAAGACTTCGGTTCGCAGCTGGCTGGTCACGTCATGCCCTTCCATCGACCCGCAGTCTTACATACTTGCCGATAGCGCATACAACGCCCGCGTGGCTGCAGCCGGAGTGCTCTTCAGCCTGACTGCTGTTCAGCACCCGTGATCTGGCAGCATGCGGTTGCCAGCCGGTGTTAATACTCGCCTTGAGGAGCTGGGATGGGCGTGGGGTGTTCGTTGGGTCCTCCGGGCACGGGGCAGGCCAGGGCGTGCACATGTGTGTGTCGGGCACCGCTTAGTACCGATCATTGCCTCGATGACCAACTGCACCGGCACAAGAGCGGTGGCTGTGTTGAAGCCCCGTACTATTTCATACAGACGGTACCGCCTCTGCACTCACCTCACCGCCAGCTGCCCCTACCGCACAGTCCACGCGCCGGGGTTGCGTCATCTGGTCCTGCCCTGTGGTAGTCATTCATATACCACCGCTGCTATGCTTTGCTTGTTGCTTCGACTGCAGCTGGCGTTCTAGCTCATGGAAGGCAGCCATGCCCACGGACTCTGGAGCTTCTGCGTTGTTAGCATGCGTGGGCTGCTGCCTCTGATTGCTTCCCTGCGGAGGCAAGACGAATCCATGGCTGAGTGAAATCAAGCTGCAATAATCATATCAGCACCACGTGAGATACGGCGGGGCGGGCGGCACAGCGGCACATGCCGTTGTCGCGCCGGGGGCGCGGAGTCCCAAAAATACACCCACGCCCACCCCGCTCACCGCGATTGCTGCTTGCCATAAAGATAGCTGCTCCATGTATATTTCCCAGACGCATTTGCTACATCCGCTCTGCGTTGGAAGCAGCGCAGTGAAGTTGACCGGAAAATCCTCACGGTTTCCTCATCCGCACCTGGCAGCAGTCCTCTGGCCCAGGCTCTTGCGGCTGAGGCGGTATAGGAAGCTGGCAGAATCCTCTATGCCCATGGACCGCGCCTAAAGGCAGCAGTGTTGCCACCAGCGCCGATAAAGATGGTGACAACAAGTTGCTTCGGATAGCTGCATTTAACATTGTTACAGCAATCAGGAGTCATGCGTCGGACAGTCACTGTATAGTGGGATCCACAATGTGGCCAACAAGTAGGGTCATGAGCGACTCGCGAGCCGTGGCCCCCATCCGACGCCCACCCCCGGTCCGTTCGTTCGTGCGTGCAGGGGGGGGGGTAGAAAACAAACCCCATGCTCTAAAACGATAGAGCTCAACGAGATAATAACGCACGTGCTTTTGGTTTTTTTCAGGGGGTGTCTGGTGAGGAAGTTCTGGGCCCCCAAAGTTGACGGTCGGTCGTCCCCCCCGGGGTCCGTGGGGTTTCGGGAGCCTGGCCACAGGGATTTCGGGAGGAGCCCCAACATGCCCTAACTCAGTCCTACGGGGCCCAGAAGCAGCAGGATATGATGTATATATGGTTTTGGTGCAACGCCTCACACAATGACACGCTGGGAAGGCCGAACTCGACGCCTGGACGTGGACATGTCCGCACATGTTAAACACATTGACAAATGCGCATGACACTGGCGGGG
This sequence comes from Chlamydomonas schloesseri, assembly GCA_016834595.1. NCBI lineage: Eukaryota > Viridiplantae > Chlorophyta > Chlorophyceae > Chlamydomonadales > Chlamydomonadaceae > Chlamydomonas > Chlamydomonas schloesseri. The sequence goes on from JAEHOD010000002.1 coordinate 2,019,256, forward strand.
GACTTGAGACCCAGAACGGTCTGGTAACACCCAAGCAGGTATCACCGTAGCATTTATACAACAAGTAATGCATTTGGGAGTGAATACGGGTCCGTTAACGTGGCGAGGGTTGGGCCGGGAATCTCAATGGATGGAATCCCGCTCGTGTCGAAGTTGCGGAACAGGCCCGCAGATGGCATGGCGTGATAGAGCACGCTGAGAGGAGTCGATTGGCACCGCTTTGGTATTAAATGGAGGGGTATAATCCCCTTTTTTAGACGGTTTTGTCCGGGGGGGACTCGGTCGTCCCCCCCAGGGGGCTCCCGGGAGGTTTCGGGGCATCGGGTCTGGCACTTTGTTTCCTACCCCCCCCCCTGCCCACCCCACCGTGAACCCCACTGCCACCTCGCGCCTCGGTGTGAGCCGTGCAACCCCCCGGGCGTGCGACGGACCTTTCGCGGTAGCCGAATCTTGCTATCAATTGAATGCAGCCCAGTGTAACAATGCAGTGCGCTTCAAACGAAGCTTGAAAACACGTTCGCTCGTGGGTGTCACTGGGAATGAGGTGCATTGGTGCATGTGACATGACCGTACGACGGTGTTTCAGTGATTCATGCAGCCCGCGATTATAAGGGGCGACGGAAAAGTTGAGGAGGCGGTCGTATCACATGGCAGGAGCACATGACCGCCCTTAAACCCCACGCTTAAACCCCCTGTGTGACTGTCCTTGTTGAACCCCGGTCACTAAACGAAACATATCACTGCGCGGCCACTCGTCCGCGACGACCAAACGCACAATGAGAATATATACCCAGTTCTCCCACCGTACATGAACATCACAGAGTCATACCACGCCACACGCCTCAGCCGGGAATTAATGACCTGCCCTCGTTACCCCCGTAACGTCAAGTGGGGGTCTTCGATGAATGGCGTAGCCGCAACACACACATTTCTCTCAACCCTCGGCACACTGACTGGTAACGGGGAGCTCTTTGCCATAGACATCGGTAAACACCATCCACACAATTCCATATGCCTTGTATCGCACATCAGATGATCATGCATCCGGTGAGATTGGGCAGATCTTGTGCAGGCTCTACACGGGTTAGCTAACATGCGCAAGTAACCTCACATGAGTTGCTGGTCCCGCCGGTTACCAAGGCGCCATGCGTGCCTCTAAGAGATAGGTTGCTCGTTGTCATAGTTCGTTTCTTACGAAGCGGCTTGCCTGCGCTCTGTCCTTGTGCTCCCCCTACTTCCGCAAACAGCATTCCATTCACCCATAGCAACAGCACTTTTGCAGCTGCATCGCCGTGCCTCCCTGCATCGATCGAGACATCAAGACACCACCACACACTGTGAAGTCCCTGCTTACGAGCTGTAGCACCGCACGGCACCTTACGCAGGGCCGATCTTGGCGGCGTTCTTCTTCTTCTTGGCCATCACAACCGCAATCACAATTGCGCCGATCAGCACCACGCCTCCCACCGCGCAGCCCACGGCAATGCCAATCGTGGCGCCCGTGCTGAGCCCGCTGCTGGAGCTGCTGGGAGAGGGCGCGGCCGCCAGAGTGAGCCGCGGCGCGGCGCCCGGCAGCGGCGCGCTGGTGGTGACACCCGCGGTGGCCATGGTCGCGAGGACCTGGTTCTGCACCTGCAGCACGCTGGTGGAGAAGGATTTGAAGGCCGCCAGCTGCTGCGGCGTGAGCGTAAGCACGCCGGCCAGGGGCGAGGTGGTGTCGGCAATCATGCGGCGGCCTGCGGAGCTTCCGCTGCTGCCGCCGCTGCTGCTGCCGGTCAGGACCTGGACTGGGACATCGGCCATGGCGTACATGACCACCATGCTGTCGATGAGCAGGTCGGGGATGGTGAAGCGCGGGTCCAGCGTCACTACGGTCGCAAACGGGGGCGCGAAAGGGAGGGGTGAGGCGGCTCAGCATGGCAGCCACGTGTACGTTCACCCGCCGCACTGCACGCAGGTGCGCGTCATGCCCTCGGTGGCGTAGTCGTGACGGTATCAAAACAAGACGTGCGAAGTGCAGCGCGGCGCGGCGCAGTGCAGCACACTCACGCAGCAGGCTGGCGCCGAAAAAGGCAAAGCTGGGGGCGTATTCCAAGCTGTAGTCGAGGTAGTCCTCGTTGTCCTATATTACAAGACCCGGGGTGCAGGGTGCGTGGATGTCAGGCAGGCTGGTGGCACAGCACGCGGTGCTTGCACACAGGCACCAATCAAGACGGCAATCTACGATACGGTATTGCAGGTCTGGACGAGGATAGGGCGAGCACGCCTCAGGGCAAGGGCCACTGGTTACGGTTCTGACCTGCAGGAACTCCACAATGGCCAGCAGCACGTCCTTGTTGATGAAGTCGGCGCTGATGTCAGTCACGTTGAAGCCGTAGTCGCGCAGCAGCGCCTCCTTCAGGATGATGCCGCTGCGAGGGGTGGCAGGGGGTGGCAGAGGGCCACAGACAGGTCAGATGGAGAGCAAGGAGTGAGGTATTACAAGTCCAGGAGGGGTGCGCGGGGAGAGGCAAATGCCAATGAAGGGGTGGGGCAGGACGGGGTAGGGATAAGAGCAACGTGCCACACGCGCACACAGCGCCCACGTGCCCACCAACCCGCCGGTCTACAGCAGTAGGTGTAGTCCCCACCCCTCGCGCCAGTCCTCATCCTGCCACTCGCCCTCACCTGTTGGTGACCAGGAAGCGCTGCATGACGGGCCAGGCCAGGTCACGCAGGGCCGCCACCGCCAGGTCAATCTCTTTGGCGGGGATGTTTGTCACGTTGTCATAGCACAGCGCCAGGTGCATCACCACGCCCACCGTCTTGTCGTAGGCGCCCACCCACCAGTCCATGACGGGCGGGATCTGTGCACGGCAGGGAAACATGGCTCTGGTTAAGTGCAAAGAAGAATACATCCAATCTGGGCCCCGTCCCGTGCGTGCCTACCTCACCTCACTGTGCCCTCACCCACCCCTGCCCCCGCCATCCGCACCCGCACTGCCCCCTCAGCTCCAGAAATCTCTCCGTGGCTCACCGTCTGCATCATGTTCCCGACAAACGGCATCGTGTCCAGGCCCGCCAGGAAGGTGTCGTCGCTGGAGAGGCTGCCGGTAAGGAACTGCTCCAGGTCGTCGCTGGCGGCGCCGCACACGCCGCTGGTGGCGGGCAGCTTGGAGGGCGCGCCGGTGTTGGGCTGCACCACGTCGGCCAGCGTGGGCGAGGCCAGCGTGGGCTTGAAGTCGGGGTACTGATCCAGCGCCTGCAGCATCTCGTTGATGGCGGGCTTGAGCTTGCCCAGGCTGGATGGCGAGGGGTGGAGAAGAGGAGGAGGGAGGATGCAGCGTGAGTTGCGGCGCTCACAGGGTAGCACAAGGCAGGCAGTGGAATGGCCAAATCGACAGAACATCCAACAAAAGGCCATGAGTGGATGCGGGGCGTACGACCTGCGCCCCAGGGCCTCATCGATGCGCCACACACAACTGGCCCATACCGCACCGGTCGCCGCCTTCCCCGCCTCCCGGCTCCCCAGCTAGTCCCCACTCCTCACTTGGCCGTCATGTCCTGGAAGGCCTTCTTCTCGCCGCTGGTCATGAAAGCCATGGCCTTTTCAAAGTCGTTCGAGCCGCCGGCGGCGTTGACGTCCAGCGCGGCCTTGGCCATGGCCGCCAGCACGTCAATCATGTCGGTGGCCAGGTCAGCCAGGCTGAAGCGGCTGTCCAGCGACACTGGTGGAGGGGTTTGGTACAGGAGGTTAGATAGTTTCAGTTTCGCTCAGGCACAGAGACTGAGTGGGTTATTTCATCGTTCCCGCAGCATCTTCGCTCCTCCGGCGCCCAACGTGCCACCCTGCCGCCGAAGCTCGTTCCCTGTATGCCCCGCCGCCGCCTTCGCCCCTTGCCCTGCTGTGCCCGCTTGCACTGTTGTCCCAGCGACGGTTGCACTCTGCTCGCGCCCCTCCCTACCATCAGACCCGCCCCATTCCCGCCAACGCCCACGACTTACTGAGCTCGTCAATGACGCTGAAAAGGACGCCAAAGATGCCCCAGTCGTCACCGCTGTCGTAGCTGTCGTCTTCCCAGTTGGAGCCGGCGGCGGTGTAGTTCAACCAGCCGCTGGAGTTCCAGGTCATGTTGGCCCAGTACAGCGAGTCGTTGAGGTTCAGGCTGGGAGAAGGCGAGGGTGTGGGCGAGGGCTTGGGCGACGGGCTGGACGCGTTGGCGGTGGCGTTCACGGCGGTGGCGTTGGCGGGCGCGACGGGGTTCACGCTGGCCGTGCTGTTGCCTGCCGTGCTGTTGGTCGAGGTCGAGTTCGTGGTGGAGTTGGTGGAGTTGCTCGAAGTTGCCACCGAGGCCTGCTGCAGCCGGCGGCCGCCGCGAGCCATGTCCACTCCCAGCAACGAGCGGCGCAGGCTCGACTCGGCTCCGATCATGCTGTCGCGCACGGCGCCCATGAACTGCGACAGCAGCTGCCGACGGCGCCCGCCGTACACGGTGACGACCGAGGTGGAGCAGCTGGACACGCCGTTGATGATGACGAGGTTGCCGGAGCAGTAGGTGCTGGTGGAGGGGCTGGGGCTGGGCTTGGGGCTAGGGCTGGGGGAGGGCTTGGGGCTGGGGCTGGGGCTGGGGCTGGGGCTGGGCTGCACCAGGGTGCTGCTGTCCAGGCCGGTGAAGTCGTTGTCGAAGTCGTCGCCGCCGCCGCCAAGCAGGCCGCCGCCCAGGTCCAGTGAGGAGAAGAGCAGCGACAGCACGTCCGTGTCCGCCTGCGGTTGTGTGGACACAGGTCGCGGCGGTAAGACAATCCACCAACCCAAGCGCACGCTTCCAGCAAACAAGTGCGTCAAATCAAAGTCAGTTTATATTCATAGGCGATAATTTGTGGGCCCTTACCGCGTCCGAGGTGAACAGCTGCATGAACTGAACGGCCCCCAGGATGTTGTCACGCGTGATGAAGGTGCCGGCGGTGTTGGTGTCGAAACCCAGGTCGTTGTTGATCAGGTCAGACAAGAAGGAGCCGGTGGAGGTCTTGAGGAAGGCCTGGCCCGTGGGAAGCAGCAGCTTCTTCAACATGGCCACGGCGTTGTCCGCGGTCTGTGGTGTGCGGTTGACGTCGTCGCATGGTTTGAAGGGCGGGGGCCGACAAGGGGTTCAGCGTGGGGTTGCTTGTATCCGCGTGTTGCGGGAGTTGGGTCCAGCACAGTGGGCACAGCAGGGAGTAAACTGCGTTCTTATTGGTTGCTGTACTCACCGCGTTGGAGGTGCCGTTGGCTCCGCACAGCACGGAGCCGATGAGCGGCCGCATGGCGCCGTCCCAGCGGGTAGCGTACCAGGTTACCACGGCGGGCATGGTGGCCATGACGGCGCCCAGAGGGGGGAACATATTAACGGCGCCCTGCAAGGAGCACGCAGAGAAAGTGGTTGCGAAGGGTTGTTCCGGGGCAAATGCCGCTGACCGGTGTGCAGTTGACGCCCGGGCGCGGCAGTTGTGCCCTTTTTTTTGCGCGGTCGCAGGCCGACGTCCCCACCGTCCCACACTTGCGGCTGTATCGTCTTCATACACCCACCCTGAGGCACCCAGTGATCAGTTTATTAGATTGTGCGCTGCTAGATTGCTAACACACGACATATCGACACGTAGACAGACTCGCTTAGACACATGCCGCACGGCGATACACTTACCCTGAAGACGGGATCAGCCGAGACGTTGGATGCCAGCAAACTACCGATGAACGAGTCGGGCTCGGCGCACGTAGTATTTTCAGCTGCAGAGCGGCGCTGGGCGACCTTCACGACCTTGCGCGCGATGGCCACGTCGTCCGAAGGGCCGAAGGAGCAAGGCAGCATCTCAGCGCACTTGACGCGAGGACGCTTGGGGCAGCATCGAACGTATGCACGGCCGACTGGGAAGCCCGCGGACTCGCCACAGCCCCAGCAGTCGCCGCAAGATGCACTAACGTACGTTGAGCCATCAGGGCAAGACCGAGACCAGCTGCACGATTCGGAAACTTTGCAGGACGCAAGATCCGTGACGTTCATTTTGGAAAGCATGGCATGTCCGTTCGGGCAGGCGTCCCAAGCCCGCTTGACTTGCTTTGAGGCACACATGCCAGAGGCATCGCAAGTGTTGGGCCCGCAATCCTTGTGCGCGGTCCAGACCTCGGCGTTCGCGGCCGGTGACCCGACGGCGCACACAGCCAATAGGACCGCCAGGGGCAACGCCCAGCGATATGCCATTCTAGATGTGGCTATGTTCAGTTTAGACACCGAATAGGACCCTGCGAGGGCGGGTCAGGAGTCCAAAGGTAGGGCCCACACTGTGCTAGTTTGGGAGGGTGTGAGCTTTACAGCTACTGTAATGTCTGTGTGTATCAGCACTTGAAGCCAAGCACAGTACGTAAGTAGTCGAGGTAGGAAAAAATCCACAACAGAAGACGCTGAAGGAACATAGAACATCGCCCCCGAGGCCCGCTCTCCCACTGCGGGGCCCTCAAATGATGAAAATGGAATATTGGTATTATTTAATAGCTTCAAAGACAAGAAAACAGGTAGACACACTTTCGGGCGGCGGACGAACGTCCGCCCGGCCGGCTTTGCGCCGTCAAGGCCAACCAACAATTACAGGATAGTGTCAGCTATACAAATAATTCAGGCAGGTCATGGACGGTCGGGCACGTCAGGACTTCGTGTGGCCTTCTCGCCTTCCCCTCGGCCTCGTCTCCCGCGCCAGCCCGCGTGGTCGTACAGGGGCTGACTGTCTCGGCCACCCTCCTCCAACTGCAGCACTGCGCTATTGGCAGCAGGTGTACGATCAATAAGGACTGCGGCCGATCAAGAACTAATCCCCCCCGCGGCATGAGTGTTGTAAGCGGGTCGGCCGTCCCTCTGGTCCGGCTCGCCCGCATTTCACTGCATACATTACTTGCAGCGACGGACTTGTGGAACAAACACGTGTCACAGCTGACACAAGAGCGACCGGGGAAGGAGGGGTGGGTGTGGTGAGCATGAGTGTGTGCGTTTTTCGACCGCCCTAGGCTTGGTTCGTGTGCGCCGTTCAGGTTGTCGGCGCTCTCGCCAGTCCAAAGAGGCTGGTAGGCTGCAGCGACCGTGTTTCGGGCCCGGGACAGAAGTCTTCCCACAGCTGTAACTAACATTGTGAGCATGAGCATTTACATGGCTTGAGGTCCATGCAGGCCTCACTAACTCCTCTGAGTACGGGGGCGCAACAGAACGACAAGGGGTGTCAGCTTTGTACAGCTGGAAAATGGGCTGAGCCCCAATACAGTCACGGGGTGGGTGGCTGCTTCAAGGCAATGAGCTTTAGACCCGTGCCGACGATTATCCGGCTCAGGGCTTAGGACTCGGCAGAGGGATGACACTGGCCATCGGTTGCCTACATGGTCGTGGCACGGATTGACAGTATTCGATCAAACCTGGATTGACGAGTTGACCGGTAGGGTTGACGTATCTACCGGTAGGATTGGTCGGGTCGCGGATTGGGATGGACGGAGGCACGGGTAGGATTGACGGGACCTCAAGTTGGGATTGACGGAGGCACGGGTAGGATTGACGAAGGCACGGGTAGGATTGACGGAGTGCCAGGCTTGGATTGACGACGGCACGGGTAGGATTGACGACTTTGCAGGTTGGGCGGGCCTAATCGCAGATTTAACCCGAGATGTCAGCCCAGGGCCCGTGTATGCCCCTTGCCCGCTTGCAAGCTCGGCGTGTCCTCTCTTGTAACCACGCAATCATAAAGACTGCAACTCAGACCTAAGCGTATCTTAACCTGCGCGGCGGCGCTGCTCTCTGGGCGGCGCGCCGGCGCCGCGCTCTCCACCTTCACGTGGCCGTGCCCCCCCCCCCGCTCCGCACATGCGTGCATCTGCTGCCAGGCTCATGGCAGGACCGCAGGAGCCACGACCACCACTGCCGCCGCGGGCCCTGGGCCGCCGCCGTCGCCAGGCCCTGGGCTGCCGCCGCCGCCGCCGCCAGGCCCTGGGCCGCCGCCGCCGCCAGGCCCTGGGCTGCCGCCGCCGCCACAGCGCAAGGCAGTAGGCCTTGGGTTACCCAGCAGCATCTCCATCAGCGCGTGACACATGTTCGTAACAATCGAGTGGCCGAAATTCGCGCTCGTAAACCTAAGCGCCATGCCGCCAGCGAGGTCAGTCGAATGCATCTCGTGGTATGTGTGGCTCCGCGGCAGTCCATGCTGTCTTTCACTGGCTTTCCCGCAGGCCCTTTCCTCTCGCCCAAAAAACACACCAGGTAGCAGGGGGCATTCCGCGCGTACGCCTGACTTGATCCTAGCTTGTACACTGCCCAAGCGGGCCAGTAAGGGCCTGCCTACTGTACGCCCATACGCAGCCCAGGCTCCACGCAACTACGCAAGCTGAGCGGGGCTACTGCACGCTGTTTTTTGCATTACGCTCGTTGTCAGCTTCGGCGCTCATCCGTGGACGCTGGACGCCTGCCCGCAGGTGCGCTGAGACTCCGGCTCTCCCGCTGCGTGGCGTCGCATTGTCTGTGTGGTCGTGCTGTCGCCTGGCCGGGCGCCCGGAGAGTGAGGAATGCGCGCCAGCAAAACGCTCCAGCAACCTCCAACCAGCTACCGACGTCGGTACAGTAACAGCAGCGCGTTTCTTTTGTTTCTGATCCCAATGCCTTGCCTGCTCGTATTTTTGGATATATGGGGGGCTTCGGACACTGCCGGGAACTTGCCTTCTTGCCCCTTGCCAACTCCCTGAGCGGGGCTACTCCATACTGCCAACCATACTCCAACAGACAAGTAAGGTGGTCCTCCATACAATCTCTCGGTGCTCCGCTCCTGGCCTGACACGCACTGGGCGCATTTGACTCCTACTTGCCCTTTTTCCCGCTTTCTTTTGTGCTAGCCTCCTTGTCCTTGCCTCCCTCCTCCTTCTCCTTGTCCGCCTTCCCGCCCTTCCGCCGCCGGGCGCCGCCCTCCGCAGCCGCGTCACTGCTCTCCGCAACGGTTGACGGGGATGCAGCCGCCACAGCCGCATCGGCGCTGCTGTCGCCCTGAGTAATAGCAGCAGCACCGGGCTGCTCCTCCTGCTCCTGCTCCGGCTGCTCTTCCGCCCACCTGCGCAAGGGCACACGTCAGCGCAATGACCGTCAAGCGAACACGTCCTTCCCAGGCGGTTGCCCAGAGGTTGCTTCCGGATGATCGTAACCCTGTGGACATGACTTGCAAGAACACAGCACTGTCCAGCTGCGTATGCCCTAGCTCGCGCAACTCGGCACCCTGGCCGGTCGTTGCTGCTGCCCCGGTGGAGCCCGACCACCAACCACCCGGCTCACGCCCAGCAAATGCCCCACCCGAACTCGTTGGCGCGAGTCTTGTCCACGCGGTAAACCCAGCGCTGGTACAGGTAGATGAGGAACACCACATCATCGCGGAAGACCGACAGCCTGTATGTTGACGGGCGCGTGGCATAAGCAGAGAGACAATAGTTACGTCAAGCCGGGCCAGCGCATGACCATCCTGGCCGGCTACGGAAGAACGTTTAGTATAGGCGGCTACGGCCGATTATTCCTGGTTCTGATGAGTTCGACATCAGCATTGGATGGCGCTGGCCATCGTCGTGCGCCAGATGAGCTACTCATGGCGGCGACGGCGGCTCCGTGCCGCACCTGAAGCAGGTTGGGAAACCTACTTCGAGCTGTTATGTTTTAAGTTTCAGGCTGAAGGGATGGCACGTGGCGATCTGAGTTGCTGAAACATGAACCCATGACATGCACCCCGCGGCAACCCTGCCCCACATTCCCATCGCAACCTCCTGTTTGCAGCTGCTTGTTCGGGGCTAGTAGTCCTTCGGGGCTACTTGATACCGCATTGCAGCGGAAGTGCCCAGGGTCGCATCGCACAACGTCACAGCGTCCGCGGTCTGCCGTCCGCCCCCCACCGCCCATCCCCAAACAACAACCTCCACCGCCCACCACATTGCCCACCTCGGTGGATTGCGAACTGCCCCCCGTCGTCCCTCAAACCACGGCCCCCTGGCTATGTCACATAATAATAACCCACCTGTGCAGCAGCGGCATCTTAATGACAAACGCAAACAGGTCGTCGATGATGGTGTTGAGGAACTTGTATGTCATCTGACGCCAGGGCAGGTGCGCCACCGACTTGAGCTTGTAGTTCAGGTACAGCTGCATGCGGGACAGGCATTTGGCGCAAGGGGGGTTGGGCCAGAGGGTTGGGACAGCAGGGGTGAGCACATGGCGGGCAGCGGTGCGACGTCCAGCACGCCGATCAATGACACGCTAAATCTACCCTAACTCTTGAGACGCTGGGTGTGACAGCAAGGCTCGCAAGCATGGGGGGCGACACCAACGCGCACATTAGCGCCACATGCAAGCCGCATGCCCCAAACCGCGGACAGCAAGCCAGCCACACCTGGGGGCACATAAGGATGAAGCCGAACATGTACACGGCGCCCACCAGGCTGGACAGCACCCAGCTGTACCTGCAGGGCGGCAAGGCAGAGCGGGGGCGGCAGGCGGCAGCGGGGGTGCCGGAAGGCGGCAGGTGTGGGCGGGGCCACAAAGCAGGGAAGCTGCGCGTGCATGGCTGCACAACTCCGTATGCATGGCGGCCAGCTGAACTGCGGCGGGTCTACGGTTAACGCAGTGAAGGCTGTGTGGTGGTGGACATGCCTCAACCCAACACCAGAAGCACGCCCTCAAACCGGCACTACGGCACGCACCAGCTCTTGTGCGTCTTGTACATGAGCGCGTAGATGGAGTAGCCGATCACCAGAGGGTACAGCGCGTACGACAGGTACCTGCCAGCAGCGGGTGGCGAGGAAGAGGAGGGGGATTCCATATGCACCACATCACGGTATGACAAGAAGGCCTAGGGGAGGGACAGATAACTCCCATGCCAATGTGAACAGTACGAGGGGAGACGTTCCACTCTGCGGCAGCGGTGAGCAGCGGATGCAGATAGAATGGGGCGGCTGCCCAGGGCCCAACACCTGTCCGACCGCGCCGCCGACAGCACCACGGAACAGCCCGCCGTCACCACGCGGCCGGAGCACACCGTTTCTCCCCTCTCCCACCACATACAGGCCCACCTCATGGCCTCGGCGTCGTACTGCTTGGTCTGCTTGTTGCCGTAGGTGGCACGGTCCTTGAGGCTGATGTAGGGGAAGCGCTCGCGGTTGAAGGACACGTCGAACGCCTTTGTCACCTGGGATGTGGTGGGATGTTGGGGAGGGGGGCGGGGAGGCGAGCGGCGGATGCGTGCGCAGTGGCGTTACGACTGTGCTGACGCAATTTGTGGTTTGCTGTCGGGAACAGCCGGGTGTGTGCCGTTGGGTCTCCAGGGCTTTATCGCCGCCGTGCAGTGACCAGGCAGCTGCCCCACGCCACCTCCGCCCAAAACTTCCGCTGCCTGCCTCGCGCGCCGCGCACCTTCCACAGCTCGATGCCGGTGCCTAGCACGCTGCTGAGCAGCACGACGAAGGAGGTATCGTTGTCAAACAGGTACAGCAAGATCACCACCTGGCGGGCGGCAGGGCAGGTGGGCGGGCCAGCGGGCGAGCCGGTAGGCAGGCAGGCAGGCAGGCAGGCAGGCAGGTGATGCCGAATGAGTCACGGGTGGTGCCGAGTCAAACGCACAATCAGGGCGGGGCTTCGCGTCTACCATGGGTCGACTACGCTCCACCCCATCACCGCACATTTCACACCCCAGGCAGCCCGCCACCGCTGCCTCCTCCTGCTAGCCTGCCACCGCATTCCCAGTTCTTGCGCGCGATCGCATTGACGCGCATTCGCGTCAGGTCCCCTCCCCGCGCCGCTGAGGCCACGAGCCCAGTCTGGCAGACACCCCAGCCCCAGCCCTACCTGGCAGAAGGCATTGATCAGCACGGTGCGCGCCGACAGGCCCTCCATGGACTTGTTGTTCTTCCAGAAGCCGATGTCGTTCTTGAAGGCCAGCAGGTCAAACACCGTGTGCAGCATGGACACCACGAACGTCAGGCCCTGGGGGTGGGGAGGGTGGAGGAATGACGAGTGCGAAGGGGAGGACCAATGGGTGGTGAGGCGGGGAGAGGATCAGGCGGGCGGCATGGGTGCCTGATAGCTGACGAGGGCTGGTGCGGAGGCAGGGCGGGGTACGGGATGCGGTGGAGTTAAATCAAGGCGGGCTGAAGGTCCGGGGTGCTGGTTCGCCCGTGTCGCTGCGCCAGGTGGAAGCCGCACGGTGGGGCCCTTAAGGAACGAGCTGCTGTAGAACCACAATCCGTGCAAACCCGACCTGTCCCTGGTCACTCCCGCCCCTGCTCCAGCCACGGCTCTGCTGCCCCCTGTCCTCCTGCGCTCCTGCCGCCCGCCAGCCTCACCAGAAGGTAGGGGTTGCCCTCCAGGAAGATGCGCTTGATCTCATCGCTCTCGCCGTCCTGACTCATGCCCATCTTAACCTGCATGTTGAACGACTGGTCCATCTGCGCGCACCAGTGCAGCGAGGCAGGGCCGCGCGTGCAGCCGCAGCAGCGGCGCACGGCGATGCAGGGCACGGGCACAGAGGGAGGTAAGAGGGCAGGATGGCAGCGATGCCGGGACGCGTTCAGGACACGGCCCGTAACGTTATGACGACAGAACCCAAGACAATGCCTGCACATTAACAGGCTGGCGTACAGTGTGTGCTGCTCTCTGTCTGATCTGACCCCCTGACTGCCCGGCTGGACTGCGCACACACCTGCCCCAGCAGCTGCCACCACATCAGCGACACATAGCTCAGCTCCATGTGCACCTCCACCGCGTCCAGCGTCTCGTTCACCTGGGGAGGGGATTCCATGCATTTAAATTGGGAGGGGAGGGGAGACGAGGGGGGAAAAGGGAGGGGGCGCTGAACACCAGGCACATACAGCCCGACACGCGAGGCACACGGCGGCAGGCAACCCGGCTGGGTGGGCCGAACGATGACGGCGTGGGAAGCAAGTGCAGCTTCCCTCCTCCTGCCCCTCCTCCTGCCGGCCGGCCTTGCCGCTCACCGGCACCAGCTTGTCCTTGAGCAGCCAGAAGTCATTGAAGAACACCAGCGGGCTGTAGCGCCCGGTGGCGGGGTTGAAGCGCATGGCGTCCAGGATCTGGGGCGGGATCGCCCTGTTGGGATGTGAGCCAATGTGGTGGTTGGTGGAGCGACGCGGCGGGGCAGGTGTGTGAGCGGATGGCGTTGGGTTGGCGGTCAGGGGTGGTGGGCTGCAGCGAGAGGTAGTAAGAACAGCCCGTCAAGCTCACCTCCCCATCCTGGTCCGTTCCATCCTCACGCGCACCCGGGCCCCTTCCGCTCGCCGCCATCACGACCCTCTTCCCAAGCCGCCCGCCATGCCGCCAAGCCTGCCGAACCCCGCTGCCGCTGCCGCTCACTCACTTTCTGTTGTAGGACTGGAAGTGGTCCACCAGCTGCAGCGTGATGTTGGGGCGAATGAAGTTGACGATCTCCCGGGGCTCCTTGGGGTCCACCTGTGCAGCGCGGAGGTGCGTGAACATAATGGGATGGTCCGTTGCTAAGGAGAGAGACGAGAGGCGATGGGCGAAGCAAACGGCTAGGCATGGCCACCGGCCGCCCAAACCCTGACACCCATGCCCTTTCCAAAGGCGTTCCCTGCCCCTGTTGGGTTGTTCCTCCGCCAGCATAGATGAGCAGTAGCGTATGCTTTCCTCCTAGGGGTTTTGCATTTGAGTTGGCAACTGGCTGGTCAGGTATTCTCGAGTCCCCTGCACCACACACCCCACCGCCGGCCCCTGCTCGCACGCACCTTGGGCACGTCCACGGGGTTGTCGCTGAGCAGGTTGACGCCCGTGGTGTTGCGCGGCTTGGGTCGGTGCGCATTCAGCTCTGCAGGGCACGGATCGCAAAGGACGGTAACCGAAGGTGCAGTACGGGCTGAGTTGCAAGTTAAGGACGAGAGGGGAAAGGTTATGTAGTGCATGGTGCATGGTAGGGTGGCGTATGCAGACGCAAGTTGGGTGCGCGCTGTGCGACAGGTTGGCCGTCCAGACACACGATCGCCGCAAGCCTCTCTCGGCCTCTCTCGGTCGCTTGCAGCTACGCAGATATATTTTCTGCGGAACGCGCCCTCCGCCACCTGCAACTCATCACACCAACATTTTGCTCCGCCAAAAACGTCCCCGCCCCAACCACCACCTCCATCCCCCGTCACCTCCGCCGTCCTCCTCTTTCCTCCGGCCCTTGCACCCTGCCTCCTCCTCCTCTCCCTGCTCCTCCTCCTCCCCCTCCTCCTCCACCTCCTCTGCCTCCTCCTCCTGCGCCCCGCCCCCCTCCCCGCCGACGCGCTCACGGTAGGTGTAGTAGGCCACCGCGGAGGGGTCGTAGGCTGGGTCGTCGGGCGCCACCGGGTCGCCCGCGCGCGTCAGCACCATGTGCAGCCACACCGAGCCGTTGTTCTTGACCGCCTGGGAGGGGGCCACGTGGGGCGGATGGGCGGGGTGGCGGATGGGTGGGATGCCCCGTCGCTACTTCACCAATACTATGCGCACCCGGCAGGGGGCTGTGAGAGGCGTGAGCTGTGCGCGGTTGCTGGGAGTGGTTATGGAGTGCAACAAGCAATTCTCCGGCTGCTGCGCGCCCATCCAGCACCCGCAGCCCAACCCTGCAGGCGCTGCCGCCATACCACACCGCTGCAGCCTGCACTGCTTGCCCCTCCCAGCAGCAACCCAACCCCAGCCTGCCCAAGTCCCGGCCCGCTCCCCCAACTCCACCCAGCCCTTCGCGCTGCCACCGCTCACCACCGCCAGTTCTCACCCGTACCACCTGTTGCTGCCCTCGTCCCTTGTCAACCCGGCAGCGCCTGCCGCCCACCCCTACACGCACACGCACATGCACACGCTGCATGAAGCTCTAACCCACCTCGCTGGGCTCGTAGGTGTAGGTGAGCTTGCGGCTCTCCGCCGCGCTGCCCAGCTCAACGCCCGTCTCGCTCCAGATGAGGTCCTCCATGGCGTACTGGTGGCCTGGCGATGGTGGTGGCGGTGGTGAGGTGGTGGCGGTGGTGCAGGACGCCGCCCCAAGGGGACTGATGCGGTCCAGGCAGCGCGGCTAACATGCAAACCCCATGTCAAGCTCCTGCCGTTACCGCCCGCTGCCACGCTGGGCTCGGCCTGCGTCCGACCCTACACCTCAGCACATCAGCCCATCCGGCTTCTCTCCCACACACCAGTGACACCACCACTCCCGCCTCACGCCACTGCCCTTCCCCCGCCTCACGCCCAGCGCCTCCCGAACAGTGCCTCGCCCCCTCCCACCGCAGCAAGCCCCACAAGCCCCGCACAACTCACTGGGTATGCTGCGCTGCTCCGATAGGAACATGTACATGTCCACCAGCTGACCCTTGGGGAACACCGGGTACAGGTAGGCGGACAGGTCGCCCGCGCCTGCCGCGGCGGGGCTGCCCGGCCCGCCGGGAGGCGGCGGCGTCTTGTTGCCCTGCCACATTGCCGATGTGGGTTGGTCCGTGGCGTTGATGTGGGGTGGCGTGGGTCCAGCAAGGAATGCGTGCGCGTGAGGGTGCGGCACAAGGGCAAAAAGATGTGCGCATTGCGTGAAGAAGCGCGCTCAGCAACAGACAGGTGCGTACCGGTACCCACTCACGGACCGGGCAACCACAGAGCGGCGATAGCGACTGCAACGCAGGCATTGTCTCTATGTATTTGCCCGCGGGGCTTAGGACAGCCCGTCATCGCACTCTCACCTTCATCATGTTCATGAAGTACCACATGACGCCCATGCGTACCACCATCCCCAGCAGCTGCCCGAAGCCGCCCTGCTGGCGCTGCTGTCCCTGCTGGCCGCCCTCACCCCCCGCGCCTGCGGCGCCCGCGGCGCCTGCCGCCATTGCGGCAGCGACTTCTCCGGGCATGACGCTCCGGTGCTGAGCCTGCAGAGGTGAATGCGTGGCAGGGTGAAGACCCGACGTGACACAGCCCGCCCGCAAGGCTTCGACTTAACGACCGCCGTTTCCCATGAGTGACATCTGCTCCCCCTCCATCTAAAATAGCCTGGGTGTGGCGTGTTGGCTTTAGAACGCCTCGTGTCAGGCCTGCCTTGAAGTGATCCCCGCGTTAAGATGACCTGTGGACGCCTCCCCGCTTCTCCCCGTACTACTCCGAAAACCAGGAATACGTTTATAACACTCTCAAGCAAATAACTTACCTGCTTGTGGTCGATGGCTTCCCGCGGCGGCTGATTGAAGCGTCTTCTGAGCTCCTAAGTCTGACTCTTTACGGTATCAGCGAGTACTGTAAACTCTTGAGCGCCCAATGTTCTGTCACCACTGCTGCTGTTTATCGCGGCACAAAAGAAGCGCGAAAAAAACTGAAATCACCGGGGCCCTTCAGAAAGACCTAAAAGTGTGGTTTGCACTTATCGGGTAAGAAACTGTAAACTCCACATATGCATGCTCGGTGAGGCTAGGGTCATGCCAAATTGGCGCGATCAGGAACTCGTTGCTCTTTCCGCAATTCCGCTTCATCCTGTGCGCATATTATTGAGCAGCTACAATAACTTACCTTCTAAAAATTAAGGGTAGCTATGGCCTACCATAGCCACTTCAACGGCGACACAACAGGTTTCAAGCTATGCTGCGGCATTCCTCTCGTTCCGCTCAACACCGCTGGCGCAGAGGCTGGCTTTGACCCTGTAGAAGAGGCAATCGAGCTTTTCCGGCCAAACTCCCTCTTCAAGAACTTTGAATTCCGTGGAGGTGGCGACAAGCTCCTTGTCTACCTGATTATTTTCATCAACAGCTGCTTGCGACGTGGGTTGCCAGTGGGTCGAAGGGAAGAGGAGGGGCACGCGGGCGTGTATGTTGGTGTGCGGTGTGCGTCGTGCGTGTGACACCGCACAGTTTACACTGGTCAGCGGATACCGGATGAGCGGGCAGCTGCGAGGTGCGCGGCATTAGCCGCCTTTCGCAACATCGGGCACCTGCTGTCCCGCCAATGGAACCCACTCCGCTCCTTACCCCCTGCCCTTGCCCAGCGAGTACCTACCTGAGTGCTGGTGTCCCCTTTGTCCCAATATGCCAACAGGCCTCGCCGAGCGCAAGCCCGGGCCGCCGCGGGAGGAGGCTCGACAGCTGCTGTACGCGCACGCGCACGACCGCTTCGCGCTGCCGGGGCAAGCAGGCTTCCCTCTCAGCGGCCTCTTCACGGCGCCGGCCAGCCGCGAGGAAGAAGGCAAGTCTCAACGTGGCTTGGGTGAAGCACCGCACGGGAGGAATGGGGCTGTCTGTTGGATTAGGGTGCTGGCGCAGCAGCTGCGCGTTTTGCTCGTTCTGCGGGGCAGGCCAGGATGGCAAGGCGCGGTGTTGCGGCCACGCATGCGCCCAGTTGAGGCCACAGCGCATTGGGACCGGGTGGCTGCGGTAGATAATATATCACGCGAGGGGCACGTGAAGGCCAGTCAACACCTGCGGCACCTTGTTGTACTTGCATCATGTCACGCGCAACACACCGTCATTCCGCGCTACTGCTGTTCCACAGAGATTATTCGCACCTACCTGCGGCAGTGCCGGGAGGAGGTGGGGCGCCGCCTTCTAGACCGGCTGTACGGCCCCGCGGCCGCCGTGCCCGGCGTGCCAGGCGCCACCGCATCCTCTGCGCCCAACAAGCACTGGATGGCTTTCGCCAACCGGCGCTTCCTGGACCGCACCATGTAAGCTGCACTCCTGCAGGTGATGCTGCAGCAAGCGGGCTCAGCCGGGATGTTGTGAATGCTGCGCCGCCGAAGCATGCAAGGCTTAATGTAGCCGGGGTTGGCCGTTCTTCACATCCGCACGTGGAACTCATCTGCGCGAGGGTTCGTGGAGGGTTCGAGCACTGCCTTTGCGCCGCCCTCGCACAGCCGTAATGACACGGGAGTGTGCAAAAGGATATTAGTATGGCTGGCAACGGAAGGGCGCGCGACACTACGAGGTTTTTTTGTCAAGCGGAGGTTGGTTCTCGATTGGGGCGCTTTCTGGGTTTTAACCGTGTGGCATTCAGACTCACATGGACGATACAACTGATATTTGCGCATGCGTATTCTTAGACTGTGGAAGACTCACTGCGACGCGCCAGCAGAATCTGCGACCGTGCCTAAGCGGCCCTGACAGCAGCTCGCACGCACCTGTCGGCCAATAACTCACCGCGTCGGATCGATTGAGTCTATTCATCACTAGTGTGTGCCGCGGTACCTCGCTTTCACTATGATAATGCATGATTCTATCAACAAATGGCACAGCGGTCATTTCTGTGAACTGGTTTTGGAGTCGGGCAGTTGCACCTAGTGACGCCTACTCGCTGCGCCTTGCGCGCTTTCGACCTGAATGCCCAAGTGATGGACATACTCATCGTGGGGGAAGGCGGAGATGTGCTACGAGTCGCAGCGGCGTGCGAATTGGCGGGTCTGCGTTGCCGCATCGTCGCAGACTCTGAGCGAGACTCAGTGGAGGGGATATCGTTCACAGGTGATATTTGGCCTGTAAATTGAGGACCCTGGGCGCGATACTGTGCAGAAATTTGTCAAGTTCCAATTTCTGCCCGAGCCGCGAGGTCACCAGCTCTTGTTCACTCTGTGCGCAGACCTGCCAAATGACCACCGATTTGCTTCCACAACAATACGACAGCGAACCGGCATGGTAAGGATTGGGTGCACCTGTGCAGAAACCGACGGCATGTGACATGCGCAGGCGACTGAAGTTGCAGCGGCATCGCTGATAGAGCGGATGGTCGCACCCAGAGCGCTTGATAGAGGGCCTCAGACGTGCGCACGTTGCGGTGATGTCATAGCTGACCTGTTTCGGGCTTTCTGAAGAACCGGGTTTTGCTGTTGGGTCTGTGTGACTCAGCCAGTGCCGTGGTTCAATCGTTCCCACGCCTGCCGGCGGCAAAACCTTGAGACTTATATTAATTAATACTCCTTAAGTTTATGTGCACATGCTTACCTGTCTTTCTTATGGATAGGACTCTAACCCAGTACGGCACCGCCTAGTGCGGCTGGACGTGGCGATGCTGCCGCCCAGCCCAGCAGCCGGCGGCGCAGACACCACACGCGCGTCATGTAGTGCCACGCTGCGGGCAGAAGGTGGGTGGGCGTGCAAATCAGCCATATCCGCCCAAAATTGCACGCTTTGTAGTGTGGCCCGATGAACTCCGAGCCTGGCTATGCCCACTGGGTATGCCCCGATAAGCTCACACATTAGAAACGTTTGTCCGCACGACGCACTGCGTCCGTGAAACAGGCAGCACGGGCTCCGTATCTTCGGCGACGGGTGGCGGCAATGGCAGCCGGCGACTTCAGCAGCACGCGTTCTTGGCGCCCCCGCGTAGCACCAAGCGATTCGTTGCGATGCTGGCGCCTGTCGAGGACCGCGTCAGCGCTAGGCTGCTACCGCCAGAACCGCCTGCTGCTGGTGCGTCACGGCCGAGCTTCGGTGGCGAACCGACGCATCAGCATCAGCCGGGCCACGGCATGGGCGGCGTCAGCAGTTCCAGCAGCTGCCTCATAGCAGGAGCAGCCGCGGCCGCGGGCGATGCTGCCGCCGCTGCCGCTGCCACTGCTGCCGGCAGCAGCACCACCGCGGCGGCCTACCGCACCTCCCGAAAGGCGCTCCTGAGCCCCGGCGGCGGTTGCAGTGCCCTGAGCGTTGAGGTGGACTGGGTGGTGGTATGCAGCGGGCGCGGTGGAGGACCGCTTGCAGTGGGAGACGGCCATGGAATGCAGCCGCTTCATGGCGCCGCACCGCGGGGGGAGGTGGCTACGGAACGGCAGTGTCAGCAGCACCAGCAGGCAACATGGATGAACGCACGCGCAGTCAGAGCCACGGAGCTTGTCGAGCGGTGCCGCTGCAGCGGCGGCCTGAAGGTGTTGGTGGTCGGCAATGGTGCGTGAGCATACAACAGGTTGTGGGTTGACTGCATGCGTGCTGCAGTACTTGCGGCTTACTGTGCTGCCTTGATTGATTGCCAACTTGACACATATGTTCAAGAGCAAGTTCCATCTGGCATTCAGGATTCAGCAACAGACGAGTGCGCCCATGCCACCACAGGTCCTGAGGCGGAGGGAGTAGCGTCAGCGGTGTCCCTGCTGCTCGATGGCGCAGCCGGCGGGGGCAGCGACCGGTACCGCGTAACTCTGCTTGCCGGCATTCCGCCCGCAGTACGGCTGCCCGCGCACCTGCTCAGGTCACAGAAAGACCTGCTGTCCTCCGCCCGGCGACGCGCGCTGGCCGCCTCGCTGCAGCCGCATTACGCCGCGCCGCAGCCCGGACCGCTGGCCAAGGTGCTGCGGGCGCCCGCCAAGCGCCGCTTCTGGGCGCTAGTCAAGGACAAGCTGGCCTTGGGCCGCGGTTGCAGTGGCGGCAGTGGTGGCAGCAGCAGCGGGAGAGAGCACCTGGTGCTGTGGGCGCCCAGCCTGCATGACCCCCGCTTCATGCCGTTCCTAGGCACCCCGCTGCGCCAGGCGCTGCTGGGCGGTGCAGGGGGCGATGGTGAACTGACCCTCTACCGCGGCATGGTCCACCCAGACGTGCCTGGGCTGGCGTTTGTGGGCCTTGAGGCGCACGCCGACAGCAGCCTGCTGCTGCTAGAGCTGCAGGCGCAGTGGCTGGCGGCGCACCTGGCCGGTCAACTGGCGCTGCCGTCCGCCGCGGCCATGCGCGCGGACGTGGCGGCTCAGCGCGCGTGGCGGTCGGGCGCGCTGGCGCATCCGCTCATGTCGGCGGGCGGCTCGCTGGCGCGGCGGCACGAGCAATGCTACCTGGAGCAGCTAAGAGGGGACCTGCGGGGTGTCGGCGTGTCAACAGAGCGCACGTCTGCAGGCTTCCAGGGCATCGGCAGGCACGTGCAGGGCTGCAGCACGGATGGGCCAGGGGACGCCCGTAGCAGCAGTAGCATACGACGGAGCCTGCAGCGCCGGGTCACGCCAAGCCGTTTGTCACTGACACACGAGCAGCCGCCGGCCAGCGCAGCCAGCGGCGCCGCTCTGGGCTCAGGGAGTGCGGCTGCTGCCGCAGTATTGGAGAATGCCTCCACCGCCAGCGGCCGAGGCGCCAGCACCAGGCCGTTCGCACGGCGCCTCTCACAACTGTACTTTACAGCCGCCACAGCAGCTGGTGCTGCTGCTAGCCCCAGCCGCACCTCTGTCACTCGTGAGCGTGCCCTTGATTCGGGCGGTGCAGGGCCACTGGGTGACACCGGGGCGACAGCCAGCGGCGGTGGGCACTACGCAGGCCGTGTGCAGGTCGCTGCGGATGCCTCCGCTACCATTGCGGCGGCGGCAGCCGACTGCAGAAGCAGCAGCAACAGGCACGTGGCTCTACTCACGTTCGGCCCTGGAGGGTACCTGCAGGCGGCGACGGCGCGGGCTGCTAGCGCCGGAGGCAGCGGCGCAGGCGGCGGGGACAGCAAGACAGCCGTGTCAGCAAGCAGCAGCAGGAGGCTGCCAGCGGGCGCGCACGCCGCCGTATCGCTGCTCATGGACGCAGATGCCGCGGGTATGCAAGGCTCGAGAGGCTCTGGCGGTGCTGGCGGCAGCGCCCGGCCTTCCAGCTCCCGGCCTTACGCAGCTGCCGCAGATGGCATGCTTCCTTTCAGGCCGGGAGCAGGCCTCACCTGGCAGGCATCTCACAGCCCGGCTGGGGCTAGCGGCGGCGGCGGGACCACAGCAGCGGCAGCGGCAGCAGCAGCAGCAGCAGCAGCAGTTGCGTTGGGCGGGTACCGGCGCTATGGGTCCTCCTCATCATGCCATCCCGCCCTTCCGCGCAATGCATACAGGGAACCGGGCGCCATCGCACACGCGCTGCAAGCCTGCCAGCTGGCTTCATGGGCGGCTGCTTCGGGGCCGCCGTCGCCGCAGGGTGCGCCGCGCGTGAGCTACGAGGCCACGAGGACCGGCGGCAGCAGGGGCATGATTGACAGCCCCCTTGTGCAAGGTGCCATGAGCCCGCTGACCAGCCCAGCAGACAGCGGCCGCGATAGCATCGTACTAGCACCAGCATCAGCGGCAGCGGCAGCTACGGCGGCAGCAGTGGCTGGTGCCGCAATGGCAGCTGCGGGCGTGACCGGCGGCGCACCGGCCACTCCTGACAGCATGGCGGGGGCGCATGTTTGGGAGCGACACAGCTACGACCCGGCCTTGGCTGCTGCAGCAGGTTCGTCAGTGGCTGCAACCGCCGCGGCAGTGACGGCTCCAGGCACAACCTCGGCAAGGGCGCTGGCCGGCGTCGATGGTGGTGCGAGGTCGCCGCTGCCGCGCGTGGCCTCTGGAACGGCCGTGCGCTCGGCAGGCGGGGCTCGTCAGACCAGATCCGACCTTGCCCGCTCGATGCACACGGCGGACGGCGCGGCGGGGCCGCTCGCATCGGGCAAGCAGCAGAGCAGCAGCAGGCAAAAGGCAGTGACGATTGCAGGGGATGGGAGCCACCACCGGCAGCAGCAGCCCCCGGCCGTGGCCCTGGCGACGGTGTGTCAGCGCCAGAGCTTCTCTCGCTACGAGGCAGCGGCGGCTACCCCATCGGGCCACACAGGCTACGCAGGCTACTCAGGCGGGGGCCAGGCTAGTGCGGGGAGCGGCAGCGGCAGCCTATCCGCCTTCCGTGGAGGCGAGGGCGGCGGCGCAGCGTTGACTGGGGCGGCTGGGTCGTGGGCGCGGCATTCACAGCAGCCGCCCGCACCCTGGTGCGGGTCGGCACGCAGCATGCACAGCAGCGCCAGCCCGCTGGGCCCCATGGCGTCCTCGCAGCCACACTCAGCTGCAAGGGCGGACGTCCAGACTGCTGGCGCAGGTGCATTGATGTCGGGCCGCCGGCGCCTGCCTGACGCGTCGGACCTGCTGTCTGCACCCGACCTGGCGGCGGCGGCAAGCGCGTCCGCCGCCGCCAGCCGCCGCGCCCTGTACCTCGGCGGCAGCCGTGGCGGTAGCGGCACCGCAGCCTTTGCTTACCCCTACCAGCAACAGCAAATGCAGCAGCATATGCAACAGCAGCACTACGCGTCGCAGCGGTACAACAGCGCTTCGGTGGGCAGTGGGCAGCTGTCGCGGAGCGTGACGACAGGGGACATGGTGCAGCAGCACCAGCACCAGCACCAGCACCAGCAGCGGGCCTCTGCAGGGCACTTGGTGCACAGCGGCGGCGGCGCCGGTGGCGCTTCTGCGTCGCCCGTGAGCAGCAGCGTGCTAGGCGGCGACGGCCACGCCCGTGTCAGCAGCGGCCGAGGTGGCGGACGCAACGCCGATAGCAGTCCTCTAGCATCCGGTCTTTCAGGCAGCGGACCGTTTCCCGTCTCAGCACAGCCGTTGAGTGCTGCCGCAGCCGTGCTTGGTGGCGGCGCAGGGTACCCGCCAGAGGCCCTGCCGCTGCAGCTGCAGCTGCGGCTGGCGGCCGTAGCCACGGGGCTGCCGCCATCACCCGGGGCTGCCGTGTCAGGGCATCGCGATCACGCCCTGTTTGCAAGCGGCACCAGTAACCGTCGATTGACGGCCGACCGCTGCGGCGGTGGTGCCATCAGCAGCACCGCGAGCACTCCCACCGCGGCCTCGGCGCTCAGCTCGGGCGCACGCGGGCTGGGCCTGCTTGGCCTGACGCCGCTGGCGACTGTCGCCTCCATGTCGGTACTCGCAGCGGCGACAGCCTCGGCCAGTGGCGGAGCCGGCGGCGGCCATGGGAGCGGCAGCGGCGCTTCGCGCCGCAGGCTGCGCGTCCACAGCGCTTCGCCGGGCCTGTCTGCGAATCGCAATTGCGCACCAGCAGCAGCAGCAGCAGCAGCAGCAACAGCGGGAGCCATTACCCCGAGGGCCATCGGGCCCGGCGCTATGGGCGGCAGCAGCCCCCACGAGAGCTTCATGACCGCCATAGAGCAGGCGTCGGCGCCCCTGAGGGCTATGGCGCTCGCCTCGGGCCTGGACCTGCGCACACTGATGGAGGTGACTGGCGCTGGCGGCGGCGCTGGCGGTGACGGAGCAGATGACGCCAGCGGGGCTGGCGGCGGTGGAAGGCATTGGATCGGCAGCAGCGGTCACCCCGCCATGGCGGCTGCGGGCGGCCGCGGTGGTCCCTCCGCCGCCGGACCCGGTAGAGCGGCGTCCCTGTCGGGGCCGTGGCCAGGTCTGGAGCACCGGTCATCCATGTTGCTGTCCGGCACGTCGTACATGATCATTGGTGACGGCGCCGAGGACGAGGGCAGCAGACACGAGGGGGGCCTGGGCGGCAACACGGCCGTCTGCCACCATGTCGAACGGACGCGGGCGGCGCCAGGAGACAACAACGAACTCCGGCGTGATCCTGTGGGTGCGGCGGCGGCCACAGCCGGAGGGACGCAGCCTCACAGCAGCAGGGACAGCAGGAGCAGCGGCGGCCTGCGGTCCGCGGACGCGCGGTCTATCGCAGCTGCCAGCACATCCGCGCCGTCCGCTGCTGGACCGGCTGGCGGTGGCTTCTCGACGTCATCGGGAACCGCCAGCCGCTTGCTTGGCGGCGGCGGCGGGGGCGGCGGTGGGGGCGGCTGCGGCAGTGGCGGGAGCAGCAGCAACAGCTTCTTAGGCGGCTCGGCGGCATCCCGGGACATGGGCTTCTCCTGGCGCTTCGTGCCCTCGCACTCGGTGCCTTCCTCGCCGCGGCATTCGGTGCCGCTGCCCACGCTGCTGGAGCACCAGGACGATGAGGCTTGCGACGCACCAATCCCCTTGGACAAGACCAGCTCTGGCGCCATTGCTCCAGCGCCGGGCCCCACGGGTGCGCGAGCCCGCAGCCCGCACCCTTCTGCGGATGGAGGGGGCCCCTTCAGGACGCCGCAGTCCAGCAACTCGGCAGCCGCTGATCAGCAGGCCCGGCTCGCCGCCTACTTCCAAGCGGAAGCAGGCCAGGCGCCCCGCAGCAGCCCCCCGCAGCACCTCGCTGCACAGCCGAGCCACCTGCAGCAGGCGCACCACCACCACCACCACCACCACCACCACCACCACCGAGGGCAGCACCACCACTACAGCTTTCAACCTGCCGGCAGCGGCAGCCCCTCCGCAACGCAGAGGCTGCTCGTGCCGCCCCGGCTGCCCCCGGAGGCTGCGCCAGACCCCACCTCCCGCAGCGACACCGGCGCTGTGCCTGCAGCGCAAGCAGGAGCGCACAGGGCTAGCCTGACGCAGGGCGCTTGGAGCCTCGAGGGCAAAAGAGGGGGTTGCGGCGATGACGTCATCGAAGCCGCGATGCGCCAGCATGCGTGACTGGCTGCTGCCGCCAGCGGTGGGCGCACTGCCACAGCCACGGGCGCCCTGCTGCAGCCGTCGCCGTCCCGGCTATAGAGCGATGTCGGGCCTGCGCGCACAGTGGGTGATACCAGCAGTTGCTTTGGCGGCGGCGGCAACAGCAGCGTCGGCACCGAGCCGGCCGTGTGTTCGGAGGCCTTCCGCGAGCAGGCAAAAGCAGGCATGGCGCCGCTCGGCCCCATGGGCAAGCAGTGAGGCTGGGCTCCGACTGTCCGGCGCGCCAACGGCAGGAGGTGGGCACAGATGCACTGGCGTGTGGAATGCACGCGACCTCAGAAGAGCGCTAGAGCGCCACGAGGCAGCGTTCTGCAGGGCTGACGCGCGGCGAGAGTGACGCCGTGGGGCCGTGGCTGGTGCCAGGATGCACAAAACGAGCGCATGTGCGTGTAGGTGAATGATTGCGGCCTTACAGAGAGGGGAATAAAAAGCGTGTAGGCACGTGTTCGTGAGAATAATTGACAAGCAAAGGGCAGGCGACGCATGGCTTGGGCACAGCTGGACGAGAGTTTCTGTGAAGAGACCACAAGGAACGAACAAATTAAAGACCCTGCATGCGATGCGGTAAACGATGCCGTGTCTGGATGTGTCGGCAGTGTCGTACATCACTCCATTCAATTGGCATTAAGGCGCCCTGTTGTAGGGGGATAGCGGCATGCACTGTATTAGTGGTGACGGTGGGATTGAGGGGGTGCAGCGATCACACTCCTTGCATGAGTGTGTTGTGTGGCTTCGCGCAATCGACGACATGATTTCTGACCGCGGCACGCAATGCCCGGCCAACTGACGAACTCTGATGGCCCTGTCGCCGTTGCCAATTATTTCCATGCAACGGTTCCTCAATAAATCCGTTTTTGGTTTTGGTTGCCAGGCGTTTGTACTTGGGGCCTTGGGGTCGCCGGAAATCCCCCGTGAGGGCGGATTGGAGGCCTAACCGATTCCCTGGGATGCGTCGCCGGAAATCCCCCGAGAGGGCGGATTGGAGGCCTAACCGATTCCCTGGGATGCGTGTTGCCTTGCCCCTAGCCCCTAGCCCCTAGCCCCTAGCCCTCATCCCGTTCACGCCTCCGCGCGCCGCCGCCGCCGCTCTCTGCGGCGTTGTGCTGCCTTCGGGCCGTGTGGCTCGAGCGCGGGCTGGGCGGTCGGAGCGGAGGCTCGCGCGTCTGGGGAGCCTGATCGGGCGAGCATCGGGCGGTTGTCGCGCCGCGGCCCGTGTCCCCCGTGGCCGCCGCGCGGCGCTCCGGCGTTGTTTGTGACGTAGGCGGTTGCCGAGCGCGCTGTAAATGATTGCGAGATTATGCGCTACATAAATCCAGCGTTGGTTTGTCGTGAGGCGACGTCGCGGGACGCGACATCTATTGTGAAACGCGCGCGCGCAAACTCGGCCGTGTCCCTCTGTGGCTGCTGAACGCCCTGCAATTATTTATCATATATGTAATGTTCGATTTCAGCATCGCTGTGTGAAAAGGCGAGAGTAGCCGATTCGGCTGAACTCGTCGTGCTGACGTCATTGGCGCTCCTTCCCCCGTTTCTCCGTTCCCGCTTGTGCTGTGGCTGCCGAATCGCCCATGGCACTTTGTCGCCATGTGCTTTTCCTTTCTTTTCCGTGAACAGGTCGCCGCAGCAGTAGTTTCAAGCATGCTGCAGCCAGCTTCAGCGCGGCCGCGCTGCTGCCTGCTGCTGCAGAGTGCAGACCAGCCACAGGCACCGACCCCTGGGGCCTATAATGTTGTAGGCCCCAAGGGTCGCACCCGCCGACATCCATTCCGTTTCCACAGTACCACGCGTTTTTGTAGACCTGGCACTTTTGTAGATTTAATATCGTTAAACCTCCCCTGCGTTAAACGGCTCTCTGTGTACACAGGAGCTGGTGGCGTGCTGACGTCATCAGCGCGCGCGTGTCCACCTTTCCTTGTTTTTTTTGCCGCGGTCTTGGCGGCACACCGTCCTGCTGCTGCTGCCGCTCGCACTGCTGCCGCTCACGCTGGGTCGCACCACTTACTGATTGTGCTGTGTGTTTGGACAGGCCTCTGGACTGGCCATAGCAGCTCGCCCAAACGTGGTGTGGCTGTCACCGCCGTGGTCGTCGCAGTAGTAACATGTTGTAACCGACGCCTCCTGCACTGCAGAACTCCCCATACAACTGCCTCACCACTCGCCCTAGCATGGATTTCCGGCCCCCCCTGCGCGCACCGCGCGCACTTGTGTTGCCTTGCCCCTAGCCCCTAGCCCCTAGCCCCTAGCCCCTAGCCCTCATCCCGTTCGCGCCTCCGCGCGCCGCCGCCGCCGCTCTCTGCGGCGTTGTGCTGCCTTCGGGCCGTGTGGCTCGAGCGCGGGCTAGGCGGTCGGAGCGGAGGCTCGCGCGTCTGGGGAGCCTGATGGGGCGAGCATCGGGCGGTTGTCGCGCCGCGGCCCGTGCCCCCCGTGGCGGCGCTCCGGCGTTGTTTGTGACGTAGGCGGTTGCCGAGCGCGCTGTAAATGATTGCGAGATTATGCGCTACATAAATCCAGCGTTGGTTTGTCGTGAGGCGACGTGGCGGGACGCGAAATCTATTGTGAAACGCGTGCAAACTCGGCCGTGTCCCTCTGTGGCTGCTGAACGCCCTGCAATTATTTATCATATATGTAATGTTCGATTTCAGCATCACTGTGTGAAAAGGCGAGAGTAGCCGATTCGGCTGAACTCGTCGTGCTGACGTTATGACGTCGCCGCAGCAGCAGTAGTTTCAAGCATGCTGCAGCCAGCTTCAGCGCGGCCGCGCTGCTGCCTGCTGCTGCAGAGTGCAGACCAGCCACAGGCACCGACCCCTGGGGCCTATAACGTTGTAGGCCCCAAGGGTCGCACCCGCCGACATCCATTCCGTTTCCACAGTACCACGCGTTTTTGTAGACCTGGCACTTTTGTAGATTTAATATCGTTAAACGGCTCTCTGTGTACACAGGAGCTGGTGGCGTGCTGACGTCATCAGCGCGCGCGTGTCCACCTTTCCTTGTTTTTTTTGCCGCGGTCTTGGCGGCACACCGTCCTGCTGCTGCTGCCGCTCGCACTGCTGCCGCTCACGCTGGGTCGCGCCACTTACTGATTGTGCTGTGTGTTTGGACAGGCCTCTGGACTGGCCATAGCAGCTCGCCCAAACGTGGTGTGGCTGTCACCGCCGTGGTCGTCGCAGTAGTAACATGTTGTAACCGACGCCTCCTGCACTGCAGAACTCCCCATACAACTGCCTCACCACTCGCCCTAGCATGCGGCCCCCCCTGCGCGCACCGCGCGCACTTGTTCGCCCTGCGGCGTAGGCCATCCGTGGCTCTCACCAACGCGGCGTTCCCACACGAACAATGTGTTGAGCGCCTAGAATAGGCGACCACTCAGGACGGTGTATTGGGGCTCGCGCTAGGACAGGAGCAACCTATCTAGCTCCCTGCATCACGGACCTAGGCCGGACGGCTGGTGATTTGATCCGACATTTTGCGCCGACTTCGGCGCACCAGGGGGCAGTGAACAAGCAACACTTGAAAGCCGTGTGACCAACCGCACGTGGGTGCGAATTTAAGTGTTTGACCGTTCCTGTGCGCGCATGCAATCCAGATTTGCCAAGTGCATCTGGTTTGCCGAAAGGTTGCATTTCGCTTGGAAGCCATAAGGCCTATCAAATGCACAAGAAGCGAGCAACTGCGCCTTTCGACTGCATGTGAAGCACATAGAGTGCATCGCTTCATCGGGTACATTCAGCGGTATATTATGTACCGATGGTCGAGGCTAACGTGGAAAACGGAAGAGTTGAAGTTCGACGCCGTATACTTCATAGTTCACGATGAGGCGAGGCACCGTTTATGCAGGGCTGCTGACACGAAAGCTTTACCAAATATCATTATTGGTTCACAACCTGCTCAAAAGTCAGCGCAGCCACCCGTGAGACAAAATGGCGACACGACGTTAGACTCTGCGAGCTGCGAGTGCACCGCAGCCTGTGAAATGCCGGCGACCGGGCAAACCAGCAAGGATGGATACATCGCGAATGTAATTGTTGTCGGAGCGGGGCCGGCAGGGCTGTGCGCGGTGAACGCATTCCGAGCTGCTGGCTTCAACACAGTCTGCCTTGAGGCTTCTCCAAGCATCGGAGGCTGGGCGCTGAGCGGCGAAGGGAGCCTAGAAGGTAATGCGAATGGAGCATGACCCTCTGCACGCGCAGAGCTCGATGACTTACATAATCCGCGAACTTCGTGTGCCCGGCTGCTGACACTTGTATTGCCATGCGCCCACATCTCAGGATATGACTTGGCAGCGCTACAATTTAGCGATGCAGAATTCACCGCTGCGCTGCCACCTGCCCCAACAGTGAGCTGCGGATGGGGGTTGGCGTGGGCTGCGTGGGCCAGCGTGTCTAGCCCTATCTGGGTCTCCCAGCCACCCGCCCTATCACTGATACGGGCATTCCCGTTCACTCGCACACGCGCGCATATACCCAATGAAAATTCGGCTCACACCTGTCACGAATGAAACAGGTCCGCCACGTCCGCTCCTACCTGACTGCGTACGCCGGCTTCCACAACCTGACCGACACCGTGCGCTGCAACTGTCGCGTCACACACGTGGAGCCCCTGCTCGCTGTGGGCATATCACCGGTACCCACAGCGCCGCCAGTACTCGAGCTGCCACCCGACGCCCCGCGGAGGGCCCTGTCTGACTTGGATTCGTCAGCAGCAGCAGGCGCCGCTGATGACGTGGCCGCCGCAGCCATTGATGCAGCAGTCGACGCTAGCACTGCCAACGCGGCTGCATCTGCCGGCGCCGGAGCAGCAGTAGCTGCTGCTGGCGATTTGGGCGATCCCACCGGCAATGTGGAGAGCGATGTAGCCGGTGGAGCCCACAGGCCTGCTCCACAAAGGAAGCGTACTCTTGACGGCATTGACGGCGGCGGCTTGGCGGCTGCCGCCGCGCGTGGCGGCGGGCAAGTCGGCGCCGGCGGCAGCAACAACATGGCGCTGCAGCAGCAGCGCTGGCTAGTGACATGTGAAGACGGCAGCAGGGGCGCGCGCGGGCGTAGCGGGCGTATGCAGACTATGCTCGCGGACTTCGTGGTGCTAGCAACTGGGTCGGCGGGCGGGCAGGCGGACACTGCTGCTGCGGCAGCAGTGAACTCGCTGTTGGCCCAGGTGCGCGTGCAATCGAAATTGAGCGATAGTGCGGCGCTATCTCTTAAACTTTGCGTTACAAGGCTATTGGGTGTTGCTGATATCAATGTTTGCGCCATCTGTCTCTTCCATCCTTCGCATGAATATACAGGCTGGCGCTGGCTTGGCGGGGGGCGGCGGTGCCTTTACTGCAGCCATGCAACAACGCACGCGGCTGCTGCACGTGAGGGAGGTGGGCGCAGCGGCCTGGCTGCAGAGCGACGCGTGCTGCGTCACGGTGCTGGGAGAGGGTGAGCCCTGCCGCTGCAAGCCTGACGCACGCATGCTCGCAGTGTCGCGAGCTTTTGTTGAAGTCTCATACCAACGTAAAGCCGATGCTGAAGTAAATGCATACACGCGTGTTCTGGCATTGTTGTTGTGGAAACAGGGCCGGCAGCAACAGATACAGCCTCCGCCGTGGCATTGCTGCGCCGCGGCGGCGGGGGTGGCGTGAGGCTGGTCACCACCGCCCTGCGTGGCACGCTGCCGCCGCAAGCCGCCGTAGTAGACCAAACGTCTCAGCGGAGCTCGGGCAGTGTACACGGCCTGCATTGCATCAATGGCGACCAACTGCTGTTATCCGCCCGGCGGCGCGCGCTGGCCGCCTCGCTGCAGCCGCACTACACCGCGCCGCAGCCCGGACCGCTGGCCAAGGTGCTGCGGGCGCCCGCCAAGCGCCGCTTCTGGGCGCTAGTCAAGGACAAGCTGGCGTTGAGCGGCGGAGGCGGTGGCGGCGGAAGTGGCAGCGGCAGTGCCAGCAGCAGCAGCGGGGGAGAGCACCTGGTGCTGTGGGCGCCCAGCCTGCATGACCCCCGCTTCATGCACTTCCTGAGCGCCCCGCTGCGCCAGGCGCTGCTGGGCGGTGCAGGAGGCGATGGTGATCTGACCCTCTACCGCGGGATGGTCCACCCAGACGTGCCTGGGCTGGCGTTTGTGGGCTTGGAGGCGCATGCCGGCAGCGGCCTGCTGCTGCTGGAGCTGCAGGCGCAGTGGCTGGCGGCGCACCTGGCCGGTCAACTGGCGCTGCCGTCCGCCGCGGCCATGCGCGCGGACGTGGCGGCTCAGCGCGCGTGGCGGTCGGGCGCGCTGGCGCACCCGCTCATGTCGGCGGGTGGCTCGCTGGCGCGGCGGCACGAGCAGTGGGCAATGAAGCAGCTGCTGTCGGACCTCCAAGGAGTCGTGGCGGTGGAGAGGCGAGCCGTCCTGTCAGCCGACAGCGTGTTTGCGGAATCAGTACTTGCGGTTGACAACGACGTCGAAATGCTGGGTGTGGCAACGGGTGGTGGCGAGGGGCCCGCAAAGAGACGCGGCCTCCATAGCCTACGGCCCGATGAAAGCGCTTCTGGCGGTGTGGGAGGCGGAGCGGCGGCACACGATGCCGAGGCGGGCGCCCCGCAGGCAGCCAATCCCGAGACTGCTGCTGCTGCCCCATCCGACGCCGCTGCTTCACCGGCGGCAGACTGGTACGCAGCAGCAGCGGATGGGGCGCCCGGCACTGCGGGTCACCGCTCGCCGGCTGCGCTGCGGCGCGTGAGCCACCTGATCCTGGAGGATGAGCTAGGAGAGGGCGGCGACAGCTACGGGCGGCTCCTCCCGCCGCGCCCGACCCACGACGTCTGCCCGAGCAGCCCACAGCAGTGCGGCGGTAGCAGCAGCCACACCAGCGGCAGTGCGCGCCGGCTGCCCACACGCCGCGCCACCAACGACTCAGCAATTCTGCAGCAGCACTCTGTGCGACGGGCGCCGCCGCGGCGCTCAACCATCGGCTCTCTGGCGATGCAGCAGCAGCACCAGCAGCGGCAGGCGCCAGGCAGCAGCGGTGGCGGCGGCGGAGCGCTCCTCCTGCTGCCCGGCGGCGCCAGCGCCAACTACCGGGTGGTCCTTTCCGTCACGTCGCCGTACATGGCACCATACCTGCATGAGAGGTTGCGACGAGCCAGCTACGCCGCCTCAGCAGCCGGCGGCGGCGGCGGCCGCGGCGACACTGCCACCGGCTCAGCCACCGGCACGACTGAGTCGGAGCTGCTCCCGGCCGACGCTGCCAGCGCCGCCGCCGCCGCCGCCGCCACGGCCGCAGCCGCCACGGGCTCGGCATCAACCGCCAGGTCTGCTGAGCATGTGCAGCACTACGAGTCTGTTTTCACAACCGCCGCCGCCGCCGACGCGGCCGCTGCCATGGCCCGGCTGCGGGCTCCGGGCGGCGGCGGCGGCGGCCAGCAGCTGGGCAGCATCACGGAGGCAGGCCCGCCACCCTTCCCGGCCCACCTGGTCGGCGAGCAGCTGTCCTCCGCCACCACCACCGCGCCGTCGCCCCCACGGCGGCGGGCGCTTCATGGCATGTACGGCGACAGCCTCAGCGGCGGCCTGGCGCCAGGCGGTGGTGGCGGATGTGGCGGCTGTGGCGGCGCAACGGCCGTTGCTGCTGGCGGCGCCGCCGCCGCCAGCATGTACAACACCCGCCAGTTTAGCGAGCCGAACCCAGGTGCCGGCGGCGGCGGGAGCGGCGGCGTGCCGCGCGCTGCGCCTTACGCCGCCGCAGTACCGGCGCACGCAAGCGCCTTTGCCGCACCCGGGTACGCGGCGGCCACTCAACAGGGCCTTGCAGCCGCCGGTGGAGGCGCGGACGCCGCGCGCGGGCTGACCGCGGCCGGCGTGGGGCCGGCGGGCACCGTCTTCGGTGCCACGCCGTCGCAGCTGCTCTCTGGCCCTGCCTTCGCGCTCAGCGGCCGCGCCGTGAACGTGTCCAACGGCGGCCACCACAACTTCATCATGCGAAGGTACTCCTCGTCCCTGGGCTCGAGCATGGGTATCCAGCACCACATGGCGCAGGCCGCGCAGGCCAATGCAGCGATAGTGGCGGCCACGGCGCGCCCGGCGTCCGGACTGGCCACCCAGCCGGGCTGCCGCGCCGGGACGTGCACCGGGGCGATGTCCGGAGGCCCCACGGCGGCGGCGGCGGCGGCGGCGGGGGCGGGTGCCATGCTTACCAGCCCCACCACCTCGCACGGCGGGCGTGGTGCCCCGCGACCTCGCCGTGGCAGCAGCAGCGGCGGGCCGCTGGGTCCAGGCCTGGTAGCGGGTCTTAGCGGCTTCCTGTCCCGACTCAGCTCCAGGCACTCCGTCAGCACCGCCAACAACGCCAGCGCCAATCCAGCACCGCACAGCCCGGTGCCCGCCGCTGCCGGCGCCGAGCTCACCCCGCCGCAGCTGCTACAGCTGCAGCCGCAGCCGCAGCAGGTCGCGCCGCAGGCACCTTCGGCCGCTGGGCTGAAGCGGGGCCTGGGCAGCTTTGGGGCTGCCGGTGCGGGCGCCCCCGCAGGCGCCCCTACAGGCGGCGCCGCAGGCGGCGGCGGCTGCGAGCAGGTGTCCTCGCAGCTGCGGCGCATGTCGCAGACCACTGGCGTGGACTTGTCCATCCTGGTGGACCTGATCACGGACGAGGGCGGCAGCGGCGCACTGCCCATCGGCATCCTGACCGCCATGAGCGTTGCGCACGGCGGTGACGCGCTGGGCGCCAGCAGCAGCCTGGGCGCTGGCAGCACCAGCCACACGGCGTCAGGCTGGGCGCGTGGCCTTGGGGCCGGTCGCAGCGGTGCGCAGGCGCTGCCCGGCAGCGGCGGCGGCGGCGGCGGCGGCGCTGCCGCGGCGTACGCTGGCCCTGGCCTGCACCGCCTGTCCAGCGCCGCCGTCCAGCACTGCTTTGGGTCGGCGGCCGCTGGTGCGGCTGCTGTCCCGCCACCTGTCACCACCGCTGCGGACGCCCAAACGCCCAGTGGTGGCATTATCATCGGTGTTGCGGCCGACTGTGGAGATGGCAGTCACAACAGCTGCCGCAGCAGCGCCGGCAGCGTGGAGGCGCGCGCGGCGGCCGCGGCGGCCGCCGCCGCCGCCATTTGTGACCCCTATGGTGCCGCCATGGCACCGCCGCCGCACGGCGCAGCCCAGCGGCACCACCTCGACCACCTTGGCAATCTAACCGAAGGCGTGATTCAGCGGGGATTCTTCCAGTACAAGGGCTTTGGTGCCGCGTCCGTGTCGTCTTCTGAGTATGGAGACGATGAGGAGGATGGTCTGCCCACCGGCTTCTGCCGCCACCGCCACGGCCACGGCCCAAGCGAGCGTGACGGCGAGCTGAGCTGCGCCCGTCACCAGACGTTTGACACATCCATCCTCAGGGAAGAGCCCCTGCAATTAACAACAACAGGGGCCAGCGCTTCCGGCACCAGCCCCCGCCGTCCAGCGGCATCACTAGTAGATCTGGGACTGCTGCTGCAGCCAGCAGCATCCGCGCCGCTGCCTGCCGTCGTGGCAGTCACCAACCCGGCCTTCGAGCCGCAGGCCGGGCCGCCTGCTGCTGCTGCTGCTGATGATGATGATCAGGTCATCAGGGAGGTGGCGATGGAGCGTGTGGCGCTCGTGGACGCGGGCGTCGACGCGGAGGTTGACTTGATCTGCTCGGGGGCGGCGGCAGTGCCGCCGGCTGGGCCGACGCCGGCACGCATGGGTTCCGCAGGGGCCGCTGCCACAGCTCCTGCGGTGTCGGTCGCGGTCAACGGCAGTGGTGAAGCTTGGAATGACGATACTGGTGTGGCATCCGACGCGGTGGCTTCGGCCGCGCGCAACGCAATCACAACGGTTGCGGCGCCGTATGTGGACATCCCGAGCACAGGCGGCGAGGAGGTCGCGGCAGGCATCATCACAGGTCACGCAGGCCCGCCACTTGCCGTGCGGCAGGCGCCGCCACAGCCCCAGCTGCAGGAGGCCATGGCAGCAGCAGCACCTTGCTCGCCGCCTGCACCACGCCCTGCGTCGCCGCCGGCGTCGCTGTCGCCGCCGCCTGCGCCCAAGGTATCGGACGCGGCCAAAGCCAAGAGCGGGCTACATATGCTGCCGCTGCTTCCGGTCGGGCTGCTGCGGCTCAGCCGCCCACAGGAGCAGGGCCGCGAGGACGGAGCTGAAGAGCAGCGGCAGGCTACTCCTGCTCCAGCCGCAGCACACAGCCCTGCACCGGAGCCGCCAGTCACGGCACCACCCGCTGCAGCCGCTGCTCCGGGGCCCTCTGACCGACTTGCGCGTGTCGCCTCTAAGCCCGCGGCGGCTCTCGCCGCACTCTTCTCTCGCCGTAGCGAGCAGCTGCAGCCCTCATCACCGCGGCCGCCCCAGCCTGGCGTAGCCTTCCCAGGCCTTTTCGCCCGCCGGAGCGAGCACCCGCAGCAGGTGTCGATCGCGGCAGCTTCCCCGCCGCCGCTCCAAGCACCCAGCGGCGCGCCGCCCGACGAATCCGGCTCAGACACGGCGCTGGACGTTATGCGTAGCCAGCTGGCGGCGCTCAAGGCACACCTGGGCAACCCGCAGCTCGTGCCCTTCCCCGCCCTGGCCTCGCCGCCGCCCACCTCAGCTCGGTCCATGACCGCATCGCCGCTAGCATCGCCCGCGTCCGGCAGAGGCCCCTTTCGGGCTGTAGCGGGGCTCGGCGGCGGCGGCGCGGCGGGCGCCGGTAGCGCAGCCCTGCCGCGGAGCTCCAGGCCCTTTGGTGTGAGCGCTGACACCAGCGGCACGGGCCTTGCGGTGCTGCCGGAGGGTGAGGCGCTGGGGCCGCCGCCGCGAACGTCCGCGCCCGGCTCCATGCTGGTGCACTCATCCAACAGCCACACCCAACATAGCCACACGGCGGTACCAGTGTTCGGGAGCACCGTCAGCGCGGCCGCCATCAGTAGCGGCGCCGCCGGGGCCGCCGCCAGCAGCAGCGGCAGCGTTGCACCCGGCATTGGCCGGCGTGCGCCGCCGCGTCGCAGTGCCACCGAGTCGCAGATTGGCAAAGGCCTGGGCACGGGTCGCGGAAGTGTGCGCCCGCCTGCAGCCGCGGCTGCCGCAAAGCAGCCGATAAGCCCGCTGAAGCGCACGAATGGTGGTGGTGGTGATGACGCGCGTCCGCCGACTGCCGCCGCGCTGCCTGCCCCCGCCTTCGCTGCCTACGACGGCGGCGCCGTCCCGAATGCCCCTGATGGTGCCAGCGCTCCTGCGTTACCCGGAGACACGACGCCTGCCGCCAGAAGCCCAGGCCGCTTTGACCGGCTGAGCCGAAACCGATCCGCCACCAGCGTTGGAGGCGCAGGCGGGCCCCCAGCAGGCCTTTTTATGCGCCGCTCTGCAACCGCAGGAGGTGCCCGCAACGTGACGGGGGCCGGCTTGTTCTCTGACGGCGCCGCCTCCGCCGCCTCCTCGCCCCGCCTTCACTCTGCCGCTTCGCTCACGTCGGCTGCGGCCGCGCGGGTTGCCATCGCGCAGGCCATGGCGGCCACTCAGAACCTCACCAACTCCCGCCGCATCTACAGCCCGGTCACGGTGACACCAGCTGCCAGCAGCGGGCCAGGCAGTGCCCAACAGGTCGGCTTCAACCGCCGGTCATGCAGCAGCGCTGGCCTGCAGGCGGGCGCGGGCGTGGGCGCGGGGGGCGCGGGTGGACCCGACTCCTACAGCATAGTCGGCTCCGCGCCGGGCACGCCGCTGAGCGCCGGCCATCCCGCAGGGCGTGCTGGGCCTGCTGCGGGCTCCCACGCCGGAAGCACGGTGGACAGCGCTCCTGGTGCCCGCGCTTCAAGCGCGGACCCTGCGCTGGTGATGGTGCCGCTGGGAGCGCCGGCTTCACCTGCGGTCGCACAGTCCCCTCGGGCAGTGAAAGCGTCGTCGGTCAAGAAGGAATCTACCGGCGTTGTGGCGACGGCTGCCGCCGCACTGCTGTCCGCTCTCTCGCCACAGCGAGGTACGCCGCCGGTAGCACAGCAGCAGCGCAGTCCCCTGGGCCGCAAAGCGCGGCGCTTGCTGCCTTTCTCCTGGTGGCCCGGCGGCTCTGGTGCGGTGGCTCAGAGCCACAAGCAGCAGCAACAGGGCAGCAGCAAGGACCGCAGCGTCGGTAGCAGCGGCAGCCGGCAAAGCGGGGCCAGCGACCTGTGCGGCTCTCGTGGCACCTCCTTCGACATTGGCAGCGGAAGGGAGCTTGCGCCCGTGGCTATCGCGCCGGTGCCATGTGCGGCGGCGGCATTGGCGGCGGCATCGTTGGCGACGGAGGACGCGGAGCGCTCGAGCGCGGGGAGCAACGTCGCGAGCAGCGGGGGGCCCTTGGCGCGCAGGGGCCAGGCCATCGCCTCGGCTGGCAGCAGCCGCATCATCAGGCGGCGCATATCGCTTGCGAACCTGCTGGGCGGCGGCACTGGCAGCAGCAACAGCACCTGCCGCAATGCGCCCACGGCGTCGTACGGCGCCAAGGGAGCCGCGCACGGCGACGGCAGCGGGGTGCTTGGGTTGCTGGATGAGGCTGCCGCGGCGGCGGCGCTACCGTACCGGGAGCGGCTGGGCACCTGCAGCGTCGGCTACGGACGCGGCAGCGCGCGCAGCGGCGCTGCCAGCGCGCAGACAGGGCCTGCCGGTGGCACCCACAGCGGCAGCGTCCTCGGCAACAGCAGCGGCAGTATGGCCTTGGGCGCAGATGGCGGCACTAACCCGGCGGCCCGGCTGGTGGGCATGGTGGGGCCTGCTGTCGCGGACCTGCCGGGCCCACCGCCACCCAGCGCCGCCAGGACTTGGTTCGACGGCGCCGCCGCTGAGTCTGTCGCCGCCACCCGAAGTGGCGAGGTAATTGGACACGGCGGCAGCAGCACCGCAGCGATGGTGCACACCGGGTCTGTGCTGATGCCAGCAGGCGATCCGGTGCACACTGCTGGAGCAGCGGCAGCGGCGGGCCGGCGCCAGCCGGCGCCGGGAGACGCGTATGGTGCTGCAGGCGCGGCGGGCGCGGCGGTTGCAGCAACGGCGAGGCGCCCCGCACCTGCCCCGCCTGCTGTGACGCAGCAGCGCGGCGGCGCGCACGCCAGCACCGCTGACATTGTGGCTGCGCTGCCGCTCCTGCCATTCGAGCCGGCGGCGGCGCCGCCATCCCCCGTGGCATGGGGGGAGGTCCCTGCCGCAGCAGCAGGGGCACAGGCCGCGGCTTGCCGCACACCCAGCGCGCTGATCCCCAGCAGTCCGTTCAGCACCCTGGGCGTCGTTGCTGGCAGCCTGTCCACGGCGCCCAAGGCTGCTGCGGCTGCTGCTGCAGCGTTGCAGTCACCGCAGCAGCACTCGCCGCCGCAAGCAACGTTCGAGGCTGCTGCTTATGCGCATCGCGTTGGCGCCGCAGCCGCAGCCGGCGCCGTGGTCGCCGTGGAGCCGGTGGAGCTCCGGGCGGCGGTGGGGGCGGCGGCGGCGGCGGGGTCACGCGCGGCCGCAGGAGATGCAGCGGACGAGGCTGCCGGGGAGGTCATCACAGTGAGCACGCAGTACATCGCGCTGGCCAGCGTGGTCTCCACTCCGCTGGACCGCATTCCCTCGGCGGTTGAGGCGGAGCCGGATGCTACCCACCCCGTTGCTGCTGTTGCTGCCCGCGCCGCTGCTTCCGCCACCCCCGTGACCGCTGGCGTGCCCGGCACCAGCAACATAATGCACATGCACCTGTCTGCCGCAGCACCCGGCGCAGCGGCCCCGGTTGTGGCAGCAGCCGTGGCCGCAGCCGCAGCCACGCCGCTGCCGGCACCCATAGTAGCTGCAGTGCCGGCCTCGCTCGCGTCGCCCGCCAGCCTGGCCAGGCCCGGAGGCCCGGCGCAGCCGCCTGCTGCGGACGACGACCCCCACGCCTCGTACTTTGACCTCGACCTGATGCTCACGCTGCGCCGCTCCACCATCTACCGCAGCACCAGCAACGCCCTGCCCAGCCACGTAGGCGGCGGCGGCGGCGGCGGTGGCCTCAGCGCCGCGCGGGGCTCCGCCTGCGGCCCGGCGCACTCGCAGTCCTCCGTGAGCGGCGCGCCCAGCCCAGGCGGCGCTGCAGCAGCCGCGGCCGCCGCCCTGGGCTCCGTCGTGCGCTTCAGCATAGATGCGCCGCCGTACCCGTCAGGCGGCGGCGCACGGCGATACACGGCAGACGGCAGGGACAGTGGCTCCCCAGCAGAGGATGCGGAGGGAGCCACCCCCAGCGGGGGCTCCAGGGCAGCGACTGCCAAGCGACGCTCCAGCGTCGCGTCCATTGAAGGAGACGAAGACAGCGGCCTGCTGAAGCTCCTGGAGCGCTTCAGCTCTGAGCAGCGACACAGCCGGCAGCAGCAACAACAGCAGCAGCGGTCACACAGTGTGAAGTCAGGCTCGGAGCCGCCACCGGACTTCGCGCGGGCTGCTACTGGCGTGTCCAGCGGCGGCGGCACAGGTTCAAGCGCAAATGCTGGCAGTGGCTCCCTGCCGCTTCTGGGTGCACCGTCTGTGCCAAGCCGGCTGCGGCCGCCGTGGTCCCCGCCGGCCGTTGTTGGCATCAGCCCTCAAGCCGCTGCCGGCCGTGGAGCCATTACCGGGGCAGGAGCGGCAGGAACAGCCACAGCAGCCGCAGAGGGCAACGGCAGCGGCCTAACCTTTGCAACGGCGGCGCCCGAGGCCCCGGGCCCGCACGACCGGGCGTCAGCGCCAGCCCGTGGCACGGCCGCGGCTGCGGCCGCCGCAGCTGAGGAAGCTGAGGAAGCTGAGGCAGCTGAGGCAGCTGAGGCAGCTTCATTCCGGCGGGCCTCCCAGGGCGACGACGCCGCCAGCGACGCCGAGCCCTGCTACTTCGGCCTCAGCCCCAACACCTCATTTATCACCTTCCACACAGCCGCCGCCACGCCTGCAGCCGCCAGCAGCCTCTGGTCGCAGACAACGCGCGGCTCGCAGTCGCCGCTGACCAAGCAGCTGCAGCAGCCGCTGCACTCCCACGCCCTGTCGCTGCCGCTGCGGCCCCTTCCCGAGCACATGGAGGTCCACGACCATCAGGATGCGGACCGGCCTGCTGCTGCTGCAGCCGCGGCGGCTGTATCGCCGGCTTCTGCAGTCGCTGCAACGACGCCTGCTGTGACGACCGCTGCTGCCCATCATGCTCCACAATACCATTCAAGACACGTCGCCGCCGCCTCTGAGCCACTGCCGCCGCCCTTGCAAGCGCACCAGCTGGATCTCCGCGTCTGGCCGGGGGCGGCGCGCATGGAGGAGCAGCTGGCAGCGGGCATCATCATCATCGGAGACCCCCCGGCCAGCCCGCCCGCGGCCTGCCAAGCTGCTGATGCGGCGGCGGCGACTGCCGGGTATCCAGAAAGAGGACGTGGTGGCGGTGGCTACGGTGGCCACGTCGGCGTGCGCGCGCTGCCACCTGCGGCCGGTGGCGGCAGCAGCAGCCGGCTGTCGTGGACGGCTGGCGAAAACGCTTTGTCCCGGGGAGCTCAGCGTCAGGCTGGCGGTGCCGGTGGCGGACCGTTCACACGGCGGCAGCAGCCGCTGGTCTCGCTGCACCGCCACTTCCCACCGGCGCCACCGGCAGCAGGGGCCATGCGCACGATGTCGGCTGCGGCGGTGGCGGCGGCGCTGCACGGTGCACCGGAGCTGCAGAAGCAGATTAACACGGCGTCGTTGAGGAACGTCAACAGCCCGGCGTCGCCGCCGGGGGCGGCCTCTTCCTCTGGGACTGTCGAGGTTGCGCAAGAGGAGGAGC
This sequence comes from Chlamydomonas schloesseri, assembly GCA_016834595.1. Classification (NCBI taxonomy): domain Eukaryota; kingdom Viridiplantae; phylum Chlorophyta; class Chlorophyceae; order Chlamydomonadales; family Chlamydomonadaceae; genus Chlamydomonas; species Chlamydomonas schloesseri. The sequence goes on from JAEHOD010000002.1 coordinate 2,060,234, forward strand.
GCAGCAGCCCTGGGGGTGGCGTGTTCGGAAGGCAGCACAGAAACGGCAGCGGGCCCATCCGGTGAGTTTTACGCGACCGCACGCTGCCCTTCCTTTCGCCCGGATAGCTTGTACTTGAACGATGTGCGATTGGTACGCTTCCGGCTGGTTTTGATGCGCCGTGCTGTCATGCTCACTGCTCCATCGCAGCAAAGCAATGTCTTCCGGGCTCGAGGCCCCAGTTTTCAGTAACATGCTGGGCGGCCTCTTTGGCGGTAGCTTCGGCAGCGGCACCGGACGGACCAGCCGCCGCTCTCTGTTCAATCTCGGCGGTGGCCTGCAGCAGCAGTCCTCGCCGTTTCGGGTGGCCGCAAGCACCAGCACCGGAGTCGCGGGCGCCGCTAGCAGCCCGCGCCTGAGCATGGGCCACCGCTGCCCCTCAGGCAACACCTTCACACTCCAGGGCGGCGCGCGCCACGCCCAGCAGATCTCAGCCCTGGCAGCCGCCATGCCATTGCCCGGCGGCGCCTACGGCGCAGCGGCCACGGCCGCAACCGTAGCCGCAGCGGCGGCGGCTGCCGTTGGCAACGCCGGCGGCAGCCACGGTGGCGGTGGCTACCGCCCGCGGCTGAGCTCACCAAACTTCACTGCGCTGGACGATGAGCTGCTGGCTGCGGCCCGGTGGAGTGCGGCCCGACTGGAAGCGCAGCAACAGCAACAGCACGGCCATCCGCACGGCCACCACCACCACCACTACTTGCACCAAGGCCGGCTGAGCCCCGCGCTCGGCAGCGCCCTGCCGCTCCACCCCAGCCCGCTCAGTGCTGGTGCCAGCGCCACCGCCACGAGCCAGCCTGGCGGTGGCCTCTCTCCGATGCACTCTCACGCGTTCGCAGCCGCCCACCACCAACAGCACCAACACCCACACCATCACCACCAGCATCATCATCAGAACAGCAACACGGCCAACGCGAGCCCGGCGTCGCCGCTGCTACAGCACATCGGCGGCAGCAACTACTACTCCCGCATAACCAGTGCTCGCCGCAGCGGCGCCTGTAGCTCCGCCTCCCTCACGCCCGCCAGCAGCGTCGGCCCCGGTGGCCTCGCCTCCGCCTCTGCCGCCGCCGCCTCCGTCAGCCCATTCGGCGCTCGCCATGGGCATGGGGATGATGAGCACGGGGAGCTGCTGGCGCCAGAGCGCAGCGTGGGCGTCATCTCCGCCGGAGTGCTGGTCATGCGCGGCAGTAGCTGCGGCCCTGCTACTGCGGCGGCTGATGCTAGTGGGGGCGGCAGCGTGGGCAGCCAGCAGCAGCAGCAGGCTGTAGCAGCTGCCCCGGGCGGCGGCGAGGGCGTGGGCCCTGCGGAAGGCGGGGCCGGCGGCAGTGGCTGGCAGCAGCAGCAGAACGCCGGACCAGCGGCGGCGGATAGTGACTCGGTCGTCAGCGAGGTCTATGAGTTGGGTGGCGGCAGCAGCAGGGGGGAGGCGGCCATGGCGTTAAACAGCGGCACGGCGGCGGGAGTAGCGGGAACCTCGACTCCCTTGATGATGGCGGGAGCGGGATCTGCGGCAGCAGCAGCAGCAGCAGCAGCTGTAGCGGTCGGTGGTGGTCGGGACCCGGAGTCCAGCTGCAGCACGCGGGTGGACAGCGGCTGTAGCACGGTGGGCGCCGGCAGCGAGCGGCGCGGCGGCCCGGCGTGGGAGGTGCGCCAGGCCAGCCAGGCGCGGCAGGAGCAGCTCGTGAGCGAGGTGGGTGGGTGCGGAAGGCGGGCGGGCGGCGCACAGTGCCTACGGAAGCCGCATTACTGCGGCCGCGCGCGGGGCGGAAGAGGTGCTTGGGATCACCGCTTGGATATCGTATATGTCATGGAGGCACGGGGGGGGGGGGTTGGTTGGTGCAGCGGGGGGGGGGAATCTCACGGCTGTGTGCCCGTAGTAGTGCCTGCCCGCCGTTGCGTTACTTTCCTCACACTTCCACTGCATGCATGCGGGCCACGGCACATGCAGGTGTCATCCTGGCTGAGGGTGGCGCTGGCCCGCAAGCTGGCTGCTGGCGCTGGGGCGGCCCCCGGCAGCAGCAGTGGAGGCGCCACCAGCAGCCCCAGGGCGGACAGCAGCAGCATCAGTACGAGTAATGCCGGCGGCAACGAGGATGCCGGTGGTGCCGCCGCTGCTGGCGTGGTGGCGGCAATGGCAGCTGCTCGGGAGAGGGGTTTGGGAATGAAATTATTTGGTCGCATCAGTGACGTGGAGGATGATGCGGAGCTCTCGCTGGAAAGCGACGAGGGAGAGACCGATAACGTTTGATGCACGGATGGTTCTTAGCATTTACTTTGGACAGAGGTGCAGGGGTTATTATCCCCAATCGGTGGAACCGGTGGATGCAAACACCTGAAGCGAGCCGGCAGCCATGCATGCGCTCCGCCGTTCCGCACAAACTCAACAGGGCACCGCACAGAACGGCGCGACAAGGGGTCTGTATTTGTGTGTGCACGGGCCGCTGCTGAGGGCCGCGCAATCGTCTGGTCCTTGCGCCCGTCCAATAGGCTCCGCCCCGAGCGACACAAGGCATCATCTGGGATTGCCACCAGCTTGCTTGAATGCACTTGCTGAAGCAATTTGTGAGCATGGGTCATAATTTTCAGGTGCATTAATGTTACAGCTGTGGGCCTGCCTCCGACCCGGGCCCGACACACGGCCTCTGCAGCCTACCAGTCTCTGGACTGGCGAGAGCGCTCACAAAAACAGCGCTAGAAACCCAAGCCCACGGCTGACCTGCCCTACCCGCGCACAGCAAGCCTAGCCGCGAAACGAGAAACGCCTCCCTGTGCTCTCCTGAGCCCACAGGACCAGGCGGTGTGGAGACAGCTCGCGCACCTAATACCTCAAACGAAACCCCCGACAAGAGACAACCCGAAGACGAGCAACCCACGCGCGCGCTCCCCTGGGGGCTACCAACGCCTGGGAACACACGTGTCAGGTGCCCTTTTCAGGTGCCCTTTTATGGTAGTATTAGTGATGCTCATGCAGCACGTATGTTGCTCTGATCTGGAAGGGATATATTTTGTCTTTCACGATATTAGAGCAGTTGCACGCATGTGCGGAGTGGATGGGGCGGGCACGGCCCAGTGGAGGTGGAGAGTGCGGCACCGCCCAGAAAGCGGCGCTGGCGCGCAGGTCGAGACTTGTTTTTATGTCTAAATTGCGGTCTTGCCTGCAAGCATTCAGTTAGTTGAGTGGCTAGATTTATCTGGATTCTGTGGCGGTGTGCTTGCGCTTGATAGCTGGATGCAACTAGATGTATGGTGGGCGGTGCCTGTACAAAGCGACCCCACTCACCCCAGCTTTGTCTGGGAGATGAGGCGTTTCGGAACTTTCGGCCTCAGTCTAGTATACGTGGTGTGGGCTCAGCCCACTTTTGTCAGCGAATCGTTCCAGGGGGGCCGGGGGCAAAGCCCCCCCAAAACACTCCGGTCGTTCGTGCGTCGGCAAAAAGTATCATACTGGCGCAAACCGTGACTGCCACGTATTAGAAATTGATATTTCTATTCCATGTAAATAGGCGGCAGGGAAACTTCGTGCGGAGCGGGAAGTGCCTTTGCGCGTCAGTGGACAATTGACTTTCGCGAGGTCGAGAGAATAGTCACCTACGCCCGCGTTTACTGGGCCTATAGAGCAAGCTATGTTGGCGGCAAGCAACACGGGGAACTAAGCGCCAGTTTGTGACAACTTTTGGAGCCATGTCTGTCGCCCCTCCTGAATGCCGAGGAGCCCCAAGTCGCTCCCACCCCGCGCCTAGCCCGAGGAATGTCGGGCATCGATGATGTCTGCAGTGCGGTAGAGGGCTACAAAATGCTTGGACTTAGTGGCAAGGGGGCCCTTGACTCGCGTGGATGCGGGCGTGTGGGATTCAAACACGCGTGCCTTGTGCTGACCGAGTCCTACTAAGCCCTGAGCTGGATCATCGTCGGCACGGGTCTCAAGCTCATTCGCTTGAAGTAGCCACCCAGCCTGTGGCCATATTGGGGCTCAGCCCATTTTCCAGCTAGTACAAAGCTGATACCCCTTGTTTGGACGGAGCTTGGGCCGAAGTGAACCGCATGGGAGGACCACCACGGAGGACCACCTTTCTTGTCATGTAACGCGGCGTCTGTCCCTTGCGACCTCCAGCTTCAGGTCAATGTGGGTGTGCGAGCTTATTCTGATCTTCAAACCTTTACAACGCCGCCCGTGCGCACCGCCTCAGCAGGTGACACCATCACAGCTCACGCAGACAGCGAGGTTCAGCATGCAACCAGCGGTGCCAGTCCGCTCCCCATGGAAATAAGCCTCGGCGTTAATTAGATAATTAGAATGGCCTTGCCGCGCCACACATTAGGACCCGTCGAACCCTAACTTGACATCCTTTGTTCTCGCGGGGCCTTTACGGGGTTGGTTAATTGACCCCAGGCGTCAACCGTCAGCAACCGCCATCAGGCTACCGAGGAGGTCTCACAAGTAAATTCATGTATTTTTATTCTTCGCAGCATAGGTTTGCTGCGAGCGCTTTACGTACCGTAATTTATTCGTCTGAACGTGTGCTACCCAGGAATGCAGACCTCCCTCCGTCCCTCCCCATACGTCCTCCGCCTACTCGGCCCTCCCACGCATCACACACAGCATTATTACATTGCCCGCTACCTCTCTCTGCGCTCAGGAAGCGAACATCTGTAACATCACCAGCCCCCAGGGCATGGATAACCGCTCTGCAAGTGCAACCTAGTACATTCTACACTATGGGTGCGATCCGCCCCAACAGCTGCCTCCAGCTTCATCAGCAGGTAGCTCAATTCTGGGTGTGCGCGCTCAGTCTGATCATCAAGAGACCTGATGCCACCATCCAATGACTCACCGGCCAAATGCTCCCGTCTGCAATCGCTGCGCAGGCGTGCCCCAAAATCGAACTACAGAAGGGGTAGCCCTTTGGCATTTCCATGCAATACGCCCTTACCGTCCCGTCCATGTGCCTTGATAACCCGCTTTGCACCACACACTCCATGACCCTTTAACACCTGTCCACTCGCAGCTCTCCATTCCTCCCCTCGTGCTCAGGAGCTACAGCACCCCGCCTATTCTACAGCAGAACCCGTCGTGCTGGTGCTAACTTCATGCCGCTGCTCAGTTCCGCGGGATGGAAAAAAGAATGTAAAATGAAACACAAATGACTACAACTGGCCGCCCCGTAAAATGCATGCACATCTGTGTAGCAACCCTAGGCACACATGCGCCTTTCACATGCAAAGCTCAACTGTAGCTATTGCGAAGGGTTGGGCGACTGCCTCATTTGTTGGAATGTGCCAGCCACCCGGAGGGCTGCTGGGACACCTACGCCGCAAACGTGCATCCGTCCCAGCATGCGGAAGCGGGCCAAACCATGCATAGCATTGCTGCATTCGAGGCACACATGATTACCTATGCCTCACTTGATTTGCGGTATCAACCAGGCCGCGACAACTTCCTGCGTCTTTTTGTCATAGCTTGTGTGCGCTGCTTGCAGATGCATCGTATGTGAGTAAACATACTTTCTGCATACATTTTCTTCTGAGTCCGCGGCTCGTGGTACTTGCTCTATACCGGCCTTGCCGCCACGCCGCCTGCGCCGCCGGCCCGCACAAAGGCTCCTGGAGGCGGCGGCTGAGTCAGCGTGGAGGCCCCGCCGCCCGTGCTGCCGCCGCCCTCCACACCATACCCATAATCCCCGCCGCCCTCTCGGCCGCGTCCAACGTCGCCTCCGGCCCGACCGCCGCCGCCGCCAGCGGCTGCTGCCGCAATGGTACCGGCGGCAGGCGGGAAGCAGGCGCCGGCGGAGTGGTCGCTGCTGCGTAACAGCTCCGCATACATATCCGAGGGGCAACTGGAGGCGTCCAGGATCCCCGCCGTCGGGGGCGGGGGCGGCGGCAGCGCCACCCATCCGCCGCCGTCGCCTGCTGCACAAGTAGCGCCAGCAGCCGCCAGCAGCATTGCCCCAGGATTGCCGCCGTATACTCCTCCTGCTCCTGTTCCTCCTGTTTCTGCAGTGGGAGTGAAGTCTGCCCCGGCGGCGGTGCTGGTGCTGGGCCCAGCACCCCGCACAACGTACGCGAAGGGAGTGAGTGCGGCGGCGCCCCCAGCGCCCCCCGCCGGCGGGTCTCCACCGGCGGCAGGACCACACCACCCTGTCATCGTCGCGGCCGTGTCCCCGTATCCCACAGCCGCCGCATTCACGCCCGGCCTCAGCCCTGCCGCAGCGCCGGCGAGTCCTGCTGCTGCTGCTGCTGCTGCTGCTGCTGCATCCTGCTGTGTGTTAGACGTGCGTAGGGCGGGCGGGAAGGTGGGCGAGTAGGCAACAGGTGAGCTGCTGGTGGCGGCGCTGGTGGCGGCGGAGGTGACTGCTGGCGTGCCGCCATAGCTGTCCGCCGCCGCCGTGGCCGCTAGCAGGGCAGCAGCAGTAGCAGCAGCAGCAGCTGTTTCAGCGCTGGCATTCTGCGGCGTGGAGGCGGAAGCCGCGGCTGTTGCAGCAACGCCACCTCCGTACGAGTAACCCGGTGAGGCCGCTGCTGCTGCTGCTGCTGCTCTTGGGGCGATGTACGGCGCGACCGGCTGCGCTTGCGATTGCTGCTGCTGCTGCTGCTGCTGCTGCTGCTGCTGCTGCTGCTGCTGGTGCCTCAGAGCCACCTGATACTGCTGCATCTGCAGCTGCGCCCGCTGGTAGCGTTCCTGCTGCAGGCGCAGCTGCTGCTCATAGGCCGCCGCCGCCACCGCCTGCTCGTGCGCCCGCCGCATGCGGTTCAGCTCGCTCCACACCGCCTCCGCGGAGGGCCTGCAACCAGGCCGGCATGCCGCATCCTCAGTATGTAAGGGATCAAGTGCCTGGGAGCCGCACATGGAAGGGTTGCTGACGAATCCGTGCACGTGCGTTCAAGCAACGCATAATGCACCATGGCGGCGGCGGGGACAAACATGTATAAAAGCGGGCGCACAGCAGAGACGCACACTCATGCAGAGACGTGCGAATGCATGCACGCACCGGCTCTGCGGGTCGGCCGCCCAGCACGCCTCGCACAGGGCCCGATAGTCGGGCGGCGTGTGGGCGGGCAGGGTGGGGCGCAGGCCGCCCACTGCGACCTGCATGTGCCATGAGTGCGCACGTGGCAATTATAGCGACACACGCACACGGGCGCGTAGGGACACGGGTAAGGATGGCTTGACAACGACCGTTCCATTCCTTGTGGCTGGTCACCATCAGGGTAGGTGCCCCTCGCCTCATCCCCGCCTCATCCCAGCACGGAGCGAGGTCTGCAGCTGCGCGTACCCGCGCCCACGCACCTGATGCGGCAGCAGCGCCCGGGGCACACCGCGGTGCGCCCGCTCCCCGCTGAACAGCTCGTACAGCAGGATGCCCAGCGCGTACACATCCACACGCCGGCTGATGTGGCCGTGCAGCATCAGCTCTGCGTGCGTGGGTGTGCGTGCGCGAGCATGCATGCATGTATGTGCACATTCACGCCATCAGCGAGGCCATTCAAACGAGCCATGCATGCATGCAGGGAAGAAGCAGGTGCAGCAGGGATATCGACACCGCAGCAGTCAGCAAACAGGTGCAGCCACGCACTTGCGTACCGGCGCACCTGCTGGCTACGCTAGCTACGCACGCACGCACCTGGCGCCATGTGCGTGAGGCTGCCTTGGGCGGTCAGGGCGGAGATGTGGGTCTGGTCGGGGTCGCCGTCCAGGCCCATCACCGTGGACAGACCTGGTGCATGCATGCACGCATGCACGCCGTGCGTGTGTACATCACAGGAGGCAAGCAGCAGGCAAGGCATGTTTTTATACGCAACGGATACATACCGTACATCGTTCATAAGCGGGAGAGCGGGACAAGTGAACTCCAGAGCATGTGGCTGCAGGTAGGGTTACGAGACCTAGTAATGTCTGATGCCTGCTCGCTCACCAAAGTCCGCCAGCTTCGCAGTGATGCCCATCACTGGGCCCGCCGTCGGGGGCGGCAGCACTGCCGGCACCGGCATTGGCAGCAGCAGCTGCTGCTGCTGCTGCTGCAGCTGGTGCTGCTGCTGCTGTGGCGTCCGTGGAGAACCACGGGCGAGCGGCAGCGGCAGCGAGGCGGCTGTCGGGCCGCTGCCACCGCCACTGCCGGCGCCACCAGCGCCGGGGGTGCCTGCTGTCCTGCCACCGCCTGCTGCCATGGCAGGGACCGGCATTGCAGCCGTCGCAATCGCCCCAGGTGCTGCTGCCGTTGCGGGATCCGCTGCTGGTGCTGGTGCTTGCAAAGCCGGGCGGTAAGGCGGCGCGGCCAGCAGCTGTGGAGGCGGCTGTTGCAGCTGCAGCGGCTCCCAGTACGGCTGCGGGAAACTCCGGCGGTCCTCCACAGCTGCGGACTTGAGCAGCACCTGATGCACACACAGGCCGCATGTCCACATTCAATCGCACATATACCGGAGCGCACCCAGTAAAGCTCGACAATGCATGTACTACCTTACGACAGCAGCACGTGCGCGTGCCTGCACATCAGCAGGCCCCCCCAGCTCACCCTAAGGTCCACCCACCCACCCACACACACACACACACACACACACACACACACACACACACACATACGTACGTTGGAAGCCTTGACGTCGCCGTGCACCACCCCGCGGCTGTGCAGGTGCAGCAGCGCGCACGCCACGTCGCAGGCCACCTGCAGCAGCAGGCGGACACGTGCCACAAGCGCCACACGCACGCAAACGTAAGGGCGCAACAGCCACCGTTGGTTTGCAGTTCGCCATGTTGCGTGTGCGTGTCGTGCGGCTGCCTCCATGGCTGCATGGGTGGCACGCATGTGCTTCACAAACACATACACGCAAACCACGCCTTGCTTAATGACGCGCTACTGGACGGTCCGCTCGCACCTGAAGCATGAGTCCGTAGTTGTACGCACCCCGGCTCTCGCCGCCGCCGGCCCCTGCCGGACCCGCATGACCGGCCTCAGCAGCAGCAGCAGGAGCAGCACTGCTGCCCGGCGGCAGCACCGGGGAGGGAGGTGGAAGCGTGAGTGTGCTGAATTCACCGACCGGCGTGAGCCAGCTCGAGGCCCCGCCGCCACCTCCCAGTCCGCGGCTGCCACCGCTGCCGCTGCTGCCACCTCCGCCAGCAATCGGCGAACGCCCGCCCCCGCGCGGGCTTCCACGCCCCGCTACTCCCGCGGCCGTAGCGGCCGGGGACCTGGCTACTGCCATGGCTGTAGCAGCACCACCTGGCGGCGAACCGTAGCCCGCGGTCGCAGCACCCGTGCCAACAGCAGGCGAGCCGCCCAAGCCACCAAGCATCCTGCCGCCCCGAGCGGGGCTGCCCCTGCCGGCTGCTCCGGCTCCCGTGCCTCCTGCCACCCCTCCGCCTCCGCCACCTCCGACTGCAGCTGTGTTGCCGCTGCCGCTGTTGGCCGGCGCGAGGCCGCCGCGGTGGAACATCCCCGCGTCCAGAGCCTGACGCAGCGAGCCGCGGTCGCTGCAGGCGGGAAAGAACAGAACACCCATGCATCCGTGGCGACTCCATGCAAGGCGCGGCGGCATGCATACGCGGCGAGCGCAAAGCGAGTACAGCTGATATGGATGGGCATTGATGTGATACGCAAGCAAGCCTGAGCAAGCCTCACGTAGCTCACCAGTACTCTAGCACCAGCTGCAGCTCGTGCCCGTACACGGGGCCCGCCGCCGCAGCTGTGCCCCCGCCGGAGCCCACCACTGCCACGGCCCCGCTGCCACTCCCGGCACGGCCGGCCGCGCCGCCGCCGCGGGCACTTTCGTCTCCAGAAGACGCCTGGCCGGCTGAGTGGCGGCTGCTGCGCATGGGTGCAGAAGCAAGTCGGCGGCCTTACGCCATGAAGCCAGGTTGCATGCAGCGATGGTCTTTCTCCTTTAAACGCAAAGCCCAGCCCATGTAGGTAAGAAAGCCGCACGGCCGCACGCACGTGCGCATTCGCGTTCGCACCTGCGCCGCTCAGCCGCGGTCGCGGCGGTGTCGCGGATCGGGCGGAAGCTGTAGGTGTAGGTTTGGACTGCGCGAGCACATAGCGACAAGCAAGGGCCGGAGCGGCCAGTGCTACCGTAAATTTGTGCGTGGTTGCCCAGGGAGGTAACCGGCCGTCCTCGAACCCTGCAATGCTGTGGCCGCCCCGCCCCGCCCCGCACCGCACCCCCCCCCAGCGCCTCACCGATGTGTGGGTGGCTCATGGCGCTGGAGATGGCCGCCTCCATGACCGCCATCTGCCGCCGCCGCTGGTCCTGTTGGTGATGCGCGGCAAATGGGTGACGGCGGGATGCGGTTTCCATGAAGAGCAGCAACGACCCCGGCTGGACCGAGCGAGGGTAACAAGCTATTCGCAAAAGTGCATGCATGGCACTGCACGGCACGCACTCGAGAAACGCACTCAGATGAAACAATGCCTCCTAGCGCACAAGACCCGCGCGAGCCCCCTGCAAGCAAGCCCCACGACGCAAAGCAATAAACAGACACGCTAGACTCGTCACCATGAAGACAGGACGGAGTAGGACGCCACACACGCCCTTGCCGACGTACCTACGTACGGGCCTTCGCTAGCCCCACCCACCCACCCACCCACCTGCGTCAGGCCCCCCGAGAGCACCAGCGTCTTCAGTGCCACCACCGTGCCGTGCCACAGGCCTGAGTGCGGACGGGGCGGCGGAGGCGGCGAGGCGTCAATGAGTGAGGCGTCAGCTGAAGCCCATGCCGTACCGAGTTTTACGTAGCAAGCGGCGGGGCAAGCAAGCGGCGTCGCCTGCCGACACGCCTGGCTTCTGTTTTGCACGGGGTGATCTGCGTGCAACGCAGAAGCCAGGCGGCGGGCGAGGCAAACATCCTGACTGGCGGCCTGCACGCGCGGCCGCCATCCACCTACCTTTGTACACCTTGCCAAAGCTGCCCTCGCCGATTAAGTGCAGAATCTGGGGGTGGCACAATGGAGACGTTTCGCGTCCGTGTGGCGCGCGCCGTGTTGATATGAGCACATGAATGGCTGGCTGGCTCATGCACTAGTAACTGAGCATCGCTCAACTCATGACCGTCTCTGCGGCTCTGCTCCTCCCACTCCCACTCCCACGCCCGCGCCCGCGCCCGCGCCCACCTGCACATTGAGGGGCGCCTCGTGGCCGCCACCACCGCCCGCCTCGCCGCCGCCCCTTGCGCCCATGCCGCCCCCGCCCCCGCCTGCTCCCCATCCTCCTCCCGCCATGGCCATGATGGACCGCCGGATGGACTCGATGTTGTCCGGGTCTGCAATGGGCCACGTGCACGTGCAGTTGATGATGCATGCATGCAAGCATGCATGCATGATTGCGATATGGACATGCACATGCTAAGACGTGGGCATGTTGCCCGCTCAGCGGCTGTGCGGCCGGATGACCCGATGTAGCTCTTCAGCGTTCGCAACGACATGCGCCTTTGCACGCCGGCCGCCCGCGCGAAGCATCCCAATGTGCCCTTGCCACAAAGCAACTGGCTCCTATCGAGCAGCAGGCCGCACAGGGCATGACCCACCCACCTGCAGGTGCCGAAGCGGGCGTGCGCGGCTGCCGGGCGCCGGGCGCCTCCGCGGCGGTGCCAGTAGCGGCGGTGCTTCTGGCGCCCACACGCGCGCCGCCGGCAGGAGGCGCGGAGCCCACGGTACCGAGGCGCGCCGCCGCCGTGACGGCGGACGATGTGGCGGGCGTGAGCTGCCGCCGGGGTGGCGGCATGGACACCACTCGCCGCGTGGCCAGCCCGACCGCTGCAGCGGCACCGGCGGCACCGGCAGCCGCAGAGCTGGCAGATCGGGCACTGAGGGCTGCGGCTGATGGCCGGCTCCCTACTGCCTCCCACGCCTCGCCGCCCTCTATCTCTGTGACCACGTCGCCCTCTTCGCCGTCTAGCTCGCCCTCGTCCTCATCATACACCTCCTCTCCCGGCAGGCCCACTTCGCCGCACTCCGCTTCCTCATCCTCTTCGCCCTGAGGCTCGTCCGCCTCCTCTTCCTGGCTCTCGTACGCAGTTTCTGACTCGCCGCCGCCTGTGGCGCCTGCAGCGCCACTCCCACGGTACGAGCCGGCAGCGCCGGCAACACCTGTGCGTCGGCCGGCGCCGCTCGAGTCGACAGACGAAGGCGGCGCAGAAGCGAAACCTCTGCCGCCGCCGCCGCCACCGGCTGAAGCAGCCACCGCAGCTGCAGAGGCGCCGCCTGCCGCGCTGCCAACCGAGCTGGGAGGCGTGCGGCTGGCGCGGCGGCGGTACACGCCACCCCCTCCGCCGCCGCTGACACCGCCGCGCTGAGTGGCGGCGGAGGCTGGGCCGCCCAGCGAAGCGCCCGTGACCATCACCATCTCACCGCTGGGCGTGTTCGTCTGCGTGGTGGCGTTGGTGGTGTTGGTGCTGGTGCCCTCCTGCGAGACGCTGGTGCGAGGGTGGCCCATTACCATGCCCGGACCGGCTGGGTACATGTCGCTTGCGTTGGCGCCGCCGCCTCCACTCTCTCGGCTGCTGGCCCCACCTCCGGCGCTGCCGCGGCTGCTGCTGGCGCCGCTGACCCTGCCCTTGCCCCTTTTCCCAGCCGGCGCAGCCCTGGATACCGTGGCCGCTGCCGCAGCTGCGGCGACTGCCGCCATGGCAGCCGCCGCATCCGACTTGACGCGACCGCCGCCCCCGCCTGCGACGATACCCATTTCCACGTCGGCAGCGGCCCCGCTGGGCGCCAGCGCGCGCACGTCCGTGATTGCTGCTTCAGGGCGCCGCAGGCCAGCAGAGCTGGCGGGCGATAGCGGCAGCCGGCCGACCTCCCTGCCCCCGCCTCCTCCTCCTGCCCCACCCCCTGCCCCTGCCGTGCCGCTGCTGCCGCCTCGCGCCTCGTCAATGCCGCTGCTATCATCCTCCTCAAGGTGCGGACCCGCCGCGCCGCCGCCAGCTCCCTCGCGATCCTTGCGCCGGCTGCTGGAGCGGGGCCGGTGGTGATATGGCCGCCGCCGGCGCCGCCGCAGCAGGCACCACAGCCCAATGGCCGTCGCTAGCAGCACGGCAACGCCACCTGCAAGAGGCGCACGGTTGCATGTGATGGCGGCGCGAGACACGTGCGTGGATGTGTGTGTGTGTGTGTGTGTGTGTGTTAGCGAAAACAAAACAACAAGGGAGTGTGTGTGTAGGTTACAAAGGATCTGTTGTTGACTCATCAACGCATCCGTCCGTAAGCAAGCTGCCATGTGTATACGCTCACAAAAGGCATACCGTACATGGGCCGTGCATCCAGAAGCTGAGGCCGGAAAGCGCACCTCCGAGTCCGACGGCCAGTCCAACCACCTCCGCCACGGAGCTGCCCCCGCCCCCGCCCCCGCTGCCGCTGCCCGCCGACGACGGCTGCGGAGATGCAGGCGGTGACGGGACCGGCGGCGACGGTGGTACGGCGTCTCCCGCAATGCCAAATCGCAACGCAACCTCCTGTGCGGCGTGAGGAAGGCGCCCCGGCGCACGACACACAGATGCAGGCGCACTTGAGAAACACGTGCGGCACGAATCCGCTGTGACGACGTGCAACCTTCCCATCTCGACGCAGGGCACACACACACACACGGCGGTAGACGCACATCACCCGCATGCCCCGCACCTGCGCCAGGCAGCGCTCAGCGCCCAGTCGCGGGATGCAGCCGGCGCTGACGGGGTAGTCACACACGATGTGGGAGTTGTAGTAGTGCACCGCGTAGCCGCCGTCGTCGTTCAGGACGCCGGGGGCCGCCTGCACGTGGGCCGGGACGTGGGCCGGGACGTGGGGCGGCGCGGCGTAGGATACTGTATACTATGTACAGAGGGCGGCAGGGCCGTTCGCTTGTTCGTGTGCACTGAGCTCAGTCTTGCACCACCGACTAAGGCTATCTCATGTCACGGGCTCACGGCATGGCAGGAATGAGCACCCGTGTACAGCCGCCTGCCCCTTAGCCGCAGCACTCCTGTGCACCCGCCTGCGTCGCCGCTGCCCACATACCGTACCGTATGCCGCCAGCGGGACACGCTGCCCTCATGACACGACTCGCCATGCAACGACTCGGCCCGGGCCTTCTCCTCCTCACGCACCCACATACACGCACCTCCACCTGCACCGCGAAGGCGTTCATGTCCAGGGAGGGCTGCTTGCAGGTGGGCGCGCCGGGGCTGCTGGCGTTGGTCCAGCAGTAGGCCGAGTCGTTGCGCAGGGAGATGTCAGGCGCGGCGGGCGGCGCCGGGACCTGCTGGCAGCCGAGCAGCGGCGGGAGCGGCGGCGTGCGAAAAGGTGGTGGCGGTATGGGGGCAGCCTTCCGGCGAGGTGATGGCAACGGAACCCACGTGACGCCGAGATCCCCCACCAGGCGAAGCGAAGAAGCTGTTCAAGCGGGGCCCACAAACCCTGACGACGCCGACCCCGTCAACAGCTGAGGCGCAGCCGCGCGCCACCCCTTTTGGGCACCCCTACGCTGTTGTGCATGCCGCGCCCGCAGTAGGTGCGCCCAGCCAAAGTTTGAAGCGCAACCCGCTGCAAAGCCCGCAGCTGACCGGTGCCCGCAAGTGTACCGGTACGCATGCATAAGGCAGAACTCACGGAGTCCGTGGGCGGCGCCGGCAGCGACAGCAGCTGTGCCACGGCTTGGCCGAAGGGCAGGCACACGGTCCGGTGCTGCACGCTCTCCTGCAGCACGACCGCGCCACCGGGAGACTTGCCTGCGGCGAGCAGTTGCGGCGAGGTGAGGCAAAGTCAGCCGAGGCGAGGTGAGATGGAGGAGATTCGGAGAGGGAAGCAAGCTGTTCGGTGCTTGCAGCAAGCTCAGAAGGGCAGGTCAAGCAGGACGCAGCGCCAGAACGTGGTATAGACATCCACACCGCATGCGGGCGTGGCCCATTCACCTAGGAAATCCATGATCTGGCCGACTCGGTTCAGTGCCTGAGAGAGCGCAGCAGCGGGCCAAGCCGTGTCAGGAGAGAAGGGGCTTATTGGGTGAGAGGCGCGTGCTCGTACGCACAGCCGCACAAGGGTCCGCGCGGCGTGCGCATGCAGAAGGCAAGCGCGGCAGGAAAACACGTGCGTTCCATAGTCCTACTGCGACACGCCACGCACATCCCGCTGCGTGTGGGCGCACCTTGTAAATCTCAACGTTGCGGAACGTCAGCACCACGCCAGCCCGCAGCCGCACCACCGCCGAGCTGGCGAACGCCGCGTCAAAGACCGAGTGGCTGCCGCCGCGCGTCGGCAGCACCGCCTGCTGCTGCTGCTGCTGCTGTACGCCGCTGCCGTCCCCGGCGCCACCAATGCCCGTGCCGTTCCCGCTCCTGCCCCCGCTCCCGCCAGCTGTGTTCCCGCTGTTGCCACCCACGCTCACAATCTGCCCGTCGCTGCCGATGATGCCGCCATCGCCCACCGCCAGGCTGTCGTCGACGGCGCTGAGACCGTCGAAGGCACGCGCGCCGCCCAGCACCGTCACATTCCGCGTCAGCACCGGAACCGGCACGCCGCCGGCCGCCGGAGGCGGCGCCATGCCAGAGCCGCTGCTGCTGCCGCTGGCACCGCTGCCGCTGCCGCTGGCGGAGCTGGTGGTAGGGGCGGCCAGGAAGCGCCCGGCCGCCGCCGCCTGCTGCGCCGCCAGCACGTCCGGCGGGCTGAGCCGTATGTCGGTCAGCAGGCGCAGGTCGGTCACGTCGGGGTTGTACAGCAGCAGCAGGAACTCGTAGGCCGTGGCTGCATGCAATAGCATGCATGCATGCGGGGATGCAACACGTGTGCAATGCGTGCAAGCAAAGGCATGGTCGTCATGACAAATCAGGACCAGGCAATCCCGACGTTTCGTCTTCCAGACCGCTTCGTCTCCCCTGACCTCAACCCTGGCCCTGGTGCCCCCGCGCAACTCACTTGCCACGCCCACGAGCCCTCTGCTGCTGGTGCTGCCGCCTGCCGCCTGCTGCACCGGGTCCCCGGCCGTTGCTGAGGCTGCAGGGTCATGCTGCCGCAGCTGCCTGCCGCCGCCGCCGCCGCCGCCGCTACCGCTACCGTAGCTGCCGTCGTTACGCCAACCTGCCGTCTCCACTCCAAACCCCAGGGGCGGCCACTCTTGGCCTTCCAAGCGATGTGCAACTGCCGGCACGGCTACTGCTGCTGCTGCCGCTCCGGCGCTGCCGACAGCCAGCAGCAGCAGCAGCAGCTGGGTGAGCCCAACCGCCAGCAGCAGCGACACGCGTGCCATACCGCAGCCCCTGCTGCCCGAAGCCCGCGCCGCGCCGCCTGACCCGGCTGAGCGGCAAGACCGCGAGGTTGCAGTAATCGCTGTCCGCTGCGGCTGTGGCAACCCCCTTGCGGTCATGTCAGACAAGGCAGTTGGCCGCATCCCGCCGTGACGACCCGCGGAGGTCGCGTCCGCTCGCGCGCTGGACCCACGGCGCGAAGCAACCTTGTAGTCGCAGCAACGATGGCGGCTGTGCGAGGTCGTCGAGGCAAGCCCAGATCGTGACTCCTCCCGCGCCACGAGTTCGCGGCTCCGCTCGCGGCTGCCCGGGGCACAACATCTGCCGCGGACGCCCCCGGCGAGCTCCGCCCGCCGTCGCTGCCGCCGAGAGCGCTGTTGCGTGTGGAGTTGCAGCGTACCTTCGCGGTGTTGAGCTGGCCGAGGCAGGTGTTTCGTGCTCGCAGACTCGAAGCAAGCACGCGGTTTTGTTCGAGAACTCACCGCCTGCGTGAGTTGGAGCGCACCTCACGACATTAGAGACAAGTCCGGCGCACGGCGAGGCAGAGGGCTGGCACCGTCCCCGTCAGCGCGCGCACACCCACCCGCAATGTCTCACCTCGTTCGAGCTCTTGACTACGCCCCTGGCTAGCACGGGTCACGAAGTACGCAAGGTCGCGAGTGGCGGTCCGCTAGGCACCCTGGGCGCGAAAGTGCAGATCAGGGGCTTGGAAACCTGCTTTGTTTGGCGAGAACTCAATGCCTTCTCTTGTGCGTTGCATGGGAGACCGCTATTACTCTTCGCTTCACTTACGAGTGATGCTCAAGGCGGCGGTGAGCCAGGGCAAGAGCCAGGCCCTAAGATGACGCCCATTCCCGGCGGATGCCCCCTGCGAATTCGCGCCCTCGGCCCACGACTCGCGATCCCCAAACACCTGAGCCAGCCCGAAGCGCGCAACACTTGCCTGGAGCAGCCGCATGACGCAGTAGGTGCGAGGGTGTCAGCCTCGTGGCGACAGCTCGTCGGGCGAGGCCGCTCGACGGGTGTGAGACCACTGGGCGAGTCGGGCCCTCGGCAGCCTTCCGTTACATGCGCTAGACCGCGTTGATAGACATACCCAGAGCCGCGAGAAACAGAGACTGCATGTTAGCTGTTCTTCATGGCGTTGGCATAATCGTGAACCGTTCGAGGCTGCGCATGGGTTTGCGCGTCCACTCGTCTCCAGCACTGGCGTGTCCCCGCAACCACAGCCGCGCCGGTATACACACTGTATAGGCAAGGTGGAATATGAATGCCCCCAGAAGCCTAGGCCCCGACATGTACTGCACCCTTGTCCTTCCGTCAAAACTCATGTTCAGTTGCTGACGCTGCATCATGTACAGAGCGCAAAATCACACGGTACTTCACGTTTGGCTTGTCCAATGGGCCCTCGCCCCTTGCACCGCAACCATAATATGCTAGTCCTTCCTAAAGGTATGCGCGGCGCATGCCGCCAACTGCCAAGAATGCGTGTCAGCGAATGCTGATGCGCCAGCCTGTGCATTCCTGTCGACTCCGCGCGCCAAGCAAGCCTACACCAAATGCTCAACCATGCAAAGACATTATCGACACGTAGGCAAGCCGCCGACCCAAGCATGCTAAGGGATGCAAAAAGTATGCCAAGCATGCTCAGCCTCGCATACACCCTAAGTAAAATGTCATGCACAAATTCTGATCATGTCCTCAGCACGATGACACCGCCCCACACCCGTGCCCCGCACCTCAGACAAGCTCTACACGGTACCGCAGCCGCTTGCTTGTCCGTCCATGCAAAGCGTCCTTCCAACCTTTCGCATGCGCTGTGTGCCCCGCCCACGCCGGCTGCTGCTGCCCGGGCGCCATAGCTGCGCCCAGCATCTCAGAAGTACCAGTACGCCTCCCGGGCCGCGCACAGCACCTCCTGTGCCGCAATGTCTGCCAGCGGCCGCGGCAGCTGCCAGGGCTGCGGCGGCGAGGTGGACTCCGACCGCGCCAGCGGGCTCACGCTGCGATAGCCAAACTGGCTGCTGCTGCCGCCAGCGGCACCAGCCGCACCAGCGCCAGCGCCAGCTGCCCCTGCCATCGACCCGATGGCCGCGGCGCCATCGCCGCGCCCATTCCCATCAGTGGCTGCGCGGCTATGGTGGTGAGCATGGTGCTGCTGGTGCTGCTGGTGTGGCGCCGAGGAGGAGGAGGAGGAGGGCGTGAGGCCCACTCGCACGAAGCCCCAGCCCATCACGCCGGCCGCGCGCTCCTCCTCCGCTCCGTCGCCCACCGCCGCGAAGGCGTTGTGTGCGCCCAGCGTAGCCCGCAGCTGGCGGAAGGCGTCCAGCTTGGAGCGGCCGCTGGCGCTGTACACGTCCTGTGCACACGGTGCGAGCATGACGACCATGCAGCGATCAGGACGGCTTGAGATGCAAACAAGAGGTGTGAAACGTGGGCTAGGCTGGCCGGCGGCAGGGCGTGATATTAGAGGGAGGGTGCGTGAAGGCACGTGCACAGCTGCGCGGAAGCCCCCATCAACCCTTATGTTGTCGGCGCACGCCGTCGTTGCCGACCGGCAGACCTGCCTGCGCCTTCGCGCCGGCAGGCTTGTCCTTGCTCCCGCCCATCCGCCTGCCCCGTGCCCCTGCCCAACCTGGACCTGCTCACCCGGATATCGAAGTGCTCGTCCAGCCCCCACATGAGCAGCTTGCCGAGCGTCGCCACTAGGTGCCCCGCCGACACCAGCACGTGCCGTACCCGCCTGTACGACAGCGCCGGCGGCGGTGCCGTGATGCCCAGCCACGGCCCCGCCGCCGCCGCCTCGTCCTCGCCAGCCGCCGTGGCTGCGGCGCGCCGCGCCGCCTGCTGCTCCACCGCCGTATTCAGGCCGGTCAGCAGCCGCCGCGCCGCCGCTACCCAGCCGCCAGTGAGCGCCTCCACCTCTGCCAACGCGGCAGCCAGCACGCCCGCCTTCTCTGCGCCGAGCAGCGCCGGAAGCCCGGCCGCGCCGCTGCCGTATGCCGCCGCGATGCGCTCCAGCGTCGCGCGGCTGACGGGTCCGGCGGCGGCCACAGCAGCCGCTGCCGCCGCCGCTGCGGCGGAGGCTGCCGCCGCCGCCACGTCGCCGCTGGCGGCTGCGGCGTCCTCTGCAGCGGCATCTGCTACGGCCTGGGCACCTGCCTCGGAGGCGGCGGCCAGCGCCCACAGCTCCGTGAAGGACAGTGGGTCCAGCTGGTCCAGCTGCCAAGTAAGAAGAGGGAGGAGCCACATGGTGGAGATGATGCGCTCGGCAGAAACTGTAATTACGAAGGCTACTGCAAAGGCCCAACTCGTCGCACGCACGGCGCCAGCCCCTGTCCTATCGCCAACTCACCGACTTGAAGCCCATGTGCTCGTCACAGAACTCGAAGACCAAGTCCGCCAGTCGCTGGCCCAGCGCCTCCGCCTGCCGCGGCAGCACCGCCGCTTCCGCGGCGGCCGCCAGGCTGTGCCCGCCCGCGCCCCTGCCCGGGCTGCCCCGCCCGGCGGCGGAGGCAGCCGCTGCCGCTGTGCGAGCGGACCTGGACGCGGCAAGGGCCGCGGCGCGCGCAAAGGCGCCGCTGATGAGGGAGTTGAAGACGATGAGCGTCTCATCCAGGTCCCACACCACGATCAGGTCCACCTCTGGAGGCTGTAGCTGCTGCTGCTGCTGTTGCTCGTGCCTCGCTCCTGTTGCCGCTACTGCCGTGGCTGGCGGCGACTGCACTGCAACTGGCGCCGGCCTCGCGCCGCCAGCTGCTACAGGCGCCGCCGTCACCTCGTCCTCATCCATCGCGTGCGCCAGAGGGTCGTACATTTCCGTGTCCACGCCGGCCCCGTCCCCTGTCCCTGATACTCCACCCACCGCGGGCTGCTGCCGCGCCGCCGGGCCAGGTCCTCCTGCCCCCGGATCCGGCGCTGGCGAGGGCCGCGCAGCGGAGCCGCCCGCCGCCTCCGCTATCGAGCTGTGCGGTGGAAGCGGCGGCCGCCCCGCGCTGAACGGCGTCCCGGCAGCGGCGCTGCCCACCCCCGCCCCCGGCGCCCACGCTCCGGCACCGACCGTGGGCGTATTGCCCGTGGCCGCGCTGACTATGCCGGAGCCATTGCTGCTGGTTCCCATGCTGCGGCCGCCGCCGTCGCCCGAGCCGCCCTTAGCCATGAAGTCGCTGCCGTGCGCGTGGTAGCCCTGCCACGCGTACTGCGTCATTCCGCCCTGCGCCTGGTACTGATACAGCTGGTCGCCGTGGTGATGCTGTTCATACTGCGAAACACAGCGCGATAAGCAGCAAGGGAAAATGACTGGGACTTTAACAGGATATGCGGACGGGGTTACGCAGGTAACGAATTAAAGGCGCACAGCCCGTGCCAATGCGCGGGCGGTGCTCACCTGTGTGTACGCCAGCGTGTACGGCGCCGGGGGCGCTTGGTGTGGATGATGATGCCCCGGGTGCAGCATGGGCGTGGATGCCGAGTGTTGCGGGTTGTGGTATTGCAGCACCTGGGGCGCGCCGGCCAGGTCAGGGCAGGACGGCGCGACGTGGTGAGCCGCGTACGCGGCGTGAGACACTGCTGACACCGCGCCGGGAGCGGCGGGACCGCCGGCCTCCGGAGGCCGCGAGGCCGGTTCCGCGTGCATCGCTGAGTCTCCCAGCGCTTGTAGAAACGCAGAGGATCCGTGTACGTGCGTGCCGCGCTCCGGGCTGCTCTTCATGGCGCCAGCATGCTCGCTGTTGACCTGCACCGGACCTGTCGGCCAGCCGCCGGCCATCCTTGGCTAGCTGAGGCCGCCCAGGCGCCGAGAGCGCGGCGGGATCGCCAAGAGAAGATGCCGGTCGTCTGGCTGTTGTGCCGAAGCACACGGAAAAACTTGTGCGCTTGTGCAAATGTAATGTTATCGATATTGCGCTTTCAAATAAATGCACAGATTCCTATAGCTTTGACGCAAATTAGCAGCGACGCAATACCGCGGCCTTGAATGTCTCAAGTTGCCAGCTCACCCGTCATTCTGAACTTCGTCAACACGAATGGCTCCGCAAAGCAAACTTTATTTTTGTGTAGTTTTTCTATAATATTTCAAAACAAGCAGTGTCAATCAGGCATTTGTGGCGCCGCAAGAGCATAGCTTTGCCGTGGGCCTGCCGATTCACCTGCCATATTGTTGTTCGCCGTTTAAAAGTATTGCATTACCTATCGCGCGCTTGTAAGCGCGCTGTTTCCACCCAAACTTCGGCCTTCTAGAATCGCGCCGGCATCCTCCACTGTCACCCGTTCGTCGCTGGCCCGAAACGCTGCGATATGGGCAGTGGGCGAGATAAACGCAAGAAGGCGAAGGAGCGGAAGGATGGCCCGGTTGTGGGCGTAGGTGCGGCAGGGAAACGTTTGGGCGGTTAGGGGTGGGCGGGGGGGGGGGCCAGCGTGCCCTGGAGTGCATGTTTGCCTTTCCCAATATGCATGCCGCCATGCAGCTGTCGAGGATAGTACAGCACATCGCCATCATATCTCACGATGAGGACGGACTGCACGGCGCGTCACGCATTCACCATGACCCTGCACGCTGACCGCTGCAGGCTTGGTCAAGACGGAGAAGAAGACAGCCAAGAACGAAGCCAAGAAGGAGCGGCGTGCGGAGAAGCGCCTTGAAGGTGGGACTGATACGACAGTGGTGGTGGCGGTGTGTGTGGGGGGGGGCAGCAGGACCGTAGTGCGCTTGCAGGGCGCCCAAGGGCCAAGTGTGCGGTCCTGGCCATCGTGTCAGGTCCTGCGGGCGCGGGTCAGGGGGTCAGACACAACGCCATCTCGCCAAGTTCCGACCCCCACTGGCACTCTCGCCGCCTCCAGCGCCTCACCACACACGCCAGCTCCACCTCCATCTGTGGACGCTCACGCAGCACCCCACCTCCTCCACCATCGTCTTGTCACGCATTTTCTGCATTCAGGAGACGAGGACGACATTGACGCGCTGCTAGCGCGCATGGCGCTGGAGGAGAAGGCCAAGAAGGGCGCCCCGGAGGTGACGGCGGACGTGGAGCCGCCCGGTCCGCGGGTCAGCGCCTCCTTCCAGCCCTACATCACACCGGTGAGGGCGGGCGGGCGGGCGGGCGGGAATGGGGGCCGGGCGGGCGGGCGGCCAGGCAGACAGCTTGGGAGGAGAAAAGGGATGCAACAACCCGATCGGAGAACTAAAGCTAAGATGAGCCGCCGGTGGGGAAGGGTCGGGCTAGCAGTGAAAGCTGCGGGTGCCACTGCTCGGCTCGTGATGAGACATGCACCCGTTCGCCACCGCACACGTTGACCGGTTGCACTCTGCCGCCAGGCGCCCGCGTGTCACACGCGCCGATCCCTGCTCCCTAGTCCCTACCCCTAATCTCTCCCTCTCCTCTCCCCCCCCCTCTCCCCACCCACCCACCCCACCACCTCAGCGCGGCTCCTTCCTGTTCCTGTTCGGCGGCGAGTATGCGGACGTGGCAACTGACAAGGTGCACGTGTACAAGGACCTGTACAGGTAGGGCGGGGCAAGGAGGAGGGGTTGGGGGTTATGTAAATACCAGATCAATCTGAACCAGACGAATTTAGGGCTGGCGTGGGTGCGTGGCTGGTTGGAGGGGTGGGGAGAGGGGCGACTACGTGTCCCTGCACCCAGGCCGAAGGAGGAAGCCGGAGAGGGAGGAGGGAGAGGGTGGGGGAGGGGCGAAAGGCAGGGAGAGGGTGGAGGGAGAGGCGGCAGGATGGGGAGGACAGACGAGGAAGGGAGAGCGGGCTGGAGAGAAAGGAGGAAGTGGGAGCTGGCGACAGCGGGCTCGAGTGGAGGCATGCAAGGAATGCGAGGGGTTGCAGATGGAGAGCCGCCAGCTGGCAAGAGTTGTCAGGAGGCAAGCTCCATGCGACTGTCAACGGCCGGTACACGGCGCCGGTCCGCCCCCACAGGTTCGATGTGGACAAGCGGAAATGGTCAAAGATTGACTCGCCCAACGGGCCGCCGCCGCGCTCGGCGCACCAGGTGGGGACGTGCGCAGCGGGGGGGGGGGGGGGAAGCGGGGACCCGCTCGTGAGGTGGGGTATGCTGCGGCAAACAAGCATGCATGCCGCTTGTGTATTTCATCTCCACAAAGCACATATACATATACACGCGCGCACGCGCGTTTCCGATTTGACTGTTCAACACACGCACACACACACACATGCGCACGCACGGTGAACCCATCAGCGCTGCCCGCCCCCCTTGCAGGCGGTGATTGTGAAGAACACCATGCTGGTGTTTGGCGGCGAGTTCACCTCCCCCAACCAGGAGCGCTTCCACCACTACAAGGTGGGTGGCCTGGGCGGTAAAGCGCAGGGAGGCGCAGGGTTTGGAACTCAAATCGTGGCGTGGCTATCACTACATGGTGTGTGGCTGGCTGGGCAACTGAGCGGGGTTGTGCTGGGCATGTCTTTGGAGCCAACCATACCACCTGCAGTCCTGCACCACCTGCTATCTGCCGCCTCTCACCTCACCTCCTCTTCTTCCTGCTCTTTGCTCCTCCTCCTCCTGCTCCCCACCTACCTCTCTACTCGACATCCCTGCTGCTCCATCCAGGACCTGTGGCGCTTGGACCTGACCACCTGGGAGTGGGACTGCCTGCCCGCCAAGGGCGGCCCCTCCGCGAGGTCGGGGCACCGCATGGTGCTGCAGGTGCGGAATGGAGGCGGGGGTTTGTGGGGCCGGGCAGGCGAAGAGCCCCTTGTAGGTGTGCAGCCGTGGGCGGCAGCGGCTGGCAGGACGTTGCGCAACAGGCGCACGGGCAGCGGGGCCCGGGGCCTGGTGTGTGCCCAGACAGCACGAGGCGAGGCCGGGGGCCGTGGGGTGAGCCTGTCGGCGGGAAAGGGCGGCGACCTCCAAGCTCCGCAATGGCCGGCCCAATCCAGCAATGGCTTCGCTATACTGTGGGCACACCCGTGCTGTGTGATGGCGTGTGTCATGGATAGCTGCTCTGCCTCTTGATGTTGTTGCTGCTGCTCACGTGTTGACTTGATGGTGCGGTGGTGCCCGCAGCCGCTCAAGAACCGCGTGCTGCTGTTCGGAGGCTTCTACGACACGGGTCGAGAAGTCAAGTGAGTAAGCGCAGGCAGGCAGGCAGTCGGTATGCCGCATGTTCCCCAGCCGTATCCGCGTCTCAGCCAGCCAGCTCATCCAGCAGCAAGCGAGCCCGTCAGTCACTCAGCAAGACGGGGGGTGGGGGCGTGTGGCGTGCCGTGGGCGCAAGTGCGCTGCCGCCAGGGGGCGAGGGCACCGTGACCGTGACGGCGGCGTTGGTCTGCGTCACTGGGTACTCGGGGCGCGACGCGACAGTCATAACAACACCTCGCACGCACAGCACACACACGATACACCTCGAAAACACAGCTGCTCATGAGTCATGAATTAAGGGGTCCCGCGGTGGACGCCCGCGGTGGACGCCCTCGCACCTCGGCATGCGGCTGTTGCACATCAGCTTGGTTCTGTGGACACCCGAGTCTGCTGGGTGGTACGGGAATGTCAACAGTAACCCCACGCGCCCCGCCCCCTCCCCGCCCCTCCCCGCCCTACTAGGTACTACAACGACCTGTGGGAGCTCAACCTGGAGAGCATGAAGTGGACCAGCCTGGGGCCCGCCGCCGCCGGCGCCACCGGGCAATGGCCCTCGCCGCGCTCCGGCTGCGGCATGGCGGTGGCGGGCGACACGCTGTGGGTGTTTGGCGGCTACTCCAAGGTGAGGGGGGTGCATGGCTTATTGTTTTTTGGGGGGAGGTTTCGGTGGCGGGTAAAAGTGGGGACCATGCATGTTAGGTGATGGTGGGTTGCAGGGGGGAGGGGGCGTGTGCCAAGCCACCGATCCTTCCCACGCCTCCAATCGCCAAACCACCGCCACCGCCAACACCAACGCCATCCCCAGTCCGCTCCACGCTCACGCACACACCGTTAGGGGCGGGCTTTTCCCTGTTTGCTTTGTTTTCATTTACATAAGAGCACCACTGCACTCAGACGTAAACCCACCTCAACCCATCCCACACCTTCCATCCACCCCACGCGTCCAAACCCCCATTCTCGTGCCTGTTCAGGCCAAGGACGATGATGACCCCGACCTGGAGCACGGCAAGACCATGGAGGACATCTGGGCCTGCAACACCACCACCTACACGGTGGGGCGGGGTGGGGTTGGGCGGTGGATGCGTTGGGCTGAAGGTGTGGGGCTGGGTCGCGGGTAAGGGGCTGCAAACGGGCATGGTAGGGGCGGAGGGCGGTGCGGGGTTGCAGGGCAGGCGCAGGTGTGTGTGTGTGGGGGGGGGGGTGCTTGGCACAAATGAGACTCTACGGGGGTACCGTGCACACCTTTGGATGGCACGTGCACTGCGACTCCGCCCCCCGCTGGCCTTCCATTGCACCTGAATGGGGCATATGCGGCTGCCGCATACGCAAACAGCATCTTATCGTCACCAACACCCATAAGGTCGGCAGCCAACTGGGGGGAGCGCGGTTTCCCTTCGGGCCGGAGATGGTCCCTCTTGACCTGGGTGCGGGGCACCCTTGCTTGGTCGGGACAGTCCCTTTATGTAATGCCGCATACATATCGCACATTGCCATCGCGAAATCCACAAGTCATATCCCGCCCCGCGCCGCAGTGGGAACGCGTCAAGAAGGTGGGCATGGCCCCGGGCGCGCGCGCCTCCTTCGCGCTGGCGGTGCACGCGCACCCCAAGGCGGGGCCACGCGCTTTCGTGTTTGGCGGCGTGTCGGACAACGAGGCCAAGGTGGGGGCGCATTGCGGCGCGGTGCGGTGCAGTGTGGTGCAGGGGGGACCATCACCAGCCTTCTTTTCCTGCGACCACTCATCCAAAATCACAGCGCATCAAAGCCCCCTCCCACTTCCCCCTAAAGTAGGGCGGCGAGGACCTGTCTTCCGAGTTCCACAACGACCTGTACACATTCAACTTTGAGCGCCGCCGCTGGTTCGCCGCCGAGCTGCGGCCGCCGCCCGGCAGCAAGAAGGGCGCAGGTGAGAGGGGGGCGGTGGGCGCGGGAGCAGGTGAGGCAGGGCGAGGCGAGGATGATGCATGGTGCGCGTTGCGGATGGGGGCAAGGCGCTCGGGTATGAGGTGTGGTGGCGTCGCAGCGGAGCAGGGAGAGGGCCGGGTATAGGCCCAGCCTGGGCCATGAATGCTGCTCCAGAAGAGGAGGAGACCAAGGCGCTGCCATTCTCATTTTGCACTGGCTCCCCGGCTTTGGCTGCTGGCTGCGGCGGCGGCGCACGTCCGCAGGCGACGAGGCGGCGGCGGCGGCGGTGGGGACGGCAGCAGGCGCCGACGGCGCTGCGTCCGCCTCCGCGCCGCCCTCTGCCCCCGCGTCCAAGGCGGCCCCCCCGGGCGTGTCTCAGGAGCAGGCGGACAAGCTGGCGGCCATGACGGCGGACAAGGGCAGCGCCCTGTACCGGGCGGCGGTCAAGATCCAGGCCAGGTAGGCGCGTGCGCGCGGGCGGGCGGGCGGGCGAGCGCGCGGGCCGGCGGGCGGGCGTAGAGGCGGAGGTGGGGTGGGGCGCGGGGATGGGAGGGTGCAACTGTGGGTGGAGGCAAGTGGTCGCGAGCAGCCTGCGTTGCACTTCGAGGTGCTGAGCACAAGCAGTAGACAACACAGGACTGTGCACTCGTCGGTTCTAGTGCATGACCCACAAAACCACGACCCTCGCCGGCGCCGGCGTTCCGGGTTTGCCATGGCGGATCTGGTTTCTGTAATGAACGTTCCCCCTCTTTTGCATTGGGTTCGGTTTAGTTTGGGCTGGTATTTATCAGGCAACCCCTCCCCTGGCCCCTGCCCTGGCCCCTCCCGTGGCCCCTCTCCCCACCTGCCTGCCTGCCCTGCCCTGCAGTTACCGCGGCTACAAGGTGCGCAAGGCCTACATCGCCTACCGCGTAGGCGGCGTGGTGAGCGAGCTGCTGTACAGCCCCGCCACTTTCGGCCTGGACCTGTCCACGCTCAACATGCCCAAGCCCAAGGCGCGCATCGGGGCGCTGGTGCGTGCTCCTGGGCGAAGGGGATGGGGAGGGCGAGTATGGGATGAGGAAGAATGGCCGAAGGGGCGGGATAGGGCAGGTGGCAGAGGAGGGAATAAAGGGCGTAAGGGACAGGGGCGTACATGCCTAGAAGCCGCGTTGATTTGGAAGGCGGCGAGAGACCTTGGCATGCTCGGCGGATTGGATGCTCGGCGGATGCTCAGCGGGTTAGCGGCACGAAGAAGGAAAGGGAGCACGTAGAGCGCACGTGTGCATCGCTGACTCTGCCGCTGCCGCTGCTGCTGACCGCCGCTGCCGCGTTCACCCTGCCTGCTCGCAGACGGCGGTGGTGGCCAACACGTTGTGGCTGCTGGGCGGCACCGTGGAGGTGAGGGGTGAGGGGCACCACGTGCCCAAGGGGATCGTGGTGCGCCCCGGCGCCTCCCCCCCTGGGCAACGTTTGCAGCGCGCCATAGCTCGCATAGACCGGCTACCAGATGCATATGCAACACTGTGCGCGTTGAAGTCCTCGCTCCTGATCAGACATTTTGAGTTTCAACTGAATTGGTGGTGCATCGACACCTCACTCCTGATGGATGATTACGTTATGTCTGAGTGCTATACCAGTAGTCCGCAGAGCTGGTTGGTGCCATAAGGTGCTGTGGCGTGCATGAGGTGCTGCCATGTTACAGCTGTGGGGAGACTTCTGACCCGGGCCCGAATAACTGGTGCTGGTGCTAGCAGCCGCACGGCCCAGAACCAGCACCAACACCATCGCAACAGCATTGCCATCATGATGACGGCTGCAGCCGCCATCGTGTGCGCGGTTAGAACCGCATCTGCCTGGCGACCCGACCTCCCGCCCTGCTGCCTTGACCTATCTCAAAGCACCGAATCGCCGAATCACTCACTCACCCATCTGCCCCCTGCCTGCCTGCCCGCCTTGCCCGCCCGCCCTGCCCGCCAGGTGGGCTCCAAGGAGATAACGCTGGACGACATGTGGTGCTTGGACGCGGTCAAGCTGGACGGCTGGCAGCTGGTGAGCGCGCGAGCGAGTGGGAACGCGCGTGCACAGGGATGTACGTGTGTGCGTGCACATGTGTGTGGGGTGGGGTGGGGTGGGGCGCATGCAGGCGTGGCGTGCCTGGGTAGCAGGCACGTGTTAGCATGTGTGTTAGAGATCACAAGGGGCAGCATGTGTGTGTGTTTCGGGCCTGTGGTCGAAGCGCCAATGCGTCGCCTGCAGTAATAAGCAGCCTGTGGGTTAGAGCGCAGCGCAGGCGCTACGCGGCCCAGACCAGAGCTGGCGGCCCCCGCAACAAAACACGCTCGCACGTGCGTGCAATTCCATCCGACCCTATGACGCCCCGCGCCCCTAGTCATAACTAACCACGCCTGAACCCCGCCCCTCCCCGCTCATACCTGCTCCTGCTGCCTGCTGCCTGCTCTTGCGCGGCAGGTGCGTGAGAACACGGTAGGGGAGGAGCTGCTGAAGCGGGCGGCGGAGGAGAGCGACAGCGAGTGGGAGGAGGCGGGCAGTGGCGACGATGGCGAGGACGACAGCGATGACAGCGAGGAGGAGCGCGAGAAGGCGAAGAAGGGGAAGGCCGGCAGCAGCAAGAAGTAGTGGCGCCGGGGAAGCGAGGATAGTCGTGGCGTGGAGTGGCGTGGCGTGGATTCAGCAGTTTGGGGAGTAGTTTGGCCTGCGCGTGGTCGCGTGGAGTGATGCAATTTTGGGAGGCTTTCAAGCACTGGGTCAATACGTGGATGGCTGGTTGGCTTGTCAGCTGATGAGTGCCCCTCACACAAGTACCGTATCGCCTGCCGCATGGCCATCCCCTTGAGGTGCCGCGCCGGCTGCAAGTGGCGGGGTTTGGGCCGTCAGGGTGATGCCCAGTTTGATGAGGACGACGACTGGAGCCTGGGGGCCGACAACGTTGGGAGGACCAATGGGCAACCCAGTCTGGCGTGGATGAAGACGGATGTTAAAATGGTTGCATGGATGTCCTTTACATGACCACACGTGCGTGCGCCACATCGTCACTCCGCCTGGGTTAGATTGAAGTGCAGGCAGGCTCTACCACTCAGTGCAACAGCTTGGCATGAAGCCCCACGCCAAGACCGCAGCTTTCCATATGTGTCCATGCGAGTCGGTCATCCAGCCAAGCCACACTTCCCTTCCGCCAGCCCCGGTTCATGTTTACAACATGAATGAAAATCTATGTGATGGCTTGTGGAGTGCCCAGCTTCACACCTCGCGGCATCAGTCCTCGACATATCGGCAGCGAACAGTGCCCTACGACAACGCCGGCGCCCAGACAGTAAGCGCGCGCTTCTTGTCACAAACTACATGGTAAAGCCATCATCACAAATACCCGCACACGCAGCCCCTCAGCATGACGTTCCCGTGGAAGAAGTGGCCGCCCCCTTGCCCTTCGCCGCCGATGCCGATGCCGGTGCCGGCAGGGCCGCCGCTGCTGCTGTCAGGTGCACGCCCGCGGCGCCGCCGAAGCCGGTGGGGCCTTTCTTCTGCTGCTGGCGCTGCGCGTGCAGGTGCGCCGCGGCGCGCACCAGCTCGCGGGAGTCCCACAGGTAGGGGTGCGAGTGCACGATGGCACGGGCCCACTGCAGGTCCGTGAGGATGTAGCTGGGGGGCGGACAGGGCGGGGACAGGGGCCAGAAACGCATCACATGAGGAGGCCAGGGAGATACCAAGGCAATGCAATGCCTTTGTTGGGAATGCCGCGACTCCTGGGAGCCATTCCTGCCATCGAAGCCCGGATCCAGCATCCTGCATCTGCACGTGTCCGGGGCCCCAGCAGCTCCCCCCCTCCACACACACACACACACACACATGACGCACTCACCAGCACATCACCTCGGCAACGATCACGTGGACCACCTTTTCGCGCATCACGTTGGCGTGGATCGCGTGGATCACGTCCCGGTCCGTGCCGTACCGCCTGTCCGTACGCTCCGTGTAGGCGGCGCCGTACCGGCCGCCGTACAGCCCGCCTGCGGCGGCAGCCGCACCGCCGCCGGTCAGCAGCTGGTCCAGTGCGCCCGCCAGCTCGCGCCGCTGGCCGTGGATGCGGCCCAGCCAGTCCTGTCCAAGCATTGTACATGTTGGTATGGACCCAAAGCCGATCACGTGGTTTAGTTCATTAGTTGTTGCATTCATACCACTGAGCGCTTCAGATTTTGAGGCTACTAATCATAGCGCATGCGCGCTCGGACGGCGTGGTGCATGAAGCCCTCCGGGCGCGTGCGACAGACGCGCTGGCCTCCACTCGCCCTCACACATGCGCCGGTGCCGGTGCGCCTCACCGTGCAGTAGGCGTGCAGCCCGGCGCAGTCGCTCAGCTGCCGCTCGCTCAGCCCCAGGCCCGACACCACCCACTGCCAGTGCTCGGGCTCGGGGGAGGCCGCGTCGCCCGACAGCGTGGTGTCGGCGAACCTGATGATGCAGGTTGCGAATGCGGGCGAGACACAGACACGGGGGGAGGGGGAGACGGGAGAGATGAGAAGAGACATAGCCTCCTCAGGTGAGTGGTCACCGTGCAACGGCACAGGACAGAACGCTACTGTAGTCTGCACCCCACACCAGCCTGCCGCGGCCCAGCAGCCACACGAGATGCTTCAGGCCGCCCGCCATCGCTACCGGGGCACACTACTCACTTGCAGACCTCGTCGTTTGTGAGGTGCAAGTAGCGGACAAGGGCCCGAAACACGCCCATCTGCCGCCGCAGCCCCGCCAGCGCGGGCGTCACCACAGCCGCCGCAGCGGGCCTGGCGGCCCCGCCACCGGCAGCGGCACCGCCAAATGCAACCACCACCGCGGCCCCTGGGGCGCCACCACCCGCGCCCGGTGGCGGCCGTGCCGAAGTGAGCTGCAGCGCGAAGGGCGTCCCCAGGCCACCGCTGCTGGCCGCGGCACCGCCCATGCTGCTACTGCTACTGCCGGCGGCATTGGTGGCGGTTGCGCCGCCGTCGAGGCCGCCGCCGTGCAGCCCAGCCCGCACCTCGTCCTCCACCGCCGCCAGGGCTGCTCCCAGGTCCGAGACCAGTTGCCGGAACTGTCGGTTGGGTCCAGTCAGGGGGAAGCAAGCACCAACGTCAGCTGGTTCGTGCCTGCACAGTAAGTCGTCCGCGACGTTCCGAAAAGAGCAGCGGGGCATCACAGGGAAGTCAGGAAAGGAGGTTTGCGCTGATGCAAGCGCACTCACAATATCGAGCAGGCCCGCCGCCGGCATGGTCGCGAGGGCGGCCATGCTGCTGACCCCCGGCGGCAGCAGCATTTGAGAAGACGAGGCGGCTGTAGCGGCGGCTGCCTCGCGCAGCCCAGCGGGCGTCGCGGCGGCGGCAGCGGCGGTGGCCGCCGCCGCGGCGCGCACCGCTGCCGGCACCGCGAAGGGCCCCTCCGCCGCCGCCGCCGCCGTCCACACCGCCATCTCCACCGCCTCCGCACTGCCTCCCGCTGCTGCTGCTGCTCCTGCTGCCGGCCCTGCTACAGCCGCCAGGCCGGAGGGCACCAGGTACCTGCTGGCGTCGCCCTTGGCGGGCCGGTGCGCCTTGAGTAGCCCCAGCTGCTCGTCTCGCACGGTGACCACCAGCTCCATCACACGGGAACGGTCGCGCAGCGCGGCGTTCTCAGCCGACAGGCGCTGCGGGTGGCAACACAATCCCACGAGCCGGGTTGTGCACCAGCGCACAGCGCGCCGGAGGGGCAGGAACACCGAAGTGGCACTCAAAGGGATGTGCACAGGCGAGTGAGTGCGGTTCAAGCTCAGCCAGTGATGAGGTGGCGCACCAACGACGGCTAGAAGACGGGGTCGTGTCCCTCAGGCGTGCGCGGCAGGCCGGACAAGCAACTCAGCCCCCAAACTTGCTCGTGCCCACTCACAGCCGCACCCACCCACCCACCCAGCCTGCCGGCCCCGCCGACCCGGCCTGCCGTCACGGCAGCCCCCGCCCGCCCGCCCGCCCGCACCTGGATGGCGCGCACGCGGTCCGCCAGTGCGGCCTTGAGCTCCGCCGCCTGCTTGACGTGGCCGCGGATGCGCTTGGCGTGCGACTGCTTGGCGGGCGTGAACACCTCCTGCGCGGTGGAGGAGTGGCAGTGGAGTGGCAGTGGAGTGGCATGGCAGTGGCATGGCAGTGGCATGGCAGTGGCATGGCAGTAGAGTGGGGTGAAGTGGAGTTGGGTGGCAGCGGGGTGGTGTGGCTGGCGACCGCTTTGCTAAATAAGGGGCGGAGAAGATGAGGACACGAGAGGAACATTGCCGCGCGGGGGTGTTGCGCTTGGGTGGGTAACGGTTGTAACCCTAGTACCCGGCCGGCCGGCCCTCCCTGCACATGCGCCCGTATGCCCTCCCTCCCACCCTCCGCGCAACAAGCAGCAGGAACAGCAACAGTAGCAGCTGCACCACCACCAGCGGCCTCACCACCAAGTCGAGCCCCGCGAGCAGCTCCTCCGCGGTGCGGCCGCTGCCCGGCGGCAGGGGCGCCAGCGAGGCCGTCGTCAGCGCCGCAGACGCCGTGCCCCCACCTGCACCCCCGCCGCCGCCGCCGCTGCTGCCGGCCCCCAACAGGCCGCCCCAGCCGCCCGCGCCCGCCTCTGCCACCAGCTCCGCCAGCAGAGCGGAGGGGTTGAGGCCGGAGGAGGTGGTGGCGGTGGTGACCCCGCTGGTGGTCGGAGCGGGTGCCGCGGCAGCAGCAGCAGGCGCACCAGCACGTGAGTGCTGCTGCTGATGCTGCTGCGGCCCGGCTGCCGCGGGCGCGACAGGCGACTGTATCTGCGGCAGCGGCAGCGGCGAAGATGCCGAGGCCGCGCCTTCCAGGGGCAGTGCCACCGCCGCCGGCAAGCCCTCCGCGGCTGCCGCCGCCGCCTGCACCTCCTCCATCTTGACGGGCGGCTGCGACCGTGCAGCTGCCTCAGCCCCGCTGCTGCCAGCCGCTGTACCCGCGCATGCACCCACGCCAGCGCCGGCACTGGTGCCCACTGGGCCGCCCACCCCGCCTCCTCCGCTGCCCACGCCGCTCGCCGCCGTGGACTCCCGCTTGGGGCCCGCCCACGTCACCACCCCCATCTGGCCCGAAGCGCCCGTGGTGACCACCAGCCCCGGCCACTGCGGCGCGAGGCCTGCTGCCGGCACCGGCAGCGATGTCCCCTCCGCGGCTGCAGCTGGAGCGGCAGCAGCAGCTGCTGCTGCTGCAGCTTCGGTTGGTGGCGCAGCGCCGCCCTGTGACGGCAGCTGCGCTAGGTAAGCCGGCGCGGGCGGCTGGGCCCTCGGCGGCCCGTGCTGTGCACTCGTCTGTGGCTGCAAGGGCGGCTGCTCCTGCTGCTGCTGCGGCGGGGGTGCCAGCTGCACCGCTGAGCCGGTGGGAGAGTGAGCCGACGCAGCGGTAGATGACACGCGAGCAAAGCGGGAGCAGGCGCCGTCGCCATCCGCCGCGCCTGCTACAGCCACGTTCTTCGCACTGCCCTCGCAGCTGCTGCCGGGGTGCTGGGGGCTGTAAGGCGCGCCTACGACAGCACCAGCTGCAGCGGCAGTAGCAGCGGCCGCCGTGCCTGCTACTGCTACCAACACGTGATGGCTGCCGCCGCTGGAGGCCGCAGCCATGTGGCTATCGGTCAACGCACCCCCGGCCGAGTGGTCAACGCTGGTTGAGGGCGTCTGCACGGTGTACGGCATTGCGTTCGGCGGTTGCGGCGGCGTCCGGTACTGCGGCTGCGGGTAGTGTGGCTGCTGCAAGAAGGGCTGGTGCTGTGCTAGTGGGGCTGGCGGCAGCTCCTGTGGTGCGGAGGCGCGGGCGGCGAAGACCGCTCCACCTAACCCTGGGCCTGCTGCTGCGCCGCACGCACCTGCCCATGCCGGTCCCCCCGACGCCGGTCCCTGCTGCCACTGTGTCGCTGACGGCTGTGTCCATTGGTTAAGGTGCTGCTGCGGCTGTAGCTGCTGAGACTGCCAGTGCATTGCAGACTGCTGCAGGTGCTGCTGCTGCTGCTGCTCATGCTGCTGCAGCAGCGGCTGCTGCTGCCATGGCTGCTGCATCTGCTGCTGCCATGGTTGCATGGACGCCTGCATGACCACCTGCGGCGGAAGCATAGCCTGCTGCTGCTGCTGCTGTATCTGCATTATCGGCTGGGGCTGTAGCTGGGGCTGGGGCTGCTGCACACCTGGTTGCGGCCAGCCCTGCTGCTGCTGCTGCTGCTGCTGCTGCTGCTGCTGCTGTTGCACATACAGCAGCCCATGTTGCTGCTGCTGGTACTGCTGGCCGTACGGCATCATCTCGGGCGGCGGCAGGGCCGCGCAGTGCTGTGACGACAGAGGCGGCAGCGGGCCACCGATCGCAGGGGCCGGCCAAGCAGCGGCACCGTAGGCCGGCGCCGGGGGGGCCGCGGCGCCTGGATCTGTGATGCCAGCCGGAGCGGCCGCAGCATCTTCAAGCAACGCACCAAAGGCGGCCGCTGCCGCAGCCGGCTGCTGCGCCGTGCCATTGCCAGCCAAGCCGGGGGCCGTCGCTAGACCTGTGTGGGCGTACCAAGGGCCCTTGAAGTACAGGGGCTGGGGGGCTGCATGGCTAAGGCTGCGATGTCGGCAGATGCTGCGGGCCGCCTGTGACTAGGCCTCTCAACCTCAACTGTTTGCACCGTTGAGTAGCCCTGAGGCCTCCTAAATGCATGCATACAGCATTTCTAGCATCACTGCAGCATAACTGGGAGGGCGCGTACCGGGGGTGGTGGCGACGTTGACACCACCGTCGAGCAGGGTGTCCCATTCGTCCAGTAGCATTCCGTCCACTTCATTAAAAGCAGCAAGCACATCATCAAGCTCCACGTCCTGCGCGCGGTCAGAGGGGCGGGCAGCTGCGCTCATCGTTGGCGTAATCGGCATGCAGTCGCCTCAAGACTTGCCGAGAATTCTAAATCCATAATTGCAAGCTCCGTGGACTTATATGAAATGACTGTTGCTGATGCTAATTGAACGAGAGGCTTGGTTTGAGAAGTCGGAACTGTGCAAGTGTGCTGCGGAGCTCAAAGGTTGAGCAGGTAAATTTTCTTAAGCTAAGGCATACATGTAAAGCAGCAACAACCATACCACAACAAGAAGCTTTGTGCTCTTTTTGGCCAACGGCAAGAGCCATGCGTGCTGCTCCATGGCATGGGCAGTTCCCCTTCGCCAGCCCGCTTTCTCTTCCCGGCTCCCGCCATGCGCAAAACCAGCGCGCCGTGGAACCGTGGATACGCAGCGCTTCAACAACTTGTTAATGACTACTCAGGATACAGTCCAACGCCTTCCATACTTCACTGAACGAGAAGGCACAAGAGGCGCACTGAGCACAGCAGACGCGATCGTGACCAGAGCACGAATCAGCGAACACTGCGCGAGTTATGGACCGGTCGTTGTGAGACACAAGATCAAGTGCAGTTACACAAGCGAAATAAGTAAGTTGGTTTTCCCATTCGGGGAACGTGAGCTGAGCCCACACCACATCTGCGACAAACTACCAACTGCTGCAGGGGAGAGTTCTCCCCTGAACTGCTGCTTTCCATTCCGCCGGTCTGTCCGAATGCAATGCATACCGCGCATAATCGAATGACGTGCCGCCGGGCATGAGTGCATGGCTCACACACACACGAGGCAACTCTGACGCTGTCGCCACACGCGCAAGCTCTAGCACATAGGGGCGTTCACCTGTCGCCGGCACCCCCCAGGCCTGCCATCCTCGTCGCCGTCATCTTGCATGCATGTCTGTCACCCACCTCACCCCCGGGGCCACTCACCCTATGTGCTCATCCCCTCAACCCGCCACCATCCTGCTTCCCTGGCCGTGACCTCACCAACGAGGAATAGGCGGGTGTTGGTTTTGTCATCCTGTATCACCCCCACGCAACATCCCCCTGCAGCCCTTGTGTTGCACATGGGTGGATAGTTGTGTTGCACATGGTCTATGCGACACCTGGGTGGATGGCCGCAAACAACCATCACCTCCAGACCGCGATCTCCTGACTCGCCCCCCCACAATCACATCGAGGCACCGTGCTAACTAACGCAGAGTTCCGCTGCCTGGCGCTGCAAACACCAGCGGCGCCAGCTCCGCAGCCTCAAACGAACGCGCCGTCTGGTCCGGCGGCGGCACGCCGTACAGGGTGGTGCGCTGGCGGGGGCTGCGGCCGGCGGCGCGGATAATCCGCTCCATGCGCGGCGGCGGCAGCTCCTGGCCGTGAGAAGCGCCTGCATGCAGGGGCGTGTCGCGCGGTCGCAGTCGCGCAGGTCAGCTGCGCAACACAGTGAGTCGTGGGCACCGACCACCGCGGCCGCGTGTCCCCCCGTGCGCCTGCCTCCAGGTCCGTTGCCGTGGCCCCCTGCGCTCAACATGCAACATGAGCCCACGCCCCTGCCCGCGCACATTGCGCCCCCCCCCCGGCCAGCCCCACCAAATGAGCTCTGCCCCCCATGGATGGCTACCATCCCCCCCACCATCACCACCTGCAGCCCGCGTGATGGTCTCGTTCATAATGCTGCCGCCCATGTCGTTGCAGCCCGCCGCCAGCAGCTGCGCCGCGCGGTCCGGACCCATCTTAACCCAGGAGGCCTGCAGGCACATGCAGGTTTGGTGCCGCCAAGGATCAACCACATACGAGGGCAACCAATTCAGCAAGCAGGGCGTGCAGCAGCACGCCATGTGGCCTGCCGCCGTAGGCGACGCGTAACACCCCTGTACCAACGCCGGCCTCATTCCCACACTGCGCCCTCACGCCCCTGCGCCCACACGGCCCTGCCGCCCACCTGGATGTTGGTGATGTGCGGGTGCAGCGCCAGCCGAGCCACCGCATGCAGCAGTATCCCCTCGTGCAGCGTGGGCCCACGCCGCGACCGGCCCTGCGGCCGTTGGCGCAAAGGTCGGTGGGGCAGTGGAGGCAGTGGCAGAGCGGTCAAGGCGAGGAGGCGGGAGTGGCTAGGCCCGGGGTCGCGACACGCGCAACCCCACAGCCGCGGGAGAACGCATAACTGTGCGGCAATGGCGCAAGGCTGTGCGCTGCTGTGTGGCCCTTGAAAGCAGATCATGCGAGACGCCCACGCAGTCAAGCTCCCGTCCCGCCCTGCCATGCAGCTACGCAACGCACGTTGCCTTCGACACGCGAGTCCGGCCCTCAGGTACCGCACATCCCCTCAGCAGGGAATACCCTTCCCCGCGCCCCGCGCCCCGCGCCGCACCCAGGCACGCACCTGCAGGTACACGGGCGCCTCCATGTGCACGAACGGCAGCGGCACGAACTCCGTGAAGCCAACCGCGCCGCCCGCCGCCCGCCGCTCCGCCTGCTGCTGCAGCCGCCGCAGCTCATCCAGGTGCGCCGCCCACGCTGCCGGGCCCTCCTCCACACTGCCGAACATGACGGTGGACGTTGTCCGCAGCCCCACCGCGTGCGCCGCGCCCACCACGCGGCCCCACTCCGCCGCGCTCAGCTTGTCGGGGCACAGCACGGCCCGCACGGTGTCGTCCAGCACCTCGGCCGCCGTGCCCGGCAGGCTGCCCAGCCCAGCCGCCGCCAGCCGCTCCAGGTAGCTGGCCCGAGCGAGGGCGAGGACAGGAGATAATGAAGTACTATCACGGCACTACACGCGCATTGAGAAGGAGCACATGCCCTTACCTCTACTTTGTTCCCGCATCCGGACCCGGGGCGGCCCCATCCCCGCCCCCGCCGCTCACCGCTCGTAGCTGAGCCCAAGGCTGGTCGCGCCGTGCGCCACCTCCAGCGGGCTGAAGGCGTGCACGTGGATGCGCGGCGCGCCCTCCTGTGGAGGTGGTGGGGCGGGGAGAGGGGGGCCCGGGAAGTGGCACCGCACCGCTAACTACCGTACGGCATGTTCGCTGCTCAGGTTGCAAGGATGTGCGCAGGGGAGCCTCCGAACTGAACCTCGTACCACCGCGCAAGCCCGCCGCTCAACCTTAGTCCCTACCAGCACTCACGTGAGCACTTGCCCTTGCCCCTTACACCTATGGCTCATGGTGGCCAGTCCGCAACTCCCGCTACCTGGGTCCCGCAGAAGTCCACTTCCGCTCCAAGCACAGATGCACACACACACACACACACACACACACACACACACACACACACACACACACACACACACACACACACACACACACACACACACACACACACACACACACACACAGCCAGGGGCCTGGTGCTGGAGCCAGGGGCCTGGTGCTATACGGCGCCCCTGTGGGGCAACCCGCTCCTCTCCCCGCCGCCCCTGGCGGAGGGTGGCGAGGCAGACCCAGACCTGGAGGCAGAGGAGGCAGAGGAGGCAGAGGAGGAGCCGGCGCCAGAAGCTGCACTTGCTGGCGCCGCGCAGTGCACGCAGGGCCGCGGCCTTGACTACCGCCACAGGGCACTACGTGCCTGTGCGCAGCTGCTCACCATTGGCGACCTGGTGCGAGCATACGACGCGCGCCCGCTCGACACGGCCGCCGTTATCGACTGGGACGGGTGGCTGAGAGCCCACCTGGCCCCAACAGACGCACGCCAGCGTCGCCGTGGCCCCACGCTAGCCGCCCTCCAGGGCCTGGCTGATGACATCCCACCGGCGTGGCTAAACGCCGCACGGGCCCACGCCGCACAGCTGGCGGGCCCCGGCCCCGCCCCGCCCCCCGCCCCCTCCACCCCCTCCGTCATCAGCACCATCATCATGCCGCGCATGGGATGGGTGCTACCAGGCACCGAGTCCGTCAAAATCCCCCTGGAGAAGCTGTCCGTCCGCATGGCCACAGCCCTACAGCTGGACAGTATCGCGACACACCGTGCCGGACTCCACGAGGACTATGAGCGGGCGGCCCTTGGCCTGCCGCCCCGCTCAGAGGCGCGGCGTGAGGACCTGCCTGAAGACGCGGCAGCGGCGCTCGGCGCCTTTCGGGGCACCCTTGCGCGCCTGTGGCAGCGCGTCCGGTGGGAGCGGCGCCATTTCGAGACTTTGTGGCGGCTGGCCATCGACGCCGTGCCGCTGCCGGGCAACACTCACATGCCCACGGCTCGACGAGAGCCGTGCGGCTGTGGGCAGTATGGCCATGGCAGCGCCACAACGGGTCCAGCCGCCGCCACCCCGCCTGAGCCGCGGCAGCACCACTTCTGGGGCTGCGCGGTGGCAAAGGCGGTGGTGGCGCAGATCAACGCGCACACCCCGGGGCCCCAGCCCATCAGCCAAGCCCAGCTATGGCTAGTGCAGGCGCCCTCGGGCGTCCAGCAGTGCGTGTGGGATGTGGTGGCGATGGCGGCGCTTGCCGCCATAGAACACGGCCGGGTGCGGCTGCGCGGGATGACGCGCGCTGCAGCGGCCCAGGTAGACCAAGCGGCGGCGGCGGCAGCAGCACCCACCGAGGCAGCGGCGGCGGCAGCAGCGGGGGCGGATGCTGACCCAGATGAGGTCCCGCCCACGCA
The DNA here is from genome assembly GCA_016834595.1 of Chlamydomonas schloesseri. Taxonomy (NCBI): domain Eukaryota; kingdom Viridiplantae; phylum Chlorophyta; class Chlorophyceae; order Chlamydomonadales; family Chlamydomonadaceae; genus Chlamydomonas; species Chlamydomonas schloesseri. The sequence goes on from JAEHOD010000002.1 coordinate 2,099,917, forward strand.
GCTGACGCCGCCGCAGCCAGGCGTCAACCACACCGAGCTTGCGTGCGCTCGCGCAGTCGCAGACTTTTGGTCGCGGCTGCTGCAGTTCGCGCAACTCGGTGTGCCCCGAAAGGGCTGGGAAGGAGTTGACGCCACCCACCCGATCCTAGCGGTGGTGGACGGGATGCTGCTCTGCGCGCTACCGCAAGCTATGGAGCTGGAGCTGGAGGAGTGACCGGGATCAGCCCTATCGAGTAGAGTGATCACCATAGCAATGAGCCGCGGACATAGCGGCTGAATCTAGGGACCAGCAGGGTTGAGAAGGGCTGGGAGGGTCAAGGGGAGTGTGCGCCAGGGTTTCGGGTCACGGGGGCTGAGGGTGGGTTGGGTGCCGGAGCACCCCGGGCGTTTTTCGGCCAAGACCGGCCTAGTAGTCAGACGCGTTTGTGGCTGCCCTTTGGCGTACTCTGCCCTGGCGTCGAATGCTGGTTAGGTAGCTGTCGAGGCTGTGAAAGGCTGCGGGGTCGCTGGACTCAGCCCCGTAGCCACCTGTCGCTGTGCTGTCGCGTGCGGTGTGACGTCTGTCCGGTGCGCGTGTTGCTGCGGTGTTGGCCCTTCAGCCTAGTGGTTGGTGAGCCCGCTGGGCCCTGCGTTGTTGTACCAGCAGTAACCCTTCTGAGGTTGCTGGCGTGGTCCAGGTTGGTTGGAGCGTCCCCCCGGTGGACTCCAGAGCTTGGTTGCGCTCTGGGCAGGGGTGACGCGTGATAGCGGCAGCGTGTGGCCAAAGTGCCTCGCTGTCGCTGGCTGTCCCGAGTACTCGATCACGAGACTCGTCAGGCCGCCTGTAAACCCGTTGCTACACACACACACACACACACACACACACACACACACACATACACACACACACACACACACACACACAGCAAGCGTGGGCGCCTTTGCAACGCGCACACATACATGCGCGCACGCACCTTAGCAGCCGCCAGGATGTGCAGGTAGGTGTCACCGGTGAAGTCGGGGTGAATGCCTCCCTGCATGCACACCTGCAGGCAGGCAGGCAGGCAGGCAGCGCCAGCGCAGCGGAGGGGCGGGTGCGCGTGGGACGTGGCGCAGACTGTGATAGCGGGTTTGCGTGCGATTTGTTGTTTTGACTGTTGACAGTGTGAACAGGTCGAACAAGGCAGGTGAATCTGAGTCACACTAGAAAGGGTCTGCCGGGCCCTCTAACGCCCTACCCAGGCACCGCCGGTTCCGCTCTCCAGGGCTGCTCGCTCGCTTACCTCGGTCGCGCCGCGCTCCCAGGCCTCCGCCGCTCGCCGGCTGATTTCTTCCAGCGGCACCACGTAGGCGGGGCCGCGCAGCGCCTCAGCCGCCTTGCCCTTGGAGAAAGCGCAGAAGGAGCACCTGCAGGTGCACACACGCGGGTAGGGGTTGGCTGCTTGTTGGCGCAGGGGTGCGGGAGCGTATGTGGTGTGGCTGGGATGGGAGCAACTACGCGTTGCCAGCACCATGTTGGCAAGATGGTCTCAGGCTACAGGTTCGCTTATGCCGTTGTGGGTACACGACTGGATGCATAGCAGGGACGCAACGCAACGCGACAGCTCTGGCATTCTTGCGGCGCCCCCGCGCACCCATCCACATGACTAGCGCGGACCGACTGCCCTCCTTACTTATAGGTGCAAACGTTTGTGTAGTTGATGTTACGGTTGACTACGTAGCTCACGCTGTCACCGTTCACTTGTTGCCGCAGCCGGTCCGCGGCGGCACACACCGCAGCGTGATCGGCGCCGCGGCTGCGGGGAGCGCGGGGAGGGCGGCGGGCAGCGGCACACACAGCACGCATCAAGCCCCATGCACAAAGACACCAGCTGCAAGACATGCACTGAGCGAGCGCCACAGAATAACTTTTGCAAAACAGCCCCAGCCGCGCCTCACGCCAAAACCCGCGCATCCCCACGCGCCGCACCTGCGCAGCAGCAGCTCTATCTCGTCTCTCTGCAGCGGCCGCCCGCCCTCCAGCACGCCCTGTAGCAGCCGCGCCACCTGCCGCGACGGCTCCGTCGGCGCGGGGAAGCCCTGCAGCGCGCCATCCTCGCTCACAGCCACCCGCCAGCCGCTGCCCGGCGCCGGCGGCCGTGGCAGCGGTACGCTCGGCCGACTCGCCTGCTGCTCATGTGACCGCTGGTGTGTCTGTCGCTGCTGGCCATGTTCCCCATACGCCACTGCGGCAGGTGCTGGCGGCGGTGACGATGAAGAACTTTGAAGCCGCTTGTGGGCGTCCTCATCCGCGCCGTCTGGTACCGCCGCCTCTGCCTCAGGCCGCCCTGCCGCCCAGTCGCTGGCCCGCAGCAGCCCCGAGCTGTCCGCCGCCCGCAGCACCGCCGCGCCGATGCTGGCACTGCCCCCCGTGAAGTCAAGCCAGCCGCCGCAGCTGCTGCTGCTGCTGCTGCTGCCGCGGTTGTTGCTACTGCCGCTGGAGCTCCCGCTGGGGCCGGCACCGGCAGCAGTAGCTATGGACGCGGCACCGTCGCTACTGCCGGAGGTCGGCGTGGCGAGCAGGCCGAGGTAGGCCGGGTAGGTGGGCAGGCGCGGCAGTAGCAGCTTGCCGGCGGCGGCAGTAGCGGCCGCCAGCGGCGCCAGGTGCGGCCAGGGGCGCTCGGGGTTGACAAAGTCGCGGGTGATGGGTGAGATGCCGCCTGCAGTGAATAGAGCCGCATTAGAAGGCACGTGAGGATAGGTCACGGCGGCATGTGCATGTCAACGACGCCTGACGCGCGGGGCGTGGGAGATGGACGTGGGCGCTGCGGACATCGGCGCCAAACAGCCTCCACACCGCCACTCACCCCAGTCGTTGATCCCCGCATCCAGCAGAGCGCGCCAGCCCGCGGCCAGTGCTGCCTCAGCGTCGGCTGCAGCGCCGCCGCCCTCGGCGCCACCCTCCAGCGGCGTCAGGTTGGGCGGCGCCTGGGGCCGCATGTGAATGTGGGAAAGCATGGTTCAGCAACAGAGCACCACCTTGTCAACACGCGCCGTTGTGGGACACAAGCACACTTTGCAACTGTCTCGAAGCGCGCTTTCACGTTCGGACATGCTTCCCGCCTATTGAGCGTCCGGTCGTGACCTGCACACACCTGGATGCTCATATCGGGGCCGAACATGATCCGTGCCGCCGCCACCGCCCACTGCAGCTCCAACAGCGGCGGCGAGGGGGCCCCCGCGGCGCCCATGCGCGTCCCGCCTTTGGCGACGAAGTTCTGGAGGATGAGCTCCTGCGGCACATCCGCCGGGCGAGAGCGGTGGGCAGGCGGGGCACACACACACACTCTCTTTCTTGTCTCGCGCTCTCTAACACACTTCTGTTACGCATGACTGGCCATGGACGGTCCAATGCTGGGCTGTGGCTGTTGGGCAACGGGCGCTTACCAATGTCCCCTGTGAACTTACGGTCCGCTCAGTGGCCGCACGCGCCCCCACCTGGATGTGTCCGTACTTGTCGTGCAGCCGCCGCAGACACGCTAGCGCGTGCAGGCGGTCCGCCCGGCTGTCGCCAATGCCCACCAGCAGGCCTGCAGCAGCAGCCACGCGGCCAGCCGGCACCCACTTGCGTACATGCACACACGCAAGTACGACACGCCATGCTGCACGTAGCTTTTGATTGGCAGCGACTAACGTGGCACGTACCCGAGGTGTACGGCACGCCCGCCCGCCCCGCCGCCTCAATGGTGGCCAGCCGGGCGACGGGGTGCTTGCTGCTACAGCCGTCGTGTGCCGCACCCGGCTGTAACAGGTCCATGCTCGTGCTCTCCAGCATCAAGCCCTGGCTGGCGGACACCTGCAAGGGGGTGTGAGGGGAAGGAAAGGAGGCAGCGCGGGGAGGGGGGAATTCCAGACACGTCTTATTATGATGAGACGCGAGAGGTGGGAAAGGTCCCGGGCGTCCAAAGCGCTTCATAATGGACTTGATTGCATTGTCAATGAAGCAGAGGCGCCCACGCGCCCGCGAAATACCCTCGAAGTAGATAGGAGAGGCCCACCTTTTTTAGCCTGCGTATCTCTGCCTCAGTCATGACGCCCGCGTTGATGTGCGGCAGCAGCCCCGTGCGGCGGTAGATAGCCTGCGACAGCACAGCGTGGATGCGGCAGCGCCATGCAAGCTTCATTGGCGTACTGGCCATGGCAACATCTGACCCCCGGCATTTCCTGGCAAGCAAGTCCGCCTGTCGCTGTACTTGCCCTTGTATGTGATTGACCTCACCGCCGCCGCCAGCACTGCCCCTACAGCCACCACCGCTGTACACACTAACGCACCTGCGCCGCCGCCTCCACGTACTCCAGTGTGCTGCCGTACCCCATGGCCGCCAGCTCGCCGCCCGCCTCCGCCGGCCAGGCCAGCTCCGGCCGGTCACCCAACGTGAGCAGCGCCTCGCTGCAGCCCGCCGCGGCGCCCAGCTCCGCCACCTGCCGTAGCCGTATTGGGGCCGGGCAGGGCGCATGCAAGGCAGGTGGCGACGGCAGCACAAGGTGGCGGTGCCAGCGGCAGCGCACTCAGGGGCGCTGATGCGTCGCAAGAGATAGAGGGGTCGATTCGCTGCGAGGGATGCGCCTGCATCACGCTGACACGCAGCGAACCCAGGGCCCTGTGAGACCGGGTGCCCCACACATCCCACTTACTGTACCCGCTCCCTCGCGTTCACGCACACGCTTTCGGGGCGCTTCCTGGTTTCCTCGTGTGGACAAGCGCGCACGGACACGCACCTGCAGCACCTCCTCCAGTGTCATGTACGCCCGCCGCCCCGGGCGCGGGGTGGTCACGAAGGTGCAATAGCCGCAGCGGTCGCGGCACAGGCGCGTGAGCGGTAGGAACACCTGGCGGGGCACGGGCGCAGGGACCAGCGTACAGAAAGGGCAGGGTGACGGTCCCAAGAGCTCGGCTGTCCTGCCCCTGTGTCTGCGCCCGGCAAGGCCTAGGCTTGGAGTGCCTGTCTTCACCTCTCTATCTTAACTCACCTTGGGCGAGAACGTCACGATGTTGGCGTGCCTCGGCCGCTGGTCCCGCAGCTGAGCGGCCTGCGCCATGAGCTGTGCATACGCACAGACACAGACACACACGCGTGTGCCGATGTTATGTACCGTAGTTATGCGTTTACATACGGGATGACAGCTAGGGACGCACCGCACCGCGAAGCCCTCCCGCGCGCCAACGCCTGTGCTACACGTCCCCCACCATCACCGGGCCACACACACCACGTGTACAACCAACGCAGCACGTGCTCACGGTGGGTATACCTGCTCCAGGGGCGCCTCCAGCAGCCACCCGTACTCCACCAGCACATGCTGCATGTCCGGCATGGGCGTCTGAAGCGGGTCGTGCAGCGGTGGCGGCGAGGATACGCCAGCGGCAGCCATGGGCGGCGTAGATCCAGCATTGGTGGTTGTCAAGCTCGATCCTGGTGCGGCTGCTGCTGCAGCCGTGACGGATAGCTTCGCAGCCGTGAGCTGCTCCGTAGGGCTGGGGCAGACGCACGGGGGCCGCCCCAGGCACAGCGCACGCAGCTGTAACCGGCCCGCCGCGCAGCCCAACAGGCTAAATGATTTGGAGGGCCTTGGAAGCCCCTCAGAACGGCCCATACGCGTAGAAGCCATGCTCGCCCGCAGTCACCGGGCGAGGCTTGTGTGGCTGGCGCGCTTAGCCGTGCTGGGCGTTGGCTGTGTTAGATGGAATGACTGCAGAACAATGATGTCTGTCGTGTAGAACGTGCGGAGAGCTCGTTATATGTTGGCAGCCAGAGAAGCCCCTATCCTTGTGTGAATGCAATTGTCTTGACTTGTTCGGCTTACTGTAGATTGGAGCAGCTCACCGCTCGATAATCGGGTTCCAGGGATGCATATTTATGCAGCTGCTCGTCTATTACTTTGCCAGTTCAGTATATTGTCCATGATGCACCTGTGGAACCTGCCCCGTCTCGCTTTTCAGCGCACGCACGCAAATTTTCAGACGCCTTCAACCTGTAGTCAAAACGCACTTACACACAACTCAGCGCAAACGTTTGTGTCGCGCGACCGCGTGGTCGTCTTGTGCATTTAAACCTTCGGTTCGCTCTTCCCCCGAGCTAGTCTATAGCGTGCAATCCAGAAATGCCGCCTCAGACGGTACGCTTTATTGTGTTGTTGTGCCTCACATTTAGCCAGCATTCCAGGACTTGGCAGCGCCCTGACTTCCGGTTTCTCGCGTCTCTTGTCTGCTCCGTAGAGCTTCGGTCTGCAGGACCCGCATTATTTCCTGGGCCGTGCGGAGATTCTTGGATGGATCAACGACACTCTGGGCCTGCGCTTGACGAAGGTGCGCTTGACCTGCTTCAAATGTCGCTCGCGTCAAACTGCGGGCAGCGGCTGCGCCTGAGGTTGCACATATATACTGAACGAGGTTGAACCTTTCCTGAGCCTAGGGCAAGGCCCGGTGCAGTTCATTCGGGGGTGGCCTGAAGGCGCGATCTTTGACTGCGTCGTGGCACATGTCACATGGGCTGACCTCTTTCCTACAGGTGGAGGACACTTGCAATGGCGCTGTGGCGTGCCAGCTCCTGGATGTGCTGCACCCGGTGAGGAGCACTGGGGAGCTTCAGGCGGGTGCTTCAGAAGGCTGCAGGGGCGTTGGCGCTGACCTAGTAGGGGTGCAAGGAGTGAGACACGGTCTGCCCTCGGCGCGACAGTCCCCATGATGCGATTAGGTATTGGCAGGTGCCCAGTATCGTCTCCTGAGCGGGGTGCTGGTTACCAAATCATTTCACGTAGGGCGCGGTGCCCATGGCCAAGGTCGACTACAACGCCAACAGCGAGGTAGGTTGGATGTCGGGTGTCCATAGTATCGCCGTAGCGCTGTCGCTCTTGGGGTCCAATCAGAGTTATGCTGCCAGTCCATGTGCGGGCAGCAGCGTTGCAAGAGCTGCATCCGCAGCCGGGAGCCGGGAGCCGCGCAAGCCCCGGGGGCCGCCCAAGCAATTGTAGTCTTTCTTGTTCGTCAGCAGCGCATAACGCCCCTTTCGCCGGTCACTGATTCCCGCAGTACCAAATGATCAACAACTACAAGGTGCTGCAGGACTGCTTTAACAAGCTGAAGATCGACAAGGTGCGCCCCGTGGTGCCGCCGCTAGGCAAATAGGCGGCCTGTCCGTCCCTGGGGAACGTATGGGGCACCCAAGCGCCGTTCGGATAACGTAATAGCCGCATACGAGTGCTCTCTCTCAGACTGTTCGATCACCGCACCCGCGACTGACGCTTGCGCTGTCTTACCTGCCACGCCGCCATCATCACACGATTGCAGTACGTGGAGGTGGCACGGCTGGTCAAGGGCCGCCCCCTGGACAACATGGAGTTCATGCAGTGGTTTAAGGCGTACTGGGACCAGGTGCGTGTGCAGCGGAACTGTGGCAGGGCGGGCGCTGAGCGCCAGCTGCGGGCTGCAACATTGCTGCCGGAATGTGATCATATCGAGGGCCTGATTATGTCTCTTGTCCTGTCGGCAGCGCTCATTGGTAAAGCACTGCCGCAACCGCAGATTATCCCGCCTGGCAGCTCGCCAGCGCCCTACGACGGCCCCGGTCGCCGCGCCCTGTGCAAGACCGGTGACATGAAGAACAGCGGTGGGGGCCCGGCGCCGCCCAAGGCCGGCGGCATCAAGGCCGGTCCGCCCGCAGCCGCGGCGGCGCCCCGTGCGCCAGCGGCCGCCTCCCGTGTGGCTTCGGGTCCCAAGGGCAGCCCAGGCGATCGCGACCAAATGGACAAGCTGAACCACCAGCTCGAGGTAGCGATGGGATGGAATGAGGCTTGCCAAGTGTATTCTGCAAACCCCGGTTTCAAGAAATGCGCCTGCTGTGCTCTGTTATATGCGTGCATGATGCTTGCGGCCCGCACAGGACCTGCGGCTCAAGGCCGACGGCTACGAGAAGGAGAAGGATTTCTACTACAGCAAGCTGCGCGACGTGGAGCTTCTCTGCCAGACGCCCACCATCGCCGACCTGCCCATCATGAAGCGCGTGCAGGTGCGGGCGGCGACCGTGTGGCGCTCGGGGGACTGCAGCTGTTGGCTTAAGACCTACAGTAGCAATTCGCTGCCTTGAAATTTGCATTTCTTCGCTGTTGCTGGGAGATTGCACGGACTGCGTCGACAACGGACCGACGGGCTTGAAATGACTCATTGTATGCCGCCCTTGCAGGAGATCTTGTACGCTGCCACTGCCGAGGACGGTGGCCGCATCATGCGGGAAACGCAGGTGGAGTTTGCGGGCCGCGAGTACACCGAGGAGGAGCTGTCAGCGGCCGACGGGTAGATTGACCGGCCAGTAGTCGAGCAGCAGGAGGCGAAGCCGGTGCACTGTGGTTAGGTGGTGCGAGTAAGCAATTCGATAGGACGCAGCGAGACTCCGCTTGCGGAATGATGGGTGTTGCCGGGCAGAGCTGATGAGCGTGTATGCATTCATGCGCGCTGGTCGGGCGATGAGCCCCACAAGCTAGCGGCGCTGGTGGTGAGAGGCGAACGTCGTGGTGGAGGGAAGAGGGACATACCCACATGGGGAGCACGCCCGATTCGATATGTATACATAACGTGTGCAAAGTCCCTGTCGGCCTGTGGTTGTCGGCCTGTCGGCCGGAATGGGCGGGAGGGTGGGTGTGCGCACGTGCCTGCGTTCCTTGTGTTTGCCTCGGGTGGTGCGCCCGTGTGTGCGCGCGGGCCGGCGGGCCAGGCGCAGGTGCGCCTGCGGTTTAAATTCTCGTGCCTTTGTCACCGGGGAGCTCCTCGTGAGCCCGGGCTCATACAGCCCCCAGCTTTCCACCCACGGTCAGCATCCAGTCCGGCCTTTACCTGGCCCCTGCAGTGCCAGCATTTTCCCACCTGCAGCGCCCCTCAGCGCCTCCCCCTGTCCCTGTCCCCTGGTCCGCTCCCTCCGTCCCCTGTGCCTCATTCAGCTCCACTGCCCTTGGCAGCAGCATCCACCCATACACCAGCACAGACTCTTCCAGCAAAACATCTCCCAGCCAGACTCTGCCAGTCATTGGAACATGACCGACAGCTTAAGGCGCGCTCTCAGCCTCCCTTCCGAAGTTGCAGCTTTTCTCCCCTTTATCAGCTACGCTTCCTCACCTCCGGTTGTGCTGTTGGCGTGTTGCACTGCATTTGTTCGCCCGCCATACCGTACACATCGGGCCCCTTCTTCTGCCTTGCCGCGCCCTGTTTGGGCTCTTGCTTTGCACGCCGCTCGCATTAACTTGACCCTCGGCCTAGCGCTCATCGGTGGACGCTGGACGCCTGCCTGCAGATGCGACCAGGGGTGCGGGGTGGCCAACTCGCCCCATGAGGCCGGCAACGGTCGGCAACCGCCCCCAAAACCCCCTTGCGACCAAGCTCCGCGCGCCCCAAAAGCGGTATTCTTTCATTTTAGGCCTAATAGGCGTGGTATGTCTTGATGTACGGCCCAAACGCGTGGGCGGGCAAGCTCGCGCATGTCGCGACGTGCATGCCCGCCTAGACGACCAGACTGAGGCCGCGAGCGCCTGCCGTGGCCACTATATCTACAAGGGACAAAGTTGGGACCGGGCGCAGGCTCACTGTGGCGTATAAACGACTGTGGCGCAGGTTCATGGGCCCGGCATTGGACTCAACCGGGCGCTCTCTGGTTAAGGAGCGTACATACAATGTAGGATAAGAGCAAAACAATGCTTCCAATGTCCTTGGGGCTTGCAAATTCATGCAGGCGGGCTCAGTCTGGCCTGGCAGTTTGCCGATGAGGGCCCGCGAAAGCCGTCCCGAGCCGGCCCCACCTATTTTAATGTTTCCTTATGCTTTGTATGCGCTTAGGAGCCCCTGGAAGCTGAGTTTGTCAATTGCTAGTGTTTGCTTTTATAAAACGGCTTGTCTCTCGATTGAAGTTCGGTCCGGGCGTCGTCGCAGGCGCCTTCCCGGGCCTGCGCCCGGTCCCAACTTTGTCCCTTATGGATATAGTGGCCACGGCAGGCACTCGCGGCCTCAGTCTGGTCGTCTAGGCGGGCATGCACGTCGCGACATGCGCGAGCTTGCCCGCCCACGCGTTTGGGCCGTACATCAAGACATACCACGCCTATTAGGCCTAAAATGAAAGAATACCGCTTTTGGGGCGCGCGGAGCTTGGTCGCAAGGGGGTTTTGGGGGCGGTTGCCGACCGTTGCCGGCCTCATGGGGCGAGTTGGCCACCCCGCACCCCTGGGTGCGACGCTTCCATGACCACTGGTTACCGCATTACCGCTCGGTTAGTGGCCGGACGGGCCCGCTTGGTCTTACCGTCGGTCGTTTGTAGACCGAATTTTACCGTCGGTTAGGCCGATTTTCCTCAGGGGTGCCTGATAATCCTGGTTAACCGAATTCCAATTTTGGTTAGCTCTGCTTGGCTTTGGACGCAAAGCATCGGTTAGCTGGCTGAGAAGCATCGGTAGACCGAGGATTAGCCGTTGGTTAAAGGGGGGGAGGTATTGTGGTAGGGAGCGACAGCGCTGGCGGCGGCAAGATCACTGAAGATCGCGCGACGCGGCGGCGGCGCTGCAGCAGACGACCGACCCAGCATTGAAGCGCTCGGCGGGCCGGTGTCGGCAGCAAGGGCCGGCCCTGCCTCCGGAGCCCACCCACGCATGCGAAGCCATAGGCCGTTACGCTCACCATTCAGCGCTGGCCGCGACGCTGCCAGGCTGCGGGCGCCTGCTCCGGTTGCGGCTGAAGCGGCGCCGGCGCCGCCTATCAAGAGCGAACTGTGCCTGAAGATCGCCATCTCGCCACCTGATCGCGACGGCCGAGCATGATGTGCTTGGATCGCCTGGCCGAGCTGACCTTACAGCTTCCGTCGAGGCCTCGAGGGTATCTTTGCGCAATCCCGCCCCCCACGGTTTGCGCACACCAAAACGGCCACCTCCTTTGAATCCGCACCCTATCGAGCTGCACCCCCCTTCCATCACATATACATCAAGGCATAGCCGCTCACAAGTCGCTCTCATCACTGCTGTATTGCCCCAGCAACCCCAGCCCCACCGGGGTCTCCTCCGCCTTCGCCTTCTTTGCCACCTCGCTCCCGCCCGTCTCCGCCCCGGCCTCTGCTGGACGTTTGCCTGCCGACGCTGCCGCCGGCTTGGGCTTCACCATTACCTTGATCGCCGGTTTTAGCCCCGGTACTGGTGGAGCAGACCGCACCGCCGCCGGTCCTGCTGCTGCCGCTGGCCCCGCCGCGGTTCCCCCCCTCCCGCCCGCCTCCGCTTCCACAGCCGCCTTCATTTGCGCCAGTGTCTGGAGCTCTGACGCCGGCCCGGGCCCCCCCTCAGCTGCCGCCGACGTGGACGGTCCCGCACCGCCGCTGACACCCGCGCCCGCGCTCGCGCCTCTCCGGCCCCCAGCTGCCGACCCCGGCCGCCTGCCCGCGTCCTCGCCCGCGCTGTCCTCCTCGCTGTCACTGAGGCGCCGTGTGGCGGCCTGCGCCCGCAGCTGGTAGAAGGCAGCAGCGTCCTCCGCGTCCTCGTCATCCAGGTTCTGCTGCGCCGCCGCCGCGTGAAGCGCCGCAATGGCCTGCTCCGTCGTCACCCTGCAGTCAGGAGCGAGCAGGACATGGGGTACTGCACAGCACGACTCGATAGGTCAGGGCGCACGCACGTCATACATGCATTGCACGCAATCCTTTGCTGCGCTCCGCATGGCCTGCACCGTGCCCCTCAACTACCTGCCCCCTATCCACCCGCCCGGCCCCCCGCCCGCACCCACTTGGCGTGCTGCGCGTTTAGCGCCTTCATCTCGTCCAGCGCCGCCATGATGTCCATCTCGCGCTTGGAGTCCAGCGTGCGGTTCTCCAGCGCCTGCGGGTTTAGCACACCAGGAAGCCACGGTCTTACGGGCATGTCACGATCAAATGATGTGTGGCAGTCGGCGTGGAGTGACATGTCCTGTGGCCAACAGAGGTCGCAAGCGCACCTCTGCCCGGCCCCCAACCATCCACGCACGCTCGCACGCGCCCACCTTCATGGCGTTGCCCATCTCTTCCTCTTCTCGCGCTTTTACTGCTTCTGCTTTAGAGGCTTCTTCATCCCGCCACGGCTCGTAATTCCGCGTGGCGCCACCCTCCAGTACGTAGTCTGGGCGAACGGAGGGCGGTCCGGCATAAGGGTGAACATGAGGCCGCGCGCAAGACAAGGCAGGTGGCAAGCAGCGCGACATGCACTGCCGAGAAGGGAATAGAATCTTAAAAACGCAGGCGCCCCTGCTGCCGGCACGGCCGGCTTGTCCCTCGCGACGCTAGGTACAAGCGGACAACCCCTCTCCCCTGCGTCGCACCCGCGTTCTTGGGGTCCGTCTTCATGCAGAACTCGGCCGAGCATTTTTTGCACCGGTAGTAGAAGCGGAAGATCTGGATGCCTAGGTAGTTCTCGCCCATGACGTCCTCCTTGCGCGTGTTGAACTTGGTGCCCTTGTACATGAAGGTCCCGCACGTCTTGCAGCGCACCGACATGGGAAGCATCATGCGCACTTTCATCTCATTTGTCTCACGCCGCTTGCCCCGAGGCAGCTTTGCCGGGTCAAAGTCCGGCGGGTAGTACTTGTTGAGGACTGTGATGAGTGAGGGATTGAGCGGCGGGGACCGAGAGGGAGGAGTGAGGCGGGTCAGGAGTGCGCGAAAGTGCACGTGCCGCTGGGCTCTGCCCTAGGCCCGGCTATTTTGCGCGAGCCCACTGCTGTCTCCCCTGAACTATTCACATGAATTATATGTGCAAGCAGCGATACAGTGATAATAAGGTAAGGCGGTGGGCCAAGCGCGAGACCGCCATCCATGGCGGGAGCTCGACAAAAGGCCGTGTGCTCCACGCAACTCACCTTTGCGCTCTCCCATTTCTGCTTCTGGTGCTCAAATGTGCGTGCGGCGCCCCGTCAAACTAAGCCAGGAGACCAGTCCTTTTCGTTCTGTCACAAAGGCTGAGTTAAGTTCACTTGAAAAAGTTTCAATTCTAGAGACTGTGTAGCGCACAAGCAGGCGGGAGGTTTTGCAAGTTGGGCTTTGTGCGTCGGAATGGGACCCATCGCCGACCGGTCTTTTTTTTCCGCGGAGACCCGGTCCCAGCAATGTACATATATTCTATAGTGTGTAACAGGTTCATTCAATTTATTCCGTTTGCAAAAATCAACCGCGCGGCCGCACTTGTTGAGAGCTGGCTGTCCCACCTTTGGCAGTGCCAGCAAACAACGTTCCTAAAGGCTCTTGGGCGTGTTTGGCCAAACCTTATCAAGACATATCCATTCCACCTATTGTACTGACGCTATATAATAGTCAGCCGCTAAGCAATTTTTAGAGCTGGCTGAGCGGAAGCACGGCCGTCCGGGTGCGGACGCAATGCCTTCGCCAGGTGCTGTAGACGTGGAGGCGGTACAGGCGAGCGCGCGGCTCTTACCAGACGCCGATAGCTCCAAACCGGCCGAAATACATCGCATTTCCAGCGCGACTGGGCGACAACGCAGCGGAGCGCAGGTAAGGCAGTGCCTGGGCGAGGCGTGGAAGACACACGACTAAGGTCGCGCCTGCGCCAGGCCAGCGGCACGGACTTAGCGCGGGCGGGAGGCTGAGGTGTTGCACGGCCCCCACGCCCCCCCCCCCGTTGGTGTTGACACGCGCAGGCGCTCACCAGCATCGTGCACAGTTGGGCGTCGCGGAAATTTGCCGTGGGATGGTAAGCTGCACACGTGCTGGCGTGCCAGGCGGTCTGTGGGATGAGTTGTCTGGAAATGATGCACATACGAAACTTGGGTGGGTGCAACTGCTGCTACTGCCAGCTGAGTGACCTGACCCTCGCTGCCTGCAGCGCTATCTTGTTCCCCGTGGCCGTCACGGTGTACGTGACGTGGTGGTTCCTCACGTTCTTTGACAACTTCTTCTCGGTGAGGCGCTGAGCGGCGGCGGGTTTGCAGAGCCGGGCGGGGAAAGGAGGTCGGGCAGGGAAGGGATAGGGCCAGCGCGTTGACCTCCACTTGCAACAACAGCGAGGTCTTGGGGTTGCAGATGCGGGAGCTGATTAGGCCATCTCGGCCGCGGTGACTTACCTTCTCACACTCCGTATACGCGCTGGTTGATGCGCTCACGGGCAGATGCCATGAACAGGCCGGGGCGCCGGGGATGCTCTCGCGCTAGGGCCTGCGCGTTGGCTAAGTGATGGAATGCTGTTACTTGCCTGCGGCTGAGAACAGGCCAGCGGCGCTGCCAAGTCTCCTGCCCTCCATCTCGTTCACTCTGAGCCCTCCTCTAAACCTACCCTGACCTGACCTGCCTGCCCGTCCAGCCAATATACTACAAGCTGTTTGACTTCCACGTGTTCGGGCTGGGATTCATCACCTCCATGAGCTTCATCTTCCTCATCGGTGAGCCTACGTAGCAGCAGCGGCCACGCAAAGGGTACCGAAGATCTGGACCAGGCGGGGGCCGCTGGCGGGGAACTAGCGGGAGTTGGTTGAGCCGCCGCTCGAGTGGGGCCCCCGCCAGTACAGTGGATATGCGGTGCCTCACGCAGCGTGCGCTGCCTGGATAGAAGTTACGGGAACGACTTGTGACAATCATATAGTTACCCTGTCTGTTAGCTGCATGACTATAGTAATGAATGCCATGAATGGCTGGCTTGAAGCCCGCCAATTGACCGGCCCACCGGCGCGCAGGCGTGTTCTTCTCGTCCTGGCTGGGCTCCGCGCTGCTGGGCATCGGGGAGTGGATCATCAAGCGCCTGCCGCTCATCAAGCACATCTACAGCGCCTCTAAGCAGGTCCGTCTGGGTTGCTAGTCGGCCCGTGGGGGGCGGGCTCCTGATGTCACGCGGGGTGCCGCTTGGCGAGGGGGAGCACTCGGAGCGGTCCATCCGCTGGTCGAGCAGGCGGCTCCCATGCATGACCTGTCATGTCGCCGCTGCTTCCATGTGCGAGTGACGTGGATGTGGCGGGGGCCGTAGGTGAGCGCCGCCATCAACCCGGAGAACGAGGCGTCGAAGGCCTTCCAAGAGTGCGTCATCATCCGCCACCCGCGGAAAGGGGAGTACGCTATCGCCTTCATCACAGGGCGGACGGTGCTGCAGGTGACACTGGCTGGGGGCAGCGACCTAACCGGGGCAGCGGCAGGACCGGGCACGTGTGCGAGCGTGGGGACCTTGGTTTGGCACGCCTCACATGCGCACACAGCGGACAGACCGCCACCCGACGGCGCCGTGCCACCAACACGTGCGCCGGAGCTGGCCATGTCGCGTCACTACCCTCACTCTACACCACCCATAGAGCGCTCATAGGACGCATGGCTCGGTTTCACGCGTATCACAGGCGGCGGCCCCACTCAATTCCCGCACTGCGCCCTGCTGCCGCAGATGGGTAGCCAGGACACCAAGCTGAACACGGTGTACGTGCCCACCAACCACGTGTACGTGGGCGACATCTTCCTGCTGGAGGATAAGGACGTGATGCACACCAACCTCAGCGTGCGGGAGGGGCTAGGTGCGTGGGGGGGCCCAGGCCGGCCGGGCACGGGCAGGGCTGGAGGCGGGAATGGGTGCGGGCAAGGATGGGTTTGAGAGTCGAATGGGGTGTGGGGACATGCTAGGAAACACTTGGCACGGTATCTATAGGTGGGTGGGTGGGTGGATGGGTAAACGGGGTAACGGGGTAAGGGGGAGGGTGGGTGGTCATCTGTACTGTTATGGTGCAGCCAGCAGCAGCAGAAGGGTCTGGACTCACGGTGCATCATGCCCCGCCTCACTGTCTCCTGCACTGTCCCGTTCCCGCCCACAGAAATCGTCGTGTCCTGTGGCATGGCGATTCCACCCAACCTAGTGACCGTCCCACGGCCATGACAGTGACGGCGCACTTAGTAAAGCGCGGCGACCTACCCGTGCTGCCAAAGGGATGCCTGGCATGGTATGCAATGCTTAGATATGCAGCTGACATGCAAACTTAGACAGCAACAGCCTTCCGATGCGTTGCAAGTGATTGCATGCAGGACAGTGCTTTTAGGGGCCGTCGAGAGGCCATACTTCCGACCGCCGCAACAGGGATTTAGGTCAGCTAGGGCCAAAATTGCTTGATGTCATTTTAGTGAAGGCCAAATGCCTGTACTACTGTGAGGACGTGTTTACTTACGGTACGCTGCACACAAACATATGGCACTGTCGTCTTGCCAGTCCTGAGTGAATGGCAAGGCAGCAGCAAGTTGGACGCCTACCGTACGGTATGCTTTTTGCAACTGAATTGCGTGTGATTCAGCAGGTGACGAGGATTGCACGTTGTCGAACAGGGTCGCCCCTGATGTCGAGCCGGACGGGGGGACGTGGCGCCGCTGCGCCGTAGATTCGATTCCAGGGCACGGAGCCGAAGGCTGATTTAGTCCTTGTAAGGGGCTGACCGGTTGGGTGTATTGCAAGCGAGCGCCGTGCTAATGAACAAGGGGCCTCTATCACACACTGCAAAATGTGCTTGGCATCGATGCCACAAGCGCGTCCTCAGCGGCCCCGTCCTGTCCTCAGCGGCCCCGTCCAGTGATCGCCCAGCCGGAGGAGTGCTGACGCTCATGTACACATATCCCTCCCTCGCCTGGCTCACCCATCCATACTGCCGTGCAGGGGGCACGTGTACAATTCTCGCCATATACATGGCGTAGAGCCTGCTGGTACCCACACTGCCCTGCTGTGGCCACCTGGTGTGTGGCCCTGCCTGCGATGGGGGTCCGCACCCGCCGTGGCTCCATGCCACGCACACACCCGCGTGTGCGCGCCAAGTAACTTTGAACATGCTGGAGCACGACCCAGCCGCAGGACAGGGCGCAACACACCGTGTGTGCCTTCATCCAACAAGGGACACATGCGTGCAAGCCCCCCTACCCATGAAGGGCTAACAGACTCGCATCCGGTGCCACCAATGCCCCCGAGCTTGCATGCCTTTCACATTGTACCACCAGGCAGACGCCCGCAGCCGCAAAGCATCCATGCATGGTGATCCACCATCAGTTGAGTGCCCCCCCTGGAATGAACTACCCCGCCCGCGCTTCCTTTGGATTGGTTTAGTTTGGGCTGGTAACAACACACACCCCTGCATGCCTTCGCCGCTGAACACTGCCGACTCTGCCCACCCTGCCGTCCCTTGCCGGCTTGCCGCCCCAAAACTTCAATACCTCGCCGGGCCGAACGTACAGCTTGACAACCATCCCGCTGTCGCCCTGACCACCAGCCCAGCAGCCATGCAGTCACTGCTGTAAGTCTTTGTGTCCGAGGGTAAGGATGCTTGGAAGTGTGAACTGGAAGATGAGTGAGCGCAAGGCGGGCAAGCTTTGGGTCCCAGGGCAGCAGCAGAACTCACACGGCCGCCCTAGCTCCCCACCTTGCTCCTGCTTCCCACCTGAACCCAGTCCACGCCTGGAGACGCCTCAGGCCCATCGATGGCTCCCCTTGGCCGTGAAAGCCCAGCACAGCGCCGCTGCGGACGTTCAGGGACGCCGCGCCTCCTTCACACGTCCGCCCTCGTACCTACGCCTTTGGCGCGGTACACCCACGGCGGGGTCCCCAGCAGCCGCAGGAAAGCACGATGCTGCATATACCTACCTATGGCACATGAGCGTTGGACGGAGTCAGCGAGCTATTTGCATGCCACGCTATCGACACATAGGCTGGCTACTGAGCATGTGGGGGCCGCGGGCACCCGCCCACAGGCAGCGTCGTAGTTTCGGCTCCGGGCCTATGTAATTATGTGTGTTACACCATGAGCATACTGTCCTAGTGTTTGGCTGCCCCTAAGTCGGCGAGCGAGACGGGACAGCTCGCCGCTCGCCGCGTACGACTCCGGCCCCATGCAGGTCGCCTCTGCAACGGGCCTTGAGTTTAGAGCGATGCGACACACCGCATATCAGCTTACTTGATAGGGTTGCATCTCGTTACACTACCAAATTTGTTGCTGCACCTTTTCGTGGTCAACGTAGCTGACATCGAGTTTAGCAGCAGCAGCGACCCAATGGCTTCCGCAATTCTCCGCCGTTCGTTGCTTCTATCAGCATGCCTGGCATGCGCGCTGACCTTTGCTGGTGAGGAATTACTTGTTATCGGGACAGTCCACGTTCTCGGCACGATCGCTTGACGATCTGCGTTCTATTGTCTATTGCAGTCGCCCAGGAGGCTCCGCGCGCGCACCCACTCACCAACCTTCCTCCTGCTGGCGAGATCAGCACCGGCCACTTCTTCCCTGACTTTCCCACCAAGCAGTTCATTGCGGGCCAGCCGGTGCGTGGGCGTATGTTGCGCCCCAGGGTCGTTCGCTGCTGTCTACAGTACTGTGCTGAAGGTGTAATTGCTACGGTACGCAGGTGAAGGTGGTTGTGGGCATCCGGAATGAGGCCGCGGAGAAGTATAACATCTCTGCTATCATGGGCAGCCTGAACAACGCCCAGGATTTCCGTGCCTACTACTGGAACTTCACCCAGCAGGTCCGTGGATGGATGACAGGTCTAAGGGGGCGGGGGGCCGGCCTGCGCAAGCGGGCGGTTGGAGTGGGGGAAAGGGGCTGCCCGATAGTTTGGTGCTACTGCCGTGGGTTGGGAGGTCCCGCTGCGCCCGCATTCGTTGCCCGCCGGCGCCATAGTCACGCCATCTTAAGCATTCCGGCATATGCAACCCTACTTTCACCTGGCTTCTACAGGTCTACTTCCAGGTGGTTGAGCCCAGCAAGGAGCTGTCGGTGGAGTATACCTTCCTGCCCCCCAAGGACCTGCCCGCCAACGACTACCAGGTTGCCCTGACCGTGTTCTACGAGGCCGCTGACGGCTTCAAGTCCACCACCTTCTTCAACCAGACGATTACCGTGAACGAGAAGCCCCAGCTGATTGACTGGAAGCTCATTTTCCTGTACGTGATCTTCATTGGCCTGGTGGCTGCCGGCGGTGAGTGGTTGGGCTTGAAGTGGCGGTGGCCTGGGAAACGCAGGCGGCATGGCAACATTGCTTGAAGTTCAAAGGTTGTTCAGCAACAAGGGGCCGGGGGGAAGTTGATCCCGGTGACCAAAACGACCATAGGCACCGTGTCGGGGGTGGGGGTGGCATTCGGCTTTTGTGCATCACGCGCTCCCAGGGTGACGCGGGTTCCGCCGGTCACGAGAAACTAAATGGAACCTGCTCGTTGTCTCACGGCGCCAGGGGCAACCGGCGGGCTATTATGTGAAGCAGTGTGGGTGATGCGAGGAGGGCAGGCGACAACACACTAATCTTTCGGTCGTCCTGGCGCGCTCGGAACATATATCAAACTTCTGCGCAGCTGTGGCTGACTGGGCCATGCATCATGTCTCGAACCTGCGCAGGCTACTACGTGTGGAGCACCGTCAAGGACGTGCCCCTGGTGAAGAGCATGGTGGGCAAGAAGAAGAGCGTGAAGACCGACGACACGCGCACCTTCAACAACGACGAGTGGGTGGCTGGCACCCCCGTTGCCGCTTTCTACAACAAGAAGACCGCCCCCGCGAAGGCCGGTGCCAAGAAGGCGCAATAAGCATGCCGTCATCTTGTTTCAAAGCGAGCAGATCAAGCTGTGATGATCTGCAGCGGAGCGTGACGCTTTGACCGGACCACCTTCTTCATGCGGCACGCTGCGGATGCATCAGGAGCAGCGGCCCGGAGGCGGCGGTTGTGCGGAGTACGGGCTGCCGGTGCGCGCAGTCGGGACTTGCCAGGCAAGCGTAGCCTGACGGTGCGGCGAACGGGGCCGGCAGCCGGTCTAGGTGGTGGGAACGGCGACAGGCGGCCGAAATGGGTGGATCGACATAGATAGAGCTGATGAGCTCAGCGCGCGCCGCAAGACCGCGCGCTGTAGGGTGCACTTATGTGTTTGTGTGGGCGTGGCTGTGTCATGACTATGCGCAGAATGCACCATAATTTGACCTCGGACTTGACTCCACAACCGTGCTTGACGGGATTCGACTTGCAGAGCTGTGACATAAATCCTGACGCACTAATGAACTAGGCAGGCCCTCGATAGGCTACAGCTAAACAGATTGATTCGGGCGATGTAGAAACTTGAGTTGTGTCCCGTCATCAAGCGGCGGCACGCATAGAGGAACCGGCGCCAGTCACTGCTGAGCGTCTGGTAGGGTCAGATCACGACGTGATGGGATGCGTTCCCCGCTGGCTGTTACGCACCCCTCTGGCTGTAAACGGAAAAGGATTGCCTGAGCACCATTCACGTTCGAGGGGGTTCGGCAGGGGCGATGGGCGCTGGCACCCATGCAAAGCCGCGCACGATGTCCTCATGTAGGTGATTTGAGCACCACCAGCTGGCACCATGTTCGGAGAGGCGCAAAAGCCTCATGGTGTGCAGTCTGGCAACGGTGTTAGCCGAGCCGGGCAGACTTGGCTGGATGCAGCTTGCGAGAGGCCGCGCCACACGAAAGGCCTGGTGGCGGAGGGTGTTGCAGCCCGCGCACGAACTCGACCGCGAGCAAACACTACGTCTATGCATTTGTCGTTATACACATGTTAATGATGTATATTGTGGATACGTGGTATACCGGCCAAGACCATCAAAAAAGTACGGTTCTCGTCGCAGCCACCCAGTGGCCATGCGTGGGCGGGTGCCGATTTAAGGCCCAATTCTCACCTTACATATACCACAATTACCTCAACTATACTTTGTGCTACCAGTCCGCTTGGAACACTCAAAAATGCAGCTCACACGCAAGGCCGCTCCTCAGTCGTCTGTGTCCGCGCGTCGCAATGTTGCGCCTCGCCCGCGCGCGGTGATTACCCGCGCCAATGCAGAGAAGAGCGCTTTTGCCAAGGTATGTGCGGCTCGGATGCGTGGCAGTAAAGTCCGGGGCCGGTGCTGATTCCAGCGGCAAGTGAATGAATGCTCCTCTCTTTGCCTCTCGCTCCTCGCAGTTCTCGGACTCCATCGGCATGGATACGTCCGAGGGCTACTTTGGCTTCACCCCCTTTGCTGAGGTAACCGGGATTCTGAGAGCAACATACCTGGGTGTGTGGCGGTGGAACCCGCACCGGCGTGCGGACAACATGCCCGCGAGTCTTGCAGGGCCCCGATCCCTTGGCCACCATAATACCCAACTCCGCCGCATCCTTGGCAACAACCCTGACCTGTGCAGACCTGGGTCGGCCGCTGGAGCATGATGGGCTTCGTGTCCTCCATTGTTGTGGAGTTCGCCACTGGCAAGGGAACGCTGGCACAGGTGGGCCTGGACGCCCCCTCTGGCTCCCTGCTGGCAGCCATGTGCGTCATCTTCGGCGGCGCCACGGTGGCGGGCACCGCCCTGACCGTGCAGCAGCTGCTGACGCGCAAGATGAGCCGCAGGTGAGGCGGAGGCTAGGCCGACTGGCCGGCCGCTGCGTAGAGCTCGGAGTACCACCAGCGGGCATGTCTCTATATGGCATCTCCTACGTAGGGCGTAGGGCAGCACACCGGCTGTCACCAAGCTCGCCTCCACCGCGTCCCCACCTGGCCCCCACTATATGCTGCTTACCTGCATCTCCCCAATCCCTCCTGCTGCCACCACGACGCGCAGCCAGGCGGAGCGCTACCGCGCCTTCCTGGGGCTGACCAAGAAGGACGACTGGATGTCGGACAACGCCGCCAAGACCATGAAGGGCCGCCCCGACTTCACCACCCCCGGCAACGACATGGCCGCCATCGAGGCCACCCGCGCCGCCGGCATGCCCGCCGACCGCTTCCTGTCCGTGAACGGTGTGGAGGCCGCCGCGCAGACCGCCGCCAGGTGCGCAGCGGGGCGCGGGAGCTGCGGGAGGGGGTTGTTGGGAGATGGGGGTTGGGAGCTGCTTGAGGCTGGCACGCTGCGTGTGGTGGAGCTGGTAATGCCTTGTGAGCCAGCTGTGACCGTGTGTTAGAAAAGCACAAGGGAACGGGTCGACACTGTGCGTGCGTCATGCGACAAGCAAACAGTGCGCCGCGTTCGGATTACCTCAGATTACCTCTTTACCAGGTTATGTGACCGTGTGTGTGTTGCTATTCCTTGTGTGCTGCTGCAGCGAGATGAAGACATCCACTACCACGGCCGTTGCCGAGCCCCCTGCCGCCCCCGCCCCCAAGCGCGAGCCGGTGAGTCCCTTGGCGCGATTGAGTGCCTGCGTGTGCATGTAGATACATGAGCGCGTCTGCATGCCTGTCATGCGTATCGCACCCCATTCTTGATGTTATGTACTCATGCCCCGAACTGACACGCGTCTCTTCCCTGTCTGGCGCCGGCTCTGCACCCACACCATGCAGACCATGCAGGACCTGTACGGCGTGGATGACGCGACGTATGCCCGTGAGGTGGAGATGACCAACGGCCGCGCCGCCATGCTCGGCTTCCTGGTAGGTGCTTCGCTATGGTGTGGGCTTGGGCTGTCGACACTGCAGTAGCCGCTGACGCCACCAATCAATGCCAGCCGCTATGTGTGGCGTTTGAGCAGAGCACTGTCGGCACAGAATTGTGACTTCAGCCAGACAGGCAGATTGCGGTGGCGAAACCGCTGTTGCTGTGCACAGCAACAGTGGGGCTTTGACCTCTTTCGGTATGGTCTCTAGTGCTGACCTGGAGTTTTGCTGCTTGTGGCACTGCTGCGTTCGTGCCCCCGCAGGCCGCTATCCTGGTGGAGGCCGGCACCGGCGAGGGCATTATCCGCCAGATCATCACCTACCTCAAGTGGTCCGGCATCCTGGGCCCCATGTCCGGCTTCTGAGCAGCTCGTACTCGGCTGCCGCCGCTGAGGTACTGGTGGCCTGGTGCCGGTGGCCCTGGAGAGCGAGAGTGCGGATGAGAGCAGTGAGGGGTTCTTCTTGTGAGGGCGAGTGAGAGAGGTGTATTGATCCGAGCGTAGTGAGTCTGCTTGGTTGTACTTGTTAATGTTTTGTATGGTTCTGAGGCGCTGTGGACATGGGAGGCCCGGCCTATGAGTCGGTCCGGTTCTTTTTGGGCCCACATGGGCTGTTAACCTGACTGGTGCATTATAATGTTGAGTATAAGTAAGAAGGGATGAGAGATGAGCTCACCCTTTGTTGCTGCTCCATGATATGAGCAAGGAGTCAATAGGAACAAGGACACTGAGGTAAGAGACTGCGGTATTCTTTTTGGCTGTAGTGGAGGTTGGTGGCGAGGAGCCGGGGTTCGCTGAGGCCTGCGCTGAGGCCGTTGCCGACTTACCATACAGGATGTGCTGCGTACGGGCCGTTTGTTGTGCGGCTCTGCGCATGCCTTTTGGGCTGGTGCTGTGAGGGCCATCGGTGTGGTTGCCGGAAGAGAGCATGTAATCATGCCTAAATTTCGCGACGATACTACAGCAAAGCCTGTCAGAGTCTCACTGTTTGTCTGCCGCTGGTGGCGTTTGGCGAAGATGCCAGCCGAATGGGCAAGACGACACGACTGGGAATGTGTTGCTGTCGGTGCCCGAGCCTCCAAAAGTACCAGCACGGTGCCGCAATCTAATATATATGGGGGGCTTCGGACACTGCCGGAAACTCACCTTCTTGCCCCATGCCAACCTGTGCCAACTTCATGAACCGTGCCGCAATCGACACACGCTCACGCATCCCTCGTGGAAATGTCCTCGGCCTGTTCGCCCCTGCCCGCTTGCATTCATCCGAACCCTAGTAACACTTAAAACGAAAGCAGGGAGGCAAGTAAGCTGCTGTATCAGGCAGTGACCTTGGCAAAGTTTTACGCGACAAGCAGGTTTCTGTCGCCCAGCCAAAAAAACCACAAATATGCGTGACACTGAAATAACTGATTAACTGTTACGCAGTATATGCGGCTGACGAGGGCCGACAAGGATGGCATTGCGTGTGCTCGTCTTGCAAGGAGCGGGACGGAGGCAGGCAGCCCAACGCCCCAATCACACATTTTGGGCTTGGCCGTGAAGGCGCCGCCAGCAGATACCTCCTAAAAAACGCCTTTCCGGTAAGTTCGTTTGAACCTCCCTTTTCCGCAGCTTCGGCGTGGTGCTGCTGGAGCTCCTCACAGGTAAGACAGTGGATGATGGTCTCCTGTCGATGGCGACCGCGCTGGCAGTACCCAATGGCAGTAGCGGCGGTGGCGCCGCGGCACTGGCTGGGCCGTTCATGGCGGCGCACGCCGCGGCGGCGCTGTCGGCGTCCGTGCCCTCACTGCTGCCGAACGTGTGCATCTGCAGCCAGCAGCTCGTGAGCGATGTACCGGCATTCGTATGATACCGCTAAAATAAGGCTAAACAACACGCCAAGCTGGCTACCTGCGCTTTCCTTCTACTCTAACTCCATGCCTTTCCCACCCCTGACCCCTGGCTGTCTGCACTTTCCTTCTAGCGCCGGTGGCCCCGTTTCCCACCCCTGACCCCTGGCTGTCTCTGCTTTCCTTCTAGGGGCTCGGCCCCCGTTTCCCAGGCGTGCACCCCTGACCCCTGGCTGTCTCCGCTTTCCTTCTACCAGCGACTGATGCTGCAGTTCAGGGGTGGCAAGAGCATTACACGGTGACGGTGATGCAAGGTACGAGGCTGCGATGGACTGGATGATTGGGCGTTGGAGCAGCCGAGATGATGCCATGCAGCGTGACATGGGGCATTGGGGCGCACTGCATTCCAGTGGCTCACATGGGTGGGCCCAACTGGCCGGTCGAGGGGGGCAGGGGTGTGGTCCACCACGTTGGGTTGAGCACGCTGCACGCATCGTGTACTCGCTCGCTTATTGCTTCGTGTCCTGTCTCGAATGCACGCAGGCCCGAAGTCAGGGCCCCCCTGCCCAAAGTTAACGCACGTGACAGGCTGTACTCACTACATCCCTGTATCACTATGCATTTTGCCATGCATTCCACCCCCCACCACGGATCGTAACGCACATAGGTGTGCCTCCGGGATGACGGTGGGGTTCTGGCGCAAGGTAAGGAGCGTGCTGGTACGTGCCAGCGAGGCCATGGATGTGGGGTGCGTGCCGATTAAGCAGATGTAACTTCTAACTATTATACCGCATATAGTTCTCGGCTAATAATTTTGTTTTAGTCGCTACTTTGGGCCTTAGGGCCGGCGCAGCGCAACAGGGCATCATCACTCAACGTCGCGCGACCCAGTATCTTTGGGGACCGCCGCAGAGCGACAGATAAATCCATTGAACATAGAGAACCCATATGATACGCAAGTAGAGCCAGCCCGCAGCCCAGGGCGCAGCAGAAATGTCCACGGGCGAGGCGCCCCCGCAACAGAAGGCTACGTCGCCCTTCAGCTTGTTCAGGCCTGCATCAGTAAGCTTACGCACTGTCATAAGTGTGGGCCGCCGGAATTCTTGGCCTGTTTCCATGTATAGCGAAGGAAGGAATGTCACCTTCTCGGCTGTTCTTGGCCAATCGCAGTGGACCAAGGGGAGCGGCAAGAAGGTGAAGCAGGCCAAGCTGGGCGAGGAGAACAACATGTACTATCACCCGGAGGTACGTGGCGATCTCCAGTTGTCCCCATCCAAGCAGGGTTGCCTGCACGCGCAGCCAGGCGCCCTGGGCCTTAACGGCTCGCTGTTGTGGTTCTGTATTGCAGCTCAAGCGCTGGGTTGAGCGGGGCAAGGAGGAGGAGGCTGCTGCGGAAGCCGCTGGTCCGCCTCCGCCTCCTGTCGTGCCGTCCGCGGGCAGCATGTCGTCTACGCCCATCGCCAAGTAAGTTGGGCGGCAGTTAATAGTGTTGCTGATATGTGCGATCAGCAATTGCAAAAGCTCGCCTCAATCTGCGCCAGCGCCCTGTCGTGTGCGCCCAGCGGCTTACCAGCCGTCTGCGCCACACCTCGATGTGACCGCTACCCAACCGCCCATCCGCTGCGCCTCGTATCAACATCACAGGCGCTCCATCTCCCAGCGCTACGTCCTTCAATCCAATCTGTCTGTGTCCTCCTCCATGAACTCACTCACGGGCTCGCTGTCCCAGACCGACCTGGCTGGCATGGCCGGCGGCGCGGGCGGCGCTGACGGCGGCGCGGCTACCAGCTGCTCCCGCAGCCCCAGCGGCTTCAACAGCACCGGACCCTCGCCGCCCCTCTCCAGCAGCGGCCTGCCGCCGAGCGTGTTCGTGCCTGCGCCGCCAGCTCGCTCGCCATCTACGCCCAACGGGTTCTTCATTCCCTCGGCGCGGCCAGAGACGGTGGCGGCGGCAGAGGATGAAACCGGCACAGAGGGCCAGCATCAGGAAGGGAGAGAGGACGAAGAGGGCGCCGGCGCCGCAGAGGCACAGGCGCGGCTGCACTCTCCCGCTAACGGTGCCAGCGCACACGCTGCTGCACCGGACGCCAACGGCCGTCCGCACGCGTCGGAGGACGCCGATGTCAACAACGGCGACGGCGACGCGGCGGGCGGGCGGACGGACTCGGCGATGAGCGCAAGCGTGGAAGTGTCGCTTGGCGCGGGCCTGGCATCGTCGCTAGCGCTGCGTGCCGCCAGCGGCGAGTCGGCGTCCCGCCAGGGAAGCGCGCCGCTTGGCGAGCGGTCCTTTGGCAACTCCGTGTCCTTCTCGGACGCCCTGCGCGGCGAGAGCTCGCAGCTAGAGTCACCCCACGGCGTGGTGGGTCCGCGGCCGCTGCCGGAGGAGCCTGGTGTTGATGCGGCCGCAGCGGCATCGGCGGGTGCGGTTGCAGACGACCCCGTGGACGGCGGCCTGCCCCTGCCGGACGGCTACCACCCGGGCCTTCGTGCCGCAGAGCACGGCCACTCGGACGGCGGCGCCGCCGTGTCGCTGTACAACGGCATCGCGCCCGGGGCCGAGGGTGAGGCGGATGCTGAGGGCGGCGACGGCCACACGGCGCCGACGCTGCAGTCGCTTGATGAAGCCCAGTTTGCGGAGCCGGACGGATATGAGGCAGGTGGCGAGGCGCAGCAGCAGTGGCAGCAGGACGCCGGCAGCACCGGCGGCGCAGTGGTGGCGATGGCGCTCGACGGCCACGCCGGTCAAGACGTCTCGGCCGCCGCCAGCGACCCCGCTGACCCGGCCGCCTGTGCCGCTGACGATGCTGACGATGCCACCTCGGCCGCCGCCTCCGCCTCCGCTGGCGACGCCGCCTCGCAGTACTACTACCAGCAGTACGCCTACCTGTACCAGTACGCGCTGAGCCAGGGGTACGCCGAGTCGGACGCCGTGACGTACGCGCAGTACTACGCCGCGCAGTACGCCCAGCAGTACGAGCAGCAGGCGCCGGCGGGGCAGCTGGGCTCGGAGGCCGCAGCCGAGGGCGAGGGTGAGGGCGAGGGCCAGCAGCAGGAGCAGGAGGCGGTGGCAGTGGGGCTGCAGGTGGGCGGTGACGGCGATGCGGAGGGCGGCGTGGGCTATGAGGTCGCGGCCGAGGAGGCGGTGGGCGAGTCCTCCGGATGGGAGGTGGAGCTGCCTGAGCTCGCAGTGGAGTCCGCATCGGCAGCCACGGCGCCGGCAGAGCCCGAGCAGCAGCAGGAGATGGAGGTGGAGCAGCAACATGCGACTGAGGCCGTCGATAGGGTTGTGCAGGAGCAGCAGGCGGAGGGCGAGCAGCAGCCTCTGGTGTTCGCCCCCGCGCCGCTGCCTGAGGACCTGACCGCTGCCGCCTGCGCTGCGGCACAGCACCACCAGTCCGCAGTCACTGCAGCCGTCGCCGCCGCCGCAGCAGCGGCCACTGCCGCGGCTGCCAACCAGCCCGCACAGCCAGCTGCAGCAGGCGCAAACTCCGCCGCCACCGAGGCCGCGCCTGCCGTCTCGACTGGGGGCCCGCAATCCATGCTGCTGGGCCGGCTGGGCAAGCTGGCTTCCTCCGCTGTCTCCTCGCTGGGTGCCTCTGCGGCCGCGGCCGCCGCGGCGGTGGTGGCGCCGGGCGCGCCGTCCGCTCTGTCGCTGTCGGCGCTGGGCCTGGGCGGTGCGGGCGGCGAGCTGAGCTCCGACGACTTTGACTCCATCATGCACCCCGGCGACCCCGCCAAGCTGGACGGCCCGCTGCCGTGGGAGCTGCCCGAGGACCTGCGCCACGGCGCCACCGGCCGCAAGCTGCTGGCGCTGTGCGCCAACTGGCAGCGCGACAACCCCGGCCAGCACTACACGCCCGCGCTGCTGCAGCAGCTGCTGGAGGCGGGCGCGCAGCAGCAGGAGGAGGGCGCTGCGGCCGCGCTGGCTCGCGAGGCTGCTGGCATGGAGGTCGACCAGGCTACTTTGGCAGCTGAGGGCCCAGCGGACACCATGCAGACTATTGATACGGGGTCTGTGTCTGAGCAGCCGGCCGAGTCTGCAATCGCAGAAGCTGTCGAAATGGAGGCCGGCGACAGTCTCTCTTCCTACGAGCGCGCGTGCCGCCTCTCACAGTTCGGAATGCCGGCAACGGAACTGCTTCAGCCGCCCAAGGTGGCGCCTACGGCATCCATGCCGGAGCCCGCACCCCAGCCCATACTGCCTGCGCCAGTGACGGCGCCGCAGCCCGCGCCGGCGCCGGCGCCGGCGTCAGCCCCGGAGCAGGCCGCGGCTGCTGCTGATGAGGCGGCTGCACCTGCCCATGCGCCCCCCGCCCCCGTGCCAGAGGCGCCACCTGTCGCGGAGATGGAGGTGGAGGTGGAGGTGTTGCAGCCCGCTCAGCAGCTAGAGCCGCAGCCGGAGCTGGAGTCTGTTGTCCACGCCGAGCAGCTGGTGCAGCAGCAGCCTGGGCAACAGCAGGAGCAGGCGCAGGAGCAGGACAAGGCTGTGCCGCTGCGCCACTTGCAGCTGGAGACCCTGCTGGCCGAGGCTCACCACCACCATCACAGCGCGCACACGCCCGGCAGCACCGAGCTTGCGACGCCCAGCACCGCGCGCTCCGACGACCCCTTTGCCGGCACCGAGCACCTGCCCCGCTCCTACTATACGCAGCAGCAGGAGGAACAGGAGGTGGTGGGTGCGTCCAGCGCCGAGCCTTCGCCGCAGCGTGTGTACGCGGGCGCGGCAGCGCTGGGCCTGGAGGAGGTGAGCGAGGAGGAGTCCGTGGCGTCGCCCGGTGCTGTGCCCGTGCCCCTGGACGTCGCCGCTGCCGCCGCCGCGCCGATGGCGGCCCTGGGCGCTGAGGAGGCTGCGGACTTCTTCGCGCACCTTGGCGAGGAGGAGCAGCAGCCTGCAGCTGAGCCCGCTCCAGCTGCCGAGCCGATCGAGGCTGTGCAAGAGCCTGATTACGTTGTGGAGGAGCCGGCGTATCTCATGGAGGAGCCGGCAGCCGACGTGGTTGAGGAGCCGGCTGCCGTGGAGGCTGAGGCAGTTGCTGCTGAGGCTGAGGCGCCCGCTGCTGCGGCCACTGCCGCCGCCGCCATTGACTCGGTGGTCGCGGCACTGGAGCAGCTGCGCAGCAGCGCCGCCACCGCCAGTGAGGGTGATGGCGAGTCGGCTGAGGACCGCACGGCGCTGCTGCAGCAGATCCACGCCTCGCTCGCCAGCGCCACCGCGGCCCTGGCAGGCATGGGCGTCGACATCAGCGCGCTCACCGCGCTGGCGGGCGCTGCCGTGAACGCTAACGGTGGGCTGGGCGCCGCCACCAGCGCCGACATCACCCCTGGCCCCGGCCACAAGCGCCAGCGCAAGGACGCGAGTCCCTCCACTCCCACCCGCCCCACCGCCGCCATTGCGACTGTGAACGGCATGAACGGCACCACGGATGCAGTCGAAACGCCGCTGCTGGCCCCGGGCCCCTCACTGGGCCTGGACGGGAGCGCCGTCCCTGCCACCGCAGTCGAGCGCTTCCAGCAGCTCGGACGCGCGCTGTCCGATGCATCCGCAGAGCCCAGTCAACCGCTGCATCCGCAGCTGGTCATGTCTCAGCAGCAGCCGGCTGTGGTTGTGTCGCTCAACGTGGTCGCGGCGCCCGAGGTGGATGTGGCGGGCCTGGAGGCGCGTGTGCGCGGCGAGGAGCGCCAGGTCTGGGAGGCCAAGCTGGCAGCGGTGGTGGACTCGGAGCGAGATGCCGCGTCGCTGGTGATTGCGTCGGTGGAGCAGCAGCGCGATGAGCTGCAGTCGCGCCTGGGCGGTGTGGAGGCGGCGCTGGCAGAGGCGCAGGCGGGCTGCAGCGAGCTGACGGCGCAGTTGGAGGCGGCGGCAGAGGCGCGGCGCGTGCTGGAGGAGCGTGTTGTGGGCGCTGAGGCCGCGGCTGAGGAGGCGAGGCGGGCGGTGATGGAGGCTCGGGCGGAGGCGGAGGCTGCACGCGCCGCGGCCGCGGCCGCCGAGACGGAGCGCGACGCACTAGCGACCGAGCTTGTGGCTGAGCGGGCTGAGCGCGCAAGCCTGGCCGCGGCGCTGTCTGCTGCGCGCGAGGAGATTGCCGCTCTTCGTGCCGAATACGAGGCCCGTTTCGCCGCTCTGAGCTCTGAGCTTGAGGCCACTCGCGGCTCTCTGTCTGAGCTTCAGTCGGAGCATGACGAGCTGCTGCTGTGCCTGGGCCAGGAGAGCACCAAGGTGGAGGCGCTGGCGGGCGCGGTGCGGGAGGCCGGCGGTGACCCGGAGCCCATCATTGAGGCCATCGAGGCCGAGTACGAGACCATGGGCCTGGGCGGCGGCGGCGGCTCTGGCGCGGGCAGCGAGGACGGCGGCGAGGGCCAGGGCGAGGAGGAGGAGGCCGCACGGGAAGCGGCTGAGGCTGTGGCTGAGACCGAAGCCGAGGCTGTGGCTGTCGCGGCTCCTGTTGCCGCTGCGGCTGAAGAAGACATGGCGGCCGCTGAGGCGGCGCTGCTGGGCGGCGGTGAGGGCTGGGACTGCGGCGAGCTGGAGCTGGAGGGTGCGGTGGCCGGAGATGTCGCTGCTGTGGCTGAAGCAGTGCCTGCTCCCCACCCGCAATCCTCCGAGGCACATCCTAAGGCGCAGGAGCAGCCCGAGCAGGAGCAGCAGCTGGAGGCGCTGACGCCTGCCGATGCGGTGGATCTGGTGCTGCACGAGCTGGTGTCGGAGGTGGAGGAGGAGCAGCTCAACGCCGCGGCCGCAGCCGCTGTGGCCGAGGCTGCGGCAACTGCCGCTGAAGAAGCTAGTCCGGTGGCGGCCGCCGCCGCTGTGGTGTGCGAGGCTAATGCAGACGCGCTCCTCGAGGCTCTGGGCGGCGAGGATGAAGGGTGGAACGTAGAGGACCTAGGGATTGAGGTGGCTACGGGCGTGTAGGTTGGCAGCTGCTGGAGAGGAGGCGTACTGCTACTCCCTGCAACAAGTTTTGGAACTACGCATGGATGGGAGGCAGGGGTGATGGCAGGTGCAGGTGCAGGTGATACGTGTCGCAGCTTTCAATTTTGTAGCCGCGCTGCGGTGCTTGCGGTGATGGCATGCGGCGGCGTGGTGAGAGGGTGCTTGCGACTGCTGTAGGATAGGGCGCACCAAAGCTGCGTCACACACATCTCGGACTGAGGAGCCAAGCTCAGGCTCGGTCAGGTACAGCTTTCGTCAGTACCGAGTAGTTTAGGCGAGTGCTAATACGCTCTCGATAAATTTTGACGATTAAGACCACACGGAATACCAGCCCTGGCTGGGTGCTGATAGCAGCTTCGGGCAGAGCTTTATAAAGCTGCGTGCATGCTCAGATAGCGCAATAAGCGAGTTAGACGAGACGAGTAGACGAGCAGACCAAACGTAAGCTGGATGGGTGGTCGCACTGGCCGTGCTGGATGTGACCAGGGGTGGATGTGACTGATGTGCACCCCTAGTCCCCTGCTGATGTGCGACTTGAGAGAGCGCAGGCGACGCCGTGAACAATGGAGGTGTAACAACAGCATGCAGTTGGTATTCGGCAATGCAGGACGTGCCGTGGGGTGGGGGCGAAACATCTCGTTAAAAGCAGGGGGGGGTAGGATCTTCCGAAACATACCCCATGCTTCAAATGGATAGAGCTCAACGAGAGCGTTCAGAATCTGCTTTCAGATTAAAAAATGGGGTATTCGGTGCAAAGTTATGGGCCTCCAAAGTTTTGGGTCGGTCGGTCGGTCCAGGGTCCCCCAAGGTTTTGTCACGGTTTGTGCAGAACTTTGTCCCACGAGCCCCAAACGCTTCTGTAAGCCTGCGCGTGCTACTGCAACACACTGTAGCAATGTTTGCAGCGATGGAGGACACCGCAGGAAGCAATGACGTGAAAATTTGTTGACATGTCGGCATGTCACCCAGCCGGAGGGGTGGGGGTGTGGAGAGGTGTGGAGTCGCTGGAACTGGTGACGGGGCCCCATCCACAGTCCAGTCGCGGTAAACCAACCGAGAACATATTATTGTTGCGTGTCGCGATGCACTTAGCCTATTTCATTGTTGGCTGGGGTGGGTCAGGCCCGGGGACATTTCCATGGATAGAATTTTGCACATGTCGAAGTCATGTGCACGACCGGCAAATAGCACAGCGTGATAGAGCACATCATGAGCAGTCGATTGGCACCACTCCGGCATTAAATGGAGGGGTAAAACCCCCTGAAACACACGGTTTTGTCCATGGGGATTGGTCGGTCGGTCGGTCGGGGGGTCCGGGAGGTTTTGTGGCCTGGGGTCAAAAAAGTTTGTTTCTACCCCCCCCCTGCATTTGCTGTGTTGCTGGGGCCATACGTGCAGGTGCGGGCCTGTACATGTACGCCCAGTCGCCCACACAGCATACATGAGCTCGTATGGTCTCCACACTTCCGCGAAAGCACTGTGCCTTGATTCAGTACTGAGGCCACGCCGCCGCACGTCTTGAAGCAGGAATCACATGTATGTCGAATGTGCGTTGGCCTCTTGCAAAGACATGCTCCGCATGCACCACGGACTTCCGACATCTGTACGGCACCCTCAAAG
This sequence comes from Chlamydomonas schloesseri, assembly GCA_016834595.1. Classification (NCBI taxonomy): domain Eukaryota; kingdom Viridiplantae; phylum Chlorophyta; class Chlorophyceae; order Chlamydomonadales; family Chlamydomonadaceae; genus Chlamydomonas; species Chlamydomonas schloesseri. The sequence goes on from JAEHOD010000002.1 coordinate 2,132,655, forward strand.
CGGGTCAGGTCTCAAACCATTATCATACACTGATGCACTCGAGTGGCATCATGGGGCAGCGTTACATACATATGCACAGATCTTATCGGACAAGAATGGGCGGCCTCCTACCGATGGCGCACTGGGCTGCTGGCGGCCGGCGACGTCGAGGGCGCCGTGGAAGGTGGCGTGGGGGCGGTGGAGCTGCTGGCCGCGGGTGACACATCGGCGGTGGCGGGGCGGCGGCGCACAACCGCCGGCGGCACGTAGGCGTCAGTGGCAGCCTCAGGCAGGGGGACATACAAGCGCAGGGTGATATAGAAGGCACCGGAGGGAGGCGACACCACTGCGTTCCAGCCACGGCCGCTGGCGGTGGTGTTGGTGGGCGGGTTGGCGCAGCGCACGCAGAAGGGCCAACTGCCGTTGGGCAGCGAGTAGGCATTGGGCGCGTTGTTGGACCACACCTGTAGTTGGGTTGTCGCTTCCCTTGCGTCATGGCTGAACCTCGCTCACCTGCATGGCCGCGGCGAGGTACTGCACAACTGCAGGCCGGGGGCGGCACTGAGGTTGGCAGGCGGCTGGCGCCAGTTCTCCAGGCTTTCGCAGGCCGGCGCAGATGCGTAATGGACTTATGGTTCCACAAATGGCTGCCACCAGTGCCACGTTACACAACCCGATACGCAGGGGGGTGCTGGCCTTCGGGGGCGATGACGAGAGCGCCTCTGCGGTCGCGCGCGTTACTGCTCACGCGATACGGTATGCCGAGATACGGCATGCAGCAAAGCCCGGGCAGCACATGGCGTGGCAGTCGTCTGCGTTACTTATTAATGTTACAGCTGTGGGCCTGCCTCCGACCCGGGCCCGACACAAGGCCTCTGCAGCCTACCAGTCTCTGGACTGGCGAGAGCGCTCACAAAAGCAGCGCTAGAAACCCAAGCCCACGGCTGACCTGCCCTACCCGCGCACAGCAAGCCTAGCCGCGAAACGAGAAACGCCTCCCTGTGCTCTCCTGAGCCCACAGGACCAGGCGGTGTGGAGACAGCTCGCGCACCTAATAACACAAACGAAACCCCCGACAAGAGACAACCCGAAGACGAGCAACCCACGCGCGCGCTCCCCTGGGGGCTACCAACGCCTGGGAACACACGTGTCACCCTTCTGCTACTCAACAGCAGGCCACACGTAGCAAGAGGGACAGGGCCGGCGAGAACGCTCAAAGCCGCCGCACCTAGCCGCCAAAGCTACAGCCCAAACCACCAACTCAATCGAGTCACCTACCGCAGAGGGGACAAGCACGCAACCGAGCGCCTACCCGCCACCACAAGGGTCGTGAACATACGTCACCGTCAACGGTACCACCCACACACACACGTACACACACAAACCGCGTCTCATCTACACTCTATCTAGCACCGCTTACAAGCATCAGTTGCGAGCTGACAAGACTTGACTAAGCAGGTTGCTGAACCTTAATGCGCCCGCCCTGCACGGCTAGCAGGGGGTGCGCTGTGCCTACCTCCCTCCACCCCTTCCTGGGCACCCCTAATCTTGCGAAGTCCTGCAGCCGCCTCCAAAACCCTGTCACCGCTTCCGCTTTAGCGATTTCTACCGGCTCAGTCTCCATACCCTCTGGGGGCCCTGCGTTGGTAACTGCCCTCAACCTCGTCCGGGCGCGTTCCATGGCCGAGAGGGCGGCTATTACCACCACGTCCCACACTGCTTGCTGCACTCCGTGAGGCGGTTCTGCTAGCCATAGCTGCTGCCGAGTGATGGTGTTCGCCATCGCCGCGTTAATCTGCTCCAGCACTGCCTGCGCCACGGGACACTCCCAGAAGTGATGTGCTCGCGGCGAGCAGGGTGCGCCGTGCGTTCCTCCGTGGGCGCCGCATCCACACGCTTCCTGCTGCTGGGCTCCACTGACGTGGCTGTTTCCAGCCAACGGTACTCCATCCACTGCCAGCCGCCACAGGACCTCCACGTGTTCCCGTTCCCACCGTATGTGCCACATCCTGCTCAGCATGGCGCGCACAGGGTTCGTGCCTGTAGGCGTGGTCGCAGTTGTCACCGCTGCGTTTGTCGTGGTGGCTGCTGCCTCGCCTCTGGCTTCCCTGGCGAAGTCCGCGTGTAGCTGGGTCCGCCGCTGTTCGATTGGTCGCAGTAGCATCGCCGTGGCCTGGCTGACTGTTAAGCGCTGGAGCCTTATGGGCATCAGCAAGCCCCTGCGCCAGCCTAGCCTGCCTACTATCTGAGCCCGCACTGCCTCCATCGTCTGCGCCGGCGGCTGACCTCCAGCGCTGAGTTGCTGCTCCACTTGCTCCGCCGCTGCTCGCCATTCTGGGCTGATGTCTGCAAGTAGCAGCTGGATAGCCTGCAGCGTCGGGCTCCTTCTGAAGCCTTCCGGCGCTGTGGGGGAGAGATGCTGACTGACCCACTGCCGCCATTCCTCCGTGTCGGCTGGCGGTGTCCCTGCTGCCACCAGGGCCCCCAATCTCACAGCGTCCCCCACTGTCTTGAGGGCGTGGCACGTGCTGAGACGCACGTGGCGCTGTTCCATACCTGGTCTCGGTGGTGCTGGGGGCTCGGCTCCCTCCGGGCTGAAGTCGGGATCCGCGCTATTCTCTTCTGCTTCCGCTGCCCGTTGGTTATTGGGCAGCAACGCGTTGGCCCAGAGCGGTGCCGCCCAGCACCAGTCTCCTGCTGCCATCGGCTGCTCCTCCACGTCTTCCAGTGGTGGCAAGTAGCCTAGTGCTGTGATGAAACGTGCCATGTCTGTGGGCAGGCCATGGGCTGGCCCTGGTCGGCTGTCTGCGTCCGCGCTGAGGGTGGTGACGGACGCCAGGCTGAGGTGCGGGTGATGCCTTTGAAGGTAGCACGTCACGACTTGCTCCCAGGGGTGACGTGCTGGCTCGGCCTGTGCTGCTGCGCTAGCCAGACGTGCTGCCCATCTCGCGTTGCGAGCCCTCAGGTGCAGGGTCAGCGGCAGTAGCCCAAAGCCTCCTGTACGCGGGTGGCCGTACAGTAGTGTCCGCGGGACTCCTGTCATGCGCTGGGTTGGGTGGTTAGGGTCCGTACGGCGGTCCACGACTCCCGCCGCTGCCCGCTCCAGCAGTTCCACGGTATCATCTCCCGGCTTGCCCGCGTGCTCCATGTGCCACGTCATGGTTTGCAGGGCATACCCTGACGTGGACGCCGCCCTCCCAAAAGTGCTCAGCGGCAGGCGGGATATGCATCCCATCCGCCGCTTAGCCTCCTTGAGCCGGGCCGCCCAATCCGGTTGAGCGGGTTGAGGGCTGTTGTCCACCGGCACGTTAAGTGCTACTGCCACCGTCACCAGGGCCGGTTGCTGCTGCTGTGTCGGCGCGGTTGCTGTTGGGGGCTGTGGTGGCTGCTGGGCGTTGTGGTGTTGCGTCTGGGCGTTGGGCTGGTCTGCTGTGTCTGCGCCTACCTTCAGCAGCTGCACCTTGTCCAGGTTTAACCGCTGTCCTGACGCTGACGCAAAGACGTCCATTGCTGTGAGAAAGGGCCCCAGTGCTGCCATGCTGTCAAGCAGGACCTGGCAGTCATCTGCAAACTGCACCGCCGTGGTGACGTCTGCGCTGTTCAGGTCCAGTCTGATCCCAATGCCCTGGCTTCGCAGCCAGCATAGCAGCGCTTGGGCCACGAATAGGTACAGCACCGGTGCCAGGGGGCAGCCTTGCCGTACGCCCAACTCCATGCTCACGGGACGGGATAGGCTGCCGTTGACTAGCGCCTGGGCGACTGTGGATGACAGAAGCAGGGAGACCCACCCCCGGAGCTTGGGCCCTGCGCCCAAGTGCTCCATCGCCTGCAGCAGGAAGCTGCGGTCCACCGTGTCGTACGCCTTGGCGAAGTCCAGGAAGGCAATGACCGCTGAACGGCCCTGCTGCTTCAGGAGATGAGGGATGTGGCGGAGCGTGTGGATGTTGTAGCCTATCAGTCTGCCGCTGAGGAAGGCTGTCTGCTCCACGTCAATCACCCGGCCAAGTTCATTCCCCAGCCGTGTGGCTAGTATCTTCGCCAGCATGCGGTAGTCGGAGTTGAGCAGGGTGATGGGTCGGTAGTTTCCGGCTAGCTTCGGGTCCCCCTTCTTGTACAGCACCGTGATGATGCCATCCGTGAATCGTGGCGGCATGACTCCGGATTCACCGATTGCCGAGTATAGCGCCGCTAGCAAGGGAGACAGTCTGGTGCGCCCCACCTTGTACACGTCCGCTGGTAGCCCGTCCCATCCTGGGGCTTTGCCAGGTGGCGTTCGCTTGAGCGCCGCTGCCACTTCAGCTGGGGATACTGCGGAATTTCCCACGATATCATCTGCTTCTGGGGCCAGGCGGCGGGGATGGGCGTCCAGGGCGCTGAGAACTCGGGATAAGGGATCCGCATCGGGTAGCGGCGTGGGTGGTGGTGGCGTTGGCTTGCGCGAGACGTCACGCCAGTAATCTGCCACTACTTGAGCGACCGCCGCAGGTGTCGTGACCAGCGTGTGCGGCTGGCTGGGCAGCCGCAATGCTGTGGGTCCGTTGTTGTTGCTGCGCCCGGGGTGGATGAGTGCGGTAAGGTTACCGTTGGGCCGCTCGCCTGACCGGATGAAGGCTTGCCTTGCTGCCAGGTAGGCCGGCTTTGCCTCAGCCCTCATAGCAGCCGCCAGCTCCGCCTCCGCATCTACCGCTGTTGCCAGGCGACTGGTGTTGCCTGGCGCCGCTGCCAGCGCCGCTGTCGCCTCCGCCGCTGCCGTTCGCAGTTGCTGTACCGTGGCCCCAGGACGCCGGCGCCGCATCTGCGCTTCCCTGTTCAGTCCGGCTAGCTCTGCTGTCATGCGCCGCTTGAACCCAGGCCACCACTGGATGAGAGCTTGTGGGTGTTGGTCGGGCCCTACCGGTGCTGCTGCTGTTGCCAGCTGTAGCCAGCTTGTGAACCGGTCTTTCAAATCCTCATGCGCAGTGAAGTGGGTCCGCGTCCGGCGTGGAGCATCGCTGCGCCGACGGGGGGCGATGGGCTGCAGGTGCAGGACTGGGATTCGGTGGTCTGACGGTGAACCGGTGGCGATGAAGGCCCGCTGGGTTGCTGGGAGGGCATTGGAGGGGATGTAGATTCGGTCCAGCCTTGCCCCGCCCCGTGTATCGCCGGCGCCACGGTAAAGGTACGTGTACTCCCTCCTTGCAGCGTGCAGAGCTCGGAAGCTGTCTACAAGCTGAGCTGGCGCCGTCGAGTCTCTGAGTTGCTGTGTAAGGACTGCATCCAGGGGCCTGGGCCCCGACGCGTCCAGGCTGGGGTTTTCCACAAAGTTGAAGTCGCCCGCCAGGATAAGCGTGCTGCCTGCTGCTGTAGCATCCGCCGCCACAGCGTGTATCCCCTGGCTCAACACTGCCGTGCGAATTGTGTCCGCGTCCGCACGCGCGCGTTGGGGTAGATACGTGCCGGTCACCCAAAGTTTGTGCCCACACCAGTCAAGACTGCACGAGGCCATCCACCCTTCTGGCACGTCCTCCGGCAACTGCAGGGCAGTTGTCGCCAGACTGGTGCGCGCCAGGATAGTGACACCTGCTGTGTGCGGGCCCGAGCTCGAGAAGGAGCTAGCCGCTACGGCCCATCCCCGGATGTGCCGCCATGCTGCGGACACTTGCAGCGCGTGTTCCAGCGCCGCCTGGTCGTCGTGGTTTTCGTGGTGTGTCTCAGTCAACACCACGACATCTAAGTCTAGTTCGGCCCAACTCTGGACTGCTGCTTCCAGTTTGCGTCTGGCTGCCGCCGTCGATAGACGTAGCCCTGCCACGTTGTGTGTGGCTACCCTCAGCGGCTGGGGTCTCCCGCCCCGGCCGCCGGGTGTTTGCTGCTGTTGGGGCATTCTAGTCGTCCAGCAGGTTTGCCGGGAGCAATACAGCTGCAGGGTGGTCCGCTGCTGGGCTGCAAGGCGACATGAGCTGGAAGGGTGGGGGCGGTGAGGCCGTGTCCTGCTGCGTGCCGGGTTTGTTGCCGCGTGTGTGGCTGCGGGAGCTGGCCCGGCTGCTGCCGCCCGCGTTCACCCGAGTGGTGGCGCCGCAGTTCCAGTGCCGGCGTGCCTGGAATTCCTGCTCAGTCTCCAGGCCCCCTGTGAGCTGCTTGAAGCGCCAGTCACCACCAGTCTCTGGGTGCGGTGTGCTCATCAGCTGTTGGATGCTGCCTAGCCGCTCATCGAACTCCTCCTGGCTCTCGCCTGAGCGCATAGGCCAGGCATATCTGCCGCCTAGGCTGCGACCACGGCTGCGCCTGCGGCTGCGGCTGATGCTGGTGTGCCGTTTGGGTGAGCGCTCCGCCGATGGCGGCTTGTCCTCATCGCGTGAGCGCACCCTGCCGCGGTCGATGGGGGTAGCTAGGTTGCTGTGGGATAGGAGCGCTGGGCCCACCGGGGGCGGTCTTGGGTCCCGTGGTGCCTGTCCCATTCGTGTAGGGGCACCGAGAATGGGGTGCTGGCTCATCACCGCCTGCGTCTGGGTTGCGGTTGGTGCCTGGGCCCCCGACTGGCGCGGTGGTGCTGGCGCCTTCGCCGTTGCTGCTGTTGCTGGCGCCGTCGGCGGCTGGCCCTGTCCCGATTGGGGCTGTTGCTGACCCGCCGGCGCCAGCGCCGTCACCGTGTGCTGCGGGGGCAAAGGTGGTGGTGGCGGCGGTGGAGGTGGTGGAGGTGGTGGCGGCGGCGGCGCGGCCGCGGCCGTGGCTGTAGCTGCTGTCGTCGTCAGCGGCTGGCCCTGTCCCGATTGGGGCTGTTGCTGACCCGCCGGCGCCGGCGCCGTCACCGTGTGCTGCGGGGGCACAGGCGGTGGTGGCGGCGGTGGCGGCGGTGGCGGCGGTGGAGGTGGTGGCGGCGGCGGCGGCGGCGCGGCCGCGGCCGTGGCTGTAGCTGTTGTCGCCGTCAGCGGCTGGCCCTGTCCCGATTGGGGCTGTTGCTGACCCGCCGGCGCCGGCGCCGTCACCGTGTGCTGTGGGGGCACAGGCGGTAGGGGCGGCTGCGGCGGTGGAGGTGGTGGCGGTGGCGGCGCGGCCGCGGCCGTGGCTGTAGCTGCTGCCGGCTGGGTTTGGCCCTGCCCTGCTTTGGGCTGCTGCTGGCCCGCCGGCCCCGCTGCTGTGGCAGTTCCGCCTTGTTCGCTGTTCGCTGCTGCCGCCGCCGCGGTCTTTCCCGGCCGGCTGTAGTGTTCCGTCGCCGGCTGCTGCGCCGTGCTCATGCTGGCCAGCGCCCATAAGCGCCAGTGTCGGACCTGCTTGCGGTTCTCCACCAGGATCTGCTCGTGGCGTGGCGCGGGGCTCTGGATTGTGTACTCGTACGGCTCGGGCAGGACAATTCGGGCCTGCACCTCCGCGCCTGCGACGCTCGGCAATAACCGGACAGGTGTTGCGGCTTCAGGGAGCTTTGGTGCGCCCGCGGAGGTCACCAGCATCACATCCGCTCTGTCGGTGGGGCACCCGATGTACTTTATGTGCTTGGTGAGTAGGCCGGGGTACGTTGTCATGGCTGCAGCCGTTAGCACCGCGCGCTCCGGGTGGTACGGCATCCCTGCTAGCTGGTAAACGGTGGGCGCGACCTTCTCCCAGCCTACCAACCGGACCGTCACGTCCAGAGGTATGGTGTCCGTGCCGGTTAAAGTCATCCGGCCCAGGTACAGGTATCCGTCTAGCGCCACCGGGGAGGCTGACGGCGGCCCGGCCGAGTTCACCAGGCGCTCCAGCGTGCCGGGTGGCGCGTACACGTTGACCCGCGCGATGATGATTCTGCCGTCCTGGTGGACCCAGCTTAAGCTCTCTTTGACTCGCACTTCCCCGCTGATTCCTTCTGCGGCGTTGACGCCTGTCACCCTCGCGACGAATGCCCTCGGGATGTTGCCGAAGGCGCTCGCGAATTTTGCGTCCTTCAGCTGTTTGTCCTTGTCCCGATCTTTTGCGAGCGCAAATTGGACCTGGTAGCTAAAACCAGGTTTTACGCCTCCGCTGGCTGGCTCCGCGCGCGATGCATGTGAATGTGAGCTCGCCCGCTGTCGGTTGCTCTGCCGGTTCATTTTCTAAGTCCTGTGTTATGCTAGTAAGTCATACATGCTCGAAAATTGCCTAACGGGCAGAAAGCCGTGTTGCGTCGGTAGAATGCGAAGGGTGCTTGCAGTTGACTAGTGCAGGGGCTAAGGGCTAAGGTACTATAATATATGTCGTTACTCTGCGCAACTTGACCGCACATTCCTATCACCGGGCTTTACAACAAGGGCGTGCTGCCCTCACGCCCCCGGGTGCCGCGCCCTTCTGCCCCGGTCTCAGGCTTGGTGCAGCCGCATCTTACGCAACGCTTGCGAGCTTTTGCACTTGCACGCGCGAGTACACCTAGGTGCCTACATTTAATACCGTATGAATTGATAAACACCACCTAAAACTAAGACAAAGCTAAGCTTTCATGAATGTTTTTGCCTTGGCAGGTCCGTCCTCTACCGCAGCACGCCTCAAACCTTCATCTACCGTAGAAGTCTACCGTATGTCTCTCAGGTCACAGGCAGCGTCTCACAGCATGACGGCATGCCGCATCCTTTTATCCAGCTGCATCTATCCTATTTAGAGACGGACTAATACACAGTCAAGCTATAGTGTCAATTAACGCACCTACAAATCGGCATGCCTATACCGCGCCCTCCAGCTCTAGCTCGCCGCAGTCCCAGCCCTCACCGCCGCCCAGCAGCGCCGCCTCAGCGGCCGCCATGTCTTCTTCAGCCGTAGCGTCAACAGGAGCCGCGACAGCCACAGCCTCGGCTTCGGTCTCAGCCACAGCCTCAGCCGCTTCCCGTGCGGCCTCCTCCTCCTCGCCCTGGCCCTCACCGCCGTCCTCGCTGCCCGCGCCAGAGCCGCCGCCGCCGCCCAGGCCCATGGTCTCGTATTCGGCCTCGATGGCCTCAATGATGGGCTCCGGGTCGCCGCCGGCCTCCCGCACCGCGCCCGCCAGCGCCTCCACCTTGGTGCTCTCCTGGCCCAGGCACAGCAGCAGCTCGTCATGCTCCGACTGAAGCTCAGACAGAGAGCCGCGAGTGGCCTCGAGCTCAGAGCTCAGAGCGGCGAAACGGGCCTCATAGCGAGAGCGCAGCGATGAGTTCTCCTCGCGCGCAGCAGACAGCGCCGCGGCCAGGCTTGCGCGCTCAACCCGCTCAGCCACAAGCTCGGTCGCTAGTGCGTCGCGCTCCGTCTCGGCGGCCGCGGCCGCGGCGCGTGCAGCCTCCGCCTCCGCCCGAGCCTCCATCACCGCCCGCCTCGCCTCCTCAGCCGCGGCCTCAGCGCCCGCAACACGCTCCTCCAGCACGCGCCGCGCCTCTGCCGCCGCCTCCAACTGCGCCGTCAGCTCGCTGCAGCCCGCCTGCGCCTCCGCCAGCGCCGCCTCCGCACCGCCCAGCCGCGACTGCAGCTCATCGCGCTGCTGCTCCACCGACGCAATCACCAACGACGCGGCATCTCGCTCCGAGTCCACCACCGCCGCCAGCTTGGCCTCCCAGACCTGGCGCTCCTCGCCGCGCACACGCGCCTCCAGGCCCGCCACATTCACCTCGGGCGCCGCGACCACGTTGAGCGACACAACCACAGCCGGCTGCTGCTGAGACATGACCTCCGCAGACGCGTTGGACAGCGCACGGCCGAGCTGCTGGAATCGCTCGCTGGGGCCGAGCACCGAAACGAGCGCTGGCGTGCTGACGTCATCGCCCTCCACAGCCCGCCCAAGCACAGGACCGGGCGCCAGCAGTGGCGTCTCCACTGCATCAACGACTGCGGCGCTGGCGGCGGTGGGGCGGGTGGGGGTTGAGGGGCTAGCGTCCTTGCGCTGGCGCTTGTGGCCGGCGCCGGGCGTGCGGTCCGGGGTGGTCGCGGCGGCTGCGGGCGCGGCGAGGGCGGTGAGCGCGCTGATGTCGACGCCCATGCCTGCAAGGGCCGCGGTGGCGCTGGCGAGCGAGGCGTGGATCTGCTGCAGCAGCGCCGTGCGGTCCTCAGCCGACTCGCCATCACCCTCACTGGCGGTGGCGGCGCTGCTGCGCAGCTGCTCCAATGCCGCGACCACTGAGTCAATGGCGGCGGCGGCAGTGGCCGCAGCAGCGGGCGCCTCAGCCTCAGCAGCAACTGCCTCAGCCTCCACGGCAGCCGGCTCCTCCACCACGTCGGCTGCCGGCTCCTCCACGAGATACGCCGGCTCCTCCACAACGTAATCAGGCTCTTGTACAGCCTCGATCGGCTCGGCAGCTGCAGAAGCAGCGACAGGCTCAGCTGCAGGCTGCTCCTCCTCCTCGCCAAGGTGAGCGAAGAAGTCCGCAGCCTCCTCAGCGCCCAGGGCCGCCATCGGCGCGGCGGCGGCAGCGGCGACGTCCAGGGGCACGGGCACAGCACCGGGCGACGCCACGGACTCCTCCTCGCTCACCTCCTCCAGGCCCAGCGCTGCCGCGCCCGCGTACACACGCTGCGGTGAAGGCTCGGCGCTGGACGCACCCACCACCTCCACCACGTCCTCCTGTTCCTCCTGCTGCTGCGTGTAGTAGGAGCGGGGCAGGCGCTCGGTGCCGGCAAAGGGGTCGTCGGAGCGCGCGGTGCTCGGGGTGGGCAGCTCTCCTCCAGGCGACTGAGTGAAGCGGCCCTGCTGCGCCATCGCAGTGTCCACATGCAGAGGCCGGGGAGTCACCTGCTGCTGTAGCTGCTGCTGCGCGGCCGGCGGCTGTGGCACAGACACAGGCGCAGGCGCGCGGCTGTGCACCGGCTCGGGCGTGTGTGCGGTTGCCACTACGGCCGACTGCTGCGGCTTCGGCAGCTGCATCAGCTCTGTTGCCGGCAGGCCAAACTGGGACAGGCAGCACGCTTGCTCATAGGAGGAGAGCCTGTCGCCGGCCTCCAACTGAGCAGCTGAGGCCTGCTCCACCACGGCAACGCTGCCGCCCATAGACCCACAGCCGCCGTCGGCCGCTGAGGGTGTCACGTCGTTAGAAGCCACCACCACCAGCCCGTCTGCCTCGACCTCGGCCTCCACGGCTGCCGCGGCCGCAGCGCCCTCCTCCTGCTGCTGCTGCGCGCCCGCCTCCAGCAGCTGCTGCAGCAGCGCGGGCGTGTAGTGCCGGCCGGGGTTGTCGCGCTGCCAGTTGGCGCACAGCGCCAGCAGCTTGCGGCCGGTGGCGCCGTGACGCAGGTGCTCGGGCAGCTCCCACGGCAGCGGGCCGTCCAGCTTGGCGGGGTCGCCGGGGTGCATGATGGAATCAAAGTCGTCGGAGCTCAGCTCGCCGCCCGCACCGCCCAGGCCCAGCGCCGACAGCGACAGAGCGGACGGCGCGCCCGGCGCCACCACCGCCGCGGCGGCCGCGGCCGCAGAGGCACCCAGCGAGGAGACAGCGGAGGAAGCCAGCTTGCCCAGCCGGCCCAGCAGCATGGATTGCGGACCCCCAGTCGAGACGGCAGGCGCGGCCTCGGTGGCGGCGGAGTTCGCGCCTGCTGCAGCAGGCTGTGTGGGCTGGTTGACAGCCGCGGCAGTCGCCGCTGCTGCTGCGGCGGCGACGGCTGCAGTGACTGCGGACTGGTGGTGCTGCGCCGCAGCGCAGGCAGCAGCGGTCAGGTCCTCAGGCAGCGGCGCGGGGGCGAACACCAGAGGCTGCTGCTCGCCCTCCGCCTGCTGCTCCTGCACAACCCTATCGACGGCCTCAGACGCATGCTGCTGCTCCACCTCCACCTCCACCTCCACCTCCATCTGCTGCTGCTCGGGCTCTGCCGGCGCCGTGGCTGCCGCTGCGGACTCCACTGCGAGCTCAGGCAGCTCCACCTCCCATCCGGAGGACTCGCCCACCGCCTCATCGGCCGCGACCTCATAGCCCACGCCGCCCGCCGCATCGCCGTCACCGCCCACCTGCAGCCCTACTGCCACCGCCTCCTGCTCCTGCTGCTGGCCCTCGCCCTCGCCCTCGGCTGCAGCCTCCGAGCCCAGCTGCCCCGCCGGCGCCTGCTGCTCGTACTGCTGGGCGTACTGCGCGGCGTAGTACTGCGCGTACGTCACGGCGTCCGACTCGGCGTACCCCTGGCTCAGCGCGTACTGGTACAGGTAGGCGTACTGCTGGTAGTAGTACTGCGAGGCGGCGTCGCCAGCGGAGGCGGAGGCGACGGCCGAGGTGACATCGTCAGCATCGTCAGCGGCGCCGGCGGCCGGGTCAGCGGGGTCGCTGGCGGCGGCCGAGACGTCTTGACCAGCATGGCCGTCGAGCGCCATCCCCACCACTGCGCCGCCGGTGCTGCCGCTGTCCTGCTGCCACTGCTGCTGCGCCTCGCCACCTGCCTCATATCCGTCCGGCTCCGCAAACTGGGCTTCTTCAAGCGACTGCAGCGTCGGCGCCGTGTGGCCGTCGCCGCCCTCAGCATCCGCCTCACCCTCGGCCCCGGGCGCGATGCCGTTGTACAGCGACACGGCGGCGCCGCCGTCCGAGTGGCCGTGCTCTGCCATGTGGACGCCAGGTGGCCCCTGAGGCAGGCCATCCGCTTCGGCCTCGGGCAGGTGCTGCCGGTGCCCCGCGACGCCAAGCGGTGAGTCGAGCTGCTGGCTGTCGTCGCCGCGGAGGGCCTCGGAGAAGGACACCGAGTGCCCGTATGACGGCACCCGGTCGGGGCGGGCGGGAGCCCCGCTGTCGGCGTCCGCGGGGGCCGCTGGCAGCGCTTGCCCCAGCGACACCTCGGTCGCCTCTGCCTCCGAGCGCTCCTCGCCCTCCAGCTGCAGGTCGTCACCGCCTTCGCCCTGCTGGTCCTCCTGGCCGTCGCCGCTAGCTGCCTGTGGCTGCGGCGCCGGAGGCACGAAGAAGCCGCTTGACGGTGAGCGTACCGGCGGCGCCGGGACGAAGAAGTTTGCGCCGGTGCCGGTGCCACCGCCAGCACCGAACACGCCCGGCGGCAGGCCGCTGCTGGAGAGGGGCGGCGAGGGTCCGGTGCTGTTGAAGCCGCTGGGGCTGCGGGAGCAGCTGGTGGGCACGCCGCCGTCAGCGCCGCCCGCGCCGCCGGTCATGCCAGCCAGGTCGGTCTGGGACAGAGAGCCCGTGAGCGATCCCATGCTGCTGACGGACAGATTGGATTGAAGCACGTAGCGTTGAGACAGCGAACGCCTAGTAGGGAGGAAGTAGAAAACGGGCCAGAAAACTTGTTTGTGGGCGAGGTATGGCAGTGTTAGTGGGGCCCCAGCTTTTGCTCACAAAAGGTAAGCGCAATATCAGATCCTGACACCAGCACCTATGATGATACGTACTTGCGGCTGCAGCACTTACTTGTGACTGATGGAGTTGCTTGAGTGCGTGATGCTGCCCCCTGACAGCACGGGCGGCGGAGGCGGCCCAGCGGCTTCCGCAGCAGCCTCCTCCTCCTTACCCCGCTCAACCCAGCGCTTGAGCTGCGCGGATTCCAATGGTGGCGTGCCAAACCTGATCAGCAAGACTCTCGAGTCCACAAATGAAGCCCCCACGTCTCGTTGGCCATGAGTGTGACCGGCTGTGCCACATCCCGGGCGTCTCAACGCACCTCCGGGTGGTAGTACATGTTATTCTCCTCGCCCAGCTTGGCCTGCTTCACCTTCTTGCCACCCTTGGCCCACTGTGGACGCAAGTGTAGGGCGCGAAGAGGCGGTCAACGCGCGGTCGCCGGAATGGTTGCAGCGAGGAAATGCAACAGCGGTCCCCGCGACCAATGCGCAAACCCACGTCCCTGACTCACTGATGTTGGCTTAAAAAGGTTGAAGGGCGATGTCGCCGGCTTCGTGGCGCCTTCGCCCTGCGTCTGTGACGACATCTCTGATGGCTGTTGACCCTCAAGCGCGCATTGACGTTCCTCTATCCATTTTATACTACTGACAGTACGTAAAATTAGCGAACATGTTCAATGAGTGCGAGGAGCTACCGTGAGGAGCTTACTTAGTCCCGCTCGCCTTTCCGCGCCCATCCGCGATCGGCAAGCCAGGCCCTTCATCGCAACAACCGCACAGCGGGCTGCCTAAAATACTAGTTTACCGTAAGTACAGTTTGCACCTTGCCCATTCCACGGGCCCAGAATTGGCCCAGTGCTGCTTGAGACCGCCCTTGCCTTCCATTTGGCTTCTTTTCGAGAAAACCTGCGCTATGTCCGAAGACCTTGCACAACATATGTTCATTCAGTATGCATCGATCGGCAAGACGGGGGTGAGCAGCGCGCAGGAAGACTCTGGGAGTTGGCGAGACATGCGGCTCTCCGAGGACAGAAAACACGAGGCGCAGGCGCCTGCATATGACGCCTCTGGAGGCGTTGTACGGGGGTCCTACGCCCTTGGCGTGCACCTGCGTCCTTGAGATTTCCAGTGAGCGCATGTGTCTGCGCGCTGCTCGTATCCTGCAGATCACGCTGGCCAACGCGACGCTAGACGGGGCCAAGTTTGCAAAGCTATGTCGAGAGAGCAAGTTCATCGGCGGGGGCCTCACGCCCATGGACGTGGTGAGCTTGGCGGAGGGGCGCAGAACTCGGGGGGGATTGTCGCTGCACGCGGGCGGGGTGGCACGCACGCCTGCTGCGGCATGATGAGGGCCGATCAAGGCCAGATGTGGCTATCCATAGATGCTTATGAGCTTCTCATATGTAATTCACTGTGCGTGACGGCGGTGATGGGTCTCTGGGCATCCTCGTGCCAAAGCGCCCCTACTGCTTTGAGCAAGAACAGAAGACCTGCTGTGTGCCACCCGCCACGTCGCCTATCATTTGCAATTTCCGCGAGGTTCTGAGTGAACATTTCCGCTCCAGCTCCCTTACGTCTATCCGACATAACGCTCCGCAGGAGGGCATTTTTCTGCGCGTGAGCAAGGGCTTCGGAAGAATCAACTACGACACCTTCCTCGTTGCACTTGAAGAGATCGCGGTGAGAGGTTGCGTGCGAGGGAGAAAGATGAGTCGCGCAGGCGTAGAGGGTTCACGCGCAAGCTCACGGGTGTGGCGTTGGATGTGGCGCTGACCAGTCAGCTCTTAGGGGGGGAACGGGAAGTGGAAGGGGCAGGCAAGGACTGCCGTGTGCAGGAATAGACTTCCGGCACTGTCACGCGCATGGGCACTTGTCCCTTGCGCCGTGCACGCAGCACGAGTAGACATCCACCACCAGTCCTTGCCTCGGCTCAGTTTAACCACCAGCCACCGCCATTCTGCCTGGCCTGGCACCATCCTGCTCCGGCAACCTTGCGTTGTCGTGTGCATGACTGCGCACGTGTCAACCCCGCGCCCTCACCGCATCGCACCACAGCGCCCCGCACTTCGCATGCGTAGTACGCCCCGCGACACCAAGTGTGCTCAGCGCTGACGTGTGTACTGCACGCTTGCACGCCGTACTGCACAGGCCAAGAAGCGTGTGTCGGTGGACACGCTGTTTGGGCGGCTGGCGGAGGCAGACCCCATGGCCGCAACCACCAAGGCCCAGTACGTGCGGCACCACGACGACAAGGTGAGCTGCTGGGGCTGAGGGGCTGAGGGGCCGGGGCTGAGGGGTCGGTGCGGGGCGGGGCGTTGCGCCCGGGGGCCTACAGTGGGTGCCTAGACTCATAGTACCGGGTGGCGGGGATCGGGGGATAATGTGTGGTAATGTTTGGGGCGAGGACGCAGGGGTAAGTGAACACGTGGAGAGGAGGATCTTCGCAGGGGAGCAATGACCCTGACAGTGACAGAAAGGTGCAACATGCGGCGCGACGCCGCGAGAAGTTGGTGATGCTCTTTTGAATTGTTGCTCAGTCAGGATTGCGAGGCTTCAGGATGCACTGCGACGTCGCTCCCGCCCTAACTCGCACCCGCCTTTCACTGCCCTGCTTCCCGCCCCACACCGGCACAGAGCACGTACACGGGGGTGTACAAGGCAGGCGGTCCCCGCAACCTGGCAGGCGCCCGGTAGCAGCCTGTGCGGCGGCCGATGGGGTCTGGTTGTGCGGCGTGTCTACCTGCAGCAGGAGTCGTGCTAGAAACGCTCTTTTGGCCAGGGGCCCATAACTGCTTCTGTTGACGAGGGGGCGGGTGAGTGTGGCTATTGCGGCGTGGAGGTGCGTTAGGGGCGTGAGATCCTGATTGACTGGGCACTGGCGGGCAGCTGCAATTAGCAACGTGGCTTTTGATGAGCTTCAGGTGCACCTGACATGCAGCAGCACCCTGAACGCAAGTTTGGACGAGTTCAGCCTTGACATGATATTGTGACTGGAAGACTGAGATAAGGTCATCCGATATGCAGGAATGCTGAGACGCGTTGCTGTTATTATTGTTGTGGCGGGTGGGCAGCTGGGCGGGAGGACCACGTGCGGCTCCGGGCTGGGCGGCGCCGGCGATGGCGCCCCAGGCGGTGAAGGCAAAGAGGTGGCGTAGGACTGGGCGCAGGCGGGCCTTCAGCGTCACCTACACGCACACGCACACTGTCTGGACGCGCTAATGTCTCTTTGTGTGTCGGCGTGAGCCGCTCATTCCGATTTTTGAACTTTTGACCTTGTCGTGGTATGCCATCAGTACTTGCCAGCAGCAATCACACCACAGCGCAGTAACCTGGATCTCCTGACCCAACTCCCAGCTGCAAGGTTCCCCAGGTATTGTGCGCAAATCGCCACATGGGATCCCTGGGATGGGGCCTGAGAAGATGGGCAGGCGGCCCCGCAACTTTACAAGGCGCCACCGCTACCGCCATCTACCGTGGGGGCACTGACCGCACCCGTGGCGGGTACTGTATATTGGTAACCTGCTATTGTGAAGCCGGTGCCCGTTAATTGCGAACAGTACCCCTCTCTAGGAGAGTCGGGCTCCGCAGAGGCCCTGTCCTGTCACAAGCGCGCTTGTATCTTGCACGTGGCACAGAACACGCCTTGCCCCGCGGCAACGGCAGTAGCACTGCCCTCGCTGCCCTCCACCAACCTTAACAATACGGACGGCAGCTGAGGTTTCGTCATGCCTGGCGTGCTAGCCCAAGCTAGCAACCTACGTCAGACCCAGTCACTTATGAACTCACCCACGCCCGGGTCCCGGCTTTGGTAAAAAAAACCGCCACGTTGTCTGGTACGATGCGGATCGGGAAACACAATGAGCGCCAGTCTCCCAAGCTACGGACTCACCTCCAAGGACAAAGATTACCCCCCGACAGGATCACCGGAAGGAATGAATTGCAGCAGACATTGCGCCTGTCCATCCCTACCTGCTTGGTCATCACGAGCCCCGCACTGGCAGGCTGGCACACCCTTGCCGGGGTCCGGTCGTGAATGGGTTACCAGCCAGCGACGGGAATCACAGAATCCATCGTGCGGACTCGATCGTTGGAGATGAATCACAACAGCATCTGTCTTTCGCTTGATAGCCGCCACGCCAACTGTCGCTGGCTCCATCCCTATACCACTCTACCTTCCGAACCACGCGCCGAACAGCCGACCCAAGCCCACGGCCGGCAGCACCCGCCCGCGCCCGCTGCCCCCGTCACCGCCGCTGCTACTGCCACCACTCGCACCACTGCCGCTACTGCCGCCCGCCGACTGTGCCATGTCAGCGCCCGGTGACGCAACGCCTCCAACCTCGGCGCCGCTGCCTCCGCTGTCGTTGCTGCGGTTGCCTGCAGCGGCGGCGGTGGCGTCTGCTCCGCTGCTGGATGCGGGCGGCGGCGGCGGCGGCGGCGGGGTGCAGTCCAGCCAGGCGGCCCCGGCGAACACACGTGAGGGCACGGCGCGGGAGCAGCCGGCGGCGCCTCCCTGGACCTGATGAGCGAGGTGCAGGGTGGGGTGGGCGTGGGGGACAAGGGAGTCCCAGCAGGCAGCAAGGCTGCGTTGATTGATGCCATTTTTGCGGAAATGGGCGGCGCGCGGGTGGCTCTGGCGTGGGTGTTGCATGCACGTGCGCGCACATGCTGGTCCTGGTTGTGCAGGGAGCCAGGGGCGGCTGCCGTCACCGGCTGGGAGATCCCCAGCGTCAACTGCGCCGAGCGGCGGCGTGCGTGGTGCTGCCCACGTCACGCATCACGGTCCGCACAACGTAATGAAGGCGCGTGGCCACCCACCCACCCACCCACCCACCCACCCACCCACCCACCCACCCACCCACCCACCATGCAGTACCACAGCGTGTCGCCCACACTGAGGCCGTGCTGCGCGCAGCCCACCAGCCTGGTGGAGGCGCCGCCGCTGGCGCCGTCGGCCGAGCAGGCGCAGGGGTCGGCGCCGCCACTGCCGCCACCGCCGCCATTACCGTGTGCGTCGTTGCTGCTGCTGGCCGCACTGCTGTTTGTGTCGGGCTTACCTGCGGACTGCTGGCTGTCGGCGGGCTGCTGTGCGGATGTTTGGGGGGAAGGCTTGCGCGGCGGCGGTGCCCGGCGGCGGCGGCTGGGTGCTGGGGCCGGCGACGGCGAGGCGGACACCACAGAGCCCTGCTGCGCGCCCTTTCCATCACCACCACCGCTGCTGCCACCGCTGTTGTCGGCGCCGCCGGCGGCGCTCTGGACCTTGGCGGTGCAGCCGAAGGCGGTCAGCACCGGCGCCAGCGCAGAGTCCAGCTCCAGGCCCTGTGCGTGGGTCGGTATGGGTCGGCAGGCATGAATGAATGCAGGGGTCGGCGGGAGGGCGGTGGAGGAGGAGGAGGAGGAGGAGGAGGAGGAGGAGGACGTGCTGGTGGTGGTGGTGGTGGTGGTGAGATCGTGAGTGTGGCACCATGACCCCATGGGGATGACCCCGCCCTCGCGCGTGGCGGGGCGCAGCAGTTTCTTTTTCCAATTCCAGCCGCTGTCCCTGTCCCTGTCCCTGTTCTCGACGGCAAGGTGGGTACGCGGGCAGGCGGGCTGGTGGGCAGGTGGGGAATCAAACACGCACGCACGCACGCACGCACCTGGTCGGCCAGCGAGGGCGCCATGGACTGGAGCTCGGACTGGGTGGGGGTCACCTGCGGGGTAGGGCGTGTGTGTGTGGGGGGGGGGCAGCCGTCAGGTGAGTGGGCTGGAAGCGAGGGGGGGTCCATTATCAAAGGGTGGCCCTTGCCCACGTGGTATGCGGCCGACCATTCGACGCAGGCCTTCCCCCGGTGCTTTGATGTGCACTCAAGCCACTGGCGCACTGGAGCTCGGAGCCTCACAAGCAATCTGCGGCCGGAGTGACAACCCCCCCCCCCCGCGCATCCCTCGCCAGGCACTACCTCCCACACAGGCACTGCGCGCGGCGACCGCTCAGCACGTGCGCCACCTACGCAGTACGCCCACCACCCGCACCCGCACCCACACCCACGCTCAGCTCGCCCATGCACCGCCGCCCCGCTCAGCTCACCCCCGCCCACCTGGCAGTCAAAGTGCTGACTCAGCAGCTCGCCTAGCTGCGCCGCGGTGGGAAACACCGCCACCGGCAGTGGGCCAAGGCCGTAGCCCTGCGGGTGGGCGGCGGCGGCGGCGGCAGCGGCGGCGGCGCGGGTTTCGTTGTGTGGACGGCGCGTCAATGGTCGGCAGTGCTCTTGGTAAATATTGCGGCGGTATCAGCAGCGCCACACACCGCGCAGCGCCAAGCAGTTGCCGGCCTCCCATGCCGCGTCTCTGCTGTACCGCAAGCCCGCCTAGCCCCCCTCTTGTGCATTGGGTTTGGTTCAATTTGGGCTGCTAACCCCCCCCCCCCCAAACACTGCTATCACACTGCCGGCCGGACCCACACCACACACATGCCAAGACGGCGCACATACAGATGTACGGCACGGAAGGAGCTCTCACCGCCAGCTGGCCGTTGATCCACGCCCTGTACGGCGCCAGGAAGGTGTACACGCCCGGCTGCCCCGGCTCGCCGCAGCCCTTGCCCCAGCTCACCACCCCCAGCTGCAGGTCCGCCGCCGAGCCGGGCGGCAGCAGCAGCTGGGCGGCCTGCGCGGCGCTGCTGCTGCTGCTGCTGGAGGTGGATGCGGAGGAGGAGGCGGTGGTGGTGGTGGAGTCCTGTGGGGGCATTGGGCAGGGTTGATGCGGCAAGACGCCAGGGCACTTTGGTGCCGGGTGTGCAATCCATGTGTCGGGTCGGAGCAGCTCCCCCCGTCCCCAAACGCACCTGCGCTGTGAAGACTGAGGAGGGCGTGCCCTTGGGTAGCAGCATGGGGCCGCCCGAATCGCCCTGGCAAGCGTCCCGGCCGCCCATGGGCACGCCTGGCGGCAGGATGCGATGGGTGCGGGCGGGCGGTTATGGATGGATGGATGGATGGATGGATGGATGGATGGGTGCGGGGGGCCGCGGCGGGTGGGGTCAAGCACGCGCCAAGCACCTGCGGCCCCTCCCTCCCTCCCACCCACCTGCACAGATCTGTTTGTCGCCAATGAGCCCGGTGTAGGTGGCGTTGCAGCTGTCGCGGTCCTCCATGAACACAGACGTCTCCTGCGCGGTTTATATGCGTGGGAATGTACGGGTGGACGTGGGATTGTGGGCGAGCAGGAGAATAGAATTGACGCTAGGCTTGAAGAAGTTTGAGTTGGCCGGATTGTGGTTGCCCTCTCGCGTGTGCAGCACCCTCATATCGCGTGCTGCGGCGCACATGGCGTTGCGCTCTTAGGGACATACACACCTCGCCACCCCACCCCCCGCCCAATAGCGCCACCACCACCACCACCACCACCACCACCACCACCATCCCCGCGGCTCCGGCCGGCCGCACCTCCAGCCGGTCATTGTTGTAGGCGCCCTCGGCCGTGGAGCCGAACCCCACCACCACCAGCTCCGTGTCCGTGGACAGCCGCGCCGTGCCTGTAGGGTGCGGGGATGGGCGGGGTGGGCTCGGCTAGGGTGGGGCTTGATGGAATTTGTGGATGGGTGGGGCAGCACGGTGGGGCAGGGTGGGATAGGGTCGGATAGGGTGGGGTAAGGTGGGGTGGGGTGGTTTGCTCCAATGCCCAGTGACCAGCGGCAGGAGGAGCAGGAGCAGGAGCAGGAGCAGGAGCAGGAGCAGGAGCAGGAAGAGGTGGAGGTGGTTGGCTAGGGGGTGTGTAGGTGTGCAGCAGCTGGAGGCAGGAAGGGGCCGCACTGTGCGTGTACGGTACGGGGTCCGGCCACCCACCTCGCTCGCGGCAGGCCGGGCCCCCACCCGGCGCCGATTCCGCCCCCAATTCGTGTCCCCGCGCCCCACGCCCCAAAAATGCCCCAATGCCACACGGCCCCAATCCCACATCCACCACACGCCCCCAATACCAACCCCCGCAACACGCCCATATCCACCCCACCCACGCCACCCACCCGAGGCCAGCGTGACCGTAGGCCGGGTGCTGGGGCTGTCCAACAGGCACAGCGCCAGGTCGTTGCGACCGTTGGCGTAGCTCCAGCCCGGGTGCACGATGCTGGTCACGCACCTGCACCGGTGGCAGCAGTGGCGGCCGCAGCAGAGGCAGGTGTGGTACAGCAGGCAGGTGGGGAACGGCAGGCGGTGGCGGGCGGGTGCGCAACAAGCAGACAGGCAGGGTCAAGGCAGGCAGGGCCAAGGCAAGCATCGCAAACGGATGCCTGTCTAGAAGCACGTGAGCGGGCTGAGCGAAGGTTCACTCCCTCTGGGGCACCTAACAGAGCTCATCACAGGCCTGCAGCGCCTACTTACCTGCCGCACAACCACGTACACCCAAGCTCACGCATGCACAAGCTCGCGCACGCACACCCAAGCTCACACGCTACCGCACCGCATCGCACCTGCGCACGTCGTATCCCAGGCTGTCTGAGGCGTCCGTGAAATAGCGGCCGATGTGCGCCACCGGGTTGCGCAAGCTGCTGTCCTGCTTGTCCAGGCCTGTGTGGGTGCGTGTAGGGTGTGGGGTGTGGGGTGTGAGGTGTATTCGGGGGGAAGGAGGGGAGGCAGCGAGCGTGTGTGCAGGCATGTGATGCAGGTGTGTGGTGTGTGATGCGGGTGGGAGCAGTGCCACTCACCGTAGGTGCGTGATTCATGTGACAGAGAAGGACTAGGCGCCCACATCCGCCCGGCTGCTCTTTCCCCAAGCCCCGCACGATGCCGAGCACACGAACGCTCCCGCCTCCCTGTGCGTCACCGGCGGCCTCCAACTGAACAAGTGCTGCCCCCTGCTGTGCCCTCCCACATATCCGCCGCGCCCCACACCCCCTTGACAACCCACTCCGCCGCCGCCGCCCGCTCACAGTGCGCGGCGGTGAGCACCACCTGCGGCGCCACCAGGCTGCCGCCGCAGTAGTGGTTGCCGTTGCCGTCGCGCAGCGACACAATGAAGCGGTACCTGCGTGTTAGAGATCACAAGGGAGGGTGTGTGTGTGTGTGTGTGTGTGTGCGTGCGTGCGTGCGGGAGAGTGTGACTGTGCATGATTGCATGGGAGGGAAGATGCCGGTTGGGCGGTAACGTCCAGGAGCCGCAGCACTATGGGAGAGAGGAAGGGGGAAGCAGGACACAGGTGGAGGCCAGCTGAGGGGGCAGGAGGGAGGCAGCGGCGGGGAGGAGGAGGAAGCTGTCGAAACACATGGTGGGGCCAGAAGCGTGTGTGCCAGGGGCACCTGCTGGCACTGGCTGGGATGCCGCCCACGATCTTGAAGTAAATGCCGGTGTAGTTGATTGCGGGCGGAGGTGGGGACGGCGGCGGCGGCGGCTGAGGCGGGGTAGGTGTGGGGGGCCGAAGGGGCGAGGAGATGGAAGCAAGGAAGGGCTGCAGTGGCCGCTCACGTACACCCGCCACCTCTGAGCTCCTGCCGACGGCGCCGCTGCTACCAGCACCCGTGCTGCCACTGGTGCTGCTGCCACCGGTGCCGCCGCCGCCACTGCTGCCCGCGGGGCCTTCGGCCGCCCTGCGGGCAGCAGCAGCGGTGGCGGAGGCAGCGGCTGTGTTGGTGACGACTGCGGCAGCGGCGGCGGCAGTGCGGGCTGCGGCCTGCTCACACTGCTCCCCCCTCGGCAGGGGGTTCACACACGACGCCCGAAGCTCGAGCGAACTCGTCTGGAAACTTGAATGCGATAGCACAGCAGGGAGACACTTAGTGGCAAGGCGATACCGTAGCGCTGTCCGCTCTCACCTCTTGTTGTCGGCCGCGCTGCCGCCAATGATGCGAAGCCACAGACTGTCCTGCGCCGCCGCCGTGCCGCTGCCGCTGCCGCTGCCGCTGCCTCCGGCCACTCCCATGCCCGCAAGCAGCGCCCCCAGCCGGCCGCCCACAGCAGCCCTGCTGTTGCTGCTGTCGGCATTGCCATTGCTGTTGTTGCTGCTGCTGCTGCCATTCGCGGCGGCTGCCAGCTGCGGCTGTAGCAGCG
This sequence comes from Chlamydomonas schloesseri, assembly GCA_016834595.1. Lineage (NCBI taxonomy): Eukaryota > Viridiplantae > Chlorophyta > Chlorophyceae > Chlamydomonadales > Chlamydomonadaceae > Chlamydomonas > Chlamydomonas schloesseri. Next base: position 2,155,858 of record JAEHOD010000002.1, read on the forward strand.
TGGGCCAGAAGCCTGTGACGGCGCTGATACCATCAGTGCTACTGCTACTGTTACTGCTACTGTTGGAGGAGGAGGAGGAGGAGGAGGAGGTGTTGGTGTCGCCGCTGTAGTTGCTGCTGGCGGCCGGCGGCGGCGGCGGCGGCGGGCTCCTCCTAGCGGCGAGGCGGCGCCTGTGTGCAACAGGCATGCAGCCGGTGTATGTTGTGAGCATGCGGTGTGCTTTGCAAGTGCAGTTAGCTGGGGTGCACAAGGTAGGACTGCAAGGCCTGGTTCGCCAGCACAGCAACGCACCGCACCGCACCGCATCACAGGGCACCGCATTGTACTGTTGCACCGCGACCTGTTGCTCATCAAACACATGCATGCCCGTGTGCCACCTGCTCCTGGCAGGCTCACCACGTGATCACCGGTATCACGGATACCCCTTGGTCGTTTCGCTTCTGGTTTCTGGAATGAACTACCCCTCCTCTCAGCAGCAACAACCAACCAACGCAACCAACCGACAGGCCTACGTACCGGCTTGTGGCCGTGGCCGCGCCGCCTCCACCGCTGCCGCCGCCGCCGCTGCCGCCAGGTCTGCCACCACCACCACCCCAGGTGCCAGGCAGCAGCAGCCCCGCCGCCGCCGCCGCCCCATGCGGCAGCGTGGCACGCTGCTCCGGCTGCATCCCCGCCTCATCAGCCCCATCAGGCGCTGCTACAGCCGCCTGTGATCGTCCTGCTACAGCCTCATCAGAGCTGTAGCCCCACATGGCTGCCAGGGCCTCCTCCGCCAGCACGTTCTCCGCCCGCAGCAGCGCGCTCAGCGCCGCCAGCGGGCCGCCCGCCTCGCTGCTACTGCCGCCGCCAGCGGCGCCGCCGCTCCTGCTGCTGGCGGTGCCGCTGCCAGGCTCAGCTACTGCCATGGTCACGCCGCCCCAGTAGCTGCTGGCAGCAGACGCCGCCGCCGCCGCCGCCGCGGCATCATCAGCATCCAGAACCGTTGACGCCATATTGACGGCATCCAAGCCGCCGCCGCCGGCGGTGACGCCGCCGGCAGCCAGCTCCGCGAACAGGGCTGACGCAATGGCCACGTCCGTCACTGCCGCCGCCTCGACAGCCGCCGACTGCTGGTCCTGCCAAAGGAAGGCGGCGGCGCTACCTTGTGCTGCCGCTGCTGCCGCTGCCGCTGTTGCTGCTGAATGACCGGCGCTCATCACGTCTTGTTGCGGCGGCTCCAGTTGTTGCTGGTGCTGGTGGTGCTGCTGCGAAGAGCTGTAGCGCTCGTGCCCCAGCGCTGGCAACAGGGCGCACGCCAGGCACACCCAGCTGAGCATGGCCGCTGCGGCGGCGGTGCGGCGCCGCCGCAGCGCTGCCTGCTGCACCCGCCGCATGCTGTCGCGCGCGTGTTGCCTGCTGCGCAGTGTGGCGGCAGCCGCTGCGGGCTGTGTCCTTGGAGGTGCCTGGAGCACAGGTTGGGCCGCCTAGCAGGTCAGGGCCGCGTGTATGTATGTGTGGATGGGCGGTGGCGTCAAGCGCCAGTAAGGAGCAGGCTGCGACCCCTAGCTAGCAGGCTGCTGCCACGGTCCGTGAGGGGCTCCTGCGCACGACTGGTTACGAGAGGGCGGGCTGGTTGAAGCGGCCGCTACTAGGCCTGCTGGACTATTACCGTGCACGCGTGCGAGCCGTAAGGGGCATTGCGCAATGGAGGCGGGAGCTTGTGAGTCGTAAATGGTGCGCGGGCGCAGGGTGTCGCTTCCAAAGCTTCTGAAGTCAACATGTCGGGCTGCTGGCTTGGTTGAGGCCCCTTCGTGGATCGCGGCTTCGCAGCTTTCGCGCCTGGTGGCGGGGAGGCGTTGACAGCCGCCGGGGCGACAGGCGCCTGTCAGGTCGCGCATACCAGGCGCAGCTGGGAGTCATTCGGCGGAGTCTGGCTGATGGGCTGAGACCCGTTCGTAGGCGCTTAGCTTTACGCAGTCTTGCAAGCCAGGAGGTGGAAAAAACGCAAAAATAGTTTTGATGCGACAGATGACAGCCCCAGGGACGCGCGAATACAAGCTGGTAGTAATTGCTTTCTACAGTACTGGTATATAATTGATAATGTGAATATACACAAGCCATTTCAAGCAAGCGATCGTTAGACTCGCGCGATCCAGAGACGGCACGCCCAGCTGCAGCAGCGTCAATACTGTATTTTGACATTCTTGAGCTCTATTGCTCTGTATTTGAGTTATCATGAGGCTTAGAAGCTGAATTGAGCGCCAACTGGCAAGCATTGCTGATTCGCGTTGCACCGCGTGCGGCCCACAATTATGATAATAATACCTTAGTAATCTAGGCGCAAATTCAGCGCTATGGAGGGCGTGCGCGGCGCGATGGGCGGCAGCGCACGGTGGTCAGGCACACGGGAACTTGGCCGCAGTGCCGCAGGCGGCCGGCCGCAGCAGCGAAAGCCTCCCTGCTCCGGCCACGTCCGCGCCCGAGCCTCCTCCCTCCTCGGCGCGGCGCTGCTCGCGGTGCTCCTGGCCGCCCAGCTGCCAAGCGGCGCGCACGCAGCGGCGTCAGCGGCCGCCAAGGCGGCGGCCTCCGAGCGGGGCGGCGACTACGCGGCCGCAGCCAACTACAGCGCCCTGCGCTGCCAGGACTTTGACGCCACCTACCCGCAAATAGATGCGGACCTGGAGGTCCACCGAAATCTGGGCACGCACCTCAACGCCACCAAGTACATTGCGGCCTACCTGGGCTCGGCGAAGATGCGCGGCCTGACCGTCGGGTGGGTGCCGCCGTGCTGCGGGGGTCCGTCCCGGGTCTGGGGCAGAAAGTAAGCAGCGCCCGGGTCTGGGGCAGAAAGTAAGCGGCGACCGGGTCTGGGGCAGAAAGTAAGCGGCGACCGGGTCTGGGGCAGAAAGTAAGCGGCGACCGGGTCTGGGGCAGAAAGTAAGCGGCGACCGGGTCTGGGGCAGTAAGTAAGCGGCGCATGGGGCAGGAAGTAAGCGGCGGATCTGAGCGCAGAGAAGACGTGCCGTTATGGCCGGGGGGTGGCAGGGGCGTGTACGTGCCTTGGGGACCACCTGAGGGGGCCACCTGAGCGCAGCCCGGCGGCTGGGGCCGCTGCGAGGCAAGTGTCAGAGCCGCCCAAGCGCACGGCCACGCGTCCTTCTCACGCACGGCTCGCAAAGCACACATCACACAGCTCAAGGGACCCCCCGCCCACCCCGCTGCCCCGCTGGCCCCTCTCTCCCCGCCTGTCCTGCCCCCTCCCGGCCCCCTTCTCCACTCCCGGTCGTTCCGCTTCTGGTTTCCCCCACTTCCCGCCCCCCCGGCACCCTCCACGGCCTCTGCTCACCTGCTCACCAGGTTCTTCGGTGGCCGCGCCTACCTGCTGACGCCCACGGACTTCCCCGGCCTCAGCCACCACGCCAAGCTGCACGCTATGTACATCCGCCAGCTGCTTCACCTGGAGGACACCTTCGGGCGCCACCTGCCCGACGTGGCCTTCGTGCTCACCACCTCGGACACGCCCCGATACGTGAGGGAGGCCGGGGCTGCGTTGCTTGGGGGCCTGCTTGGGGCTGGTGGGGGGCGGCTGGGCGTTGCTTGGAAGCTGGTGGGGGCCTGCTGGGGGCTGGTGGGGCTGGTGGGGCGGCGGCTGGGCGCATGCGTGCATGCGTTGGGTGTGATGGTGATGGGGCCAAGGGCGAGGAGGGGTCGGGGCAAGGGGTCAAACGGCTGGGGGTGGGGTGTGGGTGGAGGGCTTTCCCTGGAACGCGGATAGGGAGCTGGCGGGCTGGGGTAATGGGTGCGAGGACGGCAATTTACCCTCCTTGACCCCTTGCCCCTTGCCCCTGCTCCTAAACCCCTTGCCCCCCATCGGCACTTCACCCATTTGATAAACACCATCCCATGGATGGCTACCCCATATTTGTTCTATCGCCTACTGCATTGCTTAACTCAGCTTCCTTTAGATTGGTTTAGTTTGGGCTGGTAACCCCCCCCCCGCCCCTGCACTCCTGCAGTGCTCCACGCACCTGCTCAACACCTCCAGCCCGCAGCCATACAACTTCAGCGCCGCCGACTGCCACCACACAAACGGCTTCGTGCCGGGGCCCTACCCGGTGATGGGCATCGGCAAGAGCGACTGGTACGAGGGCCGTGCGCGACGGTGACTGTGTGAACCACCAAGTGATACACACTATGCAGTGCACTTGAGCAACCTAGCGTTCATCACGCATGCTGGTTCCTTACTTCACTAATTTCATATATCGTCGCCGGCGCAGGTGGCCAGATCTGCTGCTTGTGCCCAACTTCCATTTCCACATGAAGGTGCGAGGGGAGCCGTGGCGATGGTTGACCTCATCAGCGCAGTGGGACTGGGGAGCAATGTTGTGCGCCGGACGCGGACGACGGGGGGGGGCCGGGTGGGGCTCTGAACACGCACTGCCACACGCCACCCACCCTGCCTGGCGTCCGTCGGTGCGCGCCACATATGCGGTACAACCAATCGCCACATAATAACGGTCCCCAGCCCCAACAATTGCAACTGCTGTCCGGTGCCGTACCGCACCGCAGCTGTACGACAACACCTCCCTGGCGCTGGTGGAGCAGTTCGCAGAGGTGCCCTGGGCGAAGCGCAAGCCCGTGCTGTTCGGCCGCTTCAGGTACTGGCACCCCGGCACCGGCCACCTGTAGTAGCTGTAGCAGCTGTAGTAGCTGCAGTAGCTGTAGCGGCTGTAGTAGCTGTAGTAGCTGTAACGTACAGTAGTGGGGCCCGGCAGGGCGGCGCCCCTGCTGCAGCCTCCTGGTGTGGTGCGACTGCGTGTTGTAGACCCGCAGACCCGTAGGCTGGTCTCTGTGCCCCTGCGTGCGCTGAGCCGCTGCCGCCAAGACCGCCAAGTTGTGTCGTCTCCCCTATCCGATCACGCGCCCCGCGCCCCCCGCCCCCCGTCCCCCTCTGCCCCCCACCCCCACCCCCTTGCCCGCCCGCCCGCCCGCCCGCAGCAAGTACCGAATGAACCGCTCCCCGGACGACGCCAGCACCAACAAGCTGGGCGTGGGCGGCAAGAAGATCTGCTACAACGGCGGCAAGACCTGCCCCACCCGCGAGTACTTCATACGCAAGATGCCGGACAAGGTGTGCGAGTGCGGAGACGTCGAGTTGCGGATTGGAGATGGCACGATCAGGCTGTCGATGTGGTACCTTGCCAACCTCTCGGTACCGCCCCGGCTACGACCCCGCTGGTTCCGCTCCGCCCCCGCGCCGCTGGTTCCACGGCCCACCCACCCACCCACCCGCCGCCCCCGTGACTCGTCCTTCCCGCCGCCGCGCAGGACCCCGACCGCATCGACGTGTCATTCCGCGCCAAGGTGCCCATGCTGCGGCACACCGAGTACAAGTACCTGATCAACCTGGAGGGGCAGGGGTGAGCTCTCCGTGGGGGGCAGGGGCGGGGGCGGGCGGGGGTGGTTGTAAATACAGCCCGAATTTTCCAAACCCATGCAAAAGAGCGAGGAGGAGAGCGTGGCCTAAGCTGACAGCGGAGAACACTCGACGATCGCCCCGTCCTGAATTAAGCTCCCCGTCGCCCAAACCACCCCGACCAAGGCCCGGGTCACCCAAACCGCCCAACCAAACCCAGTACCGATATAATGAAGCTCGTCCGGCGCATTCCCGCGGTGGTGGTGGCAGCCGCCTTCGCAATTCGCCACCTAGGCTCGACACCACTTAGACGCACGTTCTGACGAGACAAAGCATACTACACGTATAGCATACCCACCTAGAAGGTGCCAAGGGAGCCCGGGTGCCGAGGGGGGAGTTGGCAGGGCGCCAGGAAGGCCCAGGGGGGCAGATAGCAGGGCAGGCCGTGTGTGCGGCCCGACGCGTGTCCATTGACATCCTTGACCACCTTATGGTCCCCTGCCCGGCCGCTCCAACCGCACACTAATGCCTCCCACCCACCCACCCACCTACCCACCCCATCCACCCACCCACCTGCCCACCCCACCCACCTGCCCACCACCATTACGGGCATGGCCACTGTCACGCAGCATCTCCTCGCGCCTGGAGCAGCTGCTGCCCATGGGCAGCGCCGTCTTCAAGGAGGCGTCCGGCTACTACGCCTACTACTACCGCACGTGAGCAGGGCAGGGCAGTGAGCCCGTGGTGCTGCTCTATCTGCGTGCAGGGGCGTGTGGGCTGTGGGTGGCGGTAGGTAGGGTGGCGGGGACGTTCGGAGTGGATAGCCACTGCGGCGGCCGTGCTTTACGGTCGCCCGGCAGCTGCTGCTGTGATGACCGGTTGCCCCCACTGGGTTGCCCCCAAGCACTCTGGAGCTGTCCTTAGGCGGCGTTGTTTGTTGTGCTCAAAGGTGGGCGGCGGCGGCAGCCCGCACAGGTGTGCCATTGCCAAGAGCTTGCCCCCTGCTTGCATTCCAATCATCCAAACTTTCCTTGCCCTTGCCCTCGTAACCCTTGTCCTCCTTCTCCGCACAGGCTGCTCAAGCATAGAGTCAACATCATAGAGTTCTGGCGCAAGGTGCCCGAGGAGGTGAGGCAGGGAAGGGGGGCTGGGCCTTGCCGCTCCTCCGCACTTGCTAACGTTCTCGCCTGGTTTGGCTGGGCGCGCCTTGAACGAATTGCCCCGAACTTCCCACCTTGAAGAGCAACGGCCAGGACGCATGCCGTACGCACATGCACCCACCCAACCATTCACACCTTCTCATCCCCCCCGCTCTAACCCGCCCCGCCCCCCGCTGCACGCCGGCCGCCCCACGCCACCAGGTGCTGGAGGAGCTGGACTGGGCGGCGGGGCACGACGGGCAGGTGGCGGAGGTGGCGGCGCAAGGCGTGGCCACGGCGGTGCGGTACCTGGTGGGCCCCGCCCGCGCCTGCTACTGGTACCGCCTGCTGCACGGCCTGGCGGGCGCACTGGCGTACACGTGGGTGCGGGGGTCGTCGTGCGGTGGTGCCGTAGCGTGCCGTGCTGTGCCGGGTGTGGTATGGTGGTATGTGGTGCGGGCAGTGCGGGCAGTGCGGGCGCGGCACTGCGGGGTTTGCTGTACTTCGGTTGCGTTTGGTGTGTGTGTGTGTGTGTGTGTGTGTGTGTGTGTGTGTTAGAAAAGCACAAGGAGGAAGGGTCGACACCGTGTGTGTGTGTGTTAGAGAAAACAAGGGAGAGTACCATGAAAGACTTGTGCTGTGCTCACAACCACCTGCCAATCCCGCCACGCATCCACACAACCACCCGCGACCCACAGGCCGGACCTGTCCCAGTGGCCGGCGGCTGTGCCGCTGCGCCAGGTGCTGGAGGAGCAGATGCCGCGCAGCCCGCAGGGCCGGGAGGCCTACGAGCAGCCCTGGGCGCCGTGATGGGTAATGGATGGACTGGTGGCGGGCAACCGCCGCCCCCATGCATCACCCAGTGGTGGCCGCCTGCCTGAGGGATTCATGGGTTGCCTGGGGCGCCGCCTTGCGGCCGCCTTGCCGCCGCCTGGCCGCGTGTGTTGCGGTCGCGTTTAAAAGCGGCATGCGGGGGCACACATATGTGCCCGTGCGTGCATAGAGTTCTCGTTGTTATTGATGGAGGCTGGCGGCACGATTGCCTGCCGTGTGTGGTGTGTAGAGGAGTGCAGAGCCTACCTAGGTCTGAGGCATGAGTTCAAGTCAAGGCTACACCTTAGCACACGTACGATGTCTGAATGCATGAGCATTGCGCCCCCGCGCGAACTGGCTGAGTATGTGTGGAGGCTTCTCGAACACCGAGCTGTCCTGCTCACAGGGGCACCCAGTCACGATAACTAGCGATGCCTATTGTGCCTATAGCCTCCCGGTTTGAAAGGGCACCATCCGCCTCGGCGGTTGTAACAGTAACAGTAACAGTGTGCGGCTTGGCTGGCTGCGCGGAGCAATGTGATGTAAGGACGGGCGGCCACTGGCGCTGTGTGGTAGCGAGCGCGCTGTGAAGGGGGTGGCCCCCAGTTGCCCGAGCGGCTGCAATGGGGTTACGTTGCACAAGGCACAGTGCCCCAGCGGCATTGCGCATTGGCCTTGACACTCGAGGCTCGACAGCAGACAGGCAAAGGGACTGAGGGAGGTAACTAGGTAAGGCAGCCCACGAGCAGCACTGACATTGGTATGGCTGTCAGCGCCGAGGGCCCGAGGCCAGGCGAGGGTGTAAGTGTGTAACGCGGACCGTATTTGTTTGGCGCGACCGTGACTCGCTTACAGCCGTCCAGCTCCCCTCTTAACTGTGCGGCGCTGATACAGAAGGTGTGCCAAGCCTGCCAATCGCTCTCAGCCCCGCCGCCCCTCATCACCAGCCTCCTCCCCCGCTCATCACTCACTGCCACTCTCCAAAGCAGCAGGCCGACCCCCCTGTGCGGTCCAGTGCCCCAAAAGGCGTCCCCCCGCCGCAACGCCCAAACACACGCCGTCCAAACTTCCAAATGTCCAACGTGCTGTGTACAGCGCCTCCCCCTCCCCTCGCCTGTCCTCACGAATGTCCTGCGCGCCCACCCAGTGTCGCGCATTCTTATTCCGCCCCGACCTGCCTTGGCCCTGTCCGGTTCTGTGTGCTGTCCTGTCTGAATGAGTACACACCCAATTCCGCTCCTGTCCTGAACCCACGTGCCGAGACCTGGTCCGTGCCCGGTACGGCAGTACTGAATACACACACAATGCCCCATGCGCCATACACTGACGCACCCGTACGCATTACGCCCCGTCGCCGCCGCCCCGTGCATTCGTAATACAGGCGCTCTGTCTACGTCTGTCCCCAGCGAGCCACTACATCTCGGCTCGGTGCCCCCCCCCCGCCCCCTGAGCGGTGCCCCGCACGCCAACACACACGGCCCCCCAGCCCCCGGCACCTCGGCATCCGCTACCCCATGCACCCTGTCCTCATCTTGTCTTGTCCTGCGCTGTGTGCTGTCCGGTGCTGTCCTGTATGTGCTATGGGTGCTTTCCCACGCCTGCTCCTTCCTGCAGGCTCCCACCTCCCCTGGCGCGCGCATCCCCTTCTGGCTCCAGCTCCAGCCCCAGCTCCAGCCGCTCACAGCTCCTGCTCGTCCTCGTCCTCGCTCAGCCCCAGGCGCTCAATGGCGGATTTGATGGCGGCGGCGTCGGAGGAGGAGATGCCCGGGTAGGACAGCGCCAGCTCGAACGACTGCTGGGCCGCCTGTTGTTGGTTTGGGTTGGGCGGGCAAGCGGCGGTGTTGGTGGTGGTATTGGTGTTGGTCGGGTGACTGGCCTAGATTCAGGAGTTTAGTGCTGGGTGTGTGAAGCGATGGTGTTGGTGTTTCAGGGAGCACGGCCAGCCCCTCCCATATGCTTGAGGTCCCACTTCCCACGTCCCGAAAAGCTCCTCCCCTCGCTCACCGTGAGGTTGTTGAGGCGCTTGTGCAGCCGCCCCATCTGGAACGCCACAGACGACTCGCCGGGCGCCACCCGCTGCAGCGCCTCCAGCTCGCACAGAGCCTTAGGGTGCGTGTGCGTGCGTGTTGGGAGGTTGCAAGGGGGGAGGGGTTGTGGTTACCAGCCCAAACTAAACCAAGCTAAAGGAAGCGGAGTCAAGTGGGTTGGAAAGGAGGGGGAGGAAGGCAGGGCGGAGCGAGGGGCAGGGTCAGCAGACCAAGACCAAGACCCGCACTCCAGACCGCAGGGTGGAGGCAAACATGGATCCTCTGGATCCTCTGGGCCGCCACACGGTCCCGCCTCCCCTGTCCCCATCCTTCCTCTCCCGCAAATCCCCTGTCCTACTGACCGGGGCTGCATGGCTTTGTGTTCGTGAATAAACCCCTCCCTTCCCCTTCCCCTTCCCTTCCCTTCCCTTCCCTTCTCTTCTCTTCTCTTCTCTTCTCTTCTCTTCTCTTCTCTTCTCTTCTCTTCCCTTCCCCTCCCTTCCCCCTCCCTTCCCCTCCCTCCCCCTCAGCCCGCACCTCCTGCGGCCGGTCCAGCGCCATGAGCAGCGAGGCGCGCTCGTAGCGGGCCAGCGGGTTGGCGGGGTCCAGCGCAATGGCGTCCTGGGTAGGCGCAGGGGTAGGAGCAGGAGTGTGTGGGGTGTGTGATGTGGTGATGTGTGGTGTGGTGTGGCAAGGCATGGTTATGACGTGTGGTGCAGGGTGGTGCAGGGTGGCGGACAGGAGGCGTCTGCCTGGTTGGGCGGATGGGCTGCAGGTGCCCGCACCTGCAGCCCATCCGCCCAACCAGGCAGACGCGCTCCTGCGCGCCCCGTCCAGCTCACGCATCGCCATCCCAACCGTCCCCAATTAACCCCACCTCCGCGCATCCGCCGCCCCCATTACCGGCCGCCGCCTCCATGTACAGCACAGTCAGCTCCTCAACGGGAATGCTTTGCCAACCAACCCCCATCACCCCCATGGCTGGTTCGGGTTCTCTTGGTCGTTTCGCTTTTGGTTTCTGGAATGAACTACCCCACCTAACCTCACCCCGCTCCACCCCAAACCCAGCAGCCACCTCCAGCTTCTCCAGCGCCGTGCCGCTCTGCCCCAGCTTGGCGGCGCTCATGCCGCAGTAGCAGCGCAGCACGGAGCTCCGCGGGTTCACGGCGACCGCCAGCCGGAAGTGCTGCAGCGCCTCGCCGTACTTCTCCTGCCGGTAGCAGATCTGGCCCAGCCCGTACCTGCGTGTGTGTGTGTCAGTGTGCGTGTGTGTGTGTGTGTGTGTTAGAGATCACAAGGGAGAGAACAGCAGACATGCGTGTGTGTGTGTGTGTGTGTGTGTGTGTTAATAAATCACCAGGATAGGAAGGGTGTGTGTGTGTGCACGCGCGCGCGTGTGTGTTTGGGGGGGGGTTGTTGGGTGGGGTGTGTGGGGGGGGGGACACGGTGCGGCGCGGCGCGTTGGTGCGGTGGCGCGGCGTTGGTGCGGTACGTCAGAGCGCCCATATGGTAGGCAGAGGTGTGCACACGTACGGGGAGTGGGAGTGGGAGTGGGAGTGGGGTGCGGCCAACCAGTGGCACGACAGGGCGTCGCCGCCGTATACCGCTGCAAACCCCGCTACACATCGCGCCTGCTACACGCCCAGCCCGGTATACACCCCCGCCCACTTCCCACCCCGCCCCGCCCACTGGCAGGCAGGCAGGCAGGCAGGTCCCATGGCACCCACATGGCGTTGTAGTGGCGCGGGTCCAGCTTGAGCGCCGAGCGGTAGCAGGCGGCGGCCTTGTCGTATTCCTCGTTGGCAAAGTACTCGTGGCCGGCCAGCGTGTAGGCGTAGGTGAAGGTGGGGTCAACCTGGAGGCAGCGGCGGGGGATGGTGGTGGTGGTGGTGGTGGTGCGGGTTGGGTGGGTGCAGGGGAAGCGATGGCTGTGAATGTCTGAATGCGTGAAAACCAACATGTACCTATCTCGTACATCATAACACGCGTGCCCCTCCGGTATCGCCCGCACCTGAAGGCGCCAAGCGCCCAATTCCCCGTTCCCTGGCGCTGCAGTGCTCCCCGACTCCCTTCCGTCCCTACCATCCATGGATGGCTACCCCCCCCCCCACATACACATTTGATAAACACCATCCATGGATGGCTACCCCCCGGCACACACAACTCACCACACGGCTTCCCCCGCTCCCACCACCACCGCCGCCACTACCACCCCTACCGTACCTGCGCCGCCCGCAGGAAGAACTCCAGCGCCGCCTCGTGCTCCTTCTGGCCGCTGAACAGGTTGCCCATCACCACCCACGTGGCGGGGGCCTGAGGGAGGAGGGAGGGAGGAGAGGGGCAGGAGCAGGAGCGGGGGCGGGGGATTTTAGGGGGGGATTCCCTAGGGTATGATGATGACATGGCCACGTCCTGGACAAGCCGGGCAGGCAGGTGAGGAAAGCAGAAGGCGTCACAGCTTCCGCCCGCCCGCCCGCTCAACCACCCTCGCACGTGCCCACAACATCCACCCGCGCCTGCGCCCGCACCCGCCCACCCGCACCCACCTGTCGGTCCACAGCCACGCACTCCTGGGCCAGGTGGCTCAGCTCATACTCGCGCCGCGTGTGCCACAGCACCGTGCTGCAGCGGTGGGATGGGGGTGGGGGTCCAGGGTGGGGGAAGGGTTGGGGGGAGGGGTCCAGGCATGTCAAGGTGATGGCGACATGTGGGGGTACAGTGTGGGGTACAGGGTGTTGAGAAGCAGGAACGGGTCAGAAGGAGCGGAAGGGCGCGATTGAGAGGTGAGCTCATGGGCGCAAGTGAAGTATTGCAAGTGCGGAGCGGAAGTGGGGCAGAACCGTTGGCTCCCTCCCGACCCCTGGCCACGCGCTCGGCGCCTCTGTTCTCCTTTTTAAGCTGGTCATTACCGGTACGGTGCAACCACCAACCCACCCAGCTACCCCCCACCCCACCCCACCTCTCCTCCCCTCCCCCCACCTGTAGTACTCCATGCCCTCCACCCGGGTCCGGTCCAGCTGCCGGGCCTGCTCATAGCTCTGCAGGGGGCGAGGGGCGCAGTGGGTTAGCCATCCATAAATGTTGTTTAATCAGAATCGAAGTGCCGATGGGGGAGGGGCGAGGAGGCAGAAAGGCGGACAGACAGGTGGCGAGGGAGCGTATGAGCGAGTGGGAGGTGCGGTTAGGCTGCCAGGCAAGCCTTGCGCCGCTCCAGCACACCGACCTCCCACCTGCTGCACAAACCCCGTCCGCGCTCCGGCTTTGGCCCTCGGTAGCCCCTCCCTCCCTCCGTCCCTCCGTCCGTCCCTCCCTCCCTCCCTCCGTCCCTCCCTCCCTCCGTCCCTCCGTCCGTCCGTCCATCCGTACCCCTGTCCGTCCGTCCGTCCTTCCCCCCTCCCCCTCCCAGCCACCCTTACCTGCGCCGCCTTGGAGTAGGCCATGGACTCAAAGTGCGCACGCCCCACCGCACACAGCACCCAGCCCGTGCGGTACTGGCCCAGGGGCAGGCGGGAGAAGGCCGACACAGCCTCGGAGCACCTGCGGCAGCGGGGGGGAGCCATCCATGCGGACGCTGCGGGTTAATAAGGAGATAAACAGAAGAGGGGGGCGTTGCGGAGGATACCGGGGCCAAAGCTTAACAAGCCCCAAACCAAGCTATTGAGGGTCCAGGGCTAGGAGGAAGAAAGTGAGGGCTGCGGGCCCGCGGACTCGCCAGGCAGGCGCGGCACAAGGAGCGGCTTGAGCTAGAACCAGAAGAGCAAGCGAACAGCAAGCAGCCACGGGCCGGTCGGCCGGCCGGCCAGCGGGCGGGCCGCCAGTGCAGGTGCAAATGACTCGCGGGTCTTTTTATGTGCCTGGCGCGCAGTGTGCGTCTGGTTGCACCAACCGCATGTATGTCAGCACGTCAGCTTCGAGTATGTGTGCATGCGTGCGGGCGCGTGTCAACCTGGGCAAGCAACGCAGTACCGCAGGACGCCGCGCCCCGCCCTCCGCCCCCCGATGACCCAAGATGCCAACGACGACCAGATGAACAAGACCGAAGATCATCGCCAAGAACACGAGAATACCCTCTCCTCCGCGCTCTGTGGTTCTCGGTTTTGGGGTTGCAATGGTCGCTTTGGTTTCTGAAATGAACTGCCCCGGCCCACCTGTAAGCGGCCAGGTGGCGCTGTCCCTCCATCAGCGGCAGCAGCAGCGCCAGCAGCGCGCCCCGGCTCTCAGCCAGCGCCACCTCCGCGGCGCGCGCGGCGGCCGCGGCGGCGGCCGTGGCGTAGCCGTGTTGTTGCTGCTGGTACTGGTACTGGTACTGCTGCTGCTGCTGGTGGTGGGGGAGATGCTGCTGCGGCGGCACGGGTTCTGCAAGGGAGAGGTAATCAGGCAGCAGCGTGGCGGCGTCAGTTGCGTGGCATGTGCTGTGGGCCTGGGAGGAGACGCATGGCCCCCTTGCCTCGGATGCTGCAGGAAGCCGGACCCACAAAACCGACTCTCGGCCGCCCTCCGCAGCCGAGCTCACCCAGCACCCCACAGGGCGCCGCACACAACCCCCACCGCGCCGCTGGACGCCGCACCGCGCCGCCCCCCTACCTGGCCCCGGCGGCCCCAGCCGCCCGCCGAACGCCGCAAACAGCTGCTGCGGCGTCGCGGCCGACGCGCCGCCCCCCAGCTTGGCGTCGGGGTGCAGCTGCTGCTGCACGGGCGCCGGCGGCGGGTCTCGCGGGTCCGGCATGTTCTGACTGTCGCCCTGTTGGGGTGGGCGGCGATGGCGCAAGCGCAGTAGGAGCCACGCGGACGGAGGTCAGTCGGTACGTGAGGCAAGGCGTGGGCGCACCTCAGGCTCGTGCTTCTGCGGGTACAGCAGTCTGGGAGGGGGGTTGCTGGTGACCCCCCCCCCCCCCGCTGATTCTCCGCTGGCGACCGCACACGCAGCGGTGATACCCAATCCCACCAACCCCAAGACCCCCCTGATAAAACTCCGGCCCCAACCCCCTTCCCTAGCATGCACCGAGCCCCCGCCGTCCCGCCTCCCAGCAGCTCACCTCCACGTAGCTCGCCTGGCCTGACTTGGCCTGACCTAGCACGCTCGTGCTCACGGCCGGACCGCCGCCGCCGCCGCCCGGGGCCGCGTACCCGCCCACCGCCGCCTGCTGCTGCTGCTGCTGCTGCTGCTGCGCGTACTGCTGCTGCTGGTAGTGGTTGTGCTGTGGGTGGCCGCCGCCAGGCGTCGCGCTGCCGGGCGTCACGCCGCCGGCGCCCTGCGACCACGCAACGACACACGGTGAGCCAGCGCGTCATGCCAAGTGCGTGTGTGTTTGTGTAGTGCGAGATGTGGGTGAAAGGACTCGAGCAGCACCAGACTTGCAAGACTGCCCTGGCACATGAGTCCTATCCAGAGCAAGAAAGAGCTCAGCACCGCCCTGCCTCTGCCATGTTCGTTTGCTTCTCTTGCCAAGCCCCCCCCCCCGTGCTGCCTGCCGGAACTCCCTGCCACCTCACCTGCCCCCGGGCGCCGCCGCCACTCCCGCCCCCGCCTCCGCCCCCTCCTGCTCCTGCGCCTCCCGCGCTGTTGAGCATGGCCAGGCGCTCGCTGCGCCGAACCGCCGACCTCGGGTCGGAGAACAGGCGGTTGGACACCTTGCGGACCTGTTACACAGGCAGCGGTTGGTTGGTTGGCCGGTTGGTTGGTTGCCCAGTTGGTTGGTTGGTTGACCCGGTGGATGGGTAGGTAGGTAGGTAGGTAGGTACAGAGCTAGGTTGGACAGGCAGGACAGGTAAGCACGTCGGTTGCTGTGGGACATGGTCCGTCCCCCTCCCCGGGTTTACTGCGGCTGTGCCATCCGAGTAGAGCGACCCTGCGTGCCGTGAACCCAGACGGCCCAACCCCGGCCCCCGCCCCCAGCCCTCGCACGCACCCGGCCTTCGTCTGCCATGCGGTTGATGCGCTGTCCGCCGCCGCCGCCACCACCGCCCTGTGCGCCGCCGCCATTCCCGCCCTGGGCTCCGCCCTGGGCGCCGCTGTGCGGCCCCGCGGCAAAGCCCGGGAACGGCACTGCGACAGGCACATGGGTGCAGGCGGCGTGAAACTCGTCAAGAGCAGGCGCGAAGACTGAAAGAACCTGTGCAGCGACCGTACAAAGCATCTTCACTGCATGCCCACTGCCACGGCCCACCTTCAGACGTGCCGTACGCGTTCGGCGCCTGCTTCTGCGGCGGTGCCGGCGGCGCGGCGCCACCTCCCGCGGGCGCCGGCGTCGCAAACATGCCCCCGCCGCCCCCGCCGCCGCCACCCGCGAACCGGAACAGCTGCGTCGCGGTGCTGGGCGGCCCCCCTCCGCCGTCGCCACTCGCGGTCGGCATTGCGCCGGTGTCCAGTCCACCACCACCGCCTCCGCCGCCGCCAGCGCCGTGCAGCGGCACCGTCGGCAGGACGCTGGGGGGAGCGTTCCCGGTCGGCAGGATGCCGAAGCCGAAGCCCCAACCAAGGCCCGTTGGCCCCGTGCCCAGGCCGCCGCCGCCCCCGCTGCCCGCGCCCGTGCCCTGCCCGAACGTGACCGGCATCGGCGAGCCGCCAAACAGGCCGCCGCCGCCGCCCACACCCATGCCGCTGACGCCCGGCGTCTGCATGGGCGTCTGGAATAAAATGCTGCCGCCGCCGCCGCCTATCCCCATGCCCAGCCCCGGTCCACCGCCGCCGCCGCCGGCACCAGGAGCGCCACCAGCTGCCGCGGCGGCGGCGACCGCCCCCGCGCCAAAGCCGAAGGTGGGCAGGCTGGACATGGCCGAGGGCGGCACTCCGCCCAGGCCGCCGCCGGCAGCCGCGCCAAAGCCCGTAATGCCGAAGCCGCCAGTGGACGGCGGCGCACCGCCGCCCCCAGCGGCGGCAGCAGCGGCACCGCCGGCACCCCACAGCCCGCCGGGCGCGCCGGGCGCGCTGGTGCCGGCCGGCCCCCCGGGCTGGTGCTGCTGCGCCGGCGTCCGCGTCGCCGTCCCAGGCGGGCCGCCCGCACCTGCCGCCGCTGCAGCCCCGGCGTGCCCGTCGCCGCCCCTCCCGCCTCGGCCGCCCTGTCCCTGCCCATGTCGCCCGCCGCCACCACCGCCGCCGCCGTGCCCGCCATGCCGCCCGTGCTGCGCTGCTCCGGCCGCCGGTGCTGCGCCTGCGTGCGGCGTGGTGTGCTGCTGCCCCGCCAGGGCGCTGCTGATCTGGCTGCTGCTGGAGGGGCTGGGTCCGTCGGCGCCGGCGCCGGGCCGCGGCGGCAGCTGCGCCAGGCTGCACACCTCGGCCGCCTCCTCATCACCGCCTGCACGACAGACACAGGGCGGACGGGGCAGCAGTGAGGGCGGCGTGTGGACTGGCATACCCAATGCTTGCTGAATGCTGATGGACTGATCCAGCCTCGCAGCCTGCTTCCCTAGTTCCCACTTCGCCCCAACACCATGCCCCCTCTCGCCCGCCCTGCCACACGCCCCACCTCCTTTCTGCCACTTACCCACGGCGCACAGCTCCTCATATGCGCTCCACAGCAGCGGGTTGCCCCGCAGCGCGCGCAGGTAGAAGTCCTTGGCCTCCGCCATGCAGTGCGTCAGGCGGCAGCAGCGGCCCAGCAGGTACAGCCCGGCGGGGCCGTAGGGGATCTGGTGGTAGCGGGCGGTGGGCGTGGCGGTAGAAGGAGTGGTTAGGGAGGTCACAAGGCCGGTCCAGGGGGTGGAAGTGCCGCACAAGGCGGGCCGGGTTGGAGAGATTCAGAGCGAGCGGGGCAGGGGCAGGCCCACCTCCTAATCATTCTTACGCGCGCCACGAGAGCCCTCAGTCCCGCTTCCATCGTCACATGCCCCCTGCCCTTCCTCCTCCGCCGGCCCCGTCTCTCCCCGCTCCACCTCCCTGCCTCCCACCTCCGCCTCGCCCATGCGCAGCAGCGCGTCCTTGGCCTCCGGGTAGCGGCCCATGCCCAGGCAGCACACGGCCAGCAGGTAGCGCGAGCGCCGCGAGTTGTGGCCTGTGTGTGTGTGTGTGTGTGTGTGTGTGTGTGTGTGTGTGTGTGTGTGTGTGTGTGTGTGTGTGTGTGCGCGCGCGTGAGCGTTATGGCGGTGCAAGAGCGAGGAGCGGCGACAAGCAGCGCGAACGAGCGGCACGGGAGGCGCGTGCATCGGGGGCGGGGTGCAAGGAAGAGAGAGGGGCCGGCAAGGGTGTAGCCAGGCCTGCTCGCGGCGGGCAGGGGTCGGCATATGTGTGGACTGGATGCAGGGTCCCACGCATGGGTATGTGCATGCGTGGATGGAGGGCTGGCCGCACGCTACCCGATGTCACATCAATAGCGCGACCAATAGCGCGAGCAAATGGTGGTGGTTGTGATGGTGGTGGTCGAGGGCCGATGGCAGCCCGGGAGCGGCGGTGGTCGGCGAGTTGACGCGCAGGCACGCTCCACCCACCCCTCGCTCCCTCAGTACGCACCTTTGAGCAAATGGTACGCCCGGTACGCTTGGTTGCAGTGCATGAAACATGTTGCCAACAACTGCTGGTTCTCCTGTGAGCGCAGCACCAGAGCGACGCCGGTCAAGCACGCCCAGGAGACTGCATCGGACAGCGACAGCCGGCGCATACCTCGCTATTTGCCAGGGCCACCAGCCGCTCTCCCAAGAACTTTGCATTCTCATACTGAAAGAGTGCAAGGCTCTCCTGAATCGCCGCAAGCAGGGCTGGTTCCGGGGTGCTTTGGTGCATTGTCAGTCAGCTGCTCTCCCTTGAACAGGGAGAGACAGAGTGGTCGTATATTTCAACGCCAGCGTCGTTCAATGGATACAACTTATGCCCATCCTCGTCAGAGAGTCAGGTCGTCGCGGAGTTTTCACTTAAGCTGGTCAGCAGTAGTAAGAATGCAATGAGGCGTTTTTAGGCTGCAATAAATGCTTTAAGTTTGGGAAACAACCCCTGCGCAGCAAGAAATCGTTTGAACAGTGTGCCGCATTAGATCGCGCGTCGGTTCGCGCCCGGTGTACCCTTCCCAAAATTGATGCGCATTCTTTGACGCTTTTTACACAAACTGCATATGTATAAACACGCGAGCTTCTAAAACGGCCACCGGGCTACGTCAGCTTGCGGAGTGAAGCCCTCCGCTCACGCATTCGTATGTAAAATGTGAATTCAAGTGGAGTTATGCCGCAAAAGACGCATAGATGACAATAAAATGCGGTGGCGCGTTGAGCAGTGAACCTGTAGTGAAAATGTTTTCGCCCACGCTTATATTCGTGGTTGCCTACGCGGCGCTGGGAGGATTCCTTTTCGGGTAAGGCGCCTGGACTCTGCGGTGCGATAGCTGATGCGACCAAGAGCGTCCAGCTGGCTCTGTCGCGGTGGCAGTTGCTCGCACGCGTCAGCTCTAGGCGAACCACACCACGGTCCACCACCACTCGCGACGCGCCAAAGCCGCGCCCCTCTCGCGCCCGCCACGCCCACCCGCCGAGCCTCATGCCGATGCCGGAGCTGGTTGGTGCGGAGCGGAACAATGGGGGCGTGGCTAATGGCTTGACCAGCAGCGTTCCACCTTGCCAACCGCCACCCCCCGGGTTTAGGTTTTCCCGCGCCTGTGCACCGCCGCACAGGTACGACCTCGGCCTGATAGGAGGCGCGCTGCTGAAGGTGCGCATACGGGACTGCTCACATGTCGCCACTGAACTTACGTGCTCAGGAGGAAGGAAGTCGTCCAGCCTGGCCGCCAGCGGTGCCGCTCGAGCTGATGCGGGCAGGAGGCTGCCGCTCCCATTCTTGCCCCCACCCACCCCTTCTGAACGCTTTTTGCCGTCCCATGCCATCCTTGACTCCGCCCCAAGTCCCCGACCCATTGCCATAACCAAATTGAATGCCCCGATATCCAGATCCAGCGCTACTTCCACGTGCGCAAGTCCATCACGCTGGAGCTCATCGTGGGCGCCGCCAAGCTGGGCGCAGCTGCCGGCACCTTCCTGGGCGGCGCCGCCATGGCGCGCTACGGCCGGCGGCGGGCGCTGGGGCTCAACGCCGCCGCCTTCACGGCGGGGCCGCTCATCATGGCGGCGGCGGCGGCGCCCTGGTCAGTGAGGCGGAGAGAGGGAGGGAGGGGGGTAGTTCATTCGAGTTACCAAATTGATCAAACTTGCACTTTTGGGGGAGGGAGGGACGGAGCGTGGTGACGGAGTGTCGCCTTGTTTGGGGACAAAGCCATTGGCGAGAGGGGTGGTGCAGCGTCGGGAGGCATGCGCATTTCGACATGCGCCGCATCTGTGGTGCCGTGACCGCCGCCTGCCTGTGGCACTGTGCATCCACTTTGCATGCGTCGCCTCATCCCCGCCCCCTGCCGCCGCGGCCACCGCCATCGCCAACGCCACCGCAGGCACCTGATGCTGGGGCGGCTGGTGGTGGGGCTGGGCATCGGTATGTCCGCCACCGTGACCCCCGCCTACATAGCCGAGCTGGCGCCGGGTGAGGCGGAGACGGCCTCCTGGCCGCACACATACCTGGGCTGCCCGCCTGCCTGCCTGCCTGCCTGCCTGCGGGGGTGCATGTGTATGTGTATGTGTATGAGCATGCGCAGGCGGGCCCGAGGGTTGGCGTGTGTAGGTGGGGTGGGGAGGGGGCGGGGCGGCGCACAGCGGCATAACCAAATGCGGTTGGTTGGGAGAGAGGCGCGACAACGCGCCTGGTGGGGTTTTCAGGCCGCAGACTGGCAGTCTGGGCCGTCGGGTTGACGGCTTGACGCAGGATGAAATGCCGCGGCCCGGTCTGCATGTATGCTGGTTCGAAGTGTGCATCAGCCCCGCTTTGCGCCCCCTGCGCCTCTCCTTGCGCGCATGCAGCGAGCATTCGAGGCGCACTTGTGCAGATGTACGAGGTAGGTCGAGCACCGGTCGTGTGGCGAATACGGCGCTGCAAGACTGACATGTGTGTCTCAAGACATGTCCTTTGAAGACCGTGGAGGTCTTTGCTCCACCTGAAGTGAAGGGGCAGCATCGCCCTGCCTGCCTGCCCGCACCCGCGCCCCCACCCCGCAGGTTATGCTTTGCATAGGCATGCTGTCAGCGCCACTGGTGGACTGGGCGGTCAGCAGCAACGGCGGCGCCGGGTCCTGGCGTCTGATGGTGAGGAGGTGTAGCAGGAGCAGGAGCAGGTGGAGGAGAGATTGGAGGAGTAGGAGGAAGGGCGGCGGCACTAAACGAATGTGGACTAGATGTGCTACACAGGGCGCGCCAGCCAGCCGGGGCCTGGATTGCAGTTTTGTTGTTACTGTGCTTTAAGCGCGCAGCGCATGTGACTGCATGTGCATCCCGAGCATGTTGTGTGTGGCCGTGTGCCTGGTGCCTGGTGCCGGTGCAGGTGGGTCTGCCGGCGGTTGCGGGGCTGGCGCTGGCGGCGGCGCCGGTGGTGCTGCCCGAGTCGCCGCGGTGGCTGGTGACGCGCAACCGGCTTGACGAGGCGCTGGAGGTGCTGCAGGTGGTGCTGACCGGCAAGGCAGCTTCGCCCAGCCCCTCCTCCGCCTCGCTGGGTGGTAGCGGCGGCATGCTGTCGCTGCGCGGGCTGCTCACGGCGCTGACGAGCGGCTGGTCGACTGGGACGGAGGGCGGCTACCAGCGGGTGCCGGGCAAGGTGAGCAGTTCGGGCCCGGCGGGGGGTTGGGGGGCCCGTGACTGACCCAAGCGCCGATCGAGTTTGTCGTTAGTAAATTACCTGTAATACCAGTAGGCTGAAGTTAGGAGATACAATCAAGTGCCGGGAATTAAGGGCTGCAGACCGTGCATCAGAAAACACAATTCCACGCACGACCGGACAGGGAATGCCTTATACTCAAATACATTACTGTGCCAAAATCTCTAGCATAACTGGTACTGGTTGGCCACTACGCGACCTGTCGGCGACGCTGCAACTCCCTCGCGGGCAGCGAATTTTCATTACCAGTGCCAAAATGCTTGCATACAAGCAGCAAAGCATAGGCACTTTGGGCCAAACACTTGTCAGCAGCAGCAATAGGCTGAAAAGTCTGGTGGCGCGGCGACTGCCGAGAGCGGCACATGACCGCCGCCAAGTCAACGTGTCCGCCGCTCGCGCTAAGGAGGGCCCTAGTCAGAAAAAGAAAGCAGCAAGCGACGCGGCGCCCCGCAAATGCCCCTGTGGCTCGGGCATGCGCTATCAGGACTGCTGCGAGGCAATCGTGGAGGGCGCCTGGGCCCGCACTGCGCCCGAGCTCGCGCGCGCTCGCTGGACCGCGCTCTCGCTGAACAAGCCGCAGCTGCTGGCCGACTCCACCCACCCGGAGTCGCTGCACGCCATCGGCACGAAGCAGAGCCTGCGCAAGAAGGTCGAGCAGCTGCTGCGGCGCCGCGGCGCCGGCTCCAGCAGCGGCGCAGCCGGCTTCGGCGGCGGCGGAGCCGCTGCCGCCGCCGCCGCGGCGTCGCCCCTGCCCGTGCTTGCGGACTGCGTGCACGGGCAGTCTCCCGACGACCCGGACAGCTGGTACGTGGTGCTGGCGGTGTCGTACGGGCCGCCGGGGTCGGAGGGCGTGGCGGTGCTGACGGAGCGCTACGTGCGGCAGGGCGGCCGCTGGTGGTTCATGGAGGAGCCGCAGCAGGTGCCCATGCTGGAGCAGTTTGTGGAGTTCTGGGACAAGTACGTGTACGAGCTGGAGGGCGAGGAGGAGGAGGAGGAGGAGGGGCGCGCGGAGGAGGAGGCGGGCGAGGTGGGGGAGAAGAAGCGGCGGCAGCGGCGGCGGCGGCGGCAGAGCAGCTGGCTGGGCTCGGAGCCGTTCCAGGGCCGTTTTGAGTACGGCTGGCTGACGGTGCCGCCGCGGGCCGGGGCGCTGCAGCTGCTGCCGCCGCTGCCCGCGACCGTGGTTGCCGCCGGCAGCGGCGGCGGCACGGTGTGGCTGGTGGACGAGTGGCCCGAGTCGGCAGCAGCCGGCAGTAGCAGCGGCAGTGGCGGCAGCAGCGGGGCGACGCAGCAGGCGGCGGGCGGGTGGGTGTACCTGGACACGGCGGTGGACCCGGCCACGGGGCTGACGGCGGCGCAGGCGGCGGTGGAGGGCGCGGCGCTGCTGGACGCGGCGGCGGCGCTGCGGGACCCCGCCCTGGACTGGGACAGCTACTATTTCAGGCACGGCCGCTTCGTGCAGTGAGCAGCAGGCAGGCGGCTCTGGGGCGGCTGTTGACCGTGGCGTAGCAGCAGCAGCAGCAGCAGCGGTCTGTTGCCAGCAGCAGCAGCAGAGCATCAGCAGCAAAAGAAGGCGGCAGCGCGAGGAGGTGGCAGCGATTCTTGATTAGGTGTTGAGCGGGTGACGAAAAGTGCAGCAAGTTAGAAACAGCAGCAAATCTGTATCCACGGAAGAAAGGCGTGTACCGAGGCGATAGGCAATGCGTCAAACCGGCCGTTAGTAGACAACACAGAGACATTGAGTAACAGGAGTAAGCAAAAGCTAACCAGAACACAACCAGCCGCGGACTGGTACCATGGAATGGCACTCTTTGGCATGTGCTGCTGCTCGTCCTGAACCGCACGAGCTACTTGCGACTCGGCCGCGCAGGACGCGCCCGCAGGCGGCAGCCCTAGCATTAGCGTCCCCGATGGCCGCGGCGGCAGTAGCAGTAGCAGTGGCGGCGGCGGTGGCGGCGGCGGTAGCTCCCGGCGCGGCGGCGGCCCGGGGCCGCGGCCGGCGGCGCTGAGTGCGCAGCAGCAGGCGCTGCACGACGCCGAGGACGAACTGATCGCGCTGTGGAGCAGCGTGGAGAGCGACCGCCTGGCGGTGCTGGTGGGTGCCGCTTTGGGGTGTGACCACCGGGGTGTGGCGGGCGGGTCACGCAGAGGGCTCGTGGCGTCTGGATGTGTCAGGTGCTGTGATGCTCAAAAGGGAGGGTAGGCTGAACCCGTGTGTGTGTATATGTGTGTGTGGAGGAGGTAGAGCCGTGTGTGTGGCGGGCAGGCGCATCACCAGCAGCCGCCCTCATGAGTCCGCTCCTGCTGCACCGTTGTCATGGTCTTGGTGCTGCCATCGGTCGCTGGTCGTGCAGGAGCGGCGGCGGCAGGTGTGGCTGGAGCGGCGGCAGAAGCAGGGCGGGCGCCGCGGCCGGCTGGGCATCAACTGGCTCACCGCGCTCAAGCCGCCGGCGCTGGACTCCATTCCCGAGGAGGCGCACTCGCCCACCTGCGGCACCGCACGGGCCAGCAGCGGGGTGTACAGCGGCGGCGGCGAAGGCGGCGGCTGGGGCGCGGTGGCACTGCTGGTGCCGGCGCAACGGGAGCAGCAGCATCGGGAGGGTGCAGGCAAGCTGGGTGGAGGTGGCAGCTGCATCGGCGCCGGCGCTGGCGCCGGCTTGGACGGGCGTGGCCCCGGCTTGGACGGGCGTGGCCCCGGCTACGGCAGCATTCGCGAGGCAGGCGAAGAGGAGGAGGAGGCAGAACTAGGCTGGGGCCGGGCCGGGCAAGCGGACTGCAGCAGTGGCAGCAGTGGCAACAGCAGCGGTAGCACTCGCGGTGGCGGCGGTGGGCCCGCCAACAGTGTCGCCAAGGGCGGCGGCGTAGCGAATGTGGCGTCGGCTCTTGTCAAGAGCCTGGTGTCAGGTGGCGGCGGCGGCGGCGGCGGCGGGGCGTGCGGTGCTGGCGCCTACGCCTCGCTGCCAGGGCAGGAACCCGAGCTGGAGCCAGACCCAGGTGCGTGAGGGGGCACCCCCCCACACACTTACACACACACACTCGCGCTGCCTTGCCCGCTTGCCGGCAACAAACCCTCCTCCAGCCCGCACGGCACGATTGCTGTGCTGACCGCGCGCTGCCTGAGTGTTGTCGAGTGTACAGTGCTGGGTGGGTGGGAGCCGCGCTGCAGATGCGGTCCGTTAGCGGGCAGGGCCGCGCCCCACACTAAAAAGTTGCAAATGGCGCCTGCCAACGTTTCTTTCTTGTTCGTGCCATCCTTAGGGGAGCTCTCGCGGCTGCTGGGCTCTCCCGCGTCCTCATCCGCGCCGGGGCCAGGCCGGCCCGGGCGGCTAGGCGGCGGCGGCGGTGGCGCGGCGCTTGCTGCCGGCGAGGAGGGGTTTGCGGGTGACGGTGCCGCTGGCGGGTGCGGCCCGGGCGGGCCCGGCCGGTGCCCCGACATGCCAGGTGGGTGGTGGTGGTGGTGGTGGCCGTCCATTGGTGGCCGCCCATGGGATCGTTTGCGCTGTGTGTGGGTGTGTGGCCCGGCCTGCCGGCCAGCCAGAGACTCATGCGGACGCGTCAGGCGCTGTTGCTGCGCCCCAGCTCATGGATCCAAGCCTTTCCACGCCTGCCCGCCCGCCTCCCAGTCAGCCTGTGTGCGCACTCGTTGTGACCGCCCCTCTGCCCGCCCCCTTCAATGCTAACCTTCTTCCTGGCCGATTACCCCTGCCCCCACCGCAACCACACGCGCACCCAGGCGAGGGGGAGGAGGAGGAGGCGGCGGGGCTCCCTAGTGAGCGCAGCAGCGGCGGCAGCGGCAGCCTGGCCGCGGTGCTATGCGCCATGGCCGGCGACGTGGTGGCGCTGGCGGGCGGCCCGGAGGCGCGGGCGCTGGGGCTGGCGCTGGGGCTGGCCGTGCTCAACCAGGTGGGGGGCAGGGGCGGGGCGTGAAGGGGTGGGTGCGGGGCTGGGATAATGGGGTGTGGGAGTGTCCGTGCGTGCGCCAGCGCGCGCGTGCCTGCGCAACAGACATGCAACACAAGACCCATGCCTATGCCCACGCACCTCGGATACCCGCCGCCGCAACGTATTTTTACGTTGGCCGGGGGCTAGAACCAGACACGCACACACGCACACAAACACACGCACGCACACAAACACATGCGCGCACAGGCCAACGCCTCCACCGCCATCATCAACTACGCGCCCAGCCTGCTGCTGCGCCTGGGCGGCGGCAGCAGTAGCGGCAGCACCATCAACAGCAGTAGCGTTGACGGCAGCAGCGACAGCAGCAGTGGCAGTAGCAGCAGCTTCGACAGCTACGACGGCAGCAGCAGCAGCGGCTACGACGGGGGCGGGGACGAGGAGGGCGACGGCGGCGCCATGCTGTACACAGGGCTGGTGGGGGTTGCCAAGCTGGCAGGCGTGTGCGCAGGTGAGAGCGGGAGGGAGATAAAGACGAGGGGCGGGAGAGCTGTGTGTGTGAGGGGTTCGGAAGGCGGGGCGGAAGGGAGGTAGGACAGCAATAGGCATGGGGCACAGATGGGACGAAGTGGGGGCCGAGGGCTGCGGTGTTTGGCACGTGCCGTGCCGTCTCCTGCGGGGTGCTGTCGCGCTGTTAGTGAGGGCCAATGTCGCTTGAGGGACCGACGGTTGCTCCTGCCGGTCCGTGCCTCCCCCTCCTGCGCATGCTGTACGACACCTCACTGCGGTCGCACACCACATACAGCAATGGCGCTCCTGTTGCTTCGCACGCACAAGTCTTTCATTTGTTCTCTCCCTTGTGATTTCGCACACACATACACACAGCGGTGATCATACTTCTCTCCCTTGTGATCTCGCACACACACACACACACACTCTCCCTTGTTTTCTCTAACACACACAGCGGTGATCATAGGTCTCTCCCTTGTGATCTCGCACACACACACACACAGCGATGCTCCTGGTGGACCGCTGCGGGCGGCGGCCGCTGCTCATTGGTGGCGCGCTGGCGTGCGGCGCAGCGCTGGTGGGTATGACCGCGGCGGCGGCGGGCGCCGGCGGCGGCGACCCCCAGTCGCGGCGGCTGCTGCTTGAGCTGTGCATGTGCGGCTTTGCCTTCTGCTTCAGCATCTCCTGGGCCGGCCTGTTCTGGGTGAGTCGGCAAGAACGCGCGTGTGGGGTAGCTTAGGCTAGCTGGCTTAGGCTTAGCTCGGACACCGGTTGTGCGCGCGTCCGGGCAGTCGCATCATGTGGCATGGAGCCGTAAACCCACACGGCCTACCCACGGACCGGCACGTCGTCCTCCGCCGCTCACGCGCCTGCCCTTGCATTTCCAAGTTGGTTGGGTGCGTCAGCCTGCACCCCATAACCGCGTGTCGTCACCAGCCAACCCAGCCGATCGAACCAAGTTCCCCAACTTGCCTCTCACTCACGCGTACCTACACCTACACCTGCACCCACCCACCAACCACCAATCAACCAACCGCCAGGTGGTGGTGTCGGAGCTGTTCAGTATGGCCGCCAAGAGCGCCGCCATGTCCGCCGCCACCGCGCTGCTGTTTCTCACAGGTGGGTGGGTGGGTGGGTGGGTGGGTGGGTGGGTGGGTGGGTGGGTGGGTGGGTGGGTGGGTGGGTGGGTGGTAGTTCATTCCAGTGGGTGGGTGGGTGGGTTAGGGTGGGTTAGCACGGTGGGTTAGGGTGGGTGGGTGTCGAGAGGGGTTTATGCGGTTGGAGTGGAACGGCTGGATTGCGACCAGGCTCTGGAGCGGCCGCAGTCATGATATGCCACGACCGTCCGAGGAGTCGACCGTGCCGCCATGCGTACTCGTCCTGCGCACTTCCCCACTCTCCCGCCGACCCTTCCCCGCTCCCGGCCCTGCCAACCGCATTGCGCACACGTGTGTATGTGTGTGTGTGTGCCGGCGCACAGGCGCGGTGACGGACCTGGTGTTCCTGAGCCTGGAGGACGCGCTGGGCGCACACGTGTTCCTGCTGTTTGCGGGCGTGTGCGTGGGGGGCGCGGCTTTCGTGGCGGCCGCGCTGCCCGAGACCAAGGGCCGCACGCTCGCGGAGGTCCAGGCGCTCATGGCCGTGAAAAGGAAAAGCGGTAGCAGCAGCGGCCGGAATAGGAGCAGTGGCAGTGGTAGTGCAGGGAGAGAAGCAGAAGATGGGGGAGGCGACGGGAGGGAGGGGCGGCGGTGGGTTGAGATGCGCGCCCGTGGCGGCGGGCCGTGAACGGCTGGCTGTCCTGGCTCTTGAGTGCCTTGACTTGGAAGGCCAGGAAGCATAGAGGCCAGCAGCAACACACGAGTATGCGTGTTACGGACATGCGCTAAAATGTGAATGCGAAGTGGGCGGGATGCTGTTGTCGGAGCTAGCAGGCAGCAAGGAAAGCTGGTGAGCGTCGAGAACAAGTGGGCACGTGTTACCTCGGAAGTGACGGTAACCGTCGAGATAGTCGGCGTCCTTACTCTCGCTGACATCTGACAGAAGACTATGCTGAGCTGAGGCGCTGGGCTGGTGTTGGCGGCGGGCTGCGGTAGCAAGGCCAGTGTGCGACCAACCGTGCTTGCGGGTGCATGCTGGTTCATGCTGGGCGCGGACGCCGCTGTGCTCTCGGCGATTGTCACGGCAATGCTACGGTCAGCTCATGCGTTCTTGAAAGCTGAGGGACACAGCCCCAAGCGCGCTTTGAATTGCTTCATCAGCACCAGCGTGCTGTTAGAATGCATGGTTACAAGAAGGACCTGGTGACCCGGGTCGCGAGCGAACTGCTCTGGACTTCAGGGGCGTGCCACCTGCACGCCAACGTCTCCACCGTGACTTCTGCCGCCTAACCGTTCACCCGATCGATCGATACTTCTTACTTTATAGGAGCTCGCGGCCGCCCTAGTGGACCGAATCCGGGCTCATCGACTAAGTCCTAAACTCGTCCGGCCGACCACTTATCCCTAGGCATTTCATCCCGACCGAAATCGGGGGAGTGTATGGGAATCGAACCCATGACCTCGAGCAAACTCGTCCCATGACGCTATTCACTCGCGGTTGAACCATCCACCCCTGTTAGGCCCGCTGCCCGCTCATCGCGCCCGGCCGCGGCAAGACGTGCCGGCGGTGCGGGCGCGCCACCTACTGCTGCGGCGCCTGCCAGCTGCAGCACTGGCGGGAGAAAGGGCATGAGCAGGAGTGTGAAGGGGTAGTACAATTAAGGTAGGTCTGGCGTGCGGCGTGTGGGTGGAGGTGCAGCCACTGCGGAGCGGCAGCGGCAGGGCGGCTGCGGCGGACAGCGCCGCCGCCCCAGGAGCAGCAGGCCGAAAATGCCGCCGGGAATGCTGCCGCAAACGCTGCCTCGAATGCTGCCACGAGTGATGCTGCGGAGGCCGCCGCCGCCGGCAATGGCACGGACACGGCTGCTGCCGGTGGCGGCGGCGCAGCGGCTGGCACCGGCGGCTCCACGACCTCCACCACTGGTGCGCCCGGCGTCACGGGAGGTGCGGGGGCCGCTGCGTCGACTGGCGTGCCAGATGCTGCTACTGCGTAACTGCGGCTGTTGATGCTGCCGCTGCCAGCGTGGGTGCGAAGGTGTGGTTCTATGTTTACCCCACCGGCCACACGCAGGGCCCCTGCTCCACCCGCCAGTTCCGCAGCTGGCTCAAGTTCCTGTCGCAGGTAGAGAATCATCATGGGAATGGAGACAGTTGGGATGATGGGGATGGAATGGATGACTAAAACCTCAGGGGGCAGGCTGATGCTGCAGCGATTGCCGCATGAACTATTTGCAGCGGTTAGCAAGCGTTGTGACGTTGCCCATAAGGTCTCAGGCGCGTCCGACATCAGTCTTCGCACCTTCCCCATTGCCAGCACACCTTACGCGTTTGTTGCTTGACCCACACAAATCCGCATCCCCAAAACAGGAGAAGCATTGTAAAATTGCGTAGTTACAAGAGAGGACACGCCGAGCTCGCAAGCTTATAAGGAGGAATTCGACCAGTTCCAGTCCTGTCACCCGCGGCCGCGTCGCCGGCGCCGCCGCATCCCGCAAGGCACGCACGACGACGCTGGCGCAGCTGCTGCAGCGGCCGGGCGCCGCCCCGTGAGGCCGCATCACGTACCCCTGCGGAGCCTGCCACCCGCAGCACTGGTGGGAGGCAGGGCGGGCGTGGCAAGGCGTGTGGAGGGTGTTATGAAGTGAGCGGCAGCTGGACCGGGTGGGTGCCGCGTCACCGCCCGCTGAGTTGTGTGCTTCAGGTGCTGGTGCTTTGGAGCGAGGCTCGGTTGCGGTGGACGGCTGGATGGTGGTGGGCGGCGACGAAATTGTGATCAGCAACAGTTAGCACTGCCGTAGCCTGGAGGCCCGCAGGAAGACTTGACCAGACGAGTTCGAGTTGGCATGGCTTGTTTGGGGCTGGCGCCTCAGGCAAGTCGACGGCGGTAGGCACGTTCCACGGCATGGGGCCATACTTGGATCAAGCCCTGGTGACGTGCTTTGTTAGGACAGAGTAGTGGTAAACGCGGACTTGAGAGATTTGGGAGTGCGGCACAGCGGGCAATTCTAGCACGCTTCAACGGCGCGTGTAGTTTGCATTGGTTACAGGAGGCCGACGCGTGCAGTATTTCAACCAGCCTCAAGACCACGCGCACGCATGCATCTGTTACGGACATGCGCTAAGTTGCGAAACCGAATGCGAATGTACGCCATCTGTCTCGTGTCGGAGGTCGTCTCTCTCAGACGCTCTTGCAGTGTCGCTTGTGTCTTGAAGCAGCCCAGCACTACATCAGCCACTTACAACCTGCCAGGCCCTGCTCCAGCCCCCATCAAGCGCTCACGCAAAATACCGTCGTAGCCGGCACCATGACACACCCGCATGGGTCACCTCCCGCATGCCAGCCAGCGCGACACACCGGTGGTAAAGTGAACGCACTGCCTACTTGCCCTACTCTGCCTGAGGGGTCCGTGAAGTAGGGTATGGCCATTGGGACTGCGCTGGCGCGCCGACTGCTATGTCCTGTCCTCGCATGACCTCAGGGCACCCCCCCCCTTTCAGTTCAACCCAGCAGCCGGCGCCTCTGCCTCTGGCCTCTGCCGCTGTTCTAGGGTAGCCGCCTTGCCTGCTATGCCTGCATTATCCTCCCCCATAACTCGCACACCACCTGCCCATGCCTCAGCTATTTGGCTGCCTTGGCAAATGTCTACGCCCGGAGCGTGCCCTGGCCTTGAACCCCTCCTGTGTTCCTCACCACATGCGCCTCATCATCATCACTATTGCTGCTGCTGTTTCTTGAGCGGGCAGCCCGCCTGTGTGCACGTGGCTGGGTCGTACACGCCGCCGCACTGTTCGCACAGCCCCAGCTGCCGCCGCTGCTGCTTTGCGAAGAACACGTCCACCTGCCTGGCGCTGACCACGAACGCAATCATCACCACCTGCGGTGCGGGGCACGGCGTTCATGTCATGGTTGCCAAGGCCGCAGGTTGGCGCTCTCAGCAGCAACTTGTTCAATGGGTACGTAAAACGTGCTTGGAGGCTCTGATGGGGCCAAGGCGTGGGTGCCGTTTGTGCAGGCGGCGGATACCCTAGTCGCCTGCACGAATCCGTGTCAACTCCCCATCTATGCTGCGTTCATCTATGCTGCTGTACAAGCAAGCCCCACCCCCAGCAGCCCTGTCAAGTCCCAAGAGCACCGCAGAATATTTCATCGTGGGCCAGACACTTACCCCGAACGCAAGACCAGCGATTTGGTCCAGCGTCCACGTTGGCATGGCATCCATGGCCCCTGCGCCGCATACCGTCGACGCGGACTTCCGACCTGGCGCCCCCAGTGGCCGCAGCGCGGCGAAAGCTCCAAGGTTCATGCAGTTTGTGCGTCGCCTGAAGGAGCAAGCGGATGAGCGGCCTCAGGCGTGCAAGCCCAGGCATGCACGGTGGTCGCTGCCCCGAACCCTGACCCATATCATCCTACCCTTGAGCATGCAGAAGCTGGCGCTGCGAATTAGCCAGACAAAGTCTCCCGCTGGTGCTGCACGCAGCCTCGGTGTGGTAAGTGGTGGGCACAGCACGCGAGCTGCAAATTGAGGCCTGCATCCTTGCTCCTTTTACGCTAATGTTTGCGGGACTATGATGGCAGTGGACGATGGAGGAAACCGGTGTGCAGCGAGTTCGTTCCATCATTCCATGCACCAAGTCCTCTTACGTGCCGGGCCTTTCCTTGGAGTCATCAGTGCGGCCGCTACATAGTAAGTCGCACTTGTCACTGTAGATATACACAAATTAGCTGGACGCTGCTTGGTAGATAGCGCGCGAGAATGATTGACTTCGCCCGTTTGCACAGTTCTCTATTTTCTACACAATGCTAGCAGCTTAACAAGATGCACGTTATATAATAGCGATCAGACGACATTAGCTCAGCGAGGAAGCGACAGCAACTTGAGCCTCGGTAGCGCAGTGCAGTGAAGAATGGAAAGCGTGGAGGATGCTATGCTTCTAAATGGACTAAGATCACCCATGGGGCCAGCAATACCGGCTGAGACTGCCCAGCACGACCGGGTCCCGCACTTGGGCGAGGCTAGCGCAGGCATCAGGTTCGCGCTGGACAAGCTGGAGCGGCAGGTGAGCTTTACCAACGAGGAACTTGTTGCTGCGCATGTGGAAAGGATGCTACGCGAGAGGGAGGGGTAAGAAAACGCGCGGCAACCGCGCTGGTGGGCGGAGAGGGTAACAGTGAGGGTTTCGGGGTGTTCCTCTTCAGTCCCTTGGCCGTTTAGGCGAAGTGGAGGGAGACGCACGCCGGCGGCTCTGGCCAGGTTTCACTCTATCCAAACAACACTTGCACGCCTGTAAGCACCTCGCCACGTAAAGCGCCCCATGGGCCTGTCCGCGAACAGATGCACGCAGGCACAAACTCAGACCGCATGGCGGAGAGCCGAGCGCAGCACAACCTGCGTGCCGCGATCGACAGCATACAACTGGAGCCCGCCCCCCGGGCGGTGCCTGGGCCGGTGGTGCTCACAGACCTCCTGCTGGGCTTGGGCGGCGCGGCGGGTGCAGCAGCGGCAGGCAGGCATTCGCCCCTGCACGCGCCTGGCCCGGCACTGGGCTCGCCGGCGCCGGCTGCAACACCGGTGCGGCGGGCGGTCTCGCCGCACCGGCCGCTGTCGCCTCGCACGCTTCACTTCACAGGCGTGATGCCGACGCCCGTCGCCAGCGTGGCTCCCAACGCCCCCGCCAGCCTTGCCGCAGCCGCAGCTCAGGCTGCGGCTGCACATAACATACATCGCGGGTCATCCGGCGCAACCGCCTCCGCAGTGCGCAGCCCGCGGCGGTCGCAGCCTCCTACCGGCTCCGGCGCTGCACCACAGCAATACCATCGGCAGCAACCACAGCCTCAGGCCCAGCCGCAGCCGCAACCGCAGTCAACGCGCCGCGCTGCTCCGCCCGGGCCCGCGCCCTTCTACTTGGTCCACGAGGTCCTGCCCTCGGCCGAGGCCAGAGCCAAGGCTGGCACCGCCGCAGGCTCGCGCAGCGACGCGGCGCCTCCCCGACAGCGGCCGGCGCCCACGGCCAGCATCTCGGAGGCGACCGCGGCGGATGTGATGGCCATGCCGGGCCGGCGGTCGCCGCCCGGCGCCGTCGCCGCGACGGCCGCCGCCGCTGCCGCTCGCAGGTCCATCTCGCCGCCGGGGCTGTCCTTGCCATCAGGCTTCGAGCGACTCGGCCTGGTGGCGGCAGCGGGCGGCAGTGGTGCAGGGCCGGGGTCGGGCGGCGGCGCCGTGTCAGTCATGCCCCTGGTCATCCGTCCGCACTCGACCGGCCGGCGGTATGCATCGCCCGCCGCAGCTGCGGGTGCTCCCGCCGCACCCGCCTTGTCAGGAGCTAGCGGGGGCGGCAGGTATGGGGTCACCCCTGCCGCGCCCGCCGTCAGCTCGCTTGACAGCATCCTCATAGGTAGGGGCACGTCGCGGCACGCACCGCCTGCGGATGCGCCGCCTCGGGTGGCGTGGCCGCCCGTCCTAGACAGCTCTGGCGGCCCTGTGAGGGGCAGCGGCGGTGGCGGCGGCGGCGGCGGTGGGTCGCGTGGCCGCTATATGCCGCCAGCACGGGAGCTAGACGGCGAGAGGGTGTCCAGCGCCATCATAGGCATCGGCGGCGCCAGCGACGTGCGGCAGCGGCCCACCTCGCCGCTCGTGCCGCGGCCGCAGTCCGGGACGGAGGTGACGGGCGCATCGGTTGCGCGGGGATTGGCGGGCGCGCGGGGGCCGGCGGACCCGGCAGCAACAACCCTGCGGCCCTTGGGGCCGGCAGCGGCGCAGGCGCCTGGGCTCACACGGCCGCACTCCGTCCCACGCGGCGCAGGCATGCCCGTCGTGCCGCCACCAATGCCACTGCCCGCGGCGGCTGCCGCCGCGGCCTTTGGCTCCCCGGACGTGGCGCAGCCTTCTTCCTTCAGCTTCCAGCCATACGGGGTGCCACAGTCGCCTCGCCGGCACCCGTCATCGCTGCGCCCTACAGGCGGCGCCGGCACCGGTGCCGTCGTCGACGGCAGCTCAGCCGCCGGCCTCCCAGACGTGCCGACTCAGCTGGCGTCCCTGGCGGCCCACATGGAGGCGGCGCGGCGGATCCAAAACAGCATCTTGGGTGATGCCCTGGCGGAGGATGATGACACCGGCGCCAGCGGCAGCACCGGTCAACAGGGTGGCGGCGCCGACACAGGCGCCACGGGGCGGCCAGCGTTGTCGTCATCAGCGGCGGCAGGCAGGGCGCAGCCGCTTCCTGGCTCGCCGGTATGGGTGCCACCAGCGGGCTCGCAATCGGAGCGGCCCCTGCCAGTGGATGCAGTGGTGGTGGCGACGCGGCGCGGCGGCAGCGGCAGGGACGCACACAAATTGCAGCCGCGGCGGCGGCGGCGCGGCGGTGGTGACGCCGACAGCATCGCAAGCAGTACGGAGTCCGGTGACCTGGAGGAGGTGCTAATTCGCAAGAGCATCGGCGCCGCCGTCGGCGCGCACGCAGCCGCCGTCGCCGCGGCGGAGGAGGTTCGCGCACTGGCGGCCGCGGCCGCGGCGGGCGTGCCCACGGCCGTCGCCACCGCCGCCGTGCGTGCGCGCAGCCGCTCCACCAGCCCCACGCGCCCCGGGGCACGCGGCTCGCCGTCCGCCGCCGTCGACATGGCGCCCAACATGGTGCTGCCGCCCGCGCTGATGCTGCAGCCGCCCTACGACGTGCAGGGGCCGGTGCTGCTCTCCGCCGAGTCCACCTTCTGGACCGCTGCGGGCGGCGGGGCGCATGGCGGCGGCGACAGCGGGGGCGGCGCCATCGCTGTGGCCAGCAGCGTGTGGGGCCTGCGCGGCTCGCCGCCGCGGCCGGTGAGCACCGACCGCGGCATGGGCGCCAGCCACGGCGGCTCGCCGGGCCGGGCTGCAGGTGGTGCAGGCGACGGCGGAGGAGGAGGAGGCCGCGGCTCGTACGTTCTGGAGGGCCAGATGGCGGAGCTTTTGTACCTGCAGGTGGGGCCGAGAGGGAAAGAGGAATCACGGGAAAGGGCCGTATGAGGCGGGCGGGCAGGCGATGGGGACTGGGGTTGGGGCAGAGGCTGTCATGGACAGGCGACGTGCGGTGCTGGGCGCCCACACGATTGACGCGTGTGTTTCCCCCCATCCTCGCCCTCATGCAGGAGCGCTTCGCCATGCGTCGTGAGCAGCGGCGCGCGGCGCGTGCGGCCGCCAGCGACCCCACCGCCGGCGCCCTGCCCGGCCCTGGCTCCGCTGACGGCTACGGGCAGGGGTATGAGGGGGCGGGTGTGAATGGTGGCGGCGGCGGGTATGGGGACCGCGGGCATGACGGGTACCCAGACGAGGAGGAGGAGCAGGAGGCGCTGGCTGCTGAGGCGGCGGCGGAGGAGGCAGAGGCGCTGCAGCGCGAACTGGAGGCGCAGCTGGCGCTAGAAGCGCAGCTGGAGGCGGCGGCGGAGCAGGCCCGGGCGGCGGCGGAGGCCGCCGCCGCGGCGGCAGCCGAGGAGGAGGCGATGGCGGAAGCGGTGCGGCGGCGATCTCAACTTGGTAAGTTTCTGTGTTGAGTGTTTGCTAACACGGCTGGTGTGACCGTGGAAATACGGTGCGGGGCTTGAACCTCGACTGTCGCGCACGTGCCCATGATGACGCCCTGAGCAGGTCGGGAGCGCAGCACCGGCGGCGGCAGCAGCCTCCGGGTCGGCAGCGCAGCCACCGCGGCTTCCGTCGCCTCCTCCCTGCGCCGGCGCTCCGGCAGTCCACCGCCTCCCTCCACTAGGGTTCACTCTATCCGCTCCTCGGCCGCGCCCTCCCGCAACCCCTCCGCGCCGCCGTCGCGGCATGCGTCCGCGCGGCCCTCCGCCGCTGGCGCCCCGCCGCCCTGGCCCCTGCACCCCGGCGCCGCCTCCGCGGGGGCACCCTCCTCCCGCAACCCCTCCGCGGCAACCTCCCGCGTGGTCAGCCGCAGCGTCAGCCGCGCGGGAGCTGCCCCTGCTGCAGCTCCGGCTGCTCCTGGCTCCACCACTTTGGGCGCCACAGCCGCTGCCGCTTCGGGCGCCGGCACCGCGGCCGGCTCTGCGGCCGGCTCCCGCCTTGCGTCCGCCCACTTGCTGTCGCCGGAGGCCCTGCAGCAGCTGGACGCGAGCACCGCTGGCTTGGGGCTGGGCGCGGGACTAAGCGTCAGCACCACTCGGCTGAGTGCCCACGGCAGCCTCCGCAGCCGCAGCCCAGGCATCTCACACCCCGGCGGGCAGTCAGCAGCAGGCGCACCGAGCACCGGCGGCGGCGCGCGGGTGCCCAGCGCGGGCGGCATGTCGGCAGCTGGCTCGGTGGCGGGGCCCGGAAGCAGCCGCCCACCGACGGCGCCGCGGTCGGTAGCGGCTTCGGCGGGAGGGGGCAATGGCCACCAAGGCAATGGCGGCGGCACTGGCTCGCCGGCCAGCAGCACCTCGGCGTTCAAGGACTTGCACAAGATGGTGAGCAGCGGGACCGCTGTGCGCGCGGGTGCACGGACCCGATGCTGCTGCGTGCCCTTTCTTTGGGGTGTATCGTGCACGTGTGTTGCCGCACCCGTACGCCTGCGACATAGAGCCACGGCACCTGCTGATCAGATGGACTTACAGAGCCTTATTTTCCGCTGCCTATGCGCTGCCTATCCGCTGCCTATCCCTTCTTCTCCCCTCCTGCCACTGCTGCCTGCGCGCCCCCATCCGCACGAACACAGGTCCGCGACATGGAGCAGCTGCTGTCGGTTATCACGGAGGACCCCAACGCCGCCGCAGCAGCGGCAGCAGCAGCAGGAGCAGCCGCAGGAGCAGCCGCAGCCGCAGCCGCAGCGGGTGGAGGTGTTGGCGGTGGCAACGGAGGGTCTGCCAGCGTGGCCTCAGCCCGGTCGGCACCCGGCAGCTCCCACGCGCCGCCCGGCTCCGGCGGCGCCCCCGCCTCTCTCGTCCACACACCCGCTTACAGCAGTGGCGGCGGCTCGGCCACAAGTGACTCCGACTGGCCATACGGCGGCGGTGCAGGCGGCGGCGGCGCCGCCGCTGCGGCTACCTTGAGAAGTGTGTCTGCGGTGGGCTTGGGGCGCACTGCAGGAGGCAGCGCGAAGGTGTCGCTGGTGGGCGCCACGGCGGGGACGGGTCATGGTGGCAGCAGCTCAGGCGGCGCACCGCGGCCGGGAGGGCTGAGCCGCAAGTGCATCTCCTACACGGGCGGCATGGCACCGGCGGTGGCTGGGGGCCTCAGCAGGATCACCAGCCGTGCGGGCAGCGTCGCGGCCTCCAGCAAGCCAGGTGCGCTCAAGGCATGCACGCTATCAGCTGAGAGATTGGGAGCACGGTGCATTAACAAAAAACTAAACCCATTCCCACAGCAGCACGTGTGCATCCCAAACATTCACATACACGCTATGTACCCCTGGACCGCTTCACCCCACAGCGGTGGCGTTCCGCGATGACGACGTTGGCCGCCGCTCGTCGCACCATCAATCCCATGCCGGCTCCGACGTCTACCCGCAATCCTCCTACCCTCCCTCATCGGTCGCGGACGTAGCGGGGCTGCGCAATGGCGCCCCCTCCGCGCAGCCCCCGGCGCCGTCGCAGCAGCACTCGCTACCCCACCACCACCAGCCCCCACACCCGTCGCTGAGGCCCTACCCCTCCACAAATGCGGCGTTCCCGCTCACCACGCCCGACGCGCCAGAGGTGGAGGCGCTCGCAGAGCAGCTGCGGGCGGTCCGGTCAAACATCTCACGGATAGAGCAACAGATGTGGCCAGGCGCGCACCGACACTCCTCCGGCGCCGCCACCGGCAGTGCCGCAGGCACGGCCTCAGCAGCCACGGTCTCCGCCTTGGGAGTTCCGCCGGCGGCCGCCAGCGCTGCCGGCTCTGCCACGGGCGGCGGCAGCGCGCACCTGCGCTACCTCCACACCCTGCAGGCGGAGCTGGAGGCGGCCGCCGGCGACGGCGTGGATGGAAGCGGCGGCGGCTCTGAGCCGAGCCGCGTCCATGCTCGTTACGTGCCGCAGCCGGTAACTCAGTACGAGCTGCATGGGTACGACAGCACGGGCTCGGATCCCATCGAGCGGGCCTGGCAGCGCCAGGCGTCAGGTGCGGGTACAGTCGGCGGCGGCGTCGGCCGTGCTGCGTCAGCAGCGGCTTCGGGTGGCGGTGCTGGAGGTGGCGGCGGGCCTAAGACGGCCTCGGAGCGGGCATCTGAGGCGGAGGCGCTGATTGCGCGTGCGGAGATGCTGAGGACCAGCTTGTCCATGGGAAGCAGTGCTGGAAGGAGTGGCGGAGGCGGCGCTGCCGGTGCCGCGGCGGCGGGGCATGTAGGTGGCAGCACGGGCGGCGACAGCAGCCGCCAAGGTGGCTTCAGCGGTGCGACTGGGAGCGCCCCGACCTATGGGGAGCTGCCGCGCGCAGCATCTCACACAGGTAGCGCGCGTGCCTCAGCTGCGGCGAGCCGGAAGAGCCTGGGTGGGACCATCAGCGGCCGCTCCCTGGGCGCCGGCGGCGTCAACGGCGTCCATGTTGGCCCTGGAGCTGGAGCCGCTCCGGCGCAGGCAGCTGGCTGGGCAGCGGGGCCCCGCGCAGGCGGAGGTGAAGGCGGGCAGCAGGTGGATGCGCTTGAGGCGAAGCTGCTGTCGGAGCTAGGGGAGCTGGAGTCGGCGTTGCGCAGGATTGGCAAGGGCGGCGGGGGTGTCGGGGCCGTCGTGGGCGTGGCGGGCCGCAGGTAGAGACACGACGTGCGGAGGCCGGTTGTGTAGGGATGAAGGCCCCCCAGGACTTGGCTAGCGCTGTGTTGCGGAGCAGCGAGGTGTGCTGGCACGAGTGGCTAAGCCGAGCGACGGAGCTTGCTCCGGTTTGCTGACATGACATTCCGGCCGACTAGAGGCCGACATGACACCCGTTACGACGGGCTGCCCCATGCAATTGCTGCCCATTCTTACTGCTCCCAGAATTGTGAGTCACCAACGCACGTTTTACGGACTGTATATACGCACTCGCTACTTGTCTTCTGAGTTCGTTGCTGGCCAACGCCTTACCAACCAATCGCAAACCATGGGTTCCTCGTGTTCCTCTGATATCGCGCATGTCGCTCCTAGCCCAGGTCAAAAATCGACAAGCGATGGCATTCCTCAGTTCCCATTCCTGGACTTCCATCGCGACATCAGCCTGACGTCCCCGGGGTTCCTCATCGCCACATCCCCGCCGGAGTCGCGGAGCACGATGCCAGTGGCGCAGCGCGAAACCTGTGAGGCCACACTGCTGGCTATACGTGACCGTGTCTATGAGATCACATCAGATATGGGGCCGAAGAGCTCTAACATTGTTGTGTGGAGCGACCTTCCCGAGCTGAGGAAGGTAGCGGGTCGCAAAGGCCTTTGGATGGTGGTCTGGTGTAGCCGAAAGCCGGATGTGGTGTTTGCAATCGACCAGGCAGACTCGTGGTTTGTTTGCGTAGCCAAGCTGCCGGGCCCCGACAGCCATGCGTGGAGTCCAGGACAGTCGGCAGGAGGTGGGATGCGTGCAGGGATGCATGTCCCTGCTGAAGCCGCAGAAGCCAGGGTTGTAGCTGGCCCAAACATGCGGGCAGGTCGTGTAGCCTGATTGCTTGCAATGTAATGCCGAAGGGCGAAATGCCACACATCGTTGGGCATGGATGGTGCAAAATTGACACACGACGTGACAAATGCAGCTTTACAACTTACCAGTTGACAAAGTAAGGGCCAAGGCAGGGCTGAGTCAGGGTGTGCTCGAGATTACAATTACTGTAGCTGGACTGGACGGACGCCTATCACATGTCAGGGGTGCCTCCCGCCTGGCCTCCCGCGACGAAAGTTCCGCAACATGCGGCTCGCAGGGGCTCGCAGACTTATGTAACCTCGCAGCGCCATTAGCGCGTTCCCTCGCTCCTCCCCTGACATTGTTTCACGAGGCGGTCGTGTTGCAATAGATCAGCAGCCTGCGGCAGCACGACCACCTGGAGGCGGTGGCCTGTCGTGCCCAAGGTCGTGCCGCCCACAGCGCGCGTCCGCAACGCCCACCTGCGCCCAACGCCCGCCATACTCAGGTCGCCCTGCCCATGCCTACTTCATGAGCGTCGCCGTGCCGTGTGACTCCATGCACTCGTGCTATTTTGGCCAGGATTCGCTACACTTTCCAAACAGAAACGACAATAACAGAAATTGCAGACACAGAAAGAAGAATGCGTTCACTCTTATCGCTTCTGCTTGGTTAAGCGATTTCCGCCTGTTTGCTCCTCCGCTGCGAGGCGGTGATAGACCTATTAAAACCGACATGGGAGGTGAGGCGCTACATCTTAAGAACGATCCGCGCCAAGCAGTCGTGGTGCCCGTGGCGCTTGGCCTTCCTCGCCCCGCACCTGCGCGCGTGTTTGTCAGGTGGTATGGAGGGGAGTGCCACCACTGCGGACCTTGGGTGGAGGGGAAAGTGTGAAGGGCGGCAACGGTTTGGTTGCCTTCGTGACAAAGCAGGAACAGTGCGTTTTTGCGTGACTCGTTCCTTCCGGGCCTACAGGTCCCTCTCCAGTCCAGGCATGCGAGCTTTTCCCACCGGCCTTGTGACTGCGGCATGGCCAGCCCCTGGACGCCCAGCGTCCCGAACTATACCGCACACCCTACCTCGCGCCCTCCGTGCCCGCAGACAGAGGGTATAACAACTAACTGACCTCCAAGGGCATCAAGGACACCCTCGACAACGCGGGCCTGCTGTGCGGCAATGAAGCCAAGGGGCTGCGCATGTTCGCCAGCATGCAGGTGGGTGGGTGGGTGGGTGCGTAGGTATGCCCACGTGCGCCACAGTGACACGCGGAAGGGGGTACGGCCACCTCGAAGTGGATCCGGGATGTGCATATTGGGAAAGAGAAGCGAAGCAGGGGCGAGGCCAGTGGACAGTGGTGCACCTGCCTCCTCATGTCTTGGCAGGGAACCCTACCGTCAGACCCCCCCCCCATAAACGGCGAGTCGTGGCACACCGCCCGTGTGGCCGCGTCTGACGTGGGCCACAACACGTGGGAGTTGTGGTGCCTAGAGACCGGTGGCGGATGGTTCCATCCTGGTTCCATCCCATCCACATCCACCTGGTCAATATTTTTGTGCTCAACACAAGTGCGCATGGCGGCACCGTGTGCGGGCGGCGGCCAGCAACGGAAGCGCCGTGCTGTACGCGCCATTGGTTTTACGACCGCTTACTGAACTTGAACATGCATCGGCCCTGTGTGGCCAATCCATTGCGCCATTGCAGGCGCACGCGTAGGGGCGCAACATCGGGAAGGACGTGGTGCAACTGGACCCAAGCAGCCACATCGCGCTGCTGCTGCGCTTCGGCGCACACCGCGGCGAGTATATACATGTTCCACCGCCACAACCTGGTGCACGAGGACTTTGAGATGATGCGCTCCTTTCACGTCATGCCCACGCCCGGCTCGCGCACCAACGTCACGGCGCAGCCCATGCAGAGCAGCGCCACGATTGTCAAGTCCACGTCGTGATGTCATCTGCGTCTTAATGCATCACCACCTGAGGTGCAGCTTGCTTGCCGTAATCTCCTACCTCTGGAATGGCTGCGATTGGCGATTGGCAAAGGTTGGCTGGCGTCATGTCTTCCTGGATGCAAACGGTAGATTTACACGCAACTGCCTCCCTGCAGAACTCCCATGTTTTTTGCTGATTGTGTTGATTAGTCCTGGTTTGTGAGTTCGTAGCGTGTGCTGCACATACCAGCTGTCTGGGAGGGTGGCGGCGGCGTAGGATGCTTGCTTTTGCGTGTTGGGGCCTTGGAAGGGCTGCTGGTACCAGACTTGTATGGCTTCGGCAGCAGCAGGAGGAAGACCCGGGGGTGTCACCCAAGCTGTGGGCATACCGTGGGCGCATAGATCAGCCTTGTAAGCAAGCAATTTAAAGTCCTACAGTTACACGCACGCAGGGCAGCTGCTGCCCGCAGAATGGTGACGAAATCGTGGTCATGTGCACCCAAGCCTAGGATTCAGCTCACATTATCGACATGCGCCAAAATGCAAATTACACGAGAGGTACGCGACCGCCGCGAGCACATACGGTGATCATGCAAAACGTACGCAGCACTGTGTCCACGTTTCAACACTACAACTGCCTCACAATGTCACCAGGGTCTGGACCAGCCGGCCATTACCGGTACTAGTTCTGGCCACAAAACCATCATGCCAACTTTCAAAAGGGGTCCTGCCCTCGAAACTCCATTCCCCTAGAACACCGATGCGCTACACCGCCCTCAATTAAATGCATTCACGAACAAGATCCAAAGGATGCTATGGGCCAGTGGCGAGAGTAATAGTGGGCAAACCACCACGGGATGTCGCATGTAAGAGCGTAATGCCCATGATGACCATGTAGCCTTCCCTGTATCATACGTCGACTGCGTTGCGCACCATGGTAGTTCACAAGTAGGGATGGCCGCGGCGTGTCTCCGCCAGGCAACATCCTCCCAGGCCTCTACCGCCTGAAGACACATGCCGTAATCGAGGTACCACAGCCTCTGCTCGTACACGACCTAGGGTGCACCTGGACTGCGCCAGCGTGCGTTCAACATGCACCATGCCGGCGGAGGGCTACACATGCGATGAACGGTGCGGATGGGGAAAGTGGCCTGGGCACATGCCCTCCTCAGTCCTCATGTGTGCAAGCATTGACGACTAGACTCTAGCTGCTCATGAAGCAGGTGCGCGGGCTCACGCCTACTTGTGCGTCCCAGCATGAATTCCATCCAGACTAGGCATGACTCAACGCTGATAAACGTCTCCTGTATCGCCCGTATCCTGCTCTTGGAAGAAAACTGGACAGTGTATGAGCACAGATGAGCAATGACATCAGGTGTACCCTCCCGCCCCCCGTCGGTGATGCAAGCAAGGGAACAGGTGTGCGGCGTCCCTGGAGTGTACCCTCCCGCCCCCCATTTGTCTCGAATGAAACACGGCACCCAGGCCGCCCCACAAGCGCCGTCTGTACCCGGCGTCAGCCGCTCCCATCCGTCCAGGCACTTGCACGAATAGCAGTCTGTGTGCCGCCCATTTTATCTTAGTCGGGGCTTGCCTGGGGTGTAAGGGCAACACCGCACACCCCGTTCATCAGGAATCATCGCAATCCTGCAACAAATAGCTCTTCAAGTAGTTGTGCGTTTTTCAGATCCGAAGCAACATCACCTGTCGCTGCACTTGCTGGCTGTACGCAGCCGTCCATGAATAACCGCAAACCCACACTCAGTGCTCGCATCCAACATATAATAACGGGCACCCGCTGAGCTGGTCGCAACTGTAACACGAATTATTATTATTATATATTAATGCAGGCGGCTCAACATGAATCCCCCCTCGCCGCACAAACGCTACTTCAAGCTATACTAGCTCTGTACAAACAGAAACGATTCTCCGGCGTGCAGTCGCAGGTGGATGACGCCTTTATGTCAGGTCAGCTGCTGCCGGCCACAAAAAAGCAAGCATGAATCCCCCTGCCGCATTGTAGCTCCACACGCGCAGTATTACGCTGCGTCGCAGTGCATCCAGCAATGCGCCTGCCCGCATCGAGAGACACAACACGTGCCTTCCGAGGTGCAGAACAAAGCGCCGGTCACCGGCACTCGCCCATATGCCCGCATCAACCCACATACTTCCTTGCCAGTCGCCTCAGGTCCCAATCCACCCTGCCAAGTACTCCCTTCGTTTCCGCGGCCCGTGTACTCCGCGGAGCGACAGATGAACAGCTAGCATAGTTCCCTGTGAGGTTCACCAACAGGATGCCGAGACCGTCTCATCCATTTGCAGTTGCAACCACAATGGCCCTCAAGCCTTAACACAGGCCGCGCCCGTACGCCCCTCTACCCACGTGGGCGTAACCCAACCCGCGCAACACGATCCGCGGCGCCCCGTCACAGATGTTTGCGTGCTTCGCATAAACAAGGCGCGGTTTGATGAACAAACGATCCTAACCTCAGGCATCCCTGCAAGCTCCGTCCGCCGCCCGCTAGCGGGCCTGTTCAAAGTTTAACAACATATGGAAGTCCCAATAATGCATGACGCGAAAGCCATATAGCAATCGCGCAACCGCCAGCGCACTGCGATGCCGCTGCGGCAGGCAAGACTGAATCCGTGCCCACATGAGCCCGCACTCTCTCTCTGATGAATACTAGTCACACAGCCGCGCACAGGTAGGGTCCTGCGCCGGCCCAAAGACACCAAATGCCGAAGTCTCTGGTCTCTTTTGCATATCACGCGTGTCTCCTGACTGCACTACCTGGATCCGGGACAATGCGCCAGATCGCCCCTCACGTGATTACGTAATCTGCTAGGGCTCAGCAGCGTGTTCATGGGACCACAGCCGCATCAGTACCCCAGCACTTCGGCAAGTGAAGCAAAGTGCCGTCATATAGCAGCTTGGGATCCGTGTTAGGAACAACTTCAAGAAACCGAAGAACGCCTGCCACTGCCCACGCACGCTCCTGCCAATTGCGAACATGTCCAAACTCCGTCATCGTGTCAGCGTGTTCAACCGAACCACCGTACACGCACGCAATGAAGTCCCACATTTGACCGCATAATGCCTTGGTGCGCCGCAAACTGCTTTCCTTGCAATACACTGCCAGAGGCGCCCTACCTGAAGCGCTTCGGGAGCAATCCAGCACC
Source organism: Chlamydomonas schloesseri (assembly GCA_016834595.1). NCBI lineage: Eukaryota > Viridiplantae > Chlorophyta > Chlorophyceae > Chlamydomonadales > Chlamydomonadaceae > Chlamydomonas > Chlamydomonas schloesseri. The sequence continues at coordinate 2,200,038 of JAEHOD010000002.1, forward strand.
CATCCCTGCGGTCACCTCCCCTAGTGAGCTCCGACGACCTCAAACGCAGTCAAGATTCACATTATGCTGGTGAATGCGGCTCTTCGCCGCCGTCCCAGAAGCTTGCTCTGCCGGCAAGATCAACTTACATAGAAGCGCTGGCTTCACACGCAAAATCATGCGTTACACCGTCAGCTGCGGCTCCTCCTGCAGGCGCCGCTAAACCCCCCACGCTCTTGCCCTGGCCCAGCCCCCACAGATGCTCACCACCTCGCCGCGCCGCAAGCTGCCCGAGCGGCAGGCGCTGCTCAGCCCACCACACGGGCGGTCGCCAGGTACGCCGCGAGCCGCTGCCGGCTGCTGACTGGGTCAGCGGCAGGAGTGCCCAGCGCGCCTGAAGCGGCCGAGGCTTCTGATGCTGCGCTAGCTGCGCCTGCCACCCCACCCGCTGACCTGGCGGACGCATTTGCCCCATGGCCGCCGCCGCCGCCGTACCCAAAAGCTGACACGAACACGGGGTGCAGCAAAACCAGCAGAGCATCCAGGGTGGATTGCAGCTCCTGCACAGGAGGGTAAAACGCGTGCGAGGTGGCGGCGTGAGGGGCATTGCCGTAGTGCACAGTGTGGCCGAGCGCTTGGAGAGCTAGTACCGTGTGTGTGGACACGATCGAGCCGTTCGGCAATTCGTCCTACGCGTCGGACGACTCACCCGCACCAGGTCCTTGCGGAGCGACTCGCTGACAGACAGGTACAGCGCAAACCGCCCGCCCGCTGCCGCCACTGTGGACGCCGCAACCGCGGCTGCAGCCGCCTCGCGATCACCCCCGCCGCTGACACCAGCGCCGGCGGTGTTTGCACGCATCACAGCGGCAGTTGATGGCGGTGGCGCAGCCGGGTCACGGAGCACGCCCACCATAACGAATTGCGGCGCGCCAGGCAGCAGCGCCACGTCAGCATGGCTCATGGCCGCCGCCGCCGCGGCCGCGTCTGACACCCGCCGGTGCCGTGCCGCCGCCGCCGCCGCTAGCAGCGCCGATCCCGCGCCGGCAGCCGACGCCGCCGCAAGCGGCCCTGCAGGTCCTGTCTTGGCAGGCGCCGAGCCGTACACGCCGTCCCGTCCGCCGTACAGCACATGGTCAGGCAGCCTTGCGATGGCCGCCGCCACCGCCACCGCGGCAGTGGCCGCCGGCGGAGAAATGGCGGCGGCGCTAGCAGCGGCGACGGCGCCGCCGCCGTGCACGCGCACCGGCTGGGCGCGGCTGCCGCCGCCCATGGCCAGGGACGTCTGCAGCAGTGTGCCCGCCACCGGCAGCGAGAAGGGCTGCAGTGGCGGCACCCGCCCAGGCCCGGCCTTGTGCAGCCCGCCGGCGCCTAGGTCCACGTCGCCGTGCAGGAACCCCATGGCGCCACAGCCGCCCCAGCTGTCCAGCACGTCACCCGAAGTGAGGCCCGAGCCCTCGCCGCAACCATGTACAGAAGCCGCGGCCGCCGCCTCCGCCACCGACCGCGCCGTGCCGCCGCCAACCACCGCTGCGGCCTGGGGTGTCGCCGGCGCCGCAGCCGCAGGAGGCGGAGGCGGCGGCACCAGTCGGTGCGCGGCTGGCGGCAGCATGAGCACGGCTCGGCCGGGGTAGTCGGCGGGCAGGAAGGCGGGGTAGGCCAGCACCTCGGCCATGCCCTGCGTGCCCGTGCAGTGGCGAGGCGCATGCATGCATGGTTGCATCATTGCATCGGGTTCAAAGCGAGGGGGCGGGGCTGCAGCAGGAGTACGCTAGACCCGCGGCACGCTGTGATCGCAGCCAGCGCTTGCGCAGAGGCGGCAGTGGCGCAGGCCACAGCGGCGTGCTGCGGCTGAGAGGCGCGGCCCACCTGGGTGCGGTGCGTGAAGAAGTCGGACAGGTGCGCCGCCGCCGCCGCCACTGCCGCCGCCGGGCCGGCGGCGTGCGCCAGGGCGTCCGCCATGTCGGACAGAAGCTCCAGGCGGCCCTCCGTCACCGCGTCAGACAGCCAGCGGCAGAACTGGTCCAACGGCTCGCTGAGGGCATTGAATTAGAAGCAGGCAAAGCATAAAAGTTGCAAGCACGCCGCCAGGGGGCCGGAAAAGGGTCCGGTTAGTAGTAAGGGACGGCTGATCCACGCACGGGAAGCATGTGCATGAAGGTGCGAATGGGATGGCAAGCACGTGTCTTTGTCGGTGGGTGTTGCACGCAAACTCACCGTGCTGTCTGAAACAGCAGCTCGTCGGATGACATCAGGTACAGCAGCCCGATGACACGGCGGCCGCTGCCGGCGTCCCCGACGGCAGCACCCACGCCGCCCGCTCCAGACGCCACAGCCTGCGGCGTCTCTGGCATTAGCGGCAGCTGCTGTAGCATATGCATTGAACTGGCGGCGGCGCCGCCTCCAGAGCTAGCCATCGGGCTCCCAACCCCTGTGCCAATGCCAATGCCGGCGCCGGGGGTGCCCGGGGACCGGAGGCAGGGCGGCAGCGCAGTCGGGAACAGCATGGATGCAGGGGAGCCGCAATACGGACGCAGCAGTGGCGACTGCGTCGCGGGGACGGAGGTCGTTGGTGCCGCCGCGATGGGGGTGCCGGGTGCGGTGGAGCCTGCCGCACCAGCAGACGCCGGCGCAAACAGCGGAATTACCCTGGGGGATGTGCGACGCGGGGGGTATAAAGAAGGTATCAAGCAGAAGCCCCCACGGAGCCAGCTTCCACACAGCACGCAGGCCATCTTGCCTACGACTTCCCCGAATCACCACCCTCGGCTCCCCCTGCTGTCCCAGCCGCAACCCTTTCGCACCAGAAGCTCCGTAGCTCGGCCTCAAACTGGTCGGCCAGCCGGCGAATGTGCCGCGGCAGCACCTCCAGGCTGGTGGCGCAAGTGTAGCCGCCACCGGTCTCAGTCTCGGCGGCGGGGGCGGCGCCCGCGTAAGCCCCGCCTGCCGAAGCCGATGCTGCCGCGGCGGCTGAGGCCGCCAGTGCGGCGCGCGGGCTAGCGAAGAAGCCAGCACGCGGCGACCCACCACAGGCCCGGTCACCGGCGGCCGAGCTGCGGTCGGCTCCCCAGAACGCGGCGGCGGCTGAGCTGCGGTCGGCTCCCGAGGCAGGGCCGGTGCCAGCTGATGGCCGCTCGCCGGCGGAACAGCGATCAAACTGCGACATGCTGGGGTGATGCGGCCAGCGCTCCCGGTCTTGTGCCGCTAGCGGGTTTATCGCTACAGCGCCACCACCACCACCACCAGCGCCCATCATGCTGGGCGATGAACACATGTGGCTGGGACCGCCGCCGCCGTTGCGACGACCGCCAAACATGCCGGCAGCGGCGCCGCCAGCACCGCTGCTCGCGGGCAGCCCACAATTGGGCGAGGTACGAACGCCGCCGCCGCCGCCGCAGCTATTGGTGGCGCCGCCGCCGCCGCCGCCAGCCAGCCCGCTGTTGCTTAGCGTGGCTGCGCTGAGGAGCGTTGAGGCGGAGAGGTGGCTGTAGCTGTTGTGGCCGGGGCCGGGACCCAGCGGCGGCAGCAGCACGCGCAGCTCAGTCGCGTCTGCGGGCGTGTGCAGGCGTGGCAGGCCCAAAGGCAAATGGGACTCTGCACAGCCTGACGCCGCGAGCGTGCAGCTGCAGGGCCGCTGCGAGCCGAACACGTCCACGCAAGCGAATGAGACAGCCAGTTTCGTTCGCAACAAGTCGCACAGCTTCTGCAAGTGCAGCGCCGCGCCCGACTCAGCGCCTGGGACCGCCGCGGACAGGCGGCGTAACTGCAAGGCAGCAGGGACAAGGTAGCCTTAGACGGGCTTTCGTGAAGGCGGGGAAACTCGTGACGGCTCTTAGCTGGTGACATGTCCAGGACATGTCCATGAGCGCGCTACACCCGGAGGTCAGGGCACCTGCCATCAAGATGCTATGTAAAGACCATATAGTGTTTGTGTATAAGTGTGAGCCACCTGCCAATCCGATGGGCGCGACCGGTTTGCAAGGTTTCACGAGTCGAGAAGGGCGCGAGAAGGCAACCCACGTCAGAGCCACCCAGAGGCAGGTAAATTTTAGTAGAGGATGCTTATCAGGTGCTGACCAAGCACCCAGAGAGCGGCATAACCAAGTGGTTCCGAGGGGGGAGGTAGGAGCACTCTGCACTTTAATATACTAAGCGCCCCTGCTTGCGAGCGCAAGACTACGCCGCTATTGCGCTTCAGACTGCTCTTAAACGGGGCCATGGTGCCGCGTGCTGCACGCACCTATGTAACCCTGAGCTCGACTCGTTGCGCATGCTTCTTGTCAAAAAAACCTTGCAAAGTTTATTCGCCCCTTAGCGCTGCCCCACCGAGCGAGTTTAGTGGGTACTGAATAGTGATTGGTATCGACATGTCGCTGTTTCGGCCAGCAACTCCGCGCCAATCCGCGCGGCCCTTCAGTGCACAAAGCCCCCCTGACTAGCTCCCGAGAGCCGACCCACCTCTGTCACGGAATTCCTTGTGTTGATAAGAGCAGAGCTGGTACGCTCATGCCACGGAGCGTCGGCAAAAGCCTGTGCGGGACCCGACTGCGTCCTGGCGTTCCGTTCCTTGTTGTAGCTCGTTAGGTTAACATGAAGTACGCTCATCGCAGACGCCTTGTGCATCTGGCTGGAGCATTTGACGCCCTCCGAAGCAGCTTTGTCTGAGCATTCTGGCCTCTGATGCGCTCTTGCCGTCTCGCCAGCCATGCAGGGTAAGCACGTTAAGTAATCTTTCAGCCTCATTTCAGGCGACAGGCTAAAACCCAAGGCTCTGGGCAAACTTCAGAGTCGGGATTTTCGGGGTAGGGAAAGTTTTGCCTACCCCCGACGTGAATAACAATACTGGGTACTATGCATGTATATATCTACCACTATTTCTACTTGAGAAGCGAGAAGCCTAGCAGTCAGCGCCATAAGGACGGTGCTCGTACCGCGCTCATGTTGTGGCTGGTGATGGGGTCGTGAGGGATCCGGGCCCCCCATGTCAGGCGGGAACTGGGCTTACACTGCACATGTGGCCATCGCCCTGCTGCATGCTGTTCGCATTACGCTGGTTTCCAACCTCAGCGCTTACTGGTGGGCATCGGGCGCCTGCGTGCAGGTGCACTCTTGAGCGCGCTTTGTGCTCTCATCCATGCGCAGTCCGGCACGTTACGGACATGCGCTAAATTGCGAAAACGAAAGTGAAAGCACGCCACCCGACGTTGATGTTGTGCCTCGCAAGCAGCATGAGAAGGGGGTGAGCGGAGTACCCCTGGTGGCACTAAACCTGACGGGGCGCCCGGAGCAGAACGAATGCGCGTCCGCACGAAAACCGTCGCCATAAGTGTTCACACTGTCCCCTTCTTGTAACCAGCACTCATAACGCCGCGCAGCAGCTTCCGACGTCCCTGTGTGCTTGCACACTCGGGTTGTCCCCTCTGTAATTCTGCAACCATAACGCCGCGCGCTCATCAAGCCAACTGCTTTCTGCATTTGATGTCAGCGTGTGAGCGTGGTTCTGGAAGACCTACCTACGGAGCTACGCTTTCTTGCCTCCTGCCCTGAGGCATCGTGGGCGCACCATGCCCGGTACAGAGGTGTGGTCACTTGTCATGTGCCATAGGTGTGTGCTTTCAAGGCCAGTTGCAGGTTGCAGTTGCCACCTGCCAGTTGGCACATATAATGTCACAGCTGTGGGACGACACTTGGTCCAGGCCCAGAAGACGACCGCTGCAGCCTACCAGTGCTTTTGCTTTCGTTTCGCAATTTTGCGCATGTCTTTAACCAGTCCGTACCAGCTCCTTGGGACTGGCGAAATCATGGTACGGACATGCGCTAACATGCGAATGCGAAATGCGAAACCAGCTGGAAGTGCATGTGGCATGAGCGGTTGATTCAAGGACAGCTGTAGGCCTACAGCTGTGAGTGCGCACTACGCGCCAGGGCGTTGCAAGCTGCGCGGATGGGTGTCATGGCCAATGGCCCATGTGCCGGTTTGGGGCTGTTACGGACATGCTCTAAATCGCGAAACGAAAATGTAAGCACGCCACCAGATGTTGAAGTCGTGTCTCGCAAGGAGCAGGAGACGGGGGTGAGCGGTAAAGCGAAGTGCGCGGCTGTCTGGTCACTGGGCAACTCAGTATCTAGGTTGCGGCGCAGCGTTTTCCTCTGATCTGCGGCGCAGCGCAGTTCGGGCCCCGCCCTCCGCGTTTCCTTTCCGCGCTAGCCGTCTATGACAGGTCCTTCCCAGTGCATTCGCTATACACTAGCTGAGAGCCCGGGCCGAGCTGGGCAATGACTGCTTGCGCAGTCCCGACTCCCAAGTGTGGCTGAACCGCTATGTTCCCGCTACGTTGGCGCCCCAAAGCGTTGCTAGCTGGCCAACTGCTAGTCTTGACCGCCGCTGAACACGCCCGACTCCCTTACCGGTCCTCGTAGATGCGCGGTCTACTCTTGTCGAGTTACAGACATGCGAGACGCCTGTAGTGGAGCCTATGCAAAGGGGAGTAACAGCGGACAGTGCCGCGAACGGGCGGCACTGGCGGCTATCACTTCTTGCCAAGTACGGAGAATCCCGAAGATACACACGGCCCGAACCACGCACGCCCAAAACACCCGGCGGGAGCACGAGCTTCCCGCCACTGCCACACGACTCGCACACGCGACACACTGCATATTGTGCCCGTACAGCTACAGCCTGCGGCGGCGGAATGCCAAGACGGCATAATACCCTGACATTAATAAAAAAAAAACCTGACATGGGCACCACAATGCAGCCGGGCGAAGCCTCTCTAGGCTGGTGAGGCTGGCCAGTGACCATCCAGTCAACCCCCGCATACACGTTCGACTTACCTGGCGGCGGTGGTGGTGGTGGTGAGTTTTCTTTCTTGGTGCGTGTGAGTGCTGTTTGTGCGCGTTTTGTGAGAGCGAGCGAGCTGCCTTCTTGTTACTTCTGACCTATGGAGGCAGGCGCCCTGTGATCGCGGCGGTCAAGCGTGGAGTGCGCCGTAGGCTAGGTTAGTGTGCGCCGTTCAGGTTGTCGGCGCTCTCATCCAGTCCAAAGAGGCTGGTAGGCTGCAGCGGCCGTGTTTCGGGCCCGGGGCAGAAGTCGCCCCACAGCTGTAACATAAAGGAGGAGGTGGTGGTGGTGGTGGTGGTGAGTTTGGGGGGGGGGGGGACAAGGGACCGGAGCGTTCATGCACGCTTGGCACCACGGTCGTGCCCACTATATCACTCGTGTCATTCAAAGACTTGCCTTGTTGCTTTCCGGTACTCGTAGTCTCGTCCTGTCATCAGCCTGCTACAAGCAGGCGAGCAATTCAACATCCAGTGCACGTTCAACTTGTCACTTGATAGGCGCCCGCACTACTCTGGGGTTAGCTTGATGCATGATGAATATCTAATCCTTTTAGTTGACGCTAAACTTTGAGCGAAAGCAGCAAGGCGTCGCCGCGGACTCTTATACGGAGGCCCTGGTGGGTTAGTTGTAAGGGTTTAACGTGTTACTTGCTAAGAAGTGACTGTGATGTCCAGGAATGTACACGCGCTGACGCGGGATAAGAATGGACATCAACATCGCCCACCGCTTAGCACGCTCTCCCGGTCTTTTCGCTGACAACGTGGCTCGGTTGACTCTCAATGCAGAGACTCGATGGCGTCCGGGTATTCGTTGCGCAACCCTGATGGCGGGCGCAGCCCCCGCGCCCGGCGCAACGCCCAAATCGAGGAGGCGGAGCTGCTCGTGCCCCCGGAGGCTGCACCTGCGCAGGTGGGAGCTTGAGCGACAGGGGCTCCATACAGCAAGAAAGATCTCACACACAGGGGTCATATAGCGCGGCGGTGGTATGTGCTGCAGCGTGCATGTACGTAGACAAACATGCCCCTGTGATGTGGCCCTATACACACCCAAAACTAACGCGTCTGCTCCCTGGTCCCCAACCACGTCTTACGCCCGCCCTCCTCACAGCTCTCTCGGAGCATGTTTTCGCAGCCCTCCTCCCACAGCCCGCCGCCCGCGCCCCTGACTAACCATCACCTGGCACGTGTGGCCCGGCTGGACGCGGCGGCGCACGGGCGGGGCGGCGGCGGCGGCGGGGCTGGGGCCGGGGGCGGGGGCCGCGGCGGGCGCCCACCTCGCAGCGAGGCTGCAACCTCGGTGCGCGGTGGGCGCGGTGGCTTCAGTGTTGTGTCTGACGAAGAGCGGATCGAAGTGGAGGGTGAGTGGGAGGCGTGGGCACTGCTGGGGCTGGGTGCTGAGGGCTCGGGGCCAGCAAGAACAGGGTCGCGTGCGCGGTGCGGGCACCTAATTTACGGTAGTCGGGCATCAGTCGATGACCGCGCCAGACCGCCGCCCACAACTTGTGATCATGCGCCACGCAACGTCTCTCTCCCCCTCTCTCTCTCTCTCTCTCTCTCTCTCTCTCTCTCTCTCTCTCTTCTCTCTCTCTCTCTCTCTCTCTCTCTCTCTCTCTCTCTCTCTCTCTCTGTCTCTCTCTCTCTCTCTCTCTCTCTCTCTCTCTCTCTCTCTCTCTCTCTCTCTCTCTCTCTCTCTCTCTCCCTCTCTCTCTCTCTCTCTGCTTATCTCTCTCGCACGCACAACAACCACCACATGGTGTAGGTGAGCCCGACACGCTGGCCGATGACGACCTGGACGAGCCGCCACACGCGCACGGCCTCGGGCAGAGCGGGCTGGCGGGGCTGGGGTACGGCCCGGACGGGCGGCCCGTGTACGGCAACGGCTACAGCGGCGGCGGCGCGTACGGCCACGGCGGCGGCGGCGGCGGGCCGGACCCTCTCGACGAGCTAGAGGCGGACACACCGCTGGTCCGGCTGTACGAGGTGCAGAGCGACCTCCAAGCGGAGAGCCAGGTGGGCGCGTGCCGGGCTGTGGGTGCCGGGCAGGGCTGTGGGTGCGGGGCAGGGCGGTGGGTGCGGGGGGAATGCTTTGGTAGGGGGGGGGGGCGTTTGCCTGATTGGGTTGGCAAAATGCCACGGAATCATTGTTGAATGCGTAGGCAGGTAAGGGCGATTGTGGAGCGTTGGTCCCTGGGCAGGGCAAGGCAGGGGGGGGGGGGCAGAGCAGGGTAGGGTATGACTTGCTAGGTCTCGCTTGAACGTTTCCACCGCGCCCCTCTCCTCCCCTCCCCTCGCCTGCCCCCTCCCCGTTACTGGAATAATTGTGATCTCCACACACCACGCACCACCACAACACACCGCCAGGGCGCCAAGGACGCGTGGACCATGGTGCACCTGGCCCAACTGGCGCTGGGGCACGCAAAGGTGGGATGGAGCTGGTTGGGGCGGTGCTGCCTGGGGCGCAGGGGTTACACGTCAGCCCATGCCCTGCGCCTCGCTCAAGACTTTCATCTCGCGCCTGCCCCTCTGCTGCTGTATCCTGTAGCACCCTGTCCGCTGTCCGCAACGTGTCACATCACATCGTCATCATTATTTACTTTTGAACTCCAGAGTCATTGCCAACGGAAAATCCCCGCGCCACCCCGCCCAACCCGCCCTTCACAGGTGGTGTGGCGCACCATGCCGGTGGCTGTGCGCGAGGAGCCGCTGCTGCTGGCCAAGGCGCACTTCGCGCTGGCGCGGGCGTACCAGGCCCACAAGTGCGACAAGCAGGCGGCAGAGCACGGCAAGGAGTGAGTGGAGGGAGGTGGCGGTGGAGGCGAAGGCAATGGCAGGGGTCAGGGGCCAGCGGGTCTCGAGGGCGGCAGAGGCAGGGGGTTAGCAGGCGACAGTTCGGCGTGGGCGGGTGGCAGAGGGTCTTGAGGGGCGAGCGGGTGCAAGGCCGGTTGAGATGGGAGTGTGGTTAGGGTCGGGGCGTACTGCACCGACTGAAACTGCCTGAACGCCCTGCGGCTCACCGCTGCAGTGCTCTGGCAGCCATCCCGGCCGAGGTTGCGGACACCGAGGCGGCGGCGGCGCTGCGGACGGAGGTGCAGGTGGGTCAGGGTCTGGGGAGGGGGACCGGAGCAGCAGCAGGTGGGCGGCGTCAACGGCGGCCAGACCGGAAGAGGTGTGCCAAGGCCTTTCGGGAGGGGACCAGGCTCCGGCACTTGAGTCCTTGTTCCCTTGCGTGCGCTTTTTGACCATCTCGCATTTACCTCGACGGCCCCGCCCCCAACCAACCAACCAACCAACCAACCAACCGACCGACCACGGCAGGTGATGCGAGCGGAGGCGCTTCTGTCCGCCGCCGCCGCACCCGGCCTGGCGGCCGACGCGGCGGCCAGCCTGGCGCGCAAGGCCCTCAACCAGCTGGTCAAGGCCGCGGGGCTGAGGGTGAGGCACAGCGCCCAGGCTTGCTACGTGCACTGCTGCTGCTTTAAGCATGCGATGGGATTGAATCTGAGTGTGAAACCAGGAAGCCAGAGGCTTGCGGTTTGTGACATGCAACAATCCTCTTTGGCGCTGCCCGTACGCGCAGCCGCCGGTGGCGTTCACGCCCGAGGAGGTGGATGACGTGGAGGCAGGCCACTCGGACCGCTCCACCATAGACCAGGTGGGGGGCTGGCAGGGTGCAGGGGGGGATGGGGGACAGGGGGGTGCGGGGGCTGGGGAGCCGGGGGGCCTGGCGGTGTGGGGAGGTGGGGGGCTGGGGTGCGGGGGTAGTTTATTCCAGAAACCAAAAGCGAAACGGGGGATGACATACGGTATGCCAGGCGGCGGCACGAGGATGAGTGACTGTCTCGTTTGACTGTTCAAGCTGCATTCAAGTTGCACGAGTTACCGTACCAGGGCTCGCTGGCTGAGGGTTGGACGGCTGCTGCTGCTACTGCTACTTCTGCTGCTGATGCCGCTGCCTCCTCCGCAGGTGGCAGACATGGGCATCGTGGCGCTTATGGCGCAGAGCCACGGTGTGGTGGCGGAGAGCCGCCTGCGCGCGGCCGAAACAGCGCGACTGGGTGCGTGCTCACCTGAGGCATGGGGGAATGGGGGGAAGGGAGGGGGGCCGGGGTGCGGTCGTCTGTCGGTCCCTGGGCGGGGCACAGGGCGCTACGAGGGCAGGAAGCGCGTGCACGTGAGCGTGTACGGGTACGCCGTATGCGTCGGGGCGCTTGCAGAGGACTGGCAGGGAGCCTCAAGCAGCCTAACACGCACGCCATTTCCAGCGTTGCGGCCTCCCGGCCATTCCTCTCTCTCTTTCTGTAAGCCCACCACCGCCGCGCTCGCTCCTGCCCGCCCCCTCCCCGCCCCCCTCTGATTCGTGTCGTGTTCCCACACAGAGAAGCAGTCGTCGCTTCGCAGCGCCGACGACACGGCGGCGCGCGCGGACCGGCGCACCGACCGCGGCGACGCCTTCTACAGCCCTGAGCAGCTGGAGCGCTGGCGGCTGCAGGAGCGGCACTTCAGGTGGGTGGGGGGGGCCGTGGGGGGGGGCTGTGGGGATGGCTGTTAGGAGGCTGTTAGGAGGCTGGGGGTGGTGCCGGGTGATGCCGATGTTGCTGTGTCGCACCTTTCTTTGCTCAAGCACAGGAAGGCGTCACCCAGCTTCCGCTCTGCTTTCCACACACACACACACACACACACACACGCGCGCGCGCGCACACACACACACACGCATTGTCCTATGTCTGCTGTTCTCTCCCTTGTGATCTCTAACACACACGCACACACACACACATACGCGCGCGCGCGCGCGCGCGCGCCTTTCTGGTGCGCTCCATCCGCTGACCTACCTACCTCCCTCCCTCCTCGCACGCACGCACGCACGCACGCACGGGTGCAGGGATGAGGCCGACGCGCACGAGGCGGAGGCGGTGCGGCTGGCGGGCGAGGCGGAGCGAGCGTACGAAAGCGCCATGTACTGCCTGAACCACGTGATCGATGTGGAGGGGCGCAGGTGGGTGGGTGGGGTGTGAGCGTGGGCTGGGTCGGAGCGTGGGTGGGTGGGAGCATGGGTGGGTGGGGGCGTGGGGACGCTTAGGCGGCTGGTGGTGGCGGCCTGCAGCTGGCGATTGGTTGGTTGTGGGATGCGTGTGAATGCTGTGGAACTTCGACTCTCCGGGAAAAGCGCCCGCCCCACTGTGAGGTGTAATAGTTCCAGCTGACGCACTTGGGGTACCGTATAGTCGGGCTTATCGTCTCTGTCAACAAAACCATCTGCACATGATGTGCATGACACATCCCTGCACTGACGCCGCCCATCCCTGACGCCACCTTTGCACACCCCCACACCCCCTTGGACCGCCCCTTGCTCTTGCAGGCTGGAGGACGAGGTGGGGCGCGAGCGCAAGACCGAGCACCCCACCTTCCGCGCGCTGTGGTGCCGCTCGCTGGACTTCATGGCGGGCATGGCGGAGGCGTACGGCGTGCAGGGCCAGGTGGCGGGGCAGCTGCAGATGGTGGACGAGGTGCTCAGCGCCTTTGCGCAGTACGGCGGCGGCGGCTGGCTGCCCGTGGCCAGGTGGGTGGGCGGGTGGGTGGGCGGGTGGGTGGGGGGTGGGTGGGGATGGGGGTTGGGGGTAGCCCTCCATGGGATGGTGTGTATCGATGTTGTGAAGTGCCGATGCCCAGAGGAACGGCGGATACATTACCGGTGGCTCCAGCGCCTTGTTCCGCCGAGGCTGCGTTCCCGTTTGGGGGGCATGTCAGCAAGCTGAGTTGGGCGGAGGTTAGGGATGCGGTGGGTGGGGCGGCGCCTGCCGCCGGCTGCTGTGCTGCCCAGGTGGCTTTGGCACGTGGTGTCGGCGGCTGAAGGCATATGGCTCGCCCACCACCACCACGCCCTCCACAGGCACGTGCGGGCGCTAAAGGACAAGGGCGCGCTACTGGTGGCACAGCGACAATACGTGAGTACCGTACCGTAGTGGCGGCGGTGGCGCGGCGCGGACGTCTTGCTTGCTGCGTAGCGAGGGGAAGCGGGTGGGGGGGCGGGCGGGGGCTGCTGGGAGCGGGGCGGCAGCCAGCAGGCCTTCCCTCCACCCTGACACGTGCACCATACACACACACACACACACACACACACACACACACACACAGTCACACACACACCTTCCTATCCTTGTGGTTTTCTGACACACACACACACATACACACACCTTCCTATCCTTGTGGTTTTCTAACACACACACACACACACACACACACACACACACACACACACACACTTGTGATCTCTAACACAATCGCGCGCGCGCGCGCGCACCACTCACTCGCGCTCAATCACATGCCAGACCCGTTACATGCATACTCGACCAGTCAAACTCTTGCAGCACGTCCTGCTCATGCTTGCTCCTTGTACCATTCGTACATTTTCCCATCAGTCCTTGCATCACGCCCCCCCCCCCACCAAAGTAAACGCCCAATGTCCCTGACTCACATTCCACAGGACAAGGCGGTGTACTGCTATGAGGAGCTGGAGGCGCTCATCCACGGCCTCTACCCCAGCGCGGCGGAGGGCGGCAGCCCGGGCGACGTGCTGCGGAGGGAGGTGCAGGTGGGCGGCGTGCGGGACGGAGGGGGGCGAAGGAGGGCAGGGAGCTTTGGGGGTGGGGTGGGGTTCCATGCATTTAAATTAATGACGAGGTAGACGTAGAACAGACAGGTGGGGTGGGGTGAGGGCGCTTTGGGGGTGGGGTGGGGTGGGGTGGGGTGAGGGCGCTTTGCTCGGGTTGACGGGTAGGGCGGAGGCAGGGCGGAATTAAGTCGCCGACGGCGCGAGGGAAGGGCAAGGGGGGGGGTTGTGGTTACCAGCCCAAACTAAACCAAACCCTGGGGGGGCAGGGCGCCTCCATGCCAGAGTGGATAGCGGCACCTGGGTAGGCTCCTGCAGTAGGGGCGCTCACTTACCACCCTTTGATCACCCCAAGTACTGCACTCCCTCCCACGCCTCCCACCTGCCCGCATCCCCCACCCTTCCCCCGCAGGGCGCCGAGGTCCTCAAGCTGCGCGGCGATGTGGCGCTGGCGGCGGGCGACTTCCGGAACGCCCAGCACCTGTTCAGCCAGGTGGGGTGGCTGGGGGGGGAGGGCAGAGGGGACTGGGGGGGCAGAGTGGGCAGGAGGGCGGGGGCCGGGGGGCGCAGGGCGCAGGGCGAGGGCGCGGGGGGCGGAGGGCGGGGTGGGGCGCATGTTGCATTGCTTCCTACTTCCACCCTAATCTTTTGCACCTGCATTCACCGCCGCGCTCGCGACGCTCGCCGGCCTCCCCCCTAACTCTAATGCGTGTAACTCCCCCCACCCGCCCCGCCCCGCCCCGCCCCGCCCCCCTTCAGGCGCTGGAGGCCTACCAGCGGCACCTGGGCGTGCACGCGGGCGTGGCGCGCGACCTGCTGCACCGCATCGACGAGGTGAAGGCCTACCTGGTCGACAGCAGGGTCATGGGCCGCATGGCCTCGTTCGGAGGCGGAGGTGGGGCCGGAGGAGGCGGAGCCCGCGGCAGCGGCAATGGCGGAGGCGGCGGCGGCGGATCCTCCCCGCCCACGCCCAAGGGCGGGAGCAGCGGAAGCGGCCTGGCGGCGCGCTCGCCGGCGAGCCGCTCCTCGCCGCTGACGCTGCCGCCTAGCGGTGGCGGCGGCGGCGGCGGCCGCCCCGGCTCCTCCGCCAGCCTGCACAGCCACAGCCACAGCCACAACCACCTGGGGCCGGGGCGCGCCTCCGGGGGAGGGCTGTATGCGCTGGACGAGGAGGGCACGGGCACGCTGGGCGGCAGCGGCAGCGGCGGGCTGGGCAGCACCATCAGCAGCGCGGGCGCCAGCACCATCCCGGCCCTCAGCCCGGGGCACCGCCTGCCCCACCTCAACACGCTCGCGCCCAACGGCGGCGCGCGGCCGGGGCGGGCGTCGCTGCACGACTTTGACGACTGAGCGGCCGCAGGTGCTGGGAGGGGGGGCAATGTGCTGGTCTGGAGCATCAGGGAGGTGGAGAGGGGGGTTACTGGTGAACAGTCCCGGTGCGAACATGACTGCGCTGAGGTGGAGAGGGGGAAGCACAGGGTTGGAGCGGGAGGGAGGAGAGGAGGTGAACTGGTCCTGACGTTTCTGGCGGCGCTTGGAGCTGCGGCGCAGGATGATGAGTTCTGAATCGAGGTAAAAGCATTGGCAGTCGCAGGATTGAATCACGCACACGTAGGAGTCTCGAAATGCACACATATAGAATGCTGATATAGACTTGAGGGCATTCCGTTGCGCATCGCAAGTGAACAGACAATCGCGTTTTTTACTGCCGGCCTGAATGACATCGCTGGCGCGCGGACGGCCAGCTTGCTCTGCTGTAATTCAAAAAGCACTGTCCCGGGGCGCATCCGCGGACTTTCCCCTTTCCGAGCTCGTCCGAGCACGGTGGGCCCGCGGGTCTCAACCCATCCGCAATTCCGCAAACTCGCTCTGGGCGGCCGCCTCGCCTCGCCTCGCCTTGAACTTGTCATCGTCTTCCGTGAGCAGCGGCGGGAGAGGGCCATCGCTCGGCCGCCGGTGCGATTGAGGAGCGCGTCAACGCAGCTGCAACCCGCACACCGCCTGCCTCACTCTGCAACAGCGACCTCTCCGTACACGGCTGCGCCGGCAGCAGCCGCAGCTGCCAAGTATGGAGGTCGAGTGGCAGCACGAGGACGCTGCACGCGCGCTGCAGCCGGCAACTGCGGAAGCAGTGGGGACCTCGCACGCGGCTGACGCCTTCACCCCCGGCCCTCTTCGCGCTGACCCGTCGTCGCCTCAGCCCGCCGCAGTCGGGGCGGGCGGCGCTGCAGCTGTGCGGCCTGCTCAAGCTGGGCACACAGCTACAGGCTCCGCCCCGCCGCCGCACACGCCGCCGCCGTCGCAGCCTCGGCCCTCGCCACACGACCTCGCGTCCCCCACTCCACCGCCAAGCCTCACCCCTCCAGCTGCCCCTCCCGCCGCAGCTGCAGCCCACCCACGACCCAAGCCGCCGCCGACTGCCTCACCTGCAACAATGGCCGCTGCTGCTGGTGGCGGTGGCGGCGGCGGCGGTGGCGGCGGCGGTAGCGGCGGACCCGCAACTCCGCAGGCGCCCGCGCCGCCGCTTGCAACCCCGGGCACAGGCGCAGCCGCTGGGCAGCCAGCGGCGCAGCCCAGCTGCAACCCTCAACCGCTGGGAGCGCAGCAGCAGCAGCCGCCTGCGGCTCGCGGCCAGCCGCCTACGCAAGCAGAGCGCAGCCCCGCGCAAGGGGCTTCGACGGCGGCGCGACCCACATCGACCGCCACCGGAAGCGGAGGCGCTGCAGCCACGCCTCATCCGCCTGCACCGGCAGGGGGTGGTGGGGTTGCCGGCAGCAGCAGTGGCAGCGCGCGTGGGGACTCCAGTGCCGCAGGCGGTGGCGCAACCAGCCGTCCCCGGCCCGACCCCTCACAGGTGCAGCAAGACACGCAGCCTGCCGCCCGGGGGCCTTCATTGCCGCCGCCGCCGCCGCCCCAGCAGCAGCAGCAGCCAACAACGCGGCTTCCTTCGCGGCTGCCAGCGGAGCCCGAGCCCGAGCCACAGCAGCAGCAGCAGCAGCAGCAGCAGCAGCAGCAGCAGCAGCAGCAGCAGCAGCCCGCCGAGCCGCGCCGGCTGCCTCCCTCCGAGCAGCTGGATGCGGCGCGACAGATTCTGAATGAGCTGCTGCTGGGCGAGCCCGGAGCTACTGCCGCTGCTACTGCCGCAACCGCTGGCAAGGGCGGCGGCGGGGGCGGCGGCAGTGCTACAGGCCCCGAAACTACCGCAACCGCAGTCAGCCCTGCAAGCGGTCCGTTCGCCGAGCCATGTGCCGCTTCCGGTGGCGGCGGCGGCGATGCCGGTGCCGATGCCTCGCCGCCGCCGCCGCTGCCGCTGCCGCTGCCAGCTAAGGGCGAGGCGGAGACGCAGCGCGGCACGCTGCGGTGGCGGCTGGACTCGGCGGGCGGCGAGCTGACGTGGGATGTAAGTAGCTTGCGCTGGCTGCATGCCTGCATGGGGGGGGGGAGCTGAAGTGTGCGGGAATGGGTGTGCGGCTGCCTGTCAATTGGGTTAGAGTGGGCTGCGTAGGTTTACAAGCCCGGGAGGAGGGGCAGGCCGTAGAGCTCAAGGCGAGCGTGGTGGCAGTTCGGGCGCGAGGGCACATCCCAATAATGCGCCGAATGCTTCGCCGGGGCACCTGTCGCAGCCTCTTCTGAATGACATGCTTGTCGCTGTCGTGTGCCCCGCGCGTACGCCCCATTGCCGCTGCACCCCAAAGCGCAGTTCAAGTCCCCGGGCTCCCCGCTCAGGCCCACATCTGCAACAGCTGCAGGAGGCAGCAGCAGTTGCGGCGGCGGCGGCGGCGGAAGCGACGGCGGAAGCGGCGGCGGAAGCGGCGGCGGAAGCGGCGGCGGAAGCGGCGGCGGAAGCGGCGGAAATGCCCCTAGCACCGGGAACGCCGGAGCAGGCAGCGCCGGTGCGGCCGCCGCGAGCCCCACCCCTCCCAACACAACAGCCGCAGGCAGTAGCTCTGCCGGCCCCGCAGCCACCTGCGGCTTCAA
Organism: Chlamydomonas schloesseri; assembly: GCA_016834595.1. Lineage (NCBI taxonomy): Eukaryota > Viridiplantae > Chlorophyta > Chlorophyceae > Chlamydomonadales > Chlamydomonadaceae > Chlamydomonas > Chlamydomonas schloesseri. Next base: position 2,217,442 of record JAEHOD010000002.1, read on the forward strand.
CAGCGGCGGCAGTAGCGACAATAGCCCCGCCCTCCGCGCAGGCAGCCCCGGCTACAGCGCGAGCGGAGGAGGAGGAGGAGGACGACAACTCCCTGGGCCGCCTGGCACTGGAGCTGCTACAGCTGTGGGCACGGGTGCTGCTACTGCTACTGCTGCGCAGCCTGAGCCTGCGGCAGGCGGCGCCGCTGCTGGGGCGCCTGAGCCGCACCACCTTCAGACTGCTGCGCCTGGCGGCGACGGGGGCGACGGCGCCGGTGCGGGTGCAGCTGCACGTGCTGCCGTTGCGGGTGCGCCTAGCACAGCTGCAGGTGCGTGTGTGGGACTCGACTGAGTCAGTGCGAGATGGCCGTGGTTGTGCAACAACCCTTAAGCGTCAGTGTGTGTGTCACCACTGGTACGGGGACGGCGGCTGCGTGCGCGCCACGCACCCTGTGCTGCCGTGTTGCTGAATGATGGTGAATGCGTGACTGCAACCCTGCAGGCGGCGTGGCTGGTGCGGCGGGCGGTGTGGCTGACATGGACGTTGATAGCGGTGCCGGTGTCGCTGGCGGCGCTGGCGGCGGTGGCGGCGGCCTAGCTCCTGCTGCTGGTGAGCGCCGCGTTTGATTGTTGTGATGGGTGGACACGTACGGTCCCGACCGCGTGTGTCCACGGCTTCGCATGTAACGTCCGGTGGAATGTGCATATGCTGACAACCAGCTCAATTTCGAGCCTCCAGCCGTTTCCAGTAGTATCCTTGTTGTGCTTTTTGTCTGACCTGAACACCACCACGCAAGGCCGCATCACCTCACACCATGTTGATGCCCAACGCGTTTCCTTGCTGCACGCAACAGCACCGCCCGCCCTGCTGCTGGCACCGCTCAGCAGCGGCTTACCGCCACCGCAGCAGCAGCAGCCGTTGTCACGTGAGCCGTCCCTGGGCCACTACTTTGACTTACAGCTCGTCGGTCAGGCCGCCGCCGCCGCAGCAGCAGCCGCGCCGCCAGAAGACGCCAGAGCGACCCCCGCAGCAGGCGCGGCGCCGGCGCCGTCGTCCTACTGGCCTGGGCTGGGGGCTGGGATGGGCCAAGGGCTGCCGGGTGGCAGGGAGTTCGCGGCGCCGCCGCCGCAAGCGCCGCCTCGACCTGCAATGCTGCCAGGCGCAACAGCGCCGCCAAGCGCTACCGGCTTCGGCGGCGCCGGCAGCGGCAGTGGCGGCAGTGGCAGCGTTGGCGGCGGCCCCGAAGCAGGCGGTGTCTCAGTCAGCCCCGACCTGGCCGCAGGCGAGGTCTCTGGGGCTGCGGCTGCTAGCAGGCCTCCTGCTGCCGCCCCTGCTACAGCCGCCACGCCTGGCTCTGAAGCAGGCGGCGACAAGGCCGGCAGTGATGGCAAGGGCGGCGGCAGCGGCGGCGGCAGTAGCAGCAGTGGGGCTGTGGCCTCAATCCGCCACCCCGGCGGCACCACCATCACTCTGCAACTGCCGCAGGGGCAGAAGGGGCCGGAGCTTCCGCCCAAACCCGACAGTGCCGCCGGTGACGACGAGCCGTCGCGGCCGCCGCCGCTGCCGCCATCGCTGCCAGGAGCAGGCGGCGGTGGCGGCGGCGCTGAGACGCCGAGCTTGGCATCTCCGCCACCCCAGCCTTCGGCTCCACCCACATCTCCCGCGGTACCGAGCATGGCTGAGGGTCGCCCCCCGCCACAGCGCCCAGCACCGCCGCAGCCGCCTGCTACAGCTGGCTTCTCTGCTGCTGGCACAAGCAGCGTCCCGCCGCCGCGTCCCCCGCCGCCACAGACACCGCCGCCGTCACCCCTCTCTGCAGCGGAAGGCGGCGCTGGCGCCGCCACCGGCGCAGCCGCTGCGGGCGGCACGGGGGCCTACTACCACCCCACCTCCAGCAGCATTGGCGCCGGCAGCGGGGCAGCAGCCGGTCTCGAGTCCAGTGGCGGGGGCTTCTTCAGCGCGCCTCGCCTGGCGCCCGCTGTGCCGCCCGCGCCTGTTGGTGCGCCCACACCGGCGCCCACGCCGGCCGCTGCCCCGCCGCTGTCCGCGGCTGCTGCGCAGGCGCCGCCGTCGGCGCCCGCGCCGTACACACTGCTCAGCTCATCACTCGGACCACCACCACCGCCACCACCGCCAGCAGCAGCAGCGGAATCGGTCCAAGCCCCGCCGACGTACTGTAGCAGCAGCGGCACGTGGCCTGTGGCCAGTTATGGAATCCCAAGCACAGCGGCCGCCGGCGGTGGCCCGCTGCTGCAGCAGCAGGGCGGCGATGGCGGCAGCTGCAGCGATGGCATGCCGGGCGGGGTGACACGGGACCGTGGTAGCGCTAGCAGCAGCAGCAGCGGCGGCGGCGGCGGTGTCGTGGGCGAAGGCGGAGGCGGTGCAGGTGGCGGCGCTGCCAGCAGCGGGTTTGTGCTGCCGTCGGCGGCCATGGCGGCGGCGCTGTCGCCGGCGGAGGTGGCGGCGGTGCAGGCGGCGGCGGCGGTGATGCGGCGGGGCGCCGACCCGGTGGCGGCGGGCCTGCCGCCGCAGGCCGCCGCCATCGCGCTGCAGGCGGCGGCGGCGGACCAGCATGCCCTGGCAGCGGCAGCGGCTGGCGGCGGAGGCGGCGGCGCTGCTGCTACAGGCCTCAGCGGCGGCTCGGTCATCATGGCTCCTGCGGCTGCCGCAGCTCCTGCGGCGGCGGATACGGCGGCTGGCGGCATGGTGGGGCCAGTGGGTCCGGCTCCGGCTGGCACCGCTAGCGGAGGTGGCGGCGACAGCAGCGGGCGGGGCTTGGCATCAGCAGGGCGAGGTGATGTGGCGATGGAGTAGCGTCTGCTGGCACTGTGTAGGTAGGCGTGTGGGTTGGCTGAGCTGGGCTGAGGATGAGAAACAATGGGGACACCTGCCGGTGGCTCCTCGGCAAGTCGGCATCTCCCCCGCCATTGAGAGATCCCCTAGTAAGATCCCCTACCCAAGCAGCTGGCTACTGTCGCCTTACTTGGGATGGAGGTGGAGGTGGGACTGCGGCAGGCGTTCATGGTCACGGCGGGAGGACCGGAGAAGTAAGCTACAATGCCAATCGGGACGCCGTGGTATGTGTGTGTGGGTGGGTGTGGGTGTGTGTGGCGGATGCCGCTGGGGTGTCAGTGGGGGCCGCAGAGTCGGCTGTGTTCACTATGCATGAAGTGCGGTCACGTGTCGTGCAAGGGTCAGAGGGTCTAACCAGCCCCAGCGGACTCATCCCGCTCGGCCCTGGCAAGACGACGTGCGCGCACTGTGGGAGCGTGTCGGACTGCACATTATAGAGCGGGTGACTTACACGTAGTGCCTGTTCAACACGCAACGTCCTAGGATGGCATGATACACAAAGGCATGAGTTCTGAACTTCCGGACATGACACCGGCTCGAAGTCATGGCCATTCCCGAGCCCGCTACAAGCGTCATGAGTCTCATAACGCACGCTCCAACACTCCTGTACCGACTGGCTGTTCTGCAGCAGGATTTGCAGTCTTAGGCCAGCCCCTCAAGCATCCACGCACTTTGCAGCATCCAAAAGCACGTTCCGGACATGCACGTAATGCATGCATTCCTTTTACCTTCTTCAGCAGCAACAACACAAATGAGACTGTGCACTTATTATTCACATACAGCATGCGGTCGACACCGTAATCGCATACCTAACTACAACGGCCGGCGCAAATAAAGCTGTTAAGAATGAGCTGTAACCTGTGCACAGTGCGCAGAAGCAACGCGCTTCAGCCACGAGACGGATACTTACGACAGTGTCTGCCTTGTGCTTATTCAGATGTTATGTGGGCACGCGTACCTTTTTCAGCAAGTGTCATACATTTGCCTGGCAGTCGTCACTCATTACTCTCTCACACCAGCGCGACGCGCTTCAACACCGACCCGCATGCGAAGTAGCCCACGCGGCGCGCGTGTGACCAAATGTCGTATTGGGTTCGTGGGCTCTGCCCACGGCACTGCAACACCCCCCATGCGCACGTGCCCCCCCCGCACGCACCTGACCCATCAATGGATCAGGGGGTTGCGGCGCAGGCATTGCACAATCTCCACGGGCGCGGCAATGCCCTTGAGCTGGGTGGCGCCCAGGCTCAGCCCCATGACCGCCTGGGTCCACGGCACCTGCTGCTGCTGTGGCTGCGGGTGCGTGTGCTGAGTCGTGCCAACCCCGTCATCTGCTCCGCTGCTGTCTCCGGCTCCAGCCGCGGCAGCTGCGCGCACACTGCCACCCCGAGCAGCACCCGCGGCTGCCCCAAGGCTGCTGACAGTGAACAGCCCAGCGCCCGCCTCGTTGAGGCACGCCGACCACAACGTGCCGCTGCACAGCACCTGTGTCACAGGCAGGGTCGAGGCACAGCGCAGTGCCAGCTCACATGGGATAGCGCCAGAACCTCGCAAGAATGATCCGCGGTGTAAAAGCGCAAGGTGAAGCATCTCTTCAGCGCGCATGCCCCCACGCACCTGCCCCGGGGCCGCCTTGCCGGCGATGCGCGCCGCGCGGTTCATGACCTTGCCTCGGTACGCCAGCCGGCCTGACGCCTCGGTGAGCGAGTGCGTGGCCGTGCCGATGTCCAGACCCACCTGCGTTGCCGTGTAGACACAAAGGACGAGAGGGCATGTGTGCAACGAGCTTTTTGAATCGCTCGGCGCGAGGCCGACATCATTTACTTGACATTCCTCTGGCAAATCCCTGCAGCAGCAAGCAGGTGTGAACGCACCAAGCCCATATGCGAAATCCTAACTATAAGGGCAAGGGCTAGGGCTGGGGGCCACGAAGCAAGCACCCACGCACCTTGAGCCGGAGACCGCGGTCCTGCACGCTGTGCCCCGTAAACACCCGACTGCCCTCGCGCCGTAGCAGTGCCGCCGTTGCCGCACCGCCGCTGGCTGCTGCACCCGCTGCAGCGGCGGCGGCACCGGCGGCGCTGGTGTCGGCCGGTGCGAGCCGCGAGTCCTGCAAGGCACGGACGCCAGACGACAACGAGTGCGTCAGGTCGTGCATAATTACTGCATAGGATGGAGGTTGCGGATACGGCACTGCCATTGGGACATGCGTGGTCTTGCAGCGCTCCCGTCGTGCATGTGACTCGCTCGCGGCAGAGCTCACCATTTGCTGAGCAAGGAGGCGAGATCGCACTTGGGCGGTCGCGTTGGTCTGCAGGGGGAACAAGGCCACAGGGGGGGGGGTGGACTTGTAATACGTCGTGACATCGCTTGCAGACACATTGGGGGTGGCCGCGGTCCGTCCTCCTCACAGCCTGACTTACAAGGTGGCCTGCCCTGGCAGAGGCTTGGCTACCCATGCTGCAAGCGTTTGGGGGCGGCTGCCGCCACAACGCCGCCGCATGCTGCAGCTCCACCTGAGGAGAGCTGTCCGGCCGCCGCATAGGGCTGCTCACGGAAATGCCGTCCCTCGCCCCTGGAAAGCGCGGCGCGCGCCAGCCACGGGGGCCCGTCGTTGAGGGCCCGTCACCGCCGCCGCCGCGACCCATGGCAGCAGCCGTGCCCGTTGACGCCTCAGCCACCGCGCCCGCGATGCCCATGCACATGACCTCCTCACACAGCTCGTGGGCCAGCAGCTCCTCCTCCCACTCCTGGAACCGTGTAAGAAAGGCCGTAGACAAGACAGGCGAGTTTTGAGGCCCCTGAGCAAGTAAGCGAGGTGTCTGCCAAGTGCAATAATGTCAGAACAACACAACACAACGCCCGTCAGCAGGCCGGGCCGTTCATCATGCATGAATTAATATCGCCCGCTCAATCAAGCCATCATCATCACCATCACTCACCACCGCCTGCAGGTCCGCCAGGCACGTGAGCGCCCAGTCCACGGCGCAGCGCGGCGATGCAAACACCGCCAGCACCATGCCACCGCCCGCTTCCACCAGGTAGCCACGGTGACGACCGTCATCGCGCGCACCCTGGCCTGCAGCCTCCGCTGCCGCGCCACCAGCACTGCTGACGTCTGACACAGTGCCCGTCGCTGGCGCTGCAGCGCCGCCGGTTCCCCAGCTGCGCACGCCTGCAATCGCTGCGAGAGGCGAGGAGGCAATGGCGCCGTGCCCGTCCCCGCCATACAGCAGAGCTGCTGATGCGTCTCCGGAGGCGCTTACACCACCCCCGCTCCCAAAGGCTGCTGAGGCGGCTGCTGCCGCTGTGGCGGCGGCGGCGGCCTCGAACACATCCTGCTGGGGTCCTCGGACGCTGCGGTCTCCAGGCCAGTCGACGTCCAGGCAGCGGGCCTCTCCCAGGCGCCGGGAGGCGATGGCGTGGAAGAGGTCAATGGCGCGGCCGGCGGGGCCGGGCAGGTCCGCAAGGAGCGTGCTGGCGCCCACGACCTGTATGTGGGGGAGAGGCCTTACTTTAAGTTGTACTATGTAAATGGCCGCACAAGCCGGATGTACCGTATGTGTAGGCCAGAATCGCCCGCACCTTCATGAAGACGACCGTAATGTTGCCCGTCGGCGCCTGCAGCGTCCCCAGCTGAGTCAGCCGCTCCGTCCGCAGCGGCGGCGACAGCGCCAGCCGGCATGCGAGCGCCGGCGGCACCGCCTGGAAGAGCGGCGTGCCCTCGCCCGCCAGCAGCCAGTCATGCTCACCCCCTGCCGCCGCCGCGGTGTGCGGCGTGGCCGCCCCAGCATCATGACGGGACACCACGCTGACGAATGAAGCTGTGTCGGTCGCCGCTGCGGCGCCGCCAGCACCCCTCGCTGCGGCTGCGGCTGCCGCTGCGGCCGCGGCCGCGGCGGGCGGCAATGCAGCGAGGCCCGGCAGGCGGTGGTGCCCGCCGTAGACCACCAGCAGCCCGCCGGTGGGCGCGGCGGCTGCATCGGCGCCGCTGCGGTGGCGACTGGCAAAGAGCGCCTTCAGTCCGCTGCCGCGAGTGCCAAAATAGGGCTCTTCGCGCTCCCGAGACAGCAGCGTGTGCCGCAGCCGCGCAAAGGCCTGGGCCGACAGCGTGACCATGCCGCCCGGTGCGGCGTCGCTTACGGCGGTGGCCACGGTGGCAAAAGCTCCTGCGTTCGAGAATTTATTCAAGAGAATTGTTGGCTTGGGCCGCGTGGTTGAAAGTGGGGTACGCGGCACCGTGACCGCTGCGGGTGCCGCTCTTCACATGATTTTCGAAGGCGATGCGCATTATTGCTCCAACCAGGCCAAGCCGCAAGCGCGAGCGACTTAGCATCAACACGTTGCGAGGTATGGGCCTCGTGCGTACCCTGATACTTGTAGGTTGACTGCACTTTGTTGAAGATGATGGCGTCGGCTTCGTGCAGACCGGAGTGGATGCCAATCTGTGTGGGTAAAAAGTCAACAAACGTCAGGGGAATAACGCTTGGGCGTTGGTGTGTATGCTTGGACTCACGAGCTTCCAAGGCGGCAATCATATGCCCCCAGCTGGGAGCTGGGTAGCCCAGGCACAGGCGAGTGGAGCTAGCTAGGATAGCGCACTCACCCGCACTCGGAGACCTCGATACGCCAGGAGCTTGCGCGTGCTGCCCGCAGCCGCAGACGCCGACTCCTCCAGCGTCGCATCACCGCCGAAGCCCCGGGTTACGGCCTGCAGCCACATAAGCACCCGCCCAAACTAAATCACCGGCCCGCACCAAGCGATCGCACTCGGTGCGGGCAGCAACGCAGGACCAAGGCCCACGCGAACAACCTCAAGACGGCAACAGGCACGCACTACACGGCACGGGTTTACACGGCTGTCATGTGGACTTTCGTTTGCTGGACACGTGCACTCGCCTCGCCATGTGCGTACACACACACACACACACACTTCCTCTCCTTGTGCTTTTCTAACACACACACACACACACACACACACACACACACACACATGCACATGCACATGCACACATGCAACCCAACCCACCCGCATCATGGTGTTTGCCAGCCCTCCTGGGGCCCCCCGAGTGGTCGAGGGCGACACGGCCACAGACGCCGTGGACCGGCCCGACCGAGGCGGCGATTCGTCATGCGAGGAGCACCCGCTGCCTTGCTCTGCCGCCGCCGCCGCCGCCGCCACGCCAGCGCCAGCGCCAACGGCCGCAGCGAACGGCAACACCTGCCGCCAGATGCTTCCTAGCTGCTCCCGCCAAGTGCGGCATGCCAGGTCGACGGCGGTCACGGATCCGGCATCCGTGATGCGGACGCCGCCGCCGTACGTGCGCACGGCCTGCAGGGAGCCCAGTGTCCCCAGCGCCCCGCTGCCACCCGTGGAAAGCAGCTCGCCGATGCTGAGCAGGAGGTTGCGGTTGGCGCCGGAAACGGCGGCGGGGGCCCCGCCGCCGCCCCCGCTGTCCGGCTCAGCGCGGGCACCGGGCGCAGCTGATGACAACAGGGGCGCTGGGGCAGCGGCCGAGCCGCCCGCAGTTGCGCTAGCGGTGCGCAGGGCCAGAAGGTCAGCCAGCTCCACAGGGGCGCTGTTGGCGGCTGCAGCACCGGCAAAGTCTAGCACGTGGCCGTGCGCCGCCGTCGCCGCGTTGGCTGGGAGCTGGAGCAGGAGGTCTGGCGCAGCCAGGCGTGAGGCCGCCGCCGCCGCGGTCAGTACCGCCACCTTGCGGTTCAGCTGCGGGTGCAGCTGCTGTTGGTACGGCTGCGTGTCGACAGAGTCTGGCTGCTGCTGCTGCTGTTGCTGCTGCTGCTGTTGCTGCGAGCTATCCTGCGGAGGCCAGCTCAGCATCGGCGGCGGCAGCGGCAGGTGAACCAGCTGGTGTTGTGGCTGCGGCTGTGACGCCGGTGGCGCCGGCGGCGCCACCTCCAGGAGTATTGGCTGCGGCGACGACGTGAGCGCCCGCGGCGGCGGCGCTGCAAAGCCGAGGCTGCCACTGCTGAAGGGGACCAAGGGGACATGGCCGCCGTACGGGGATGGCCGGTCGCCGGGCGGCAGGCTGTTTGCCACTGAAGAGGCCTGCAGCGTGGCCTGCGCCACGCGAGCCACTGCGCTCACCGCAGCCGTCCCCGCTGCGTCCCGACCTGCCGCTGCCGCGGCGGCTGTAGCGGGCCCGTCCACGCCGTTGCCAGTGCTGCTTGGCACCATGTCCGGCAGGCGGGGGAGGGTGATGGCTGACGCGCACCGGGGGCTGTCCACCAGCCCGACCGATGGCTCGCCACCGCCGCCGCCCGTGAGGACGCCAGGGGCTGCGGACTCGGCCCGGTGGAGGCCACCGCCCTGCAACTGCGGCTGCTGCTGGGCCGCATGCTGCCGCTGCGAGGGGTGCGGCAGCGGGTGGCTGCGCTGCACGCGGCTGGGCAGGTTGTGGTGGGCGGGCTGGTGCCGCCCGGCCGCTCCCCAGGAGCCTGCCGCGCCCGGCGGTGGTGTGTCGGGGGCTGCACTGCTTGCGGTGGTTGACTCACCACCGTCGCCATCGCCGCGCGTGGCCCCGCCACCTCCGTAAATGTTGTGCAAAAGCTTCCGGCGTCTGGGGGTAGCTCCTGCCAGGCTCTTGATTGAGCGCATGGCAACCGCGCCAAGCCGCGAAGCGGCACCGGAGCCGCCGCCAGCAGTTGGCGCCGGCGCGGCGCCGGCGCCCACCGCCGCCAGCTCTTGTGAGGGCTCGGCCACATACACAGCCGCGCCGTCGGGGTGCGCCAGCAGCTCCAGGGGCCAGGGGCACTCTGCGGGCGGGCGAGCGAGCAAGAGGAGCAGGGCGGCACCTGGGCTCAGCACACTGGGGGGCTGGGGCTGGGTAACAGTGGGAGCATTGCATGCGGTACTACCTAACATTTGCAATATGCGCTCACGCAAGCAGGCGCGCGAGCGCCTCTCACCCAGGAGCGACAGCTGCACGTCCGCCGCGAAGCTGGATGCGGCCACGGGGTCATGAAACACAACGATGAAGCTGTCGCCCTCTGTGCGTATGTGTGTGGAATGTGTTTGAATGGGGTAAGCATGAGCGTGTGGAGGGACGGCGAGGCAAGCTAGGACACACATGAGGTGCAGCACCAGCGCTGCACCGTGTTATGCTGCCGAAATGTATGACCCCGACCTGTCAGCACCACCAGACTCACCCACGCCGCTCTCATAGCCGCCGCGCTTCCGAATGCAGCTGCGGATCGTGCTGTGGTGCAGCTTGATTGCCACGTCCATCACCTCGGTGGACAGCTCCTCCCACACCACCGTGCTGTTCTGGATGTCTGCAGAGCATGCAATGTACGCAAGCACACAGCCAAGGCCAAATAACCACACAGCTGCCAAAACATGAACAGAATAACGAAGAAGGCTCGCGCGCCAACGCAGCCGCCGCTCCTGGTTACGTATCCACACCACCTGCACACACACACGCTCCCGATTCCTCTCCGTTTCCGTTTACCAACACACGCTCCCACCTACCAGTCAGCACGATGCTGGTGTCGGGACCTACACGCGGCGCCTTCACGGCCCCCAGGAGCGTGCGATTGCGCCGCCGCAGCCCTCCCGAGGCCACGAGCGCCACCGCCACTGCCACAGCCAGCATCAGGGCAAACCCCGCCACACTGCCCACGACCACCCCCGCCACCTCGCTGCCGGTCAGTGCTGTGGGCAGGGTGGCAGTGAGGTGGGGTGGTGGTGATTAGGGTTGCGGCACATATACACACACGTCTGCGCACGCACTGTCCTCTGTCTGCTGTTCTCTCCCTTGTGAACTCTAACGCACGTATGCGCGCCAGTGGTTTCCATGGCAGCCATCGAGCTGAACCAGAGAGGCGCATACGTGAAACAACGCACACAGTGCATGCATGCACGTGTGCTTGCAGGTAGTTAAGCCCTCACTATCTGGGTTGACACGCACATGCCAAACGCGCCGAAGGGCCTGCATTCGACCTACATCATTCCGCACGCCCACGCACTTGCCAACGCACCTCGTCCACTGTCCGCGCTGCCGCCTGCGCCGGAGGAACTCTGGTAGTAGTCCGGCGCTGATATGGATGCCTCGTAGGCGCTGCGGACGCTGGCGTTCGTGTACGCCTCAGCGACCTGCCTCCACACCAGCAGCAGCTGTGCAGTGGCGTTGCTGGTGGAAGCGGGGCCAACGGCACTGCTGCTGCTGCTGCTGGGGCCCGACGCGGCCGCAGACGGGGCACCGGCGGCAATGGGCTGCGAGGCCGCCCCAGGCTGAGGCAGCAGGGAGGTTGCGACATAGCCCAGGACCCACTTGTACCTGCGGCCAAGGATCCCCAGAGAAAGGCAGTTGGTTGTCAGTGTGGCGCACGTTTTAATTCATGGCGCCGCTCGCCCACACCCTCCTCAAAGTTCGGCCCCTATCCATACGTATCCGTGCCTTGTATTGTCCCCTTGGCCTGTGCTTCGCTCGCTAATTTACTTTCTTGGTTTAGAGTGGGCTCGAATTTACAACCCCCGTAGTCTCTGGCCAGCGAGGCCCCGAAAGGCAGCCCCGCCGTCGCCGGACCGCAATAGGGATGGAAAGCAAGTCAAGCCCCATTCTCGATTATATGTATGACCTGACTCCATGCGGCGCAGGCAACCAGCTCGTGCGCGTACACTACGCACCACGCACCAGTTGACCAGCGCCGGCGACTGGATGTCGGCGGCCAGGTTGGGCGAGTGGATGGCGTGCCACACCGCCCGCAGGTAGGACAGCGCGGTGTCGGCCGGGAGGCCACGGGCCGTGAAGGGCGCCAAGTCAAAGGGCGGGCCGGGCGCAGCGGCCGCGTCCAGCGCCCACTGCAGGCAAGCGCAGACAAGGTAGACACACAGGGTCGGTCAATGCAGCTCGCGATCTCAAGTGACGCCTGCACGCCAGCGCGCATCCCGAGGCGGGCCAGATGACCAGAGCATCACAGTACCGGTATGTAACAATGCGCGGCGGACTCATGCCGATGTGTACCGCGGCAACTAGGTTCCAGAGAGGAGGACACGTATCTATCTGCCGCTCCAAGCCGCTGCCATCCCCCACCCCATCCACATATTGTTGCGACACAGCAACCCACCCAGGGCGAGCGGATGTAGTGCGCGCCGCTCCACGTGCCGTTGCGGGCCACGTAGCCCAGGCGGGCGCGGGCCTCGTTGGTCGCGTTCTGGCGCATGTCCCGCAAGCTGCCCAGCAACGCAGCGGTTGCGTAGTGAGCTACAGACACCTCTTCGGCGGAGTTCTGTTGCGCCAGTTCTGTACACGTGCACACAAGGTCGCACAAGGGTAACAAGGTCAAAGTTCTGGTCGCCGGCGCGGGTGAGATGTAGGCACGTGCGCGGCAATCGGAACCGCCGCTCAGCAGCAGCACGCACCCAGCGACCAGCCGGCGACTGTGCGCTCCCCCCGATTCCGGGACTGTCTACCAGTAAACCCCGATTCCGCCCTGCGTGTTCAAGTCCCCCCGACCCCGCCCTTACTTCCGTAGTCGATTGAAATGTACGGCACATAGAGTGCGCTGTAGGGTGCTCGGTTCACGGAACACCTCAGTTGCTGCAGTGGTGATGCTGCCACCGCGGCTGCTTCTACCCTGGCCACACCGACAAGGCTGCACTCAAGCGGGCTGCCGCTAGCCTCCGCTGCACTGCTGATAGCATGGATGAGAGCCTCTGTCTCTGCGAGAGCGACCGCGCCGCCGCCAGCAATGCTAGGCGCTGTGCCAACGCTACCTGGTGCGCCGTTTAGGTAAAGCAGGTCGTGATTGCAGCTGGCTGCGCACAGGCTGCTGCTGCTGCTGGGGCCCGTGCCGCAGCTGGCCAGCTGCTCCTCCGCACCATCGCCACCAGATGCCGCAGCCGTCCTGGCCGCTGCCTGCTGCTGGCGGCGCGCCGCCACCACGACACGACTGCCCGGAAGCGGCGCAACAGCCCAGGTGCCCTCCTTCAGCAGGAGCTCTGCTGCTGCCGCCCCGGGGCTGCTGCCACCCCCCGTGGCGTTCCCTGCTGCTGTCGCTGCAGCCACCGCCTCAGCCGCGTGCGTCACAATCGCATACCATGCCACGTCCCACTCCAGAGTCATGAGACACTGGCCGGCTGGAAAGGCCGGGTGCACGGTGCGGCAGCGCTTAATTGGATTATGATCTTCCAGCTCCGGGTACGCCGCTGTCGGGGCGTTGTACGACAGCAGCTGGCGCAGCGTGTCAATGGCGTGCCGCCAGCCCGTGCGGTTCACGAGCGGCTCCGCGGCGGGCGGCGGCACGGTCAGGTCAAACACGTACCTGCGGCGAATGAACGCAGAGATTGTCATCCATCAGCTCGCAAGTGGATTTAGCATTCGCTGCTGCCTCATGCATGGCGGGGCTCTGCAGCTGGCGTGCACTCCCTCTTGATTGAAAGCTTTTTCCGCACCACTCACCCTGCCTGGGTGCCTGCCGACTGCACCACGGACGCCGCGACCGCCGCCAGGACATCCCCGGTCCGGCCGCAGTTGGGGTCGGGCGTAATGCACAGCCCGTGCGCCGGCAGGCCCAGTCGCGCCCCCTCACCCGAAGCCACCAGACGCCGGTGCGCCTCCAGCACAGCCAGCATGTCCTCCCACGAGTCCGGGGGCCCGCCGCCTGCTGCAGCCCAGGCCGCTGCTGCTGGAGCGGCCGCCGCTGGATCAGCTGCTGTTGCTGCTGCCATAGCGCGCAGGGCATCGGTGCGGTAGAACAGGAATAGGAAGGCGCGCGGGTGCAGTGGACCAGTGAGGCTGGCGAAGTCCTGTGGAGACGCAGTTTGTAGGCTCAGCACACGCGCGGCGTCATGATGTCTCGCAGCCCCCTTTCCCTACTGCTCAACGACCCTCACTGACTGATCTTACCGCGCACGAGTTTTCGGGTGGCGTGTTCAAGAAGCCCCACAGCTGGGCGTACGAGGCCGACATGCCGCTCAGGTCCGCCGTCACCGCACTGCATACACGGCGAAAGCACCAGCAGGCATCAACCGTTCACGAACGCAGCGCTGCTACCATGGTAGCGCAACCCGGTTTCCACAAGCAGAAGCGAGTTCGTGAGCGCCGTTGGGGTAACCGGCAATGCCGACCTGTACAACTCTTCTGCGACCGCCCAGAAGTTGAACAAGGCTCCTCCGGCGATATTGATGGAGCCTGGGGTGGAGGCAAGGGCGGAGCAACAAGCCAGCCACACGGGCCGTGATATCAGGTGCCACCGCAATGCCGCGTGCGCGAATGTATAGCGTGCGCCATATGGTATACGCCATGTGCGCACATGGCTGGGGCCAGCACTGGGATTCGAATATTCAAGCCCATCCTCCATCCGACCATCCCTCATCAGAACCCCCTGCCTGCCGCTATTGACCAGTACCTGGGTCCGGCATCTGTGCCACATTCGTGACCAGGTTCGGGGGCGACAGCATTCCGAAGTACTCGGCCAGGACTCCATTCAGCCTGGATCCGCAAAATTGGACACGGGCCGGACATATTTACGTCCCGGTCGGGGCTCAACGTGTACTTATTTAATCGGCTGTTCTCATCCCACTGATTCTTCACGGAGGCCCACGCAAGAGCACGAACAGCTCCAGTATGCCCTTTGAGGCCCACACTCCGTGAGCCTCCTGCACGACGCTTTCCATGCGTCTGACCGCGACCGTATGGACGCGTGTGGCATGCACCCACCCACCCCGTTCCCACCACTATCATCACCTATTCCATTCCCGTAGCTCGTGCACGCATATTGCACACCCTAACGCTAAAGGACGCATCAGGACGGAGCATGCATCGGTGCCGGCTTGGCCGCATGCATCACCAGCCTTACCATGACGGGTACTGCAGCCAGCTCACAACGGCGTTCTGCGCAGCAATCACGGTCTGATTAGTCAGCCTGACTCAGATGTGTGTGGAAAGATGGATCGCGCATGCAGATGTCCTGTTGTTTGTTTTAGTGCATCCCAGGAATGCTGCGTAGGTGCGTGCGCCATGGTAAAGTGAGTGGCACGGCTAGACAGCCCCGTGCAAGTGCGCCATGGATACCCCCGAAGACGCACAAACGCAACACAGGCCCCCGTCAACCGGCCCACCATAGGTTGGCCCACCACAGTTCCGCCACAACACCCGTTCTAGGCTGTAGCACTTTCAGCTCTCCGCAGGCCCCCCTGCCCGCGAGTTGCGCGGGGCCATGCCGCTCGCAGTACGCCCCGTCAAAGTGGCCGAGCTCACTCATTCCCTCTCCCCGTAATCACACGCATCCTATTACCTGTACTTCTGTAGAACATGTTTGCGCTGACTCGCAAGCGGCCGCGAGCTGCAGAACCTTTGCGACAAAGTGCGAAACATCGCCATTCTGCTGAGCTGCCGTGATTACATCTTCCAAGAGAAATGACCTGCGGTGTGAATTGGGGTCCCGCACGTGTCTTTGAAGTCCGCGGAGTATTACCCTGGCCTGAGCATGAGCACACCGCTGACAGTCTCACCCCGGCAATGAGTTACCCTAGCATCCCATCCACACTTACGAGTTGTTTTTCAAGCTATTTGTGACGTCGCTTGCACACTGCGAAGTATTTACAAAGAGCTCCGTCGCGCCAGCTCCGTGCAGTAGCCCCAAGCAGGTCACTAATATGACAGCCAATATGATATTAAAATCAGTCCCTGGCTCAAAGAAACGGTCGCCCCGGGTGTACCGGCGCAGCCCGGCTGCCGTTTTTGACATGAGCCATGAAGCGATATATGAAGCGATATATGAAGATAAGCCTGAACGTAGTTCTTATGGCAGGCGCAGGGCGATCGTATGTGACCATCGGCGGAATGAAGGGGTGTCGATTGCCCAGGTGCACCATCGCGCAGGTGCGCCACCCCGCTATGCACCATAGCCGCAGGCACCCTGGCGTCGTAGGCTCACTGCAGCGCCAACGCAGCGAGCCTGCGTGCGATAGAAGCGAACGCTTCGGCTGAGCCCCCCCAGCGAAGCGTTCCAGGGGGGTGCCCTCCCCCCTGGTGCGTGCGTGCGTTCGTGCGTGGCTGCGTCTGCAAAAAGTATCATACTGGCACAAACAGCGACTGCCACGTATCAGTGTTGTTTATTGTCTATTGCATGTAAATAGGCGGCAGGGAAAACTCGGGCGGAGCGAGAAGTGCCTTTGCGCGTCCATGGACAATTGACTTTCGCGAGGTCGCGAGGATAGTCGCCTACGCCCGCATTTATAGGGTCTATGAAGCAAACGATGTTGACGGCAAGCAACGCGGGAAACTAACGTGCCGGTTTGTGGCAACTTGCGGAGCCATGTCTGTCGCCCCTCCTGAAATGCCAAGGAGCCCCGAGGTCACTCCCACCCCGCGCCGAGCCCGAGGAGTGTCGGGCATCGGGGACGTCTCCAATGCGTTAGAGGGATACAAAATGCTAGGACTTGGTGGCAAGGGTGCCCTTGACTCGCGTGGATGTGGGCGTGTGGGATTCAGGCACGCGTGCCTTGTGCTGACCGAGTCCTAAGCCCTGAGCCCGGCGGATCATCGTCGGCACGGGTCTCAAGCTCATTCCCTTGAAGCAGCCACCCACCCCGTGACTGTATTGGGGCTCAGCCCATTTTCCAGCTGTACAAAGCTGACACCCCTCGTTATAGCACGGAATGCTCTCGATGGCGGTACCTGTAGTATTGTGAGGCCCGGCAGCGTCCCAGTGCTCAGTCCAGGACTCCTGGTACCTGGAGTGCCGGTCTGTCCCGCTGTCCGTGGCCGGAACGCTTCTGGGGTTGTGACGTTGTGGCGTTCAGTGGCGATAGTTTGTGCAGCCAGGGGTGCAGCGGGGGCTCGGCGGCGAGCCGGGGACAAGATGGGGATTAGACGCGCACTAGCAGTCTAGCACGTATCGGTGTTAGTGAGCCGGCACCACGGCGCCACAAGAATACGGTACATGAGACCTTTGTGTGACTCTTTAGACGTCCATATAAAGCTACACATGAGTTCTGGAGTGCGATTCCTGCATCCCGCCGTACATCTGGGCAAGTGCCTAGTGGGCTCCATGAACTCAACACCCGGCAGCCGTTTCGTTCAGCGCATTCGTTACAGCAAATTCGTGGAGCCCGTGCGCGTGGGCGACCTGATCGTTGAGCCCCCCAACTCGGTGCACGCGGTCTGGACGCACCGCCCGACTCTCGAGTTCGCCGCCGACTACACGCCCCCCTTTTGGGCTGCACACCTGCATGCTGCTGGCCGACGCCCTGGGCCAGCCAGCAGGAGGCCTCCCTGCGCCTCAGCAGCAGCCGCAGCAGCGCCGCCAGCCCTCCTCAGCCAGGCGCCAAGCGGCCCAGCACTGATCAACCCAGCAGCAGCAGCAGCAGCAGCAGCAGCAGCGACGCCGGCGGCGGCGGCAGGGCCACGCGGCCCAAGGTCGCCTTCCGCCTGGACCTGTCCAAGTATTCCCTCCGGAAGGACGTGGATGCAACCGGGCTGGGGCACAACAGCGACCGCGCCGCTCCGCAGCTGATGCTGGAGACGTTCCTGCAGTCCTGCTGCGACGACGTATGCGGAAAGATGGCGTCAGCGGGAGTCGGGCTGCATGTCGGCTGGGACGTGGTGCTGCGGTACGAGGGGCGGCACGCCTTCAAGCTTACCGACCGACCCGCTGCATGCGCCGCACCACACAAGCACATCACCAGCAAGGAGCCCTTGATCCTTGACAAAGCACCGATGGTGACGGCGGGCAAGGCGGGCAAGGGGGGCGGCAAGGGGGGCGGCAAGGCGGGCAAGGGGGGCAAGGGGGGCGGCAAGGCGGGGCAGCATCAAGACACCTCGCCGGTGATGCTGTACGTTCCGTTCTCTGTGCCGCGGTACATCCCCCGCCACCAGTGTGGTTTGCTGCTGTGTGAGATTGATATGTGTGTGTTTGAAGGCAGGAGTGCGAGAGTGCGAGAGAGAGAGTGTGTGTGTGTGTATGCGAGAAAGAGTCGCTGCTGCCTGCTGCACACAGGTAGCCGGTTGCAATGGAGTACGTTTGCGAATGTGTGAGCGGGTGCGCGTTGTTTCTATTGTATGCGCTGTATGGCGCCATGTGAATGCCTAATGGTCCAAGAGCGGCAGCTGCAGCCGTGTGTGGAGGGGCTGCTGCTGCCCCTGCTCCGCCCCGGGGCAATCGTATGTGATCCAGGTAGGGGGTGGGTTGTGGTTACCAGCCCAAACTAAACCAAGCTAAAGCAAGCAAGGGGGGGGGGTAGAAACAAACTTTTTTAACCCCAGGCCACAAAACCTCCCGGACCCCCCGATCGACCGACCGACCGACACCCATGGACAAAACCGTGTGTTTTAGGGGGTTTTACCCCTCCATTTAAAGCCGGAGTGGTGCCAATCGACTGCTCCCTATCCAGCTGATCTTCACTCAGCGCTGCTTACGTACCGCATAGTCCACTGCATCTCCGGAGTCTCCTATCACGCTACGTGTGCATCCATCACACAGGGTGTGTTTCAGGTGGAACGAGTAACTTCACACAAATGCACCGGGCGACCTCTGGCACCGGGCTGCGCAGCCCCTGATGTGACGGTGCGTTTCCACGGTTTCCAGCAAAGCATGCACCGTCTCGCTGTATATATGTACATGCACATCCGCCACATGTCACAGGGCTTGGTGCGTATGAATAGAATATGCAACGAAATCCACGAAGTGCGAGTGTGTGTCAACTACGCATTGTTGCATGGACGGCCAGCTCGAAGCCTAACTCAGCGCCAGAACAAACCAATGAATACCGTATGTACAACGTTCAATGAATCCTCAGCTGCAATAAGCCACGTTACCTAAATACCTACTGCTCATCAGCCCCAACTCCCGCGCCAAGGCTGCTGCTGGACCGTGGGTTGCGGGAGGCAGTAGCAGCAGCAGCAGCAGCAGCAGCAGCAGCAGCAGTAGGCGCCGGGTGGACCGCATTCCTGCTGACGCCGCCGCCAGCAGTGGCGGCGGTGGCACTGCTGGCACTGGTCACGACGACGCCCATCATCTTGCGTGAGCTGCGGCGCCTCTGCAGCTGCTGTTGCTGCTGCTGATGTGCGCCGCCTTGCGGCCCTGCTGCGGCGTCCGCCGCCTGCTGGCGCTGAGCAACACCACTGCGGCCGCCAGTAGTAGCCACGGTTTCAACGGTCGTGGCAGCCGCCGTGTCACCGCTTGGTGCAACAACCGCATCCAGGGGTGCGACGCTGCCGCTCCCCGCCCCATGCCTGGCCCGAAGCACGGCCACAGTGGCGCCCACCGCCGCCGCCAGCGCCACCAAGACCCCGGCCGCCGCCGCACCCGCGGCGACGCCGGCAGACGGCCCGCCGCCGGGTCCTCGCGACGAGGCGTCACCGCTTGTGCCGCCGTCGCCGCTGGCACTGGCTACTGCTGGTGGTGGTGACGGCCCCACTCCGCCACCGCCAACATCAGCGGCAGCGGCGCCTCTGGCGGAAGGCTGCCCGTTACCAGCAGCATAAGTGTCTTGCACGGTATCGGAGGGGAGCGATGAAGATGTGGGAAAAGCCGCAATGTCACCAGTCGATATGCCAGAATTTGTGCCAGTAGGGTCACTGGCCTGACCCTCACGGGCAGCGCCGCTGCGCAGCGCCGTTGTTGTTGTGGTGGTGGTGGTGGCGGCGGCAGCGGCTAAGGGCGCCGATGGCGCCGGGCTGGGTGGCAGCGGGCTGGGGGGCGCAGGCGAAGGCGGGCGAGGAGGAGGTGAGGGTGGCAGGGGCGGAGACGGCCGTGGAGAGGGAGGCGAGGGCCGAGGCGAGGGAGGTTTTGGAGAGGGTGGCGCGGGAGACGGTGGGCGCGGCGACGGGGGCCGAGGCGACGGAGGCTTTGGAGGTGGCGGTGCGGGCAAGGGGGGGCGAGGAGAAGGAGGCAGAGGAGAAGGGGGCTTCGGCGAGGGCGGCGAGGGGGAGGGAGGCCGTGGGGAAGGTGGGCGTGGCGACGGCGGGGTGGGCGACGGAGGTCGAGGGGAGGGTGGTGCGGGAGAAGGAGGGCGAGGAGACGGCGGCGGCGGGCGGGGTGAAGGGGGCAAGGGCGAGGGCGGCAGCGGGGATGGGGGCTTGGCTCCAAGGTCCATGCATGCGCCGCAGGTCATGCGGCAGTAGCTGTTGTCGGTGACCCAGGCCTCGTTGCACAGCCCCCAGGACTTGAGGTCGGTGCAGGTGTACGTGTCTGCAGTCAAGTGTATGTCATGTGGATATGCGACAGGGGTCAGGGGAGGGAGGCAGGCAGGCATACACGCGGGGGCGGTGATGAGAGGCGGCCGCAGCAGCCGCCGAACCAATGATGGCACAGCGGGTGCACGGGTAGGTGTATGCATGCATGCGTTGTACATGTGTGCAATCGTCACGCACGCGAGCGGGTACGCACGCACGCACCTGACCAGGCCAGGTCAATGCAGGGCAGGCCGGCGCCGCTGCAGATACCGCAGGTGTCCTGATGGCATCAGCACGCAAGGGCAGGGCGGCATGGATGGATGATGCACGGCACGTGAGAGTGCCCACGGCAAGTCACAAGGACTTGCCGTGCGTCTCGCGCGGGGAGGGCAAAGGTTGCGCACAAGAAGTATGGATAATCAGCGGCCCTTGGGGCATAGTTCAGCAGTCGCGCGTGGCCCATCTATCCGTGCATGCAATGCCGCCCACCTGGCAATAGCCGCGTGGGGCTACCTGGAAGCAACGACTCAGCGGCACCATCTGGGCGCACGTCATGTTCTCTGGTGGGTGAGCGCACGCGGGGCACGCACGGAACGTGAATCATGTTCCACAGCAGCCGTGCGTGCACATGCTGACAGCGTCATCAGTATCATCAGTAGCATGATGCCTCTTGTGTGGCCTTACTTGAAGAACTTCACGCCACCCCCAGCATGGAACCCACTACCACACGTCATGTACTAGACAGCGTTATAGAGTTATAAAATCGCCTCACCAACCTCCCCCCCTCGCGTTCCTCGTCACTCACTCGACAGGCTGAGTGGCATGGTGGGAACATCGCTGCAGCGCTCCTCGCCCTCGGCACACCGGCCGCAGCTGACGGAGCAGTATCCCTGCGTCTTGGCCACGTTCGCCGCAAGGTTGGCGTCGCCAGTGGCAGCCAGCCAGGCGCCGCCCAGGCCCAGAGCCGGGCAGCGGCCCTGCTGCTGCAGCGCGGCGCAGGTGCAGCCGGCGGCGGCCGCCACGCCCATGGCGGAGCACAGGCTGGGGGCCGGCGCCACGTCAGCGCAGTAGGGGATGGCCCACTCGTTGTAGGGCGCAGTGACGGCGGGCGGTATGTAGTCATCCACAGTGCCCTGTGTGTGTTTGGGCGCCATGCGTGTGTATGCAATGTGCATGGGTATGCCACGAGGCTTTGTTGACAGCAGAGCGTCCCTAAGAAGAAGAGTGTCCGCAAATTCAAAGCCCTCATCCTGTGGGACCTGCGCAACTCTTACGTTCATGGCACAAAACTGGCCGGAAAAGTCCTGGCCGTTCTGGCTGGGATAGGGTGAGGTTGAGCAGCTGGGCATGGCAGCGTCCACCTGGAGGGAGGGAGGGAGCCATCGGGCCCGGGCGGGGAGGTGAGGCATGATAGAGTAATCATAGGTAAACAGGTGCCCGACGTGCTCAGGCAAATTATAAAGGGCGTGGTCCCGGGCCAGCCATTCAGGTGGCGTATCCTGTCGCATGTGTTCGTGTGCGTGTGTGTCCAATGTGCGTGCAGTCGTGCACGCGCAAGCGCACACCACCTATCCCCGCCCCGCCCCGCCCCGCCGCGCCCCGCCCCGCCCCGCCCCGCCCCGCCCCGCCCCGCCCCGCCCCGCCCCGCCCCGCCCCGCCCCGCCCCTACCTGGTAGTAGCGGTTCCAGCGGCTGCCGGGCACCATGAGGCCGGCGCCCGCGCCCTCGCCCCGCGCCGCCTCGCGCCCCTGGTACGGCATCTCCCAGTGGTCCAGCACCTTGAAGAACAGCAAGGCGCCGTCAAAGTAAAAGTACTCGCCGGCGTCGCTGCCCAGGACCTGGTCCAGGCTGGAGGCCGGCAGCAGCTGGGCCTCCGGGAGCAGCCAGGAGCTGCCGCCGCGGGTGACGTTGAAGGCGGTGCCGGGCGGGTAGCGCGAGGCGTAGAGGATGGAGGTGCCGCGGGGCACGGTCTCCACGTGCACCTGCAGCGTCTTTGGCGCACCCAGGGCCCAGTGCACGTACCAGCCGCCGCGGCCGGTCAGGCCCGTGACGCCCTGTGCGTGCAAGCGTGTAGGTGCGTGCGCGGTGGTGTGAGTGTGGACCAATGGGTGGATGGCGGCAGCGTGGGCAGGGGAGGAGCAGGATCACGTGGGGCAGGAAGGATGGGCGGGATTAAGCCATTGAGGTCAGAGGTGCAAGGAACGGTGCGCAGCAGGCGGGATGCCATTGCCAGCTCGCTCTTTTCCTCCTGCGCGGCTGCCCGGCTGCGCGCTACAGCAGGCGCAGTGCACAAAAGCGCAGGACCCGCACGCACCTCAGAGCGAGTCATGATGGTTGCGCGGCGGCTGGCGCCCGTGAGCCCAAACTGCGCCACCACGCCCGCATCGTAGGCGTTGACATTGTTGATGCTGGATGAGGACTGGTCGGGCTGTGGGTGGGGTGCACAGGACGGAGGCGCAAGTGCCGGGGTTAGTTTGGACGAGAGTGCACTGTTTATGTGGGTGTCGGAATACAGGACTACACGCACGCACGTACCGAGAGGGTGTAAGTGGGGATCTGAAGACGTAGGCGCGCCTGCGTGCGCCATGGGTACCTGGGCAGATAGGATGCACGTGCATGCATGCATGGGCATGGCGGGTGAAGACGTACGAGGGGCGGCGGCAGCTAGCAGTACTTGATTGCATGAGGAGCATGTCGTACGTGCTAGGGACAACCAACGAACGCATCCACCGCCACGATGCAATCAACACGGTGAATGATGCAGTGGCACGATGATTAACAGCCGGCCTCACCAGTCGCATGCGATGATGTTGGAGGTGGCAGGCCTGCAGTAGGTTTACAAGTGATGACGCAGTGGCAATTTTCACTGGATGGTTACAGGAGGCAACTGCCGACGCAGTGGCAAAGAAGAAAGGCCACACACACACACGCGATGTGCCGTGCAGGCGCCCTCAGCCATTGCCTCGCAGCAGCAGCTAGCGCCTGCCTTGAATTATGGATGACTCACACATTGGGCGGGGTGGTGGTGCAGGCGTTGGGGTCGGTCATCCACCACGCAAAGGGCGAGGTGCAGGGCACGACGGCGGAGGCGTCGCAGGGCCCCGTGCTGTTAGCGGACGAGTACGAAGCGACCAGCGTGGGGCGCTGCGTGCCTGTGAAGGAGCCGTCCGCATCTGCGGCGAGGCAATACACAGCATTCACACAGCGCAACGGCATTCAGTGGTAACCGATGGCTCATCACATCCGGCACACACCGCGGGGCGCATGATGAAGGCGGCGCCGACCGCCGCTGCCGTGAGCGAACGTACGTGCGGCACTGCGTCCCGCGCGGCTAGCTCACCGAGGAAGTTGTAGAAGCGCCACGAGCCGGTGCGGGTGACCGCGTTGCTGAGCACCGCCGCCTTGGTCACGTTGACCAGGCTGATGCCGCGCAGGCTGGCCACGTGGTAGGGCTTGAACTGGTCCGAGTGCGTCATGGAGACGAGCGCCGCCTGGGTCAGCCACTCGGTGGTGCTGCAGGCGGGGGGCGGGCGGGCGTACAGTGTATTGTGATGGGAGCGAGTATAGTACGTGTGGGCAGCGAAGGACAGGAGGCGTATAAAGACCGCGGGCATGGCGCGTGCCGGTGGCGTGCGACGTCTTGAGTGGAAAGTGAAGCAGCTACCAATGGATCAGCCAGTGAGCCAGCAAGCACTCGTCCCGGACCCCAGTGAATGGCCGACTGGGGCTGCGGCCTGCCGCGCTGACACTGGAAGTCGAAAGGCCACATGGGCTGAACGCGAAAGGCCGGAGCTGCTGAACGCGAAAGGCCGCACCCACCTGTACAGGACGTTGTGGATTGTCACGTTGGCGGTGAGGTGCCGCATCCAGGTGTCGTACCACTGCAGCGCGAAGCGGTATCCTTGCTGCAGGCTGTGGGCAACAGGCGAGGCGGCACGGGTTTGGGGGCATGGAGCCGGCGTGTTGAGGTAGCGTGTCAAAGACCGCCCCTCATGATCAGAGAGAGCAGACACAGCTGAGCCAGGATCTGGAGTAGTCTGGGGTCCCGCGCACCATCCAAAGGCATCCGCTCCTAAGCCAGGAGCAGAGCCCCGCTGGTTGGGCGCCCGACCAGCAGCAGCCCAACTATGACTCACTCGTTGGGCATGTTGGCGGTGAGCCAGGCGGCATTGGCGGAGTTCATGTTGAGGTCGGCGTTGTAGAGCTCGCTGGGGTCGCCGCGCACCGCCGCGCCCATGGTGCCGTCATGCGACTCAAAGCCGTCCACCTGCAGCCGCGCGTGTGCCGCAGCCAAGTGATGTGTGGTTGCGGGGTCATCCGCCGTCCAGATTAGCATGGCTTTGGCGGGCTATGAAGGGGGCCCTATGCTCGTACGCGGCTGCGTGGTGGAGCACGTAGTCCACCGGACGTCTGCCACTCCAGTAAGCCCCCCTCTTTTCCAAGTCACAAGCCGCCACGCACCATGAACCTGTCTCCGTAGCTGGCGACCGAGAAGCCGCCCAGCCAGACCTTGGTGTTGCGTAAAATGAACTTTACAGGAATGGAGGCGTTGTTGGGGTCCCTGGAAGAGCGAAGATGGCAGCAGCGAGGACGAGTTGGCACGGCGTTGTCAGTTCAGGCTCCGGTTGGGTGATCGACGGAGGATGCGCGCATGCACGTCAAGGAAGGGCGCATACATAGCGACAGCGCGTGGCGTGTGGTGGATGAGCCCGGTTTTGCTCCTAGTTTCCCGCCGCGCGTCAATGCGCTGCTGTGCATTATCCAATCTTTCACTTTCGCTCCGCTCCGCGCACCTGGGGTCGAACGTGGAGCGGTCAATCTTGTATGTGAGCGTGGCGTTGTCCGCGGGGTCGTAGCGCAGGTCTCCTCCGCAGTAGATGGCGGCGGCGTTGTCCCAGTGGTAGCCGGAGCTGTGGGCGGTGTTGCCAGCGAAGCTGAGTGGGGGCCGCTTGTAGGGCTCCAGGGACACGTTGCGATTAAGCTGCGTGTCGGGAAGGGATGAATGAGAAGAGGGAGGCCGCCGGCGCATTGTGGATGGGCATGGTCAGCACGATATTACAGAGGCGCCGTGGTCCGGACGACAGGCCTTAGTAGTCCGGACAGGGGGGTGACTGAATAGGCTATTTCCTGGTGACGCGCTACGGCGACACAGCACTGGTGAGGGCTGCCACGCGTGTGATTAGTAGCGCACCCGCAGCCGAACACCCCAGCAACTAAAACGCAGCCCCGCACAAGCAGCCTCTGCTCTCACCCCGATGGGCAGCGGCAGGTTGAGGAACATGAAGCCGCTGGTGCCGCCGCTGGCCGCGTTGTTCTCAATGGTGTTGTAGGCGTTACTGCACGTGGTGGCAGCCATGGCATGAGTTACATGGTGTGGGCATGGAGCGGGGTGGCAGGAGTGAGATTGTTGAATACGTGTTGGGGCCTATGTGGGCAAGGTGGGCCAGACCGCACGCATGCACTTCACGCCGCTCCCTACCTGCATGCGCTCCCCGTGCGCCCCTCCTACCACGCAACAGCCCCACTCCCCTACCTCGATTCGTCCCCCGAGCTGCCTACCTGAGGTAAAACCCGGCCGCCGCCCAGTCCGCCGGCTGCAGCAGCGTGGCGGAGGAGCGGATGACGGGCGCGCCAAACACGCTGCCGTTGGCGGCGCAGGTGTCGGCCCGGCCCAGCGGGTGCACGTAGCCCGCGAAGTTGCCGGTGATGCGGTTGCGCTCCTCCGCGCCGTCCTCGATGTAGAACGCCGAGCCCGCCACGTGGAAGGCCGTGTTGTTGGCCACCGTCAGCGCGTGCGTGCCGTGGATGGTGAAGGCTGCGGTTTGGGTGCGGTGTAAGGGGCGGACGCGGGGCAGGTGTGTGTGTGTGAGGCGCACGCTTGGCTCATCGCGCTCCGCCCGCCGGCAGCAGGCGGCAGCAGGCATGTGCTTGCAGGTACCCCAACCGATCCGCCTTGTGCGTCGCACGCTGTGGTGTGCACCGGGGGAGGTGCGCCGCACCTCCCCTGTCTAGTGCACACACACGCACACCTCTCCTTGTGCTTTTCTAACACACGCACTCATCATCAGCAGCACACACGCCACCGCTTAGGCCGCTAGCTGGCTACTCAGTACCCACCCCGCCAGTAGCTGGCGTACACGGCGTTGTCGGTCATGTAGGAGTCGGGCGGCACCTCGCCCGCCATGTGGAAGTGAAACGGGTAGCTGCCCATCTGGAACTGCTGGCCCATGCGGTAGCCCAGCACGCCGCGGATGCGGCCGGTCTGACGATCGATGGCAGGCGGTGGTGATGGGTTGCGTGGAAGGATATGCACGCGTTGGATGGTTGGGGCAGCGTGCGTGTGCACAGCACTGACAGCGTGCATGCATGCGAGAGTGGCCAGTGCCGCAAGCAAGGGCATGCCGACGCAAATCCAAAAGGGACAGGGATCAGGCAGCAAGCGCCCTCACCTCCAAGCCAGCCACGGAGCCAGCCACCGACCGGCGCCCTGCCCTCTACCGTATCTTACCTTGCTCTCAATGCGCAGGTGCCCACCCGTGAGGTTGGCGGCGGTCTCGGGGCTGCCCTGCAGCAGGATGCTCCGGCTCAGCAGCACCACCTCGGTCTGGTACTCCGCGCCACTGCTCGACAGCAGTATCAGGGACGCCGGGGGGGTTGTATGTGGTTACCAGCCCAAACTAAACCAAACCCAATGCATACCTTCCTGAATTCTGATGTTGTGCATGGGGAAAACGAACATCCCTTCCTCACTGTCCCAGCCCCCTCCCCCCCACCTCATGACTGATACAGCTGACTCATGCGGCGCCTACCCGTAGTGCAAGAACTGCAGCGGCGTGGTGAAGTTGAGGCTCCTGCCGTCGGCGCTCACGTTGGCGATCTGCTTGACCTCGTTCTGGTTGCGGCACTCGTCCTTCCATAGGCTGGTGGGGAGCGCCACCAGCTGCCCCGGCCGCCAGTTGACGGGCTGCTGCAACGTCACCCAGGTGCTGTTGGGCCGTGCAGTCTGGGCCAGGCGCGTCCAGGTGGGGATGAACAGCTCGCCGTGGATGTCCACGGTGCTGCCGTTCATGCCCTAGTAGTGGTGCGTGGCGGGTGGCAAGTAATACGTGTGCAAGGGACGGTTAGCAAGGGGAAAGGCGTGGGCAGGTGCGGCGAAATCTGGCGTACGTGCGGTTCTGCAGCCGCGACGCGCGCGACGCGAGTGAGGCCCTTATGGATAAGACTGTGCGAGACGCAACGCAGTGTCAGCCACGAAGGCACAGCCCATCGCGGACGCCACGCCAGCCCGCGGCACGCACCCGCAGCGCCATTTGGTTTGTGGGCACACCCGCCGCGGGCGCGAATGTGATGGAAATGGCGCTGCGCAGGCGGCAGGTGGCGGAGCCCATGCTGAGGTTGCCGTACACAATCAGCGAGGTGAGCGTCAAGTTCAGCGGCGCGTCATCAATCACCAACTGCAGCGAAGGGGGCGGAGGAAGGGAACGGGACGTGCGTCGTGGCATGTCCATCGACTTCTGCGGAACACTCGAACGGTTTTGCTGGGAGTCACCGGAGGGTAATTAAGTACCATAATCCATAAATATCTCACCTGAGATCCCTCGGGGACAATGATGCGGCGGAAGCGCGCGGAGCCCGCGTACAGCATGCACCCCGCCAGAAGCACCTTCGCGCCTGGTGGTATAGTCACATCCACATCCACTCCAGACACAGGCACTGCGCTCGCATTATTTCCCCAGGTCGCTGGCGAGTCCCAGCGCAGGAGCGAACCGTCGCAATGTGGGCAACTCGCGTCGATGCATGCCGTTGTATTGGAGTTGCATGATGATGGGTTATAAGACGTCTCTGGAGCAGGATATGATGCCGGATCAATACAGCCAGCGACGCCAGAGACAGGCGGGCTGCATGTCACTCCAAAAGGGCCATTTTAGGCGAAGGACCCAGGAGCTTGCCGACTGGCCGCAGCGTAAAATAAGTTTTGAAGAAGGGGCAAGTGTGGGAGCGGGAGGCGCCTGTTGAGAGGGGGTCAGGGCCAGGGTTCGTGTGTCGTTCCGCGTTATTCGTGTTGCGGTCCTAGCCTTTTCTCTGCTGTAATTTCTCTGGCGTTCGCTTTTGTTTGTTGATATAGCTCGGAGGTCCTATTTGCTGTTCCTCCTCTGAGCTTGAGCTCGTAGCAGTTTAGGTGGCTGCGTGCGCGCGCTGGCGCTCTCTTCTGTTCTGTGTCTTGCTTGGATGTACGTGTGATCGGTAAGCTGTCGAGGCCACTGGGCGCGAAATTTTGTAGTGCACGCAGGTCTCGGCGCCAGGAGATCGCAGCTCGGTGCGAGCAGCAGCCAGCGCGAGCCAGCCCAGAGCAGTTCAGGGCTTGATCAAGAAAGCAGAGGGGGCAGGAACTCGGACCGTCATGGCGTAGCAGGGTCGAGGGCAGAACTCTGCGGCCGCAGACCCAGGTGGAGTCTGGGTGACGAACTCTCCCAGGTGGAGTCTGGGTGACGAACTCTCCCAGGTGGAGTCTGGGTGACGAACTCCCCCGCACTGGGTGACTGGCGCCCCAGGTGGAGTCTGGGTGACGAACTCCCCCGGCAGGAAGTCGCCCGGGTGACAAACGCCCCCAGCTCAGCATCTGGGTGAACAACTGCCGACCCTTGACGGAGGACCCGATGGGAAGACGCGGCCGCAGACCACCAGCACAGCAAGCAGGCGGGGCGGGGGTCGCAACAGCTGGGGCGGCGTAGTGCTGGCGGCAGCGGTGCGCACGGCTGCAACCTCTTGAATGCGGGATTTGTGGGGGGGCCTGGCCACGTAGCTGCGGCGGTGCTCACTGCCGCAGCTCTGGCGCGTGGCCAGGGGGAAGGCGGACCAAGGGGGCTGACGGCGCGCGCGTTGGCAGCTGCGGCGGTGCTTACTGCCGCAGCTGGGACTGGAGCTCCCCGGCTCGTTGGGCACGCACACAGTTGCTAGGACTGGCGGCGCACAGGAGCAGCAATGCAGTACGCAGGATGTGGGGTGGGGGGTTACGCCAGCAGACGGCATGGTGGACGGGCGTATGCTCCCCGCCATGGTTTTTCCCGTCTGCTGGGGGAGTGTGGCTTGTGTGTGTGTGTGTGTGTGTGTGTGTGTGTGTGTGTGTGTGTGTGTGTGTGCGTGAGCAGTTTGCTGTAGTTGGTAGTTTCCTGACGATTGGAGGGAATGGGTGAGGGGGGTGGTTGCTGCCCGGGGTGTGGACTGAGTATCCAAACCGGGCAGACCAAGTGTGAAGCAGCAGCCTGGTTGCTGCTTGCCTACGGCCGGTAAGCTTGAGCGCAAGCGGCCTCAAGTCTTCGGACCGTCGGGCATTATCCCCCTTTATGAATTGCCCTCCCCCGGACAGTGTGTGGTGTGGTTGTGTGTGCGTGTGTGATTGCTTGTGGTATGTTTGTTTTCTAACCGGTGTTGCTCAACACCATCGTGCAGCTCGGTGGTCCGCCGCTCTGCGAAAGACACGCCCCTATCTCAAAGGGCCATTTTAGGCGAAGGACCCAGGAGCTTGCCGACTGGCCGCAGCGTAAAATAAGTTTTGAAGAAGGGGCAAGTGTGGGAGCGGGAGGCGCCTGTTGAGAGGGGGTCAGGGCCAGGGTTCGTGTGTCGTTCCGCGTTATTCGTGTTGCGGTCCTAGCCTTTTCTCTGCTGTAATTTCTCTGGCGTTCGCTTTTGTTTGTTGATATAGCTCGGAGGTCCTATTTGCTGTTCCTCCTCTGAGCTTGAGCTCGTAGCAGTTTAGGTGGCTGCGTGCGCGCCCTGGCGCTCTCTTCTGTTTCCCCGCCCACCCGCCCCTCTTTTCCTTGCTGGCTGTTGACTGGGTGGTGTGAAGGGTCGGCCGTGTGGCCTTGGACTCGTTTTTGGTGCGAGAAGTATGCTTGTTGTTTTGTTGGTTGTTGTTGGTCGCTGGTCCGGGGGGGTGGTTGCTGCCCGGGGTGTGGACTGAGTATCCAAACCGGGCAGACCAAGTGTGAAGCAGCAGCCTGGTTGCTGCTTGCCTACGGCCGGTAAGCTTGAGCGCAAGCGGCCTCAAGTCTTCGGACCGTCGGGCATTATCCCCCTTTATGAATTGCCCTCCCCCGGACAGTGTGTGGTGTGGTTGTGTGTGCGTGTGTGATTGCTTGTGGTATGTTTGTTTTCTAACCGGTGTTGCTCAACACCATCGTGCAGCTCGGTGGTCCGCCGCTCTGCGAAAGACACGCCCCTATCTCAAAACTCGTGTACTCAACTGTGCAAGAAGCACAGCGAGGATTATCAGCACCGACATTATAGTATGTATATGTGTATATAGATATTGGTCGACAAACGAAGCCGGTGGCTTCTGTATGGCTCGAGTGAGAGGGCGGGGTTCGGGCGGGGTTCGCTGCGCCCTTCCTTGAAAGCGCAAACGCACACTCGATTGAGCAGTGTGCCCTGCTTTTCAACTTGCGCTTACATTTTAGACTTTCAGCAACACGCGCGGGGGAATAGAGCGCCGTCGGCTAGCCAATCGAGTACCCAGGCGGAACGCGTGCATCTGGGAAGCTGCCAGCCTGCCACCGCCGCGCAAACTACACTTTTAGTAATACACTCGCGCGTGCCGTTTCGCCACCACTCTGGACTGCACCAATCTCGCAGAATACGCATCTTTACAATAGCATCCTCCAATGAATCACCCCCATTAGCAGATCGCGCGTCCTAGTCTCAAGAAAGCATGCAGGCAGTGCTCATGCATCCGTTCGCTCCAGTCACATTCGCCCACAATCAATACTGACATAGCAGCTCACGATGCCCCTCATTGCGTTTGCCGTGCGTAACTGTATGCCCCTCAATCCCTCCTGCAGGGACCCCTACCATGCGCCTGCGATGCTGGATTTCATCCTGCGCGCCCCCAAGAACCTCCAATGCGGCCCGCTGCAACCACATCGGAACATGTCCCGCACAACCACTGCCCGTGTCGTCCACTGTATCAGGCCCAGTCGCCCAGACCTCCACTAGAATTCGCTTGACTAGCAGTGCGCTCTCATTTCTTTTTGCCCTTGGCCTTGCCCGCCTCAGGCTTCTTACCGCCGACGCTACCGCCTCCCTGGCCGCTGCCCCCTGCCGCTGTTTGGCCGCTCCCCGGCGCTGCTACTGCTGCTGCGCCGCTGACGTTGAAAGCTGCCGCACCTGCGCCCCTTATCGGCCTGGCGTCCGTGCTCCCGCCTGCGCTTCCGCCAGGCCTGGCGCCCGCAGCTGCGCCCTCAGCCGCCGGCCCACTGCCGGCTGGCCTGCCGGACAGTGCCCTGCTCGATATGGCCGCCTCCAAATTCGCATAGCTCTCCACCATGGCCGCGAGGGAGTTGATCGCGTTGAGGGAGTTGACCGCCGTCGCCGCCCTCGCTGCCGCAGTGCTGTTCACCTTGGCAGCCGCACTCGCGCTGCCGCCCGCGGCGGCCGGCTTGTCCTTGTCCTTCTCCCTGTCGCCCTTGCCCTTCTCCTTGGCCTTGACCCCGGGGCAGGAGTCCTTGTGGCCCGCCTTCCAGTGCGCCACCTGGCAGCCGCGGCCGCAGTAGTGCACGGCCTTGCAGCCGCCGCAGGCCTTGAGCCCGCCCACCGCCGCCTCCAGGTCTGCCTCGGTGGCGCCGTCCAGGCTGATGCAGGTGGGGTTGCCGCAGCCCGAGGGCGCCGGCACCGCCACCGCCACCGCCGCGGGCGACAACAGCGTAGGCGCCTCGCGCTCCACCTTGACGATGTCCGCCTGCGCCATAATCGGCAGCCGCATCAGGTACCTGCTGCGCGCGCTGTTGCTGTTTCTGGCGCTGGTGCCACCGCTGGCGCTCCCGCTCCCGCTGCTGTTGCCGCCGCCTGCAGGCCTCGGCTTCTCGCAATCGCCGCCAGCCTCCTTGTCGCCCGCGCCGCAGGTGCCGCCGGTGCGGCGGGCCGCTGCCTTCTTCATGATGGTTGTGGTGCTGCTGCTGGCGGCTGTGGCCTTGCCCGGCGCGGAGGAGGGCGAGGCCGGCGCCCCGCCTGGCAGCGGCACGCTGACGCTTCCAGCAACAGCCGCGGCGCCGGCTGCCTCGCGCCCCCCCTCCGCCTCCCCCGCTTCCCCTTCCTCTTCTTCCTCCTCCTCGTCGTCGTCGTCCTCCTCCTCGTCCTCCTCCTCGTCCTCAGGCTGCGCCAGCCACGCCTCCTCCTCCTGCTCCTCCTCCGTGCCGCCGTCCGGCGTGGCGCGCAGCCGCTCCAGCCGCGTCACCACGTAGTCGGCGTAGGCGGCCAGCTGCGGGTCGCGCCGCACGTTGTCCAGCTGCCGCAGCCCGTCCAGCACCTCGCGCCGCCAGGGCGACAGCCACGCCGGCATCAGCTCGCGCCCCTCGGCGGTGTTGATGCCGGTCGCGCCTCCGCCGCTCCCCCCGCTGCTGGCGCTGGTGGCAGCGGTGGTGGCGCTGGTGCTGTCACTGCAGCCTCCGCCGCCGCCGCTGCCGCCGCTGGAGCCTGCGGCACTGGCGGCACTGTCCGTGCTGCTGGAGCTGGAGCTGCGGCTGTCGCGCGCAGAGGCGCCGCTGCCCACGCTTCCGCAGTCGCTGGCGCCGCTGTCCAACCGCTCCTGCCGGCTCGCAGCCGCCGCCACCCCTCCCGCGGCGTCGCCTGCCTCTGGACCGCCGCCGCCGCCGCCACCGCCACCGGGCGGCTCCGCCGCCTGCAGCACCGCGCGCAGCTGCCGCGGCATTGTCATGGCGGCGAACAGGAAGCAGCGGAGCAGGTGCCGCACGTCCTCCGTGCCCCAGCCGCGCTGCGTGGCGCGGGGAAACCGCAGCAGCAGCCCCGCTAGCGCCACGCAGTCGATGTCGTGCAGCAGCAGCGCCTCCCAGCTGGCCACCTCCTCCTCCGGCGTCAGCGCCGCCTCCGCCTCCTCCCAGGGGCTGCTGGGCTGCTTGGTGGCGCAGCTGGCGGTGCTGCTGGTGGTGCCGCTGGTGCCGCAGGTACTGGTGGCTGTGGCTGTCGCAGCGGCGGAGGTGGCTGAGGTGCCGCCGCTGCCGGCTGCCACGCCAGCAGCCTGCTTCGCCGCCACAGCAGAGGCCTGGCGCGCCGCTGCCGCGGCCTCGGCAGCATCGGCAGCCGCCCTCTGCAGGGCCGTGCTTGCCGCGCCCAGGTCAGGCCCAATCCCCCGACTGAACTGGAGGAGCGAGTCATGGCCGGCCACCAGTCGTGCGCTGGTGGCCTCGGCAAGTTGGCTGTAGGCAGTGGCTGCGGAAGCCAGTGCGCCAGCAGCTCCGAAGCGGTCTGCCGCGGCGGTCATGACTACGGAGCCGGGGCTCGCCGCCGCGGCGAGCTCAGCTGCGTGGGCCGCAGCCGCAGCGTGCAGGGCCTGCAAACGCTCCTCACACCGGTCCCGGTTCCTCTGGCTAGCTTCACACGCTGCATTGACCCGCAGCTGCGCTGCGTCCGCGTCCGCATTCGCTTGCTTGCGCGACGCCTGCTTCTCCTCCGCTGCCGCCATGGCACTACGGTACAGCTGTGAAGCCGCGCTGACCTGCGTCGCTGTGGCCTGGTATGCCGACAGTGCAGCTGCCTCTGCCTCCACTGCCGCCTCCGCCCGCGCCCGCGCCGCCTTGGCCCGGGTGGCGGCAGCCTTAGACTCCGCCATAGCCGCCTTAGCCGCCTTCTCAGCCCGATCCGACTCCGCCTGCGCCGCCTCGGTTTCCTCGTCCGTTTCGGCCGCCGCCACTTGCGTACTTGCCGCCACCCACCTCGTCGCGGCCTCCTTCGCCGCCGCCTCAGCAACCGCGGCCGCCGCTTTTGCGGCCGCCGCGTCGGCCTCGGCTGCCTCACGCTCGGCGTGCGCCGCGCTCGCGGCCTCCTTGGCGGTGTTTGCCGCGGCCAAGGCCGCCTGCATGTGCTCGAGCTCCTTTGACACCACCGCTACATGCGACCTTACCTCGGCATTCACCCATTCCTGGCGGCTCACCGCACCCTCAAGCGCATGGCTGATGGCCTGCATGTCACGCTCGCTTTTTTGCGTCTTGACCACGAATGAAGCCGCCTCCTGCGCAGCAACCAGCATCTCCTCGCTTGCCGCGGACAGCCGCCTCAGCTCGGCGGCCGCCGCCTCCAGGGCTACGGCCGCCGCGCTCGCATCCGCATCAGAGCTCGCTGCGGCGGCCGGCTGCGAGCTGCTAGCACGCGCATCACAGCGGGGACTGGCGGTGCCGCTGGGTGCTGAAGTAGTGCCGGGCGCACGCGCGCTGGCATCATTGCCCCCAGCCCGCGATGCGCTGGCACCAGAGCAGAGCGCGTCCGCGGCGGCGCCGGACGCGCTGGGAACTGTACCGGCGCGGGCAAGCGCCGCGCGCCGGGCCTTGGCCCGCGCATTCCGGAAGGCAAAGGTCATGGGCAGCGCCCACATGAGGGCCGTCCAGCTGTGGGCGTGGGGCCACGCACGGGAGGCGGTGCGGCGTGAGAATCAGCCCCGACTGCCGGACCGGCTCGCTCCCAGCCGGTAAGTGCATATGGCAGGGTTTTGCACTGGCCCCAAAAACCCAAACGCGCGTACGTTCACCAGTGTGCGTGTACCATGCGCGTGCGATTTTGCGTGTACCCAACCTCGCCCAGCTCAGCCCCCACCCGACCCCGCTGCCGCCACCTCCTCCTCCTCCTCCTCGTCGCCATACCTCCCCAATCACCCCAGCACCCAAGCATACGGTAAAGCACACGCACGCACGCACGCACCTGCAGATGTACACGCCGCTTTCGCCGCCCGGCACGCACTGCAGCTGGCGCGCGATGCGTGACAGCTGCCGGCTCCAGGTGTAAACCATGAAGCCCTCCAGGCGCCGGTGCCGCTCGCGGTCGTTGGGGTACAGCGCCTGCAGCGCGCTGGGCGGCGGCGCCCGCTGCTGCTCCGTGGGCGCGGTGCCGGTGCCCGTGCCCGTGCCGGAGGACGCGGGGGCGCTGCCCCTGGCAGTGGAGGAGGAGGAGGAGGAGGAGGAGGAGGAGGAGGAGGAGGAGCCGGAGGTGGGCGCAGGCTTTGACTTGTCGGTGGGCAGCCTGCCGCACGAAGAGGAGGAGCCCGCTGGCGGCGTCGCAGCTGCAGCAACGCCGTTGGCACAGCTCGGTTCGGCCGCCTGCTTGCGGGCGCCATCGCTGTCGCCCGCCTGGCCCGAGCTCTTCTGCTTAGCCCCCAGCCTGCTACTGCCCCTCGCTGCCTCCTCCTTTTCACCGCCCTTGTGTGCCTCCTCTTCCTCCCCTTTCCCTGTCCCCGCAGCGGGTGCCCCTGCCTCCGCTGCCCCCGTTTTCTTGGCCTCAGCCGCCTCCACAGCTGCTGCCAGCTTTCTCTCCAGTGCCGCCCGCTGCCTGCGCTTGGGCGCGTACTCGGCGGTGTTGGCGCGCGTCTGGCTGACAAGCATGGAACGGATTAGCGCCTGCGGCAATTGAGTGGCGGTGGCGGTGGTGGTGGACTTTTTGGCGGCGGCTGTGGTGGTGGTGGCGCCCAGCGGTGACAGGGGCCCAATGACGTGGCGGGGGGTGGACCGAAGACCGCTAACGAAAGCGTTTTGACCGAGTTATTGTGTCACACTGAGGCATCTAAACGGGCGGCTGTGCGATACAAGCGCGCAGTACTCCCATGGCAAGTCCATGCCCCCAAAACACCATGGCCCGCACCCGCACCCGCACCCGCATCCGCACCCCCACCCGCACCCGCACCCCGCCGGCCTACGCACCCGCACCCACCTGCAGCGCCGTGCACGCGGCCTTGAGGTCCTCCTCCGCGTCCTGCAGCAGGTCCGCCGCTAGGCCCCGTGCCGGCCGCGACGGCGGCGGCGGCGCACCGGCGGCGGGCGGCGGCGGCGGGAGCGCCAGCGAGTCGCCCAGCGTGTAGGGGTGCAGTGTGTGGGGGCGCAGCAGCGCGTCCGCCTCCAGCATGCGATGGGTGCACAGCTGCATCAGCTTGGCAATGGTGGCCATGAGCGAGGAGATCTGCGGGCACGAGGGGCGGGAGACCGGGCGGCATGATCAAAGGATAAACCCATCCATGCAGCACCACCTGCATCTTGAAGCCCGTTGTTGCACTGCGCCCGTTGCCTTCATGCCCGGCCCTGTCCCAGTCAGCCCCCCACCCCGCCCCGCCCCCCGCCCCGCCTCCCGCCCGCCGCCCCGCGCCCACCTGTCTGACCGGCGCGTAGGCCAGCAGGTGGTGCATGAAGTGGAAGCCCTGGTCGGGCTGCTGCAGCAGCGCCGGCAGCAGCAGGCTGCCTGCGAGGTGCGCGTCGTAAGGCGAGGAGGCCACGCGCCGCATGGCATTCTCCACGCCCGGGATCAGGCCGCCCCACAGCGCGGCCGCCAGCTCCGGCGGCGCGTAGTCAGGCAGGCGGTCTGCGGCAGTGGCGGCGGCGGCGGCGGCGGTCGGAGGCCGGAGGCGGCGGCAGGGAGGGACGTTAAAAGTTAAAGGTTTTTGGGAGTTGAAGGGTGGGGATCGGGGGCGAGGTGGATGCGCGGTGGGCCGCAAAACCACGCGCTGTGCTGCCGCAAAATGACGCGCCTCCGTGGAGCCTCCATGTACATTGCGCACCCCATGAACACGTGCACGACGGCACGCCAGCACGCCCCTCACCTGCCGACCAGCCCTCCTGCGTACTCTCCGCCGCCTCCTGCGCCGCCAGCGCCTGCGGCAGCGAGGCGTTCAGCGGCCCGCGCGGCACGCGCGGCACCACGCGCAGCAGCTGCTGGCTCACAATCTCCGTCAGCACGCTGGAGGGGTGGCTGGCTGAGCGCGTGGCCACCACGTCCACCAGCGGCGCATTGCTCTGCAGCATGTCGCCCAGCGTGCGCCACCACACCGGCGGCGGCGAGGTGATGGGCGGCAGTGGCAGCGCCGACCAGCCGCAGCTGGGCCGCCAGTTGCGCTCCGCCCAGGGGTAGGGCAACGGCGGCGGAGGAGGCAGCGGCGGCGGCGGCGGCCCCGCCTGCGACGATGACTGCTCCGCTGCCTCTGCGGCGGCCGGCGCTGGCTCAGGCCCGCTGGCGTCAGGCTTGCCGGCTGCCTCAGTGGACTTCGGCCCCGCGTCCCGTTGACTTGACTCGGCCCCAGCGCCGTCTTTGGACTCTGCTGCAGCCCCCGACCGCGCTGCCGCTCCCTCCTCTGGCTTGCCGGGCTCTGCCGCCGGCTGCGGCACCAGCGGCAGCGTCAGCGGGCACAGGCAGCGCACCACCGCCAGCGCGCGGCCCGCCAGGTGCCACGCCGACTCCCGGTTCACGCGCACCCGCGGCGGCGGCGGCGGCCGCGGCGCGCCCACCGCGCGTGGGTTGTGCCTGGCGGCACCGCTGCCGCTGCCGCGTGCGGCCTTCTGCAGCAGCAGCGTGTTCATGTGGGGCGCGTCGGCGGACGCCATGGACAACTCCGCCAGCCGCATGCATAGCTCCTGCACCGCCGCCGGCGGCACCACCAGAAACCAGGCATGGTTGCGGCACCACCAGCTGGGCGGGGCCTGCAGCGGCGGTGGGGCCGCCGCAGGTTCCGCTGCCGCAGCGGCGGCGGCGGCGGCGCCGCCGCCGGCGCCCTCGAGGCGCGCGCGCAGGTGCTGGGTGTAGCTCCTGCTCTGCAACACCTGCACCTGCGTCTCCAGCAGCCGCAGCACCGCCTGCGGCACCAGCTCCTCCAGCTCCAGCCCCGGCAGCGGCCGCCT
The DNA here is from genome assembly GCA_016834595.1 of Chlamydomonas schloesseri. Taxonomy (NCBI): domain Eukaryota; kingdom Viridiplantae; phylum Chlorophyta; class Chlorophyceae; order Chlamydomonadales; family Chlamydomonadaceae; genus Chlamydomonas; species Chlamydomonas schloesseri. Next base: position 2,255,072 of record JAEHOD010000002.1, read on the forward strand.
GCCCGCCGCCGCCTCCAGCAGCCGCCGCTCCTCACCGCTGAACGTGTCGGCCCAGTCCGCGCCTGCTCCGCCGCCGCCGCCTGCCTTCGCCAGCTCCCCGCCTCCCGCTGCCGACCCACCAGCTGCGCTGCCGCCAGCCTCAACCCCGGCCTCCGCACCCGCCGCGGTGCCGCCCGCCGGGTCCTCGGGGTCGGGCGGGATGGGCCCCAGCCAGTGGCGGATGTCCACGCAGCGCGTGTCGGGCAGCAGCACGCCCATCACGGGCAGCCCCAGGGCGGCCACGTGGCTGAGGCCGTACATGCCGTCGCCGGGCGCCATGAGCGAGGCGTGCAGCCGCCCGCTGAGGCCGCGGCCGGGCACCGCCAGGCTGCCGGGGGCTGCGGCGGCGGGGGCTGCGGCGGCGGGGGCGGCGGCGCCGTCAGCTCCAGGGCCAGCGGCGGGGCCTGGGGTTGCAGACCGCAAGGCATCCGCTTGGGAGGCGGAAGCGGTGCTGCCGCCGCTGCCGCTGCTTGCTCCCGCGGCCCCGGCGGCGCCGGTGGCCCCGCTAGTGCTGCCGCAGCCGTCGCCGCTGTGGAAGTAGCCGCTGCCGTACCCGGCGCCCGCCAGCATCTTGGCCATGAGCCCCAGCAGCAGCTGCTGCACGTTGGGACCCCACAGCCGCCCCGGGGGCGGCGGAGGGTCCACGGCAGGCCCCGGCTCCACCGCCGCCGCTGCACCCGAGCCCCCTGCACTCGCACCCGCCGTGTCGCCACCCTGGGCCCCCTCTCTTGCCCCGCCTGCCTCGGCCTCCGCTTCCACCGCCTCTAACGCCGCTCCCTCGGCCTCGGCCTCGACCTCCGCCTTCGCCTCCGCCTCTGCCTCCGCGTCCGCCTTCGCCTCCCCGGCCCCTGCTGCACCCCCGCCCGCGCGGGCCCCCGCCTTCGCCGCGCGCTCACGCTCCTTCTCCCTCTCGGTCTTGCCCGCCGCCGCCGCCGCCAGCAGGATGGCTTGCTGCAGCTTGCCGTGCGACACGGGCGCCGCCAGCGGCGAGGCGGGCAGGCGCAGCCAGGCCTCGGTGGAGGCGAACAGCGCCTGGCAGGCGGACATGATGTTGCCCACCGGCCGCAAGCCCACCTGCGGCGCACCACGGACGGCACCATGTACGTGTGACGATGATGACGATGGCGGTGAACGCGTGAAAGCCTTACCATGCTGCTGCTGTTGTCGTGACCACCGCTTCGGCCGGCAGACTGGCCCCGTCCTTCAGACCATCCTCCTGGCCCTCCCCGCCGCGCCCGGTCCTGTGCCCCTAACACCCCACCCCAGGAACCCCACCCTAGCTCCCCGCCCCCCGTCTGCAGCCTCACCCGGGCCCGGCCCGCTGCTGCCCCCGCCCCCGCCCCCACCTGCGCCAGGTAGTCGTCCGGGTAGATGCAGGGTCGCTCTCCCGCCGCCGCCAGCGCCATGAGCGTGCAGCGCGCCATGTGCTCCAGGACCTGAAGGCGGTGGGTGCGGCGGGCGGCATGGGGCGGAGACAGATGAGAGGCGGCGAGGTGAACAAGTGATACTGAGCATGGAAAGACTTGATGACGTGGCGGCACACGCCGCACGACACTCCGCAATGCACCTCCTTTCAGGGACGGTACCGGACCGCCACGCGCAACCTGCCCCACGCGACACCAGCCTACCATGCCAGCCGACCCACAGCGTTCCACGTAGCTGCGTTGGGTACTATCTTTATCCACCTCACACCCGCCCGACCGCCTGGCCATCCCCTCCCCCACATCACCACCACAGACCTGGCTGTCGACCAGCTCATCCACCAGCATCCGCAGCATGGCCGGCGTGGACGGCGAGTCCTCATCCTCATCCTCATCGCCCTCGGCGCCCCCGCCGCCCTCCTCCGCCCCATCCTCGCCGCTGCCGCCCTCCGTCGCCTTCTCCCTTCGCTCCTTCTCCCGCGCCTCCCTCTCCTTCTCCTTATGCTGCTGCGCCTGCTGGTCCGAGGGCGTCGCCGCCTTGCGGCCGCCCGGCGGGCCTGGCGCGGCGGTGGTGCCGCCGCCCTCGGGCGCGCCCAGCCCCGACAGCAGCGTGCAGGACACGGCGACCAGGCCACCCACGTGCCAGAGAATCTGCAGGCAGGTGGGTGTCCACGGCGCAGCAGTGCCTTTGTCTGCCGGGCCATAAGTACGTCGTCAAGGCACAGCAGCTCCCTGTCGCTCGCCCAGCGTCATCCTCCATCCAGCCCCCGCTGCCGTGCACCGTCCGCCAATCAGGACCAAGGGGGCCGTAACCAACCCCCCACAACCCCGCAGCGGTTTCCATTGGGTATGCATGGTCGCCCTTCATGTAAACCAATAAGCAGACGCGATGCAGCACGCCCACCTGCTGCGGGTCCACCATCTCTGCGCGCAGCTCCATCACCCGCCGGAAGGCCGCCTGTGCCTCGGGGCCGTAGGGCTGGTAGGATGACTTGACGCCCAGGATGGCGTCCCGCGCCGCGTCCAGCGGGCTGGGCGGCTCCAGGTACACACGCTCGGCCCCCGGGCCGTGCCCGCTACCAGCTAACCCGCTTGCACCGCCGCCCGAGCCGGCGCCCGGCCGGCCGGCGGCGGCCCGGCCGCCGCCCCTCCCTCCGCCCGAGCCGACGCCTGCGGCGGCTCGCCCGCCACGGCCCCTGCCGCCGCCACCGCCGCTGCTGCAGCTGCCGCCACCCGACCCAGATGGAGCGGCCGCCTGCTGCTGCTCCTGCTCCTGCTCCAGTGGCTGCTGCTGCTGCTGCTGCTGCTCGCGCGCCTCCTCCTTGTCCCTCATGTCCGACTCCAGCTCGCGGCAGAACGCCAGCAGCCGCGCCGAGTCGCGCGCGCTCTGCGCCAGCAGCCGCGCGTAGCAGCGGAGCGCGCCGGTGCGCACCAGGCCCAGCGTGGCGCGCTCGGCGGCGCGCTGCGCGGCGGGCGAGACGCGCTGCAGCCCCTGCTTTGGGTGCGCCACGGTGATGAGCGTGTGCAGCAGCACCTCGCTGGTCCAGTGCCGCACCGCGCCGTACAGCGTGATGCGCTCCTCGCGGCTCAGCGCGGCGCCGCCGTTGCCGTCGTGGTCCTCCGGCTCGGCGCGGATGGCGTAGGCCAGGAGCTGGAATGGCGTGGGCCAGGAGGGAGTTGGAAGGAAGGTGAGAAGGGAGAGGGGAGGAAGGCGTGCCAAGCAGGGATGCGCCTAGGGTCGCGCTGAAGCGGAGCGCCTGCTAGCCTGGCCCGTTCAGAGCGCGTGCGTGCGTGTTGCGGCAGTTTGCCACAGCCTTGGTCACCCGGATGCTGGCGGCTGGAGACCCGTCAGGCTCCACCGTTCCGCATGACTGCAGCTTATCCGCCCCCCCCCCCCGCCCAGCGCGCGTGCCCACCCCGCACCTGCAGCAGATGCATCATAAGCTCCTTGCAGCCCAGAATCCGCTCCGCCAGATCAGCTGCGTCTTGGGTCGGCTCCTGTGGGGTCGAGGAGACCCGCGCGGGACGTGGTGTTGCAGCCTGGGGCACGGGGTGTTCTGGAGCAATAGTCCAGTGCGCATGTATCATCGCGAGGCCTGCGGCGAGCCACCCTAGCACTCCGCGCTTCAACACGTGTAATTTAGCACTTGCCTTGAGTAGACGCGTCATGAAGTTGCACGCATCGCCATACTTTGCCGCCGCGGGCCGGACAAGCCGCTTCCCCGATGACAGCTCATGCAAAATGGACCTGACACTTTCCTTAAAGCGCGCATACTGCGTGCGGATGGCCGCCGAGTATTGCGCGCCCTGCGGCCGATAGAAATGCCCGTGTTGGTGACGCAATACAACATATAATATGTCGGCATCAAATTGCGGTAGATCAGGGACTCACGGTCAGCCCGGCGTGCGGCGGGGTCAAAGACATCTTCGCGGCAAAACTCGGTTCCGGCGCCCTGGCGACAACAGAGCCCCTGAGGAAGCCCTATCTACGCTCCTAAACTGCGTGTTTTATTGCATAAATGCTCCATCTTGAGCCCGCTCTACGCAGACGAGCTGAGCTCGCGATGTTGATGACCCAGCGACGTTTGTTTATAAGAGGACTGGTGAATAAGTGGTAAGACGGGGAGGTATGAGTCGAGGTTTGAGCGAAACAATCTTTAATATGGAGTCAGGGATTAGGGGAAGGTCCGGGGGGAGTGCAAGGCGCGGTCCATGCACATCACACGTACCCGACACGCCGGCGGCCCCACAAACCAACGTCCGCGTTTTTAGCCATTCTCCGACACGCTAGACAGAGGCACAGCACGCAAGTGCTTCTCTATCATGTAAACACTTCACCAACAGCTTTGCCATCACGCGACCATGCGGCGGGCTGACCGCGGCCCCGCCAACGGTCGCGTATGCATACGCTTCGTGTGAGTATGCGCTAGACCATTATCCTGCGGCCTGGATGCTGGACACGCCAACTTGAGGTCCATACCCTGGCAAATCATGCGTTGTTATTCTGCGCCTAAGCCGTATATAGGAAGCTGCAAATCGTGCTGCCACATGTCCTAGGGCTCCTAACCTACCGCAACCGCGTGCTTCTTGTTCGCAAAAGACGCTTGCCAGCCCCTTTCAGGGCTCCCTGTTGGCCCCTTTCAGGGATCCCTGTTGCGGCTCCCCTAGCTACCGCTTGCGAGCTCCTGCTGCTCCACCAGGCCGTGGTCCCAGCAGTGCGCCGCCATGCGGCCGATGAGCGTGTGCGGGTGCTGCAGCGCCAGCCGCAGGCTGCCCACCACCACCAGCTGCTGCGTGCAGCTGCGGCAAACATGAGCAGCACCACACAAGGCAGTGGCGGGGCGGGATCAATCAGCATCCAAAACGCTGTATGACGCTGCCAAAACCGCCTAATGCCCACCCCTCACCCACCTAGCCGGTGCCCGCCGCACCGCCCACCCCACATCATCACCCACCGTGTAAGCATGACGTTGACGCGGCGGTCGTCCTCCATGAAGCCCAGCGCCTTGACGCGCGTGAGGCTGACCACCACCACCTCGTCCTCGCGGCCTTGGAAGGTGCTGCGACGCCACATGGAACAAGAAACGAACACGGTAATGAAGCAGAGAGAGAGATGGGGAGTGGGTGCGTGGAAAAGCATGAGAGTGGGGCGAGGCTCGCGGGCAAGGTGCCATAGCAGCACGCGGGCGGGTGGGTACCCGCAGGTCAAGGGATGCCAAAGTCGCGCGGAACTCACTCGATGTTGTACACGCGGTCGCCTCCTTGGCTCCCCTTCCCGCTGCTGGTGCTGCTGCCACTGGTGCCGGCTCCGGTGGCCTGCTGCTTCTGCTGGTGCCGGCCCAGGCCGCGGCGCAGCACCTCCTCCTCCAGCACCGAGCGCTGCAGGTCGTAGCCAGTCAGGATCTGCACGTGCGTTGCGGACAAGTCAGGTACGGATCGCATGTGTACGGATCATGACTCCATGCACTCCATTCATCATGCAACCACCTCGATGCGCCATTTCCTACTGCACCACGTGTGTGCGCAACTTTCGTGCATTCCCCCCCCCCCGATTGACCTGTTCACACACACACGCACACACACATACACACACACATCCCTATATATAAGGCTGTAAGGCTCAGCAGGGCCGCGCCTTAGCACTCCACCACTCACCGTCCAGCTGCTGGTGCCGCCGAGCCTCTCCGCCACATTCACCACGCGTCTGGCCTCCACTGGGTTGCTGCAGCTGCGCCCGCCCTTGCGCTCCTCCTGGCCCACCACGTCAATCCACAGCACATGCGCAGGGACGGCGCCGGCAGCGGCGCCGGCACCGCCTGCGGGCCTGCGGCGGCCCACCAAATATGCGTGTGTGTGTGTGTGTGTGTGTGTGTGTGTGTGTGTGTGTGTGTGTGTGTGTGTGTGTGTGTGTGTGTGTGCGTCTGTGTGACAATCGTAAGCCGTGATAAGCACAGGCCACTAGCAACCGCGCCTGCTACAGTACTGCCACCCTGGTTACGCGCCTGCCACTGCCAGCCGTCCTCAAGCACAGGCACAGGCATGTGGGCAGACATGTGGGGCGTCGCTCCTTCCGGTCGCGCCGCTCACCGGCCGGACTTGAGCTGCCCGCCGTACATGTGCCGGCTGATGAAGGCGCACAGGTCGCGTGGCAGGCGATACGACACCTCCAGCATCAGCCGTACCACAGGCGGCGATGCTGGAGCAGCTGCAGCTGCAGCGGGGCTGCTGCCACTACCCGCTGCTGCGGAAGTGGCGGTCACCGCGCGAGCATCTGCGGCCGGCGGGCAGAGCGGCGGCCCCACGCTGAACGCGCCCGGCTGCTCGCGCAGGCGCGTCAGCGCACTGCTGCCACCGCCGCCGCTGCTGCTCAGCTGGTCAAAGATGGATGGGATCTGCGCGCCGTCCCACTCGGTGCCGTAGGGAGGCAGCTGCATGTCGTCCCCGAACAATGACAGGCACCTGCGCAGCATGTACAACACACCCGCAGCAGGTTATATCGCTGCATTCAAGGCAGCCCCCCCCCAGCACAATAATTCACGACTTCCCGCACACGGCGCCGTGCAAACCGAACGCGCTGACGCAGCAAGCCCGCCCCCTCGCTCATGATGGTCGGTGCATCGCGCCCCGTCATCATCGCTCACGCACGTGAGGTGGTGGCCGTACTCGTACAGCGGCAGCATCAGGTCGGCGGCGTAGATCTGGCTGGCCTCGTCCACCGCTAGCCAGCTGAGCGCCTTGTCGTGCAGCGCGGTGGCCTTGAAGTTGGGGTTGGCCAGCATGGACACCGTGGTCACGTACACCTGCGTGCCGCATGCCGCGTGCCGTGCCGTGCCGTGCGGGCGCATCAACATACCGTACAGGGCCGATGCGTGTGTGGAGGCGTGGGCACAGCGTATGCGGGTTGCGGAAGAAGTGGCGACGGGCGATAGGTGAAGGCAATTATGGATAGCGGGAAAGCATTGGCACTGCCGCCAACATCTGCTCGTGAAGTAAGAGTTCGATGGCTGCCCTTAACTATGCCCGCCGCCTTCCTCTGACCTGTTGCATGCACTGCCTGACTCCATCCCCGCACCTAGCTAGCCCCCTACCCGCACATACACGTCAGCAGCAGGCAGCCGGGCTCGCCCGCACGGACCGGCCGACCCACCTGCACATCCAGCAGCGCCCGCTGCATGTCCGCGCCCTTCAGGTCGCTGCTCAGCACTAGCACCGACTGGAGCGCGCCCCAGTACTGCTCCTGTACAGGAAAAGAGAAGCGGAAAAGAAACACCCAGTAAAACATGCGCAGGGTCAGAAGGGCTGTCACATAAATGCCAACCTCTATCCAGCGGCATTGGTTGCAATGCATGCTGAGCGTACGGCGGTAGCAGCCTGAAGACTGAGGAGGCCCGCTGGCGCTCACCCACCTCGTGCCACTCGTAGTGAAACTCTTGCGACACGATGAGCCTGAAGGCAGCACAGCAGAAATGGTCAAAGGGCTGACAGTGGTGCACGGCAGGTGGGCACATGCGCAGCATCCCCACGCCATGAGCTCGCCGCTCACCCCCTTTTCGACGCTGCCTGCTAGCCCCGACCATCCCGCCCAAATCGCATTCGCGTTCGAGCGCATGCCCACCTCCTTGGGGCCAAAGTGAGCGCACCTGAAATTCTTCGCGCCCAGGCCCCGCTTGATCAGCGCCAGAGCAATGTTCTTGGCGGCCACATTGCTGCGCGCCACACACGCCACCGCCGGCATGAGCCGCGCGCCGCTGCCGGCGCCACCAGCCTTGTGAAGACGGGGCAGCCGCGGCGCCGCCTGCTCCAGCCACACTTGCACGGCGTGCGAAATGACTGTGGTCTTGCCTGCAACGGGGGCATGTAAAGTAAGATGATGAGTTCAACTTATTCATGTCGACATGTCGTTACAGGCTTCTTTTTGCGTGTGTCTGTGGGTTACAGCTTTTTTGCGTACGCGAGCGAACTCACCGCTACCGGGTGGCCCCTGCACAAGCTGCACTGCTGGGCCCTCACGGCTGCCCGGCTGCCCAGTCCTGCAGGCGCCACGAAGGATCTCCGACAGCGCTCGCGCCTGCGATGCATTGACATTTATCTGCAGCCGCCGCACCGCGCCCTCCGCGTGCGCCACGGCCGCAGCACCCGCCGGCTTGCCGACAGGCAGGAGCGCACCGCTGCTGCTGCCGCTGGTGACCGAGGCCTGGGCCTTGCTCTTCTTCTTGCCGCCCGCAGCTGCCGCGGCCTGACGGCTGCTGCTGCTGCTGCTGCTGGTGTCAGCGTCGGTGGCGGCACCGGGGGCACTTGCGGCGTTGAAGCAGAAGTCGCCGCCGCCAAAGACGCCCTCCAGCAGCGGCCTGCCGCGCATGCGGTTCTCACCGCACAGCACCTGTACAATACTTCGTCAACAACCGAGCTATCGATCGGGGCAATCAGGAAGGATGCCGCCAGCGCGTAGCCGTGAAAGCACTCGCAGCGCATTTTCAGCCTCCAAGTCAGTGTTTCCCTTTAGCACCCAGAGCCAGTAGCCCACCCACTCACCATGGGCAGCAGCCGCTTGATGCCCGCCTCCTCGGGTGTGTCGGAGCTGTCCGTCATCTCGATGGACGTCACCTGGGCCGGCAGCTCGGCCAGGCTGTTGATGTCGCGCTTGGTGTCTGGGGAACGAACACGTCGAGGCAGCATTATGCGGTGGGCCGGCGCACACCAATTGCTGTCGAGGGCCACTCGGCATGAAGCTCGAGGTGTCCGCACGTCCAGCAGCTCCCGCGCAACAGCTAGCCTGGCTTAAGCACGTCAGTGACGTCACACATCGCGCATGCCTTCCCCGACCCCTTGCCTAGGTAGTGCCACCATGCATGGCGAGGGTTTCCGCGCCACGCACGCACCTGACCACCGCAGCTTGATGACGGTGGCGCTCTTGCCGCGCGCCATGTTGCAGCGGCCGTTGATGCGGCGGCCGTCCGGCAGCGCCGCCTCCACCCAGCACTGCTGCCGCAGCCGCGTGTTGAAGCGCGCCATGCGCACCTCCATGGCCACGCCCGTCTTCTGCGGGTTGCCGCATGCATGCGACCAACCCAAGGTAATGAGAAGACAGCAGCTCGCGCGTTTGAGTGGGCAAGTAGTAGCTAGCACGCACGCGGGGCTCGCACCGCCGTGTCCCCGCCGGCCCGCCCCATTCGATGATCCGATCCCAGCCGTGTACCTACCGCGAACATTTTGAACACGGCGCTGTGGAAGTCGTGCCGGGTGCGGAGTGGCGACTGTGCCTCCAGGAACTGGGTCACCGCCACCCACTGCGCCGCCAGCCGCACCTCCCACTCCGGCGGCACCGCCAGGTCCACCGGCAGCGGCGGCGCCTTGCCGGGCCGCAGCAGCACGCACACGCCCGCCGCGTACGACACGAACGCGTTTAGCGCCGCGTACCGCTTCTGCACCCGCGACACGACACGCCATGGCCATGGTCAGCACGTGCACGTGTATTGAGCAGTACATTCGCAGCTTGTGCTGCTGCATCCACACAACGACCCGTGCCATCCACCACAAGGGTGGTGGCCCCGCCCCCCTCGCCGCGCCAGCCACGCACCTGCTGCTCGTCCAGGCGTGACGCCAGCCACTTGGAGTGGTCAATCTTCTTGTCCTTTGCCACGTGCTGGGCGTCCGGGTAGAAAGTGTGAAAGATCTCAAAGAGGCCGAGCTTATCGCGGCCGCGCTTCTTGTCCGCCTCATTGGGCGGCACCGCCACCGTCAGGTCGAGACCGCCGCGCATCTTCACGCCTGGTGATTATAAGTGTAGGACCCAGAGAAGGCTCATTCGTTACGAATACATCAGGCAGTCGCAAGTCGTGTTTACAAGTGGAAGGCTCAGTGGAGTCGTTAGCTACATGCGATTGCAATAACGCTTCCGGCCCCGCAGAAAGATGGAAGAGCAGCTCACCGAAGCCCATGTACACCATGAGTGCGTCCTGCCACACCTCCGCTGCGGCCTTCTGGAGCGTTTGGGTGCACAGCAGAGCTTTGAGCGAAGCGTTCAGCGTGAACGGCGCCTTCCACTGCTGGGGCGACCCCACCGCGCCGCCCTTTCCTGCCTGCTTGCCGGCGGCGGCTTGCGGCTGCTGCTGCGCCCGGCTCTGCTCCTTGGCAAGCTGGCGGGAGCTGGGCACCTGCACCAGCAGCACGTGCGGCCCGGCGCACAGCTGCACCACCGCAAGCTGGTCGCCCAGGAATTCCGTGTCGAAGCCCAGGACCTTGGGCGGGACGAGGGGGGCGTGCTTGGCCGCCGCCGCCGCTGCAGCCCCGGCCTTGCTGCTGCCCTTTCCACCCTTAGCGCTGCTGCGTTTCCCTGCGAGGCCGCCGCTGCCGGATGCCGCCGCCGCCCCAACCGCTGCTCCCGTGGCTGCTGGCGCCGCCGCCTTCGGCCCGAGAGCAGCCGCCAACGCTGCCGCCGCCTCGGGCTTGGGCACGCGCGACCAGCCGGCGGCTAGCCAGCCGGTGTGTTTCGGTGCCAGGTCCTCGGCCCGCACCGTGACCACGTGCAGCGCCGAGATGCCCATGACAGCCGGGCTCAGCGGAATCACCAGGTCTGGTGTGACCGCGCTCTTGCTGCTGCTACGGCTGCTCCCGGTCGTGGTGGTGGCGCTCCCCGCGCCGCCCACAGCCCTTGTACTGACAGGATTAGCAGGTTCAGGCGGCGCTGAAGACCGCCCGGCGGTGGGCGCTGCAGCGCTGGCTGAGGCGCCGAGCCCTTTTTGCTTTGGCTGTTCAAGCTGTTTCGGCTGGATTTGGCTGACGCCCGAAGCAGCGGCTGCTGCAGAGGTGTTTGTTTTCTGCTGCAGCTGCAGCGCACTGTGCTGGCTGCCGAGGGACTCAGCTGATCTAGACGGGCTGAGGGACGCGGCGGTGGCCGCTGATGACGCGCGGCTGAGCGCGCTGCCGCCGCTGCTGGCAGTCCCGGACCTGCTGGTAGGCAATGTGATGGAGGTGGCTACCGAGGACAGGGAGGCCGTGCTGGCACAGGACGCCATGCTGGGCGAGGGGCGCAGCATGCCGGGGGACGGCTGCGGCAGCTGGTGAGCAGGTGGCGGCTGCGGCGGCGGCGCCGCCGCCGTTGGTGCTGCTGTCGCCGCCGCCGGGCGCGATGGCGCCGCAGCAGTGCTGGATGGCATGGCTGTGGCGGACCGAATGATGAAGTCTGAGGGCTGTGGAGGCGGGGGCGGAGGTGCTGCCTGCCTCGGTTGCTGCTGGCGCAATGAGAGCTCGTCGTTGTGCCCCAGCCGGTTCATGGCACTGCCCGCGGCGCCGTTGTGGGACACGCGAGGTGTCCGCGGTGCAGCCCCAGCGTCTGCTACCGCTGCCGCCAGCTGCGTGGTGGTTGCAGCGCTGGCGCTCTTGAGCTGCGGGGCAGCTGTTTGCCCGTCAGACGTGAGTGCATGCTGTGCGGTGGCGTGCACGGCTGCCTCCCTGGCCCCCGGCGGCGCTGCTGTTGTTGGAGACACGACGGACGTTGTTGTTGGGGGTTCGCGACTGGGTGCACCAGCACCGTCCGAGCTGGGCGCGTTGCCCATGACGGTGTCGGGTGGCCTGCAAGGTTGTACCTGAAGGCCTGCAGGGCGTGAAACAGCGGGAGCAGCGAGTCGTGTCACCAGGTCGCCTGCGAGGTCCTGGCGATGCATAGGGCAACGCCGCCAGTAGCGCCCGGGCTCCAACGCCCACACTCACCTATGAGGCAGGAGGCATATGAACTTGACAATGCGCCTCAAGCGCCCGGGGCGAGCTCGGCGAGCTTGGCGGTTGCCGCCGGCGAGGTAGATGCGGGGTTCGCCTGACTGTTGCTGTGAACGCCGCAGCTTTACGAGACCGATAGCTGTTGAGGCCCGGCAATGCGTTGGTTCAGTGAATGCGCGCTAACGTCTGCTTTTACAGGGCGAGGGCGACATTTCTAAATCGCCCATCCGGTCCTTCACGGGTCGTCACGGGCCGGCCGGGTTTGGACGGCATAGGATTGTCCCAGCCACCCCGAATTAAAGAGTGGCACATGGATGCACGCAAACGCGTATTTCCCCTGCGGGCACGCACTGCTTGGCTGAAGCAGAGCCTGCGTGCATGGGCGCCCTCCGCACGCCCAGCACATCAGGTGCAGAAACGGTTATTGCATTGTTTTATTTGAAGCAACTAGAATTACTTCAACAAGTCACTGTTGCTGGCCAAGGCTTGTTACAGAGGCCCTGCTCAGTTTGCTTTGAAGTTGACTGGTCCCCGAGCCTCTCATCAAACCTTACCGCCCCAGCTACCCAACTTAGAAGTGAAAAGGTGTGATCTACCCACTCCTGGTGCAAGCACCAGGGCCGCGAGCCTGAAGACCGTTCCTTCCAGTGGCCGCGGCCGCGCTATCTCTTTAATTGATACTATATATGCTTGATTGTGAGCTGAGAACAACATAACTAGTTTGAGCGGGCGCAGCGAGCAGCCAGCAAGGAAGAATGGGCCGAATAACGGAGCGGCTCATTCGTTCGGTAAGCCGTGAAATGCACATTGTTTCGGTACGGTATTGGATTTGATGTGTTTGACCTGCCTGGCCCGCAGAGGGCGGAGCACAATGAGGGCATGGTCTCGACGCTCGAGGAGGTCGCGCTGCACCAGCAGAACATTGAGAAGATTGAGGCCCTGGGGCAGCTGTGTCCCAAGCTAAAGATATTGTACCTGCAAAACAACCTCATTGGAAAAATCCAGAACCTGCACAAGCTGAAGGTGGGTTGGTGGGGGTGAAGGGCCGCGGCCGTGGGCCGCGGCCCAGCCGCGGCCACACGCTGTCCGGCCTCCGATCTGCAATTTCTGCACCCGAGGCATCGAGAGGGACAAGGGGCGCACGCAAAGCCCCACTGCAACATGGGACCACAACAGGAGCTGGAGTACCTGAACCTGGCGGTGAACAACGTAACAAAGATCCAGAACCTGCAGCGCTGCGAGAGCCTGAAGAAGCTGGACCTGACCATTAACTTTGTCAGCAAGGCGGGGCTATTGACGGTGGAGAGCCTGCGACACAACATTCACTTGGAGGTGTGTGTGTGTGTGTGTCGGAGGGGGGGGACGGGGGGAGGGGGGGAGGGCTCCGTAACGTGGTTGGGGGTGGTGAGGGGGTGTCACGCTGTGGCTCTGATTGGCAGTGGGCAGGGGTTTCCTTGCCTCTCCTCTTGCCTGCCGCTCGACTCCCCCTCCGCCTCGCCACCCCAGGAGCTGTACCTGCTGGGCAACCCCTGTGCCGACTGGCATGGCTACCGGCAGTTCGTGGTGGCCAAGCTCCCGCACCTGCACAAGCTGGTGGGGCTGGGCGGGCGTGTGTGCGTGTGTGCGTGCGTGCGGGGCGGCGCGGCGCCGGAATGGCTGGTTGGCTGGGTGTCGGTCTGGAAGGCTCGCGGCATGGGTGGTAAGGGCTGGAGCTTGGCGGGCTGGTAGGTCTGGGAGGGCTGGGAGGCTCGGGGGGCTGGAGAAACGGAGGCGGTGGCGCGGTTTGAGTGTCAGGGTGGCGGGGGCGACGACAAGCTGCGCGCCTGTGCAGCCGGTACAGGCAATGGAGGGGCTGTCGCACCGGGAAAGCTGGTACTGGTACTGGGGCGAGCTGGACACCGACTATGACCACAATGCCGCCGCCGCGTTCCCCATCGACCATCGACCCCTTCTAACCCAACCATCTGCCCGCACCGGCCTGGACCTCCTTCTGACCTCCCCGCCGCCCGCAGGACGGCCAGGCCATCAAGCCCAGCGAGCGCATCGCGGCGGCGCAGGCGCTCCCCGAGCTGGAGGCCGCGCTGGCGGCAGAGCTGGCGGCGGAGGGCGTGGACGTGGCGGCGGCGGGGCAGGTGCGTGTGCGTGTGCGGCTGGCGGTGGTGGTGGATGGGCGTGGTGGCGGCTGGGCGTGGCGGCTGGGCGCGGGCGTGGGGTGCAGGTGCGGGGCACAGCGCGCGACAATGGTGGGTGTGTGGGTGCGGGCCAGCGCAGCTCGGGGGCCGTCAGTCGCAGCCCCAAGCTTCGCGCCTGGGCCTGTGGGGGTGCAGTGCGCGAGCAGCAGCGCTTCTACATGTGGGTATGCTCTTTACGCCAGGCAATGTGACGTGCGAATGCACACAAACACGCATGCGCTTGCAGGTGGAGGACGACTCGCTGTATGACGAAGACGGCATTGCGGCGGGCGAGGTGGGTGGCCTGTGTGGGGAGTCTTACGATATGGTGGGATTATTCAGAGTCAGCACCCGGCAGACGTGCTGGGCCCGGCCGCTGAGGGTCTTCCAGGATGCGCATGTGCCACGCACCGCCTCAATACGGTATTCATGCTGCGCCCGCTGGCACGACCTCGCCTGGCGCATCTTGTCCTGCAACCCGCCTCCCAGCGTGCCTCCGTCCCCCCCTCCCCCTGGCAGGTGCCGGAGACGGGCTACGTGGACGAGGCGGGGGAGCTGCGGCGGCCGTGGTGCCCAGCCACACGCATCCTGGAGCACAGGGAGCAGGTGGGTGGACGAGGAGGTAACACAAAGCCGGAATTCGCTGGGGCCGGTGTCCGCGGGTACAGCGGGTGGACACCCTCGCATGCCGAGCCGCCTTGCCACGGGCAAGCCGGCCCCGGGCTTGCGGAAGATTTGGACTGGCGGCTTTGGCGGTTGACTACACCGGCGCGGCTAGGCATGCTGACTTGACGGGAATATGCCAGCCTGGAGCTTTGTGCAAGGGCATGGCTAGCGCACTTAGAAGGGACACTGCCATCCGCCGCTTGGCGCTCCCTTCCACCCTGCCTCCGTCTTTCACCGCCTTGCTTCCTCACATCCCCTCGAGCCCTCTCCTCCCCCCGGCACCTCAATGTTTGGATTGAACACCATCCTATGGATGGCTACCCCCCCTGCGCAGGAGAAGGCCAACCGGGAGGCCGAGGAGAAGAAGAAGGCGGCCAGCGGCAACAAGCCGGTGGTGGAGCTGGGCCCCAGCAAGCCGCTGCGCCGGGACGAGCTGCCGCCGCTGGAGGACGGCGAGCGGGTGTACCAGAAGAACGAGGGCAGGTGGGTGGGGGTTGTGGTTACCATCCCAAACTAAACCAAACCCAATGCATAAGAGCGAGGGGGGTGGGTCGGGTGGATAGGCAGTTCGTCGCAGCCCCAAAAGGGGAGCATGCACGGCGAAGCTGTTGGTGGTTGGGGGAAGGGGTACTGTAGCGGGACTGGTCGAGTGCAGGTGCGGTAGCGCAGTGAGTGCGGCCATGGGGCGCACTTACTGCATGGCATGATGGTAGTGGAAGCGGGCGCCGCTATGAAACCAGCTGGAGGTCTGCTGGTGTGAGGCTGTCGTGTGACGCCTATCACATTACCGCACTCCTAGGCCTTCCTGCCCCTATTCCCGCGCCGCCCCGCACCCCCACTTCGCACCCATTCAGGTGGGACTTCTCGCTGGAGGAGTCGGGTGACGGGCGGGCGCTGGTGCTGGAGGTGGGCGTGGGCAAGTTCCTGGACACCAGCCTCATACAGGTGGGCGGGCCGGGGTTGGCCAGGAGGGTGGGTGCGCGTGCGGGTGCGGGTGGTAAACACCAGCCCATTCTAAACCAAAAACCGAACTAACGAGTGAGGCACAGGGGGGCAGGGGGGTGGTCCGGGGGGGGGGCCAACCAATGGGGGGGGGGTTGCCATGCATGTTTGAAGGGGGGAGAAGAGAGAAGTGGGAAGACGGATAGAATGCGGGTTCGGGTGCATGAAAGCTCGCTGGGTGCCTGTACCTGTGCGTGTCAGCCGCAACTGCATACCTGCCCGTCTTGTGCGCGGTCACCGGTGCCCCCCTACCGCACCAGAGCAATGCGCCCTCCCAACCACACTCGTTCCCCCCCCGTATGCATATGTATTACTTTGATGCGCGCGTATGCGTGTCCACCCAACCTTCCCTCCTCGCTGCATGGACACCCGCTCATGCTTGCACGCACACCCGCCGCCGCGTGCGTCCGCCCACGCACCGCCCCCACACGCAGACGGACCTGCAGCCCACCTACGTGCGGCTGCTGGTCAAGGCCAAGCTGCTGCAGCTGCTGCTGCCGTGCGAGGTGCGGCCGGATGCCGCCACGGCGCAGCGCAACATGACCACCGGTGAGCGCACGGCCGCACGGGGTGGTGGTGGGCGGGTTGTATATAATAAAATGATGAAATGAACCCTACCCAATGGAACAACAGCGAGGAGGAGAGCGTAGCCTTTAATGACAACGGGGGACGGTTGGGGGGGCGGCGGTGGCTGGCCAGGGCGCCAAGCAACATGGGTCGCCCGCAACAACGGGCGAGGGGGGTGACCATGCACGGGCTCGCCGCCTGCCAACCCAGCAACACCCCCCTCGGTCCTGTTTCCCAATCCTGTTCTCAATCACTTGCTGTCGACGGACCCGCCACTGCAAGAATATGCACAGCTTACCCTTTACGTCTGTTGGTGATAATGTTCGGTTTCTTTCATGACACACACACACACACACACACACACACACACACACACACACACACACACACACACACACGCGCGCGCGCGCGTTGATCGCATTGCATACACGGTCTTTGATTTGCTTGTTTTCTCCTTGCGACCTCTAACACACACGCGCGCAGGCCAGCTGGTGATCACCATGCCCAAGGAGAACCCCGCCGAGCCCATCACCGACGTCGCCAAGCTGCGGCCCAAGGTGCCGGGCACTTCGGGCACCGCGTCCGTGTCCGCGGTGGCGGCCGCAGCAGCCTCCGCCGCAGCGGCGGCAGCAGCAGCAGGAGCAGGAGGGAGAGGTGGCGGCGTTGCGGCCGGGGCAGCGGGCAAGACAGGTGGTGGCGGCAGCGGCAGCGGCAGCGGCGGCACCTCGATCTACAACATCATTAAGAAACCGGGGGATGGGGACTTTGTGATGAAGGAGGTGCGCAAGGCGGCGGTGGTGGCGGCGGCGGACGACGATGACGACGAGCCGCCGGCATTATAGTCTACCCTACTGTGTCACGATGGACGCTATGGCACGACGGCGTCGGAGTCTCGCTGGGCTGCAAAGCAGAGGGGATGTCTCGAGGCAGCGCGCGCAGTGTGCATTAGAGTGCGTTCTGTTGTGGTGTTGCCGGTACGCGGTGTGGAGCAGGCTTTTGGGGCCGCGAAGTACGTTGCGCAGCATCAAGCGTTTGGTCACCATTTATAAGGAGGGTGGTGCAAGATCCTGGTCTCTCTGGGCGGGCACTGTCCGCCGTCGGTGGCCCTGACTCGGGGTCGCCGGGAAACGCACTTTCTGGGGATGTCCAGTGAAGCGACGAAATCGACGGAAATGCCCAGTGAAACGTAAATGATCCCCCTCCCCGCACGCCCAACCAGCAGTCCAGCACTAGTGTGTGCAAGGGACTCGCATATGTCTGCACACCTGGGCTGTCCCCTCTATAACACCGCAAACATATGCCTTTGTCTGTGCCATGCATTTGCAAGCAGTCAAGAAAGCGGCAGCAGAACAGCAGAACATCAGTGTCCGGTGTTTGTGAGGAGTATCGCCGGCCACTGAAGCAGCATAAACGCAACTAACATTGCGTTTGACGGTTTGCAGGTTGGGGGGTCGGGGATTGGCAGAGCGAGACGAAGGGGTAGACAGAAGGTTTGCGGAAAGGGCAGCGAACCGGGACCTGAGTGCCGGTCGAGGCGGCGCTGCCGCGCGCTGCCCTAAGATACTGTAAGTTCCAAGGAGGAGAACTGCAGCCTGGGAGTCTGAGGACACTTTCAACATTGGCAACAGTCGGGAAGTGCAATAGCTGTGGTGTTGGCAAAAGAATTTGGTTCCTTTCCAGGCCGGGATCCCTAGCCCGTCCGCAGCTGATCACGAGTGGCGGATTCGGCACCTCTATGGAGGTACGGAGCAGGTACAGAGCAGGTACAGCAGCCAGGCGGCGCGCGGCCGCCGGCGCGGGCGAGCACAGCAGGGCACAGTCGGGTTGTGGCACCTGCTACGCCATTACCGCCAGTGGGGTCAGCGGCGGTGGCGCCTGACGGTCCACATTCGGACGCAAAAGGTGACAAACCTGCATCGGTTCTGCATCGGTTCTGCACTGATTTCTGCATTGTATGTTGATCATGCTCTATCTATGGTGTGCACACAGGTGCTTGAGCAGACTGCCCAGCGACTGGCTGGTGGCAGGCCCAAGGAGGAGGTAATTGTTGGCTGGGGCAACGCCAACACTGGCTACGGCGCCGGCATCAGCAGGCCGGGGCGGGGCCCAAACCGGGCATTGCTGCGGCTGCTAGTGGACAAGTACGCGCATCTGGTGGTGTACGTGGATGAGTACTACACCAGCCAGGCACGTGGACTGGGGGCCAGGGGTCGGGGGCACCAGGATCGCATTTTGGTTCCCCGGGGCTTGAGGCTTGATGATACACATGATTAACCGCTAGCGTGACCCTGCCTGGCTACATTCCCCCTCAGGTGTGCGCGAACTGCGGGCGGCGCGTGCTCAACAACGGGCGGCGTTGCCTGCAAGTGGTGATTCCGTTTGGTGGCTCGCGGGTCCATGACGTCCAAGTGTGCCAGCACTGCGGGACTGTGTGGGTAAGTCAGCAGCAGTGGTTGCCTGGACAAGGAACTCCTTGGCGGTGGTTTGCTGAGCAGAAACGCCATTGCAGTATTCCTGATGAACGCCTCAAACATGAGCGATACCCTATCTTTGCGGAATGCCCCGGCCCCCTCAAGGGCCGCGACGCCAACTCGGCAACAAACATGCGGCACGCACTCGTGGAGATGCTGCTGGGCAATGAGCGCCCTGCGGCGCTGCGGCCTGGTGGTGGTGGTGGTGTGGTGGCCCGGGGCCTGGCGGCGGTGGCCCCGGCCCAAGTGGTCAAGGCCCAGGGCCTGGTGGCGGAAGCCCAGGGCCTGGCGGCGGCGCCCGCGGCCCCAGTGGCAGCAGCCCAGGGCCTGGCGGCGGCGGCCCGGGGCCTGGCGGCGAGTGTGTGCATGTGCGGAGCGGAGGGGGCGGGCAAGGCCACATGGAGGAGGAGAGCGCGGAGCCGCCCAAAAAACGGCGCCGGCACGCGGGCTGATATTGCTGGCCGGTGTCTTAGTTGGCGGTCCACGGGCGAGTGAGAGCACGTGATGTAGGCAGCCTGAGTAGTGTGGCTGTTTAATCGTGCTGTGGCTTGACCGTCTGGATTAGCGACTGCGCACCCGGCTGGCAGTGCCTGCACAAACCGACCCCGGCTATGTCCGGGAGATGAGGTGCTATCTAACACCTTCGGCCTCAGACGGTGGATGTGGTGCGGGATCAGCCCGCTTTTCCCGTGCTTCACGGGGACCACCTCCCTTGTTTATCGAGAGTTAGGTACCCCTGCTGTAGGCTATAGCGCATGCCATCAGGAGGCCAGGGAGTAGAGCGGCGCAGGAGCAAGGTGGCATCAATAATAATGCGGGCCAAAGCAGTAAGCGACCAGCCAAGTATGATGGGTTCGAGCAAGGCCTATGTGGTGAAAAAATATCCATTATCTCTGGATATGAGCGAGCATCTCGCAGGAGGGGTGTGAAGGAGCGCAACGCAGTGTGCAAGAGGCTACCGACAGGACAAGCGGTCAACCCGGGCTCACCCATGTCTGGGGCGGTGTCCAAAAATGGGGCATCTTCAAAGCCCCGGGAAATGCCGGCGCACAGCTCGGACAGGGAATCCAACCTTACCACGGCTGGCGTGTCAAAACCACTGTCCGAGTTGTGCGCCTATGCCGTACGGCCGTTCCCGTGCGGGATGTAAACGGTGCCTAGGTAGCACCCCGACACAAAAATGGGCCCTGAACGTTGACCCCGCTACGCAGTTGCACCCATACACCTTATATCATGATAAGTACCAAGTTGGGGCTTGGCGCGACCTCGTTAGCGTGCAGAACTCGTGGCTTTCGTGGTGCCAGCCAGCCGGTCACGAGGGTACGTGTCGGCACGGTCAAGCCAAATCGCACATTTACCCACATGGACTAGTTTGGTATACTATATATACATCTATTATGACATCGCGCATGGTCCGGAGCTTCCCAGCGAGGTTCTGTCAAACAGCATTTCGCGAGCTCGCTCGGACCCCAAGAAAGCGCCTGTTAGGTCCCAAAGACCGATGCCGTGTCATTCTTAAGTCATAGGAAGTGGATGCAAATGCTGCGCGCTGGCTAAATATGCTCTTCCTGCTGCAAGAGCGGGAAACGTCGCGGCATTTGGCAGTCGCGACGAGCCGAACTACCGGGAAAGCATGCAAAACGACTTGCAACAGTATAATTATAAGATTCGTAGGCATTTGGGTGCGATTGGGCATTGGACACCGCCGGGCGTATGGGCACGACACGGGTGGGCCCGGCGGGTTGCAAGCGGTTGGTATCCGACGACGAGCAGCAGTGCAGTTTCATGAACGACTGACGTACAGGTATAACCGTTTGTTGCGGCGTTGATTTCATACATGCTATGGATTTGTCCCGATATCATATTCAGGGATAAGGGATTCTTGTCCACCACATAGGCCTTGCTCGAAACCATCAGGACGGTTATCAACTCGGCGGAGGGTGTTTCCACTTGGGCGACTAAAGTCCAGGTGCAGCATCACGATATCGCGTGTGCAACGTGTTAACTAAGTCTAAGTATATTATTGCTCAAACGGGCAAGCGATAAAGCCGAGGACAATAATGTAACACCTGCACCTTCACAGCTTCACGACTTGTTTGGTACACCCACGTTGCAATTGCTTAAAGCATTACTGTAGTCAGCTTAATAATTGTCGAGGGGCGGGATTTTAGGCAGGATTGAGAAGTCGGTTCCCTAAATTTGCGCTAAACGAGTGTGGAAACACCCTAGCGCATGGGCAGTGTCCCAAGCGCTTGCGTCCTGTCCCCTCTACTGTTGGCACTTGATGCTGCAGCCTCCCTTGCGACAGCTCTCCATATAGGGCACGCCCCATGACCGCCCTGGGCGGCCGCTAGTGTGCGGCAGGGGAGCGAGTGTGTGCGGCGACATGCGGCGGGCCACAGCGAGGCAAGGTTGGAGCCCGCAAAAACCTAACCAAAAACTATCGCCGTCGAAAAACGTTGCGCGTATCAAAAGATATTACGCAGCTCGCCTGCTCTTGTCAGAGCAGTGCAAGGTGCGACTTCTGTCGTGTCCTGAGTCGTTCCCGCTCCTGCGTCGCATCCGGTCCCGAGTCTTGCGCCTGCTCCATTTCACTGATGACAAGCGCGCTTACAATGGTGAAGCTTAGCGTTCCGCAAGTTGCACATGCAACGATTAATGAACTCGGCGAAACCGAGGCACTGGTCCAAGCCATCATAGCAGGCGACATGCATAGGCGTGTTGCCGCAGCACGTACTGATGAATGGCAGCGCCTGATCACCGCCAAAGTGTCGGGGTGCATCGCGACTGAAACCGTGCTGGCCGACCTCCACACCTGGTTTCGCATTTCGCATTCGCAATCTAGCGTATGCCCGTAAGTCGACTCAGATGCTGTGTTGGCCAGAACTACCGCATGGCTCTGCTGCGGGCACCCAACAACGGCGCGGCCGCATCCCATGGCCGGCATAGGTGCATTTTCCCTCCTTGCCACTGCATCTGCCCAGGCGGCAGTAGTGAATGTGCCAAACCCCGCCCTGTCACGCCCCAACGTGTAACAGTACGTGTGGAGTACGGCGTAGGCACCCCACAGGCGCGCAGGTATGCGTTATGCCATGACAGCCCACGTGTGCGGCGGTGCAAGGGATAACCTCCCTGGCCTTGAGGTTTCCCTGCATGTAATGCCCCCATCGCACCTGCCCCTGCACCTCCCGCCTGCCACCAGCCGCCACATCACAGCTGCAGCGACAGCCTCGCTGTGCCTGACATCATTACGGGGCACGCCCCATGACCGCCCTGGGCGGCCGCTAGTGTGAGGGGGAGCCCTCTTTCGGCGCTTCGTCGGGTGCGCACTGTATCGTTCAGGATGGCGACCGCGGTGTCGTGGAGTGTGTTGCAGCAGCGGGCTGCTGCGGCCGTGGACATGCAGAGCTTGCGGAGGAGTTTGGGCAGGGAAGCGCGTAGGGTGCCTGCAAAGCGCAGGCTGATCGCATGTTGTATGTGTTTGGCACTCAACCTTCCAGCCGGCCCTCCCGCCCTACAGGTATTTGGCTAGCTTGGCGTGTTGTTTAGCCTTCTCGTGCGCCTTAATCCCTCCATAGAAAATCCCTATCCTGAAATGGCGGTCCAATCCTACCCCAGCCAATCCAATTCAGGGAGGGGTGACCAGCGCCGACTCCTATATACTACCCCTTCGCGCCCATCCAGCAGCAGGGTCGTCCCGCCTTCCGGGTCCCCGGCTGTTTTTCGGGGCCACACATCATTGGAAGAGCTTTCTGCTTGTTTAATATGAATCCTGCCCCAGCCTGGTGGAGGTTGAGAGCAGTGATCGGCGCCCACCTAAAAAACGCGATGGTGCCCGCTACGAAGAAACGCGACATCGAGAGAAAAACCTGGAAAGATGATGAGCTCTGCAGCACTTCAATATATCAATAAATGAAGTAGCATACGGCAACTCATTAGCAGAGCTGTTGCGCAGATAGAGCACCTTTGTCTTGTGCCAGTGCGCTCGGCTCTCGCACGACTTCGTTTTGTATTTTGGCTGCCTCACAATGGAGTTTGGTTACCATGGAATTCAGTACAGTGGCGAATTCGAGGACATGGAGCTCGGAACGGCACCGGGCTTGCGCTTCCACTCGTCAAAGCCGGACGTCACCGTGTCCGAGCGCACTAGCAAGAGGCGTCGCCTCCCAGCCTGGTCTTCTGAAGAGATATACACTTTGTGCTTGGAACACTCCAAACATGGTGCGTGGCTCAACGGACAACATTTATGCGCGCGCGCGCGAGCGGGCACGGTTCGTCGTGGTCAGCGCAAATTGCGAGTGCCCCGTGCGCTGTTTGCCTGACTTGTGGCAGCTGATTAAATGCACGTCTAAGCGCCCGCTATTCTTGTATTTTGGCTGCGCAGGCAACTCATGGGCCTGTAAGTATACGATATACGAAAAACGCAGGTCGGCCGGCGCGGCGCGCGTGGCCACGGCCCATGGGTCGGTTGCCTCCATACACGTTGACGACACAAATGCCCGTTTGGGGCCGGGAAACTTGATAATGAACTCAACAACATTTTACAGGTATCTCCACACGGCTACCTGGTCGCACCCCGGCGGAAGTGAAGGTATGCGCAGCACCAGCTGCAGCTAGTTCTTGAGCTAGCTACCGCATCGTTTTACCCCTGCACATGCCGTCCGAGTCCTCAGCGCACCTGCTGGCCTTCGCACCGTGCAACGGGCGGGCTTAACGTGTCATACATTGCCTCAACGGTGTGGATTATCTGCCCCTTACATACCCACCCTGTTCAACTGCCCTGCGCTTCCTTCATCTTGCTTCACTCCTAACGAATTGACAATATTGTGACTGCTCGTATCCCATCCAATTTTTCCCATGCCCTCATGCAATGAACTTGAATCTGCGCGCATCAGAACTGCTACCACTCCACAATCAGGTAAGTTACGGGACTATAGCGGTCGACATGCATAGGTGGCTGGGGTAGCTGGGCGCCTGGCTTGCTTGCACCTAGTGCACCTACCCGCGTCAGACAGACCGCGCGCCTGCGCCCGCGCATCACCACCCGCAAGCAAGACATAAACGGGCACACGGCCCTTACATGCATTTGCATACACGTTGATCGGCGGGATCAGCAGAGCTACCGTAATTCCACGGTTTGGTCACGAGGCTCACAGGTGCTGCATGTACGCCCTGCATTGCACGCATGCGTGCTTCGTTACATGCAGTACTTGCTTACTTATTACATTTCCTTGCGTCCACATGTACGCTCACGCCTGCTGCAGGGCCAAGTACGACACGGGCCGTAGCCTGCTGCTGGAGTACGCCCGCGCGGTGGGCCCCGACGTGCACGACCCCCGCATCCGCCGCCAGGCCTTCATGCTGGCCATGCGGCTGCATGGCAGAGGGCATACCGCCGCCGCTGCCGCCGTCTATGGCGACACAACCGCGCCGCATGACGGCCCCTCTTCGCGCAGCGGCAATGCGGCTGCCGCATCAAGTAAGGAGTAGTTGTTTTAGTAGATTTACATTACTGGACATGGACAGACTGGGGCCTCATTGCTGTTCACATGCCCTTCTATGTAGCCCGATATATACCGGTACACGTATGTAGTCCATTCAGCAGCTTTGCCAGCCATATTTCTACTTTGCTTGGCCAGAGGCGGCTGGGCCTCCTGCTGCTGCGCCTAGTCCAGTACCTACCATACATACACAACCCCGCCCGCGCGCGTACTCAACCATACATCCCCGCCGCCCAGTAGCAAGCACGCACGTTCGCCCAGCACGCAGACCTTCACTGATTGCAGGCAGGCACGCAAACCTACCTTCTTCTGTGTGTACGGTTGCTAATGCTGTATGGCTGAAATCTGCTGCTGCTGCAGGTGAAGACCCCACTGCTGCTGCTGCTGAATTCTCGGTGGCCGAACATCTGCATCAGCACCAACACCAGTACCCGAGCCGAACCGGCTATCAATGGCACCCAACACAGCAGCAAGCACGTGCGCAACACAGCAGGCACCAGCAGCAACAGCTACACCAGCTGCAGAGCCAGCAGGACACATCCCACACAACACATCACAACCTCAGCAGCAGCACGCTCATCACCAACAGCAACAAGATGCTGCTGTGCGAAACGACCTGCGTCACCGCTGGTCATCATCATGTGCCGCCTCCTTCGCAAGGCATGTACTTGCTGCGTGCTGGCAGCCGCGGCAGCAGCGGTGGGGGCGACATCACAAGATCTTCGCCGCCCTGTTACCCCAATAATGCCATTGGTGCGTGCGGTGGGTGGCTGGGTGGGCAATATTGCGGGAGGCTGTGACGCGTACGTGGCCTCCTGGGCTCATTAGGTGTCTCCCTGATAAGCACTATTGGACATACGCATGGGGACATACGCATGGGCACATGCATCCTGAAACCCACACGCGTGCCACGCACCCTCCGCCGGGTGCTGCGTGATATCCCTTCCGGGGGCTATAATACGAAATGCGCTCATTTTGCGGGGTAAAAGTCCATTGCATCACCGATGACAGCCTGACACCATAAGACCTCTATCATGCACGCCAGCCAGCATGCGGGCACGGTCATACGGGCGCACAAGCAACGCATGTATGTTCAGTTGTTCACATGCACGCGCGCAAGCATTCCAAGCATAGTATCGGTTGACATTGTGGGTGTATACTATCTACCAGCTATGCTGTTAAGTGTTGCAGAGTTAGCTAGCTATGCACTATGCGAAAATAGCTAGGAGCGAGTACGCCGCGCGTGCCCATGCAGCAGTTGGCATACGTGGCAAACCCTGGCTCGGCTCCGATCCCTGCTGGCTTGGCTCCCGCAGGCCGCAGCCCCCCCAGCTAGTGTACTTATACACATACGCCCGTATTGGCCAAAAATATATGCTACAATATACACCTGATACTATACTATACGGGGGCGCACATCCTTATCCGTCATTATCACCACTTATATTTGCAGGTGCAGCAGGTAGTGCAGGCGGCGCCGCCGCCCCGCCGGTTCATGCCAATAATGCGTCTTGCACCGACGGGGCTGATTCTACTGCTGCTGCTGCTGCTGCTGGTGTTGCCGCGGGTGCTGCTGCTGACGCTAGCCTGCCACCGGACTTCCAATCCAATTGCTGGTGGCTGGATGCAGCGCAACCTGCTCAGCAGCAGCAGCAGCGTTCCCTGCTGCTGTCGCCGCCTACGCCGCCAGTGCCCAAGCACAACCACCAACAGCAACAGCAACAGCGACTATCAGCGGGCAGCAGCAGCCCAGCCGCAGCCGCTCACTCATCAGGCGGCTGCTGCTCCAGCTTCCACCACCGCCACCAGCTGCAGCAGCTGCGGCGGCAGTCATATGGCGGACACCTCCAGCAGCAGCCCCCAGAAAGGCGGACATCGACGGCTGCGTCTCATCATCAACCGATGCCTCATGGCAACAAGTATCACCACAGCAGCGTGCTGCCGCTCCCAGAGTACCCAGAGCAACCCGCCGCCGCGATCACGTGGTCGCCCACTGCTGCGGGTGGTGATGGTGCTGCTGCTTATGACCCTGCTGGTTCGCACCAGCAGCAACGCAATTTGATGCCGCCTGCTGCTGCACAAACCGACCGCCGCCGAGTGGTGACCCGCGAAGTGTATCCCATTGCTGGGGATCCTGCTGAAGATTTTGGCATGATGATGGGCGGCGGCGGTGGCGATGGCGAGCGCATCACCACGTGCGTCCCCGGGGTTTTCGACGGCAGGTACACAGGTGCACTCACCATGGGCGTGAACGCGCTTTCGCATGATGATGAGCTCATGGGCTGCCTCATGCATTGCTAGGCAGATAAAAACAGATGCAAGCGTTTGTATGTGTAGAGGACAGTATGCTTGTTGCCGAGTTTCCCTATCTGCGATCTGCGGAAGGATCACTGCTGCGCAGCAGTTGCAGCATGCTGGTACGGTCGTAAATTTGCTTGCTCATGCTACGTAGTTGCATGTTGGACTTTCACATAAGCGTAAATAAGTGTTGTTGTTTCCAGTATTTATTTTGCGCACGCACGACAAAACGCATGCATTAAAGTCTGTTCGCTCGGTGTGTAGCTAGTTGTTGCAACAGGCAGAAACAGGCAGGATTAGCGTGATGTAAATACATCTATATATAAATGTTGGCCAGCATTTGCGGTCTTGGCACTTGGTTCTGTGGCTTGGACGTTCACGTACGCACTTGGCCATCCCCATGCTGTAGCATGGTCACAGGCACTCATCACTCATAGGGCGGGCAACCGCGTCTCTGGCAGCTCGTTTAGGTTGTAGAGGATGTAGAGGGCCCCTGTGGTCCGGACGGCGTCTCGACAGGATGGGCGGCGTCTAGCCATCAGGCTGGGTGGAGCCTCGGCGCTGGGTTACAGGGGCGGTTAGGGACCCCAGTTGCATGCAGGGGACCTCGTGGTTTGTGTACCTGCGGGCCACAAGTGCCGCCCCCGCCTGTTTATATACAATCCATCCATCATTGAATACATAATTTAAGATGATTATGCTTTTGCGAGCTGCTTGGGGGGCCAGTTGTCTGCAGGGGGGTGCATGGGGGCGGTTAGAGGGGGCGGTAAGGTTAGGGGCCGAAACACTGACGTAGATAGGGCATGGTGCATGGCACCGCGCGCGGTCGCTCGGTTATTAGTTTCTGCCGTACGGGTCAGCCCAGGGTCAACCTCTATTTGGCGTGCAATGCAAGGAACGTCCGTCCTTCCCTACCTGCTGCGGCGCCGCCACGCATTCTCGCTTGTGTGTGTGCGTATGGGATGATTGTTACAAGTGCCGGCTACACAAAGATTCTCATGATAATTTCTGTTCGTGCACGGATGGATTAGATGGATGGGCCACGCGCAACGGTCGCCGGGGTACTGATGCTGCCTCCCCACAGCTGCAACACATAACTGTGTGTGAGTGCTGTCTTGTGTGCGGGTGGTGTGAGCGAGCTGCCTTCCCTTTTTACGTTTGACGGATGGAGGCAGACGCCCTATGTTCACGGAGGTAAAGCGTCGTGTGCATTTCGACCGCCGTAAGCTTGGTTCGTGTGCGCCGTTCAGGTTGTCGGCGCTCTCGCCAGTCCAAAGAGGCTGGTAGGGTGCAGCGGCCGTGTTTCGGGCCCGGGGCAGGAGTCTCCCCACAGCTGTAACATAAGACATGCATATTTCTGCTGCTGTCGTACGTGCGTAGAGGAATAGCTCCTTCAATGTTTCCCAATTGCATGATGGTTGAGTGGAGCAGTGCGCTTGCTTCTTACTCCTGCTACTCAAAAGCCTGCCATCTGCTGCATGCAGACGTGCATTGCGGTCGTATTTGAATTGACTTCGCAGCCCATGCATGCGCGTGGAAGCCATATGTTGGTGGGCTGCTGCGATGCCTGCGCATGATTCCTGAGTTTACTCTATATACAAGTGCGTACAGACGGCAGATCGACTGCAATAAACGTGCATGCGGGAATAATGGTTTAGTTGCGGATTGCATGCATGCATTGCATTGGAGGCGTTGGCGTTGATGATGTATGGCCGTGTGGGTACAAATCAGCGCTGACTTATCGCAGCGCAGCGGAGATCAGGCTAGTTATTGCGACGTACGTAACTGGCGTGTGGCGTTAGGGTCGCATTAGTGCGCGGGACGTGGGTACGGGCCGGGGCCGCATGAGACCGGACCGACCGAGCCTCATTAGTCGCACGCTGCACGCACACTTGCTTTATTTGCCGTTGTGCTTCTGTACTGTACTTGCGGTTGTCCCTCTGCCGGGACGGTGACAACCCACCCACCCTCCCGAGCCGCTGCTGCGGCTTATTAATGCGGCAGCCCCGGTTGCGGATGCGGTGTGGTTGTCGTGTAGATAGATGCTTGTCTGGTTCACGCGACACACCAGTACTGGCAGCATTTTCGGCCACTAGTGACTGTTAGGCCGTAGCTGTGTCACGGCAACGAGTTGGTGGCGGTATTAATGGCTGGTGCGAATCCATGTTGGTTGGTGAGCACCCCTACCTGTTGGTGAGGGCCATGTCGCACTGTAACGCTACACGGCAGCAAAGAGCCAATAAACGCACGTACGGCACCCGCTGCGCAACTGGCACGTGAGTGATTGTGTAACAGCTGTGGGGAGACTTCTGCCCCGGGCCCGAAACACGGCCGCTGCAGCCTACCAGCCTCGCTCTTTGGACTGGCGAGAGCGCCGACAACCTGAACGGCGCACACGAACCAAGCCTACGGCGGTCAGGGTGTGTTACAGCTGTGGGCCTGCCTCCGACCCGGGCCCGACACACGGCCTCTGCAGCCTACCAGTCTCTGGACTGGCGAGAGTGCTCACAAAAGCAGCGCTAGAAACCCAAGCCCACGGCTGACCTGCCCTGCCCGCGCACAGCAAGCCTAGCCACGAAACGAGAAACGCCTCCCTGTGCTCTCCTGAGCCCACAGGACCAGGCGGTGTGGAGACAGCTCGCGCATCGATAGCCTCAAACAAAACCCCCGACAAGAGACAATCCGAAGACGAGCGACCCACGCTCCCCTGGGGGCTACCTACGCCTGGGAGCGCACACGTCACCCTATGCTACTCATCAGTAGGCCACACGTAGCAAGAGGGGCAGGGCCGGCGAGAACGCTCAAAGCCGCCGCACCTAGCCGCCAAAGCTACAGCCCAAGCCACCACCTCAATCGAATCACCGCAGAGGAGACAAGCACGCAACCTAGCGCCTACCCACCACCACGCACAAGGGTCGTGAACGTACGTCACCGTCAACGGTACCACACACACACTCATACACACACAAACCGCGTCTCATCTACACTCGGCGGTCGAAACACACACGGCGCTTGACCTCCGTGAACACAGGGCGTCTGCCTCCATAGGTCAGACGTAACAGGAACGCAGCTTGCTCGCCCCCCTGACCCCTGGCTGTCTACACTTTCCTTCTAAGGACGCGCACAAATAGCACCAGGGGTGCCCCTGAACAGCACTCACACACAGCAAGAAAGAACTCTCCGTGGTGGTACTGTACGCGGTCTGCATTTGTATTTATAATACGCTTGGGCAGAAGGGCTAGTACGTCGCCATAGTACGCTGGGATGTTGGGAGGTTGGGATGCTGAAAATGTCTCGAAATGCACGACATCGCGACCAGTTGGCAAGGACCGAAGTGAGCTACAGTAATTCACTAAATTTACGTTATATCGACTCGTCCCGTGGTCCGTAGAGCAAAGACTGCTTTTAATACTGTTCATGAACGCCTCGCCTCCACGTGAATCCGTGCCATGCGGGCGCCCCGGCACCCCCCCCCGCGCCGCATCACCCCCCCCCCCTCTCGCGTATTATGTTACGTACTAAGCAGGGGGGTGGGGGTGGGGGTAGAATCAAAACCTCCAGACCCAATGCCGCAAAATCTCCGGGAACCCCCCGGGGGTCCCCCCGTAGTCAGTCCCCCCACACGGGGGCCACGACCGGTCGGGAGGGGGCCCGAAATCCGGACCAGGTAGAACTTCCTCGCCAGCGCACGAGCGCTCGATAAAAATAGACCATCCTTATTTTCTCTCAATAAATAGACGAGGGTTTGATTCAATTTAACTTTGCTCGGTGGCGCAAAATGTCTCGACTTGACCACCACGACACCACCGTAAATCATATCCAGTACCCTTGCCGTCAAACATAAGTATGATAATGATGCATTTACGACAGTCTGCATACGCCTAGCGTGGCTCTAGCGACCGAAGCTCGGGCGAAATGCTCGGAATATCGGCCTGGTATTCTTCGCTGATTTAAGCCCAGGGCCCACTCAGGAGTTGTTTTTAACATTAAAACTATTGCCTGGAGGGGTTTCTGGGCATGCCGTCGGGAGGGGCTCTGGGGCCCCTAGTCACCTAGCTGTCGGCGCCTGCGCCAGCCCCTTGACGCGGGTCATCAAAGACCCTCCAAACGGCCGTTTACCCATTCCTTTTCCCCTGCCCAGCAATTTTATTGTGTAATAGTGGTAATATAAGTGTGTTGGTGACATGGAATGAGGGGTACGGTACGGCCTGCTTGCGTAGAAGCCGCCCTTCCCACCTGCTCAACATGTGTTCACTAAAGGCCCTAGGCGCACCCTATTCCCCACGGCGTTACCACTTCTGAGCCTGTTGGGATCCATAATTCATCCGGCTATCTACTTAAAATGTGGTAACGCCGTGGGGTGCAAAAGTTATGACCCGTCGAATTTGGGGGGGTTCGATGGGGGGGTCTGACCCCCGTGTGCAGTCCCCCCCATGTCGTACAGCCCTTCAAATTCGTCCATTTTTGGTCGGGTTGGTGTCAATGCACTCCTTTCAGTGAGCTCTACTGTGCTGTGTAGTTTGCCGGGACACCGCTTCGTGTTTGGGTCAGGCCGGGATTCCAATGCTTCAATGCGTTATGCGTCTGACCAGGGGTGACCGGGCGCACGCAGAACTGGCTACCAAAATGCATGTGTAACCTCATGCAACTACAAACTGGGGGTTGCGGTGTCCTTGGATGCGTTTTGCGCTGTCCCGGAGGGTGCTGGGTATGGCATGCCGGAGACATGTCACGATCGACCCACAGCTGAAGACGCACGTAAACCCATGCCTGGCGACGCAGGCACGTGCCCCCGGGCCTAATATACCTTTCTCATTACTTGTGGATAGCTTCTGTGTGCATTTGGCAGCGTTTGAGGCCCAAAGGCGAAAATCTAGCAAATCCGCCCGCAAAACCGTGGGGACCCCTGGGGGGTGGGTGGGTCCGTCCCCCAACTTTGAGGCCCCATGTCTTTGTACCGAGAAAACCATTTCCAGGTCTGAAAGCGGATTCTGAATGCTCTCGTTAAGCTCTTTAATTTTGACCATGGGGCATGTTTCGGAAATCCTACCCCCCCGTATCAAGATCCAAGAGAGACGTAATAATACGTACTGTAATGTTCTGTCCAGCCCTGGAGTGCACCATGCCCGTGGTGAAATGATGGCTTGTTACTAGCCGGCTGGCATCAGCAATTGTCACATACAGACTGACAGCAGACTGCTGCAACTCCGCAGTCATCGATTGATTGGACATTAGCAGCTGCAGCCACATACGTGTCAGCATTACTTGCATTTGGCTGGATGGCGGCCCACCACTTGCTGCATCCGACTGGCGCGGTTAGGTCATGACTGGCTGTGCTCATCAAAGGATGCACCGCTCTACCTCCACATGTGGCGGTTACACAATCCGTCCCGCCCACCAACAGCAGCAACCAATAGATCCTTCCGCTGCAGCCGCCACCGTGCGCGCCGCGCATCGTGTCGGTCCCACTTCCACTAGCTACTGCTGTCCATCCAGGTAGGCACGGAGCCAGCCCTCGCTGCGCCCGCATACCCCGTAGGCGCCAACGGCGCCACCAGGCCCGGCTGCCTGCCTCACTCCGCGCGCTTACAATGCGCCCGCCGCCTCCTTCGCCTTTCCACCCGCCTCCGCCTCCTGCTGCTTGACCCAGTAGGGCTTGGGGTAGGCGTCGTCCAGCCACTCAATGCCATACGGCCACCTGCACAGAGGTACGGAAGAGTGACCCAGCAGCCTTACAGTACGGACGATGGTCGGATACGGCGGGTGAGGTGCGAGTGGGTGCAATAGACCAATAGTACGGATGATGGGGGGATGTCGTCGGGATGATAGGCCACCAGTCGGCCGCAGCCGCAGCCTCAGTACAACCCACGCAGTGCAAGCAGCAGTGATCCCAGGCCCGCATCCCCCACGCTCCGGCTCCCTGCTCAGACCTGGCCGCCATCCACACGCGCACACGGAAAAAAGCAAGCCATGAACGCGCATGCATGCCTGCACACGCCCACCCAGCCACCCAGCCACCCACCCAGCCACCCACCCACCCACCCACCCACCCACCCACCCACCCACCCACCCACCCACCCACCCACCCACCCACCCACCCACCCACCCAACCACCCACCCAACCACCCACCCACCCACCCACCCACCCAACCACCCAACCACCCACCCACCCACCCACCCAGCCACCCAGCCACCCAGCCACCCACCCACCCACCCACCCACCCAGCCACCCAGCCACCCACCCACCCACCCACCTGCTGTTGGCGCCATCCGTGAAGATGGTCATGGCCAGCTGGGCGTCAGCCTTGACGGCCTGCTGGCTGCCGTCCTGGGAGGAGGCGGGGGCGGCAGGGTGGGCGTCGAAGATGTCGCGCAGCTCATCGCCAAGCAGCTCCTTGCGCTCGGCCAGAGCCTGCAAACAAACGTCATTATCGGGGGATTTGCTGCTGGGGTTGAGCATGTCTCAGCAAGCTTGGGGCAATGAACAGGTTGCGAAGAGAGCCACGTGGCCTCGCAGGCAAGCGCCGCCTGCTGCTGCAACCAACCGCCGCCGCACGCGGCACGGACGCAGCTCTCGCCCACCCTGTACACGTGTCCCAGTCACAACCCCCGCCCCTTCGTCCTTTGAAGCTCGTGATGGTCAGTGAGCATAGCGCGACACCCCATGCTCGAACCCCGCACTGCTGTGCGCACCGCACGCACCACCACCATCGCACACCGCACACCACAACACGGACCACACACACACCACACACACACACACACCACACACGCCACCACGTAAGGTGCTAGTGCGCACCTTGATTCCCGCCCACATGGCCTCCTGCCGCTCCGCCAGGATGGTCAGCACGTCCTCGCTGCACGCCTTGAGCACCCGCCGCACCTCGTCCGTGTAGCTGCGTGTGCACGTGTGCGTGTTAGAAAAGCACAAGGAGAGGAAGGGTCGAAGGGTCGGAGGGCACGTGTGTGTGTGTGTGTGTGTGCACGTGTGTGTGTGTGTGTGTGTGTGCACGTGTGTGTATGTGTGTGTGTGTGTGTGCACGTGTGTGTGTGTGTGTGTGTGCACGTGTGTGTGTGTGTGTGCACGTGTGCGTGTGTGTGTTTGTGTGTGTATGTGTGTGTGTGTACGGAGAGGGGCAGAAGAGGGGGAGCGGGCAGGGAGCAGCGGGTGAGTGTGGGTAGGCGAGAGCGTGTGGTGCGCGAGGGCGGCAGGCAGCGGTGGATGGTTGGCGTGTAAGAAAAATGATGATTGTTCGATGGGTCCAACCGTACATGCCCCCATACATTCACATCACACCGCCACCGCCAAGGCAACCGAGAAAGCGAAGGGGACGCACGCACGCACGCACGCACCGGTGCCAGGTGACGTCTGAGGGCGAGGGCGCGTCGAAGCGAAAGTCCTCGCTGACGGTGGGCCAGTCCGCGAAGGCGTCCATGGCGTCCGTGGACACGACCTGGTGCGGCGTGGTGCGCGGTATTATGGTGTGGGCGGTGTGTGTGTAGGGGGTTGGGTGGGGCGTGTAGGGGTTGAGGTGGGATTGGGTTCGGGAGGATGTCGTGAGGGTGAATCAAAATTTTAATATTTGGTTGTCCACGACCGGAGCGCGGGGCGCTCGCCACCCAGCCACAGTCAGCTGCCCACCTCTTATCCAAACATGGCCCCCCCTCCCAACACAGCCCCGGCCCCCCAGCCCCCCACCTTGCGCGCGCGCTGCTGGCCGATCACAAAGTCGCCGCTGTAGGGCTGGTTGGCCCAGCTGGTGATGCCGGCGCCGCCCGCCTCCGAGAAGCCGTAGTAGAAGACGTACTTCTTGGCCATGCGCGTGGCGCGCTTGATGTCTGCGGCGCGGGCGGTTGGGTTTGTTGGTTGGTTGGTGGGTGGGTTGGCGAGTGCAGGCAGGATTAGGGCGCAGCAGGAGCGGCGCGTTCATGGGTAAAAATACTTGATGTGCAGCCGAACGCTGCACTGCCGCTGCCCCCGCCTATGGTTGTATACACAGTAGGGCGCATGTCCACTCGCTGCATCAGCTCGTTGAGGGCGGCACTGTGTATACACCCCTGCTGGCGGCGGCCAGCCGGCACAAACCGCGTCGCCCTCAGCCGTGCCGCCCTCGGCAGTGCCGCCCTCGGCAGCGCCTCCTGCCTCTCACTCACTCACCCGCGGCCGTGAAGTTGGTTTCCTCGCCCAGGGCCGTGCGCACCGCGAAGCCGCCCGCCAGCGCCAGGCGGATGCGGTCCAGCATGCGGCCGCGCGTCATGAGTTGGTACTCCTCGTCCGTGCCTGGAGGGTGGGAGGGAGGGTGGGAGGGAGGGGGCGCAGGGGGCGCAGGTGTGGGTGTGCGGGTGTCCACGAGGCTGGCTGGGCGTCGCGCGGAGGTCAGGCAATGGCGGTTGCGGTGCCCTTGAGAACCTTCCACTATGCACCGTCACCAGCAACGTCACCCACCACCATTCCCCCGCGCCCCAGCACGTCCGCAGCCGCGCCCGCACACCCGGCGTGCCCCCGCACACCCGCCCGCACCCGCAAACCCCCCCCCCCAACCTGCAGCCGCGCCCACCTCTCTGGAACATGGTCCTGCTGTAGGCGCGGCCCTTGGGCTGGATGGACACGCGCTCCACCAGCTCCACCCGACCGTAGCGGTCGCGCAGCTCGCCGGCCACCAGTGCGATGCCGATCTGGGCGGCGGCGGCGGCAGGTGGCAGGTGGCGGGCAGTTGGTTAGTTTGTTAGTTGGTTACGGTAGTTGGCGGCAATATCGTGGGATTTTGGAAGGACAGCTGTCGGAAGAAGAAGAATATAATGGATGGGCGGAGGAAGCAGCAGTGTTTGTGCGGAAGTCGCGCGGTGCCTACCACAAAATTAGTGTCCGGTCGCTAGCGATCGTGTCCACATTCCTGCCCGTACCGTACTACTGAGCCCGCTCACCTCCTTTGCGGCGAAGCACAGCACCGGCAGCTTGTGCGCTGTGGGCAGCGGCGGCCGCACCTCGCCCTGAGTGCACAGGTGTGGGCCAGGGGACAGCCGCAGCAGACAAGTCGTCATACGAGCGCGCCCATCGGCATTGGTTGGGGTGGCATCAACATGATTACATGACACTGTGAACAGAAGCACACAGCAGGCACTCGAGCACATACAGACCACACCACGACCCACCCACACACGCCCACCCAGCCGCGCCCGCCCAGCCGTGCCGACCCACCTGCGTGAATCGGTCCACGCCGGCGTAGATGTCTCGCGCCGTGAGCTGGCTGCGGCCGCCGCGCACCGCCGTCATGGCGGCCTCGTTGACGATGTTGGCCAGGTCCGCACCCACCTGCGGAGGAGGGCAGGTGGGGCGGTCGGGGGCAGTAGGGGTAGTTCATTCCAGAAACCAAAAGCCCATCTCGGCAGTTAGGGGGGGGGGCAGTAGGGGTTTTCCATGCATTTAGGAAAAGGAACCGTAGGGGCGGGGCAGGGGGCAGGGGGGAAGTGCATGTGGGGTTGTAAACACTAGCCCGATTTACCCGATACCCGTGCAAAAGAGAGAGGAGGAGAGCGTGGCCTATGGGGGTTCCATACACGATGAAATAGGACGGGCGTCGGGCAAGGGTAGCGCGGCGTTCAAACGAAAGTGAGAGTGTCAAGCCGCCCGGTGCATGTGGTATGGACCCGCTATGAACGCCGCCTCAACACCTCAGAGGCGGCAGCCGCTGCAGGAGCAACAAGCGGGTGCAAGGCAGGAGGGGCTGGGTGCTACTGCCGCCGCCGCTGCTGCTACAGCCACAGCCACCACGCACCAGTCCGGGCAGGTCGCGCGCCAGCTGCAGGAGGTCGACGTCGGGGGCGACCTGAAGGGGGTGGGGGGTGGGGGCAGCGGGGGGTAGCCATCCATCGGATGGTGTTTATCAAATGGTTGTGAAGTGCCGATGTCCAGCGGGGGGGGGAGTGTGATGAGTGGGTTTCCAGATCAATGGGGGAAGGCGGCGGAGCGTGTGCATGTGTGCATGTGGGTGCGTATGTGCAGGAGAGAGGGAAGAGGTCCAGGTCGCAAAAAGGCGGGGCGGGATCCTCCCGAACAACAGAACACCCCGCAAACGAAAACACTCCTTCTGCACACACCCAAAACCCGTGCGGCCGCCCCCTCCCGCCCCCTCCCCGCCCGCGCCGCCCCGCCCGCCCCACCTGCTTGTTGCGCAGGTGCAGCTTGAGGATCTCCAGGCGGCCCTCGGTGTCGGGCTTGGGCATGCGGATCTTGCGGTCGAAGCGGCCGGGGCGCATCAGCGCGGGATCCAGAAGGTCAGCCCTGCGTGGCGCCGGTGGCGTGTGTGTGGGGTTCCATGCATTTAAGTTAATGACGCGGTGGAGGGGGGGCCGTGGGGGTAGTTCATTCCAGAAACCAGAAGCGAGACGACCAAGAGAAGCAAGAGGGGTGGCGTCTGAGGGGCGTGGCAGGCGGGATTGCACGCGCACAAACACATCACACGGCGGCTCCAGACCTCCCTCCTCCTGAGCTCCATCTCATCGTGCACGCCCCCGCAATGGTCGATTGGCTTTTGGTTTCTGGAATGAACTAACCCCCCACCTCCTCGCTCTTATGCATTGGGTTTGGTTTAGTTTGGGCTGGTAATCCCCCCCGCCACACACACACACGCACACACACACAGGCCGCCTGTAAACCCGTTGTTACACACACACACACTGCTTGTTTTCCCCTTGTGATCTCTAACACACACACACACACGCACGCGCACGCGCACGCGCACGCGCACGCACACGCACACGCACACGCGCACGCGCACGCGCACGCGCACGCGCACGCGCACGCGCACGCGCACGCACACGCACACGCACACGCACACACGCACACGCACACACGCACACGCACACGCACACGCACACGCACACGCGCACGCGCACGCGTACGCGCACGCGCACACGCACACGCACACGCACACGCACACGCGCACACACACACACACACACACACACACACACACAGCATATGGGTGCATGTCGGGGTCGGTTTGCTTCGCGAACGCCCGACGGGTTCCAGGCTATTTCTGCGGGTAAGTATGACTACCGGGGCTACGCGGTACCGT